>PUFA01000037.1:6752083-8102500 GCA_003508835.1 Eonycteris spelaea
ATACTTGGTGTCTCTAAAGGAATATGGATTCTACCAAATCAGCATTCAATGTTTAAAGGAGAATTATGAGATACTGCCATAGTGAATCTTTATTCAATATCTTCTTCCATGTCGGTCTGCTCTAGAGCATGCATCTCTCTTTCAGGTAGTAACCCATACTCATTTAGAAAGGACTCCACGTCCCCAGCAAAAAAATCTTCAGCAAACTGTTCAGCAACGCTAATGAAATTGCTTATCAGTTCCCCACCTTTATAGACAAGCAGTGTAGGGAGGACATCTGAGGAAAAGCGGTCCCCAGCACCTGTATTAGAAGCTTTTATTTTGCAAAACTTGACCATAGGGTATTCGGCTGCAAGGCATGTTAAGCTACTGTTTAGAACATCGCAGCCCTTAACGCCATCTTCATAAATGTGAACAACGATTGTGGTGATTTTCTGCTCCTTTTCAATGGTTTCCAGGAATTGCTCCCCACTTTCCAGCTCATACACGAACCCATATCTAGGCCCAAAACTCAGCTTCTGGTGCATATCCTGCATACACTGTCTACGGTATTTCCGAAGGCAGTTTTCATCTTCTTTGTCTTTGTGGATGAGTTCATATTCTTGAATGCTCATCTGGGAACAGACAAAAGAATGATAGAGATCAGTCAGACAGAAATTTATATTTTTAGACACTGCAAACCCATCCTCAACTCAAAGAATTTCCATTTGCAGTTTCTCCAAGACCATGCCTAATGTGGTCTCCTTTATCTCATTTAAGCCTTTGTTCAAATGTTACCTTCTTTGATTTACTCCACCTAAAAGCGTCCCTGCCCCACACTTGCTGTTCCTTAATGGGTTTATTTTTTCTTCATAGCAGTAAACACCACCTGATACTGTGTTACATATTTATTTGTTTAATTGTTTAATATTAGTTTTTCTCGCTGATAGGTTACGCAGAGGCAGGAATTTGATTCGTCTCATTTACTACTCCTCAATATCTGCTGAAGTATCTGTCACATAGTAGGGATTCAGGAACTATTACATGATATCAATACATGCATAAGTATTGCTGAAAACAGTTGGCCATGAGATGTGCATAATCTCAGTCAGAAATGTGTCACTTAACTAACTGTCACTTTGCGTGGAAAAAACCCCAAAACCCCAGCAAGGTCCACTCTGGAGTGATTTCCATAAACACACACACACACACACACACACACACACACACTTAAAATGTTTCTTCAACATATGCCTGTGGACATTAGTGTCTCCTCCACAAAAGTTGTTAAAAAGATATATCTTATCACTTACAGATTTTTCAGAATATGTAGAATGAGATTCAAGCAAGACAACTTTTAACACTATTTTGAGTTGATCAAATTAGCCAAGAGGTTAGTGCTGAACCAGCAGTATCAGCATCACCCGAGAAGTTCGGGGAAATGCAAATTTTGGGGCACCACCCCAGATCTACCAAATCAGAACCTGTAAGGGTGAGGCTGAGTGAGCCATATTTAGACAAGCCCTCCAGGCAATTCTTATCCTCTGGTTTAGGCTAAAGTTAGAAAGGACCTAACTTTCATCTTCCAAGACAGGTTCTTTTCACTGTGGCTGGAATATGAAATTACCTGCCAAGCCTTTTCCATAGCTACATTATTATTAACTTATTCAATAGAATGTGAAACACTTCTCTGCCCCCAAACACACTAAAATTTTTTTTAAAATTTTAAAAAGATGTAAAGGAGCAATGATGGGACATAATGTGATTAAGAGATGTGGAACAGCCCAGAACCATAGAAGTTGAACTGTCCCCAAGGGGAATCAGCTACTGCTGCCTTATTATCATCTAAAGTAGCCTCTCAGCAACTTTGGACAATATTTAGAGTACAGGAGAATTGAGAAGGCAAGAAAATGATATTTATGAAAAATCTATGTCTTAGGCACTTCACATAGATTATTTTTCTTAACCCTCGCAACAAACCTATGAGGTGATTACAGAATTTTACAGAATATACCAAGATTCAGGTTAAGTAGAAGCATCCAATGATTTCATTACTTTATTCTCTTGTTTCTGCCTTTTATATTTGTTTTCTAATGTCCTCATTCTTTTTCTTATTATTTTCTGCTTAAGATTATTGTCCCAACTTAATTTGTTTTAACCCTAAAAATTGTTAAATGTTTTATATAATCTTCAAGTTGCTACCATAATTCTGTTCATTTAACAGACTGAACCACACAAATATTGATTTATATATGTATTTGAGCATTCTTATGAGAACTTGTTCCATTTACATATTCGGGCATATAAATAGTTAGGTTTTCAGGTACATCTCTAATAATTATCATGTCTCAGACTTGTATGGCATTTAACATGTTTCAAATCGCTTTCACAATTCCTCAGATGGGGAACCTTGTCTCATCCACATTACCTACTGACTCAGTGAAAGAACCAAAATTTCAAAATAGGATCTTAGACGTGAAGATTTTTACAATGCCAGAAGCCTAGAACCAAGGATATTTCTGAACCACTGTCATTGTTTTAAGAATCAATATTCAATAACTCATATATTCTGGCTTGGAGATAAAGTGATTTTTCTCCACAATGAAAATCACTTTATGTTTTTGAAAAATTTATATTATTGTTCTTGGTATATAAATTATACATGCTAATTATAAAGATTCAAAAATGACCTAAAAGCCAAAGAAGTAATGTCACCGCTCTGATACTCTGAGATAATCTCCATTAAAATCATAGAAAGCATCTTTTAAAATGTCTCTTTATGCACATAGACATACATTATAGAAGTAAATGAGATGTAAAAAAATGCTGCTTTAGAAAAAATGAAGATGCATGTTTACACGTCATAATAAGTATTTATAATAAATAAATTATTTACTGTTGACTTTTTTCCTTATCTTACCTTTCTGCTGAATTTTTCTTTTGAGTCTTTGTCATCTCTACTCTGAGGAGAAGACATTTGTCTGAGAATCTCCTTCTTGCTCGGTGGGACTGAGTCACTATCTTCACTCTCTAATTTAAACTTTCTCCAATCATTTATTACTCCTTTGGGTCCTGGAATAAAATTAAAAACAAATTGTTTTCCTTTTTATTTTGAACAGCACTATTTACACAATAAGTGATTTGTATAAGTATTGCCGTGGGGATAGACTTGTCATCTTCTGTATCAGAAACAAACATCTTGTTTGGACTAGAAATTTCTGACTGCCCTGCTCATAAAAATGTTCTCTCACATTAATCTTGTTAAATTGGTTTTGGCTAAGAATCTTTCTGAAACATCTGCATTAATGAAAACACAAAGTATGGACTTTGAACTATTGGCAAAATTTGGGGGTAAAGATAAAAAATAGAATATAGAGAGGAAATGAATTTTAGAAAATAGTACTTTTATTACATAAGAAAGAAGCTTCACCAATAAATTGAAAATGGCATCACACTAATAACAAAGGAAGCTAGGATTGTTGGGGAAGCAAATTGAAGTGTTATCGAGATCCAGAAAACAAAATAACAATATCACATAAAACACAACCAGTGAGAAACCTAACCTCAATTGATAAGACTAAAATTGCTTTAATAAAATTGCTACATAACCATCTAATTCCTTCTAAGATTCTAGGACTCTTTTACAAGTATAGAAAGGATAGGATTAGCAGACTTAAGAAAAATTAATTAAATCAAGAATGATGGAATAGGAATTCTGATGCTCAGTTGCCCTAATAAATAATAACAGTACTTGGAAGAAGGTCTAAATTCTTGAAAATATTCAGTTTTAAATATTCTTTACTGAAACTTGTCTATATCCATACCTTTAATCTAGTATTATATGTGTGGATATATTCTTTTTTTCCCCCACATATTTTCTATTTTTTATTTATATAACATAATTTTAATAAATTTATATATATATTAAGGAAATCAATTTTTTGTTTCCTTGTATAGTCTTTGTCTTCCAGATTTTTTTCTTATGCACATGTATAGCATGTATTTATGAGTATAAAAGAGAATCTTTTTTTCCTCTTATTTTTACAAATGGTAATATTATACATACTTTTTCTCACCTTGCTTTTTTACTTCATAATACATCTCAGATTTTTTTCACATACATACATAAATTCTTCCTTTAAAAAAAAAATGGAGCCATGGTATTCCACTGTGTAAATATTAATTTACTTTAACAGTTTCTTACTGATGTAAATTATTGCTTCCACATTTTTTCCTATGACAAACATTAAGTCTTGAGTGTTTCTGGAGGAATATTGAAATCATTTAATTTACATTACCATTAGCATTATATTTACCATTACCATTATTTTTTAGGAATCAAAAAATTAAAATTAATAACTTTATTTATTTATTTATTTATCTTTTGGTCTACTATTGTTTACAACTGCAAGGGAAGTTCATAATGGGAAAATTAAGAGAGAGAATAGTGGTTTAATTATAGTGTAGAAAGGTCTTATGTTAGTTGGTCAGAAAGAAATTCTCAGTAAGTAGTATTTCTAATTCAATTTCTCATTCTTTGACATCTAAATATAACTAACTGGTTTTAAAGTATTTGATCTCACATTAATTTACCCACGCAAATGTTTTTAGATATTTAATCAAACCATTCAAAGGTATAAGTTAAATTTTATACTGAACAGTGGCAATAAGAACATTAAAGATCCCTTCAGATTTAATTTTTATTTAATACCTAGGGTTAAAAAAATACTTTTTCTTTTATAGCTTTGCTTACCTGTATGTGTGGCCTGTCCTTCAAAGTCTTCCTCCAAACTTTGGCTTTTGGCTTCTTCCATTGTAGGGATTAGATTTGATATAATCTATAGGATGAACAAAGAAGTAATGATAACAGATGAATTCTAGGATAAATAGATATATATTATCTTGCTGCTAGGTTCTGTGTAGTTTAAGGGCTATCATCAAGTGATGAAGTGTTTAACATGTTTCTGTCTACCTTGTAAAAGGATAATTTTAAATTTGTGTTATTAAAGATATTTGGACCTAAGGATTTGACATAATTCATAGTTGTCTTTTTTACTTAAAAAGCCTTCAATTGAGGTCTGTGTACTTAGTGAACATTATTTATCATTGATTTTCTTTTTTTATTACTGTTTCTTTATAAAATCTTATGTCAATATTTTATGTAATAAAATATTTTCTTTAATATTAATTATGTACTTATTGTGAACACTTACTACTATGTCCTAGGCATGTTCTAATTAAGTGTCAAAATCATTTAATTCTCACACAGCCTATGTGGCAGGGACAATTAATGCTGTTTTGCAACTGAGAAAGCTGAAGGACAGAGAATTTAAGTTACTTGCCTAAGATCGTGTAGTAAGTAGTGGAGCAAGGATTTGAATTTAGGTTTGATTTTAAAGCTGTATCTTAAATGATTATGCTATTAAGGAAGCTAACATACTATGAAAGAGTCATTTTTTCGCAAGATGATTTGACAAATCCAACTTCGATTGGCATTAAAAGAGTGATGGTCTAAGGGACCGTGCGATTCAAAACCTAACACCATAACATCTTTCCATTTCATAGCAAGTTTTGGTGATGTTACCCACCACAGAAATGAAAACAACCAGTAATTATGCCTATAGAATTTGAGAAGCTATAAAATATGTTACAAAATCTACCAAAAGCACATGGAGTTTTATTCATAGGAATCTCCTTGATGACCTTATTCATAGGAGACTCCTTGAACCTATTATTCTTAGTTCACACAGAAATCAAATTTATTTGCTTATTTATCTTTCCATTATCTAGAAAATTCTATTATTATACATACTAACATATTCCCTAAGGAGTCCATATGGTTGTGATTTTCTTGTAATTTTCAAGTCAGGGAAGACCTACTAACAGTGGATATAATATCTTTTTACTCTTTGTTCTTCCTCTACTTTTCCTCTTTGTCTCTTTCAAAGTCAGTTTTAAGCAGTGATATCCAGTTTATGTCTGATTCCACTTTACTTTTTTATTGACTTACACTTTAGCCTTGAATTTGGTCTGTTTGGTGCTTTCCCAAGGCACAGAACGGTAAACCGGAACTCTTTGTCTTGATTCCTTTTTTGCTTTCCCTTTTGCTCCCAACATTCGGACTGGTCTCAAAGTTTTATTGTTTCCCTCACCGCAATCCCTACCCAGAATCAAAGGTCTTTGCCAATTCTATTTTATTCATTGGACAAAAAAAAAAAAGACTTTTAGGAGAAGGCTGTCAAGAGAATACCAATCCATTCTTCAATATTCATATAACAATAAATGTAATAAAGAATATTAAATTAAATTTTAATAGATTTAGTAATGCACAAGGTGAAAGAAAAATGGAAATTAGGGAAAAGGGAAATAAGTAAAAATTTTGGACAAAAGAAGCTTTAGCAATTATTTAAAAATAATTCTTGTGTCTAAGAAAAATGAATATTATGGTTTCTTCAGAAGAACACTACAGAGCAAAGTAATGGAAACTTATTTGAGAACTTTTGTTCTCAAATAAACTAGCTGTTTAGTCCCCAGAAATGTAGAGATTCAAGCCCCTCTCTTTTCTTTGTAAAAGTAGATCGTTAATCTGGGGTAGCTACTATTTGCAATGAATATACATAAGGTTAAAAAAAATAATTTTATTTCAAATGTTAAAGAAACAGAAGCATAGCTTGCTTCTTGCCAACCTAGTTGGCAATCTAGTGGAGAAAAAACGAAAATTTCATTTTTCAAAAAGACCTTCACGAATTCCAAAGATTCCCTTTACTGAAAACATAATCCAATTACTTGGGGGAAGGGGAACATTTATTGATGGAATTAGTATGCATTAAGAATAGACTATGTACCAAGCATTTTCCTGGGCTTGGAATAGCATGAAGAACAAAACTCCTCCAGTGTGGCAAATACTAAGATTAAGTCAGCTGGGTTGCCTGTTTGGTAAAACAGAGTCCATCCCTACCCTATGCCTCCATTTCAATTAGAGGACAAAAACTGGTGACATGTGCCACTGTTTACTTTTAAGAGGAGCTAGGGAACAGAGACAGAAACTGGAAGAAAAATATTAAAACATGAGGCATATTTGCTTGCACTGCTTGAAGACTCTGCAGAGGAAGACACTGTCAAGTATAATTAGCTATTGATATATTTGATCTACACTCCCATTACTATCCCCTGTCATCAAGTAATTAATCTTCAAAATTTGTATCAGTATCTTAAAATCAGTTGAATTAGTATTTGAAAGGTGCTTAGATCTGGAACATAGTAAGTGTTAAATAAATTTGTAAAATAAAATAAAACCCCACAGTGAATTGATTATATTGAGCTTTTTATGGCAACTTGTGCAGCAAAGTAAGATATTTCACTCATGGACTTATATCAAGCATTTAAAAGAATTAAAGAATTAATTATATGCCCCAAAAATAATATCTGAATTTTCAATTCTATAGCTTCAGCAGTTTTTAAGATCAAGTTCTAAACATTAAATGTTTGCTTCTTGTCCTGTTATTACATAGCCTAAGTTTTATATAAGAATCCTTCTTAGTATAAGGCATATCTTTGACAACTATCACTTTAGTCCTTCAAACTCTCTGCCATTTTTCTATTTGTCAAAAACCACTTATAAACATCGTTTCCTGGTATCTTTGCTTACACTGCTGTAACAGAATGCTACAGCCTTTGAGCTTTTCATGGCCGCCTTTCGCTGTGTTCCTATATGGTGGAGAGAGAGGGAGCTCTCTGGTGTCTCTTATTTAAGGACGCTAATCCTGTGGATCAAAGCCCTACCCATATGACCTCATTTAACCATTAATTCCTTCCTTATTCATTACTACAGTAGTCTCCTCTTACCTGCAAGAGATATGTTCCAATACCCCCAGTGGATGCCTGAAACCTGAATAGTATCGAACCCTTTATATACTATGCTTTTTCCTCTGTGTACATACCTATGATAAAGTTATAAATTAGGCATATATGAAATTAACAACAATAACTAATAATAAAATAGAACAATTATAACAACATACTGTAATAAGAGTTGTGTAAATGTGATTTCTCTCAAAATATTGTATTGTACACATAGTGTGGAAACACTGGACAAAGAGATGATTCACCTCCTGAGCGAGATGGAGTAAAATAGTATGAGATTTCATCACAGTACTCGGACAGTGGGCAGTTTAAAACTTATGAATTGTCTATTTCTGGAATTTTCCATTTAATAGTTTTAGACTGTAGCTCACTGCAGGTAACTGAAACTACAGAAAGCAAAACCGTGGATAAAGGGAACTACTGTGTCAAAATACTATCATATTTTGGGGGTAAGTCATCAACATATGAATTTTAGGGGACACAGCTCAGTCCATAGTACCTGGCTCTGACTTTTGTAAAGAATCATCTAACAGTGTAGTTGCTGACCACGCCTTCTGTGCTTTGGGCCGACGCAGCCTGCCTTTTCACTCACTCATTTCTAAAGCTGTGGAGCCGCTGGATTTCCCCAGATTTCCCGTCTATCCTCTAAGAATTACAGTTAGAAAAATGAGGCATCCCGAAGGATTAACTAGTCCATTTTTTTTTTTTTATTCTTCACTCACTAGTTATTTCTTTGCTTTTCCTGGGAAGCCGTAGAAGGTCCTACAAAAATACAGGCCAGACAGGTCCACAGATAGAGGCTGTGCTTGGGGTGCTCCTACTTTTATCCTGATGGAGGCTCATGAAGATTCAAATAATCTAATAAAATATTAAAATAAATACTTGCATTTTCTTTGCAAAGAAAAAAAAAAAACAGGCCAAGAAGGCCCAGCATGGCAGATAATACAAATGCCAGTTATTTCCTTGGTAGTGTCTGGGTTGTTCTGATGCCCTAATAATAGCTTCCATAATTATTATTTTCTGTTGAGAAATAAAAGGCATAAATGACAGGGGGAAAAAAGGCTCAATAGAAGTATTCCATTTTATTTAGTAGGTTCAGATAAATGTCTTCATTTTTTTAAAAATTGTTCTTAAAGGTTGTAGATGCCGTATCTGACACTGGTTTCCCTAAGTACAGAATAAAGAGGTCAAACAACCAAACATTAAAATTAACCTCTCTACGTATGTCATCATGACATCTTTCTGTGGCTATTAAAATGCAAAAAATAGAGAATTGAAGTAGCTCCAGTGAGAAATTTTAAAAATAAAACAAGTTGTTGTTGTTGTTTTTTTTTTTTTGTAATTGTACAATTTAAAATAAATACTCTTCTCTCTTGTACGGGAAGGTCTATGTTCCTTTTTGAAAACACAAAATAGGAAGCTGTTTTAGAGAAGGTGCTGTACTTAAAATAACATTATTGTATCTGCACATGATTAGCCATGGAATATAAATAACTGACTGGGAATCAAATACTAAAAGTACTTGATTAAAATAATTCTTTAACTTGACTACAGTGGAATTTAACAAATTATCTATCCTCAAGGCCTACCTGGAATATACTGTGTTATTATTAGATGGCTGAAACCAAGCAAAACTGCTAGGTGGGAAAGATCTGTAGAAATTCTGCTTCACCTTCACTTTTGATAGAAACCTAGATTGTGCACCATCATGCTACCTGCCCTGCAAGGCTTCATGTTCTACATTTTTCTACCTCTAACCATGCGTTGTCTTAGGTCTCTCTGATCTCCTGTGTTTTCCAAGGTGACTGTGAGCTAATCTGATCATCTAAGCCAGGCTAATGTTCTCACCAAGGCAACTATATTTAACTCAGATGTTTTAACCCCTGCCATGACTGTCTTTCCCAATGTCATCTTGGACTCTTGTAGAAAACAGTTCTGCTTTCTATTTCTTAAAAAATGATGAGCGATGGGAATTTTACATCACTAATGGGAGCTATTACTAGGTTTGTGGAGACCTCCATTGTCTCCCAAATTGTAATGTAGCTCTAATAATTTCATCCAAGCCATACTTACGACTTGAGAACTAGAAATATTTAGTAAGAGTGTTGTGGTCTTAGGTTTAATGTCATATAGAAGAGACTTTAAGCCTCATATATATAGTTAATAATCTTGAATTACTCTTTAATTAATATATTTATTTATATGTCTTCTTCCTCAAGGAGGAACTAAGCTTCTTATGGGCAGGAACTATGCATTACAATACTTCCAAGTGACAGTGTAGAGTAATAATTAATACGTAAACACATAAATACTTGGGTTCACATTTACCTCTGCCAATTATGGGCTGTGTGATCTTGAGCAAATCGCTAAAACTCTCTGTGCTTTAGTGTTCTTATCTGTAGAATTGTAGTAATAATAATGTCTACTTCAAAAGGCTGTGTGAGGATTAAATGATGTAAAATGTATTATGTAAAATATATAGTACTGAGCAGTAGGAACTTAACAAGTATTGAGTAAAAATACTAATTAGTAAATAATTAAAAATTTAAAATACTAAAACCAAATATTTAAAATTAATAACAGATACAGTCAAACTCATCTAAATTTTATTTAGGAATCAGTACATATATATACTATCTATGTCTAATTATCCCCCCCCCAAAATGTGTGTATGTGTGTACATAGTCACACATATATTGTACATTCATCTCAAAACTGTTGTATATTCTCCTATCTCGTTACTGAGTAAGGTCCTTCCTTTATCAGAATACTTTAATTTACTTCTAGTAAGGTCTGTTTACCACAAGGCATTTAAGTATATGAAGCCTGAAGAGAAGATGAATTTGGAGTCATGAAATATAGGCTAATAAAATGTACTTAAAATTGCCTCCGTGAAAACAATAGTAAAATAATTTTCTGTAGATGTGTGTATAAGTGGAAAATGGAGGTGTGATTTAACCTGAATGTAGCATACTTGCTTTCTAACAAATTGACTTCTCTACCTATGATTTTACAAATCATTAATGACTTGCTGTTTGATTTTTTCTTTTAATGTTTATGCCATAGCACTTTATATATTTTTTTTCTGAATTTCAGTTATCTAATGGAGTAGGATTTTGCAGAAACAGTAACAGTATTCAGGATTTTTGTTGCCATCTTTAGTTATTCTAGTTGTTAATTTTGGAGTAGGTCAACTTTTGCATTTTTGGATCATAATGAGAGTTTTCTTTAAAAATAAATCCCAGAGGCGTGAGTGCAATATAGGACACGCATTCCTCCAAAAAGCTGTAACAAATAAATGCTGAGCGAATGGTTGGCACTAAGCAAATGTTAGTTATTTTTCCTTTACACATAAAACACACACCTTGATGCTCTTGAAGATAGTCCTTACTGTATTTCTTTTCCCCTCCTAGTATCCAAAGTTTATAACAACTTTCATAGAAGAACTATGGTAGAAGTTTTGGTATAAGACACTGCAGTAGATATAATGTTTTCTCAGCTTCTACCCTTCTTAAATAGTTTTACTTTTTAAATAAATGAGACCTGGCAGATGAGACCTAGAGAGCCTTTTAAATAATTTGTATATCAAGAATGCATAAAAAATAGCAATTTTCTATTTGTCAACCAGTCTCATCAGTAAAAAATATTCTGGGAAAATAAGAGTTTCAGATTATGACTGAATTGTGCTCTTATAAAAGAAGCAAATATTAACTTATCAGGTTTGCTCTTACTATATACAGTATTCTCTTACTTATTCTGAAGAAAACAGAAATGTCAGAATCTTACAGTGATTTCAGAGCAGAGATCTTATTTTGAATATCTCAATATCTTGTAAACACACTTATTACAGTACCTATGGTTTGAGTTCCATTATAGACATTATCATGAATGGTTCATATATCTGGACAATTACATGATATGAATCATAATATCAAATCCAGTTTATAAATATATTATTTAGGCAAAAAATTGCCAAGATGAGTTAGATGATCTCTAAAATTTTTTTGACCTTTTAATGTTAGGTGATTCTAAGTAGCATGTATAATGGTTAAAAATACATATTTAAAATGTGTGCTATAGTTAAAAGATATTTTTGCAGTTAATAAAAATATTCTATGATAAAACAAGAAAGTTTTACTTCATTCATTTTCATGATGCAAACTGTAAAGTTTATTACTAATAACAATCACCTCCATGGAAATAACAGAAAAATAAAACCAACTAAAAAAAAATTTCACCTAACTTAACAAATATCAACAAACTTTCTATATTCCTTTCTTTTAAAAACGTCATTTCTGTTTCATTAAATTCGTGAAGTAATCTTTTGAAATAGATGCTATTATTTCCACTTTAAAGATTAAAAAGCAAAACAAAACAACAAAAAAATATGATATTAAGAAAAAAGCCCAAGAACTTATAACTGGCTAAATGAGTTTTGAAGTGTGTTTCAGTGCTGAACGTAGTATTTCCTTTCACACCTTGGGAGTCATATCTTCAAATACAAAATGGAAAGAATCATCCCTTCTTTCCTTCAGTTCTCCCTTCACTCAAAGAGAAGGCTGAAGAAGTTTCAGTTAAAACTCTGTTCACAGTTTTATTTTAACTTTCTAGAATATCAGACCCCAAATTGTGTGTTTACTCTGAATTACAGTAGTCAAGATGACTAGTGCAAATCACTTTAAGAATTGCTTTGAGAGGGAAAGATACATAATATTTAATTGTTTTTATAGTAGATAAATCATTACTTATGTTATTATGAAATATTTTAAGAGAATATACAACATTGCATAAACAGTGAAATTATCACTCTTTCCCTGAAAAAAATTTAAAAAGTTATATTATCAAGAAGACTACTTGTGGACTCACAGTTTGGTTCTCTGTGCCTGGTGTCCTTGATTATGTTCAGTGGATAAAAATCCCTGTCTACTGAACTCCTCTTGAACTTGGACGGGTTTAAGCTCAGATTTAAAATCCCTGGATTCCGATGACCCTTGCAGAAATAGCTCTGAACAAGTAATAGGATTGATATGAGAGAATTAACAAAGTCTATTCATTAACAGTAAGCCGAAAACAAACAAATAAACTAAAAAAAAAGAGCTTTGAGTCCTGTGGAAAATACAATCTTTGTCTACCTATTGTATATTATTTGAGAAAAATATTTTCTCTTTTCAGCATGGACTGATATCTATTCTCAAAAATTCACTTGTCATTTTCTGAAAGAAAAAATAGTTTTTCTGATCAGGAAATTTTTCTTGATTTAATATAATAACTATCCTTCCCAGCTTCATTTGACATGGTTCATTTTTCATCTTAAATTCACAAAACGACTTTTTCTTCTCCCTTTTTAGTGCCCTGAAATGTTTGTGTATTAAAATCTCTGCTGATTATTATTATTATTATTATTATTATTATTATTATTGTTTTGGCAAAAAAAATCCTAGAAAAATGTGAATAATCTTTAGCAACATTACTGAGCTCCGCTTTATTGTATTTTTCTTAGCCCTTGTTTTTTCCATTATGTTGGTCATTTCACTTTTCTTCCATGTGCCATTTAAAACAATGAAATTTTATTCAACAACAATTTATTGACCTCCTACCCGTTGCTAGAGAACGTTTACCAAAAGTAGTATTGCAGCCTTCAGAAATTAGACTTTTACAATGAGACTGTTGGTTCAAGACTATCCCATAGAATATATATTCTATGATCTAAGAATAATCAACTTTTAGTACAGGATGCATCAAATGGTCAAGAGACATCAATTATTTTTGCAAAAAAAAAAAAGAAACACAGGAAGGAACAGCCAAAAAACCAGTAAGATTGGCTAACTAACAGGAATGGGCAGAAAGGAAGGACTGGGACGAGGAACTGATTCCTTTCCAAGTATAATTTTTGTACAGTTTGATTTTTGCAATTATGCTATTATTTTACATATTCAAACTAAACTCACAAAGTAAAGCCAATAAGAATGAGGAGACTCTAAAATGGTATATTTAAATAGAAGCAAACAAAACTAAGTTTTTCAAATAAAAAATATAGCCACATTGAAGGTGAGGGGTAATGAGCCCAAGTGACTTTTGAATACAATATTTGAAAACTTAACCTTAGAATAATGACCAAAAGAGCTTTACAGAAATATTGAACTCTAGTTAGTAAGATTATTTTCTGCAGTGTTGCAGGTTAGCAATCTGTTATTACCTTATGTAACATGCAAATAAGTATATACATTGAAGGTAAATATACATTAAGGGTGAATATACATTGAGGGGAAAAAAGTTCAGTTTTTTATTGGAGTACCACTGTGCCCAGGGGGAAGAATAGCGTGAAGCCAGTGATTTTGGATGGGGATGGGAGGTATCAGTGTGTATTCATGGCTCGCACCTTCCTTCCTTCCTTCCTTCCTTCCTTCCTTCCTTCCTTCCTTCCTTCCTTCCTTCCTTCCTTCCTTCCTTCCTTCTTTCCTTTCTTCCTTCCTTCCCTCCTTCCTTCTTTTTATTCCCCCTTCATCCATCTGTCTATGTGTCATCTATCTACCTACCTGTGTAGATGTGTGTATATACAAACACACATACATGTATTTCCTAGTTCTCCATGCTGAGACAGAGAAACAACATTTCAGTAGCAGCGAGTACACTTAGGATCCAAATTTTGGTTTCTAAGTAACATCTTCACTAAAAGGAATCAGGGCTAGATCAGAGAAATAATAAAATGAGCCTGAAATGTCATAATGACAATTAATAAATGCTCGAAAATCATGAGAAATAATACTGTCAAAAGAATATAGGAACTGGCTTGAAAGAAACACAGTGGTCAAATTTGGGACAATTTAAGCATCAAAATAAATAAATAAAAATAATACTAGATTATATTTTATAGAATAAGATTCTATGAGTATATTTTGATATAAATAAGTAAGTAACTAAATAATGAATAAATGGAGAATAAGGAAAATCCTTTCTTTTCAGTAAAACAATCAACATTTAGAAGGAATGAAAGAGTTAAGAAGCACTGTGTGGCAGCCATCATTGTAATACTTTTTTACTGGTAAAAAAATAACCAATATTTATTATATTCACAAGTCTGTGGGTCAGAAATTCAGGCAGGGCACAGCAGGGATAGTTCATTCCTACTTTATGATGCCTGGGGTCAAAAGGCTGGGGAGAGCTAGGGCATCTTGACTGGGGCCATATGTCTGGAACCTTGAATCTTTGTACATGGCACTTATTGGACTGTAAGGCCAGAATGGCATCCTCATTCACATGTCACATGTTTCCTGGGCTGAATAGCCAGGGATGGCTGAGATCGTCTCTCTATACATGTCATCCCAGGGCAATAGGACTCCTTACACAGCAGATGACCTTCCCTGCCACCCCAGAGCAAGAGTTGCAACAACGTGTTGCAACTCTTCGTTCAAGAGACCAAGAAGGAAGCTGCAAAGCTTCTTATAACCACACCTGGAAGTCCCAGAATCAGTTTTGCAACATCGTGTGGGTCAAGAAAGTCCTTAAGACCAGCTCAGATTCAAGGAGAGTGCAGGAAGAGGCCCAGCTTCTTGATGAGGGACTGGCACATAAGTACAGAGGGAAGAGATTGACGACCCTACTTTAGAGGCAGGTTATTACAATGAATAGCATTCTTTTTTTCTTTTTTCTTTTGTTTAGGAGAGGCAACCCTTGGTTGACCTCACAGATTGCAAGGAACTTGTCAGCTTCAATCTCTGATTTTTTTTATTTTTTACGCCTACAGCACCTGGTCTTCCCAGGTGGTCTCCCATCCAAGTACTAACCAGGCCCGACCCTGCTTAGCTTCCGGGATCAGACAAGGTTGGGCTTGTTCAGGATAGCATGGCTATAAACTTGAATAGCATTCTTTAACTAGGGTTTTCATTTGGAAATAACTCTTGGAGAAGTTACTAAATTAGCCCATATAGATCTACATCATTTCTTCTCATTAACTTCATATTTAGCCAAAAATTATATTCCAGGGTGAATCAGAGTCCCAAAGATTTCTTCGGTAAACCCTCTTCCTTGAAGTTGCAAATTATACCCGTGACAGTTTTTTTTAAATTAATTAATTAATTAATTTTTATGGTGATATTGGTTAACAAAATCCAATAGGTTTCATCTGTACACTCTAACAGTAAGGTGTGTGTGTGTGTGTGTGTGTGTGTGTGTGTGTGTCTGTAAATGCCATGACAGTTTTTTTAAAAGTGCATTTCTCAACTAGTGGACTCAGAATCACCTGGGTGCTTGTGAAAAATACAGGTTCCAGGTCTAGTGCAACTGAAATTCATGGGTGGATGGTAGAAATCTGCACTTTTAACTAGTCATGTACCGCCTATCAATAAACCTTGAAAATCGCTACCCTGAGCACAGGTCAGAAGTTTATATTGAGTAGAGGAGAATGAGAGGTGGAATAATAAATAAATCACTCTCTGGTTTGCTGTGGGAAGGAGAAATTGAGCCACATAATCATAAAATCAGAGTTAGACACATCTCAGAGATTGCCTAATCTTAAATATTCCATTAGGATTACCTGAAGAGATTCACCTATCAATTAAGTAGAATCTCTGGACGTTGGGTCACCTATCAGCACTTGTAGAAAGCTACATTGTATGTCATGTACCTAGGGCGAAGAATCCCCCTCCGCAACCAAACCCCTTATTTTACAGAAAAGGAAACCCAGGCCAAACAAGTTTACCTCATTCATCTAATCTCTCACAAATTCTGGTGACTGAGAACTTACCAGTCATGACCAGATAACCAGTGTTCTCTCTACTTAACAGTTATTCTAGAAGGGTCGAATTTTGTTGCAAAGTGTTAATGCTGGAAACACTTTGAGAATGAAGTGTTTTCATAATTGAGAATGAAGCGTTATTGGTAAATGGTTGTTTCTAAAAATAAATTCTGTATTTAGTGTCTGTATATCTATGAGAACTCACAGGGAAAAGCTGCCAGATCTCTGATGATAGCAGTAACACTGGCAGGAAGCACAGGTTTAATTACACACACACCTCTTCCTATTCTCTTTTTCCCTCAAGTGGTTTTAAAAACCAGCCTTTACGCGTCTCTATGTGAGTAACTGATCAGGGCTTGAACATTCGTATTTTTTTTACACCCTCAAGCTTGTATGTTCTCAGAACTATCACGGTCCTGTTTCACTCGGGTAAGAATTATGAATGGATGCTTAAACCGTTGTGTGACCGTTTGATGAAGATCAGGATATCTACACAATTTTAAAGTATCACCCCACAAATTACTGATTAATCACAAACAGAAAAATAACAAATTACGGTGGACAAATCTGATGGAAAAAACCTAATAAAGTGATCAGTTAATGTCATCAGTGATGAGAGAAACTGACATCATGTGCTGAGAAAGACACAACGTCATCCTTGTGGATTCTGACCAAATGTAGCCTGAATCTAATCACGAGGAAATATTTGACAAAACCCAAATTGGGGGACATCCGACAAAGTAACTGGCTTGGCATGCGAAGGTTGTGAAAGAGTATAGAGAACGGTTTCAGATTAAAGGAGATTAGGGGACGTGGCAGCTAAATGCAATATGGATTACAGGATTCTGAATTGCAATATCTCTTGGCTCTATTCTTGGACATTATTAAGACAATTGGTGAAATTTGAATACGGCCTGTAGATTTGATAATAGTGTTGTGTCAATATTAGTTCTCTGATTTTGACAATTATACTGCGGTTATGGAAGAGAATGTTCCTATTCTTAGAAAATGCACATTGAAATATTTGAGGTAACAAGGCGTCATGTATTTCTAATGATTCTGATGAAGGAAAACACACACACAGACACACATATATATGTAAAAATACAAAGTGTTTGCCACTTTTAAATTGGAAATAATTTTAAACCTAAAAGTTACAAGAAAAGTACAAGGAACTTCGCTCTATCCCTCCCCAGATTCCCTAATTGTTAACATTTTTATCACATTGTTTAGTTATCTCTCTTGTCCTATTCTTCCAAATTCTAGGTGTGCTTGAAATTATTTCAAAATGAAAAGCCAGAGAAATTAAAAGTGAATATTTCGACTTCATTTTCCTTGCTGAGTAAGTAGCATAAGATAGTGGTTAAGAAGATTGTTTTTAGATTAAGGGATGGCCACGATCAAGTCCTAGCTCTTTTGTTTATTGTGGTGACATCTTCTCTGAGCTTCAGTTTCCTAATATGTCACCTGATAAGAATACTGACCCAAGAGATTCAGTGTGAGAATCTAATGTATGTTAACTACTTCACGCCATTAACTGTTACACAATAAGCATATAATAATCTATTATTAACTTGGCTTTTTTCCACCTCCTGATGTAATTCAAATAATTTCAGTATTTACTTTTAAAACTTTATTCTTTATTTTTACTCTAGGATGTTAAGACTCATTTCTTTCATGGGAAACTAATTTAGCATTCTCAGACAACTATATACCTGGCCTTGAGCAATGGAGATACATACTTTCTAATGAAAGTATTCATATTATTTCTCTTTTGGGGTTTTGATCTGAATTTTTCACTTTACATTTTAAATCTATAGTTTGGAGCATATTAGTAAAATTTATGCTATTTATAGGATCGGCACATTGTTAAAAGTCAAATGTGGAAAAATAAGTAGGAGATATACTATTTGTTTCATTGGGTTGGGTTAGATTTCTTATAGCTAGTTGTTTATTCTTATTCTGGCTTAAAAATGTGACCGATATATAAATAACATTAAAGGGTTACTTTATTGAATTAGGTGAATATTTACTTTTTATTCCCATTGTAATAGATCGCTGGCTCACCACGATTTACAATTTATTGAACCTCAAACTGCTGCTAATAAAACTTGTGGGGGAAGGGCTTGTCAGTGCTGTTATGGATGTTGGACTACACAAAACACTCCATCTGGAAAAGGTGAATCCTATGTATTAGTAAAAACATGTCTTATAAAATAAGAATTACTCTGCGGTTCAACTCTCTGGAACTGAGTAGACATTAAATATAATTGCGAGTCTATAATTCTTCAGCTTTTAGTACAGTAATTTGTTCATCGAACTGATGATAGTAAAATTATTAATAGCCCTTAGATCAAATTGCTCAGTGGTTTTTCTCTTTGATATCTTTCTCTTCTGCCTCTTCCTCTTTCTTCTTTTAAGCTAAATTATATATTAGTTGTTTAATTGAACAACTATTGGTAGTGGGTATTTGATAAAGAAATTTTTAACAGGAAAATAGGTTTGTTTTTGACCTGGCCAGGAATAATAAAACTTAGAAAAACAGATACATTTAATGCTGTTTTATATCTAAACTCAATGAATAAAGGAAGCATTTTCTTGGAAATGATCTATCTCGTGTTCTCTTTGTTGTACTTATTCACAGTGTTTCTTCACTGGATTATTATTAGCTCCATGTCCAACTCCTATTTCAATGGTGTCTTGAATGTAGCAGGATCTTCATATGTATTTGGTAAATCAAAACATTTTAGAAAAGTAATCTCAATTATATTTCACTGTAATGGAGAACTCGGAATTGATGATTATTTCTTAAATCGTTGGCCAATGACTTGATTATAATCCTCACAACCAATAAATTACTGAATAGCATCAGGAATGGTTTTAGAAATAAAATGAAACACATCATTTTGCTCTCATATAAAACCATAGTATTTCCATATTGGAAGAATTGGATTCAATTAAAGAAGAAATAATAAAGCTGGACTACTTCCAGATAAATGATAATTAATATCAAAGTAATTAGAAGCACTCACATAAAATTTTTAATAGAATCTTAGAAATTGAGAAAGTGTTGCTTTAAAATAGATATTCTTGTAATTAATAAAATGTTGAAGGTTGTGAAGTTTATGAATATGGATTTATTCAACATAATAAACACCTTAAGTTTGAAATAAATAAATTTAAGCAAATAATGCAAGAAACTTTTTTTACACAGAAATTAGAAATTTTGTGGGAGTCAAACTCAGCAGATGATAGAAGTTGAAGATCATCTGGTTTAAAGAGTTTATAATAACATCATTTTTATTTGGAAAAATCATAACAAATTTGTACTAGTGGTGTTTAAAAAGTGCACCTTTGTCTTTTGTAAGCCTGTAATGATAGTCACTTGAACTGGTATGTCAAAACTTGTACCTCAAAAAATAGCCAACTTAACATGGAAAAATAGTTTACATGTCCTGGAATGAAAAACTATAGGGTTCCTTTATTAGAGTCACTGAAAACAGCCTAGTGCTTAGAGTACAGACTTTGGAGCCAGGCTGCCTGGGTTCACCACTTGTGTGGCTTTGGACAAATTACTTAACATTTCTGGTCTCTAAAATGGGAAGAGTTGCAGGTGCTGTAAGGGCAAAGTAAATAAATACATAAATAGATAAATAGATAGATAGATAGATAGATAGATAGATAGATACATACATATATACATACATACATACATACATACATACATACATACATACATACATACATAAGGGATTGTAAATTGACAAGGTCCTTGCAATCTGTGAAATCAACCAGAGATTGCTTCACCTAAAAAATAGAATAAAATAAGATAAAATGGGAAGAGTTGTGTTAATCCACTTATGAGTTAATCCATATAAACAAATTTATATATGGTAAGTGAACATTATGCCTTAGGCATCGCTATTTTCTCTCTCACATCTATGCATTGTGTTACTGAGAAGGACTGCTTTTTCTGTGTATGTGTAGATTCTTTTCCACAGTGAGGATCTCTTATAATTACCATGTGAGTTGTCGCTATAGTGGCCATTTAAGCATCTCTAAAATTTTGTGGCTTCTAATTCAAGAAGAAATCTTAAAGATTGAAATATGAATGGTTCATGATTCTGACATATTCTTGTCTCTTATTTGTATTTTATTTCATTCATATAGTTTTATTTGAAAAATATGCTTACCTTTGTTCTGATATGAAATAAATATAATTTTAATTTTCATGAATATCTTGATTCATTTCTTATCTTTATACTTTAAATATTTCACTCCACATACTTCTTGCTTGCATGGTTTCTGAGAAGAAGCTGGATTTAAGTCTCATCTTTGCTTCTCTATAGGTAAGATGTTTTTCCCTCTGGCTTCTTTCAGGATGTTTTTTCTTTTATCTTTGATTTTCTACAGTTTGAATATGATATAATTAGAAGTAATGTTTTTCTTTTTCTTTTTTTTTTTTTTTGGCATTTATCCTGCATTTGTTCCAATGTTCTTGGATATTCTGCTCTTCCCTTACCCGACCCCCAGTCTTTTTTCTCTTTATATTTTTAGTTTTAGAAGTTTCTATTGACATAGTCTCAATAGCCTGATGATATTGAATATCTTCACTCATGTCCAGGCTACTAGTGAGCCCATCAAAGACATTCTTCATTTCTGTTAGTGGTTTCAATCACTAGCATTTCTTTTTGAATCTTAGAATTGCTGTCTACTTACATTATCCATCTGTTCTTGCATGTTGTCTACTTTTTCAATTAGAGCCCTTAGCTTATAAACCATAGTCGTTTTAAATGCAGTCTGATAATTCCAACATCTCTGCCATGCCCATTAGTTCCAATGCTTCCTGTCTTGTCAAACTGTGGTTTTTGTTTGTTTGTTTGTTTCTTCGCCATTTACTATGCTTTGTAATTTTTTGTTAAAAGCTAGATATAATGTACAGGTAAAAGGAACTCCCATAAAAAAAGCTGTTAGTGATGTAGTGGTAAAGCGTGCAAGAGAGGAAGTGTGCAATAGTTCCTTGATTAAGTCTTAGTCTTTTCGTGAGCCAATGCCTCTGAACTGTGAACTTTACAAGTACCTCTGTCACCCACTCCCATGCCTTAGAAGGGACCGGTGGTTGGAAGGCACTGGAGTCCAGTATTTCTCTTCCTCTGCATAGAAGAATAAATGGGGCCAGTTAGGCTCTGATAAAACCCTAACGGGTTGGGCACTAGTAAAATAGTTTCTCTTGAGCTCGGGTCTTGTTAAGAAAACAATGCTCTGACATAATTTTTAATGGTTACTTTTCCACTCCCCTGTCAGAAACGCAAGGAGATTTTTCTTTGGTATTCACTGTGAGAAACTCCAGAGGGCAAAACTTCCAAAAATGGGGGTCCACCTTGAAGTTTGTGACTCTCAGACTTGTCTACACTGAGCCTTTAACAATTTATCAATTGCAGTTCAGATTTTCCTACCCTGTGTTGACCCTGAGAAAAAAGATACTTACCAAGAAGGACTCTGGTGGTTATCAGGGCTCAATTAAAACAAACAACAAAAAAACAGCCTAGCACTAAGAGAAGCCTACGCTAAGCTGCCGGCTTTTTGCACTGTACTGCCACCCACACTGTGTTCCTGCAGGATGAGCCAACCCTTAAAAAGGAGTTCCCGGGATCGCATTTCAACCAATAGGACTGAGACCGTTTCTGTCCAATCAGAGCTGTGCGGCTATATCCCTAGTAGCATCCTCGTGGACCAATGAGAGTGGTTTCGTTCCGACCAATGAGAACAGTGTTTTTTGGACGAGTCAAACCGAGGATTTGGAGTCCTTATTTGCACGAGGATGGATTGATCAGGGACTAGTGCAGTACTTCTCTGTATGTAAGTTAGCTCCCCTCCGGTTTTGGGAGCGCACTTTCTTCTTTCTAGAGGATGCTGTGTTCGTCTCGCTGGCGCCTGGCACTAAACCGCGAAAGTCATCTTGCCAGACCTGTCTTGCCCAAGCGGAGCAGAGCATGAGGAAGGAAGCGGAGTGGAGTGAAAGTATCTGGTCAGAGTAGCGCCTCGCTTGCCAGAGGACACCTCGGCCTTACCGGCCTGTCCAGGGTCCATCTCACAGCTGTGCTGTATCATATTTGGGCTGTTTTTTTTTTTTTTTTTTTTTACTGAATAAAGTTTCGTTTTTCACCACGTTACTAATTGAGAATTCTCGTTGGCACTGAATTGGTACCAGTGACCATCTGTTGACACCTGCTCCTGGTTCCTGCAAGATTCTGCTGGTGTGGTTTCTGCTCTGGTAAGTTGTGATTCCATCTGCCTATCTAATTTTGGGGACAGCAATTTGCCCTGTGACCTCACCTCTCTGACAGGCCTAAGAAGAGCTATTGATTTTTCAGGTTGTTCATTTTTTTTTTTTTTACTTATTTAGGACAGAATAGCAGCTTCCAAGCTTATTATAAGCCAGACCAGAAACCGAAAGTTCCCTTGTTGAATTTCTTATCTCTGAGAATACTGGTTTTGAAAGGTCAATAAATTGACTTGAACATATTTAGTGATGATTCTCCTGTTTATAAAATATAGGTACGTAGGCATGTATGTACAATGCTGTCTACTTTCCAATTGCTGCAGTCACAAATTACCACAAACTTCCTAGTTTAAAACAACAAAAATTATTCTCTCATAGATGTGGAGGCCAGAAGTCTGAAATGAGTCTTATGAGGCTAAAATCAAGGTGTCTGTCGGGATGGTTTCTTCTGGAAGCCCCGGGAAAGGCTGCATTCCTTGCCTCCTGTAGTTTCTAGAGGCTACAGACATTCCTTGGATTCTGGCCACATCACACCAGTCTCTGCTTTAGTAATCACATGGCCTTCTTCCCTTCTGTACTCATGTATTGCCCTACTTCCCTTTTAAAAGAACACTTGTGATTACATTTAGGGCCCACCTGGATTATTTAGGAACGTGTTCCCATCTCAAAATCCTTAATCACATCTGCAGAATTCCTTTTGTCATATAACATTCATAGGTACCAGGGATCCAGACCTGGATATCTTTGGAAGTCATTATTCAGCTTACTATCAATGTGTTCGGGGAAGTATTATTTCCTCTTCAATTAATGTACCTTGAGCATTTTTAATGAATTGATGGCAGTGGATTTCATTGCAGGCCAGAATAAATATTATTAGAGAGTAGTATAAAAATAACTTTACTAATACTATGTAGAGGTTTGTTAGGAGAAATTTGTATTTCTCCAGCTGGTAAAAACCAAGCAAAACAAACAAAAACATTAATGGGAGCTTCTGTACATAAACCTAGAATGCAGGATGTTCTATTTTTTTTGAGAGGATTGTTTGTCTTCCATATACAGCCTTCTGGACTGTGTTACCACTTTGCTATTTAAATTATAATTTAAAAATTCATCCAAATAAAGCATTTTTTTTTTTTTTTTGGACAGAGTATATGAAAAGAACATGTAGAGTGACTTGCCTAGGATCCTCTCTTTGGAAGAGCTCCAAACTTGAATGACTGTAGGTCTGGCCAAAGGATCAGACATACGAAGCTGAAAATGATGAAAGCGTAGTGGCATGAAAACATAAATAACACTTCAAAGTACTTAAGGAGACGAGTATCTTTTAGTGGGTATCTCTGGTGTTTCAGGATGATCGTTTAAGACGTCTGATGAAACAATGAAAATAGCTTCGAACTTTATGAATAGTTGAAAGTGAGATTTAAATGAAAGCTTTGTCTCAACTTCAAAATATTGAATTTGGCGAGAAAAGTCTGTAATTACCATCGTCAGATGCTGGGGCCCCCAAACCATCATCATGTTAAATTAGACCCTCTGAATTCTCTGTCATCTTTCTGCTTCTTTTTGTGGTAGAGAAAGAGTTCAGAGACAGTTCTGGGAAAGCCTGAGTGTTCCCCTTCGTTGTACAAATTTTCGTTTCAGCAAAGAGCTCCAACATAAATACTTAAAAAAATACACCAGATGTAGTTTCCAAGTAAACCATTATATACAAGGCATTTTTTTTTTTTAAAGTGAGATCCCAGACCATAAAAAGGACAGTGGTAGATATCAAATTAGAAAAAGAGAATCACTATGGAAACAGCAATACCAATATGCAGATGTAAAAACTAGACAATGTTGCTCACTTAGGAAAAGCCGAAGTTTTAAAATCCCTTATTTGATATGTTACCAATATGACCTTTATAAACAGCAAGATGAAAACATCCAGAACACATCACCATACAGTCATATGGTATGAAGTTAGTCTACCCCCCAGTGATGTCATTGCTGGTTTCAGACCATTCTAGGAAAAGACTGTGTGGATAGATAAATGTACGTTGTGCCTTCTGATTTTTAATGGTATTGGAATTCAGACTATATAAATTATAATTTGTTTATGTCTTCTCTTTGTGTTAAAAGGAGTTGGATTGCCTAGACAATGAGTGTTTCACATGAATGAGTTATTTTAAAGAAGCTAGTGTTTATAATGTAACGAATCACAGTAAAAAATTTCTCCTTAGAGAAGAAAACAATCCGAAGTGATAGTAAATTATAGATTGAATGAAATAGACTGAGTGCTTACGAGGTAGGGCTCCAGAGTCAGACAGACGCACCTACTGAAATTCTGGCTATGCCATTTATGGCAGTGTAATTTTGGGCAAATTACCTAAATTTTCATATCCTGGTTTCTTCATTTGAATAATAATAATAATAATGTCAAAAACAATAATAGCAAAACCAACTTCATGGGTGTTTTATGAAAAGTAAACGTGTTGCTACCTCTGAACTGCATCATTGCTCAATGAATTGTAGTCGATATGATTATTATTGCTGGATGAACTTCACGGTCCAGATCTCAAAGACTCCAGTGCTGTCTTTCCAGCAAGGGGGAGAGAAATGTATTGTGGGAGATGCCATCAGCCTCAAAAGTTAAGTACGGAAATCTCTTTGTGATGTCATCTATGAGACCATCATTCATAACTTTTTCCAAACAAATTTGTTAGTATATTTGTATTTTCTATCTATAGCAGATACACTGGGAAATATTCTATAAGTGTATATTTAAATGAAAAACATTTCCTATTATCTGACATTCAAGCCACTATGAATTTAAAGCATGTCTCCTTGCCCTATGGTTTTATGATTTAGGGAGTAAGTTTAAGTATACTTTCCATACTATTGACACCTGAAAAAAAAATACAAACTTATTTAAACTCTTACTGTGTTCCTGGTGCTATCCTAGGCATTTTGCATACTTCATTTTACTTAATCTTCAAAACAGCCTTATGAGGTAGTAGTATTCTTTAAATTTACGGATTCTAATTATATTACCTTTTAGGTACCAAAGTTCTTGATGTTTTTAGTCAGTATCCCCATGGCAGCCTTTTAATCTATTATAGTTTTGTTGTTGTTGTTGCTGTTGTTGTTTGTGGTTAACTATCCAGAGCTATATATTAATGGCACAGGTGTGAATTATGAAAGACCTTGGTTCTAATCCTGACTTCAGACTAGCGTTGGCCTTGAGGAAGCTGCTTAACTTTTCTGGGTATTCATTATTTTACTTATAAAATGGGGCTCATGTTACCTACATCACAGATTTGTTTTGAGGATTAAATGACTCAATTAATATAGTGAAAAATGTTGGACATAAAGCCTGGCACATAATAAGCACTGATTTAATGGTAGTCATTATTTTTGATAAATATACCAAGCTAAAAATGACATGTTTACAGTATTTGGATTTACAGTTTAGTAGGGAAACAACATGCATGTGTGAAAAAAGCGCTTTTTTAGAAATACAAACAGGGCTTTATAAGGGTATTGGAAATAATGGTAAATTGTTAGATGTAAGGTACACCCCAAATGAGAGAAGATGGGAAAGTATAGTACATGAACTGGGTTTTGAGAAATAAAGAATATGTTGCTATTTGGAGAAGGGAGAAAAGAGCTTTCTCGATGCAGAGACTAGCCGGACTAAAAGCCCTGAACTGTGATGGACAGTATTCAAGCAATAGTAATGGTGAGCGGTGTAACTAAAAAATAGTTTGTTGAGACCTCAATTTAGAAGTGAGTCTGAAAGTCAGACGTGCTCTAGATTATTAAATGCCTTATTAAAGACTTAAATCTCGCTGCCTTACTGTTTAAACGACTCCTACTTTAGGAATGTGGAAAGTACCTTTGGAAAGCAGAGGCAGTCAGTGAGAACAGGTAGGACATCGTATAGATGATTTAGTTGAAATTTGATGAGTCCCTGGACAAAGGCACTGACAATAGGAGTAGACCTGAGGAGTGAATGAATATTAAAAACGTTTCAGAGATAGACACCAAAAGCTTTTCTTTAATTAATGGCTGTAGTGGGAGTGGGGAAGAGGAAGGGATCGAAAATGGTCTAAAGTTTTAATCAGGTGTCTAGAATGATAGTGATACTGTTCACTGAGACCAAACACTCAGGGAGGAGGTTTGGGTACAGTGAAGTTTCCGGACGTTTTGAGTATGAAGTACCTGTGGGTGGTCTGGGTATATTTGTCCTAAATAAACAAGGAAATTTGGGCCTGGAGCTTAAGGAAAGCGTCCAAGTTCAGATGCAGAAGAATATTGTCACAGTTGACAATAAATTTACTTTGAGATACTCTTTGAAACACCAGGTGGCCTTTTGAATTCTTAGTACAATTTCCAAAATCTAGGTGTATAGAACACACACATTCTCTGTATAACCTACAGTATTTTTTAGGTGCAATGCATCTATTTAATACCATGCTCTTATTGTTTGTTCTTAGAGGATATAATTTTTTTTTTAATTTTTTTTTTTTTTTATTAAGAAGAATAGGGTGTGGGAGGCTCAGTGATTCTGGAATTCATGTCTGCAAGTGCTGTGACAACCTGTTTACCAGCTCACATAAACCCTACCTGCTGGGTCTTTTGCTTGATTGGCAGCCTTGTAATCCTCTTGTGAGAATTAACAAGGTGGCTTTGCCTTTAAATAACATTCATTTTCAGGTGTGAGAGACAAAGGTGTAGCCATGGTGATATGAGATTATCTAGTCTACCACCTTTTTTTAATCCAGAGTTAATCCCTAAAGCATTTGTGAGGCTTTTATATTCTTGTCATATTTCTAATATCTTGAAGCATTATACAGGAAGAAAATAACTTTTCTTGGATGAATTATGAACCCGTATTAGGATTTAGCTTGTCATTAATATTCTGATGCTTAAGTAACATTGAATAACTTTGAATAATTACAAAACCTTCATTGACATTGCTACAATTTGATCTTCACCGTAATCCAAGCGGAGGGAAAGTCATTACCATTTAATAGATGAAGAAATAGGCTAAGAGAGGTTGAGGAATTTGCTCAAGATCCCACAGACAGTAAGAGTTGGAAGCAAGACTTGGACATTAACTTGACTCCATATGGATTTTTTAAAAAAATTTCTACTACACATTTGTGTCTACTTTTACTCATAAGATTTCTACATCTGATATTTAGTATTCCTTCTTTTATAGTCTCAGATGAATAGACTATAAATATTCTTGTTTTTCACCTTTAAAAATTTAATATATTTCAGTATGGGAAATGTGCTATTAAAATGTGATTAAACCTTAGGGAAAATCTATACATTATAATTTGACATCTATATATTCTATTGGGTCTTTACCACCCAAAGTCCAGTTTCCTGGACTTTGATCCCCTTTACCCACTTTACCCTCTCCCTCCCTCCCCTATATTTGACCCCCTTCGCTCCATCAACTTACCCCTCCTCCCCCACCCACTACCCTCTGGTAATCACTAGTCCATTGTCCATATCCACCGAGTCTCTGTTTGTCATGTTCATTTGTCTCATCGTCTGTTGATGGACATTCAGGTTGGCTTCCATATCTTGACTATTGTGAATTGTGCTGCCATGAATATTGGAGTGCGTAGATTTTCATGAATTGTTTTTTGATTTTCTTTGGATAAATACCCAGAAGTGCAAATTGCTGGGTCAAAAAGTATGTCCACTTTTAATTTTTTGAGAAACCTCCATCTGTTTGTTATAGCGACTGTACCAATTTGCAGTCCCACCAACAGTGTATGAGGGGTCCCTTTTCTCCGCATCCTCACCAGTACTTGTTGTTTTTGATTTATTGATGATGGCCATTCTGACAGGTGTGAGGCGATATCTCATTGTGATTTTAATTTGCATTTTCTCATGGTTAGTGACCTTGAGCATCTTTTCATACATCTGTTAGCCATCTGTATTTCTTCTTTGGAGAAGTATCTGTTCAGGTCTTCTGCTCATTTTTTAATTGGATTGTTTTTTTTGTTGTTGTTGAGTTATATGAATTCTTTATATATTTTCGATATTAACCTCTTATCAGGTGTATCTGTTTCTAGTTTTTAACTGCACTTTCAGTGAGACTATCATGTGAAATTATGACCAAGGGGGGATTTTAGCCACGGCCTTCGCAAGCCAACAGATTTTCCAAGGAGAGGAAGAGAACTCTTTTGGAGATCTGCCTTGGATTCTGTTGAAGGGCATGGTCTCTGCTGTTTTATCTCATCAACACAGCCTGTCTCCAAACTCCTAATTATTAATAGAGAATTTATGTGTTAAAGTCCTTGTTTCCAAGATTGATATTAAGATTTTAAAATGTCAGGCCTTGTCAGGTTGCATAATCAAATAGGTAAATTACATACGCCCTGCAGATATTTCAGGATTTTTCCAGCCTTTTAAAATATAATTTTCAACTTAATATATCAACTTTTTCCATTAGTATTTTGAGTTCACAGGGAGAACATTTCTAATACAGTCTACTACTACCGAATTATAAATGTAATACCTGTAAATATGTAGTATTGGAAATATCCGCATTAATTGGATAGTCTCTCACTTGTGTGTTTCTTTTCTGGAAACTGCATTGGCTGTCTGCGGTCACAGGTAAAAATGGCTTTGAAAGTGGTTTTGAACAGGTGTGGGAGTTCGCTGCTCTCAGTTCCCGGAGAGGGGTTGGGCTTCGTGGTCCAAGTCCACTCTACTTGCAGTTCACAACGTTTGTCACATGAGGGCAGCATAATCTCATGCAGGCCGCTGTCTGGTTTGACCATAAAGGAAATCACATAGTCCAAGAACATGTAAACGGTGCCCCCCACCCCCGCCCCTTTTTTTTCGATACACACTGCTCAACTGATTGACACACAGGCTGAAGATATTAGAGAGAACAAATATCCTTAAAAATGTTTTTCTGATTAAAAATCCATATCAAAAGAATGTGATTTATATTGGAAAAATAATTTCTAATTATGAATTTAAAATTTATAGAGATTTTAAAAACACACACACACACACACAATGACCTCTTTCCCGTTTGTGGATGGAGCCACACGTAGTAGTTAAACCATTGGGCACTAGTGTCAGACTGCTTCGTCTTAATCAACCACGGTATTTTGAGCAAGGTATTTAGCATTTCTCTGCCTTAGTTTTCTCAAATACAGAATGGGAGGAATCCTAGTATGCATTCAGTCATTCAAGATTAAATGAGATAATACAGGTAGACCGATTTGAATATACTCAACACACACAAGTGTAGCATAAATGTTTGCATTATATTTATGAGGTAAATGCTGATTTTTTTAAGTTAAAGACCCTCAGTATCAGAGCCCAGTGCCCAAGGAAGAATTTGAATAAGGTGCTTGGATTGTATTTTATGATATTTGGTCACAAGGATCCTGGAAAAATATATTAGAAGTTATTTAAGAGGGGAAAAATATTAGGAAATTTAAGGTTTATGGGAGAGATCTCACACATGCCTACACAGAAGAGAAATTTTTCTTCTCAAAGACTCGAACCATTGCTTTTTAGTTGGTAACAGACTAGTGACTTTTTCTTATGTAGGAACTTACCCATTATCTATGAAAGCAATATCCTAGTAAATAAGACCCCGAAAGTTCTTCTTAGAAAAAGCAATTCAGATTGAGGAAATTCCATCTTGGTGAGTTTCAAATCTATATTTAGTAAGCACTTACCAAGAACTTAGAGAGCTTATAGGAGCTTAACTATTGAACAGTTACATCCAGGAAGGAGAAACTATGCAAGTGCCAAAGTGAATGAGGTCAGAGCTTAGAGGAAGAAGAGGGAATATTGAGCCACAATGATTATGTGGTAGGGCTGGAAGCAGGATTCGAATGTGGCCCTTAAGTGTTGGTTGGGATTTGGAGAGGAGAGGGAAGAAGAAGAAAACTTAGGTGGATATTAGAGACAGAATTGTATCCCCCACCCCCACATCCTAACCCCTAGTACCTCAGAATGTGACTGTATTTGGAGATAGGCACCTTAAAGAGATAAAGTTAAAATCAGGTCATAATGGTGGGCCCTGGTTAAATATCACCACCATCCTTAGAAGAAGAGATTCTAGCCTCCAGAACTGTGAGAAAATACATTTTTGTTGTTTAAGCAACATATTTTGTAGTGCTTTGTTGTGGTAGTCCACAGTGGGGGAAATCAAGAACAAAGTTGTGGAAGTGGAAATATGTGTCAGCTGGGAGGAGGATGAATAAGAAAAAGTGGTTTGGGGTTGAGAAATGTTTAGTTGGCTTCTTAGGGAAGCAAAGAAGAAAGAAAAGGAAAGGAAGGACGGGAAGGAAGGAAGGGAGGGAGGGAGGGAAGGAAGGAAGGGAGGGAGGGAAGGAAGGAAGGAAGGAAGGGAGGGAGGGAGGAAGGGAGGGAGGGGGGAGGGATTGGAGGTCAAGTCAACTTGGATTTAAATCTCAAAAGACAGACAGCTCACACTGGGGTTACCCTCAGGTATCGGCATCATACCATGTTGGTTCTCCGAATTTTTTCTGTCTTTGGGTCAGCTGTCAAGTATCTGAAGGAATTTTCTGTGAAAGACGGATCAGACTCGGTTTGCATTGCTTCAGAAGGGGAGCAATATGGAAGCAACAGGAAGGTGAGTTTCAGTTCAGAGAGTTTCAGTTCAACGAAAATATTCTAGCTGGCCTCTGCTGGTGACTTCTCTCCCACGTCATCATCCCCTTCATCTTTAGACAAAAATTTTTCCATCATGGCTCTTCCTTTCTTAGGCATGTACAACCAAGTAACATGGTTATCTAACTTACTTAAAAAAAAAAAGGGTAGGTCAAAGAATAATGATTATAAGCCTTCATTATACTTTTTATAGCAATCGATATCCTTGAAAAACCCTTCCGTACATACTTACAGTTTCTGTGTTTGTACATGACATACATATTTAAGGACCCTCAAGAATCAGGGGGAAAAAAATGAGCACTATGGCAGTGATTTATTAAAATATCTTTTTCAAGAAAATGACTCATTCATAAGAATGTTGCTAATGAATTCTATTTAGCTGTCAGTCTTAATTCAGAGCTTTTGTTTGTATTTCCCTCGTGTCTCCCGTTCCGACCACTACTGGCTCATAGGGGTGTAAGTTCCTGGCATTAGAAATAACAAGCCAAATCTTCACACTTTAAATAGAAGGAGACTTACACGGTTGATCTGAGGCCAAAAATCATAGCCTTTTTGTTTTTCTATTCTTAGTAGAATGGCCAAACAATGGATATTGGCAATATGGGTTACAAGAAATATTACCCAAACATTTTAGCTGGAAAAACAATGGGATGATTACTCTTTCCCACTTCAAAACTTACTGTCCACGAAACCAGTATTACAGTAAAGACCCTAGCAAAGGGGGGCGGGGAGACAGTTTGGGGAGAGGAAGTAGCACAAGTAGTGAGTCCCTTGATTTATAAAAAGCTATGTAATATTTTGTCTCAAAACACAGGCAGATTACGAAAAGGGAAGAAAGAGGTACCAGCACTGAATATGAACATTTGATTTCTCAGGAAATCTTTGAGATGGGTCACCATCAAATGAAACAAATTATAGGAAGCCCAATATGTGATGATGTCAGCCTGAGTTGATCTGAGAAAGCCTCAGGAAAGGGGTGATAGCTTAGCTGGGCCTCAGAAGATGGATGGGGTTCCCTGAAAGTTGTAGACATTCTATCACTTAGCACAGGGTGTTTCAACCTTAGCACTGTTGACATTTTGGACTGGGTAATTCTGTGTTGTGGGGGGCTGTCCTGTGCCCTGTGGATGTTTAGTAGGACCCTGGCCCCTATCAACTAGATGCTAATGGCAGTCCTACCCCCCACCACCCTACGTTGTGACAACCCAAAATATCCCCAGACATTGCCATGTCCCCTGGGCAGCAGAATTACCCTTGGTTGAGTATCACTGATTCGGCACATAAAGACCAAAGATGTATAATCAGAGAAATTGTCTTCATTTAGTATATTGACAAGCAAGCGAAGGAGTAGTAATGCAATTTTGGCAGCCCTCTGAAAGAGCTGGCGTGGTTCACTGTCCAGTTGGTGTGTGTTGATCAGTCTTGAAAGAGTAACACCAGATAACGCCGGCGGTGGGGGCAACTGCAGCCCTCACAGAAGAGGAGAAAATCTTATACCTGTTTTCTTGAGGGCCAGTGATGACTATACATTTCCCGAGACTCCCTGAATAGTACATACAGACACAATAATTTCTGATGATTCATTAAAATTACAGTTTGGGAAATATGAAGCACATTAAAAATACACTAAAGCCTAGTCATGTTTTACTTTCCCACTTCAAATACCCAGTGAATTTATACTTTTTCCATTTTCACCAGTTTCAGTAAACTTGTTAGACATAGTTTTAGTCATATTCCAGCTGAACAGGAGAGGGTATGACTGTCTTAAACTGACTGGGCAGCTTTGAATGACTTTTAATATCTACATTTAAGGAATGATGAGGTGATAAATATGGACTTAAACAAAAGAAATACCTTGAGAAAATTATAATAACAAAATGGAAGGAGGACAGGACAACATAATTATTTGTGGGTATGTATCCTATGCACTACACATGTCCCTACCTTTATTTCTGATTACACGGACATGATCAGAATTTCATAAAGGAAAGCAATTTTTCTTGCTTAGTTTCTTTGAATATTAACATTCAAATTGGGGTGAATTTTGCCCATTTTAGCTAAAATAACCTGCACCAAAGCCAGAACTCTGGTCCTTAAGAATACATTTCAGATCTCTTAAATACCTTCCACGAGTCGGGCGCTGTGATGGAAGCTAGAGACTAATGAGAATAGAGATTACTCGAGCTGGGCTCCTATCTTATAAGCCAAACAGAGAGTTATATATGAAGACTGCAAGCACAATTAAATGTTATAGGTAGTGCAGAACAGGACCACAAAGGAAAGGGAGATCAATTATACTGGGTAGATAATAGGAAAAACGGGGAATTATATGATATTCTTATGAGCAGTATGTGCTGTCTTACTGTATCCTTGTCAACATGGAGTATTAATTTTTAGAATATTTTGTTAATTTGGTAAGCAAAGTTGATATCTGGTTTTAGCTTGCATTTATATGTTTGAGAGGTCAATTTTTTAACATATATTTTTCATTTGTATTTTCTCTTTGTGATTGTCTTTTTATACCCTTTATCCTTATATATTTCTTTTCATTCTCATTTATTTTTCAATATCCCGCCTATACCTTCCCAACCCCACAAGCACGCTCACGCACATGCTCACGCAGGTAAACACTGAAACTGCGCTGCCAGACGTCACCCCAAAGAACCTCACTTCTGAATCCAATGCATTAGTTTTACGTCTCACCTTACTGGACTTCTCATACGGCAGACCCCTTTCCTTCTCTAAAAACTCCATGCGGGGCTTCCTCTCCAGCTCTGTTCTGGTTTTTATGTGTGAAATCAAAGCCATAGGTCAAACTTCAGCTGATTTCCCCCAAATCTAAGGAAAAAAATTGACTGCTCTCCTCTGTGTCTCTACAGTGCCTTAATACTCTTTATACTTTTCCTTGTTTACCTTTTCTCTATCCTCTACTAGACGACAAGTTTCTTCGGGAAGAATCTGTATCTTTGTGTCCCCAGTGCTAGGCACGGGGACATATCAATAAATGCTGAATAAATATATGCATCTTTTGTTGTCTAAAGAATATTCGGATTACAGTAAGTGATCATTCTATTATATCGAAAACACATGTGGAATGTTATGTTCAACTGGGTGCTTCAAAAACCAAATCAATACCTTTAAAAGGACGTGAATGAACAGGAGTATATGAGAACAAGAGTGACCACCGTAACAGAAATCAGACCATGTGTAATACCGTCCAGAATGTCCCCAGGCAGAGAGCATCACTGTACATTCTGAGCAATTTTTTTCCAATGTTCTTTTCTATGCAGACATTTTTTTTATAGAATCTATGGTTTTATGTCCTGCTTTTTTACCTAACATATCATTAACTATTTATCCTTTGAAAGGATGATTATTAACGACTACATAATGTTTATAATATTCTATTACATAAATTTACTTAGAATCCATTTTTCACCTCTCAGAACTTAGTAACAATTTATTGTGTTTACCTTTATGTATTTTTTTTTCTGTAGTTTCATACACAGGAACATGTAGGTAAGAACCTGGTCTATTTATACAATGAATGTGCAAAAACTTAAGTAATATTAATTTACTTTCATGTGCCTAAAAAGGTTATATGCTAACTATTAGCATTTCACATTTGAAATTTTATGTCTTGTATATTACTGAAAATAATACTTTGTAAAAACCTTAATGATCAATTTTTAAATCAATTTGGGCATGATTTCTCTCAATTAGCCCAATTTAGCCAGATTTTTAATATTCTACATTTTCAATTTGCCATAATTAAATCTTTGGACTGTACTTACAAAAATCATAATGGAAAAATAGTAGGTGAAAGTCTAGGGTTCTTAATTTTGCTTATGGCTTTACAAAATATAGAAAAGAATGTAAAGCAGTTATAGCTTGGTAATACAACCAAATAGTTAATATTTTTATAGTAAAATGGAGATAAGTGAGTATTCCTTTGGATTTCTTAATTTGTGTTCTGTGGCTTAGGTCACAACTGTAATCTGAATACTGTGTTCTTTTCTAATATCAAATAGAAATAAAAAAAGGCTAAAATATTTGTAGATTTAAATCTTGACCAGACATTGCTGATAACTGAGACCTTATTCACTCGATGTTCTTTGGTGAGACAAGGAATTTTGAGGAAGATTACTGTTAGTAATTGTAATGTCTGTGAAAATAGAATATTGTCTCTTATAAGGAAAAGGTCAAGGAAGATTTTACATGCTGTAAATTTAGTCTCCCAAGGTGACTGGATGCTTACATAGTGTTTGAGATGCTTGAGAGCTTAACTCACTCCTTCAGGAACAGATGACTATATAATTGCAGTCGTGACTGCAAACACATCTTCTTGGTCTGCCTTTTCAACAGGAATGTCAAGGATTAGAGCAGTGGTTCACAGAATTATATAGTGTTATATCCGTCACTTGGAAAGCTTGTTAAATAGGTTGATTCCTGGGATTCACCCGTAAGGGTTCTTCTGTTGGTCTGAGGTGGGGGTCTAGGGATCTAACATTTAGAAAGCATTCCTGGAGACTGTGATAGAGAGGCCTCTCTAGAGCCAAATTTTGTGAAATGCTAGGCCATGTCGTGAATCCTGGCAGTTGTCTTGGGATGGACACAATTCTATAGCTCATTGTTGGAATAAAGTGGAATTTTTAACTCTGCTGAGACTCTGAATGAATAAAGGAGATTGCTCACGTGGAAAGCTCTCAGCTAGAGCCATGGAATCATGGAATTAAATTTAGAAGGACTTTAAAAATTCATTTGACTCTTCTGAATTTCTGGCTAGTTTTTAATGCTTCCAGTAATAGAGATTGTTTAATACTGTGTCTGTGCAACCTCACGTTGTACTGTTCTAAACATTATAGTCTTCATCCAGTAGTGAGATGAAATTTGCCCTTCTAACAGAACTGGGACGTAACTCTCTGTTTTTTTCTAAAACATATAACATATATATTTGTTAGATTTTTAAGGTGCTATTACAAAAAGAAGGGAGGGAAGTAAAATATTAATTTCAAGTCAAACTCCAAGCATTCTTCCCACCTTAAAGTTGTGCTAATGCTATAGTTTAGTGGCATTTATGAGTTTAGACTTATATGTTGCCAATATTGATTTCATTTAAAATCCAGAATTGATAACCAAAACTACTACTCAGAATCAAAATTCTACTCTAAATCTGGTCCTATTTTCCTTTTGCAGCAATCAAAGAGGAATGTATATACACATACGTACATATATATACATATGTGTGTGTGTGTGTGTGTATATATATATATATATATATATATATATATATATATATATATATGTATGTATATATAATCTTTCCCTCCACATGTAGGGTCCTCAAGGATGAAAACCAAATCTTTGGTTTGTTCCATTATCCAAGAAGAACTATATATTTGGGTTGATGGAGCAACAGTCCATCCCTATTTCTTTGCTTCTAGTGTCAACTTTCTAACAATTTATGCCTAGTGAAATAGTATCATATTCTGTGATGAGAACCTGTGGAATCAGAAGGAAAAGAATCTGAAAAGCTCCTCATGTTCTAGAATCTCTAATAGCAGGACCAAGTGCTGCTGGCCTGGCTATGCCGAAGAGAGCAGGATTTCCAGGGAGGCAGTGTTGGCTGAGTGACCCAGGATGCAAGATGGTGATGAGCGCTGGAAGGAGAGCTGAGAGAGCAGGTTGGGGATTGGCAACCCTGTGTGTTGAAATGAAATGGTCGAAAGCGTACTCATTTTTGTCTTCCCTGAGCTCAAGGTGGTGGTTTTGCAATGTTCGCAGAACCCAAGCAGGGTCCACAAGGTTTCTTTGATGGCTTCTTCCCTTGTCACTTTCACAGGTGTGTTCCTGTTCCCGGCGTAGGTATTTTTAAAGCAGTCTCAGAACCCATGAGTTAAGTATGTTGGAATGTCTAGCTTTGGTGGAACTTCATGAACCAAGGCTTCCGAGGGCTGCTACCAAAATTGGAATGTCCGCTTCCCAGAAAACATTTTGAACTCCTTAAAGCTTTGCTTTCTTATACTAATTTTATTTAGTGCTGCCACGTAGTAGATACTCAATCTTGTCGAATTAAATAGAAGTTTGCCTCTTTTGAATTTGATAAACCTTGAATTAACTGAAATTAATTTTTATAAAATATCCCCTAATATTCTGAATTGAAAATGAGGTGATTATGGTGGTGATCAGATTCATAATTCGGGCATTGTAGTCCAGTATTAGTACTGTGCCTTTTCCTTTGTCCTGCTTCTAAAACATTGTAGAGTTATCCAGATCAAGGATATTTTCTCACACTTTGGCCATCTTCTAATTTCCTGAACCTAATCTTTTTTGTCTGTAAATGATATTTGCAAAGCTTAAAAGATTTTTGTTGAAGTAATAGGATTAGATAATAATCCTATTGGAAAAATATGATACAGTTCTTAAGAATTCCTTAGATTCAAGCCATCAAGCTTTGTAGAATTACTTATTTTTTACTTGTTTAAGTTAAAATTTACATATTAAACCTTGTCAAAAGGTATATGCACAACTGAGAAAAATGAAAGCTGTTTGACGCACACACACACACACACACACACGCACACGCACACGCACCTGGTAAAGCAGTTTAACTAGTAATCTCATTCGCTTTCATGTACTACAAGGAACCAGTGCTTCAATTTCCAGAAGGAAAAGTCACTGGATCAGGGAGAATATGCAAAAATCATTACTAACTGGAGCAGGAGCAACTTCTCCACTTAGGGCAGCCAGCATCTGCCACATGAAAAGTTTTCCCTACTCCTATACTTCTGGAAAGGAGGGGAGGAAAAGAGGGAATGAGGAAACAGCAAGGGGAAGGTGAAAGGAGGAATGTGGACATGTGGACATGGTTCAGACGTTAGTCTATTTACCATCTGTGAGGGAGAAACTCAGTTCAGCAATTGCTCCATGTGTGTCCATGGGAGACCTTGGGACAGCACCTAGATCCACAGAATGAGGTAAGGAGGTAACGGACCTCAGCTTTCTCTTCTTTGAAATCTCATTCATATTATGTCTGGAAAAAATGACCTCTCATACCCTTGTTAGGACAGCGTCTAGACCTACAGTAATAAGGTGACAAGGCCTAAATTTTCTCTTCTTTGTAATATTTTTAACATCCAACTAGGAAATCTTACCCCCTACACACCTATAGGTACACTTACACACATACACATGCATATATAGCTATCCACATATACACATGTAATACCTACACCTATATAAATATACACTCTCACATGTATTTTTTCTCTCCCAGCCCTCAGCCTTTGCCCACACAGAATCTTAGCCAAATCTTAGGCAAAGAATCTTAGTCCTTCCTTAGCCAAACCACTTTTCTTATTTTCAAGAGAAAGAGTTCCCTCTATTGTATGAATATGTATGATCCATATTATACTTTGCATCAGTACCATTTTTTTTACTGTTCTACTGATCTTGAGGCCTTTTTTATAATATTGTTTGTTTTAAAGTTTTCAATTCTGCTTCCCTTTCACAATGCACTATATTTCCTTGGGTTTAGAATTATGATATAATACCTTATAGGACAGGGTTTGTCTGTTTGCTGTTGGCTTCACCTTGATTCTTATATGTATTAAACAGAACTGTAAGAATTAATGGCAATATCATATGGCTAAGTCTAAATATTACATTGATTTTCATTTAGTGACATTATTTTGATCACTTATCTTATAAAATTCCTTACATTCTATTTCTTTTCTTAACCATTTTTCTCCAGATAAAGGCTTGGGTTTTTTGGATTATCTATTGTTGATGAGGCCACTATGTACATATAATAGAGAAGATTTATTTCTGAGTTTCTTCCTTCTTGGGAAGAATCTGAATGATCTTCCTTCTTGGCCTAGGTTTGTTCCTCAGAGCACAGGTGACCTCAGCCTGGTCATCTAAGAGCCTCTTTTGGACCTTCTCTGCCTTCAGACTGGGGTTGTATTTCATGAGAATTTTGATTTTAAACATTCATTCATCCCCATTGTGCCATGTCACAAATACTCATTACTCTTCTTGGATTCAATGTGTATTCTGAGAAGTCCTTGCAGAAACTGGATGCTTCTCATCTAGGTCATCCTCATGTCTTTGAATATTGGCGTTAAAGGTTTTGCACGTGTCTACACGCCTGCCCTACAGTGGGGCCAAAGTGCTCTTCCAGCACTGTTCTAGGAATGGGCATTCACAAGCTTGCAGATGATCAGCATTTTTTCCCCCCAACTTTATTGAAATATAATAGAAAATTAGCCGCCTGTATTTACATTGTACAATTCACTGAGTTTTTTTCAATTATAGTTGGCATGCAGTAATGTATTAGTTTCAGTTGTATAGCATAGTGATTAGAGATTTATATGACTTACGGAGTGATCACCCCACTAAATCTAGTACTCCTGTTCCCCCTAACATATTTATTACAACATTAACTATTTCCCTTATGCTGCACTTTATATCTCCATGTCTATTTTGTATCTATCCACTTGCACTTCTTAATCCCTTTGCCCTTTTTCACTATTCCCTCAACCCCCCTCCTATCTAGTAGCCTTCAAAATATCCTCTGTATCTCTCAGTTTATTTTCATTTTTGTTGTTGTTTATTTTATTCTTTAGATTCCCCATGTATGTGAAATCATGTGATATTTGTCTTTCTCTATCTGGTTTATTTCATTCAGCACAACACCCTCTAGGTCCATAAAGGAAATGTCTTTTTCCATTCCTTTCCTTTTAGTGTGTGTGTCTTTTAATCTACAGTGAGTCTCTCATAGGGGTCTTGTTTTCTTATCCATTCGGCCACCCTATCTTTTGGTTGGAGCACTTAATTCTTTTCCGCTCGAGGCAGTTATTGATAAAAATGTAGTTATTACCATTCTTTATTCATGTTTTTGATACATGTTTTTTTCTTCTTAAAGAAGTTCCTCTAACATTTCCTGTAATACTGGCTTGGTATTGATAAATTCCTTTAGCTTCTTTTTGTCTAGAAAGCTCTTTAGCTATCCTTCAACTCTAAATGACAGCTTTGCTGGATAAAGTCTTCTTGATTGTAGATCCTGAGTTTTCATCACATTGAATATTTTGTGCCAAGCCCCTGTCCTACAAGGTTTCTTCTGAGAAACAGCTATTAGTCTAATGGGATCTCTGTTGTAGGTAGCTAACTGCTTTTTTTTGCTGCTTTTAAGATTCTCTCTCTTGGGCGATTTAATTATGATGTGGCCCTCTTTGGGTTCATCTTTTTTGGGACTCGATGAGCTTCTTGGGGTTTTATGTGTATTTCCTTCACCAGGGGAGGGAAGTTTTTCATCATTATTTCTTCAAATAGCTCTTCAACTTCTTGTTTTCCTTTGGATATTTTTACATTTAATTATGTCCCATAGGCTCCTTAAATTATTATTATAGTGTGGGCTTTTTGCATTGCTGTTCTGATTGAGTGTCTTTGGCTTCCCCATTCTCTATATTGGTGGTTTGATCCTCTTCTTTATCCATTCTCTTTATTCCCGCTAATATAGTCTTCATCTCAGATAATGTGTTCTTCTTATCTGACTGGTTCCCTTTTATAATTTCCATTCCCATTTTTATATTTTTTTATTTCTTCCTTAAAGTTCTCACTGAATTCATCTCCACTTCCCCTAAGTTCATTGAACATCTTTATAACCAGTGTTATAAAGCACTGTGAGATTGCTTGACTCTATTTTTCCTGGATCTCTGTTCTGTTCTCTTATATGGTTTCTGCGTCTTTGTCTTCCCATTTTGGCTGCTTCTCTGTGTCTGTTTCTATGTACTAAGCAAAGCTCTTAAGTCTCTTGGTCTTATTAGCAATGGCTTTGTGTAGTAGTTGTCCAGTGCACAGTTCTGAAAGGGGTTCAGCTGAAGGCCAAGTTTAGCCAGCCTGTGTCCTTCTAGGGTCACCTGTTAAGATTCAGCAAGCAGTCAGTCCACAGATGCAGTGCTTATAGGTGCCTCTATCAGCTTGTTTTTGATCAGGTTCAAGATTTGCCGATAGGAGTTGGTGAATGTTATTAGTTTCTTTAGGACTCTAACCATACGTTTTTCTTGCCACAACACAGGACTCCTGGGAGTGAGCCTCTTCTAAGGCTTGAGTACCTAACCCCTGGGACCTGTTGTGTCATGTCTCAAACCTGCTACCCCTGTTATTCCTATTCCCACAGGCCCAACCTCAGGCACCTCTTCCCCAATTGGTTTTTAACAGCTTCGTAAAATGTCTTATTCGAATACAGAAAAGAAAAAAGACAACTTTTTTGAATAGTAGCATCTCTCATGACATGATGTTTAATTTTGTGTGTGTCAACTTGTCTGGGCCACAGTGCCAAGATATATATAGTGATACATTGTTCTGGATGTTTATATAAGAATGTTTGGGGGCGGGAGGGGGTGAAATTAACATTTAAATTGGACTTTGAATAAAACAGATGCCCCTCCCTAATGTAGGCCTTGTCCAATCAGTTGAAGGCCTGAATAGAGCAAAAGACTGATCTCCTTCCAGCAAGAGAGAATTCTTCAGCAGACAGCCTGTGCACTTGAACTGCAACACATTGACTCTTTCACTGAGTCTTCAACCTTATGACCTTAGAACTTGAACTGCAACACTGGCTCTTCTCTGGGTCTCCAATATGCGGGCCCACCCAGGTGTTGGGTTTGCCAGCCTCCCTAATTATGTGATCCTAAAATAATCACCCATTTCTTAAAATATGTTTCTTGCTACGGTAGAAATATCCTATTGGCTCTTTCTATGGAGAACCTTGACTAATACACAGAGAGTGGAAACTGTTTATTTCATGAGGCGTGCATTACAGGCATTCTGTATATATTAACTCAGAATCCTCAAACAACTCTAGGAGGTAACAGAAGTTCAAAAAAATTAAGGAACATTCTCCCAAATATCTAGCAAATGACAGACCCTGGCTTGAATTAAGGTTTGTATTATTCCAAATTTCCTTCAACTACATGAATCTGCAAGAAAAAAAAAATACATTTGATAAGCGAACTTCCTGAGTTCTTATAGTGACCTAATAATGTAATGAAGCCATTATAAACCTTCCTTTTATTAAGGTCTCTATTAGTCTCTTCTTCTCCCATTTTCTTGGTGGACAACAATCTTTTTTTGGCAATGTTGACTAGCATCCATTCTTCTCCCTAGTAGAACCTGATTTCTTTGAGAATTAACCTCTCTTCATTGTGTATAATTGTATTGGGAGGGAATTTCAGGTCCTCTAATAATGAAACTGAAAGTTCAGACTGCTCCTCTCCCACTGCCTCCAAGTGCTGGCAGGCGAGCTTGTCCAAGTGTTCACTGGAAATTTCCTCCAAGACTTTGAAGTCTGAGCAAGTGATATGAGGACAGACAGAACAGCCAGAGAACTTTTATAGCAACGATAGCTATTCCGCCTTTAGGGTAGTTATTTCTTCCTGCTTCTTCATTTATTGTCTCACAGAGCACCCTCAGTTTCTCTCCATGCCAAGTCTGGTCTCCTAACTTTCTGTATTCTTTTTGAGACCTCAGTAACCTGCTTTGGCCATTTACCAGGTGACTCGAAAAGCTGCCAGCATTGACAGATCCACAGCAAGAGAGGCTATACCCCAGGCAAACGTCTGAAAAATACTACTGAGCTATTACTAACCTATACTCATGGCTGGAACAGAACCGAGAGTGAAGGAGGGAATGAATGGATTATTAATCGCCTTAAGCTGTATAAGCAATTATGTGTGCATATAATTTTTCTGGAAACATTGGCAGAAGGGTGCCCTATGTCGGAAGCACATGTTCTCAAATTTGGGAATTCACAAAAATTGTTACCTCAACCCTTGATGAATGGAGAATTAGAACCATTTGTCTATAAAATAGAAATATCTATTAAAAGCACAGGCTGAAAACCTTAGTGTGAACACTACGGTAGTCCCCCGGTGGCGTGGGACTTCATGTAGAAATTGAGGACACAATTGCTCTAGTTTGGTATCTAGTCTCTTTCCAGCTACTCAATTTTGTTACTAAATGTGAATTTTCAGGAACAGAAATTCCTTTGTTGAAGTTATATAGTCTCAACAGCAGTTTAGATCCACAGTGTGGGTGCATAGAAATGACTTTAGTTTAATGTTTCACTATTCTTGACTGTCTATTTTAGTTATTGCTTTAGTTATATTTGACATTTTATTGAGCTTATTTGTAATTTTCCGATATATCATTGTCAATTTAGAGGTTTTTAAAAGCGTTATTTATTGAGTCGTACATTACAACTTTGGTTCATTAGGCATTTACTTTTATATTTTTTTGTCTTAATTTTTAAACTGAATTTTTATGTATTTTAGAAGTTATTTATGATATCCTATACTTAGAGTGATCATGTAATTTTTTTCCTTATTGAATATTTATTATACTTACATTTAAAGAGAAATAATAAAGATTTTTTTGTTTGTTTCAATATATGGTGGTGATATTTTTTGATATTTACAGTGAATGATAATATTGAATTTCATAAGTTTTTGTGACAGAATTATTCTGAAGAAGTGAGGATTTCTAAGACATTATTTTAAGGAAAGTTAATCTGGGCTTTTTGTTTTGCTTTGCTTTTAAGAGACAACAATTATAAGTATCTGAGAGAATAATAATCTGTTGATGTGTGATGTTTTTATGAACATGCTTCACTTGGATTCTCTCTGTTTCATTTCACTTCTTGGGATTCTAATTATTCGCTTATGAGAAGAATGAATTCCTAGGAGTTATTTTGAGAAGGTCAGAGAACGCATGTGGATTGACTCAAAGGCAGTGTGGCAGGCTTGGTTTACATCTAAGACAAGGTTTAGTTTTACTCTTTTAATTTTGCATAAATGCAGCCATACTTCATGTTTTATTTATTATGCCTTGCTTCTTTCCCTCAGTTTTTTTTTCCTAAAATTCATCCATATTTTTGTAGGTACCTCCAGCTTCATGGGTGGTTGGTTCATCTTCATCCCTGTATAGTATTTCATTGTATGACTATATCATTATTTGTTTATCCACACAATTATTAATGGCCATTTGGGCTAGTTTCAGTTTTTAGAAACTATTGTGACTAAGAACATTATTGCATGTATACACTGATGTTCCATAGCCTTGAATTTCTAAGGATGGAATTATTGTGCCCAAGCTAATTATCACTTCAACTATTGTGGATAATAAAATGCCAAACAGTTTAATTAAACTAGTTAATCCAATTTATACTTCCTGCTTCTGTGTATAAATATTCCTGTGACTCCACATCTTCAACATAGTATTATTAGTACTTCAAATTTTTGCCAGTTCTGAGATTGTGTACTGGTATCTCATTGTGGTTTTTAAATGCTGATTGCTATAAAAAGATTAAGAATGTTTTCATATGTTTGCTGGCTATTTAAATTTCCTGTTTATTCAAATGCTTATTTTGGTCTCTTACTTACCTTTCTATTGGGTTGTCTACCTGTTCTTATTGGTTTTTAGGAGCAGTTTATATATATTCCAGAATTAAGTTTTTTGATGGTTAAATATTTTAATGCTGTTGGAATTTGTATCTTTTTAAAATGTAATTTTGTAATAGTTGGTTTCTGATACATAAAAGATCATTTGATTTTTGTGTATTGACTTGCATCCAATTGCCTTGCTAGATTCTCTTATTCTCATGGTTTTCCCACAAATTCTATTTGATCTTCTACACCAGCAACAATAATATCTGTGAATAAATGAGTTTTATTTTGTCTTTTCCTATTCCATTTTTCTTGATGATTACATTTCAAAGGGATGACTCTTAGGTTCTAGATAAAGACATTTCCTGGGTTATAGAAAATTTACGTCTCCAAGGGGCAAAGATAAAATTTACAAATGCAAGCAAGTGAATGCTCTAAGAAAAGAAAGGTCAGAGGCCTATAGTCATAAGAAGCCTATCTAAAGTTTCATCAAGCTGAGGGGAATGTTAAGTCTGTCTTGGCCAGAAGTTAACATAACCTTGATTCTAAAACCTGAGAAAGCAAAGGAAAATTACAGACTAAGCTCACTCATATACGGAGCAATATAAATTCGAAACAAAATTTTAACAAACCAAATTCAGTAATATATAGAACGGATCAAACGTCATGGCCAAATCGATTATTTCCCAAGAATGCAATATAGGGAAATAAATTGTTATAATCGTTATAATTCACCACAGTAACAGATTAAAGGAAAAATAATATGCATTTAAGCTTTCTTCATGTCTTTGAAAGGCTTGACAGCTCACTTATTTTTAGTGCTGAATAATATTTCATTTATTTATCCATCCACCTACTGAAGGGCATCTTCTTTGCTTCCAATTAAGGATAAAGCTACTATAAACACTGTTTTGTGTGGATATAAGTTTTCAGCTCCTTTGAGTAAATACTAAGAGGCACAGTTGCTGGATTATATGGTAATAGTACGTTCAGTTTTGTAAGAAACTGCTGAACTACCTTTGCAAGCGCTGTACCATTTTGCATCTCCACCAGCAACGTGTGAGAGTTCCTGGTGGTCCACATTCTCGCCACCATTTGGTGGTGTCAGTGTTACAGATTTTGGCCTTTCTAATAGGTGTGTAGCAGTATCTCACTGTTGCTTTAATTTACATTCCCCGATAACATATAATGCGGAGAATCTTTTTATATGCTTATTTGCCATCTCCATTGCTTCCTAAAATTCTCTTATTTTTTTCACTCTTACTGTTCTTTTTGTGTTTTTTTCTCACGTCTGCTATGTCCATTTCCATGATTTCTTACTTTTTATAGATATTTATAAGTTTGTGAGGTATGTCTTTAAACACGTCAAGTGTAATTGTTTTAAAATCTGTGATTGACTATTCCAGTAAGTAAAGGCTATGAATGTCTGCTTTTTTTTTTTTTTGTCTTGTTTATGCAACTCCTAGAATAGTGCCTCGTACTTAAAAGAGTATTATAGTAGCTGCATGGAAAAGTATTTATTGAATGAGCAAATTTATGCTCATATTTTTTACTGCATGCTGGTTATAGCTTTTGCAACTTTGGTGATCTAATGCTTTACCTCTTTGACTGAAGACTGTTCCCAAAATTAGCCTCCATCGTCTTTTAAGATATTTAGTGCTTAAAGAGTATTGTTTTATTTAAAATTTATTGTACACTTTTCATTATTTTCAGCAGAATGTAATATGAATAACTAGCAAATCATTATCAGAAATCAAGACTAGTCAATATTTTAATCCCTCCCCCCAAAATATAAAAACCTTAGAACATCTTTAGCTACTTTTCCTTGCACTTACATGCTAATTTTACCCAGGATTTTAATGCTGTTCTTTCTTTAGCCCCATAAATTCAACATTGCTATTTCCAAAGTATATAGTCAATGTTTTCTTTGATTTACACACACACACACACACACACACACACACACACACACACACACATTTACCATTGTATTTGCTCATCATTTCTTTTTACATTAAGGACCATGCTTCTGGGTTCATTTTCCTTCTTCCTATACTAAGTTCTTGTAGTGTAGATTTCTTGATAATCAGGCTTCTCAGTTTTTGTTAATCTAAGCATATATTTATTTTAGACATTCTTGAAAGATGGTTCTACCGAATACATAATTCTGGGTTGATAGTTTTGTCTCTCAACAATTTGAAGAGATTATCCCACTCTTTCTGACTTTATTGCTGTTGCTGTCATTCTAACTGCCGTTCCTTGGTATGTGATCTCATGTTTACAGGTTTTCATTTTAATACATTTGTTCTTGTAATACATTTTGATTCCCGAATCTGCAGCAATTCATGCTTTCATTTGATCTCAAGAATTATAGCCATTATGTCTTTAAATTTCCCTTCTGTTCCTTTCTATTCTCTTGTTCTGGAACTTTGTCTACATTAGCCTTCTCTTTCTGTCCTCCATAGATCTCTTTATAGTCCTCATATCCTTGTTTCTTTATGATGTATTGTGTGTAATTTCCCAAGATGTGTTATCATTAATTCTCTCTCCAAATGTGTTTACCTCTTACCATTATTTTTTTTTATTCCAACGGTTATATTTTCATAGATTTAAAAAAATTTTTAAATTGTTTCACTTTCCCCTCAAATATATGATTTCATAGCTTTTAATTGGTTATCTTTGTGATGGTATCTTTTATTTCTTTTGACATTCATACATTTTTGCTCAAAATTCTTAATAAGTCGATATAGGAAGTCTTAGGGATCTAAATCTGTTATCGTTCTTTACTGACACTAACTAATAATGTTATCTGCTGTTTTCTTTGTAACTTTTAATTTTGATCTCATTGCTTTATCTGTGTGGCATTGCAGTGGGTCTAAATTAGGTAACAATCCCAGCAAAGAGGATTTTCTTGTGCTTCTGCTGATACCCAAGGGGTTCAAACAGCTAAGGACCATTTTAGTTCCAAGAACAGCTGAATGATGAAGCTAAACTCGATGCTTCAGTGATGGCCTAAGGCTCAGTATCTCAGATGCAGTGTTACTACCAGCATCTAATCTCAGATTCCCAGGGCAACCGAACTCCTCTTGCCTGCCTACTACTCCCAGCTCCCAGCTCTGGCCACAGCTAACTCTATCTACAATCACTTCTCCTTCCAGATAGAAGTTAAGAGAACTTTCAAAATTCTTGTAAGAATCATAATGCATCAGATACTCTGTCCTATCCACAGCTTGCAATGCTGTTGGAGAAAGATCCCATAAAAGACGTTATTCTGCAAGAGTGCTAGAAACAATTTTAAAGTCAATGATTTGACTTGATTCTGTAGGCAGAGAGGTATCTGCACTGTTGACTACCAGCATCCTTCTGTATCAGGGACATTGGGATAAAACACCTCAGAAAAGACAATTCATTCATTAAGAAAGTGAACACATATTTTTGGTGTGTCTGCTTAGTGCCAGATACTATGCTTGTTAGGCATTCAGTAAACACTAGGTAATTTGATAAGACTTTATAAATAACATTTAATTTTTATTGTCCAAATTTTCTAGTTGTCATCGCCATTTCTAACATCTCTACCTGGGATCATGGTTTTGCTCTGTATTCCTGTCTGATCAAATAACGCATATAGGAAATTTAGAGGCAGCCATTAGGGAGGAAGGGGAGAGACGATTGAGCAAAAATACATTTTTTTATAAATAAACCAATGGGAAAAATGGAGCAAAATCTCAAATCATTAATAAACTGTTCCAAATGTTACTTTGAAAGTTTAGCTTTCAAATGATACGTTGGAACCTATTTAACCAGAAAGCGCAGCTCGCTGCCAGCATTAATTTAATTTTACTTAAACATGCTCTTCGAGGCTGAAGCAACTCTGATGATTGGTTTTCAATGTGAAAATAAAATATAAAAACTGTTCTTGGAGTTATTTCTAAACAGAACTTGTCTCTAATTCAATTTAACAAATGTATACATAAATCGGATTCATCAAATGAATCTTGGGCTAACACCTGTTCAAAAATGTTGTTAACATCACACGTAGGAATGCTGTTTTTTTAGGATTTGACATTTTCATTGATCAAGAATCACTGTGTTTTGTTAATGGAAGTACTAAAAACAGAACACTAAAAACAGAACACTGTAAAGCGAATGTTACTTGTTTTCAAAGACTATCGATATACTAGAGCAATGCGAAAATAATAATAAAAGTGAGATATTTTGTGGCAAACTTTGGGGGTAAGGTTAGGACTAAAATTCATGAATTATCTTGGAGTAAACGCTGCGCTGCAAGAGCTCCTGGCGAATATTTTGGGGGCAAATGGGTTAACTTGTAAAGTAGCAGATGACTTATGTGCGCATTCATTCAATAAATGATTACCAAGTGCCTTTTGTTTGCCAGGCACTGTAACAAGTGCTGGGGACACAGGAGTCATCAAAATAGACAGAGATAACCAACTGTGCAAGGAAAGCAATCACAATGTAACCAGCCATGAAAATAATGCAGAAGTACAGGGATATATGGGAGCCCACAAAACATGGAGAGGGGGTTAGCCTGATGAAGGAGACGGGAGGATGGAGGCGTGGGAGAAAAGATGTGCGCCTCCAGTGCACAACAAATATATATTACTTTAGTGAAACCAAGAGAAGTGTGAGTGATGGGATAGAAGAGCATGTAGAGCTCCTTATGGGAGGGATGACGAAAAGTGAGCCTAGAGAGGTCAGCTAAGGACAGGTGATTGAAAGCAATGTGAACACGTTTTGATTTGTCCTAAGAGCATTGGAAAATCATTAAAATATTTTTTGCGAGGCGTAATTTGACTAGATTTGTGTTTTGCACAGATTCTTTGGCTAGGGTGTGAAAAAATGAAATGGAATGGTGGGGGAGGAGTCTAAAAAACCGGGTAACGTATTTTCAGTCATTCAAGTGAGAGATGATTTTTGCCTTCACAAGATTACAAGGATGAGTATGAAGGCAAATGGATGGATTCAACAGTCGAATTGTGCTGTTTGTTTGGAGTGATAGGGTTACCGAGGACAGTTCAAGAGATGACTCCCTGGACTTGGCTTAATCTGTCCTCTCTAGGGGAAAATAGTTGCATCTGGGAAATTTGGATCTTAGGAATACAGGATACTTGCTGCCAACCAGGCTTCAATTAGAGACATGTGTGGAAAAGAGGGTTTCCTTCGGTTTCTTGTTTCCAACTTTGTGAAGAGAGAAGATTCTTTGTTTACTCATTGCCCCGTTGAAGAAGGTATTCTATCTCCAATATGCGTATTAAGAAGAAGCAAAAAATTAAGTTGCCTATCTGACTTGATGGAGATGAAGGAAGGAAAAAAGAAGGTCTGTGGGTCGCTGTTACTCCAGAGTTGGGGATAGTAGGGATCCCAGTATGGCCAAGTCGGACTACCGATATCGAGCTTCATTCACTGGGACTCCTAGACTGATAGGATGCATCCACAGGGAGCCTGCAAGCCTCCTAGATAAGAGCACATCCACTACAGTCTTAAATATTATAGAAAAAAAGGTGAATCTTACGTACAGCAGAATGTTTGCAGCGTAGAGGTCAAAGTACGGGCTCTATAGTGGGAAAGCTCATTTCAACTCCACCACACCATGGCCCAGTTTCCTTATTTGTAAAAAGGATAACTTCTCTACATATCCGATATGGTTGTTATGAGGATTAAATGAATTAATACAGACAAAGCACTTCGAACATTCTCTAACACATAACTCAATAAATATTAGTTGTTGTTATTATTATTATTATTATTATTATTATTATTATTATTACTTTTTAGTTCAGCTCTTCGTGGAATTCATACTTGAGCCTTGAAGTGGAGATGTGGGTGGCAAGGAGTAGGTGAAAATAGTAATGAAATAATGATCTTGACTAAAATCTCACTAATATATTAGGGCACAAAAATCACCAAAAAAGGAGTATGTGGTGATGCCAGACATGCCGTGGGTCTCACCGGGGCAGGCTGGATGGAGAAGGTGGTGGCTCACCCCGGACACCGGAGGCAGGCTGCACGTGTCAGTGTACTTCACTGAAGGAGGCCAGGTCCCCAAAATACAGGTCAAAGTCATCCCTTGTGTTTTAAGTTAACTTCCACTGTTTGTCATATGATATTTCATCTTAGAGGAGTATGTTACTGATAAAAAAGAAAAAGTGTGACTTATTTCTGAATAGCAAATAAGGTGATTGGGGGCCATCTGAGCCAAGTCCTCAATTGTGTTGCTGTTAAAGTACGTCAAGTACATGCCGCTCGCTCAGTAGGAAGACTACTTACTGGCAGACTGACAAAATGAATCACTGTTGAAATGTATTCAAACAGAATTAGAGAGTACCAGAGCTAGAATCTAACAGGAAATGCCCCATGGGTCATTCTGAGTTATAACTTTTTCAGTGTGTCTCTGTGAGTTTAAGTTTATTTGAATAACATGAGGATGTACTGTATTGAGCAAGGGGATGACTTCTGTGACATACGGGAAAGTTTTCTTTTTATCACTCAGGTTTTATCGTCTGATGTTTTACTTTTTGTACAAGCCTTTTCCCCTTCACATTCGAGTAACTTTAGTCAATGTTTTTTCAAGATATGACTAACTTTTATTTTGTCATCTTTAAAAAAAGTTGAATAGTCACAGTGATTTCTTTTAAAAGTCAGAATAATCCTACTCTGCACAAAATTTAAAATTCATTCTTGGTTTTTATTTGAAGCGTGAAGAATAAATCAAAATGATACTTTCCAGTCTTTGGCTTTCAAAGTACACTTTGCAATTCTTTTATCACTCTGTATTCAGAGAAGTATTTTTAGAATTCAAATATGAGCATATAATTTTCCTGTCAAGACTGTTCAGCGGTACCCACAGGCCTGAAACATACCAGGCCTGTCCCCAACCTGGCACATACTTTCCATTCAGCTCCTAATATGATTCTCTTGGCCTCTGTGCTCAGTCACACAGGACTGACTTCTCTTTGGTGCACAGTCTCCTTTCTAGATGAGACATTGGAAACCCAAATACAGACAGAGGCAGATGAATGTAAAGTGAGACAGATCAGATGTAAGACAGTGGTTGCGCAAACTGGAACACACTCTCATGAAAGCATTGGTTCAGCTGATCACTGCCATGTATTGGATTCTCTCATTTTTCAAGAAATCTGGAGATCTGATTTTTTTTTCGTAATATCAGAGTTCTTAAATGTTGGTGACTAGTTTCTTTTTTCTTTTATTTCTTTCTTTTCCTTTTTTTTTTTTTTCATTATTTATGCCTACAGCACCTGGTCTTCCTAGGTGGTCTCCCATCCAAGTACTAACCAGGCCCCACCCTGCTTAGCTTCCAAAACCAGACGGGATCAGGCTTGTTCAAGGTGACATGACCATAGACCATGGTGACTAGTTTTTTAAGTGCTATGAAAGTCAATAAATCATTCTGCTTACTATATTTGTCTGTAGGCAACCAGATTGCTAACTCTTTTAAAGACACTAGTCCTTGTTGTCATTACTCTCCTCTCCCTAGGCCTTAGCTTCTCATCCCAGGAGATTCTCTTGCCCTACCTTTTGCAACATGCATCATACTTTTTTGAGTCATCATCCTCATTAAACTCTTACAAATTTCATGAGGTTAGCGACTGTACACACCTATTTTTATTGTTTATAAAACAATGGTTGGGACATAAAAGGCCACGTAATAAATATCTGTGAATCTAATTTAAATGGATTATAAAATTATCTTCATTATATTAATGCTAGGTATATCTATCCTATATTATACCTATATTATAGATTGAGAAATTGTAATACTGTGGACTTAAAATGACCTTTTTGAGGTCATTCAGCCCTTAGTAATAAATCCGTCTTCTGAGGTCATAGCTCTTGCCATTGGGCCATGCTATCTTTCTTAGTAATCCTTAGGTTTTCATAATACTGGAAGTTTGAAAGCTTTGACCACTATAAATTATTTAAAATTAATTCTGAATATGTGTTTACATGCTTGTTATATAGACAGAGAGAGATCAAGAGGAAATCTAGGAAAGCAAAAACAAATAGTTTGCCTACATAAAGAATGTGTTTAATTTGGAAAATGTTTTTTTCTGCATTTAATGTTTTCATGTACAATTAACATTTGATTAGGTTATGGTAATGATTAATTGTCTGACACATTCATACATTATTCTGAATTTCTTTGCTCCATTACAGTAGATGAAAGTAAATCTTGGTTGCCTAAAAAGCCTATTTTTAAAAAAATCCCCATATTGGTTATGTTGGCATCTATGGATATGCTGGGGAGATGGAAGACGGGAATGAGAAAAATAAAATATAGAAAGTAGAAGAAAAGAAAAAACATGTTCTAGAGCTGAGAATATAAATGAATTATAAGAAAATAATAAGCAATAATTGGTTATTTTTCAGGTCTATCTTTAAGTTAAAATCAGAAGAAGCCAAAGATTTCAAGAGGGCAATTTGTTGCTATAGTTCAAGATCATAAAAAATGTTCATTTTCTTTGAATCAATAATGCTATTTCTAAGATTCTTCTAAGGAAATAAATATATTCAAAATAGGTAAATGGTTTTATAAGTTGTGGTATATCCTAACAATAGGATATCACAAAGTTACTAATGATGTTTTAGAAAATAATAAATGATGTAAACAAATGGTCATTGTATAGGGTTAAGTAAGAAAAAAAATCCAAATCTTCATAGTACATGTAATTCCAATGTTAAGAAAAAAGTGAAAATAAGACTATAAAATAAATACTCTAAAATTTGTTACGGTCGGGCAAATACAATTTTGAGTAATTGTATTTTTTTTAAAGTTCTGGACTTTATAGATGTTAAATAAAGAAGAAAATCAAATTAGGAGACATATCCTTTAAGACAAGTCATAAATGCCTAAACGAAACATGTGATAAGGAAAGGCAATATTCTCCCTAACTCTGACTTTCTTTCACACTGATTCTATAAATTCCTTCTTCTCTATTTTATGCATTTAAAAAAATGTGTAGAATCAAAATAAAACAACTATAGTGAATAAATCTCTATTAGGCCAAATAATGGCTCCTCAAAAAGGTTCACATTCTAATTCCCTAAACCTGTGAATATGCTACTTATATGACAAAATGAACTTCATGGATGTGGTTCAGTTAAGGATCTTGAGCCTGGGAGATTGTCCTGGATTATTTAGATAGGCCCAATATAATCCCAAGGGTGCTCAGGAGAGGGAGGCAGGGAAGTCATAATAGTAGAAAGAGATGAGAGAGGAAAGGAAAGAGGGAAAGAGAGAGAGGAGGAGAAAGATTTGAAGATGCTATACTACTGGCCTTGAGGACTGACCATAAACTAAGGAATGCAGGTGGCCTCCAGAAACTATAAAACATAAGAAAATGGGTTCTTCCCTAGAGTTTCCAGAGGGAATGCAACCTTGTTGACTTGCAGACTCCTTGAGTTTAGGACTTCTGATCTCAAAACTGAAAGATAATAAATTTGTATTGTTCTAAGCTACTAAATTTATGGTAATTTGTTAACAGCACCAATAAGGAACTAATAGCATCCTGAGTTTTCTGGTAAAATGGTAGAGTTATTAATACTGGATTCTAAAAACATTTTATTATAGAAGTTTTTAATTGTACATAAAACTTTCAATCATATTGAAAGAATAGTTTAGTGAATCCTTTAGTACGCATCATTTAGTTTTTAGAAATTAACATTTAAACAATCTTCTTTTATCTGTTTCCCAACTTTATTTTCTTTTTGCTGACGTATAGCACTTTATAGCTAATCATAGATATCATGTCATTTTACCTGTAACTATTTCAATATGTATCTTGAATGATAAAAACCATTTTAAAACTTAATCCCATGTACTATTACATCTAGCAAAATTAATAATTTCTTAATAACATCTGATACCCAGTTCATATTCAAATTTCTCAAATTGTCTTCCAAATGTACTTTTACAGTTGGTTTATTAGAATCAGGATGTGAAGAAAGCTCACATTACATTTGATTTTGTCTCTTAGTTGCTTTTATTCTGTAACAATGACCTTCACCACCCCACCCCGCAGACACACTATTTTTCTATCATTGTGTTGTTGAATAAACTGGGTATTTGTTCTATAGAATAGCCTACATTTTGGATTTGGTGATTGCTACTTATGTTTTCCTCTTTTCTCCATATTTCCTATAAACAGGTGGTTAGACCTAGAGGCTTGATGATATTGACTAACTCCATGTCTCAGTCAGGTCAGGCTGTCATACCCAAAGTACACAGACCCGGTTGCTTAAGCAACAGACGTTCATTTTTTTTTCACTGTTTAGTAGGCTAGGAAGCACAATAAAAGGCACTAGAAAGGTAGGTTTTATTCTGAGGCGTTTTCTCTTGGCTTGTAGGTGACCACAATCTCACTGTGTGTTCACATGACCTCTTTTTTTGTGAACTTGCAGGGATAGAAAGAGAACAAGTCAAAGGCCACTAATTCCATCATGAAGGCCCCACCCTTATGACTCAACTAGCCCAAGTAACCTCCCAAAGGGTACATCTCCAAATTTCATATTTGGGATTAAGGCTTAAACCTATGATTTTGGTGGGGACACATTTCGATTTATAACAATCCCATTCAGTGTCTCTGTTTATCGGCAAAAATATATTGCACAGATGCAATGTATTGTGTGCTTCCTATTTCATCACATTGTGAGATATGTTTTGTTGACTTGCATTTAGTGAGGCTAAAATGAGATACTGTTCACTTGATCTTTCCAGGTTCTCATGAGCATTTTTATCCATTGATAACATATTGTTTTATTAGGAGACATTAACTTGAAAAGTTAAGGAAGGGTGCGACAGTCAAAGAATGAAAACAAGAGCATAAAATTTTCAAACAAGCAGAGGGGAATAAAATGGAATGATAAAAATGTCATCTCCATCTCCGCCCCCCCTCCCCCAAAAGGCAAGGAGAAAAACAGAACAGATGGTACAATTAGAAGTAACAAAATAATATGGTAGATTTAAATTTAAATCTATTTCATAGCTCTGCTTGGAGGATAATAAATATAAATATTTGGCACTGTGATTAAAACTTATATAAGTGCCTCTGAAATATGATTAAAAAAAAAATCAGTATAGCCATTCGTTGAGAGAGAATCTGGAGGTGGGCTGGATCCTGCCCATTTGCCAGGCCTTGACAACATCCATATCTTCCGCAAAATGAAGATGAATAAGATACACTGAAATTGAAGAGCAAGTAAAATAGGAGTGGGAGAACAAGAAGAATAGGCATAATGTAGTCTACTCTTTTTTTGCAAATAAAATAAGAACGTGTGAGTTGGCAGTATCTGCATCTTTATGAATATTTACAGATAACACAATTACAGGTTATTTTAAGTAGCTAAAAGTAATAAACTCTGGTAAATTCAGATTCCAAATAGATTTTTTTGCTAGAGTTGTTTATAGAGTATATATTATTACAAATAGTATTTTCAATTATAAATATAAAAAATAATGAAACAACCTTACAGAGAATTTGGAAAATAAAGGGAGAAAAATCATTTCCCAAAATTCATAAATTGAACACAATCATTGCTGATGTTTCAGAATTTCTTGTTTAAGGTTCTCCAATCATCCACCTCTATATAATTTTTTTACATATTTATAATTATAGTAAATGTACAGTTTTATATTCTGCTTTTTAAATATGTAATTCACACAAGCATTTTTTCATTGCTATAGTCACAAATTCTGGAATATTACATTCAGTCTAACATTTATAATATTTACTTTACTTTCAGTAATTGAAGTTATGTTCAGCTTTGTAGAATACATCATGATGTGATGAATAATTTTGCACACTTTTTATAATTTGGCATTGTTTCCTTAAAACAGGTCTCAGACTTTATTTTTAAATACTGGGCAATGTTATATAATCAGACATTTCAAATTACAAATGACTCTAATTAGAACTTTTAGGGGGCAAATAAAAAACACTATTAATTTCTCAGCCAAAGTAAAAAAAAAGCAAAAAATTTTAATTATTGAGATTAACATTTATCATAAATTCATGTCAAGGAAACTGGAAACCCTAAAACCCCACCTGGGAGTCATTTTAAAGTATTTCTAGTGATTTTTTAAAGGAGTAAAATTATCAATTTTAGATAAGGTTTATAAAAAATTAGAATTACCCGGTTTTACATCATGAAAAAAAAAATACCAAACAAATGAGTAAAAAGCATATCCAGACTCCTAGGATTTTGTTCAGATTATTAAAATTGGTTATTGGCTGCTTTTTCTGCTTTATTCTTGATTGTATATAACTCATGATATTTCCACTGTTACTCTACATGAGAGCTATTTCCGTGTGTCAGCCACGTGATACTCACCCTCTTCATGTGTTGTCTTTGTAGAGAAAAACTCCCTAAATTATTAACATAGTCAAATCACATTCCAAGTAGGCTAAGTAATGACCACACAACAGATTGAATTACATTTTTGGTATTTTTATACAGAAATGATGACATCTTTAATTCAGGAAACTAAATTTGAGGTAAGTTAGTTTCTTTAGTTTAAGATTATTATTTCAGTATGAATATTTTGGATGCCTCACCTCTAGGAATTTAGCAGTCTTCCTATTAGGCAGACTAGGCTCGAACACAGTAAACAGTTGGAAAAAATATAAGAACATGAAATCCAATGTTAAAACATGGTAAATGTTACTATTAACATTTTTTTTTTTCAAGGAGACCATGAAAACAGGCATCGTGTGCCAATGATAAAAGTCCAATTGAATGGATAAGGATCAAAGCCAAGTCCCTGCCTTTAGTGAACTCACAATCCATAGGAGTCACGTAATCAAGATACGTTTTCATTTTTTTGCCACTGTATATGATTTATTTATTTATAAGAATGAGAGAATTCTGTTTTGCGGTAGACCAACTAAAGTCTGTCCCAGTCCTCTCGGTGAGAGGTTGTGAGAGGACTAAAGGCAGTGGGCGAAGATTTCCAGCACAGGACATCTTTCCAACATAGGAACTACAGGATTTTCTTCCTTGTTTCTTGCTTGTTGGAGAATGAAGTGAGGAAGAGATTGTTTTAGAAGCCTACATCTTCGGTTAGCAAAGACTGGGAAATGGAACTTAGAATCAGTTATTAAAATGAGAGTTGATAATGCGTTGATTAAGAATGTGAGATAGGAGGAAAGGAAGAACCTGATATATTTGAGTGGAACCATAAAAAAAGAAAAACACTACTGTGTTTTTCCAGACTGTGCCTTCACATGACAAGTCAGAATTGAGAGAACATTGACTGTTTTTAAATGGTCAACTCTTCTGGCACAATCATGTGCCAATTACTAACCATTCTCAGATGATGTGTTAAAATCAATGAAAAAGATATTCTAAAATACTCATCTGACAAAGATGGGAAAATTCTTTCTTCCGAACAAAAACAGATTTTGAAGATTAATCATGGTTTTCTTCGGGTGGTAGGATTATGGATGATTTTTATTCTTTTATGTTTCTCTATATTTTAAGTTTTCTAAAATTAACATTTCTTTCCTTAAAAGATACATTTTAAGGGAAAGTTTTTACTAACTAATCACACATGTTTTCTCAGTGAATGGCTTATTTAACTTTCCTATTAGCACCTGCACTTCTTAGTTTCTTGGTTCTGTGCCCGGGTTATTGGAAGTAAACCATGTTTTTGAGTAAGCTAACTATTTTTAAGATGACTTTGAAACAGATTTTCTACATTAAGGTGCTGTAACTGATACACTATTGCATGTAAGCAAGATACAGTGTTTATGAGTGATTTCCACTAAGGGAATACCTTATGTCATGATTAGAGTAAAAGTAGTGTATGGAAATTCTTGACTTGTTTGTTTGAAAATTTAATGTTTTAAATGGAAGTGATAAAAAAAAAAAACCTCTGGGTTTAATTATAACAGGAAGAACTGGTTGAGAAAATATAAAAGTGAAACTTGGGAGTCATGTCTATGGTATCTTGAATTCATAATTAATGTAGAATTACAAAATGATGATAAACAAAATTTCATTGTTTAAATTTCCTCCCTCCAGCCCTCCTACCACCCTCTCCCTCCTCTCCTCTTCCTTCTTCTTTCCTTTCTTCCTTTCCTTTTTTTCTTTTCCTCCTTTCTTTCCTTCCTCCTCCCTCCCTCCTTCCCTCTCTCTCCCTCCCTCCTCCCTCCCTCCCTCTCTCTCCCTCCTTCCTTCCTTCCTTCCTTCCTTCCTTCCTTCCTTCCTTCCTTCTTCCTTTTTTCCTTCTTTTGTCTGTCTGTCTGTCTGTCTGTCTGTCTCTCTGTCTCTCTCCCCCCCCGCCCTCTCTCCTCCCTTACTCCCTTCCTTTTTCTCTTTTTTCTTTTCTTTCTTATGAGTTTCAGAATAATCAGAATTAGGCAGAGATAGGTTTACTGTTTAGGGATGGAGATCTAAAATTAACGGCAAAAAAAAAATGAAATAGAACTACTTCATAACTATTTTGTTTTCATCTTCTAAGAGGATGATGTTTAAACTTTGGGTGGTGAACACATAATGTAATATGATGTATTACTGAATTATACACTTGAAACCTATTTGATTTTATTAACCAATGTCACCCCAATAATTTTAATTAAAAAAATAAAAAAGAAATAAACTGACATGCTGACATTGGTGGTTGTAAAGAGAAAATCGAAACTTGAGGCAGGGAACTTAAGAAAGGCAATGGCAGTATATAATAATGGAAAAAAAATTCAGAGTCTAGCGTTAAACCAGGATTTGAATTTATTTCTCATTAGATATGTGACTAGCCAGCTGTTTGATCTGATCAAGCTAGGCATCTATCTAATGTTTCACTTTCTTCATCTTTAAGGTAGAAATAATACCTACTGGAGGATTAAAAAGTAGGATGAAATGAAATAATACATGAAGCTTATTTCATAGTGCTTAAAGTTTCTTCTTTTCCTAAGCTGTAACTAATAACTTTAGACTGTTTTCACACTACGGGTCCAGCTGAATTACAACTTAGTTACTAAAAGCACTTTGAAATGTGACCATAAAGCTCTCTATTGGTAGTCTTTGAAAACTTGTGTAGGTATGACAGAAGTAGTCTAGAGAAGAAGAGTTGTTCTGATGTTTTTAAAAAGATGGTAGAGCTTGGGTTTTTACTAGATTTCTAACTCGTAAACTTCACATCCATCCTTGCTGAAACTTTCTAGAATCTATTATTGAATGGATAGCTTAGGAAAACTTAAGAAATGTAGTTTCCGTGAGAATCCAACATGAGTTCCAAAAGAACAAGTCATGCTAAACAAATGAATTTGGTTTCTGCTAGGGTAACTAGGTTGATAGGTGAAGGGAATACTATAGAAACGTGACTCCAATGGTCAAAGGCATTTGACAAAGTGACAGTGGGAAGGTGCCATAACCAATGATTATTGAGAGAGGGCGCTTAACCCCCAACTGATCACTTATTCATCACATCTTTAGGGATGTCTTTTTAGAGCTAAGACTAAGCCTTTAGATCCCTTCTTAGAATAATTTCACCTTGCTGACTTTGGATGTGTTCTTCTGGCTTGTACATTTATTTGAAGTTTTGTTAGCTTTCACTTTCAGCTTTGTGCCACTTACAAAGTTAATAAGTTCCTTTTTAGTAGAACATGAAGACCTGGATGATCCCTTCCGGCTTATGACTCTATTTCATAGACAAGGTATAGATTGCCTTTATTCATAAAAAGAACATGCTGTGTTTCTTACAAGCAATATGACTTTGTATATTAGTTAACATTTCGGCTCTGTTAATTATTTAAGATAGTCATAGAAACCTAGTAGTATAAAAAAAGAATCTTAGGCTTGGTATCTATCTCTAAGTTAATGCTGAAATAAAAGTTAATATTTAAAACTACGTCTAGATTCAAAGGCAAACAATTGTGTGTACTACATTCAACCTAAGAGGTAGGAAAAAAGAAAAATGTGTGCTTTTAAGTTATAAATTTCACCTTCGATAATTAATTTTGACATTTATTAAAATTACATATTCAAGTAGTGATTGGTATAAATACAAATATGTTTGGACATAAAGATAAAGACTATAGATTAAGTCAGACCATACCGAAGTTCATTCATTTTGTACCATTTCTCTGAATTCTTTATATATTAGAAAACAATCAGCCAAACAAGGTTTTCGGCTTGATTCACTCAGTTTTCTGGCTTCGGTTTCATCATCCTGTTAGAGAAGGCATTACAGGTAGAAGTGCTTGCCCCGAGGCCAAGGAGGTTATGTGGGCTCACGTACCTGCATGTTCACTCTCAGTGAAAATACCTCACCTCTGAAGGAGTTTATAATTAGTAACAGTTTGAAAGCTCTCACTGTAAGTGGGAGAAACTATTTAGGGATTAGGTTGGGTGTGCCTAAGAAACGGGGTGATGAAAGAAGTTTAGTGCCAACCTCTGTTACTGGCATCTAATATATGTTGTTCATATATAAGATTTTTTTTTCTTTTTTTTAGTCTTTCCTTTTCCAGTGATGGAAGTGACCCACCCCTTTGGAATGGGTAGTTTTTGTAAAGGATTGGTTTATGAGAAAAGCAGGTTTGGTGTGTGCGTGAGATCACATCAAGTATACCCAGTAAAGGCAGGGTTTACCCTGGCACTCCCTTATTACACACCAAACCAAGAGTTCACATGAAACCAATATTCTTTGCCCTTTGTGGGATCCTTAGCTCTTTCTGTCTATATTCAAGAAAAGGTATAATATGATCCTGTGAGAATTAACTTCTATAAATTGATTTTGGCTTAAAAGCCTAAGAGGATGTTTGTAATAAAATCTAAACTCTTCCTTATTATGTTAGGCCAGTAGATCTTAACTGGGGATAATTGTCAATTCCCAAGGACTTTCTTATTGTCACAAATTAGGGAGAGGGGTGACATTACAGGTGTTTAGTAAGTAAAGGCCAAAGATATTGCTAAATGTTATACATTGCACAGATTAGCCCTCCACAGCAAAGATTTCTCTGGCCTAAAATATCAATAGTGATGAGGTTGAGGAACTCTGCATTAAGTAAATGTGTTTTGGGAGGGATGGTAGGCTCTTTCAAACTCACAGAACAGCAAATAACACAAACTTTTTTTTTGAAGGTGTTAAAGTCTCCTGGGAAGCAGACTAATAGTTAAACCAGTATAGTATAGGTTTTGATAGAGGTATGCACAAGGAACTTTCACTGAAGAAAAAAATACTTAACTTTGAGAGGTTAAGGAAGGCCTAGTACTAGTCAACATTATTTATGTCATAAAATATGGCATAATATTTGCTACTTTCAGTTGGAAGTAGCAGAAAATATGTCCATAAAAGTGATTCACATAACTGGAAAGACCAGAGGTAAAGTGAGCTTCGGCGTTGGTTCATTTCAGCCGCTCAGTGATGTCATTGAGGAAAGACCTGAGGTAGCCAGTTCTCTTCTTGGCCTTCTTAAACTCTGCTTCAATTTAAGATTCGATCTCCTTCATGTGCATAAGATGCCTACCAGGTACACAACAATCGTAAGAGAGGAAGAGAATGCCAATTCCAGAATCCCTCAGAAGAGACAGGAAATGTTTTTCATATAAACATCACCTTATGTCTCAGTCTCTAATTGGGTCATCTGAACCAAAAGCTGTAAACGGGGTGTAATATCATGCTAATTAGCTAGAGCTGAGCCAAGCTCAAACCATAGCATCAGGGAAGTGTACATATTTAAACGAAAATAGGAGTGGCTAGCAAAAGAAACAAAATAGATGGTAGCAAGGCGATCACAATGTCCACTATACGTGGGACAAATATTCAAGGCAGAAGAAACAGCTTGGATAAAAATGGAGAGGAAAGATGGAACACAGCCTGTTTAAGCTGGGTCTCCGAAGGGGGTGATATGGCTGGAATCCAGAAGGTGTAGTAGGAAAGAGGAGCAAATGAAGTTGGAAAGGAAGGCAGGGACCAGGTCATAAAAGTGTCTGAATACCAAGATAAGGACATTATTCTGTAGCCAATTCTGAACCATTAAAGGATTTTAAGCAGAGACATGACTTGATGAGGAGTATGTTTTTGGCATATCTATGGTAACACAGAGGAGAATGGAAAGAAGGAAGTCAAAACTGGGAGCAAAGAGAATTCTAATTTTGGGCAACTGACGTTTTATTTGAAATATAATTATGCTTTCTTGTAATGAGGATTAAATGAGACAAAATATGGAAAATGCTTAATAAAGTAGGTAACTCGAACTTGGTCAAATTAATTATCTCGAATAAGAGTCCATTTCCTTTCTAGTCCACATCACGTGATTAAATGATATGTCAACAGAGTTTGCTGGTCGGTTGGATATAGAGAGTATGGGGAATGAAGAAATCAATTATGATTCCTAGTGTTTTTGGTATGAGCAGCTGGATAGACTGTGATTTCACTCTGAGACAGAGAAGCTTTGGGGTATGGTTGAGTACCAGGTTTCATTTCAGGTGTAGGACATTTGGAATTAGAAATGTCGGTAAGATACATGAGTTGAGATGTCAGGGAAGAAATTGGATGTGCAAGCCTGGAGCTTAGTGGACAGATCAGCTCCAGACATATAGATGTGGGAGCTGACAACAAATCTGTAGTAGTTACACAAAGAGGACTGTGAGTTAATAAGCTAGGGAAAGGACAGAAAGGGAAGATGTCGGAGAGAGTGCAAGATCTGAGGGGGTCTGCCATTTAAGGGGTTAATAAGTGGGGAGAAATCAGCAAAAAAAAGACAGAAGTAGTAGACAATGAGTAAGGAAAAAAATCAGGAGCATGGAAATTTGAAAAAGGAAAAGAGTGATGCATGTGTCAAACGCCCGCGAAAAGCTGAGGAAGGTGAATATCAAATCCACTGAATTGACAGCATCCAGCTTCTGATGTTCTTAACCAGACGGGCCAGTGGCCTTTTGGGTGTGGAACACAGGTAATAGTGGGCTGCTAAGTGAATGAGCAATGAGGAACTGGAAGCCATATATAAAGTAGATAATTCTTTAAAAAAAAATTTTTTTTTAATTTTAAAAATACTTTAAAAATTTCTACAACAAAGGGAAGCTCTCAAAGAGGGCTGAGAAATCAGACAGGATCTATGACAATGTAAGTAATAGGAGGCTTTGTTGCTTTAGATAAGAATTCTAAAACATGATTGCCTGTTGATGGAAATGATACAGCTGGAGGGAAGAGGGCTAACGAAGGGAGCAGATGGAGCAGATGTGAATTATCGGACCCAAGGTACAAAGGAGAGATCAGCTCGGAGAGGGGCATGAATGCGTCCCCTTTGTCACAGGAGGGAAGAAGGACAAGATGATTTCAGAGGAAGGAGGGCTTACAGGGTTACAGGGGCCAATCGTGGGGTGCTTGTCTGATCCCTTAAGTGTGGGGTTTTCTTCATTCAACTTGCTTGACACTTAGAGACTTTTCAAATTGAAAACTTGTGTTTTTTAAGACTTAATTTTTTTAGAGAAGTTTTAGGTTTACATCAAAACTGAGAGGAAGGTACAGCGATTTCCCAATCCCTTGCCTGAACACATGCGTGCTTCTCCCATTACCAGCATCATTCACCAAAATTGTACTATTTTTTTTTTTTAACTGAGGATGAACTTACACTGACACAACATAATCATTCAATGTCTATAGTTTATATTCTTGGTGTTGTATAGTTTATGAGTTTGGACAAATGCATAATGACTTATGTCCATTCTTATCTTATACGTGATATTTTCACTCCCCTAAAAATCCTCTATGTTCTTCCTATTTATCTCTGCTTCACTCTCCCACTGCCGCCCCTGGCAACCAACAATCTTTTTACTGTGTCCACAGTTCTGCCTTTTCCAAAGTATCATATAGTTGGAATCATAGAGTTTGCAGCCTTTTCAGTTTGGCTTTTTTAACTTAGTATTATGCATTTAAGGTTTCTCCATGTCTTTTTATGGCTTGATAGTCCATTTCTCTTTAGTGTTGAATGATAGTCCATTGTCTTGGTGTACCACAGTTTATCCACTCACCTGCTAAAGAATTTTATTACTTCTAAGTTTTGGCAATTATAAATAAAGCTGCTATGAACATCTATGTGCAGGTTTTTGTGCAAACAAAGTTTCAGCTCCTTTGGGTAAATACCAAGGAGCACAGTTACTGGGTCATGTGGTAGAAATATGTTTAATTTTGTAGGAAACTGCTAAACTCGCTTTGAAATTGGCTTTACCATGTTGCATTCCCACTGGAATGAATTTATGAGAGTACCTCTTGGTCCACATCCTTGCCAGCATTTGGTGTTATCGGTTTTTAGATTTTGGTCATTCTAGTAGGTATGCAGTAGTATCTTACTGTTGTTTTAATTAATTTTCTGATGATCAACAGTACGGAGAACCTTTTCATATGCTTATTTGCCATCTGTATATCTTCTTTGGTGAGGTATCTGTTCAGATTTTTGGACTATTTTTCAATTGGGTTATTTGTTTCCTTATTGTTGTATTTTAAGAGTTCTTTGTATATTTTGTATTAAATAGTTCTTTATTAGATATGTCTTTTGTAAATATTTTTTCCCAGTCTGTGGCTTGTCTTCCCATTCTCCTGATAGTTCTTTTTTTTTTTTTTTTTTTTTTGGCAGAGTGGAAGGTTTTAATTTTAATAAAGTCTAGATCGTCAATTATTTCTTTCATGGATTATGTCTTCAGTGTTAAATCTAAAAAAGGCATCTCTATACCCTTCATATAGGTTGTCTCCTATGTTTTTTTACATTTAGGTATATGATCCATTTTGAGCTAATTTTGTGAACAGTGTAAGGTCTGGGTCTAGATTTATTTCTTTGCATTTGGATGCCCAGTTGTTCCAGCACCGTATGGTGAAGAGACTGTCTTTGCTCCATTGTATTGCCTTTGCTCCTTTGTCAAAGGTCAGTTGACTCTATTTGTGTGTGTCTATTCTGGGCTCTCTGTTCTGTTCTGTTGATCTCTTTGCCTCTTCTTTTGCCAATACCACACTGTCTTGACTACTGTGTCTTTACAGTAAGACTTAAAGTCTGGTAGCATCATTCCTTCAACTTTGTTCTTCAGTGTTGCGTTGGATATGATGGGATTTTTGCTTCTCTCTAAAAAAACTGTAGAATCAATGGGTCACCACTATTTTATGGCTATGGAAATTGTCAGAAATAACTTTAGGATTTTGAATGGAATTACATTGAGAATTTGAATGGAATTACATTGAGATCATTTTGCGAAGAACTGACATCCTGACTATTGAGTCTTCCTACCTGTGAGCATAAAATCTCTCTCCATTTATTCAGTTCTTTTTTTCTTCCTCAAAGTTTTGTAGTTTTCCTCATCTAGATCTTGTACAGATTTTGTTGTTTATACCTATGAGTATCAGTTTTTGGGGGTGCTAATGTAAATGGTAATATGTTTCTAATTTCAGATTCAACCTCTTTATTGTTAGTATGTAAGAAAGTGATTTACTTTTGTATATTAGCCTTGTGTCTGCAACCTTCCTATACTCGCTTATTAGTTCCAGGTTTTTTTTTCTTTTTGTTAATTTTTACTGATTTTTCTAAATAGGTGATTGAATCATCTCTCTCTCTCTCTCTCTCTCTCTCTCTCTCTCTCTCTCTCTCTCTCTCTCTCTCTCTCTCTCATTATTACAGGCAGAACTGACAGGACGTTGTATATTGTGAGGGAGAGAGAACGATCAAATCACACTCAGATTCTGGCATGAGTGGCGGTTTCATTTTCCTACTACTTTTTGTAGAAATACAAAAAGGTAAGAGACAATGTCTTCCTTCACTAGCGTTTTACAAGAGTTGAAAGTAAACCTTTTAATATAATTATTATAATGATAACTATAACCATTTTTGTTTATATTTAATTTTACCTAGAGGAAAGCAGAGTTTGTTAATGATTGTTTTTCGTCTTTCCTTAAACATAATTGTTTTTTCACCTATTTTCCTCACCCAGACCAAACTATCAGACATTGTTAAGTTTCATGTGTATGAGGGGTTTCGCTCATTTACTTTCAATAAAATGTACATGCCACTTAGTCTAAAATTTAATAAAGGCATGGATAAGAACCAGAAAATCCATATTATAATAAGTTTCTGCTTTTTAAACCGGTCCTTCCATGCTCAATAATGTGTCCCATTGAAAACACGATCTAATATCTCTTTTAACTGTTATTTTTATTTAGAAAATATTCCTCATTTTGGAGATCATTGGAACTGGGTGAAATTTCAAAAATTAAGGAAATGATCAAAAGCATTACTATGCTGGTGTTTCTTAAAACTTTACATATGTATGTGTGTGTGTGTGTGTGTGTGTGTGTGTACGTATATGTGTATATATATATATATGCACACACACACATATATATGTATATACATATATAATAACAACCCTTTCTGTAGGGCATTTTGTCTTACAAGAAACATTTTTACACCTTTTTACAAACATTCTATTAATAAACACGTCCTTGAGTATCAGCCTAACACTTTGGAAGAAAATTTACATCATTTTTAAAGTGAATTTTCTGTTTTAATATAACCTGAAATGCATGAACTGTAAATGGGCTATCACTATTTTGTGGCTATGAAAATTGTCAGAGAGTTATCCTGAAAAAAACAACAACAAAAACTGATATTGCTAGAAAGAACCAGGCAAGTTCCCTGGGTGCAAGCAACATTGTCTGGAATGGAGAGCCAGAGTGACCTGGGCTGAGACTTCTCTCCAATGCTCCCTATGTGATCTTGAAGGCTCACTTAACCTGTCTGAACTTAAATTGCATTTTCTGCCAAGCAAAGGTCCTTATACCTGTCTTGGACAGTAATTGGAAGTATTAGCAATCAAACACTAGCCTGGTAAGTTCATGGTAAACTAAGTAACTGTTACAACTAATACTGTTAATACTGCTACTATTAATCGTACTACTACTTCTATTTATTGGCAGTTTTGGATACTTTAGTTAAAATATATACCAAAAGACTTTTGAGATTGATGATGACCATGAGCATATCTGGATGTTATTCACTCATGACAAAGATTTGTCATTTTGTCTACTTTATAATTGATACAATAGACTATGAGACTTGTCATTTTGTCTACTTTATGATTGATATAATGGACTATGAGCGAAAAGCTAAAATACTTATCTTTGTAGCTAAAAAAACATTTTAAACAGTGATTCTATGTTTTAAACAGTGATTCCCCCATTCCAAATTATTGCTATGCACACTAATATGTAATATGCACAAAGCATGGGTTTTTATCTTTTTAATCGAGGCTCTGGTTTAAATGCTTCAAATAAGCAAGTACTGAAAAATCGATGCTGTTTCTTCTTCTTCTTTTGTTCTTTTTTTTTTTTTTTTAATATTTATACATCACTGTTTGGAGTCAGTGATGATTGCCTAGTAAATTACATTGCCATTTACTGCATGTAACTGACTTGGCTAGTGAAAGCATAATTTGTAGTTTGAACTAGTTAAAACACTTTCCTTCCGAGGAATTATAAGTTATTATTTAAGCAATGAGTCTTTCACTTACTCTTCCTACTGTATGGAAGGTTTTCCTGTGTACTTAGTTAACCTCGATTTTCTTTCAGATCTCAGCTCAGATGCCACTTCCTTAAAATTGACTTTCCTGACCCTCCCCAGGCTGAGAGTTCCCTTGTTAGGCTTTGTTGTAGTACTGCATGTCTTTTATAAGACACTTTGTAATTGTTTATTTGTATGATTACTTGATTAATATCTGTCCACTAGAACAAAGGCTCCATCAGGGCGGAGATATCCTTTCTTGGAAAATAGTAGGTGACAAATAATATTTTTTGAATATATTAAATGGCATTCATCTTTAGACTGAAGCCAGATATCTAATAAAAACTTCAGCATTAATTTTTGCCTCCAGAAAGAGCTGTTACTTGTGGCAGTTCTTTATTTCAAAATGTGTCCCATTACATTAGGGCAGACAGAAACAGTCATTGGCAAGCAGAAATACAAGAATTCTCTTGTTGGTTTGGAATCATACTTTGAATCCAGAATCAATGAATGTACAACGCCCACCTCATTCCACACTAGACATAACCTCTAAAGCCACACTGGAGATGAAGTAAGGGGAAAGAACACCCCCAGAAAAATATTTTTCTGACATACACATATAAAATACATTCCAATTTTTGGGCCATTAGTATTTTTTGCTGTCATTGTTGAGGTTGAGCTATTAGTCACTGTGATGCTTAGTGACTTAACTGTAAGAAATATGTTCTACCATCAAGAATTTCTATATTTCTGGTTGCCAAGGATTTGATGCTCTGTCAAGTTTTAAAATAAGAAAGTGCTATGAGTAACAGTTTTTCATAAACCCCTTCTAGGTAAAGAGAAAAAAAGAAACCAAAACGGATAAATGAATAAATTCATCATTATATAACCACAAAAATTAATATTATTATGCAAATAATATGGTGATGTCAAAGAATATGTATTGAAATGAAAATTACCAAAATAATGTTAAATGAAAATAATTAGGTTAAAATTTTCGTAACCTATAAAATTTCAGTTTTGTTAAATATATATCACGATGATTAAGAAAGACTAGAAAGTAATATTATTATGTGTAATTATTATTTTCTTAGTGTATCTTTCTATATTTGTTAAATTCACTAAAATTAGTATGCAATGCATTTTTAATTAGATATAGGAGAATGAATATTATTAACCCCTATATTAGAAAGTCTTCCTTAGTTCATCTCAAGACAATAAAAATGAACTAACTTCTTAAAACTTCTCACCTCCTTACCCCACAACCACTTCATCCACATAGATTTTTTTCTTATTCATAATGTATAAAAATTAACCATTTTAAAATGTAAATTTTTAATTTTCCAAATGATATCCTTTAAAATAATAGCTATGCTTAACTTCATGACTGAGATCTCATATCTTTGGCAATGAGACAGAGCATGGAAGAAAAAATGTTAGATTTCATGATGAAAAAAAATCTCCCACATAAAAATTCATAATCTTTTTAAGTGTTAGTTGACATCTTGAAATACTTGTATTTGTTTTATGGTGTTAACCACTAAGTCTAACCAGGAAGTGCAATGGTTTACCATTGCATTTTCAATACAATACAAACTCCGTACAATATCCTGGGCTCTCCTTTTTCATCATGCTCCTTTCAGACCTCCTCCTTCTTGCTCCTGATGCTGTAGTTACCCTGGACTCTCTTCTGTTCCTAGAATAAACTCAAACTCTTCTGCTTCTTGCGGTCTTATCATTTGCTGTTCCCTGTATACGAACCAATTTACCCAGGCTTCTTCCTGTGGCTGGAGCTGTGTCTCAATTCAAACAGTACCTTTTAGAGACATTGCCTGCTATTATATTATCCTGTTTGTTCTTTGGCTCTTAACAGGTTAATTAGCTTGCTTAAATTTGCTACTTGTTTACTTTCTTGGTCTCCCCACTAGAAAGAGTTCGATGAGGAAAAGCAAAACTTGTTCTTCATTTCCATAGTGCCAGTATTGACTGGTAAAGAGTAAGGTAGAGATCCGACAAATATTTTTTATTTAAATATGTTATATTGGGAAATTACTTTTGCATTGATTCACCTACCATCTGACACCCAAATTAGAAGGGACTTGAATGTAAAAAGTTGCTAGATTCAGCTACAGTTGCAGTTTAAGTCATTTCTGAAGTTTAGCCAAAGACTTTTCAGTTTCAAAAAGAATACAGCTGGATTAAATTTCTCAAAAAAATAAGTACAGGAGAAAGAAAATCTAACCACTGCAACCTATTTCCAAATGCATTAGGAAGGATGTCATAGGAATCCTAATATTTATTCTGAAACACTGTTTGGCAATTAAATCTTTACTTTTTAATTCTAGAGCCACATATACCGATTACAGAAAAAGTCTCTTTTTTACTAATTGCAAGTATATTCATATTTAGAAATACTTCCCTGCCCCTCCCCTCCCCCCCCCCCCCCAACTCATGGGTTTGTTTCTTTGTCTCACAATATTTCTGTGGTCATGATCTACACCTGTGATTTCAAGATGACTTATTTGTGACTATTTTTTTTTTTATTTATCCTCTGTTTATTCTGTTACATGGGGTTTTCTCACCACAATGGAAGCATTTGGGATTTTCCAATCTTTAATCTTCAAATAGTTCCCTTTAATTTTTCATAATTAAATAATTACATTGTAGGATGGCTCCATGACCCCTTTTTATAATAAATGACACATTAGAAAACACCTGGCAGGGAGTATTCTCAGTTGTCACTAAGATCCTTCTCTACGCTTAGTGATTCACAAGGAACACTTTAGACCCAGCACCAGTAAAGGAGAAGTGATCCATCCTTACTATAAAATTATCTTGCAGCTATAGCTGTCTTGGCCAAATTCCATCTTCCTTTTTAGGCAAAATGCATTAATTCTCAGTTTCCAGTAACACTATAGGCTTTATGTCAACAGGCTTTATAATACGATTACTTAATATATGTTGAAATACAATGTATGTCTAACTCTTTAACAGCTACCTTCTATGTTAACTACTTAAAAAATTTAAAAAAAACTTTATGAGGAAGGTGCAGAGTTGGAAATCTACATTACATTCGAAAGTTGAAATTCAGAATGCAGTAGATAATTCTATCACCCCTCACTTATCCCCCCTAAATAATATAATTTATGCCATAAATTTCAGTTTCTTAGCAGAAATCAATATAGCGAAGATTTCATAAAGTTCCAAAGTTTGAACAATAACATCTTTGCCCAAATAAAAGTGACTTTAGCATTCTTACAAACAAATTTACAAAGATGTGTTTTTAACCCTTAAGCATAAAAACTAGCTTAATATTATTTTGTTAAATTGCATTAAATTTTTCCCAAATCCTAGTTGTCCCAGAATAAAACAAGAATAAGAAAGTATCCAAAAACTTTAAATAAGGTAGGATTTGTTAAAGAATCATACAAAGGGTTGATTAAAGGTGGTAACACTGACCTTGTTCTTGAAAGAACACATTAAACTTCTCTGAGTGAACACAATAAACTTCCAAGTCCTGTTGGAAATTGTCTAATGAACCCAAGTCTCTTACCCATCCTAAGTTTGGGGAATATCCAGGCACTTAAGATCATAAAAGGACTTGTGATTCAATAGAAATAATCATAAAGATAACATGAAATGGTAACTGGAGAAACAAAAGGTAAAAAATAATTAGAAAGGAATCAGTATAGAATGTGAACAATTTCCTGGTGTTTATAGCGAATTATTTCTCTAAAGCCCTTAGAACATGAATATTTATTGTGTCTCTCCAAGAGTGGGTTGTAATATGTTGATTTTTAAAAAATATAATTGACCATGGAACAATTTTGTCCTGGGACATTTGATAGGACAACTGCTTCAAAGAATATCCTTTAGTAAATTCTGCTGTGCTATCGATTTTTGCCTATTCAGGTATCATTTGGCCAACTTCTAAGATACCCTTTCTTTTTGATCATCATCTATTTTATAAAGCTAATCATGCCAACAAGTCATTTCAACTAACTCACAGGTAAAGAAGAGATAAAAATCTAAAGTAGTTTATTTTGTTAATTATTTGTAGCTCCAGCTTTTGGTTTATTTGACTTTTTTTTTTTTTTTGATTTGATGAATTGGACATTTATTTAACTGGCAGTTCAGAAACGACACCCTCACTTTTCGATCAAGATTTTACTCTTTTTCTGGGAATTGCCCTCCCTTCTCTACTACAGCATGGGAGCTGTGCTGTTCCTATAGTAAGATCTTGCTCTTGGCCATCGTTGTTAGACAGTTGGTAGCCACTGGACCCAAGTTGGGTCAAAAACAATATGATGTTAGACTGTTGGAAAAAGAGGGAACAGTTACTTACTTAATGACTAAACTTCTACCTTGAACTCTGTTGGCAGTTCTGTTTTCTGTCACATGGACTTGGAAATAAGAAAAAGTAAGGGGGAAAGCAGGAAAGAAGAGGTCAAGAGAGAAAGAGAGATAGGTCTGTTGAGAAGAGGAAGAAGTAGGAGGAGGAGGAGAGGAGAAAGAGAAAAATGAAGCAAGTTTACACAGATGAGCAAAGATTAAAGTTGGGACTCTCCAGTTAAAGTCCCATTTCAGTTGTGCGTTAGGCAGCCATAGCTTGTTCTCATGTTCAGTAAGAAAACTGATTACTTATAATACAGTCTTTTTTTTTTTTTACTTAACTAGTCAGAGTCAATTTTAGTTACTTATAACCAAAAGAATTATAATTACTTCATTCAAGCATAAACAATTCAATTATTGAGTAAACCCAGAGACATTATATTACATTTATGGCAAGCATGATATCCATAGAAAATTTAGGCTGTTTCTTTTGAACTAGCATTTCATATTAAACTCCAGATTCTTTTAATAGGCACAGATTGCAGAAACTTCTAGACAAGCTATTATTTTGAAAACTCATATTTTTAATCGATTAAAAATATTAATTGAGTATATACTTTTAGTTAAACATCTTGATCCTCAGTTTAATTTGCTCTTGCTGCCTTGCTTTGTAATCTCTCAGATGTGTGCCAGGCAGTACGAATACGATGCTGTTATATTCTGAATGAAGATAATGAAATAGCAATAAGCAAGCGTGATTTTCTGCAACAAGTAATGTAAACCTCTGAGAGCATGGGGTTTGTGAAGCATAGTGGCAGAAGACTTTATAAAGAAGGTGGGATTTGAATAAAAACTCAAGGATGTGTAATAGAGAAAAGGAAGGCGGCATTCCAGGAAAGTTACCCGTATGAGGAAAGGTAGAACGGTATTAAAGTGAAGAGCATGTTACAGAGATGGTGGATGGATTCTTTTGTCTAGAATGTTAGCAACTTTAATGGTATGAGGTGGAAAGATTGGTTGAAAACAGATTGTGAATGGTCAGGGGCCACGGTGGTTAGTAAAGGCTTAGCCAGTAGAGGGACACAATTGATATGTTTTCAGAAAGATTACTTTGGGGTTACCATGGCTTCTGATGGGAAGGTACTGGACAAAAAGTATTATTGGTTATTTAAGACATGATGAGGAACCAAACTAGGCCTATACCGTTGAAATTCACGAGAAGGGTTGTCTTACAGAGGCACTTTGGAGATATAATTAGCATGGTGTAATAACTGATGTTAGGAGTTTGATGTTGGGGGTGAGAGAAAAAAATGATAAAGTTGTCCGAGGTCCTTAAGCAGGGAAGTACATCGATGGTGATGTTAACAAAAACATAATGCAGAACTGAGTGAGTAAGGAAATAGAAGCTGGTTTTGAACATGTCAGATTAAGATCTTTGGGACAACCCAGGTTTATGTATATAATAGATGTAGAGTAATAAACTCATTAAAAAATGATCAGGGTTAGAAATAGAGACATGGAAATCATTACTCTTATCTGAGGAACAAAGCAGAAAGGAAACTAGAAGAGATGACTAGCAAAGAAAACAAACTTTCAATGAGATGGTGCCAAACATACACCGAGATCAAGCAAGATGAAGACTGAAAAGGTCCAGCGGATCTGACAATGAGGCCTCTTCAGTCTGGTCTGTGAAAGTATGGATTCAGGATGGAGGAGGACACACTAAACACAAGATGCTAACATTAGGGTCTTCTCTAGAGGGTTTTCTCTTCTCTGTGAAGCCCCATAGGATTCAGACGTGTTTGTAAGACTGGGTTGGAAAAACCCAAAGGAATTGATTTGCATAAGTGCCTGAGGGACCGACCACCAGGAACTGCAATCATTCTATAAAAGAGTGAGTCAGCTCCGAAGCTCAGTGTCATACAGGAGGGAAATTCTGGGTAAAACTGAGGATGTGCCACTCAGCTTCTTCCTTGTCCCCAGAGGCTTGTGCCAGAGCCCCAAAAGAGATTATCAAAGTAAAAGAAATGTAGTTAAGAACTCAGAGGGATGAGAACAACACTTTCTTTTATGCAAGAAAGTGTAGCAAAGCTGTGGGTAAGGGAAGTTTCTCCACATGTGGTTGCTTTTGGAGCAGATTGCGCTATGTGTCAGACACAATATCTGGAAAAGAGAAGAAGCTGGAGGGAATGTTACAGTCGAGACAACACAGTGGGAACCAAGGCGTAGAGAAGGGAGAAGCCTTGCAGTGTGCGTGCTAACCTGAAGCAGGAACTCGACACACTCTAGAGATGCTTCCGAGCCAGCGCTGGGAGAGTCTGGAGTCACTGCGTTTGTGGTGGAGAGACAGAGGCGGAAAAATGCTGTTTCGTTTCCATTTTTGTGACTTTTCTCTTTGTTTAATGCTGAGGAATGCTCTACTTGTTCTATCTTAAAAATCTAGATATACACCAAAACATTTAATAAAAAAATTTAGATATATAATTCTTTTTATATAACCAATTTAAATCAGAAAAAAAGAAGAATCCTGCCGTTTCCCCTTCAGCCCAAATCAGGAGCGACTCATAATAGCTCATGTATTCCCTAGAAATTCTAAACGAATTACACTCTGCTTAAAACAAACAAACAAACAAACAAACAAAAAAACAAAAAAAACCTTTCTCATTGATGTACTTTATTTCAAAGTTCTGCTGGAAAGTTTCTCTTCTCATTTAGCTGGTCTTTCAGCATCTTTAGTGTACAAACACACTGTTAGGTGTCTATGGATAGTATTTTAGAAATCAAAATATTCAGTTCATGTATTAAGAATTTCTTATGTGACAGTAACTTTTAAAGAGCTTTACATACATTGTCTGATTAATTTCTTCAGCAATTCTGAAAAGAAAGCATTATTACCACCAAGTTAGAGATGGAGGATTAAAAAGTGAAACCTTTACCCAGGGCTATCCAGTCAGTGAATAGTAGGGCAGGGGTCTAACTCCCGTCTGTCTCACCCTTCATTACTGTGCTGTACTGTATGTAGTGAGACAAGTCACTGAAAGTGTCTCAGGTACATCAGAATTTCAGTGTTGCTACATTTTACTTTTCCACTGTTCTGAGATAAGATATTTGATCATTTTGATATACTAGATGCATCGAATTCACCACATCATTATTCAAAGACACTGCTCAGGAGACACTTCCACGATTAAGCTCTAACCCGTCCCTTTCACCCTGCTCTGTTTCTCCCCAGCCTGACATGCATCCTGTAACATCTGCTTCTAAGAACTAGTCACTGGGAGCTTTTTCTGAAAATATCCTGACCTGTGAATATCATTATAAGTTTTCTCATTTCCTCTCATGTTGCTTTTCAACGAGTTAGAGGTAACATAATAATCAGTAATTATAGGGCTTTGGGTAAATCTCATGGCTATTATACCAACACCACACAAATAATACATGAAAATAATATAATGCATTTTTATTTCTGCATGAAGTGAATTTTACTCTTTGAAGTATTCTATCATATCTGATTTTATACAGACCTAGCAAAGAGCAAAGTTTTCAAAATAGTAAATTGTTGAACTTTAATAGGAAAAGCTCTTATTTATGTAACCTAATTGGGGAACTGTTTACTATTACACCATACCCTGAGGTTTAATAAACTGGATCTTGGTTAGACCAGGCGGAGGAGATAAATTCCAGAGTGAAAGCAAAGAAATAGAGAAAGAACGACATGAGAAAGATGATCATCCGTTTAGAAAATAATCTCTTTCCTTTCTTTCTAATGCGGAAGGAGAAGATTAGAGAATAAAAGGAGCTTAAGAACAGCTGTAACTTTCAATAACAAAGCAAGGCATGTAAATACTGTCTCAGAAGTCTACTATTTTAACTTTGTACAAAATAGGGAAAAATCAAGAGATAAGGAAATAGAGAAATTATGAGGAAATTATGGTTTATATTCCAATTTTATTGTTAAAGATAACTTAATCTTAGCAATTTCCTTTTCTTTTTTTTTGCTACTGGATTTCCTAGCACTAGTTACAGGATTTCTGAGTACTCTGAATAGAAAGAAAACTACAGTATCCTTATCGTGTCTTAGATATGGTGAATATTTATTAGTTTATGGCTGCCCAATATCTTGTTCTACTTCTAACAAGAGATTTACTTTAAACAAATGAATGATTTTCTCTTTAGAAAATCTGACTGGACAGTATTCAACTTTGCAACTTCCAACCAAAGGTTGAGTACATTTTGAACATTGCACAAGTACTTGTAGAAACTTCACTCCGTTTGGCTGTGTTTTAGTTACTCAGATTTTTAGATTTTTAGTCTTAAATACTTTTAGGCATTTCACACAAATGTGCCAATTATATGCAATTACCTTGTAATTTGACCTTTAACCAGGTGACAAAGAGTTAGACTTTATTTATTCTATTGTTAATTGCTTAAGGCTCTACCCAGAAAGTTTCTTTATTTCCTACACTTAACCTGCAAAGATTTGCTTTGGTTCTTTAACTTTTTCATAGCCTTCCTGTAGGTTTTGTGATCTCCATCTGGCCTTCCGATATATTCCTGTTGCTGAGTTTAAAAATCTACTACTGAAGCATGAGACTTCTTCCTCCTTCGTGGTCATAATCCCAGTCTTGATGCCTCGCTGTCTCTTCAGCGGTGGTTTCTACACTTAGCAACAAAGAACTCCAGCTGATATCAACAGTAGACTTTTCAAATGTGAATAAAGGGAAGCAAAGCATTTATTTATTTAGCAAAGATATATCGAACTCTTACATTTGGACGTCCCTGTTTTCAGCTTGACAAACGTTCATGTAGCATTTGCTTTAATTAAAGGAGAAAATGCAGTAGTTGCAAATATGAACACACACAGAAATCTCTACTCTTCAGTATCGGGCAGTTTCTCTTCTAAATGGCAATATTTGATCCATATTTTCCTGACAAAAATTTCCAACTTTCCTATTTTTTGATTAAGCCTTTTGTCTTCATAGCCAGATTAAGAAGCTGTGCTGTAGTTGAACATTATAATTAAATCATGGAGTTGACTAAGGTAAAGAAAAGAGAATGACATGATTAAGGAAGTCATCAACCACAGAAAATATACGGGATTTCCCCTAATCTCACATCACTCTTGCTTCATTAATGTATACGGAGTTCAAGGAGGTGATGTGTGAGGTCACTTCATGGATTAATAGTTTATTATGAATTTGTGCCTGGAAGAATTAAGGTCAGATGTGATAGAGGGCATTCTGGAATTTTTTGAAAGGAAGATCTTGTCATCTGACTAATGTGTGAAAAGTTAGAGTTAGTAATCTATATGGGCGTTTTATCATAATGGTGGAAATGATAAAGCAACACAGGAATTATGTGCGAACATGTTTTATTGCCTTGCATTTATTTGCATACCAGAGAAAGTGTCATTTGTCTTTTCCTTTGCAGAGTATTTACTTCATAGTATGGTTGTAATGGAAATTTTTTGACTTACAAAATAACATTGGGAGAGGAATATCTTCCTGATGGTATCTTTAGGGACAAGAGCCCTCAAACATAGTATGCTCAAAAGGTATGGCTCTAAGGAAAGAGTCATGTCCAATCATTTCTTTGTATCTCTAGCTCACAGAACAATGGCAAACATATGGTAACAACTCAATACATAGTTGTTAAATTAATGAATAATGTTATGTGGCTCAGTTCTCAGTGTGTGGTCTGGAGGATCCCTGAGTATTCATGAGGTCAAAAATCATGTATGGATAAAAGATTTATTCAAATTAAAGCAGACCAATAGATTTTAATACGACAGTGCGAAAAGTTCATTGATATGGTTTTAGAGCCCACATTGCTTTTCACCTTGAAGGAATTACCACTGAAGTTTTTCAGTGTAATGTCAAAGAAGACTATCTACAATTATACGAAAAGGCTATTAAAACAACCCTTCCCTTCCGACTACATATCGACATGAGGTGATGTTTTCTTCATATACTGCAACTAAAATAATATATCACAACAGATTGAATGAAGAAGCAGATTTAAGAATGCAACTGTCTTTTATTAACCTGGACATAAATTAGATTTGAAAAATTTAAGACAATGCCTCTTTTTCACTGAACGCTTTTTGTTTTGGAGAATATTTTTCGTAAAGTATGTTTTTTTAAAATAAAGAATATTTATACGAACATATCTTGGATTTATTATTTTTATTTTAACTTAATAACTACATGTCTTAAATTTTTGTTTTAATTAAAAAATTTAATATTTACTCTTAATTTTAATAGAGTAAATATATATGTATTCCACATAAACAAAAGCGTTTAAAAAACTACTGTGTTTTAAAGTGGAAGTTCGTGAACTGCTGATGTACTACCTAATGATTTTCACATGCACTAACTATTCGCTCAGGCTCCAACATGGGAGTTTTCTCTGATTCTTCACTTCTTCTCATTCTGCACATCTGTAGCATCTGTGGGCACCATCTTACATTTGTTCTCCTTCATTGCTCACAGCATCCATTTGCTACTTCTTGGATCCAAGTCAGTAATTGCTCCCTGTGGATGACTGTTATAGCTTCCTAACCTGTTCACCTACCTTTACTCTTCACTCCAGAGAATTTATACTTTATACAGCAGCCAAAGCGGCCATTTCAAAACATAAGGTAGACTGTTCTATTCCTCTGTTAAAGGCTTTCCAGTGGCTTCCCGTTACTCTTAAAATAACATTCGAACTTTTCCTTTACTCATTTGACCCTGAATGACCTGCTGACTTCAGAGCCCATCTCCTACCACTCTGCTTCCTTCGCGCCATGCTCCAGTCACATGGACGTTTGCCGCCCTTAAACCGTCAGCTCTTTCCCATCACTCAGATCCCTGCTAAAGCGCAACATCCTCAGGTAAGGCCTCCTTGATCTTGCTGACCCCAGCAGTTCCCTACCTCCTGATTTTTTTTTTACTCTCTCGTCTCTTAAACATTTATATTTTTCCACAGCATTTATCGCTATCTGGAGTCTTATATTTATTTTTATCGTCTGAATATCTGCTCTAGACTGTAAACTCCGTGAAGGAGTCAGGACTTTATTTGTCTTGTTCACAATATTCTGAGTGTTTAAACTAGTAAGTGGCACACATAAGTAGTTTCTCAGTAAATATTTATTAAACAATAAATAGAAAAACAAGACACAAATAAAGCCTTAAATATTGAATGCATTGGGACATAGTTAAATTAAATCATGGTATGTCCATTTGTGTTATTCAGAATCAAATCAGAACAAAGAAACCACAACAGTAATTCGAACAGAGACAATTATATATGAGAAATTGGTAACCAATAAAAGCTCGTTAACTTATAAAAGGAGACAGGAAAACTCTCAGAAGTACAGAAGTCGCAAATGCAGAAAGCATTTACTATTACTTGGACCGAAGGTCAGTGAAGAAGGAAGGAGGGTACGAATCTAGACGAGCTCTCCTCCCTCTGCCCAAGACTGAGATTCAGACCTCTGTTGGGGGTATAGCTGCCATGAGAACACGCAGCATGGTGTGCGGCAAGAAGCTCACTGTGGGCATAGATACAGTTGGTTCACAGGACCAACCTGCAGGATAGCAGAAAAACTCATTGGAGTATCCGTGAGGTGAGCTGCTGACGTGAACACTATTGGGCCTCCCTCAGGCCCATCAACTGGCGCCCATGCCAAAAACAGCACTCTGGAAAAAGCCCTTTCTCTCACTCTGGCCATGCAGTGTCTCTCCAGCACCCTCTATTGACAAAGCCTAAGATTAGCCAGCTATCAAGGAGTAGTGTTTAAAGAGACAGCTCCAGGATCACAGAACAGAGCAAAGAAGGGTAGATTTGGACCTGGAAGGCAATAAATGGATAACTGGCACACTATACTATGGGAAGAATGTGCATCTCTTAGAAAGAAAATGTTGCTATGGAGTACATAGAGCATATTTCAGTTGCGGGGAGCGAACTCACCGGCAGGCTCCCATTTTTTTTATGAGCAAATGAAGTATACCAATCCACAAACTGTTAACTATATGTATTTCAGGGGATAAAATTAAGGGCCACGGGAAGTAATAGGAATTTTACTGTAGACATTCTTGATGTATTGAATTGCAGCGATGATCATATTACTTTAGGAAGGCCTGCAAAACGCAGCAGGCTTTATTTTTGGCCAACGTTAAGGCTATACTCCATATTAGCAGACTTCCAACACCGTCGGGAAGCATGCCATTCTCCTTTGATTACATTTTGTTTGGTCCATGTGAATTGAAGTTGTCTCAGTCTGATCCAGTTCTGACCAATCAGCCGTCGTGATCCTCTGGCAACTGGAAGACTTCTGAGAAAATGTTTCGTTCTTCAGAAGAGATCCATGGAAAGAGGTGTCCCCTTTTCTGGCTTTAGGCCACTGGTATGTGAGGACGTGGTGCTAAGGGCTTCATCAGTGTCCTGTGTGAGCGTGACAGAGAGCGTAGCACTCTGAGTGAGCGTGACAGAACAGAAAAGATGGAAATACTCTGCCTCCTTGATTATTACGTCAGTCAGCCACAGATTTAGCTACTTCTTTGAAGCCATGTGCCTTCTAGACTCCTCGCTATGTGAGATAATACATCCATTACGTTTAATTCACTTTTAGGTGGACTTTTTGTTACTCGAACATGAAAATAGTTTTCTCTTACGCCAGTTGTGCATGTGGACCTTTTCTGTGCCTTGATCATACAGATAAAACGTCTTTCACGCTGCCGTTTTCACTCTACGAAACAATGATGCCGATAATGATAGCTCGCAGGTACTGAGTGCTTATTGTACAACAGTCCCTCCTTGTTGGCGGTTGCATGGTCTGTGGTTTCAGTTACTTGCAGTCAGCTGCAGTCGAAAAAATATTAAATGGAAAATTCCAGAAACAAACAGTAAGTTTCAAATGGCACGCTGTTCTGCGTAGTGTGATGAAATCTTGCGCTGTCCTCTCCAGCACATGCAGCATCTTTTGGTCCAGCGTGTCCAGGCCGTAAACGCTTGTCATGTCCACTGCCTGCACGTTAGCTGCTTCGTAGACCTCTTGGTTTTCAGATCAGTTATTGCGTATTTTGTGAGAGAGTAAAACCAGATTAACATAACTTTTATTACAGTGTATTGCTATATTTTAGATGTTTATAAATTAAACATTATCATAGGTATTATGTGTAGGAAAAAAACATAGTGTATATATATAGGGTTTGGTACTATCTGTGGACAAGAAAGGGTACTGTAATAAAGCTAAGCGAGGAAAGGCTGATCTGATCATAAATTCCTGAGTGGGCAGGTCATAGTGATAGTCACGCCTCAGGCCTACCTATAACTTCTGTGAAAATTTTAAGCCAGCCCTGTCCATAGTTCTTGTGCATCTAGGTTAGCATACCTTTGCCATGCCAGAAGTAATCCTTCTTACCAGACCCCTCAAGGACCCCACCCTTAAGGGAGCACATATTAACTATCCTGTACCTTTCTTTCTCTCACCTTTATGTAATCTTAATTCTCCCTCCTTAATTCCAAAGGTATAAAAGAAACTGCAACATTCATTCTCCGGAGCATTTGAAATCTCGCTTCCTGGCAATTGTTGTCATTTGTCTCAAATAAGGTCTTATAAAAATTTATTACAGTTTGGACATTCTAACGTGGACATATCTGTGGTTTCAGGCATCCCTGGGGGTCTTAGAATATGTGGTCCACTGATAAGGGGGAGTACTGTATAAATGACTGTGATAAATGCTTTAAACTTATTATCTCATGAAGTATAAGAACACTAATATATGGTATACTTGGTGTTTATATTACATAGATGAAAACATAATCATACTCTGAAAGGGCTCACAAATTAGTAAGGCAGACAAAAAAAAACCACTGTAATAACATAGTATGGAATGTGTTATAGTAGACATATGGATACTTCTGTCCAGCATTTTTTTGGTGGAATAATTTTTCCTATTCTCAGTTCATGGTTTGCAGGACACTGACCCCCCTCATCCCAGCACCAAAGGTGGGCATATAACCTAGGCCTGGCCAATCAGATTATCTCATAGTCCTAAATGATTGTTTCAGTAAGACAACATGTGGCCACGTTAGAGAGCTCAGAGCTCCAGTGACCAAGTTCATGTCTTATGCCATGAGAAAGAATTCAAGGGCAAGATGAGCAGCAAGCAGGAAAGAGCATGTTTATTAAAGCAAAAGTACACACTCAAGAGGGGACTGCAAGTGAACTCAGAGGGGGAGAGAGGAGAGAATTGAGCAGAGGAGGATTCACATGACAATGTCTTAACTCTGGACTTTTGTTCTTCTTGGGACAGGGCCTGGAAACATGGTAGTGACGTAGCCTCATTGTCTCCTCCCCATAGTCGGAGAGCTCGGTTTTCTACTATTCCTTTCTTATATGGTGTTTCTGGAACTGTCATGGTATCAGGTGCATGATGGGAGCCACAGTATTTGCAATGCAGATGAGACTATAATGATATTATAATTATCCAAAGGTCATGTGTTAGCCAAAGATGGTATCTAAGCTGCAAGAGATGGATTTTGGCTTATATCCCCTTCTGGGGATATAATTGGCTTTAAGTGATTTATAAATTGGGCGGCATCCCATCTAGCAACTAGAAGAGCACTCCCAGGAGTTGTACCATGTAGAAGGTTTTCATAGACAGAAAGAGGGTGGAACTAGGCAGTTAAAAAAGTAGACTATTTCAGGCAAGGTCACCTTCCCTTAGAGGAAGTGGGTCTTATCAGGAAGGTTTTCTAGGAGGCAGAGTGGGCCAAAGGAGCTACTGGCAAAAGAAGAAAGGGTTATTTTCAGGTAAGACATCTTTTATTTGGGAGAAAAGAAGGGGAAGGGTTTTTTTTTTTATCACGAAGATTGTCTTCATTCCTTGTGGGATAGAGATGGCTCATGTGACAGATTATTTTACTGGAGCTTAACAAGAAAATTACAGACTGGTTGATTAAGATTCTGTTTCTGGGAGAGAGTGAAACTAATTAGGTCAGTTATTAAATCTAGGTTTGGTATAATATGTAAGCATGCATGACACCATTTTGGGCCCATGGTTTTCTCTTTAACAATTGAGGAAAACAAACATAAAGGTGGAAAAAATACACATATTTCTGAGGACATTAGTTAAGCCACTACATCCAAATATACTTCAAAATTCATTTCTTGGGCTTTCCACTAGTTTTCACTTAATGCATTCCCTTTGGTTCCTCTTCCCTATTTTAAATCTAGTTTGAGTTTAGTTTCAAAACTTGTAAACAAGAGTCCTGGTATAATAGATGTAATAAAGGAGGCAAAGATCTATGGATTCCTGAAGTAAGCTCACGAATTTCAATTCTGGGTAATGAGGTCAGGGAGGTTCAGGTAAGATAAACTTTGATCGAGAGAAAGCTGAGATGTTTTCAAAGAAGAAATAACAGTTAGTTATTCTGAGAAGAAAGGGGGGAGAAGGAAAATAGTGGGAAGGTGTGGGAAGAGAGAGTATGACATTCTCAAAACTATAAGTTGTTCAATATGGTCAGATATTAGGATAATGGAGTTTAGAGAGAAGATGAGACTGGAAAGGTAGTCGAGGACCAGATTATGTTCAATCTTAAGTTTGAGTTTTATCTGAAAGTTGAGTTACTGATTTATGTATTAGAAAGTTTATTGTGATGGCCTGGGGAGTTTATATTGGAAGACACAAAACTAAAGGCAGGGGTCCCCTGCAGCTATGATAGAAATCTAGGTAAGAAGTGAAAAAACCCTAGACTAGTACTTGAAGAAGCACTTAATATGTAGAATTGGCAGGGCTTAAAGATCAATAGATATGGGACAGAAGATAGAAAAATTCCAGGAGGACACCATGTTTTTTATTTGAGCAACTGGGTGGTACCATTTGCCGAAAAAAAAGGAGCCTAGAGGATGAGACTTTGTGGAGCCATAGGAGGAGTTCAGACTGTCACTAAGGGGATAAAAGTCAGCTTGGGCTCACATGTTAGAATGGCATTAGGCAGCAGTAGTAGTTGAGGCCTTTGACAGAGGAAGAGATGATCAGGATAAGTGTATGGATTGAGAAGAGAGCGGGCCCACGGTGGAATTATGTGGAGCAGCAACTTTTAGATGGCACGTTTTCAAAATACCCAAAAGAGGGCCCAGGAGGTAGAAGGAGAATAAGATGAATGTTGTTTGACAGAAGCCAAAGTAAACGTTTCAAGATAGAAGTGATAAAGAGCAGGGAAATCATGTACAAATGCCAAGGAATTCAGACAAGATGCCGGAAAATTTTCGCTTGGGCTTGGAAGAGTGAATCGTCAGTAGTGACCATCACTAACACTTTCATTGGAGCAACTGGGACAAAACCCTAAATGCTGTGACTTGAGAGGAATTGGAGAGAACACTAAGGTGTTGTAGAAGGAAGGAAATGGTTGGTCAGAAACTAGAAGACCTAGGATCAGGGCTTTTTTGTTGTTGTTTGTTCGTTTTTAATCTCCTGTGTCTATTTCTTTCTCTGTCTCTGTCTTTTTCTCTCTGAAGTTCCTGTAGGACAGACTTGACTTGTTTAAAGGTTGGAGACCAAAAGCGGGGTGAAAAAGGGGCCGATTATAATGATGAAGAAATCTAAATGATGGAGCAAGTTTCGAGAGTGGGTTTAGAGATGAATCTGGACGGCAGGAAGTTTCTTTGTTAAGAGCGTCTAGAAGCCACAGTGCAGAGCCAGGTACGAGTGGAGGTGGAGCAGGAAGGTGGGAATGTCGCTGCACTGGATTTCACTTGAAGTATCAGCATTTTTAAGATCTGCTACTCATTGTGACGGAGGTAAAACTAAAACTAAAAGAGATTATTTTCATTTCAAAGCAAGAATAAGAAAGTATGTATGTGAGATACTTCATATTCAAAAGTTACAGAGATTAAAGCGATGACAAGTGATATTATTGAAAGAAGGTAAAAAAATTCCAAGGTGATAAGGTATTTATCTGGTAACTTCAGGGCTGACGAAATTATTAAGAAGTTTTAGAGATGCTTCCAGTGGACGGCTAACTAGAAAAATGGAATCAGCAGTGAAATTCGATAAGTGTGCAGATTTCTTCACACAAAGAATAATGATACTTATTATTTTGAAATAAACATTGGAAACATACTGGGGGCTGTATATTCTGTAAAAGAAGTGAATTTTTCCTCTTGAAATATCCTTTAAAAATTCCAGTACTTTGAATGAGAGTGCGAAATCTAAAATCATCATTACCCAGCCTGATTAGCAATTTTATTCATGAACCATGACGACAAATAAGCATTGCCTGTTAAAAAAAAAAAAAATCAGACATCCCTAAGTTAGAAATCTATGCTCTCATTGGGAATATTCAGAAAGGTGCAATGCCGGCTTACTTGGCAGTTCTTTTTTTTTTTCTTTTGGCAGTTCTTAAAGGTGTATGTTAAAAATATTTTTAATCATGATTAGAATAAACATACTATCTAGTCAAGTTTCAACTTTCATGAATGTAACATTAACTTCTTAAATTGCCAGTTGTAGTATGCTCGCTAAAATCATAATTTATTTTGCTATAATTATTTTTCTGTTTATTGTCTTTAAAACGTTCATTGAAAAATTTAAATCAAATATATAAACACATGCTTTGTAAAAATTTAAACCGTGTGTGTGTGTGTGTGTGTGTAGAGAAAGAGAACTATTATTTATATATCTAATGCATAGTTTTAATGTAAATGATCATGTTATTCATATTGTCCTGAAACTTGATTTTCTACTTAGAATTATATCACCGATGTAGTTTCGAAGTTCCATGTTCTTGTATCTCATTATTTTTAATAGCCACATCATTTGCTAAAAATTATTTAATCGCTCTTCTGCATTATTAAAAACTAATATATGTTCACTCTCAAAAGAGTGCCTGGCACGTGTTCAGCATGCTGTGTGCTAGATCTTATTAAACTATTGTTATATTTTGTTAGAATTATTACTAACACATTGCAGATGAGCAGACTATCAGAAAGATTATGTGACTTGAACAATGTCACATGGTTAGTGGAGGTGGCAGAACTGAAAGCTGGGACTTTTAACTTTTACGAGAGAGGCAGTAGTAGTGTTTTGTGTCAAGTAAAAAAGGAAAGGAGAAATCAAAGAAGAAAGTGAAAGAAAAAGAAATCTTACTCATATTGTGGAAGTTAGGGAAAAACAACGAACTGCCTGGTGAAGTGAGCAAAGAACTTCTTTTGAGCTGGTCGCTCTTTCCCTGAGGCTAAGATAAAGGTGAAGAAAATGCATTCACACTCACAGTGTTTTGAAATTGGATAGAGGGGCAGTGGGCGGCTGCTTGTCAGGACCCAGTACAGAGAGAGAGCTGATTTGATTGAGGGGAAGTGAAAACGATTGGGAGAGTTCTGTGGGGAATCCATAGGGACTCAGGAAGCGGGGAGAGGATTCCAGGCAGCCCGAGGAGGAGGAGCTGGGCTTGGCAGGACCGCAGGGGTGTGTGGCCATCAGTGTCCAGAGCAGACTGGGAGATACTCCAGGGCCAGGGCCCGCAGCTGACCCGCAGACAAGGCTTGTAATGATTCATTTTGGGGAACATACACTTTCTATAAAATTGAATATATTTTTAGGGAGCTGTAGTTTCAGGATTTTATAAAAATTAGATTTTCAGGATAGAGCTGCTGTGAGTCTGTCAGAAGATGACTTGGTGCCAAAGGTGATTAATGAGCGTCTGGCAGGTGAGACACGTTATAGACAAGACGCCCTTCCTAGCACATAGCGTGTCGTAGAGGAAGTGCAGGCAATTCAGAGAGGGGGAAGTGGTAAGTGATTGAAAGCGCTTTGGGACTTGTGCAACACAAAGCCGCGGTGACAGAAAACTCCAAATGCGTTTTAATTTTCAGATGCCGAATTACACACAGGGTTGTGCAAGGACAGTCTCAGAAAGCTTCCAACCAGACAGCCATAATCATCCTGACGTACCTTGATAGGTGCCCACTGCTTTTGCCTCCAAGAGCACGTTTGGACATTTAAAAAACTGCCCCCAGGGATAAAGAAGCATTTTGTTGTGAAAATCGGCATTTTGCAAATGGACAAGCAAAACTGCACACACATTTTAATTCAATAACTTAATGTCACCTGGCAGTGACTTTTGTGGGAACTGAGGGATTTTGAAAAACATTTCTCTAAGGGCTTTACTAATGACTCATTCATTTATCATTGGTATACTTGTTCATCCTTTAATTTGCCAATGATATACTCAGAGGTATTGGCTCCTCATATCCCCTCTGTCAGACATAGCCCAGCTGGCCCCAATAGGAGATAGATAGGCTGTTCACTATTTAAGAGCCATATTGATTTTAATTATTCTCATCATAAAAATTAAACACGCAAGTATAAATGCTGTATAAATTCCTTATACTTGTAGCTTTCATACAACATAAGCTCAAAATAAATCTATAAAAAGTAAACTCAGGCAAAATCTAATCGTAGCTGACTGCTATGACCCAGGCGTAGACTGCACTGTGCCATCTGTAGACTCAATGTTGTTACGAGTTTTTCTCACATTGTCACACAGGGAGGTGGCAGAGTGTACTGGGTAAGGGTCGAGGTACTACTTATTGTCTTTATGACTGTAGGCAAGTTATGTAACCATTTTGTGATTCAGTTTCCACGTCTGGAAAGTGGGAACAATAGTGTTCCCTACAGCGGTGGTTGTGATGGTTCCATGAGTTAATGCTGGAAGACTAGAACACAGAAGGTATTCAATAGATTGTAATTGTTATTATTTATACCTCAGGTTGTGGTGTCGTTTGGCACACACACATTATTTAATTTTCTTAAGCCAGTGTGGTGGCTTTGCAATGTTTCAACATTTCCCAGAATGACCTTTTTGTATGTTTCTGGTCAGGGTAAACCACAAGAGATATTCTTGTGCAAGATTTGGAGGGCAGGAATGAAGTAGCAGTTATTATGTATGTAGTTCACACACACTGTCATTTGTGTGTGAGCTCATCCAATTTGTGTAAGTCAGTGGCGGGGCCCACAACTCCTCCACCTTCCCCTGGATCTTCCTATGCCTTCTGCGACTCCTGGGATAGATGTGTTTGTTTAGCTCCATGGCGAAGCCACCAACTACTCCAGGACACCCACACCACTAAGAGCAGACGCAGTCAGAACTGACATCAGTTTCAGTCATTCTTGCAGGTTCCAGCTTGTGCTTATGGGCTCTCCTGCATAAGCTTATTCTTGGTCTCCCTGACTTTAGATCCATCTTCTCTCCCTGACGCCTGCCTCCTGGATTTTAAGCTCCAGCATCAGGTGAAAGACACCAGACTTATAAAGACTGCTTCTTAACCAGCATCCACAATTGTATAAGGTCAAATCTCTGTAAAATCCATAGATAAATAGACAGATAGATGGATCCCTAATGGTTCTGATTCTCTGATTGAACTCCATAATAAAGCCAGGGATAATTAAAATAGTTCCACTTCACAAGATCGTAAATACAAATGAAAACATGGGCAATAAAATCATGTGGGCTATTTGGTTATAAGAAAGTCATTCATAGAATTCAGAATCCAAGTACATTTTGGATGATTACAAAAATGAAAGTTCACAATTTAAATTTTTTTCATGAGGTGTCCTAGATCATGTTGAATAATATTGCTGCAATCCGTTCTTATTTGGCCTCTCCATAGCAAGTTTTTGAGACCATAGACAATTCGTGTCTCACACTTCTCATTTCTTCCTTTGTAGCAGACACTATAGACTTGAACTTTTCTGAAAAAATATCAGACATAAGATTCCTCAACTCTTTCTCGGTCTCCAAACTTATCTCCTGATTCCAAGGAATCTTACTAACTCATTCATTCATTCTTCATTCATTCAATTATTTTAAAACATATTTGAATAACTGCTATGTGCTAGACATGGGGTGGTTACTATGTATATGAAGACAAATCACTGTCCTAGAACAAAAATTATTAACATATGACAGCTATAGGCTCTACCCTTTCCGCATACACTAGAAAAAGTTCTGGCTCACCCACTCAGCATCTAAAGATTTTTGCGCAGAATCTGGAGTTCTTCTTAAGATTTGGGGACAACATAAATAAACATCAGAATTCTAATTTTCCTTCTTTTCTTTGAATATAACACCTTCCCAACTGAACCATTTGGGTAATGGTTTCCATATGAGTTCATGTACGCATTAGCTTACCCCTTCCTGACCCTCCACCCTGACTCCCGTTCCTGCGTTTACCTGTCCCATGCTCAGTCTCTCCTCCCATCTCCAAGTATGATTTCCTCTGACCCCCAGCCCTAATCGTGACCCGACCCCATTCTTGAGCCTCATCTCATTTCACAAATTTAACCTATGTCTTAATGGTGAAATTCAAGAATAGGGTTTAGATGTGGGTAGAGATGAAAGAGTCTGTGGCATAAGTTATTGAATAATAGTGGTTTTTAGCTTTTGTCAAAATACAATGCAGACTTCTTATTGCAATATCAAAACTACCACATCAAATACTTTCTTCTGTTTTTCTCTGTTTTCCTCACTCATTCACATTTTCGATGAATCAGGGATGCATCTCTGTAATTTGGAATAAATCTTTAAAGAAGCATCTCTGAAGTCTCTGTAATTTGCTCTTGGCCTCTTTTATGACATCAAGAGTGTGTTGGCTTGAGACTTAAAGCTTATTCGTAGAGCCATTCAGATTGGTTCTGAGGACTGGTAAATCCCAACCAACAGTATGTAGATTGGTTACAAATTTTAAAAACAAAGCAACTAATTAATTCAATTTAATCATAAACAAATAACATTGATTTCAGCTAATTTGTATCTGGGTTTCATACAGTCAAGGTTTAACCAACGAAGTTCAAGGAATAGTCCGTTGTCAATGACGCTAGATTTTTTTCAGTATCACACTATTTTAAGAGTCAGATTTAGGAAAGATCTTTAGTTATCATTCTCAGGAACAGCTTGAAACACCCACCTCAAAGCCTTTTCCATCGAGACCCTCAACCTTTGTTACTTTCTTTCCTCTGTAGCTAAAACTCTAAGCAAGTGTTTTTTGAGTCATTGTCTATTTTTTCGGGTTTAGCTTCTACAGTTCTCTTATCTGCTTGCCCGCCTCGGTATTGTGACTCAGCAAATCTTTGTTCCTTAGTTTTTCTACTTCTTAGTGACATAGAGGTATTAAAATCTAAACACAAATTCTAAATATAGTCTAGGGTAAAGAACAATAGTCATACCTACTGCATCCTAGCATTGTGACTCCAGGTCTCTGCAACTGGCTACAGTTATTTTCAATTTTTTTTCTGATCGTGAACTCACATTTCACTACTCTCTCTGCCACTGCTTATAAAATCATTTTGGGATCACTTTATAGATGGTCTCTCTAGGATTAAAAAATGCTTTTTTTTTTTTTTTCTAATTCTATTTTATTTTTAACCCTCCCTCATTAGAAACATTTAATGTTGTCTATCCTTTTTGGGATAGTCAGTAAAACTGTTGCTATTTTAGGGCAACCTCACTTTCAGTTGCTCAGCATGTTTATACAACCCACTTTATTTGTGCTTTCCTTAACAGAAGCCAGAACTGCTCACATGCTCCTGCAAGAGATGCCAGGGTCCTTCTCTTTCTTGTCTTTAGTTTATAATCAAACACATCCAGAATTTTTCAGGGCAGACCTTAATGCTTCTTTCAGATTTTAAATCCTTTTCTGAATTTCCTTGTTTACCTGATGCCCAAACAAACAGTGATGCAGTGACTTAGTACATTGGTTTAACTAGGAAAAGTCATTCGATTGCAGTATTTACTTTCAAAACAATAGAAAAATTTCAATAAATTAATAGATTCATCTCATATATTTTGAAGAGTTTGGGATCAAAATAACTGAAAATTTCCTACCTAACTTGCATTTTATAAAATTGAACCAGATTTGTTCACGGAAACGGGCATTTTTCACTTTGATGGAATATGACTCTTAATGAATGTATTTGCTTTTTTTCAAATCATTTATTTACATTTTTTTCTCCTAAGAAAGATATTTTTTTCCTTGATGATGATTTTACTAACCAAACAAAAAATTTTTTTAATACAAAAACAGATCATTTATTTAAACAAAATGTTCATAGAAGTCAACAGGAAAATATAGGTCTTGAAATACTTTTTATTCATTTTAATATAGTGATCGAATGTAGTATACAATATAACTTAGAGTAAAGCTTAGCATGGAAACAAGTTTTTTCCCCATCTAATGAAGTATTTAAATAAATAAGTGTTCATAATGCAATTTAATCATGTAGCAGACCTCCATTTCTCCCTCAGATCTTCTATCATATTATTTATAAAGCAAATATGTTAGAAGAATAGAGTATGATACAAAAACTAACTGCTAAACAATTTCCCTAATTCTCCCTCCCCCACTTTTTAAAAAACTTCCAAAAAATGTGATACTTCTCAGATCTGTTCTCATTTTGCTTGCCTCAGAGAAACTCTTGAATGTTTCTGTTACTTAATGAAAATAAATGCTTCTATAATCATCTCCGATTCACAAAAGACTAGTATGTGATAGTACTGAGATGTTCACCCAGGTCTTCTGATAGCCCTTAAAGTTTTTTCTCAACACCACATTCATGTCTCTGCATTCTTTGTTTGGTTTCTTTGTTGAAAAATAAGTGATTATTATGATCTGCATGCAAGCTAACTAGACTTAGGTAAATATACCCTACCTGCTCTCTAATCTTATTCCTTTGGATCAGTGCAGTAGAAATGAGTGACACGAGTGGAGCAGTGTCTAAGGAGAGCCATTCAAGAAATTTAGATCCCGTCCAAAAATGGACCTCTTGTTTCTTTTATCATCTATTTATTCAATGCTCATTACACCCCAGGCAGTAGACACTAGGAAACTCGTGATGAATGAGGGATGGTCTCTACTGCCTCAAGTCATTATACTCTAGTGAGGAAGATAGCTACGAAAACATAAAAAAAAAATTTTGATACAGTGAATTAAATATTATCATATGGAACTGTACACGAGGAGGAGTGGGAAAAACCCTTAGATGGTGGTGGGCAGTGAAGGAAGGGAGCAACATCTAAATGAATGTGGAAGAGGAGTTTTAAAGATAATGTTAGCAGGGTCCCTCAGTGGGGTGGGACAGGATGTGGTGGGGAGGAGGAATTACTAAGAGAGGGCATAGGGAAATAGAAGACTGCTTCCGCTGCTGTAACAGGCTAAGGTAACAGCGACTGAAGCAGATTTAATTCATTTCTCTCACCCAAAATCTGAGGCTAGTGGCCCATGGCAAATAGGGCAGTTTGTACCATGAAGTTCACCTAGGTTCCTCAGGTGTGGCTTCCATGTTGTGTTCCAAGGTGACCGTTTCCCATTTGACCAGCAGGAATTAGAGAAGAAAGTTGGGTATACTCTGTTTTTAAAAATAGAAGTTTAACACATTAATTCTGCTCACGTTCCTTAGCCAGAAACTAGCGACATGGTCACACCTAACTACAAAGGGGGCTAAGAAACAGAGGGTTTAGTTCTGTGGCCACATTTCCACCTGAAACTTCTATTACAATAGAAGAAGCAGAGAACAGAGAGTAAGGGCACAATGAGCAGTCTCTGCCCAAGTCTGGCACCTTGGTGACCCCAAAATCTGTACTGCTTTTGCACACACAGAGCACATTTGCCGATATGTAAGGGAGGCAGTCTCTGAGTCTTCTCTGTTTACTGCATTAGCCCAAAGTCCACTATCTCTCTGGATGATGCGTGTCCTTTCAATCAGGGCTGAATGTGGGTTATGGTCCAGACACCTACAAGCTAAAAGAAATATTTTCTCCACAAACCTCTTCCCCAGCCAGTATACAAAGACAGGATAAGAACCAAGGAAGTGCAATATGAACTCCTATTCAGACAATGAAAGAATTGGGAATGCATAAAAATCACATATCTCTAGTAATTTTTGAGTCCCACTGGCAAGAACTAGAACATCTTCCACCCCGATAGTAAAGTATGTTTGGTTACTCTATCTTTCAACCTCTGATTCACCAAATTAGATTAGAATGAAGGGAATAAATACATTTTTGGATGGGAAGGATGTCTCCATGCACTATTTTCTGTGCTTAGATTTGAAATGGGTGGTGGGGCTATCTCCTTAGGAGGCAAAACAGAGGTTGCTTTAGAGATTAAAAAAAACACACGCGCACACAAAACAAAACAACAAAAACAGGCTTTTGTGGACCAAGCTGGCAAGTTATTTTTAGTAATTAATATTCTTCATAAACTTGGTATGCTTCTTGTGTTTTCAGGTAACCACAGCAAAGCATATTATCTAGGTACAGGATGACTGAAATCTATGGTATTTTATTTCCTGCCTTGGTGCTCTGTCCACACTTGTCACTCACCCCCATATTGAAGCTGTCCAGGAAAAAAAAAAAAGCCCTGAGTAGGAAGGCAGCATTCTCGATCTGATTTTTGCCAGAGATAACTTTCTCCATGAGCAAGTTCCCATTATTATCTGCCTGGGAAGTCTTAATGGGGATGCTTGAGAAAGGCTGGCTGCAGCTTATTTTTCTCTGTACCATCTCTCTGCAGCCAGGACTATCTCTTGGGATTGACATGTGTTCATAACTTTTTTATGACTTCGGTAAAAGGCAAGAAGTAGCTGATTCACACTAATAAGAGCTTTTCCGATTATTTCCACTTGATCGTAGGCTCTGTTGGCATATGGTTGTGTACAAGGCGTTGCAAGGACAGTTTTACCAAATTTTTGAAAATCTGAAACAAGTCTCCCAAGTTTTCACTCTGTAATGTCTGTCCTATATTCACCAACTGTCCAGCCATCAAGCTAATACTACATACACATTCTTGTTTTTGTTGCAATAATGCTCTGATTCTAGGAATCAAACTCTCTACCCATAAAGGTTCAATGCATAAAATAGAAACCATTCTAGTTATTTTAGACAGAAAAAGATTGAATCCAGATAATTAGCTGGAGTGAAGGGAATAAACAAATTTTTGGATCAGCTAGAGAAATAGGCTTTAGGCAAAAATGCCCTTCTAAGGAAGCTCTTACCTTTGACTTAATCAGGAAGAAATGATAAGGCTGTCACTAGAGATACTGAGTCCGAGAACATATCCCTCTAACCTGTGATCCAGAAATCAGGAAACCAAAACCAGAAGTTACCATTGCTGCTGCCACATTGCTTTTCATCGTCCATAGTACTGGAACAATGATGCAGAAAAAACATACTTCCACAGTGTTGCTTGCCAGAAGAAATGGTCAAAGCAGCAGGAAGATAGTCTTCACCCACTTCTGCCTTTCCAATCTTTTGCTAATAAATTTATTGGGTAGAATTTAATTCACATATAGAACTCTAGAAACAAGGGCATCTGGGAAATGTATTTTTTACTTTTCAGTCTCTGGTACTCAGAGACGCACTGGAAGAACGTGGGAATAGATGCTGACTGCACATGAACCACAATGAACAAATCAGGAAAGAACTTTAGCTATGAGAATCATCAGCACAAAGGTGGTAGCTGAAGACAATGGAGATGCAATGAAGGGAAAGAGGATGGTAGAAAAACATGGAGGGCAGAAACAATCCAAAGTTAAGAGATGAACAGAGAAAAGAGAAACTCCCAGAGGATACGGAATGGAAAGGCCAGAGAGGTGGAAAGGGAACTTGGAGAGCATGTAGTCTTGGGATCTAGAGAAAGAAGCATTAAAAGAAAGAGAAAAATGACAACAGAGTCAAAGGCTGCTGGAAGATCCAGTGAGAAGGGATTGAAACAGTGACTGGATTAAGTAACAAATGCATAACCTTGGTGATGGTGTTTCACTGGAATGACAGACTCAGTGAGCTGGAGAAGGATGCGAGGATCAGGAGGCAGGGGTATAGACACTTACAGCAATAACTTCGTGCATAAAATTATAGGATAGATGTAGGCATTGGCTCAAAAGTTTTGGGGAATAAAAGTAAATATTGTTCTTGCTCTTTTTAAGATGAGAGAGAGTCGAGACTATTTAAATATTAAGTGAAAAGAGTAAGAAGGGATTGAGAAGTTGAAATGAGAGGAAAGAGAAACACTAGTGGAAGAGGGTTCTTGAGAGCAGGAAGGCACGGGACCCAGAGCAGATGTGAAAGGAACGACTGTGGGTGAGAAATATAACCTTTCCCATTGCTGGAGAAGAGATAGGAAAGGATGAGCTCAGATACTGGTGAGATTGTGGATGGGGAGGCGTGTGATTGAAATAAGGCCACCTGACATTTTATTTTTCTTTACATCCAAGTAGAAAATGTTCTTCGTTAAGTTCTCTGTCCCATGGAATGAGTACGGGATTCATGAGGAGTTGAGAATATTTGATTCCACACTTACATCGCGGATCAATAACCTCCTGGTAAAATCGATTAAAGTCTTTCAGTAGCCAGTGGAACGAGACAGAGAACAGATGCTGAGAGTGTGTATTGTTAGTTTCCTATAGCCACCGTAATTAAGTTTCACAAACCGGATAGGTTAGAACAACAAATTTATCGTCTCATAATTCTTGAGGCCGGAAGTTCAAAACCAGGGTCAGCAGGACCATGCTTCCTGTAAAGGAACAAGGAACGGGTCCGTTCTAGGCCTCCTTTCTAGTTTCTGGTAGGGCCTTGGCTTACGGCAACATAACTCTAATCTTCACTTGGCCTTCTCCCTGTGAGCGCATCTGTGTCCAAATTTTCTCTTTCTGTATGGACACTAGCCAGATTAGGGGCCCGCCCTAGTCCAGTATGACAACATCTTAACCAATTATATCTGAAGTGACTAATTTCCAAGAAAGATCACATTTTGAAGGGGTCATAACTTCAACATGTGAATTGCAGAGTGGGAGGACACAATTCAACTCACAGCAAAGTGACACCCCTAGATGTAAGGGGGTGGAAAATTGCTAATAGCCAACCCTCTAACTCAGGAAGGAAGTGACTACCAGTTAGATACGGTTTAAAACAGAGTAGCAGAGATGAAGAATGGAGTTATCCCTTAAGCATAATAGTTCCTATACCCCAGGGTTATTATGAGGATGAAAAGATTATACATGTAAAATATTTAGTAGAAAACCCAGAATATATGAAAAGTATTTAATAAATTAGTTAAGGATCCTGGCTTCCTTTCAATAACTAGCAGTTACTACTATAAAAATAGCAATAGTAATGTTTTCTTTAATTTAGGCCCTGTGTTGAGAGTAGGAATATAAAGTAGATTAAGATTAAATATTTGTTGAATGAATGCATGAGTGAGATTATAATTTAATGGAGCAGAAAGACATGTAGACAACTGCGGGCCCGTGAAGCAAGTGCAGAAAGGCACAGAGTCCCATGGAAGAATCGGAGGGCCAGGGATGGCTTCAGCAAGACGTCATCGTCAAGTATTTCTGTATGCATGCATGCCACTGGAGAGGTAGAAAATGAGCACTGCGACACTGATCATTTTTGCATTATTGATTCAGTTACTTCACAGAAACTGATAGTTACTATGCATCTCTCCCCAAATTGTGGAAGCCTGTGTTTACACTGGCAGTGTCATAAAGCTAAAGGATTTTCCGGTGTTGGAAGGCTTGAGTCAGCATGTAGCTTTACAGAAGAATTGAAAGCAGTGGAAATAGAATCCATGCTAATAGAAATAATTTTTGATGAGAATCCATATGAAAAATATCTGGATTTAAAAGTGGAAGTTTACTGATCACAAAGAAATAGGACGGATGATTATGTTCATAGAAGCTGAGAAATAGTGACTAACACCTACAACTAACTCTTCAAGCAAAGACCAATAGCAATATTCATTACTTCTTGCTCTCTTCCCCCCTTCCCTGCGTCTTAAAGTCGTACATGCAATATCCCTTACTTTGGCTGATGGCATTTGAATAGAAAGGATGCTTGTCACTTCCACATAGAGAAACTCTGAAAGTCAGAGTTTGATAAACCACACTGGTTTTTCTATCTCAATGATAGTGGTGCCCCATCAGCCGCTGTTTTTGAGTGACAACAATTACAAAGGTAAGTGAGAAATAAACTTTTATTGTGCTAAATCACTGATGTTCGGGGATTGTTAATGCAACAGAACCTGGCATATTCTACTAATATAATTGAATTCTAAACCAGCATCAGAATCTTTGATACATCAATATCCTTGAGAGCACAATTTAAAACTATTTTTTCTCTTTCCCTCTTACCAGAAAATCTTATTCAATTAATAGATGGAATTTCCCTACTAGGGAAAGGATCTCTTAATATCTTATGAAGGATTTCAGAAAGTTTGTCAGCTCCATAAACTATATAACATTTTTTTTTTAGCTTTTGTGGCCATGCAATTTTTTTCTGTAGAGTACTGTTCAGTTTTTGTCTGGCTCCCCAAGAAGCCTATAACATGTACAAGATTAAGAGTAACCTCTGTAGAACCCTGTATTTGTAAATTCCTGCATCAGTGAATAATTGCATAAAAACTTAACATTAATCAGTAAACAGTAGTTATAGTCAGGATTTGAGTTGGAGAGAACATTGTTTTGAAGAATTTACTGAACAGTAATGATGTACAGATCTCAAATGCCCCATAGGATGACAGTTTTGCAGTTTCTTTTATACATTTGTAATGAAGGAGGGAATGTAAGGAAGATTACCTGGAGGTCGGAGAAAGCAAGGTACCGGATAGTTAAGATTATGTACTCTCTTGAGGGTGGTTATGTCTTCGAGGGATCTGGGAAAAAAAAGAATTATTTCTGGCATTTCAAAGCTGTGTTAACCTAGATGCACAGAAACAAGGGACAGGACTTGCTTAAGGCAAAGACAAACCTTTAAGTAAAGAAGTTTTAACCCCAGGGCATGACTTGCTCAATTGGGAATTAGGTTAGATTTATCACAGCACCCCTTTTTTGTCCACATCTGGTTTTCCGACCTTTAAATTTGTTAAGTTTTGTCATCATTAATAGGTCTCCAACTTATCGTATTTTTTTTTTAAGATGCCATTGGATGAAATATTGTTTTATCAATGGGTTCTGTTTACCAGTTTCTGAATTGGGCCTATGGAAAACATACATGAACACATACATCCGTGCACACATATGTGCCTACACATGCACACGCGCACACGCACACACTGGTAAAAAATCAATCAAAAGGATAAGAAGGAAGATCTTCAGATGCTACTAAGGAGTTTACGATGTGCTCTGGAGAGCCCTAGGTGCATCACAGGCAAAAGAGAGGTGGGTCTGAGACTCTCTGTGCCCCCAAACCCGCTCCTGCTTCAGCTAGAGTAGCTCCTCTTCTGTGTCCTTTGTGATTAATTATGTTCTCTTTCTCTCTTTCTCTCCATCTTCCCATCCCCTCTCTCCTCTCTCTCTTTCTTTGTCTCTCTGTCTCTGTCCGTCTGTCTGTCTCTCTGCCCCCCACTCCAGAAATCTTGCTTTAAAAATGTTCAGTACACATTCATGTAAACAGCACACGAGAACTGTCTCCAAGAATTTGGAAATGAGGTTTACCTCTACGAGTTAAACCTTGAAATCCCAACTAAGGAAGGAGATAAGAAATAAGCAAAATTATTTTAAAGAAAGCAGATGGTTCTTAGGTCTGAATAATATTTGACTCACCCTGCTCAGTAATATTGCTGTTTCTTAGGAAATAATGTGCCTCTCAGAAAAGACTGAGGAAAGGATAAGGTTATCAGTAACAAACCATGAAAAAATGAAAGAAAACTTCTCCATCTCCAGTCATGACCAGGAAGACTTAAACAAATGGACCCATCAGATTACATTTGTTCTTTCCTCCTCTCCTGACATTTCTGCTTCAACACAAGGAGAAGGAATTTTTCTTCCTCAAGAAGAAGGAATTGATCATCAGATTAGTTAAAGCCATCTTTCCCTCCTTCCAAATTTAGCAAGCTAACCTGAGCATGCACCTCTGGGGACAGTTAGGGCTAGCCGGCACTGTATGAGACATGGGAATTAATTTCTGAAAGATTAATTTTACTTGTTAGTGACTCTTGACTCATAGTCATTAAGTTGAACCATAGGACTACTTATATTCAATCATTTTTAGCCTACAAAAATGGAGGTTGCATATGGCTCTATATATCTTATCTATATGAACTCAAGTTTTAGTTCAGATTGATCTGTCTCCAAAGCTTAACTGTTTTTGCTGTGTAGTATTGCCCTTTCTGCAAAATGTCTGAAATTTGTTGATTGGCCATTTTTAAGAGGTGTGTGTATAGGCAGGGGGGCAAGATGATGATGGGAAGTGGTGAATTGGTGCTTATAAAGACTGCCCTGGAAACAGTGTGTAGGATGCATTTGAGAAGAAAGTTATGTAGAGAGATATGAGAGGGCCAGTAGATCAGGTAGAAACATTGCAATCAAAGGGCATAAAAAGGATGGGAAGAATTCAAAGAAAAATAAAAAAGACCAGGAAACTTAACTTCTCTACCCTTGCCAGAGGGACACAAAAGAGAGATTACTCTTTGCATTTGGGAGCAATCCAGCGCTGGTCAGATTTTTTATTTTTATTTTTTTAAAATCCAATCAGTAGACAGACTTAATGTCCCATCTGATGACTCACCTATTATGCAATGAGAGTGATTCACTTCTGTCTACATTTTCTGGGCTGTCTTTTCCAGTCCCATAGCCTAGGCTGCCAACTGAATGTCATGGACTCATCAATCTTTATCTCTTCACCTAACCTCTGCTGAGTCTTTTAATTAGTTGACAATGGAATAGCTTCACCTGGTTGTCCCAGAAACATCTCAAACTCATATGCAAAGTTGAACTCACAGATTTTTTCCCACTAATTTGATCTTCCCTCTATTCCTATGTTTCATTAATATCATACTAGGATTCATCTTAGATGATGCGCTGTCCTCCATTCTCAACATCTATTCTGTTTCTTTATTCTGTTCTTCTAAACATTTTCTTCCCTCTTTTCATTGCCAAAGTTCAGATGCACACTAATTTTTACAATAGCCTCTTTATTAATTAATCTCCCCTCTCTGTTTTAAAATATATTCTTCGAAGGAACTGCCATGAGTTCCCCTTCAGAAATTATCAGAGAATCAGTTTCAAACTCCTTACTATGGGTTATTTTCACCACCTGTTCACTGCTTAATTTTCTAGCTTCATCTCTCATCGTTCTTTCCCTTCCATTTTTTTAAAAAATTTCTCTTGTAATTTCTCGGTGAAAAAGATTGTCAATTCCCTAAACGTGCCATTTTTGTCATGTCTTCATACACATGTGCAGATTTTCCCTCCACCCAAAATGGCCTTTTCTCCACCTCACACCCTGCCTTGTCCACCTGGTTCTCTCAGTCATGCTTAAAAAACAGCTTTTCCATTTTTTTTCTTGACTCCTTCTCACATGTTCCTCCCCTCCTGCAGGAGAGCGGCTTGTTTTCCCTTCTCCCTTCCAATAATTCCATCTTTCTACATCTACATTTTACTAACTACTTCATTATATAACAACTTTCTGCCACATAGATTGTGTTGTTTGTTTATTTGTTTGTTTATTTATTATGGTGACACTGGTTAACAAAATCCAGTAAGTTTCAGGTGTACAATTTAGCAGTAAAGATTGTGTCTTCTTGAGTGTCATATCTTGAATGAATGAACAAATGAATGACTAAGGGGGTCTGAGCTATTTTTATTTCCTTTTCATAATATAAAGGTAGTTTAAAACTAAACTATTGAAGTGTGACAGATATTTCCAGAAATCTGTGAGACATTAACCGTTGTGATTCATCTCTAACAAGGGCCAACTCAAAAATCGGGAGAAAAATTTTAGTCTTACTCTCTCTTCTTATTTACTGTACTTAAATAAGGAAAATCTTGGGTTAAGCTTTTTGATACTTTGCAATCTATAGGACTTTTGCAAATGTACTTATTTTTTGAAACAAAAAAAAGATTAGAATACAATTGCCAATTAAGGGCAGAAATCATTTATATGATAGTAAGGTGGTTGATTGACCAGAAATCCCAAGTGCCTTGGAGGATATTTTCTACTTGGTTGTTACCTTCCTTCATAGTCTTCTAGCTCCTGTCAGGTATCATTATGTTTATTTCACACACACAAAATTCACTTCATCTTTCCTTTGGATTTCATGCTGTCATAGAGAAGGTCTTTCATCTTTGTGTATATAGATATAATTCATTGATGGTTAATCACTATGTCTTGTTGATTAACTGAGAGCTAAACCAACAAACGAGGTCTCTTTAAAAAATCTCTTTCTATTATTCAGAGCTCTTATGTCTAGGAAGAGATTAGCAGAATGTTGGGCCTCTCTAGCTAGTTCCTACAAATGTAATTTTCTGAAGTGCTTAAAAGTCAAGAACTCAAAATTTCATCATTATTTTCAAAAATTTTTGGCAATTGAAATTTCCTAATGTGGAACTATATTTCTATTAATTAATTAATTAACTAATTAATTAATTTAATAGGCCAAAAGTGTTAGTGTACCACTGTTTGGGAACAGAGCAGAGGAAGTCTCCTGTTCCTTCCAAGGGTATATTAATCTGATTAGAGCCAAATCTCAGACACAGTTAGCCACATTTACCTGTGGATGGAATTATGGAATATTAAAAGGTCCTGTACCTAATTGTGAATCTCCCTTTTTCCTCTTGCCCCATGAAACAAAAGCCAGAGAAACTGTCAAAGGGTCTTCTCCAAAGGTAATCCTAGCCATTACTCTCTCTTTTTGTCCTTCTTAGCATCTGCAAACGTTCTCATCTCTCTAGTCTTCTGTACTAAGTGGCCAACTGAAGTAAGCCTCTGAGATCTGGAGTTGAATTTAAACTGGTGAGAAAGGCACTTACAGTAATCTTTTTCACCAAGTCATATTTACTAACCCAACTAACCAGGGCTCTCTGCATTGAAGTTTAAATACAGAACAAACTAATAATAAACTGATAACCTTTTTTTTTGCCATTTTTCATGGTTCCTGTGCATATTTCTTCTTTGCGGAAATCATGGGAGAAGGAATGACTGGGGTAAAGACTACACTGAAACATTCCTGGGTTTCTTGGCTATAATACCATATAAGCATTCTCTAGACTCTCATGATCATTCATAACAAGCTATCTGTGAGACTTTGTTTTTAATGTCCTCATTGTCTAGTCATTGTCATCATTAGCATCATCATTGTCATCATCATTAGCATCATCTTCATCATCATTTGGATATTACTCAGAGTCTCCATACCTGAAATTGCAAAAGAAAATGTTGGAAGAAACTGAGATCTGAGATGGTTTTAAATGTAAAGCTACCAGGAAAGAAGTAACATCATAATAATATTAATTATCACTATTATAATGATCACAACAGCAATGTTAGCAGTTAACACCTATTGAATATTTAGCATGTGTCAGACTCTGTGGTCATTGCCTTTTATACGATTTTACTAAATTTCGAAACAACTCTATGAAGTAGGTAGTATTATCATTTCCTTTACACAAATTAGGAAACTAAGGGCTAGATAAGTTATGTAACTTCCCTAAGGTCCTAAATGACACTAATGTTTAGTATTATGTTAATTTGGGCATTTGGAGGGAAAGTGATGGCTTTATAAATCTTGTTTCTAGATTTATGTTCTCATCTATAGTACAAACAAAATTTGAAAAGGGACTGAATACAAATATAATTTTATGAGATTTGTTGGTAAGACACAACCATTCAACCAGAATACTATTTTAGACATCTGCCTTTATTGGGAGATACAGTGTTCTTTTATTTAGACTCATATCCTAATTAAAATTATAAGTTGTTTAATTTCTTTTACCTCCAGCTCTGCTTACTATTAAAGTCTATGAGTTTTATTTCAATACATAGCACTGAATATCTGAACTCTAAGCATTTATTAATGAGTGAAAACCTCGTATTCTTTGCTACTCTGTACTTAAAAAGTTTGGTAGGAAAACATATTTCTGGACTGTTTTCTTAAGATATGTAGACTGTCCATTCTTATAGACATTTTTTTTTCTCTGAGTTAAACCATGCAGGTTTACTGGTTAATCTTTGGATTGTACATTAGCCTACATTGAAAAATATTAGCAAAGCATTCCTTTTTATTGCACCACGTAGGGTTCACTTATGAACTCAAACCCAGGAAGACCTGGGCCTCTCTTGATTAGCGGTTTCATTCCTATAAGAAACGAATTGTGTGCTGATCGTGTTTCTACTTTACCTTCACTCTGTTGTGTAGCAGTTGGGCGTTATAACGTCCCACTGTTCTTGTGCACCAGTGAAGGGGAAACGGAGCCATGGGTCTGTTAGTACTCCAGACTGTGGTCGATCTACGTCGAACAGCTATTTCTCCAATGTCAAGGACTGATAGGTAAGCTCTCCATAACAAACTGTAGTTAGAAGAAGAGATTCTTCGATGGCTGAATATGGCAGAATAGAATTTAAGGGATTATTTGAAGAAAATCACAGTTAATGGGTTTTAAGTTCTTCCTATTAGAGGGTCCCACGTGCTCCCCCCGCCATGGCTGCATAGCGTCACATTAACGGTGTTTGCATTTAATAATGCACTGCCCATGTCAACTGAATATTGTCGATTTAAGGTTCATTAACTATACATTTTTTAAGTGTTATGAATGACCATGTAGAGGAAACAACTGAGAATTAGATATGAAAACATATGTTTAACTGCAGTCTAGTGCAGGATTTTCATCAAAAGCCAGTTTTTGTTTTTGTTTTTGTTTTCTTTTTGGTTAAGATGATTACTTATTCATAAAGCAGCTAGGTCAATGTTTGTATGGTTATATTTTCTATTTGTTTCTGTAATATCACTATAAAAAGTTTTATATGGATATTTTTTCCAAAAGATTTTATTTATTTTCACGAAAGACATGTAAAATCAAGTTATAGAAAATCAGAGCAAAAGAAGGAAAGAAAATGAAAATATCCTAACTATTATAAATCACATAGTCAGATTTCACATTTGTCTCAGAGCGTCTTGACATACAAGGAAAAGAAAGGAAAATGTGGCCAGTTATAATACGGTTTCTTACCTATTACATCATAGTACAAACAGAACATTGTAATTGTTTTAAGGATGTGGTGGAAAATAGAGGAATCTGCTTTATCAACCTTGGGGTCCAGTAACCTAAAGGCTGAGAGGATCAATATTTGAGCACACCCATAAACACTCCGGGGTACACTCTTGAACCGCAGCATCGTGGCTGGAAAATCTGCTACATGGTTCACATTACCAGAGAAAAAGTTGTTTCCTAGTTGCTCTGGGGAGAGAAACATTTTCCTGGGTATAAATTCTTAAATACTACATTCATCACATTGAGAATACATAAGGATAGATTCTTAGATTTACAGTTAATATCTACATAGTCTTTCACTTTTGATGTTAATTAGTCTAATGATTAGCCATTAATAAAGAGGATTTTGTTGACACTTTTGTTTGGTTTTCGCTGTGTCTAGGCATAGCCTCATCCTACATGGCAGGTTACAGCCTCCTCCAGTTCTCCAAAGGAATTTCTTAGAGTAAGACATGCCGGGCTTTCTTCCCTGCCTTATAACAGAAAAGAGATAATTCCCCTTGGGGAACGTTGAGACCAGCCAGTGTTTGAGCCATGGCAGTGATGTATGAGTATGTGTTCTGCCATTGCCCTGCCCTTCCAAGCCCTGTGAATGGTTCGGAAGGGCAGGGCACTGCAACTTTGATGCCTGCAGGAAAAAGGAGACAAATTTTGCTGTAAATGTAGACTTTCGCATAGTGAACCGATATGCCTGTTTCCAAGTTGTGCAAGTTGTAACAAGCAGTATTTTGGAAACAAACATACAAGTATAATCAGCTACTAAGATACATAAGCAGAATATATGGAAAATGTCTTTCTCTTAGAGGGCCTTGGAAGGGTGTGGAAAGGAGCTTTTAAAATAAGGGAGACACCAAATCCAGTTGCCATGCAGAGCTGTAAGAAGTAAACAGTACAACACACTCCTGAGGGCTTTTTTAGAGAGGATCTGGATTGGAATAAGAACAGCAGGTATCATGTCCCGCAGCTGCCGTGAACAGCAGAGGAGGTACTCCAAGCTCAGAAGTTCCATGTCAACACTTATTCTGGCAGAGAGTGAGGGGAGACAGCGTCATAGGTGCTCATATTTGTTAGGTAGATGAGGTTCCTCCTGGACAATTTTTTTGTTTTGTTTTGTTTTGTTTTTTTACTAGTTTGGTTTGAAGTAATGTGATGTATCTTCAAAAATGAGCGCTTACGTTCTGCTTTGTGTTGCTGGGGCTGAGACTTGGCTAACTACATTTTTCAGAGTCTTTAATCAGTTTCTTATTAGGTTCTATCAATGGGAGGCACCAGAGGAAAAATAGAAGATAAAAGTAGAGGAGAAAGAAATTTATATATTTTTTCCAGTTTCCATCTCATTATTCCAGCAGCGGGGAAAAATGGTGTCAGCTTCCAACTTTCTGAATTTCCAGTATCCACTTCCCTATGTTGCTAAGAGATACCAGTAACTCCCAGGACAAATCCCCTTGGCAGATGGAGAAACAGTATATAACCGACTAGGTTGGATCTTCCCGGTCAAATCTCCTCCTCTAAAAGCAACACCCCAATGGGGAGAGCTTCACCCTGCAGCTTAGAGCACCAGGTCTCCAGGGACCCCTCCTGCGAACTTCCATATCCCTACCCCTCGCCTGTTTTTACTTCCACAGACCTAGCAGTTATTGATTTCCTTTTGCTCTTTCGAACTTTCTTATAAAAAGAATTCCCTAGATTAATTCTCTCTTTGAAATACCCAGAGTAGATTGTTTACTTTATTGGACTCTGAGTTACACAGGTCACAGGGCCCATCACCAATTGCTGATGCCAGAGAATGACCACAGTTGGTCAAGCCTGGGGCATATGCCTACTTCTTTAGCTGAGAACGTGGCTGAAAAGGGATAGATAAGGAGGATCGCACTATGGATAGCTATGAGGCAAAGACTGTAGTCATCATAGTAAAAAGCAGCTTTGTATTTTTTTCATGGTCAACTGGGAAAAAGGAGGAAGAAGAATGGTAACAGGAAAAGGGGACGTGAGATTAAGGGAAGAATTTTGTTCTGAGGTGGAATGCATGTTTAAGTGCTAATGAAAAGGGTTAAATTTATGGGAAGAAGTAAAAAGAGCAGAGGAAGGAGAGACACTGCATTGTTAGGCTTTAAAGCGGGTAACACCCGGGTTGAATCCAAGCCTGAATAGGATGGCTCATTTGCCGAAAGAAGAGTGAAGGAGACCGTAGAGGATCCAGGTGCTAGCAATACTAGGAGGAGCTTGTTGGGGTTTACCTCTGATTTCTCTGTTACGGTAAAGGTAGGTCACTTTCAGGGAGCAAGGGGAAGAATGGGTCTAGGGAAGAAGTTTGAGGAGAGAGAAGGTATGAAAAAGCCCTCTTGGAAAGGAGAGAGAATGTTAGCGAGGGAAACACAACAGGGTTGTCAAAAATACTGAATGCACATTTGAATTTAGTAATCATGAATTTGTCAGTTTACCAGCTTTCTCTCCTATGTGGCTTTCATTTGAATTCTGGTGCATGAGCATGGAGGGGGTATCGAGAAAGTATGAAGAAAATGTGGACTGACTGTGGAGCAAATGTGAAGAAGGTGTGGAGAGAGTGGAGATGTAATTTCTTCTAGAAATTTTACCGTAAGTAGGGAATGGAAAGAGGGATGAGAGAGCTTAAGGCTTTGGCAAGAGAATTTATTGTGGTGATAGACTATTATATTTATTCTAGAAAGGAGAGAATAAGAGACAGCAGAGCACTAAAGAAAAAGACATAATGGTAGAGACACCGAAGGACTGGAGAGCCCGAGGAGATACGGGAATGATCCCACGGCGAGAGCAAATATTCCATCTGAAGAACAGAAAGATGTGGTCACAGAGCAGAGTGTTTGACTTAATAGTCTAATGATGTAATCAAGGTCATGATCATGGAAGTGGGTCAGTAAAGTAGAGTGGAGGAAAATTTATTGAAGAAGAGAATGTCAAGGAACCAAAACATATTTATCTTTAATTGCTAGGAAGTCCTTGTGTGTGTATTCCACGCTTCATATATTCAAAATTTGTGTTCTCCCGTTAGATGTGAGCCCACTGAGAGTAGGGACTGCATCTGAAAAATATTTTTATTCACCTACAGCCTTACGAAACCTCTTTTCCATAGAATATTTTGATAGAACACTATTCTAATGAAATAGTGAAAAATGACAATTCAAGGAACTTTTTTCATCTGTTTCATTGCCTTCAGGAAGACAAGTTATGATTTTTTTTTTTTGCAGGTTTAGAACTGAGGGTCTAGAGAGGGTAAATTCTTTTACCTAAAGTGAACTAACTTCAAATGTATCGAAACTTCGTTGACTTAGCACATGTTCTGAATTTGTTTGAACACAAGACATCACTTTTCTTTTTTTTTTTTTTTTTTTCAATTTGTTCTCTTTTGTTTCCATACATGGCTTTGTAAAATCAGTAAGGATGTGTCTCCTACTGGGCAAAAGTTCCGGCTCAAAGGGTTGTGGTACGAAGTGGCAGTGACTGTCCAGCCACTAGCGTCTTGAGAGAAATGGGAAGTTTAGACGACTCTCATGGTGTCATCTTTCCTGTTTCAGAACCACAGGAAAGGTGATGCTCTTCCCTTTTGCACACTATTTCTTTGTCACCTCATCTCCTCACTCCTATGTCACATTTCAGTTGGTTGCAACCTTCTTTGCCTCTTGCCTACCATCTGTGGCTCCCTCGCCACACGGCTTCCTGAGACTTGACACAGTTTTGGATTAAGCTAACTCATTGTGCTTATAGAATTTTAAAAGTCACCATTATAAAGTCATATTTATTCAGAGTGCTATCCCATGTGATACTCATAACAAATGGTAGCAGCTTTCATGACCCACCTAGCCCTACCACCGACTCCATTCGTCTTGCTCAGAAGTTCTTAATCAGAGTCACCCCTTCCTGAGGTGGGTTGAAGTTTGTTTATATAAGTGAAAGAGCCCAAGTTTATAAATAATTTACTTTTTTAAAACTAAATTTGAGAGGAAACAACTGACATGTTTTTCCATAGGGGAATGGTCAAGCAAACACTGGTATCCGTATAATGGAATACTGCTCAGCAGTAAAAAGGAATAAATTATTGACACATGCAACATCTTGGATGGATCTAAGGGTATCATGCTGAGTAAAAAAAAAAACCCCAGTCTCAAAAGGTTACACGCTATATTATTTCATTTATACAACATTTTCAAAAATGACAAAAAAAAAATAAAGATGGACACTTGATTAGAAGACAAAGAAAGTATGACTATAAAAAAAGGAACATGAATGAGGAGTTCCGTATGCTGATGGAACTGTTCTGTGTCTTTTTTTAATCACCACACATAGCTACAATTTTTTTCTTACGATGAAAACTTAAGATTTTCTCTAGCAAATTTCAAATGTACAATAAAATATTATTAACTATAGTCACCATGCTTTGCATTATGTCTCTATGATTTATTTATTTTATGACTGTAAGTAGGTACCTTTTGACCACTTTCATCCATTTTACCTATCACCTACCCCCTGCCTCTGGCAACCACCAATCTGTTCTCTGTGTCTATGAGTTCAGTTTTTGTGTGTGTGTTTGTTTTTAAGAGTCCACATATAAGTAAGATAATATGGATTTCTCTTTCTCTGCCTGACTTATTTCACTTAGCATAATGCCCTGAAAATCCAGCCACATTGTTTCAAATGGCAGGATTTCCTTCTTTCTATGGCTGAATAATATTCCATTATATATATATATCGTATATCACATTTTCTTTACCCATTCATCCATCTGTGGGCACTTAGATTGTCTCCATGTCTTAGCTGTTGTAAATCATGCAATGAACATGGGGGTACAGATATCTTTTTGAGTTACTGTAATCATTTCCTTTGGATAAATACGCAGAAGAGGTTGTTGGCTCACGTGGTAGTTCATTTTTGGAGAAAACTCCATGCTGTTTCCGACAGTGCCCAATCTGCACCAATGTACAGTCTCATCAACAGTGTAGAAGGTTTGCCTTTTCTCCACATCCATGCCAAAGCTTGTTCTTCCTTTTCTTTTCTTTTTTTTCTTTTTGGTAATAGCCATTCTGCCAGATATGAGGTGATATCTCAGTGTGGTTTTGATTTGAATCTCTCTGATAATGAGTGATGCCGAGCACTTTTCACGTGCCTGTATGTATGTTAGCTATCTCTGTGTCTTTGGAAAAATGTCTGTTCAAATCTTCTTCCCATTTAAAAAAATTATTTCATTTATTGGTGTAACATTGGTTAATAGCATTATATAAATTTCAAGTGTACAACTTTGTACATATCTGTATCCTCTATTGTATGCTCACTACCCAAAGTATAGTCTCCTTCTGTCACTTTGTATTTGACCCCCTGAACCCACTTCATCCTCTGCCCATTTTTAATCAAGCTGTTTTTTTGCTACTGAGTTTTGTATGTTGATTGTGATGGTGACTACATGAATCTGAGTACCAAATTGCATAAACACACAGACAAATGAATGCATATAAATTTAGTGAAACTTGAATAAGGTATGTAATCTAATTAGCAATTGTATTAGTCAGGATTCCTCAGAAAAACAGAAACAGAACCAATAAGATATGAAATATGTTATTAGGTATTGGCTCGTGTAATATATTGGCTCATGCAATTATTGACTCATGCGATTATGGATCTGTTTCCAGATATTGGCTCATACAATGAATGCAGAAGTCCTATGATCTGTCAGTGGAGGCCGGAGACACAGGAAAGCTAGTGATGTAGTTTTAATGGCTGAAAACCGGGGAAACCAACTCCTATTTGCCAGTAACTACATGTGACTCAACATTCCAGACCCTGACAACTTGTCTGCTTGGTTCTCAGGTAACTTCATTATTGTTCCATTTCTGCTCGACTGGATAATGGTCTTGGGCAAGGTCTGTATTTGCAGATTATGTTATTTGCATACCACTCCCAGCTTAAATGACCTTTTCTTGTAGGGCCTTTCCTTTGTCCACCATTCTGAATTCAATAATTCTGCCCCATTATTTTCTCTTGGAGTCAGAGTACAAGTATTTTCTATTATAAGACTCATCGCGCTTTGTGTTTGTATCTTGTTCGTTTGTGAATTCAATGCCCACCTTCCCACTAGACTATCAGCCCAATGAGGGCAGAGACTATGTCTGGTATGCATGCACAAGGCATGTGCATGCATACCTGTGCCAGGAGTACTCTGGCAGTGGGGAAAGCAAAAGCAAAGAACCTGAGGTGAAAGTTTATTGAAGACTAATGAGGCCAGTGTGGCTGTGTAAACCACAGGAAATCAGGATGGAGAGGTAACAGGCATGGGGAGTAGGGAAGATGATTTCAGGGTCCTGGAGGCCTGTGATGACTTTGGCTTTTGCTCTATGTGAGATGGGAAATCTCTGGAGAGTTTTAAGCAGAAACACATGATTTAACATGTTTTCTGAGTATCTCTTTAAATTAAACAAACTTGCAAGAAAAAGAGGGGTGCTATTTACCAACCCCTTAAAATCTCACACCTGCTATGTGGGAGATCCTATGTCAAGTGTTTTCCTTGTATCATTTCCTTTAGTCTCATTACTTACCAATTTAACAAATCAAGATACTAAGTATAAGGGAGGTTACAAAAATTACCCAAGGTCTTATAATTAGTAAGTTGCAAATTTCTGATGTTAACCTAGATCTGCTAACCCTGAAACTCATCCTCTGAACTACCTTGCTCTATTTTTGGAGTGTAAATCTTATTTAAGGAGTGGAAGGAGATAAGGCTGTAGACATAGTCAATTATTCAGATTGTCATGTATAGTGGGTGTTTATATATTTTATCTGTCTTTATCTGTCTGGGTTCCCCTCCCCTTCCTGCTCTTACCATTCAATTACCTATCATAGTACTTTCTCCCCAGGCCTGAGGTGGACCCAATATACATCTGGTCTATCAAAGTGACTCATTCATTCCTCTAGCTGTGGTGATTAAGCCAAAGATGAACATGTGATCCCAGCCAGGCCAACCAGAGGCTTTCATTTTGGTATTTTACTTGAAACTAGAGAACGGGTTTTGGGTCTCGGAAATGAAAGTATGTAATCAGGAAATGCCAATGATCATCTTTCTTTCCACATGGGGAAACTAGTGCACAATGAAAAAAAATGTAACTTGGGTGTGGCACTCTTCATTAGCAGTCAACCTAGGAATGCTTTGCAGGGTAATCCAGGGCAGAGGTGGATAGAGAGAGTGAATGTTCTTTTTGCGTAAAATTACATCATTCATATTAATATTAGTTCCTTCAGTATAAAGTCAAAGATTTGTAAGTGAGTAGAATCTTGCTATTAGAAAAAGTTTCCTAAAGAAAATCGGTCTTCCCTATACTAGGCTACTTATATGTGAAAAGAAAATGGACCTCCATCTGGACTGAAGCCTCCTCCTGAACTCACCCCATAAAGTCAACAAACATTAAGATTATCCTCTTTACAAAGTCAGTAGAAACAGAACAGAAGAGATGCCTACAGCTTTAATTTGTAAGAATCAAAAGAGTAGACATCGCAGTGTGCAGACAGTGCTTGTCACACCTCTGCTCAAAGCCCCCAGAGAATCTTCATAACATTTAGGATAAATCCTGTCATCACCATGGCTAATGAGGCCTTAGACGATCCAACATAAGGCTCCCTTTCTGACCTCATCTTCTACTAGTTTCCTTCTTGTTCACTCCACTTCAACAAGCCTGGCTACTTGCTGCTTCTCAAACACTCTAAGCACTCCCACTTCATAATCCTTGCACATTCTGTATCCTCTTTCTGAAACATCTTCTTCTCAGACACCTGCATGGCTCTCTACCATCTTTCAAGTCACTGTTCAGATGTTACCAAATCATTGAGGTCTTTATTGCCCTCCCTAAATTAAACAATCTACCCCAAATTATATGCTATTTTTTTAAAGTACTTATCATGACTTATTTGTTTATTAATTATTTGTCTCTGAAAGCAAGGACTCTTGTTTCTGTGACCACTGCAGAATTCCCTGCACCCTCTGGAATATCTATTCCTTGGTTGGTTGTGTGAACATAATTGTGACATTGATGGTGACATTGTGATAAGAATTGATTTATAATTATTGCTCAGTTATTCAGAGTTCCTCGAGTCTTTTTATTTTTATATTAGCATCACTAAATATTTTGCTCCTCTAAAATAGATTGTGCACACACACATACAAAAGTGCAAGAACCGTTGACTTGGTCGAGCTGTAAACATAGTTAAGGTCACTTGGTGATTAAGTGAAGGATAGAATTAATGGAGCTAACATTATAAACAGACTATCGTAATTCAGGGTTTGAATGATGAAAGATTGAACAGCAAGTGGAAATGGATAAAGGTGCATATTAAAATTTTTGGTAGTAATGTCAGCAGAACTTGGTAAATGTCTGTTGGGAATGAGTTAAAGGGAATATAGATAAGGATGACTCCGTATTTCTAGGTTGGGGTGAATGGTTGATGATAATTCTGCCAGTTAAGAGAGAGTACCAGAGAGAGTGATGTGAAGGTGGGGATAATCATGAAGTTAGTTTGGGCTAGATTGACTTGAGGTAATGATGAAGACAACCAATGAAATGGTGAAGACAATGGTGAAGAATTGTTATGTTGTATTAAATCCAACCATATCCCTCTTTCATTTAGCTTTACCTATCACTATTTTATGTAGTGTTGAAAACCTCTACTTCCTTACTAAATTATTCTTTAATATGTCATCCTTTTAATTTGTGTGCAGACCTAATTGTATCAGTGAATTCAGGATAAAAGGAGATGAAAAGGTGAGGAGAGACTCTGTGATATGACAAGCAACCTTTTAAGTCCAAGAAATTTTATGAATCTACCGATTTACAGAAGAAGTCTGTATATCATCTGATTCTCCTATCTGCCTAGGTCTGGCTGACGCACTTCCTGGTTTGAAAAAGATTGTTTGGAAGCTAACAAAACCCTGGCAAGATTAGTCAGATTCAGCCAGAGGAAGTACTTGAGAACTCATTTTATTTACATGTCTTTATAAATATTTCCACTCCTACCCTTTACCTAAATCATTTACACTTGTTCCATCCCACCCCCACCCTCCTCTCCAAAAAACCCACCAGTGTTATGAAAACGAATTTATATTCTAGTTCTTCATGGGTGGTCCTATGTTTTTGATCAGTACAGACAATTAGTGATTTTAGGACTGTTTTTTTTCCTCATAACGTGCATTAAAAGTAATCCTGCTCGTATATACTTCCCTTCAAGCCTGAGGATTATTTCTTCTTCCTTTAATAGTTACTCATTATTAACCTTAATGACTTCCTTAGAGACTCCATTTCTAAATATTGCCACCCTTGGGTTTTAGAGCTTCAATGCATGGATTTTGAGGGGACACATTCAATCCATAACATCAACACTCTCACTTTATGACGTAGAAGAAGATCTAGAGAGAATGATAGACCTCAGGTTTAAAAAAACCCCGAAGATTGTTAAGATTAACCATTCCTCTAATATTTTCTACCAACACCTTTTAAAAAACCTGAGAAAGTAAATTCAGGGTGAACTGGATCTCTTAGTTATTTGATTCTCAGTGTAAAGCTCTTTCTATGTCATTCGTACCCTCTCTCCTTATATAATTTTCTTAAGTCTTTTCCAAGTTGTTACTGATTCTCTTCCACTATAGGATGCCACTGCCCTAGTCTTCACTTGGGTCATGTGCAAGGGCTTAAAGAATTACATGAAATTTTATGACAACTTTTGTGCTATTATTATTTTTGTTTTAGGTGTATAGCTTTTATGAGATTCTCAAAATAGTCTAGGAGAGCAAGAGTTCGTCCACTAAGCAGTAACTTTCTGTATCCTATCATAGTGACTTAGTCTTCTTGTCACAAGTCTCTTTCAATGCTAGATGTGACACATCTACTCAATCGAAAACCCGTGAGGAGTATTTGGAATGGTTCCAGTACTGAGCTTCACTCTAAGAATAGAAAAATGAATACCACAATTAGGCAATAAACACTTAGTGAAAGAGAGAGTGAAAATGAAGAGTTGGAGAGAAGCTAGTTAATTGTGCCTACAAATTTGTCTGACTCTGAGAAGCATTAATTTTTTTCATTTCCCCATGCCATGGTAGTCCCCAATTTGACTTGCCTCCTCTTTCTGAATCTTATGAAATCTATAGGGTATTGGGCGTGAAGTATCTAACCAGTTTCTTTTTTTCTCATTCTGAGCTGACATGTTGGGAAGGGAAGGAAGTTTAGTGGTGTACTTATTTTGCAAGTGGACAAGTGAAGGTTTTCATTTTCAATTTTAATTCCCAAAAGAAAATCATGTATTAGTTTTCAAAATCTCTCTCCAATCCACACAAAGTAGACTAGAGTTGATTTCAACAGAGCTTAAGCAGAGAGTGAGCATACAGGTAAGAAGGGTGGGTAATCAACTCTACAACCAGTATTTGCAGAGAAAATTCCCCCAAAAGGAAAATATCTGAAGAAAATCTCTGATGATATATGAGCTCAAAGACTGTACTTAAAGTAAATGTGTAGGATAAGCTCTAAGACAAATAAGTAATAAGGGCCTTGAAGCAAGAAGCACACACCCTGCTAATCTATGTCGGATGCCAGAAGCAGGGACCGTAACATTAACATGTAGTAGAAGGAGACTGAGCTCAAAATGAGCTATATGATTTGTCATATATAGAGAGAGGGAAGGAGAAAGGGAGGGAGAGGGAAGGAGAAAGAGGGGAGGTGGGAGCGAGAGCCAGAGAGAGAGAGACAGAGAGACAGACACAGAGACAGAGATTGTACATACTTTCCTTTATAGGAGGTGGTGGGTCTCATCACTCCCAATTGTTCTTCCCTTGTTTTGGGTGACTACTGTATTTGTTTCCTATTGTTGCCATAACAGATTCCCTCAAACTCGGTGGTTTTAACAATACAAATTAATTATCTTATAGTTTCATAGTTCAAAAGTTCTAAGCTGGGCTAAAATAAAGGCGTTCATTGCTTTCTGGAGGTTCCAGAGGAGAATGTTTTCTTGATTTTTCCAGGTCCTGGAGGCTTCCCACATTCTGGGTCCCTGGCCCCTTTCCGTCTTTAAAAACCAGTAGTGGCTGGTCAAGTCTGTCACATTGCATCACTCTGACACCAAGTCTTCTGCTTTCCTCTTTCATAAGGACTCTTATGATTGCATTGGGTAATCCAGGATAATCTTTTTATTTTAAAGCCAGAAGACTTAACAACCTTAATTCCATCTGCAGCTTTTATTCCTCTTCGTTTTGTAATATATGACAAATTCTGGGCATTAAAACTTGGACAGCTTTAGAGAGGAGCATGATTCTGTCTACCACAACTACCAAGTTAAAAAAAATACTCTAGGTAATGTTTCCTATAATAGTATCACAGAGCAGACCTTTCTTGAGCTGTAAAGCTTCTTATCTCCAGTCTCTTAATTCCCTAAACTGACTGAGAAACAGAACTGTATTAAGTTACCATAAGATATGTAGATATTAAGTTAATTTAGAAGTCATACATAGAAATATGTAGCCTTCTCTAAAACTTCTCAAATATAATTAAAAAAAAAAAAAAAAGAAACCCAGAGAGATTCTTAGTTCTTGATGTCACAGAAGCCAGTATTAGAGCCTCGAATTGCTTCCACTTTCCCTGATTTACTCTCTCAACACGATTGATGTTATGAACACTGTTTATTATATAACTGGAGAAATGAAAGAATAGAAAAGTCATTTGCCTTACTTTATAGTTTGAAATAGTTACGGTAGCTATTTTTATTTTTCTGTCAATTCTGAGCGAGGAATACAGTAGACATTACTGTTTCCATTTTATCTTTTAAAGGCGGACTATGGGGCTGTTATTAACCACACTGCCAGAAAATGGCAGAGCCCAGGTTTGTCCAGCTCCATAGCCCATGCCCTGGCTGCAATCATGTAGACAGTCCACTGCCGTGCTGTTAACCTCAGGAACATGAAAAGTCATGTTCTTGACTTATAGATCTGAATTAAGTAATTTAGTCTAGAAATTCACAATTGTTTTTATAATTCCCAACATCTCTCTAGCTATTTCAAGTAAAGCTCTAAATTTCTAAAGATAAAATAGAAGTCATGTTCTAAAGTAACCTGAATATGCGTTCACTGTATTAAGAACACATATGATATATACCACCTTTTAAATGAATAAAGATAATTCATATGAGAAGAGGAAGAGCTGTATCAATCTATTTGGTGTTAAAGTCCTCAGAACTGGAGCTTTAGTACAATTATACTGTCTCTAACATTAGAAGGCCTTTTCTCTCTCTATTTCCCCTCCCCCCACCCCCACCCCTGAAGCAGGCACTTTCCATCTTAAACAGCATTTCAGATAACCCAATATTTAGAACATTGCTTAATAGTAATAAATCAAGTCTGAATAAAATATAGGATGACAATGCTATGGAAAATTTACATTTTAAATGGTAGTTTTCAGGGTGTGGAAGAAAGGAACATTCTTGTCCTTTGCATCATCTCCCAACTATTTTTTGCTTAGGGAGAAAGATTGTTTGCCTAATGGCCTTTCTTCTTTGCGTCTTTCAGAGTACTATGTAAGTAGAAAACACTTCTTAAGAGCACGTAAAATATACCCCACCCCGTGTTTTGTGAATGTTGTCATGTCATATTGAGAAATAGTCAGGGAAAGTCACGCTATGATGCTTCCACATCATCGATTTGGAACGATCGGATACATGAAAGGGCAAGTGAATGCTATCTGGACAGAGTCCGCTTGAACAAAGATGCAGAGGCACAGGAAGCTGAGGCGTGAGAGGCTGAGGCGTAAGACTAGCCCAAATCTGCCGCTTCTTCTGTTTGGTTTCAGTGATGAGTTGTCTAGGAAAGATATGGAGAAGTAAACTGAAGGTAACTGTTCCTGTGTTCTTTATTTTATCAAATCATATTCTATTCTCTGAAATTCCTTCCATGGGTTCAGATTATAGTCAGTTTGGCCATTTATTTTTCTGAGTGAATTTGCATTAGAAATGCTGAAATGGAGTCTACCCAATTTAAGTAGACTAGTGATGGTGTTAATGAGGGACCTCAAAAAGTGTGCTTTTTGTCTGGATTCAAAAACAATGTTTTGCCATATTGTGTCCTCTCTATCTTAAACGTACTCCCCTCTACTTCGTAGACTGTGGCTAAGCTCTGCAAACACTTGAGTTCTTAATAGTAAACTGGAGCTGGAGATGGAGTTGGGGAACAATTGTGATTGTTAAATCTTTTTTCAAACCTTAGCTTCGTTGAAAACTATAAGAAAAAAGCAGCTCTGGGTTTCCTAAGTCTGTAATATTAAGGGGTTAAAATATGATTATTGAATAAGTTATAACACATGTCAAAAACGTCTACCTGTATCTATATCTATGGAGAGAAAGGAAGTGAGAGAGCCCTAGGAGTTCAGTTTCGAAAATGATAAATAACAGTTTCTTGATTACTAAAGTTATCATTCAAATATTGTGAAATATGTAGTAACCACATATCACTCTAGATATTTAATTTATTTTTATATTATTATTATTATTATTTTAAATTAAGTTTATTGGGGTCACATTGGTTAATATAACTATATGATTTTCAGGTGCGCATTATAATTTGACATCTGTATATTCTATTGTGTATTTACCACCCAAAGTCCAGTTTCCTTCAGCTACCATATATTTGATCCCCTTACCCACTTCACCCTCTCCCTACCCCTCTATATTTGACCTCCTTTACCCCATCTACCTCCCCCTTCCTCCCCCACCTCCTAGCCTCTGGTAACCACTAGTCTATAGTCTATGTCCATGAATCTCTGTTTGCTTATCCTGTTCATTTGTTGCTTTTAGGTTTATATTCCACATATAAGTGATATCATGTGTGATTTTCAACTTTTTCTGTCTGGCTTATTTCATTCTGTATAGTTATTTCAGGGTCTATCCATGTGGTTGCAAATGGCAGAATTTCATATCTTCTTATGGCTGAGTAATATTCCATTGTATATATGTATCACAACTTCTTTATCCAATCATCTTCATAGGACACTTGAGTTGTTTCCATGTCCTGGCCACTGTGAATAATGCTGCTATGGACATTGATATACAAATATCTTTGCGAATATCAGTTTTCAAGTCTTTGGGGTAGATACCCAGTAGATAATCACTCTAGATTTCAATTTGGGGTATGTAATTACTTTTCTATTTTTTTCTATCTTTCTGTCAGTATGTACCTTACTCAAAAAGTAATTGCTTTCATTGAGGTTCTGAAATGCTTTCTTGTGAATAAGGCACATGAGCTTTAGCACATAAATTTAGAGCAATTATTTCGATTTTGCAATGGTTTACTTTGGTTTTTCATTATTCATTCCATTTTTTAAAATTGTGTTTATTAAATAAGGTACTTTCCATAAGCAATTTGTGTTTAAATCTATGTACAGTAATTGGTTCTGATATGCCAGAAGTATTACCATTTATAAGGACTAGGATACCATGTGCGTTCCTGATCTTTACTCAGTTTGAACATAGTAAACCCTTTATTTAGATAGATTGACTGGGCGTTCTCTTCTTTGTACATTATATAATAAAGCTTGAAATTCACAGGCTAGAAATTCAGGTAAGAGTTGATTTGTAGTCTTGACTCCAAGTTCTGCAGGGCAGGGGGCTGAAAACTCAGGCAAAGTTTTTATGTGGCCATGTTGAGAATTTCTTTTTTTCTAGAGAACTTCAGTCTCTACCACCTTCAATGGTTGACTGAGGCTCACCACATTGTGAAAAGTGTATGCTTTATTCAAAGTCTACTGATTTCAATGTTAATCACATCTAAAAATTTCTTCACAGCAACATCTCTGCTGGTGTTTGGTCAAATGACTGAGTGCCATAGCTTAACCATGTTGCTATATAAAATTAATCATTATAGTTAACCTTTTAAATTTTAATGATTCTAATAGATATGCAGTAGTGTCTCACTGTGGTTTTAATTTGCATTTCCCTGATGACTAATAATGATGCTGAACACATTTTCATGTGCTTATTGGATATTTACATATCATCCTGTGTAAGTTCCTGCTTAAGTCTTATCTTTTATTAGTTGCTTGTCTTTTTATTATTGAGTTGGGAGAGTTTTTTTATATATAAATCCTTTGTTAGATATGTGTATTGTGACTATTTTTTATGTGTCTGTGGCGTGACTATTTATTTTCCTAGTGTAGTCTTTTGATAAGCATATTTTCGAACTTTATGTAGTCTTTTTATTATTATTTTTTTCTTTTTTGGTTAGTACTTTCTGGATAAGATTTAAAATTCTTTGCCTACCCTAGGTTCATGATCATATCCAATTTTTTTTTTCTTGAAGCTTTTTATTTTAGCTTTTACTTGTAGATCTGTGAGCTATCGTGAATTAATTTGTGAGTGTTGTGAGGTACAATTGAGGTCCTTTCTCTTCATGGGACTATTCAGTGGTTCCCATACCACTTATTAAAAAGACTTTTTTGGTTCACCTATTAGAAATTAAGAAAATTACATGGTACAAAAATGATCTGTAAACTTAGTCCTTCCATTAAGAATGACATTGAGTCTCTTCCTCTTTTTATTTTACTTTTTATTTTGAAATAACTATCAATTCACAGGAAATTGCAAAGAGATGAACAGAGAAGTACCATGCAACTTTTATATCTCCTCCCCCAATCTTGACATCTTCATAGTTATAGCAAAATATCAAAAACACCAGGAAATTGACCTTGATAAAGTATACAGAGCTTATTCAGATTTCGCCATTTATAGTGCATTCATGTGTGTGTATATAGTTTTATGCAATTATGTCACATACGTAGCTTTGTGGAACTGCTACCTCAGTCAAGATGTAGAAGTGTTCAATCAGCACAAGGCTACCTGAAGCTACGCCTTTATAGGTATAGCTAATCCCCCATCCCTAAACTGGTAACTGCTAATCTTTTCTCCATACCTATAGTTTTGTTATTTCAAGAATGTTACATAAATAGAATCATAGGTAACTTTTTAAGACTGGCTTTCTTTTACTCAATGTAATTCCCTTGAGTTCCATCCAAGCTATTGCATGTATTAATAGTTTTTTGTTTGTTTGTTTGTTTTCTGCATCATATTCTGTGGTATGGACATAGCACACTTTGCCACAGTTTGTTGAACAATTAACCTTTGAAGGACATTTGGATTATTTCTAGTTTTTGCTTATGAATAAAGCTGCTATGAACATTCATGTACAGATTTTTGCATGGATATAGGTTTTTATTTTTCTGGGACAAATGCCCAAGAGTACAGTAGCTTGTTTGTATGATATAGTAGGCAAAGTGATGGCCCTCCAAAGATGTCCATGCCTTAATCCCTGGAAACTGTGAATATGTTGCCTTACGTGGCAAAAGGGATTTTGTAGATGTAAAAAAATTAAGGATCGTGAGGAGGGGAGGCTTTTATAGATTATCTTTGTGGACCCAAAGTAATCAAAAGGACCCTTATGGGGGGAAGGAAAGAGGGTCAGAGTCAGAGATATAAGATAGTTCCCTGTTGGCTTTGATGATAAAGAAGAAACTGAGACAAGGCGGCCTCTAGGAGCTGGAAAAGGTGAGAAACAGATTCTCCCTAGAGCATCCAGAAGAAACTGATTTTAACTCAACACCTTGATTTTAACTCAAAAGACCTATTTCTTACTTCTGACATCCAGAAATGTTGATAATAAATATGTTGTTTTAAGCTGAAGTTTGTGGTATTTGTTTATAGCATCAATACAAAATTGATATACATGGTGATGAAATTTTTAGTTTTAGAAGAAACTGCCAAACTATTTTATAGAGTGGATATCTCTGTTTTTTAAGGTTTTGCTCTTTTTTCAAGAATCAACACACAGTCTACTTCTTTAATGAAGTCTATTCTTATTCATTTATTGAATATTTCTATTTTAATGCTTTTTAAATGTCAGACACTGTTCTAAGAGTAATGAACACTACAAACAAAGCCGCTGCTTTCATAGACATGAAATTCTAGAGAGGAGACACAGATAATAAATAAATCAAGATAATATCAGGTAGAAATAAATGCCATAAAGAAAATGAAATAGCTTGAGTAGTTGCTTTAGCTTAGCTGGTTGGAGAAGGCCTTTCTAAGAGGGGAAATTTGAACTGAGAATTAAACATTGAGAAGGATCCAGCCAAGGACAAATCTTCAGAAGGAACATTCTAGATAGGGGCAACAGCTTGAAACAACTGCTATTGAGCAAAGCAGAAGAAATGTGCTAGAGCACAGTGAACAAGGATGAGGCATTCTGGTAGATGACATCATATAGAAAGGTAGGGTACAGTTCACTGATGCCCTCATGGTAATGGATAAGGAGTTTAGATTTATCCACTGTGTGATAGAAAGCTGTTGGAAGATTTCGACCAGGTGAAGGGCATGATCTGATATTGGGATATGGTCAACAAGTTTGCTGCTGGATTGGCTATGGGTGTGGAGGAAAGAGGAGTTTTTGCTTGAGAACTAGAGGAAGGTGGTATCCTTAGCTTTGGGTTATTATATTTTGGGTATATGGTGCTGAGAGAGCAGAGGTGCCAACTAAGCCATTATCTATATATTCGAGTGGAGAAGTTGTCAATTGACAATTAGAGGTTGGCTCTGGAGACATAAATTTGGGAGTGGTTCATTAGCATTTCAATTTATGAGCTTGCTTGGGATTCACCTGGAAGAGTGCAGATAAAAAAGAGAGGAGATCAAGATACTTCAACTTATGGCTATAGTGGAGGTTAAGAGCTTTACCCAGATTTGAGTAGTAGCACTCTGTGAGGATGGAGAAAGACCAGGAGCCAAGAAAAAAAAATCTTTTAGTAGAGAAGCTATAGACATTGTGTTGAGTGCTACTGAGAAGTCAGACAGGTTAGGAGGATGGCTGAAATTAAGTTGTGCCAGTGAAGTATGATGGAGGGAAAGTATACAGGGAATGAGGGAGTGATTATAATAATGGGCAATGGAATCTGTGCTAGATGCATAAAGGAAATGTAGAGATAAATTGGGTGATAAGTAGTTTAATGATGAAGCTGATGGGTCAGTAGGCTCAGTGAACCTGGAGAGTTAGATGTTAGAGTGTGCGTAATAAAATAAGTGAGCTGTAAATGTTGGTAAAACGAAGGATGCTTGAAAACAAGATTTGAGAAATGGCACAGTAATTAATGGTGATGAGATGAAGGTATGTATGATCATGGGAAATACGGTGGAAGGTGACATCACAGGTCTGGAGAAAGCCAAGGAAGAGAGAGGCCAGGCAGCGTGTTAAATATGTGGTCCATTTGGATATTGAAATTACCAAGAAGATGTCAAGAGCCAGGGGTACAACAGAAGCCAATGACCCAGTTATCAATGATTTGCCCAATCAAGTATCTCTTCCTTGGTGAACTTCCTTTTTAATTTTGTACCTCCATAGTAACTCTTTTCTTATTCTTTGCTTTTTGCATACTTGTTTTTTCCCCTTCTTCTAGATTAGGTAATAAGAGTTTGTTATCTTTTGTAGCACAAAGTACAGTTTCCAATAGGGTGTGGCAACGGTAAGAGATTTTAAATAGTGTTTCTAGGAAGCTTCTGTATGACTGAGAACCATTTCATTAAGGGCTATTCTAGTTTGGAATAGGTAGAATACAAGACAATGATATTTTTAAGTATAGCATTTTAGGGAAATCATACATCATATGACAAAAATATTAGAAATAGTCAAAATTTATTTCAGAAGAAAGTTTTCAATTTTTAAATAGTATAAAAATACATAGACAAATATCAACACTGATATTTTACATAAGTTAATTTAAATACACATCTTTCTGAGGCACCAAAACATTCACATACACATTCCAAATTCCCAGACAGGTTGATGTTAATAACAAATCAGTTTTTAAATCAGTGATGTTAACAGTTTATATATATATATAAACATATATATATTATATATATATATACACAAGCCTTTCTAATAGTGACTATTTTTTTTAACCATAAACCTTTTAGACATAAAACCTTAAAGAAAAATTTCCCTGAGTTATTTCTCTTTAGTGAAATGTCATTTTTTCCCTCTGTCTAATAGCCATGCTTTTAATTAGTTACACAAATACTAATATCCATAATCAGTGCTTGATTTTAAAATATTAAAATCTATAGTGCTTTGCATAGAATGTCTCCTCAATAAGTTATGGCTGAATTAGTTAATGAAGCATCCACAGGTTCTTAAAAAAGTATATAAAAGGTCAGTCTCAGGGTACATCCAGGCTAATGAGACCCAATATTCTCTGTGGGCTGGTGTATAGGTAAACCTTAAAGACAAAAATTCCAACCTTATATAACTCAGTGTATCAGAGTTGGGTTCCTGAAAATTTATTCATGCATCTTAATCCAATAATTTCTCATAAATCAGGGAGGTAATTTGTCGAACTTAAAAATAGTTCAGAGAGGTAATCCCAAAGAAGATATAGTGATTCTGACAATAATGTAAATAAAATAAAATAAAATAAAATAAAATAAAATAAAATAAAATAATAAAATAAAATCAGTATTTACAGGCCTCAACCCAGTTTTTAACAATAGTATCCTAACAAAATATAAATAACAATCCTCAATAAATTAACTAATGTACAGTACCAGGAAGTGTCCGATGACAATGAGATGTAGAAAAGAAGAAGCATTATATTCCTGGGAACTAGTCAGGAATCGTTTGCTTTTTAAAAAGGAGATAGGACATTCATTAGAATAGAAATATAACTTTCCATCAGGAGCCCCCACAGTTCTTTCTAAGGTATTGTCCTCTTTGTAGGCTTCTTTGGTTATACAAAGTTAAAATTAATTACAAAGTTCTCTGCCTTTCACTTAAAATATGAGGAGGCCATGTGTCAAGGCCTTTTTCAAGGGCTTTCATTTTCTTTCACTTCTTTTAAGAGGAGCTAAATAGTAGTCCTGAGCTGAGGTTTTCCTGAAAACTTGCAAAAGTTCAGGTAAGAAAATATAAACAGAGTCCAGAGAAAGATGAACTCAGATCTTAAAACCAGGAAAACAAAACAGAAGAAGTAAACTGATCAGAAGAGAGTTTGTTAGCAAAATGGCTAAAAGAATAAAATAAAGAAACAGTGTGCAGGTAGTTGCTTCTGGTGTATCATGAAAGATACACTGTTAAGTATCGATAGTGTAGTAAGAAACTTGCAGCATGCTGCCATCTTGTAACAGCATTACAATATTCAAACTGCTTTGGTTCTTATTATAACAATCGAAATCAAAATTCAAGTAAAAAGTGTCAAAGTCATTTCCCAGCGGTCTTTAAAAAAAGCAAGACACTGTTTTTCCCTTTAACTTGAAGAAAAGTCATCTTTCAATTAGTGACACGAAAATCTTCACAAGTATAACCCTTTCTCCTTAACAGATATTAAGTCACATCAGGAGTTTAATATAAATATTAAATAATTAAAAGGAATCATTCATATAAATAAATAAATATGATCAATAGGCTTCTTTCTACAGTTCAGTTGAACGTCCTTTTAGTAGTACTGTGGGGTTGATATCGTCTAGTCCAGAGTGGGAAGGGCTTGCATTAATGGTGACTGCTTTGGTGGGCTGTGGATCTTGAACGCTGAACGAAGTAAAAGGACAGCCTTTCACATTATGGCAGATGAGAGACTGAATTGAGGCAGTGTTGACGATTTTAAAACCTACTTCTCCACCAAACGTGCTAGGCTTCCAGTAGTGAGGAGAACATATGGGATTACCCATCAGTCCTTTCAAGGAGAAAGGTGCTCCCACTTCTACCATAGTCTCACCAAAGATGGCATCTGGACGAGGCTTTTCAACCAGAAGGGCAGGATACAGCTCCATGGCGTCAATGTCACCGTAAAGTGCTTCTAACTCTGCAGCCATTTCCTTCTCGCCTGTGGAGGTGAGGAAGAGAGATATAACCAATGTAAAACTTTACAGTTTGCTTCCACCGTCTCTGTCGTTTCCATTTGACCCTCTGAATCTTTTAAGAAGTTTAGAAACTGTCTCTCACCTGTAAGTTCTTCAAATGATTCATAGGGCTCCATCCGAAAGCGTTTGCGGTACTCATTGAGACCCTGGTACTTCATCTGTCTGCTTTGGTCGATTGAAGCCTTTGCTACATATTGTAGTGCAGCTGGAAAATTCCTACCACCGGCAACCTGTGGAACATGAATGACATTATAAAACATAATTTGGGGGCATATTTACAATTTCTATTTTAAAAGTAGTCCTTGGATACAAGGGAGGTAAAACTGATGCTCCCAGCTGAGACCTACACTATTTAAGTCTGAAATTTATTTCTGTAATCTGTAAGATTATAGAAAGTTTTTGAAAGTATCTCTATTTGAGGCATGATTATATATTGCCGTTTGATAACTAAAAGCTCTGACTTTTCAAAAAAATGTCAGGCTTCTCGTTTTAAGAAAAGAATTTCACTAGCAAAATAATCACTTTTTAAAAGAAATTTAACAAAAATAATTGCTGCGGCAGAAATTCTAGTTATGACTCGTCCTTTGTTTTGTTGTTTTTCAATGATAATGCTTACCCTGCCAGCAGTTTGCCTACTGAATGATTCGACAAACTGGGTAAGCCCATGTTCCAGTAACACGGAGTTGTTGTAGATAAACTGTTGATAGTTGTACTCTTGGTCTTCGATCTGAAAGGTGTCGGGCAAAAGGGGATGCCAGTGGTAGAGTGTGTTAAACTCAGCAGCAATACGATTTTGGTACTGGAATTGTTGATTGAAAAGGAGCTCTGGGTCAAACTTCAGCTTGAAGTGATATCCACTCAAGTGTTGTACGTAGTCTTCAATCACAATCTTAATAGTTTCTCCTAATTGAACAAAATAAAGAATTTGGAACATTAATTCTTTCCGATCACTTACTTTCAGGCAACTGAAATGAAATTTTGTTATGCTATTTCTTCACTTCTGCTTTTTTCTTTTTACCATTGAAACAAAAAGTAGTTATATTACAGTCATGCTCAAGGATTGAGTTAATATGGAGCCTGTGATTTTACATTCACTACATTCCCCCAGAATTACTTAAAGCATAGCAAAGGTAATAAACTACTTTTTTTTTTTAATGAGGAAGAGGGTTTTATTGAAATTATTTTCTCGTCTTCCTTACCTATCAGTATCAGCCTACTTGTCTGGAACAAACGCTCGTCATCCCATTCTGGATGCTCCTGTTTAAGCACATCACACACTCTGTTATGCTCTCGCAGCCAAATTGTGGCATACATCATCAGACCAGGCACCAGGCCAAACACCTCCTGCCCCACAGCAAACCGCAGGTGTTCAGGGATGTGAGGGGGATAGATCATCTCCACCTGAGTATCTTTGACTGTGGGAGGATACATCTCCCCATCAATTATCTAAAAAAATAAGAAAAAACATTCATTAAAAAGTTAAGAAATGGATTAGAGATCTTAAAATAGGGTAAGTGGTGAGTCATAACTAATTCTTAATATTCAAATGGCACAAACCTGATATTTCAGTTTTCCATCCTTGAAAAGGCGCAGTTTATGCTGTCTATCCAAAGTTTCACCATAAATATGATTTAAATCCACCTAGAAGATTATGGAAAAATTTTATTGTATTGCTGTTGAAGTTGTTCTTGTATAAAAAGTATTTATGAAATAATTTATTTAGCCTCAATTAAAAATTTGTAATAAAACACCTTTTTTTTTTTCATAGTCATAACATAAAATACTAAATAATAGTTCTCTCTTACCCCATGACCCAGTCCTTTGGTGAAAGCTGGTCCCCGCTTATGATCTGTCTTGAAAAATTGATGGGTGAAGTGCTGGGCAAAGAAGGCAAACATCAGATTTGTGCCCTGGGGATCAGGGATAAACTTTCTTCTTAGGAGAAATTTTTCCACGATCACTTCTGAAGCAGGAAGCTCTTTCTTCCCTGAAAACAAACAAACAAACAAACAAACAAATGAGAATGCTCAGCATCGGTCTGTATAGTCAAGGAAGCAGAGAGTGACTGTCAATTTACCAGAACATTCCTCACTCACAGGAGAGATACAACTGTGACCAAAATATAAGTGTAAGTTCTAAGAACTGGGGAAACAATGTCGTATTGAAGAATTGTGTCTGTTTTGTTTAACTAGTATGAATTCAGTTTTAATGGAAGAATTTGAAAACATTAAGACATTATGCCAAAATGCCCATTCACTTTCATGGAATAGCTTACATAGATTCACACTTTCAAAAAGGAAAAAAAGTAAAAGAAAGAAACTATACTTATATTACAAATAAATGATAGCGTAAGGTCAAATTTTCTAAGTAGCAGTCCAACCCCCACTGCAATAAATCTGTCTTCTCTCACTCACCTTTCACACCCATGGGAGTTGGGCAGTCGTCAGCCACGGGGGAAGAACTCTGGTATAATAGGAGATATTAGAAAAGGCTTCCCAGCTTTTGTAGCCATAGTGTGCATTATAAGTTGGTGGGCTGTCAATCAAATGTGATCTGGCTGAAATTTTCAAGGAAAAGAAATTATTGTATTTGTTCCCATATGCAAGACAAATCAAATGTTCAGTTTTATCATAAAATGTGCAAAGTAGCACCAGAGATTGAATTTAATTCCAACAAAGATACCCTTATTTTAAAACAGTTACACTTTAAAGTCTAGCTGCCACTTGTACTTAAAAAAGAATGAGTCATTAAAATACATCTCTGATAAAGTATATATGCTTTACACAAGACATGATGGTCTAGTCATCTTGATCTTTCCAAGAACCACCCAAGAAGCTTAAAAGAGGTTTGTAGGACTGTAAATAGAATTCTGACTGTGAGGCAAGACTTTATATACTGGATGGGACTGAAATGTCAGTATTTTGGGCCATTAAGGTAGAAGGCACACTAAAAAGGTACATTTAAAGTCATCCTGACAAGTTTGGAAGTATGTTTTTGGATTAGATATAGTCAACTGTAGTATCAGAAAGCAGATTTTTCTTTGAGGAAGCTGAAAACCTTAGAAAGCGACTGTACTTACATGTCAACACATATTTCATAATTGCATTTCTCAAGAAGGGAATATTATTAACAATGTTCCAGACACCTTTGAAGTGGGTAAGTATGTAGTGCACTGTGTTTGGAGTGGGTTTCAGGAATAATTTTATTCTTGTCAGAAATTCAGCTGCAAAGAGAGAGAGAGAGAGAAAAAAGGAATGACAAGTTAATGGGGCCCATATTACAACACAAATCTGTAAAATAATAACTGTATATCCCCCCTTCTAAATGAGAACACCCAAGGGCAAACTTACGTGTTGAACAGTTTTCACCATAGAACCCTGTTCGGGTACAGTCACACTTGTACTGGTCGAATCCAACACTCATACATACACCTCGGTTTTGACATGGGTTGGAACAGCAAAGATTTACTGTAATGAAAGTAAGGTAATGAATAAATCACTCTTCAGTGTCTTAATCTTGACTTAAGCTTTTGTTTTACATATTTTGGGTCAACTTTACAATAATAAATTCAGGAAATATGCAGGTAGTCATGGGAAAATTTTTTTTTTAATCTGCCTCACAGAATGGTTATAATGTGGAAATACCAACTTCCTATTCTAAATGAGGGTAGCAGAATATACAGCCTTGGAAATCATGTTGCTAAGCTCTTTCTTAGAGTCTTCTTCAGTTTCCAAATTAGTATTTTAAAGAAGTTCGAATCAGAAGCGCTCTCAAAATTAAAATGGGTAGATCTAGTACATTAATCAAAATTGAGGGGAAATTGCAGAGTTAAAACTGCTTACTTTTAAATACCGTGCTTATCTTAAAATAACGTGGTTTTAGGGGGGCAGGAAAGCACTAACTAGGGTATTTAAAACAATTACGCCCAGTCAATAACAGGAGATACACACAAACTTTTCACATATATTGATCAGATCCTGTCTTCTTATCATAATGACAACCTCCAAATTAGTATCACTGTCGCTAATTAGCAGAAGAGAAAGGTGTGACCCAGACCGATTAAAGTAACTGGCCCGTAACTGATGATCAGAGCTGGTGGCAAAGTTGGGATATCCATCCGTTCTTTTGGATCCAAATGGTCCAAGCTCTCTACAAAGTCGTACTGCCTCCCTATTCGGAGAGTATTCAGAGCAAGGGGGGGGGGGGCGGTCCGGGGAGTCAGAGCAGAAAGAGCCAGCAGCGCGGGGCGAGCGGGACCAGGTACCCACCTGCACTGCTGAGCGCCAGGGCGGCGCAGAGCACCAGGGCGCGGGCCAGCATCTCGGCGGGCGGCGGCGGCGGGTGTGTGGACTCGGTGCTGTGAGGCTGGAGGAGGCTCTGGGCGGAGTTCCTGGGCGGACTCCTGACGCTTGTTGCAAGTCCTTGGACAACTGGAAGCTAACGGAGAGAACCTTCCTTTTATGTGTGAAAACGAAGCCCACGTGATGCCGTGACGATCCTTTCCGCCTTCCCTTTACCCCCCCACCCCCACCCGCAATCCCAACTCCCGCCCCTCGCTAAATAATTGCGTAAGAGCGGCTGGGGGCTGGAATTTTTACCCACGCAGATGAGAGAATCAGGAGCCCAGGAAGCTGCCTTCGGCTTCCCCAAGGTGGGTGCAAAGCGGATTGCCCCCCTCCCTGCTCCCACCTCCCTTCCCCCGCCTCGTCCACCTCCTCTGCCCCTGGAGCCTGGATTTGCGCCAGATTCCTTTCCTTCCTGCCCATCTTCAACCCAGCTTTTCCTAGAGACGGTTTTCCAGGCCGATTCCCCTGGGGCGGCCCGGGGCGGCGGCGGCGGCGGCGGCGGGCGCTGCTCTGCGTCTACGGGAAGCGAGCGCCCGAGGTTGCGGAGCGCACGTAGGGAATCCCCTAGAGCGCGCCGCCGCCGCCGAGTCTGGTCCCCAGGTCTTTGGAAAGCCGAAGAAGTCACAGTCTGTCCAGACTGGGACAACAAAGCCAGAAAAGACGGACACGTTCTACACGTGTCATGTATTTCAAACGTATCACGTTTGGTTTTCGTGACGCTCCGTAACCTCGTGTGTATGCAGCACAAACATACCTTTAACACTTTTCATTTTTACTTAGATGAATGAAACACAATATCTGTAATCAACGTGCACGTCTGTAGCTTCTCTTTATGGATAGATTGTGTGTATTGTAAGAAACACTAGTATCCACGCCACTAGCGCCCCTTTGCTTCCTGGAGAGGAAGGAGGTAAATTTCTCTCCACGATACCGCTCCTAGGCGGTTATCCAGAAGTCAGTGTGGGCTGGAGCTATTCCCACTGTAACATTTCTTCTCCTCTGATGAACAAGGAAAGCAGACGTGCCCAAGATGGGCAGGGATGCTAAACGTCTGCTTTAATGTATTTTTTCTTTGCCCTGTAGTTTCCACCATTGTAGTCGCCTGCTCTACACAGAAGCTACAAATAGGAAGATTGTTCAAGTTTGCTTTCTTTGGCTTTCTGCCCTCTTTTCTAAGATGGTGAGGTGTGACCGTGGATCAAAAGTACAACCCTGCATGTAGGGCTAATTTTTCTCTCCTTCTTTTGGAACATAGTTTGATGAGGAATTGGATGGAATGGTGTAAAGGAAGAATGATTTTAATTTCCCCATCCGTTGCTTTTGTTTAACATCTGTCACTTGGTGGTGGCAGCAGCAGAGTGGAGAATAAAAAGTTTAACGAAGCCATACATTGATGGAAAAGAACAGCATAAAACTGGGCATAAAACTACACCAGGTACCACAATTTGTAAAAGCCTTAAAGAAGAAAAGCGACTCACTTTGTAATTTTTTTACCGTTTTGCTTAATGGACATATTCTCTGATTCTACATGAGACACAAATGACTAAAATTCCATTTCATCCAGGAAGCTTTTCTCTTCCTCTAGTCATATTTAATCATTCCATTTTTGACACTCCCACTTACTGTACTGAGTCTTCTGTGAAATAGGAGCATAGATTTTAAAAACAACTCTTTAAAACAAAATTTTAATCCAATTTTCTATTTCATTTTAAATGAGTAGGTTGTATCTACTCAAATTTTAAATTGATTTTTGGGACTACTAATGCAAGCTTGGTTAGATGCCATGTGAGAATCCATTTTCTGACCCTGATAGTGTACTAAAATTTTACATTGTAATCCTGAATTCATTTTGAAGTTGAGTGTCATTATTATCCTCCTCATCAGATTTTATACATATACTATGTATGAAGAGTATTCTGTTGTTTGCCAATACTGAATTCAAAGGTGAAGACAAAACAGGGCATAGAGAATAATCACATTTTAGACTACTTGGGTCTTAAAGAAATTCCAATCTGTCTCATAGTGGAAATTCAATAAAAAACATCTGTTCTTCTTGGTTTGACCTGTAAATTCCATAGCCTGCTAGAGTGGAGAGAGTTCTATATACCTATGGAGTCAGAAAAAAAGTTTAAGGAGAAAATGACACTTTGAGTTTTTTAGAAGGGAAGTCCAATTTAGAAAGGAAGTCCAAGTATGGGCATGAGGAAGAACTATTGTGACAGGACTTATTAAATAATTTTGACAAATCTGAGGCAATAAAATAGGATGAATAGTACATTTTGGGATGCTGGTCCTTGGGGATGGATAGTAAATGTGCCAAAGCAAATCAAAATGGCTAAACCTGTTTATTTGGAAAAGTACTATGATTATTATGTCATGATGTATCACCATAAATAATTTTTTGATCATGTAAAATTTATAGCTCACTTTTATACATATTTAGTGTTTCTGTGTGTATTTTGGTTAAATGTGTGCGTGTGCTATATAAAATGTATTAGTCTCTGAAATTTATTGGTAAATTGACTATTGGAAGGGAAAATCAGAAAGCATATTAAAAGTATTAGAGTATTCTGTTGCGTTTTTACTGCCCCTTTCTGCTGCTCGAATTTTTACCAACGGTTTTTCCCTCTATCACGTGTGAGGATCATTAGGTAGATTTTATGTTTGAGGTTAAAATGTTTTTAAAAAGTCACATGTGCAGTGTTCATTATGGATTTGACTTACATGAATATACCGAAAAGGAATGAAATGTTTACTATTGGAAGCGATAAGCCATTCATGTGAGTTAAAAGAAAATGAACAATACTCTTAATACCCCAAATTCCAAATGAGCTACATTTTTGAGACTTTTTTTTTTTTTTAGTACGTTGAGCAGGTTCTACCACTCAGACATTGAAGGATGCTCATAACCATTTACTCAGGCAAAGAATCTCACTCCATTTCCCTCCCTTTTACTTTGATTGATTTAGTGATTCACTCAGAGAGAGTGCAGATTGCCTCTGGTCATTTACATTCATGCATACTGGCTAGAAAAGAAGCTTTGCCATATCGCATCAGGTTTATTCTTAAGAGATATTTTTAGCGAGTCATGCCACAGTGTGTTTGTTCCTTGAAAGGAAGAAATGCTACTTTTAAAAGGCCTCTTTTTTAGTCTTTAGTAAATCCTTTTTTAATTAAAATGTTTTTTTAAAAAAACCTTGTCAAATAAAGCCATGAAAAAATAACAAATAATGTCCATTTCTAAGTCTTATAAAAACATTAATCTTCTTTCTTTTTCTCAAAGAACTCAATTCTCTGATTGATTTTTCTTTTTCTTGATTTTTCATGGTAGTATATATCATAACTACTCAAATAAATTTGTTCAAAATTATAATAAACTACAGACTTCGGATGATAACAATATGTCAATGTAGGTTCACTAGTTTTACCAAATGTACCTCTGTGGTGGGGGATGTTAATAGTAGGGGAGTGAGTGCGGGGGTAATTCAAGGAGTATATAGGAATTCTCTACTTTTGGCTTGATTTTGCTATAACCTTAAACTGCTCTAAAAAAAAATAAAGGTTTTTTTTTTTTTAATAAGGACTTGATTTTAGCTGTTCTCTTTTTCACTTGTTTACATATTAATTCTAGTCCCCTTACAGTTGTTTCACTTCATTTGTAGCGATGTAAGAAAACAACAATTATCACACGAGCCTCAAGACTTTTGTTGAAGACAATGCATATTTGTTGACCTACTATTCACAATCATTGGTAAAAATCTTAAAGGTTAAATGCTGCAGGCTGCATAATCTCAGATGCTCATTTCTTAACTAATTTCTCACTCTACCCTAGGGACAGAGATTCCCTTGCAAACATCTGAAGCATTTATTTTTCCTCTACTCTTGTATTCAGAAATAGCACTCACGTTCGACCCTTTTCTCACTCTTGAAATGACTCTCTTGTGTTAGAGGTTTGCATTTTTTTTTCCATTTGCTTCAACAAGAGCTTCAGGGGTTCTTGATTCTAAAGCTGCATGTCTATCCTGTAATCCAATCTGAATTTCAAATCCGCTCTTCCAGCTGCTCCCTGGATCTTCTCATATGATCCTACTAGAAACCAAACTTATCCTTAATAAAAGTTATTTCTTTTTATTAATATTCTCCATAGGAGTTAATAGGCTCACAATCCACTCAGATTTATTATCATGGGCATTTATCAGCATCTCATGTGCTTCATATTGTATTTACGCGTTTTGTTTACTATCTGTCTCCCACACCCAATATATAAATTCCGTGAAGAGAGGGGTTTTGTATGCCTTTTTTCACGATTATATTCAAAGTGCCTAAAATAGCACTACTAGTGATCAATAAATATTTATTGAATAAATGAGTGGATATATCTGCGTGGCATCAACTTTAAAAATTGCATCTTGTAGTCACTTCCTAAAATTTATATTTCCAAACCAAAGGTATATACATTTTAAAGCTCTTTTTTAAGTTCAATGATGATGGTAGACCCTGATGGAGTCGCCTAGCTATGATGGCCATCTTGTACAAGTCAACATATTGATGATAACAGAAAGGAATGTTAAAAAAAAAAAATCCTGGATCCTTGATGGCATTATGGAGATGGAATCTTGAGCGACTTCTAGAGATTTTCCTCCCTATAGATTTCTAGTTCAATGATTTCCAACAGCTAGACATCAAGCAGTTAGGCTGAGCATATGTCAATTTTAATATTCCTAGTTTTTAAACACAGACTCTCAAAATTGTGGTTACCATCACATTCCACCTGTCAAATCGAACAGCTTTTCATTGCCCTGAAATGATACCTAAACCCTTTACGATGGCCTACAAGTTCCTACCCACTCTGCAATATTTTCTCACACAATAAAAAATCCAGTCACATTGAGCTTTGTGTGTCTAATCATATCTAATTTTTTGCTGCCCGAAGGCCTTTTCACTTGCTGTTATCTTTACCCAGAATGGTTTTCCTCTACATAACTGCATATTTTTTTATTCTCAGCTACCAGCTTAAATATTATAACTTCTAGTTACTCTATCTATATCTTTTACTTCCTCCATTGTACTTTTTACAATCTAATTTTGAAAATGTATTTACTTCCTGCTTATTGTCTCCCTCCCTCTCTCAAAATACCCATCATGAGACTATGATCCTTGTTTCTTCAGTTCACTGTTCTATCTCTAGTACCTAGTACAATACCTAGTATCTATACCTAATTCATGGTCTATGCTCAAAATATCAAACAAATGAATATGTGACGATCAAGATAAAAGTTATATAAAAAATATCGACTAGAGAAAATCATTTAAAATACTTATGTATTTCTAAAAATGCTCACAGTAAAATTAAAAGGAAAATCATGCCAAGACAATTTATTTGGTAAATAATTATAATATTTATTAATAAAGATCATATGCAAATGAAAAAAACAAACATATCAATAGGTAAACAGGCAAAGGCTACGATTAACTAATTCAATAAAGAATTGCTTAGTAATTTGAGAAAAAGATAATTTGCACTAAGAAGCAATAAATCAAAGAGATAATTTTTCTCAAAATATTAATGATTTAATAAAAAATACTACTAATAGTGTTCGTGTATTCAGTTATCACTGTATACCAAGAACTATTAAATTTTTTATGTCTTTAGATGCGTAACTGTAAAGGAGTAAATTGGTCACTGGTAGAAATGTTCATGGAACAGCAAGGCCAGTGCGCCTGGCGGGAAGGGAGTCAAGGGATCTTGGGAGATGAGGCCTGAGAAACAGTGGTGTCTGGTAGTTAGCAAGCACTTAGTTTTTTTTGTTTTTTGTTTTTTGTTTTTTGTTTTTTTAGAAGTGACAATCTCTTAGTGGTGGGACTAAAGGTAATTTTTATTTTCAGCTTTTTGCTAATCTATATTTTCTAAATGAATGCTTGTTACCTTATAATAAGGAATAAGTATTTTAATAAAAATTTATTTATAAACAAAATGTCACCAAAAGAGTGTGGGATACTAGATTGTGTTCCGTTAGATACTAAAAATGCCTAATTTTCTTCAGAGATACAAGACACTTTTTTCAGTATACTTATATTTATTCCTTCTATCTTATGTACTTATATTTACATACCCTAATTTGATGTGCTCTAAAATATTTAAATCTTTATATCAAAAATCCATCATTATTTCTAACATAGTTTCATGAAAGAAGCATTTAACTTGAGAGACTGATCTTACAACCTTGGACAAGTCTTATATTTGTTATTCATCAGTTTCTTCATCTACTTATAAGTTGAAGATAAATAAAATATATGGATTCCTTTGAATTATCAGAAGACATTTAAATCCAGCATATTTAGGTTTCTTGAAATCTGTTACTTAACATGCAATCGGTCATTATTTTGCCATGCATTGAGACTTTTCATGTCTTAGCATTTCCACTCTTCCATTTTTTATCTTTTTAATTTTATATTTTAAATTATCCTCAGATCAATCCTTGGCTCCTGGCGTAGGGAAAAAAAAATTTTGTGGAGATGATCATAGGACTGATATGACATTCAACAGTCCAGAACATGTCTCCTTTTTGTGGTTTTACTTGGTTCCATTCAGGGATTATTTGAAGAGTTGCAACACTGTTTTTAAATTTACATTTTTCATTTGGCAGTTAAGCAAAACCTTACTCTGTAAATCAGCTGTTTTTGTTTATAAGTGATTCATGTAATTTCTTTTGGAAGCAAATAGAAAAAAAAAATCTATTTAAAAAAGAGGCCCACATCCGACTTCCTTACCAACTTTTCTAATGTAAAAACTGATTTAGAAAGACAAAATTAAAATGATGAGGTGACTTAATGGGTGCATTTCATATTTACTAGTCAATGTATTGATCATTTCCAAAATTTAACTTTAAGTAGTCCTAATACATTAGGGGAAATCTCGTATATATTTTTATATTTCTTCATCGTATACAATATCTGTTCTTTTGATTGCTGTATATATTTTCACAAAATACCTACTAGGGGTCTTCTGTGAATAAAAGATACAAAGCTTATGTCTGAGTCAAAATTCAGAGCTCATAATTGAATCTAGCAAATCAATCAGACAATGAAAGACTGATTTTATGAGTAAACATACCATTGGGGGTAGATGTAAATCTCTGGCTCATTGCAATTATTCCATAGATGTTTGGCAAATGACAATTATGTATAGCTTTTATTCTTTTTTTTCTTGGAAATATGTTTACTCAGTCATCTATTTGCATTATAGGCATTAACGATTATCACTGATTACCAAAAATAGGGGCCCTGCTTATGTTATAGAGGGGAAGGCAGAAGATAAATCAACATGGAATAAATGCATATATTTACAAATTAAAATAAGTTTATGAAGGCATTGAACTAGATTCAGTGATTGAGAATTACAGGTAGGTTGGGGAGGGTCTGTTTATGCAGATGATAACACAGCTTTGCCTTTTGGTGAAATATATAATGAATAACCGAACCATTGATATACACTATATGTGGCAGTTTTAATTGAAAGTTTTTAAGCTTTATAGTAAGAAACTCTGTGCTAAGAAGATAAAGAAAGCTAAGATACTCACTTATGTCATAAAACATCCTTCCTTCTTTTGTACTGTTTAGTAGAAAACACTTTAAACATTATTACCATGGGGTCATCTCTCTTCCATAGGCAAAAATTGTTGATAGAGGAAAATAGCCAGTATCAAATGCTATTGTGTTCAATTTAAAGTAATTTAAAGAAATAAGTCAAAGTTATAGTGCTTTCATGAATACTTGTATAATTATTCATTCTATTATAGCATTTACTGAATATCTATTTGAGGTTAGGTATAGAATAGAGTATAATTTAATCTTCATGACAATAAACTTCATTTGAGGTCTATTCTGTAGATAACACTGGGCCTCAGAGAGGACTAAGGCCATACAGATAGTTAATTACAAACCTGAGATTTAATTATTTGCATATTTTGCATATTTGCTTTTCAACTATATAAATAAGCTACCTAGCAGTAGGATTCTACATGGTTAAGAATATGGGCTCTTGATTTAAGTTCTGCTAATTTCTTGTTGTCTGGCCTTGGAAAAATTACTTAATTTCTCTTTTAGTTTTCTCATCTGTAAGAGAAATAAAAATATAATAGATGTGAAATGCCTAGAACAGTGCCTAACATATAGTCGACACTCTGTACATCTCAGGTGTTATCTATTTATATGTATTTAAATGTTATTAATATTCGTAACAGATGAAATCTTTTTTTCTCTTTCTGTATGCAAGCCCTGGGTAAGGCACTCTACACATGTGTTCTCATGTCCTGGTCAGCATCTCTGCATTCATGAGATTGTGACAGGTGAACGCTCTAAGGGTGGCCTCTAATACTTCCATATAGAGTCAGTCCTCCATGGAAGAGATGCAAGGAAACGCTACCATGTAGTACTGATTTGGGGATCACATCAGGCTTTCCTGTATGAAAACTTTTCTTTCTATATTAAATACCCAAGTGTGTCTCATGCTCCTTATTTGTAATGTCATGTAAAATTTTTGTAATTGTTTCATTATGGGAAAACATCACGTCTCTTTTGTAATGATTGGTGAGATTTCAGAGAAAGTCAGGTTTTCTCACGTAGGGACTAACCTTAAATATTTTTTGAGTGGACACCAACCAGGCTATATAAGCTTGGGGCTCCTCCTGGGCCAAGGAATGAGCCACTGTCAGGGAGGGTTACTGAGGCTAAACACTGCTCTCATCACAGTAAAGTAACTTAGGACTAAGGCCACATAAAACACTAAAATAAACTAGTGCATAGAATTTTTTCTGATTTCTTTTTAAATATTTTAATTTCGATGTTGTGGAATTTGGTTTGGGTACTAGCATCCAAAAAGATTTAAAATGTGAAGCAAAAAATGTAGTCGTCATGGGTTTTCTTTGCTCCTTTTTGAGGAACTACATGTCTTATCCAAGCTTGGCATTTCAAATTCACAGTTGTAGGTGAGAAAGGGAATCAAGATGATGCTGAGCAAATTTATCACAAAGGCTAGAGAAATTAATTTTGTTCTTACCTTGCTAAGGGCACTCAGCAGAGGTAAAGAGCACAAATATGTTAGAGATGAAGTCTACAAAATTGATATCCTCACACAGAAATGCATTTGTCCAAAGAGTGGTGAATAAATTGAACCACGTAGATGCTCAATAAATCTCTATGAGAGGAGAGAAGAAGGAAGAATCTGGATCACAACCTACCTCTCTTGTTATCACGGATCTTCAAGAGCGTGGCCACATGTCTGCGTAATAGTAACTCACATAGGCTTAGTGGTTCTATTATACGTTTCCTCACATTAACTCATTTAATTTCTAAAAAAGCTCATAGAGATAAGTAAGTAGTATTATTACCATACACATTTTACAGTTAAGGACACTGAGACACAGAGAGGCCAACTCATTTGTCTGATGTCACACATGTATTAAGTGGAATTTGAACCAGGACACTCTGAAGACAGAGACTATATAGTCTTTACCATTGAGCTAAGAAAAAAAGAGAAAATCTTCTTCTTGTTGACTATAAAATAAGCCTTAGGCTCTGATAAAATTTTTAGGGGAAGGCCTTTTAGATACATTTTTCAAACATCCTATTTGACAGAAATATAAGCTCATTTAAGAAAAAACATCAAACATTTAAATGAGGACTTACTTATTATAGTTCTAATAGAAAAGTTTTCTTAATTTTCCTCAGGAGGTTTATATTATACAAGATCCACACTGGAAAAAACCACCTTAGTAAGCCCAGATATAAACCAGATGATGGATGATTACTTTGGCTGTATTATAAAATAAATAAATTTAGACTGGGCAATTAATATTTTGTCTTCTCACCGAATCACAGTTTATTTTTAGCTGTCTCTCCTGATCAGGAAACTCATGCCAGATGAAATCTTAAGTGAAAGGCTATTTCCGACTAGAAAGAAACCCGACTGTGGTCAGGTATGTGGCATTTTAGCAGCCTCTGCTACTAACTAGCGCTAAGTCTTTGTTAATGCTTTTAATCTCTATGGGACCGAGTTTCCTTATATTGAAAATACTTTCTAAAGTTTGCTTCGGTTTTAAATTTTTCTATGATGCCTCTAGTAGAAGTAAATGATCAAATCAGAAAAATAACTGAATTTGAAAATGTATGTAAATTAAGAAAATCTACATAGCTATGTATAATGGAAACTGAGATATTATTAAATTGTAAAATTGATAAGCAAAATGCTAAATTTAAAGAGTGCCTAGAACCAGCAAATATTACAATATAGACTCTAAGTAAATATGACATAACTACCCTGGTAGCATTTGGGAAGGGGAAGAGTCAGAAACCTTGTTTATAGATGAGGTCAGAAACATGACAAACATCTTTGATAAACTAACAGAAATTTAGCAAGAGATCCTCCCTTAGTTTTTATTATGTTTTTACTTGATGTTTGTTTTTATTCATGTATTTATTTTTTTATAAATGTGCTAACACTATACCCACTAATTTGCACCACACTTTTATCACTACAAAAGCCATTTTGGAGATAATTTCTCTTCAGCATGCCTACTGCCTCCTTTTGAACAGCTGCATAGTACTCTATCATATCCATCTGTGATTAGTTTTTAGTCAGTTCCATATGTATAGATTTTATACTGTTTCTAGCCTTTTATAATTATAAATAATGCTGCAGGTAATATTGATCACCTATGTGAATATAAGTGTAGGAAACATTCCTAGCTATACAATTAGAAAGCCAAAGGACGTATATATTAAAACTATTGATAAATAAAAATTGTCCAATTGATTGAAAGAATTCCTTATATTTTAAGAAAATTAAAATTGAATTCTGCCACATTCATTCAATGAACATCTTTTTAAAAACTATTAATTTTTATTAGTTTCAGGTGCACAGCATGGTGGTTAGACATTTATATAATTTACAAAGTGATCCTCCCAATAAGTCTAGCACCCACATGGTACCATACATAATTATTACAATATTATTGACTGTATTTCCTATGTTGTATTTTACATCCCTGTGACTATTTAGTGCCTTTTTAGCTATAGTTTTCATCACATAATTCTTAGACATTTAAGTTTATTCCTGTATTTTTTGGACTGTTTGTGTTTTGTTTTTTTTTTTGGTGTTAAGTTATATGAGTTCTTTATAAATTTTGGATACTAATGCCTCATTTAACATCTTTTAACTGGTCATCTGTTGAACTACTTATTTGTAACTACGTATTTGTACTTTTTAATACCTCACCTTTTATCACCCAGCCTTCAATCCTCAACCCATTTGGCAACCAGAAGTTTGTTCTCTATATCTATGAGTCTGTTTCGTTTTGTTTGTTCATTTATTTTGTTTTTTTAGATTCTGCATATAAGTGAAATCATATGGTATTTGTCTTTCTCTGTCTGACTTATTTCATTTAGCATAATACCCTCTAGGTCCATTCATGTTGTTGCAAATAGAAAATTTTCATTTGTTTTTATGGCCACGTAGTATTCCATATATATATATCACATCTTTTTTTTTTTTTTGAATTAGTGTTTTGAATGTCCCAGAAGTAAAATTGTGAGTTCATACGGTAGTTTTTAAATTTTTTGAAGAACCTCCATACTGCTTCCCGTAATGGCTGCACCAAATTGCAATCCCACAACTGTGCCTAAAGGTTCTCTTTCTTCCACATCTTTGATGACACGTGTTGTTTGTTGATTTATTGATGATAATTATTCTGACAGGTGTGAGGTGATATCATGGTTTTAATTTACATTTCTCTGATGCTTATGAGGAGCATCCTTTCATGTGTCTGTTGGCCATCCATATGCCCTCTTTTGAGAAATCTCTAATCAGGTCCTCTGCCCATTTTTTAAATGGACTGTTTGTGGGTTTTTTTGGTGTTGAGTTATATGAGTTCTTTATAAATGTTGGATGCTAATGCCTCATTTAACATCTTTTAACTGGTCATCTGTTGAATCCAAAGTATTGTTCTATGTACATACCTATATATGTATGTATGGGGAAATGGCAGTGAATAAAATGAAAAAATGAGATTGTTCAATGGACTCAAATGACAAGAGTTACATATTTGGAAAATAATTGTCTGCATTTGTTCATCTTTGCCCTGAGCCGAGGCTTTTCGGAGATGCTTTCGCTGTGTGGTACTGTGCAGGCGCTGCCGCATCCCCCTTGGAACTGAGGAACTCATTTCCCTAACTGCTGGGAGGGTTTGTGGCTAACACCTGTACTGAGTTTCCTGAAGTTCAGTGACTCCCTTCTGCCCAATACTACTTCCTTTCCCACTCTAAGGAGGTTGTTCTCCAGAACATTCTGTGGTGAACTTACTTTGTGAAAGGCTCCATCTCAGAGGCTGTTTCCTGAGGAACCTGAGCTAAGACGTTGCCTATTTGTACCCATCAGAGACCCTGGAGCTGAAGGTCAGACCTTCAGAACTGGAGGGTGAGGCTTTTGAACAGGCCCCAGTTCTCCGGGAGCTCTTACTATGTCCTTCTCATGGACAGTTTGATGGTTCACGGTCCCCACAGGGAGATTACGGCAAGAGAAGGAAAGAGAATGAGCTTCATCACCTTCCTTTTTACTCAGGGTTTAGCCACAGGAGCAGCTCAGGCTTTCTTGGGGTAAACCCCTGGTTGACATGCTCCCAGTGTGTTCTTATCTGACATAGTTATGGCATTTATATATACACACATGCACACACACACGTGTAGAAAATACATAACATACATATTTATCTTCGTAGTTATTTATACATTTATATTTGTATGTACACAGTTGTCATTGTTTAGAAGTGTTTTATTTTAATGCATTCGTATTTGTCAAGCTTTTTTATGGCTTCTGTGGTTTGAATATGAAAAACGGTCTCTGTACTAAACTCTTTTCAGGTCTTCATATGAAACTTTTACTTTTTCATTTTATTTACATTAAGTATTTGATATATTTGGAATTTGGCATGCTGTAAGGAATTAGGTAAGAATATGGTTTTTTCTTTTTCTTTATCAAATAGCCAGTTGCCAAAACAGATAGCCAAAATAGCCATATATTTTATGATTTGCCATTAACCACTATGTCAAAATGCTGCCTTATATATAAATTCTTCTATCTCCTTGGGTCTCTTTAATTACTGTAATTATATAACAGATTGAAATATATGAAGGACTAGTACTTCATTCTTTATTTACCTGTTACTCCTATCTTTATTTTTCTATATACATATTTTATAGATTTGTCTTGTTCTCTCAAAAAACATTTGTATTTTTATTAAGATTGAATCTCATTATAAAATAACAGGGAAAATAAATACAACTAAAACACTGAACCATCTTTTCAAAAAAGTATGCATTACTATTTACTCATCTTTATTTAATGTCTTTCTAGCTATAGTTTTCATCACATAATTCTTAGACATTTAAGTTTATTCCTGTATTTTTTGTTGTCGTTGCTATTGTGAATTAAATTTTTTTTACTACATTTAAGTGGTTGTAAGGAAACTGGTTGTAATAAAGCATTGATGTTGATTTGTATATTAATTTGTATCTAACCAGCTTAATTATGTTTTATTTACAAATGAATATCAGTTGATACCCTTGAGTTTGCAAGTATATAATCATACCATCTGAAGTAGGTGCTATTTTCTTTCTTGTTCTTCAATTCTTATGAGTCTTTTCTATTCAATTACTTTTGTTCAGTTCTTCAAATTATGGTAATAATTAGATAGATTGTAATAATTAGATTCGATGTATTAAGTTTGAGTTTGAACAATGTATTTTAGTAGGTTAAAGAAACAATCCTTTCAGTTTTATGAAGATTATTTTGAATTAATAATGGATGTTTAATTTTTAATCACATGTCTTTTTGGGGCATCTATAATGATGATCAAATGGCTTATTCCCTTTGACCTCTTAATTACAGCAGCAGATTTCCTAATAGTGTGAAACTTTCTTTGAGAAACACCGCTGAGTCATGGTGAATCATTCTTTTTATAGGCTGCAGCAATTAAATGATTTTTATGTTAAAATTGATAACATGTGGAATCATCTATACTTTTAAAAGATATCTCTGTCAGCTTTTGTTACCAGTGATTTACCATGTGTCAGTTCGATTCTCACCTGGAAGACATGGAAACAACTTCTAATAATAGTAGAAAATGGATTCATGAAAATCTCTGGGAGGCTCAGAGAATCTCTGAGAACACTGAAAACTAGACCAAGAGACTACACAGCAAGGAACAATGTCCCCAAGACACTCTCCAGGATGATAAGAGAAGACGACATGCTGCCAAAGCTGAGCACCCGACATTGTGACTTGAATTGCACACAAGAAACACAGGATTCCCAATGGTGCCTGCAGAGCTGCTGCCACTGTCTCTGGAAATCAGAAATAGCTGCAATTCTGCTGCCCGTTGTCTGATTTTATTTGTCACAGATTCTGGTTCTTGAGTTGCTGGCTAACTCAACTCACAGTCCATGCTGTGTACATCCCACCGGCGGAACCTGGGTTTCCAGCCTAGCCCTAGCTGCAAAGGAGGCTGGAAAAGTGAGTGTTGGCAGTTCCGGTTTCCATACCGGAAGCAGCCCTCCTGGGGAATGGAGAATTCCTCAGTCCATGCAGAGGGTTACAGAGGCCATTGTCCACGGGGAAATAGGGTGCCTATTTTCTCTCTGTAGGGTCTGGGATAAATAAATATTATTGAAATTATTTGAGTAATTGGTATAATTTATCTGTGAAGCTGTGTAGATATGGTATTTTAGGAAGTAGATCTTTGACCACTGCTCATTTTTATTCTGTTAAAATCATTCTGAATCTACCGTTTCTTTTTATTTCAAATATGGTCCTTATATTTTCTGAAAATGACAGATTTTTTTAAGTTCAGATAGTCAAATGTTTTTTAATAGAATGAAACAAGGTATTTAATTTTTTTGTTGCAATTTCTAGTATATAGGTGTGGTTATATTTTCTTCTCATTTACATTTTTTTGTTGTTGTTATTGTTTGGGGATTTTTCCTTTGATTAACTATGCTAGCTAGTGGTTGACTGGTTAATTAGTTTTTGTTTATTTATAAAAGTATGTCACAGATTTATCTATTATTTCCTTTGTTTCCCCCCACTCTTGCATTCTTATACTAAATTTATTTTAATATTGCTCTATAATTTTCAGTACTTTTTAATTCATGCGTAAAGATTTTTGATGAATCAAACTTCATTTTTAGTTGGTCTCTATTACAATAAAGTTTCTTCTTTTTTTTTAATGCTTTTTGTCATGTATTCATTTTAATTTATGTAATATTTCACCAGTATTTTTCCTTTTATTTGCTGCTTGTCATTTCCTGTTCTTTTAAGTCTTCCTTAATTTTTTAAAAAATATGTGTTTTACATATTACAAATAGATAGTTTTTGTTTTTATGATCTTACTGGGGTCATACACCTCTTAACTTTTAGACAACAAATGTACTTAGCTCTGATAAGTTTTGAAATCTCTTTGCGAAATACTTTGATTACACATGACATTTTACAGTTTGGTGATTTTAGTACCTGGTGACAATAATTCATTTTCTAATTTGAGAAATATAATCTGGAAGCCTGGCTTCCTATTTTAGTTGCTACCTCAGGATCCCCAAATTCCCTTGTTTATGAAAGAGTCACATACCTGGTTAGTCAGAGAATATATTGGAAATTAAATATATGCAGTTACATATTCAAAGAAATAAAAGACAAGAGGCATATATTATGGAACATGGAGTAAAATAACTCATTCGTACATTTGCTAGACTTCATAATACTTAATCTCTCAGTAACACAAGTTGCTATTGATCTTTTCCTCTTTGAAACGGCCGAGTTTTTTTTGGACTTTTTGATTCAATACTCTCATGGCCTTTCTTATTGTTCTCTGACTATTCTTCATCACTCGTTTTTTTAGATTCATCTTCACTTGTCCTATTTTGTATTTTCTCCCTACTTTATCTTAGGCCCCCTTTTCTCCTTTCTTTGCCCTCTCCCTACTCTCAGCTATAAGCAGATAGCGCAAATATTTACATCTCCAGCTTAGACTCCTCTGAGCTCTAAACTTGAATATCTAAAGACCTGCTATTTTCAGTTGAATGCTACCATGTGGCCTCACACTTGGCACGTATATATTAGAATTCACGGTTTAAGCCTTTTTTGCCTTTTCCTATCCACTACACCAAATCTACCTATCTTTGTTCATCTGTTGAGTAAATTATAGCACTGTCCATTTAGTTAGAAAAGCCTTCCTTTATGATTTTAATTCCTAAATATCTTTAGTATTTCTGTATTTTTAAAAATATTCACCATCATTATCTTGGCTCAAGCCATAGTCTCCTCACCTATATTTTCTTTCTGCCTATTTCTTAGGTGTTCTTTCTTGCAGCCAGATCGATCTTTTAAGAAAACATTTGACAAGTTATCTCCTTACTTAAAACTTGTCTATGTTTGTAGATGCTCTTAAGATAAAGAAAAAATCCTTCCCACATCCTACAAGTCTTTGCATAATCTGCCGTCACCCACTTCCCATCTCAGCTTCCTCTCTGTTACTCACACTCACTTTTTTATTTCTTAGAACAGCATTTTTACAGACTCTTCCTTTTGTCTGGCATATTATTCCTACCCCTATTTACCTAATGAATTTTATTCATCCTTCAGACCACATTTAGTATCACTTTATAATAAAACCTTTCAATTGGAATTGCTTCTATTAGAGTTCTCCAGAGAAACAGAACCAATAGGATATATATAAAGAGATTTATTGTAAGGCATTAGCTCATGTGATTATGGAGGTTGAGAAGTCACATGATCTGCTGGAGACCCAAGAAAGATGATGGTGGCCTGAGAACCAGTAGCACTAAGGATGGGAAAAGATCAATATCCCAGCTCAAATAAGCAGAGGGACTATAAATCCAACCTTTTTCTACCTTTCTGTTCTTCTCAAGCCCTCAATGGATTGGACAATGTCCACCCACATTGGGGAAGGCCATCTGCTTTACCCTATCCACCAATGCAAATGTTTAATCTCTTTTAGAAAAGCCTTCATAGACATACCCAGAAATGAATGTTTAATCAGAACATCCCATGGCCCAGTGGCTCTGACTTTTATGTGTCCCATGGCCCAAGCTGACACATTAAATTAACCATGGCCTTCTTCATGGCCCCGTATACCTTTTCTTCAAGCTACAGTGACAGTTGCATTTTTGCACTTATTTGCGTGATTATTTGCATAATACTTATCTCTCCAACTGAACCATAAGCTTCATAGGAGAACCTAGATGGTTTTATTCACCATTTTATTCTTATATGTACACTCCATCTAGTAATTGAATGAATAATTGAATGAATGATAAATGACTATGAGTTCTATGCATGTAGACATTAAACTATCATATTGAAGCTTAACATCACAAATGTCTCATTGTAACAGTTAAACTTTCTCCAAAAATGGTGGGAATTCTGCAACATGAATTATATGCAAATTTATAACTACACATTTTTGTGATTGAGTGAGCTTTCTTTGCATATGAGAGATGATTTTATGGGAAAAAGTTGAGATGATTCACTTTAATGAAATAATATATATTCAGAAGCCTCGTCTTGAGTAATAAGTAAACAACCATGGTCTTTAAAGAGAAAATCTAACAATTTACACAATGCTGTATATTTCCACTCTATTCACCTCATATGGCATTAATCAGATCAACAATTTTATGGTTCAAAAGTACGTCATTGCCATAATCACATTAACTTTGAGAGCAACTTCAGTGACAACATATGTCATAGTTTCAGCAAACATTAATATGTAGAAAAATAACATGTGTAGACAGACTTAAGTTCTAATTCTGGCTCTATCAGTTATAAATTCTTCAAGTTTCAATTTTCTTTAATTTGGAAAAGTAATTTCTATCTTATTGTGTTGCTGTGATAAATTACTATTAAGGACTTGGACTGGGTTCTTTCTTATAGAAGGTATTTAATATATGTTCCTACATTCCATCATTATTTTAATACCAAAAAGAGAAATGTTTATGCTCTATAAATTAATCAAGGATTTCCAAATCTGGCTGATCATCAGTATCACCTGGGAAAACTTATAAAAAGACAGATTCCCAGGCTTTTTTCTGTGGAGGCTCAAATTCAACATGTCTGGGTCGGGGCCCAGAAATGAATGTTTTTCCAAAGCTCTTCAGGCAGTTCTGATGGTGAGCCAAACTTTTTTACCTCTGCTGGGGCATTCACTCTTTTTATAACTGCCATTAGGTAAGTGCCTGTGGTAAGCTAGGTATTTTACTTTTATTACTCCCAATAATTCCATAACATTTCTGTGGTACAAAACATTTGGATTTGTCCAAGATAGGGTCTGAATCAAGTGTTGATAGACCCCAAAACACATTTTTCCTTTTTACTATTGTATGCACCATCTCTCTCTGAAACATTTAAAAAGGTATTCATAGCAACCTGCTCAAGTTCTGTACCTCGAGTAGATTCTATGATACCTAAGAACTTGCCCAAGGTAGGGAACATGAGGCAACCTGTATGCAATGAAGAGTACCAGACTCTGGGTGGAGGACCAGAAAGGCCTCCACTCCTGACACTCTAGCTTTGTAGCTTAAGGCGAATCTGTTAATTTGTCTAAATTTTAGCTTCCTCAATTCTAAAACATAGATAATACATGAGATTACAAGACTTTTGTCATGAAGTTTATTGTGATAATGAGAATGGAGTATAAAATGCCACATGAATATAAGGTATTGTTATACGAGTTTGTAAATCTTGATACGTGTGTGTGTGTGTGTGTGTGTGTGTGTGTGTAATCATTTTTCATTAGCTTGGGAATTAAGGACTAAAGCATTACCATTAAGATAAATTACAAATACAAATGCAAAGAATATGGCTTTTTATTTACACTTTCATTTATTTATTCAGGCATTATTCTAATACAAAGAGGGAGAAAAGAGTATTTTAAGTAGTCATTAGACAATTTTACAGTCTTTTAGTTCTCTCACCAGTAAGAATTTCCTAAAAAGAATAGTTTTTACATATTATCGTATGTCATTCATTTTCAGAGAGGTAAATGCAAAATAAGGTTTGAATGTCCAGGGATCTTTCTTAAACTTGAAATGGTAACCACGTTCTTGTGTGCTAAGTAATGAAAGATATGGATGCTTATTTTCTGGGAATATTAGTTGCCCCTGAGGTGAACAGAAGCCATATCCTTTCTAGATAAAGAGTGTCAAAGAATGTTAGCTGGGGGTGGGTATTGGTCATTTTTACATTAGCCAGTAACATAATTTAATACTAAGTTTATAAAAAATATGAGAGAGGGGAAGCTTTGACGAAACTTGCCACCTTTTGTGACGTGCTAGGTTAAAAGGGCAACAGAGAATCAAAGATTTGAGTCCTCTCTAAAGAAAGCTGTTTTCCAGATCAGTTACTACGTCTCCAAGAATCTAACAGTTTATATGAACATTTAGAATGGTTGAAACTTTTTGAGAGACTTCCTGTAAGTTTCATATCTACTTTCACAGAGTCCAGAAGACAAGAACTGATTAGAATAAGTCACAATGAGAGAACTATTTGAAAATATCTTTAAGATTTATCTGACTCAGTTGATAGGCACCAGATTTCCTGTGACTTATTTTGTCTTCTTTAGAGAACTCAACGCAGTAAAATAGTTGGAATTTTCCCCTAACTATGACTGTCTAATGGAACATTGATCTCAAGATAAAATTGTAAGTAAAAATGTAAGTCATCAGAAATAATGAAACAGAGAGGAAGAGGCTGGTAAGGGAAATAAAAGAAAACATCTTACATATACTAAAATGTTAATAGGTCCTTGTTGAAGGATATAATACTGAATAATAAAGTGGACTATGGATATTTTTCTATTGTGCTTTAATTTTACATTAAAAGAGACTATGATTAACTATAAAATATTTAGTCTCTCATCAGCTTCACTACATAATATTTATCAAATGCTTACTAATCTGGATTTTAACTTCTTGGAATTTTTAATGTCTAAGAAAAATATATCTGCCTTAAACTTTCTTAGGCAATAATAAGAAAATTAATTTTTTAAATAGTAGTTTTCATTGTGTATAAAGTTTAGAGTGAGTTATGTTAACTGTAGAGCAGAGAGACATTGTGCTTCTCCTAGAAGCACTAACAAAAAATTCAATTTGTAGGAACGTCATGGTGCCCCAAATGTATGGTATCAGAACATAGCTTTTCAGGAAAATAGCAATACAGTTTCAAACCCCGGGTCCTAATGAATGGGGAGTGAATTACGAGAGGGAACTTGAAAGGATGCTATGTTTGAAAAGCTTGGCTGCCTAACAATTTGTTAGTGCAGGAAAATCAGAAAGCAAGAAGAAAGGCTTCAATTCACTTAGTGAACAATCTCTCAGGACCACAACACTGAGGGGAGGGGGGGCATGGTTACTCAGGTTAGGAGCAGAGGTACTGGGTAATATTTCCATTATTAGAAGGCAGACTCTGGTCCAAAGTAGAGTTTAGTTATAAAAAAAACCTCATGCATAAGCTCAGGTATGGATTACCATTAAGAACAGATTGATGCAAAAGTCCAACTATGTGGCTTACTTGTTTAACTTGATAACACCTGGTTTTGATCCTTGGCTGCACCAGATGTATAAGCTGGTCATTTCAGACACGTACTTTATTCTTTTTTAACCTTACTTTACTCATTTAAATTCTTCACTGTAACCTTAAATAAGTGACTATTAATTTATAATTCCCTCTTTTTTTTTTGGAAAATGAGGATTATACTTTAATTTACAGAAATGTTTTAAGTATTAAATGTTATAATATATGAAAAACGCCTGCTGCATATTAGAAAGTCAATAAATAGAAATACTTGTCCTGTTTTATCAAATACTATTTGACCTAGTCACCTTAGTGGAGACAGGGGTGAACCAGAGAGTTACATATTCTCAAGTTTATATCTTTAAGACCTCTGTAGGTCCATGCATGAAACAGAGACTTCAAGAGAAACCCTGAAGTAACAAGTTGCTGCCCTGGTGACTTCCACATCATCACAACCTCAGATTCTCACGCAACCCTGATCCTCGCCCTCACCGATACTCACTTTCATTTTGCTTTCCGCCTCTCAGACGTGGGATTGTGCTGTACTCTATCCTCAATCCACAGAATTGGTTTTAACACTAGATCTATCCCTTTTCCTTTTTCAACCCGAACTCATTCTTCGTGTGGGAATTCCTCTCACCTCCCCACCCCCTAGAAAGAAGTTAGTAGAGTGGGTAAACTTCTCCCAGATTCTCCCCAAACCCTTAGTACATGCCTATTATGGACACAAGAAAGTAGTCCACACAGGTCTTTGGTGCATTCTGAAAGTCTGTGTGGAAGACATTTTCTAGGGCATTGTTTCTTGCTTCTAGTATAAAGTGTCACTTAGGAAATTTATTTAAAACTAAATTCTAGAAAAAGATTATCTAAAGTGCTGTAATTTTTTTCTCCATTTTGATAACAAAGGACCTGAAATTTATGCTATATCTTTTTCTTTTTTGTTTGCCAGTAACTTTAAAATTGAATCTGAAACAGCAACTATGTATAATCCTATTTGGGCTCTGGATGTTGACATACTAATTGAACTCATATTTACTCGATTCTGATTTTTAAATTCATATTTAAATTTTGCACTTTTATTCTAGTTTTTATTTTTTATTTTTGAAAATACCATTTGGATTTTTTTTTTTTGCAGGAAGAAGTAGGAGATAAGCAAACAATTACATCCTACTATCATTTTTATTGATTTAATAGTAATTTCTAATGTGTTATTTCCTCCATAAGGCTTTAAATCCATTTTAAAATTTATCTTTATAGTCTCTGAAGTACTTAATATGAGCCACTACCAAGCACATGTTTGTTGTGTGAAAGAATGATAAAGTAGCCCCAACACTGAGAGATGCAGATCCTGGACAGATGGTGGCATTTATTCATTTATTCATTTAAGCTATTAAATAACCACAGTGTGTCAGACACTCCTCAAAGTTCTAGGGATATATTAATGTAATAACATATTTGAATATTATTAAGACTTCTAGAATAGGAATGAATGTCCTTTAACAGTAGGTGGCAAATTCAGGACAGGAAATTGGGGCACACAATTTGAGTATGAAAAAGGTGAGAACAGTTAGGCTAACATATATACGTCAGAGTGGATTCACTAAGGAACACAGGCAAAATCAAGTTTTCAGCCTTTGTGCAAGAATATAAATGATAACAAAGGGCTAATAGACATAGTGTATGAGGGATTCCTAAACATCAAAAAAAAAAAAACAAGATCAGCAACTCAATAAACATATAGATCAACACAGAAGAAATACAAATAGCTCATAAGTATGTGTAAATCTCCACCTTCTAAGTTATTGGGTATAAGTGAATCATAAATCCGATGTTATACCATTTACATCCATGAAATTGTCAAAAATTAAAGAGTCCGTATCTTGAGGACAAGGATAGAACAAATCTGTTTGTGGTTAGGGAATCTATCTTTCTAATTTCAATAAGAACTACTGAAACGTTGAAAGGCAACGTAGGTTTAGGATTGAAAAAAATAGTTTTGAAAACAACTGTGAGACACATCAGTCACAAAACTTTTTGCCACAAGAGAGTAAGAGGTCTTATGTTTGTTTTCACTGTTTTATTCTTAACATTTGGTGCAGTCCTTACCCATAGTGAATCCTCAAGAATCTTTCTTGAATTATAATTAACAAAAATTAACTTCGAATGAAAGAAACCCAACTTTATACATTTTGAATGAGAATGCATTATCTCTTTGAAGAGGTTTTTACCTAATCTATGTTTTCCCATTCTTATTTGAACATGGTGAGAACTTGGAGAGTGGAAAATTCCAAATCTTTAGAGAGAGTTTTTAACAAATTACTCGCTTAATAAAATTGTGCGCTTTGAATTGTCTCAATCAAAGATGTCTCACTACTGACATGCTCTAGCAGTTCTCACATTGTAAATAATGGAGAGAAAATGAAAAGCTTATCTTACCATAGTGACTGTGGAAAGACAATGGTTTTAATGAAGCTCTACATTATTTTTCCCTCGTGCAATGTTTTGGCTTATTCAGTCCAGTCTAGTGGATGCAGCACTGAATTATAGCTTGCTCACTTGCCCCAGCCATCAAGTCCTGTGTAACTTTGCTTACTTACTCTCTCTGTTTTCTTAACTTTTTTGTTTTTTTCATGTGCAAGGTCAGACTCTTCTGGCCTTTCAAGTCTGTACCAATGCAAGGAATTGGCTTTTCTACAAGTCTGTGCTGGTGGAAACTTGTTTATTATAAATTTATTGTATAAATCAACTTTCATTAGGATTTGTTATAGTCCTTAAGATAATATTGCAATAATCAAATGTGTTGCAAATCATAATTTGAGTAGGAAAATTTTGTCTTTCATGTATCCCATTCTTCCTCAGGATCCTTCCTCTGAGTTTCTAGTCTGTTTCAGATCATCTTTTTTGGGTCATTGGCCAGACATTTGAGGGATTTTTCTTTCCTAACTTTTCCAAAATTAAAAAACAAAATCCTGTAACAAAAATGTTACTGGAGTCAAATGTAAATTTCCAGTTTATTCATTGGTCTATGATACATCTGTAATACATTTACATGACATTACCCAATGCTCTTTCCTCTACTCCAAACAAATCCAAATCTATTCATCTTTTAAAGTTTAACTCAATGTCACATCCTATTGAAATATTTGTCTCCTTTTGCTTTCTGCTGTCTTATTTCTCCTCTGCCACATTTTGATGGGGTTCCCTTCTTTTCACATGACCTGTCAGCGGTCACTGGATTGTTAACTTTATAAGGGCTGATACCATACCTTTTTCACTGTTCAATTCCAAAACAATGCACCGACACTCAAAAATATCGAATGAATGAATTTGTGAATTAAACAGGCATATTGAGTCTTTACTGTCTGAAGAGGTTTTTCTTTGGTACTTTCCCCTTTCCAGATGCTTATTCAATGTGCCCTTTATTTCTGATAGGCCCTGTAATTGGTACCTAATGGAAAGACAATTCTGCTAAAATTGAAAGATAAAACTTATGTTCCAGCGCAAGGTATTTATTGAATGAATGAATGAATGAAAAAACATGTCCCTAGGCATTTATGAAGACATTTTCTTTCTTTTTTTTTTTTTTGCACTCTGTATTTCTGTTATTCAATTATAAGCAAATGATGCTGGAATGAGTGTGGTATGCTCTATGTACAGTGAGAATTGTGAATTCATTTCAGTAGATAATGTGTTAATGAATGCTCTAACTTCCAGGGGAAGCTCAGGGAAATATAGCCTTCTACTAGGTCTAGAGCTTTTGGTGAGGGTAGTAAAGAAATTATAAAGAGAACTGAGCTGAGGACCTTTCTCCAAATCTGTCTCTTGCACGTCTGTCTCATGGAATTCCTGTGGAATTGTAGGGAGCCTATGGATAAGTTCTTATTCAGGGTAATTATTCCTATCTTTGCAAAACTAGGAAAAAACTGGAGAAGAGCCCAGAAAAGTACCCTACAGACCTGAGGTAATCTAGGATAAATGAAACTAAACTACATTAGGGTAGATTGAGATTAGAGCTTGAACCCAAGACTTAAGCTAAAAATAAAGAATAGAATACATTTTGTTTGTTTGTTTAATATGTTTCTTAGATATCTAGCTGTGGTATCTTTTACTTTTGCAAATGGCTAGTCAAGGATTAGTGGATTTGTGCTTAATTACCACTCCCAGGAGATATGACTAATAGTAAGATGTCTCGGAACATTTTTTGGGTTAAAGTGTGATATGAAGATAGTGTGCTGTGAAGAAGGGTCTTGCTGTAATGTTCAGGGACAGTTGAAAGAGGCTAATACTAAAGCTGGCAAATCAACCGAGAAGTTGTTTTTTTGAATGCAGAATGTGATAATGAAGAATCACATCAGTGAGTTCATGGGAATGAAGATGAGAAAAATAAAGACAAAAACAAATATTATTTGGTGTAATTTCCCCATTATGCCATAGACTAGACTGTAGGCGGAAAATTTACTTTCAGCTTAAGAAAAAGTTTAAAATTTCAAAATATACACTATTTCTAAGTCAAAAATATAAAACACATTTTTAAAAAATGTCTTAATTTTACATTCCTTCTATATTTGTTTACATCTTAACTCTCTTATCAGTGTTCGCTAAAAGTACGTGTTAATTTAATTTGAATTATAATCAGCCATCAGTTTAACTCCACAAAGCTGTGATTAGTAGATCAGAGAATATTTATAAAGTAACTAGAAGAGGAGCTAGCATAGAATAGGTAATCTGTAAATGTTAATCCCCTTCATGTTTCGTTCCTTATGAAGGCACTAGTAAACTGAGACTTGATATGTTTCTATTTAGGCTAAGACTGTAAGTAATAGGGACCAATTCATCCCAGATCCTTAAATGAGGAGTTGATCTGCTTTTGCGTGGCTTCAAAGAAGATGGTATCTTCACGCAGTTTTCTATTCTTAGCTCCTCACCCCCATACAGATTTAAAAGATGGAGAGTGAAGTGGCTTGAAGTTGAAGGAAATTGAAAGTTGCTCCGAGAATGTTTGCACTGTGAGGCCCACCCATGCCAAGGGGCACAGTGGGAGGCCTTCCCCTTCACTTTAAGCACAGGGAGAGAGGACTTGGGAAGATCACTAGAAGAACTTTGCGTGAATCCTTGGGTTAAAGGGACACAGAGACTTATGTTTGATTCATTCATAAAAAAGGAATTTTGTAGGACAGAAGCTGAGGAGTGTTTGAGAAGTATTCCCCTGAGAGTGGGTCAGAGATTAATGTTTTAGGAATCAGATGTGAAATCTAAAGTAGAGATTTTATCCTCGAATTGTTTTGAAAGAGATCCACTGAAGCAGGCTTCTTATAAAGAGCCGGGCAACCTCAGCAGAAAAATCCTGAAATGAACCTTTAGTTGCAGAAGGGGGTCATCTATTACTAGATGAAGAGCATTGCCTGAATCAAAGGGAAGTGCAATATGACCAGCCCTACTAGAGTGCTCAAGAGAGACAGGCAGTTTTAAACTCTGGCATCAGAAGAAAACAATAGCAGCTTATATTGGTGTCAGTCAAGTAGGACTTTTCTCTCACCTCTTCTGGAGCCACCAACCCTGGAGGAATCAGAGGCAGCCTAATGAATGGAGGAGGAAAATAAAAATCTTAATGGGGTTTCCACTTTCAATCATGGTGGACCAGTAAACTGAAATAATTCCGCCTCTTAAAACAACAAGAAAGTTTGGTCAAAATATTTTTAAATGATCTGCTTATTTACATGAGAAAGCTAACAAAGCATTGAACATGTATAGGGCCAACATCTGGGAGAAGAGGAAAACACAGACAGATAAGCCCAGAATTGGGGGCTGCTCTTTCCTTAGAGGTATCTACTAATTGCAAAAGAAGTGCCGGAGAGGATCAGAAGATGAAAAATAGTTTTGGATAACCTCTTGGGAAGATCTAGATCTAGATATATAAATATCAACATAGATTTATAGATGTATTGATGTACATCCTAGGAGACTTTACATATAGACATTCATACATATACCATCGGATGGTTTTCATGGAAATTAGCAAGCCTATTCTATAATGTATATGTAAATACAAAAGACCAAGAATTGGCAAAAACAAGCTTGAAAAATAATAAAATTGAAAAAAATACTACCATATTCACACTATAAAACATTTGGTTTGGGTATATACTTATGCAAATAGATCAATGAAACAGAACAGAGAGTCAAGAAATTGACTCACATATATGCCATCACCTCACTTTTTTACAAAGGTGCCAATGTAGTTCAATAAGCAATGCTAGAGCAATTACCCTATGAAACCTCATATCATACATCATAGACCTAAACGTGAGGGTTAATACTATAAAGCTCTTGATAAAAACAGAATATCTTTTTTTTATCTCTATTTCAACAGTATATATATTGCAATGTGTGTTCACTGCTCATAGTTAGATTAGAATGTCTTTTTTTTAAATTAATTTATTTTTAATTCTTTAATGTCACCACATGTTTGACCCCTTTTGCCTCATCTACCTTTCTCCTCCCACCTCCCCCTCCTCTTTACCCTTTGATAATCACTAGTCTATAGTTCATGTCCATGAGTCCCTGTTTGTTTGTCCTGTTCATTTGTTGCTTTTAGGTTTATATCCCACGTAAAAGTGATATCATGCGACTTTAACTTTTTCTGTCTGGCTTATTTCACTTAGCATGATTATCTCGAGGTCCATCCATATTGCTGCAAATAGCAGTTTCATCTCTTCTTATAGCTGAGTAATATTCCATTGTATATATGTACCACAGCTTCTTTATCTTTATCTTCTTGACAATGGGGTGGACAAAGATTTCTTGCCAAAAGACAGGTATAGGCAGAATGAAAGTAAAGACAAGGATAAATCTGGGGTAAACCTGAATGGAAAATGACTACATAGAAAACAACAACAGAAACAAATATAATAATATATTTAGGAATACATAATATTTGAGTTAAAATATAAGATAATAACATGTTAGGAGGAGAGTAAGTGGAGTCAAAGATTCAGATTTATATTAAATTTTAATGATATAAGGGTAACCGTAATAAAAACTGATAGTGGAGAAAGAATTAGAATAATTTTTCAAAATTCATTCAAAAAAAGACAGTAATAGAGAAAGTTATAGAAGACACAATAGTATAAAACTAATAAAAGAAGTAGTTTTAGCACAAATATATCAGTAATTACATTATATGTAAAACAAATACTCCATATGAAGGACAGAGAATTTCAGATTGAATAAAATACAAAATTTAACTCTATACTGTTTATAATACAAACATTTAAAATATGAAGATAAAATAATATTGGGAATAAAAGGATAAAATAAGCTTGACCTATAAAAAAATACAAAAAGATTGTTATAGCTATGCTATTAAATTAAGTGGAGTTTAAGGCAAAACTTTATCATAGATATAGGATCAGTTCACATTGATATAAGATTTTGTTCATTAAGAATCTAATATAACTCTAAATTTGAATGCACACAGCAACATAACTTCAAAATATATAAAGCGAAACTTTGCAGAGGTATAAGGAGAAATAGGCAAATGCACAATGTTGTAAGAGACTTTAACATTTCTAATAACAGAGAAGGAGCAGACTAAAAAAGTAGGAAAGGATATCAAAGATTTGAACAATATGACTAAGAAACTTGGCCTAGTTGACATAGGTAGACGATTGTAGAATATATATTATTTTCAAGTACAGAAAGAACATTTGCAAAAATTTATTCTGGGCCATAAACGAGTTGCAACAAACTTCCAGGATTGAAATTATTTAGAGAGCGTTCTGCGAGCATGGTACAATTAAGATTTATGGCTTAGTACAAAGCACAAAGATAACTAAAAACACTAGGTAGAGAAGTAGAGAGGAAGGGAGGCAGCTCCCCCTTTTCTCTCCCCACCTGAGTCCTGCAGGCTCTTAACCTGAGGCCAGGCAGGAGGTGGGGAAAGGAACAAATTTTAGCTTTAAATGCTATTGGCATGTTGTCTATTCAGTTATGGACATGTTAATTACTAAAATGAAATATAATTACTATACCATTCTAGGTAGTAAAAATTACCTTATCATAAAACAGAGAAATTATAGTACCTGCTTGATTTCAACCAATGAGGTAGAGCAAAAGGAGAAAACAATATATAAGGCGCCAATGGGACAAGTAGAAAAAAATGAAATGCTATTTTTTTTTTTTTAGCATACAGCTACACTATAGCTCTCTATAGCTTTACTCAAAAATATGCAAAATGAAAAAAAAAAAAGTAAAGCAGGTATTTTATATTTCCAAAACTAACATTTCATGATACTTTGGAAGTAATTATTTGATTGCCTGGCATTTAATGCTGCATGCTGGCATTTAGTAAATAAACAAAATGTGAAGACCAGCCACATAGAGATTTTAGCAAATCCAACTTTTGATTGGACAAACAGTATAGTTAAATGGGTGGTGTGTTAGAGGCTGGGACAGGAGAAGACTTCCTGTGTTCACATCCTGGTTCTGCCACTTACTATGGGTGTGAAACTTGGGACGATTTCATAACTTTTCTGTGCTTTGGTTTCTTAATTTAAAATGAAATAATGACAATAGAATTTAGTTAATAATAATAATAATAGAATTTAGTTAATAATTCTTGATTTAAAATGAAATAATGGCAATAGAATTTAGTTAATAATTTAAAGTAGGATAATATATGGAAAATGTTGGCATATATGAGACACTCAATAATTAGTTATTAGTATTTTTTTACCTATCTCACCTTGAGGAAATTTCTCTAAATCAATCTGTATAGCTCTAAATCATTGTTTTTAATGACTACATAATAGAGCATTGTATGGCTATACCATTGTGTGGACTAACCTCTATTAACTGTTGACGGAAATATTCAATTACTTCGCAATGTAAAACACATTGATCATAAAATGAGTTGTTATGACTCACATACTGAATCATTGAGATGAGTCCCGACATGTAGTTATTGCAACGATTTAGAATAATGTATCACTGGCAAGAAAAAGGAGACTTGTAATAGCCCCTCCCAACCACACCTTCAGCAGCATCTCTTGGGTGATTAGTGACAGTTTTTTTTGTTTGTTTGTTTGTTTTACAGTTGTTTAGTGCTTTGTAGAAAGAAAAGAGAGAAAGGGACAGTGGATTTATAATTGGCCAGTAAGAGAAGTTGTATATCTTTAATGGCAAGATACCGATTTGCAAAGTGGAAAAATAAATAATGTTTTTGACATTTAACCCTATATGTTTTATTTGATTGAATTTGAAAGAATTTTATCTCTTCTTCAACTGTTATTCATTTTCTATCACCTAGACTCAAAATTCAATGACATAGTATTCAAATGATCAATTCTTTGGCTTAAGCCTTTCTTCCAAACATCTCTCTGGGGCACTTCAACTTTTCCCAACATTCCCTTCCTCAGCTGGGACATCCTTTCATCTCCCTCTGTCAATATCAGCTCAAAGGCCAGCTCCTTCAAAGCCTTCTCCGTCTCCTGCTTCACTCTTAATGGAGAGCACCTCTCCTCTTAACTCCTGTCATACATTAAGTCTCTTGCATGACTGCCCAGATGCTCCATTTGGGTTTTGTGGCAATATGATTGCATTTCTTATTGCCTCTGCTAAGTTATAAACATTCAAAACAAAGCATATCTTTTTAAATTGGATTAGCATACTGCCATGCATATATTTTACGCTCAGTAATAGTGTTTAAACAAACGAATGAAGATTATAAACTAAAAAGATTGTATGGTAGTTGAGCTTTTAGGTAAATAAATAAGAACACAGGAGGAATATCATTGCCCTGCCTAATTGATTGTGAATTCATAGCCAGTTAGCTGTGGTTACTTGTAACCACAGAAAATATAAATGGTAAATTGAATTTCAGAAGTACAAAAAATACTCGAATTAATTCACTTAGAAAACAAAACATTAAAATAAATGTATTTGGTTTAGATGAATTAGTTCATTGAGATTATATTAAAAAAATTTAGAAAAATCTTCTAGGAATAGACTAGAGAATTAAGAGCATGTGCAGTTGGTTTTTATCTCTGCCAAGACCATTCATCTAATGCCTTTTTGTGTATGTCTTAACTGTTAATCAAACATCTTATATGTACTATAGAATATGAAATAATTCATATACACAGTGGTTTATGCATTTCATTTAGAAAAAGAATGTAAATGCTTTTGATTAATTATACAATCATTGAAAGAGCAGTACCCTTTTTAAAAAGCCCATATTCTACACTTGCTTTTTTTTTAGATGTCTTTTATATAAATTTTAAAGAAACAGAAAATTTGGAGAATTATATTAATCATACGAGCTCAGAGCAATCAATCTTTTACAGAGATACTAATTAAATGGCCATTATCAATTAAAATCATTCACAACTAGAATGTGAGGTCCTAGACTGGCTCATGAAGTACTAAAGACAAAGTTCATGTTCATATTTGTCTAAATTCTTGGTTCCTGATGTAAAACTGGTGTTCAGCAAATGTCTGCTGAATCAACAACATGTGATTAAATGAGTAATTGAGTGAATGAATTTATTTTTCCTGCCAACTCTAGGATTGGAACTAGTACACCTGTTAGTTGAACAAAACAATAAGCTTTATCTCTAATTGTTAGACTAAAATCAAATTCAGAATATGATACGGCCTGCTTCAATTATTTGTCCAATGACATTTTATGAATTATGATTAGTTTTTAAATAGGGAAAAATTTACTTTTATGCTTTATCCATTTTTCACTCCCACCTATCCTAGTTGCTTAGGGACTTGTTTCTATTTGGGCATACCATTGGTTTTTGGTCAATGATGATTCAGATGGGCATCCTCAGATGATTCAGAGGTATGTGCTGCACCTAGGTGACCTATCATTTTCAGATTACCTTTTCCAGTTCTGACATTGCCCAGTTTTGTCTAGAATGTGAGTCTTCTTAAGTCACAGGTATTATGACTACTGGCCAGCAGGAATTTATTTATTGCACACGTAAAATTAATTTATAAAATTCTAACCCTTAAGTAGAAAACCCAACATTGTTCAAAAATACAAGAATCAATAATGGGCATTTCTTCTCCATTCCTTCATGCATGATCAAGAAAGGCTATGAAGTCTGTCATATTTTTACTCTAAAACTATTGTTATCACTGCTATACATTAGTTGACACTTAGCCATCCACTGTTTACATAGTCCCATATTACGAACTGACAGAAAGAAACCCTACTTTGGGGGGGGGCGGGACTTAGACTCTAATCAGGAACATGTGACACATAATACAAAAAAAATGAAAATAGCAATACATTTATCTTTATATTAAGTTCTAAATGTACATGTCTAAAGAGTTATCTGTGATAAAGCAGTCACAGAAATGAAGTCCTACATTCAACTGGGTTAATTTACAAGTGCTGTAGGCATTTTTATGAGCAGTCTTAAGTAAGACTGACTTTTGGACAAAGTCTATGAAAACTCCTGCCACCTTGAATACTGCAAGAACACTCATTAGCTAGGAGTCTGATGTTCAAATTTCAACTCCCCAGGATGCTATCTATGACTTGGGTAAATTACTTAAACTCTCTGTGCTGATCTTTTCTCATCTGTAAACTGGGAATGATGATATTAGTTTCAACTGCCTAGGAGGGTTGTAGTGAGGCTTAAGTAAGTTAACTTTTCTAAAATAGCGAAACTAGTACAGGCTATTTGTTCAGTACACCTGAGAACAAAACCCAACAGAGTGAGGAGCAGACAGAGGGAAATAGTGCGGGTTTTGGCAGACTCACTGAGCCACTGAACTGCCTGCCTGCTTCCTGATAATTCGTCTTGCAGGTAATAAGTCCCTACTTTTAAAGCTAGATTTAGTGGGATATTCCGTTATTTGCAACTAAAAACATTCTACCAAATATTTTTACTCTCTCTAGTTTTCTTTTTTATATGCAGTATTTGGTTTCTTCTTGTTATATTTGAAGGTGCCTTTGGTATTGTCTATCCCTTGGCTTATAAGGGATTCACAACCGTTCCATTGCCTATGCCCACTCCCCAGTCATCTCATCAGCTTTCATGGCTCCAGTTAATAATGGCTCCCAAAAATAAATGTACAGTGCAGGTGTTTCTCTTCTGAACTCTACACTCATATATAGAATGATTGTTGTACATACATACATGTCTCAGAGGCAATTCAAAGTCAGCATTTTCAAAACTGTCTTCATTATCTCTTCTTCCATCAACTTCAAAGCCAGTCTTCCATCTGCCTTCCTTAGTGAATGCATTACCAGACCCTTAGTGGGATAAGCCATGAGAATTCAGGTATTATCTTGAATTCTTTCTCTCCTTCATCCACCCATATCAAAATCAACCATTATGTCTTGTCAAAAAATTCCAGAAGCAGCGCAGAGACCACTACAGCTGGAGCAGAGTAAGCAGAGAGGAGAGACTAGATGGGAATGAGGACAGGTGGGCAGGACAAAAGGAGGCAGACAAATTAATAAGCTATTAAAATAATGCTGATGAGCAATGAAGGTAGCGTGGGCAAGGGTTGTAATGATGTTGGTAATAGTGATTCCATTTTAGATATATTTTAAAGGAAGAGTTGATATAATTTTTTAACAGATTTATGTGAGGTAATAGAGAAAGACAGAGGTTAAAGATTACATGAAGGTCCTGAGTACACTGGAGTATAGAGTTATCATTAACAGAGATTGGGAAAGATGGCATAAAGAGATTTGGGGAGGGAGTGTTATATATTTATTTTTGAGTATGTTAAGTTTGAGATGTCTATTAGCAATCTAAGTGGAGAGTTTGAGTAGATTAGTAGATGAGTCTTGATTCAGAGCTGGAAATATAAATTTGGAAATCTTTAGCACATAGATAAAATATAAGATCATGAAACTGGATGCCTAATCAAGGAATTGAGCACAAAAATAGAAATAGTATAAGAACTGAGCCCAGAAGTACACCAATATTCCCCAGAGCATTTGAGGAACGAAGGAGATTGAGTGCAATTAGGTCGTACCAGGGGAATATGGTGTTCTAGAAGCCAAGTGATGAGAGCTTTACAGAGGTGAGGAAGCAAGCAACTATGTCAAGGCCACTGACAGGTTAAGCAAGTTGAAGATTTGAGACTTGACCATGGAGGACAATTGAAATCTATGCTAGTTAAATGCTACTTACTTTAAGGTCTCATTTTAAGACTACCTCCTTTGGGAAGCCTTCCAGCACCCTATAAAGCTAGATTAAGAACCTCTCAATGTACGCCATCTCACACCTGTCGTTTTTCACTCATCCTAAGGTTTAGAAATTGCCCTTATACTTGTCTCTCTTCTGCTCTAAACTATATATGTCTCAAGGGGAAAGACCTGAGTGTGATCACTGTCGTAGCTTTGTACCAAAAAGCCATCCCTGCCAAGTAAAAGGGAATAAAGAAAAAAAAAAAGAAAGAAAAGAAAAGAAAAGAAAAGAAAAGAAAGAAAAGAAAAGAAAAGAAAAGAAAAGAAAAGAAAACAGATAAAAAGAGGATGATAACAGGGAGTAGCCAGATCCAGTATCAGTGACACATCCTTAGATGACAAAGACTTTTTATTTCCCTTATTTGGTTTAATACCAAGTCAGAGGATGTGGTTTCAGAGAATCTGGAATGAACTGCTAATGGAATATTCAAGTGTGCTCGTTGACCGAGAGCAAGAGAACAGCCCAAAACCAGCTCAGCAAATTATTGATCAGCTGTCATGAATCAGCCATGCCCACCCCAACAATACCTTATCAATGGATAGCTTGTAATTTTCCTAAAGTTTTCATGGAAGAGCTGTTAACAAAGCCAATGAGATGTGCATAGTTCAGTTTCCCACATCTACTAACTGAAAAGTTGGCCAGGGCTTCACTGAAACCAAAGTTTTTGTCGGAACCAATAATTATGAATTGGTTTCCTTATCATGTCTAAAGGTTTATATTCTTTTTTTCTTTCATATTTCCTTTTGGAAAAGGAATATTCCTAAAAATAGGCTGTAGGACTGTAATAATAATAATAATTAAATTAGCAAGTACATGATAATTTTATTGATAATTACAAGATTAAATAGTAATTATAGTAGGTCATTTTAGTTTTAAATAAGTAAATGGTATACATTAAAAAATGAAAACTATTGTGACTCTATAGTTTTTTTTAAAGAAAGATTGGTGAAATTTATTTCTATAGGTGTGAGCAGACCTTTAATGTTTAACTTTTATGTAATAAGTTAATTTTTAATAGGCTACACACATTGCTAAGTTAAGGTACTCTCTTAAAAAAAACATTTTCATCATACTTAGGTTTATATTACATGCGTGCAATTATACTAATATCTCTGATTGATAGCTTTCATATCGTACATCAGATATATACAAGATCTACATATACTATATAATAATTATATTATATAATAATTTATATAGAATTTATATATATAATGTGTATCCTAATATATATACATATTAGGTCTAGTGAAAAGTTCTAGGAGCAGCACAGCACAGAGACCACTGTAGTCGAGGCAGAATAGAGAGACTGAGGCAAAGGGGAGAGACTAGCTGGAGATTATAGATATGTATATATAGACTAAAGCTATGAAATTTTAAGTTGAGCATACCATACAGTGTGACATAAATAATACACTCAAAATGCAAAGGTTTCTCAAACTTCTTAAGTGTGGGTAGTAGAATAATATGAAGAATGACCACAAAGTAAGATTCATGTTTAGAATTCAAATTTTATTCATCTGAATGAATATTGGTCACTTCAAAGAAGTAATTTTGGTAGCTATATAGTTCATCGTTGTTTGTTCAACGTTATCTGACTTCTTTCAGAATTTTGAGTAATGTAGTGTCCTCTTAGTAAATGTTGAAAATACTGAGGGGGTTAATGTACCAGAAAATACTCATTTAGATGCATTGGAACTAGTGTTAAAAAATCTTTTATGTCTTTATAGTGATGTAGACTTCTTTAGCTATCTCTAGGGTGGGGTCCTAGTTTGGACTAGAATCTCTGATCATTCTATTTGGATGAGATTGAGGAATGTTATTGGTAGAATTCACTGTGGGATCCACACTGCTTATATTGCTTCGCCCTCCTTCCTTCCTCCCTTCTCTAAGACTCATACTGTAGAGACAAGGACGACAATATCCACAAACCAAAACACAGAAAGACAAACCAAAACACTAGCAATGACAACACAAATTATGAGTTTAAACCACCCAACATAAAGTAGCCTCTCCCTGCACCCTTCCTTGTTTTATTATTTGTTTTTTTTTCAGACTTTCCTCCATCAAAATTTATCTCATTCACTCTGTGTTCCTCCTACTTTTCTTTTCCCCAAGAACTGTTGCTTCATAAAAGCAACAACGTTTTATGAAAATGTGACTTGTTCAATCCTCTATCCTCAGAATAATGTTTACATACACTAAGTGTTTAGTCACTCTGAGCTGAATAAATGAGAAAATAAATTACTAAATATTCAAATGATATACAAAATGTTACATGTATTATTGCTTCTTATAAAATGCTGTTAGCTGCTGAAATAATACTAGAGAACAATAAAATTTGTAGTCACTTACATTGTAACCCAGGATTTTTTTTACATCAGCCATGCTTTCCTTTTCCTGTCTTCATTCCCAAATACCTCCCCGATTCCATTTTATTTATTTATCTATCATCTATCTTTATTTATTTATTTTATCATGGTGACACTGGTAAATGAAATCCAGTAAATTTCAGGTGTACAATTCAACAGTAAGGCACATTGCATTGTGTGTTCACCGTCCCCCAATTTCATTTTAAATACAGTCTCTCATAAAAGCATCTTCAGCATGTTAAGGTTTATATAGCCATACAATTAAACCAGTATCTCAGTTTTCTTCTCCTATTTCTCTTTCCTCTCTCCTTTCCTCTTTTCCTACCTCCTCTCGAATCAATCCATCTCTCTTCTACATCAGGCAGCAAGTAAATAAATGTTCCATCAAATTAGAGGAAATGGATTCCAACTTCCAAATTAGAGACAAAAATTACTCATTTGCTTTCTATCGCCTGTGCTTGCTGCAGGAAAATTGGATAAAGCTATCTAGATAAGTTTTTCAAAAAGATACTGAGTCCTCCCACTCGCTCTTCTCTTTGAGTGTGGGCTGCACTTACTGACCGGCTTCCAAAGAATAGAGTTTGGGAAGGGAGGAAAGCAACTTTGGAGTGGAAAAAAATTGGTATACACTATGTTAAGGTTAATGTCAAGGTTAACATCCTCAGTGACTTAATGTTACTATATGTACTCTTGTTATAATGTGATGGGAATTGCACTTGAACTTTGTGATATTCTTCCTCAAAACCCATAGCCCCAGTCTAACAATGAGAAAAACATTGTCCCTTCAGGATGAGGGATGTTCAAAATATCAGACCAATTTCTTCTCAAAAGTTTCAGTCATCAAAAACAAGGAAAGACAACAAGTTGTCATGGATTAGAGAAGACTAAGCAAACAGAATTACTAAATGTAATGTGCAAATTTGCATAGGATTCTGAAACAAAAAAAAGGACGTTAGAAAATACTAGTGAAATCTGAATAAAGTCTGGAGTTTAGTTAATAGTAGCATGGTGGTGTTGGTTTCTTGTGACAAATACTATGGTTATATAAGATGTTTACAAAAGGGGAAACTGAATATGTTATATATGGAAATTCTCTGTGCTATCTTTACAAGCTTTAAAATATTCTATAATTAAAAAAAGATTATGTTAAATAAAAACTACTGAATTCTAGCTTGATGTCTCCTATAACTTCACAGATGTACATGCCAAAATATTATAAACTTTTATAATCCTGTTTCTGTAGTAATCATAATTAAAAGTCTGTTTTTTGGTGATATAATAATTACTATAAGAATCTGGTGCAGATACCTCAGAAAATGTTCTTCGATAATCAGCAAATTAAAAAATTCTACAAAGATTGTCATTTCTATTATCCCACGTTTTGTGTACTCAGCTGTCTGCTGTCCTTTCTCTAGGAGCTATTAGGACATCATAAAATCCTGAGTTAACATGCTATTTCAGTACCTCTTGATATAGTAATCCCCCATGTAAAGTGTTAAATCACTGAGTACATTTATTGATGGGGAAATAAAAAGGGGGGGAATTATTAGCCTTTCTTTATTTACTTTTTTGTTTTGCAGTTTGATGTATGAACTTGTATCCTTCATGGAATATTTTTAATTCAAAAAGCAAAGAATAATTATAAAAATACCAATTCAGACAAAATTTACTGGTCATCAGTGGACACTATCCTGTTAGTGGGCACTAATCATAGTCTGTTTTCTCTGGAAATTATATAAGTGATAAATACTATTTAAAAATACTATATCATAGATGGACAAGAAGCAATCACTTAAAACTTCCATTTATATTTAAAGCTCCCTCTGTGAATTAATGCAATAGATTGATACTATCCCAGGATGGTCAAGTTCATAAGGTTTTAAACTTCAATTTTGGTCTTAGTTAATCAGTAAGATTTTTTGTGTGTGCTGTGTTACTTATTTTTTTAGTTATATATTTTTTTCCATTAGCAGGAGCTTTCAGAGGAGCAATTATTTATGATTTTGAGAATTGCTTGGTTGCTACTATTTATATTCATTAACTGCTAAGCACTCAGGGAATATGTGCCTCAGGAAACTGGGGTAATTGTCCATGCTACCCAAGCACAGTGATAAAATGTTAGACAAATAAAACTTTCCACTTCTACTTCCCTTGTAGGAAGTTTATTAGCATTTACAACCACCATGATGTTAGGAACCAACACTTATTAAAAACCACTTTGTTGAGAAATACTGACAACTTCATGCCAACTCGCTAGACTGAAGGGCTTCATTGACACTAAGCATGAATAGACTTTGTTCTCAGCTACTGGCTTTACCTCTAGGCTTTAAATTAGGAGCGACTCTCTCATCTCAAGATACTTCAGAAGTGAGAGCTATTGACAGTGTGATAAAGTGGCCAGGCTTTGATCTGAAAGCAAACAGTATTGTGTTTCTTATGAAAGAGAAATCAAAACGTGTTACCTTTATCTGTCCGTATAATAGATAGAAAATTGACTGCCATTGATTTTAAAGGTTGTGGAAATTTGGGAAAGTCCTTAAAACTTTGGGTCTCATTTACCTTATCTCTAGTAAATGGGAAAAACAATACAAATCTCGTGGATCACTGTAAGGATAATAATAATAAAAAAATGTATATTAAAATGCTTTAAAAAATATAAAGCACATGTTGGATCTTTTTCTCGATATGTTATCTGGTAGAATCAGGAGAAGAATGAGGACATTGGCTTTTCACTGTTTTTTTTTTTAAACTGCTTTTGCCACCTAACCCATACGTGTCCAATACCAATTAAAAAGATTGCTAAATTGTTTTAATTATGAACAAAACCATCTATTGTTAGTATCTTCCAAGAAAACTAAAACAAATGACTTAGTAGAAACCTCCATGTTTTCATTATTTGCTTTGGTATATAAAATTTGTGGGTTTGCAAAGACACTAGATTCTAAATATTTAACTTAATACAAGGCATTTGAATTGGTATTTCCATTCAAACACTTCTGCATAATTAATGCCAAATTGGGCTTTTATTACATATTCATTTCTCTATTTGGATCTCAGAATATAAACTAAAACTCCTGTTTTAGGTGTATTTGTACATGCCTCTGTGTGTGTACGTGAGATTGAGTGTTTTAAAAATATTTGGTACTTAGATTTTTTTTCTAGGCAGATGTTTATCAACTACTTCCAAGAATTTGTACTTATCATGATTAACTTTGAGAACAGCATTTATGTATGAAAAACAGGTATCTTTACTGTAAAAAAAATGCCTAAATTCCTCTTTAGGCCTGATGAGAACTTACAGATTTTAGAGAGGTGTATGAAAGTAACCATTTCTGATGACTTTATTTAGCAAAAAGTTTCAGATAGGTAAATTTTTTGAATGCTAATTAACTCAGATTTCTCATCTGCATAATGCAATTAGAAACGTGTGACTTTTCCCCCTCAACTACTGAATACTGTGGAGGAAAGAGTGAAGATAGGAAATATATAAAATGGAGTCACTTGAACAAGGCTGTTGAAATTATTAACATTATGAAGGTTGAAGCATGAGGAAAGAGTCTTTTCTTCTAATTAGCTTGGAAACTTTTTGAACTTTTCAGGCCTGTTGTCAATGCCTGGATATGCATCTGAATGTACACTTGACCTTCAGATAACCCTCTGATTACCCATTCAAGAGAATCACGTATCCAAACCACCTGACATCCGCCTAACATCCATTATCCAGAATGCCTGACATCTGACCAATAACTGTCCTAGAACAAGGGCTAAGAATGCAGGACTGATTGTTCTCATGAATGCACTTTTTGCTATGAGAATTCCTAACTTTTATTTCTTCTTTGGAACATTTTTGGGAGTTTGCCTATATGAGTTCTAAATTTGCAACATTTAAGACCCTTGAATAAATCATTATTATTTATCTCTAGCCGAAGCCTCCAGAATCTTTTTGTTCGTTTGACTTAATTCATTCTTCGATCACAGACTGACCAAATCTTTATATTTATTTTGTCTGTGTTTTGCCTTTTCAATACAGATGAGACATGTGCATTTTTCCTTGTTGGGAAACCACTTATTTGTTAGATATTTATTTCTCAATTTAAAAAGAGAAGGAAAATTTCAAAACATTAGAGCCTTACAAAATATATAGCTGAAATATGATCATGAGACACTGCACTAAAATTGTTCAGTCATTAATAAATGTGCATTCATTAATTGCTAAGTTACCAAATTTATACCTCTCAGCAGCACAGTAATGCTGACTAATAAAAACTCAGCACTTTTAATAAGCATTATGGTATTCTCCGATTTGGTCATGAAAATAATCAGGTGTTCACATGCCCAAGGTGAGTGCTATTAGGTGCCTCCCAAATTCTTGCACCACCTTTACTTCCCCTGGGAAAATATAAGTCAAAGGTTAGAAATATAGAAGATAGTAATGTAATTTGAATTTTGAATCTCCTTTTTTTGTCCCCTCGTAAACTGAAATTGATTTTCATGTGTTGAATGATGCCTTTTGGGGAGTTAGTCATCTGCGTGGTGTCAAACTCAAGTTACAGTTTATTTATTTTATTTTTTTTCTCAAGTCCTACTTTAAATCAGAGCTGTTAAAACTAGAAACTAGTCGAGAAAATTAATCGATTACTACAGCACATTGAAAATTTTGAGCAATTTCTTGATTGCCTAAAATCTACTGAATAGTATGTGGCAAATTTTGCTCTCAGGAAACATGATATTTCAACCTAAAATTCGTATTCTTTAGTCACTAAGTATTAGAATTTAGGACCAGTACCGTTCTCATCTGTCCCTGGAAAGCAAAGCTATATAAAGCAGAAATTCTGCCCTCAAATGCTAGCTTCAGATTGAAAACATACACATGGATGCAACAAGAAAATAATTACAACCCAAATTACACATTCCTCTCTTAAACACAACCCGAATTTAAGAAACAAAGACATATGTGGGAAAGTATCAAAAATTTTCCTGAAAAAGTAGGATCTTAAAGAAGGTCTTAAAGGGTAAGTTAAAATTAGTCAATGATTGTCAACCCTAATTGTGCATTTGAATTGCCTAAGGATCTTTTAAAGTCTACTTGTGCGCTCCACCCTCAGAAATTCCAATTTAATTGGCCTGGGGTGGGGCCCGGGAGAGTATAACAAAGCTCTCAGGTGATTTTAATGTACAGGTAGAGTTGCGAACCTTGGAGTATGACAATGAATAAAAGGAAGAGGGAAAGTAAAAGTTTAAGAACTTGTGCCAATTTATTCACCCGTTTACTCATTCAATAAAAATTCATCCACACAATGCCAGGCATTGAACTAGGTGGTGGTTCAAACTAAGATGATTGAGAAATGATGCTTGGAGTTTTCCATCGAGTAAAGAGATTCGTGTGTAAATAAGTTATTACAATATGATGTGATTATCATCTATCTACCAGTCTATTTATCTACCTATTTATATCTATATGTCTATTTCTACATCTACATCTATATCTCTGTTATTTATATCTGATCTGTGCTTCACAGCACATTACGGAGGAACGATGATGATTATTTTTTATTGTCAGAGCAGTGGTTCTCAAACTTATATGCAAGTTGGAATCTCCTAGGGAACTTTATAAAGCATTGCTTTATTGTTTTCTGGGTCTCAGACCCAGAGATTCTGATTTGATTGGTTTTGAAATCAGAATTTAAAGTGAGAAAAACAAAACCAAAGCAAACAAACACCTCCCTTGGTTATTTCAATACACAGTATTGGACCGGTTGGACTGGCCTCACCGAAGTAAAAGGTGCGTCTGGGAGTCAGGTTGAATCACTGGGTAAAAGTACACTGAGTGAGGTTGAATGGTGGGCTGTCCTTGAAGGCTCTCTGTGAAAGGGAAATTTTTAGAAATATTCTCTGGCAACAAAACACAGAATGGCATATGGGACTGGATTCCTACGGGCAATTTATTTTCAGGCACAGTGGCCACAGTGTTTAGGGTCCCAAGAAAATATTTTACTTTCCTTTAATATTAGAATAAATGAACTTTAGGTCAAAGAAAATGTTTTCATACGAGGAAAGAGTAAAGTTAGGACATATATATAATAGAGTCATTTTAACCAAACTGCTAGAATTATTAACATGAGGGTTGAGCCATGAGGAAAGGCTTCACTTTTACTCTAACCAGGCTAAGAAATTAAAGTTTTTTGAACTCTCCAAATGACTCTGTGTCAGTTGCTGGATATACATCTAGACCTCCAGGTAACTTTCTAATTATCTTTCCCCTGAAGACTTACATATCCAGCTCATCTGATTACCCCTTAAAGGACTCACCTATACAACTACCCAAACTACCAGGACAGACTAGACCTCCTGGCATCCATCATCCTCACTGCCTGGCATCTGACTGATAACTAACTGTTCTGGACCAATCTTAGAGCTAAGAAGGCAGGACTGATTATTCTCTAGAATCCACTTTTTACTATCAGAACTTTTAACTTTTCTTTCTCCTTCGGAACACGTTTGGATTTTTGCCTCATTGTATTCCTAGTTTGCTAACTCTAGACCCTTGAGTAAATCTCTATCATTTATTTCTAGCAAAGGTCCTCAACTCTTTTTGAATTTGTTTAACAAATATATCATATTAATATGTTGGTCTTTTAACCAGTAGAGTTGTAAAATACAATCTTTAGTATTGTTTTATGGAGGAAGGTGACCAACACCAGCAAAAGTGCTTAGGCCCAACAGAAGTCATGATACAGCCTGGGTTAAAGGAGAGCCCAGTCTCAATTAATTTAAATTTATATTAGAGGTATGATTTGTACAAACGAGCAAGGTTTTACTGTCCTAGTTCCTTGAATCATTTTGTAGGGGTTCTGAATGGGTCGCCTAAGATGTGCTTCTGTTGTATGTGAATTATTTTGAGCTGGGGGCACTGAGATCCTGTGGGCTGAAGATCCTGTGGGCTAATTTAAATTGGGGGCTTTGTCCATAATAAGAGTTATTCCCAGTAACATTTTTCTGTGTATCTCTATGATAGAGCTAACTGTATCTGCTCTTGTTATCCCTGTGAATGACCTTCCTCCCCTTTGAAGCCCCATGTGGCCAGACCTCCTCCTTAGCACAGAATGTCATATAATCCTCATTTTCACTTTTTGTCCCTCTCATGTATGTGGGATCTCTGACTCTCTCATTTATATGGGGTTCCTGTGCCCATGAAATTATATTTGATTTTCTTTTGTTAATCTATTTCATGTCAATTTGATAATTCAGCAGGAAAAGAACCAAAAGAGGAAAGGGAGAGTTTTTCCCCTCCCCCACAGTTTTCATCTTGATTTTGCAAAACTGAAATACAAGAGTCAAGTCTTTTGTCTTATTAGAATACCTACCTCATGCTGGAGGGAGCCGATTGAATGAATTGGCAAGTTGGTTTCAAAGGACATTGACTTTCACAGGACCCATGGTTTCCCTTTATTCTGAATGCTCTTACCCCTTTCGTCCAAATGGAGAACTCACAGTTATCCTTCACAACGTACCTAAAATATTTGAGTTCTGCATGTAACTTTCTTAGCTTCCCCTGCCAACTACTTAAAGTAATCGCTGTGACTTACGGACTCATCAGCATTTTGTTCATTCATTGGTACTGCACACTAACCGTGCATTGCTGCTGCTAAGTGTGGGTCAGTCTCTTCCAGCATGACCCTCAAGGTCTTGATTTATTCACTCCTGTATTCTTAGGTTTTGTAATAATTTCTAACATATACTAGGTACCCCAAATACTTGCCCGAAATGTAGTAAATCAATATATGGTTAAACGTAATACTCTAAATGGGATATGGGAAAGCATTCCAAAATATAATTTGGATTATGCCTTTGCAGAAGAGTGTGGTAAATGAATTAAAGTTCTGGATAACAATATTGTTTTGATGAAAGAAAGTTAAATTACTTCTTGAAGGATTTACAGTTCACGTAAGCTAAGATACAAACAGGTGAAGACTGTGAGTTAAAATCTTATAGTTCTCGATAGACCTTAAAGAAGTTTCTTTTCTTTCTAAATAATTAATTAATTAATTAATTAATTTTTATGGTTGTCATTGGTTAACAAAATCTAATAAGTTTCAGCTGTACATTTTAACAGTAAGGCATATATATGTTTACACCGTGTATTCACCTTTCATAGTTAGATTTTTTCCTGTCACCACATATTTGACTCCCTTTACCCTCTGGTAACCACTATTCTATAGTCCATGTCCATGAGTCTCTGTTTGTCCTGCTCATTTGTTGCTTTTAGGTTTATATCCCACATATAAGTGATATTATGTGATTTTCAGCTTTTTCTGTCTGGCTTATTTCACTTAGCATGACTATCTCGAGGTCCATCCACGTTGTTGCAAAAGTTTTTTTTCTGGAACAGTCATAATTGATGGTTCCAAAATAGAAGGGCCTCAGCAAGGAATCATCATTTCTTGAGCTTTTATTTGGAACAAGATTTTGAATGTTACAGAATGTACCGCATTGATTCTTCAGCCAGAGTGAGTTGGAAGATGCCTAAACCAGTGCTGGCCACTCATCTGAAGAAACTTGAAGAATGTAAACTAATCGTTTAAAAATCTATGATAACTGTTGTTCATAAAATTTTTTTAACAAATTCATCTGTTTATATTTAAAATATGCTTCTTTTATCTCAAATATGATCAGACTGAAGATCTGGCTGCTCATTTGTATTTTCCAGGAAGCACCAAGTTCCAAAGTGCTGTTTCAGCTGGAGCACTCATGCAAAGGTTGGTTCTATTAAAGAAATGAATATTTGAGTTATTTTTAATCTATGAGCTAGTTATTTTTAACCTATCCCTAAAGAGCAATTGTTTGTTGTAAAACAGTCTACCACACTAGAATCTTAACATCAGTTATGCTAATCCAAACTTATGCTGTTGCTTTTTACAGTATAGGTAGGTTTGGGTCAAAAATGATCTCCTCAAAAAAAAAAAAAGAAAGTTACTAAACTGAGATTGAGAAGACAGGAGATGATTTCGTTCATCTGAATGAAGTGCAATATCCCGGAAAGCTTTTGCCATCGTTAGAACTGAAGGGAAGAAAGGGCAAGGGATGAAAGGAATTATCAGGACCCTGAGAGAGCTATATAGAGAAGGCCACTAAAGAGAAGCATGGACCTCATTAAAGGAATGAGGCCACCTGGCAGGGAGGAACCCCAGAGAAAGTTACTCTACGTTCACCTTCTTTAATACCCTTCAGATCTCAGCCAGTGCCTCTCACTGGCTCGACCTAGCTAGTCCATATGCATCAGATTCCTTGGCAAAAAGTAGGGTATAGGTCATATCTGTAGGAGTGTATTTCAGGTCTGTTGTTGCTTAATATCAATTCCTGTCTGGGTAGAAATTTTGCACCCTCAATACATAGATAGACAAATCTATTTGTTATTGTATCATTGTGGGATGATGTCAATTTTGCCATATTCACAACCCAAACCTAAAATATTAGCCAATTCGGTGTGTTCAAAGTTAAAGAAAAGGGAGGGTTTGAAGAAACAATTTACATAAAATATACTTGCTATTCTTGCTTCTCTAGCTGACCCAAAGTCTTAAGTTGATTTATTATTCATTCCTCCTTCCATCACTTATACCTGTTGCCATAATCCCAGCTGGTCAAGTACTTTAGTTGATGAGGTACTCAAGCCTTCTTTCAGTAGGATCTGGGTTCTTGGTGGTCCTATGTTTATTGGGGTATCATAGTTTCCACTGTGTGTTTGGTAAAAGTTATCCTTCCTATGTATTATGATTGACAGATTCCCTGAGATGTCTTCTGAGTGATGGCACATGAGGTAAGGCTAATATATGCTTAAGTCTAAGCTCAGCGTGCACTTTTTTTGCTGTTAAGATATGTTTCCTAGTTGGAGTTCATATTCCCCCATGACAATCAATAAAATGGTGGATGACATTCTTTAAATCCATAAATGGTGATACTAGCAGAAATGCTACAGGAAAGGAAAGCAACATACCAGGAATATGTGTCTACCTCGCCATGGTGGGTGAGAGGGAGTGCAATATAAGGAATCTGTCATCATGTAGCCAGATGATCATTCTGGTAAGTGGTGCCTTAACATTGGCCTCTGCTATTGGCAAGTTGGGCACTCAGCAGTGATTAGCCAGATTGGCCTAGTAAGTGAAAGTCCATGTTGTTGACCCTACTTATATTTTCCATTCTGGCCCCCTGGTCACTTTGTACCTGAGCACTTCGAGTGAAGCTGGTTGTGTTGTTGAAAGTGTCTTATAGGTATCATGATTAGAACCGTTCTGGTGAGCATGTACGCTGGACACAAACATTCTCATAGTTTTGTGCTCACCCGAGATGTCCATTTTCAAATCTCGTTTCAAACGTCTAACCTTCTTTTACAGTCTCTGTTCAGTTAGTGAACCTGCCGGTGGCTTGGCAAATAAATATTCTAAATTTACTCTCCTCCTGGCCTTTATATTCCTGCCGGTGTCTCCCATAAGCTAAGCCATCTGGAAGTGGGACAGCAGGGGATCCCATTCATGCATTTCACGTGCCTAAGGCTCCCCAGGCACAGAATAAGATGGAGAGATGGTGAGTGTCTATCCTGAGGGTTTCACCTGCTCACCTGAAATTTAGTTCTGATATAAAGCACCACATTTATATTGATCCTTCCTTTGTGAAAAAAGAAGCCTGTGTATGCACACATGCATACATAGTGTACCTTGTATGTTTTCATTAAGATGAGATAAAAATGAAAGGGAGCAAATAAAGATCAGGACAGTATATAGTTTCAAAAAAAAAGGCGATTATCCTAGAAGGGTCACAGAAGAAAATGAGATTTAGTGAAATGAGCACAGGCTTTAGATTTAAGAGTTCTGGTTTGGAAATCTGGATTTACCATAAAATAAATTCATTTCTAGTGCACAGGAATTTTCATCAACATAGACATCTTATGGGCCATACAATAAGTTTCAATGAATTTCAAAATAACTGAAATCTTGCAGAGTATATTCTCTGACCATGATTATATCAAATTAGAAGACAACAACAGTAAATCGTTTAGAAAAATTCCAAATATAGAGAAATTAAATATCTCACCCCTAAACTCTTAACCTGGATTAAAGAAGAAATCACAAAGACAATTAGAAAATATCTTGAACTGGAAAATAAAAACACAATATAAAATAGCTTCACACAGCACATAGGGAAATTTATATATGCTTTGTCGGAAAAGAAGAAAAAGATAAAATACATTTCCTAAGCACTCAATTTAAGAAACTAGAAAACAAATGCAAATGAATCCAAAGTAAGTCGAAAGAAGGGAATATAAAACAAAGAGATGAAATAAATAAAATAGAAACAGATCAACTGTATTGAACAATCAATGAAAAGAATTCTGTAACTTTGAACAATCAATAAAATTGATAGTTTTACCTAGTCCAATGAAGGAAAAAAGACTGAGACACAAAATAACAATATTAGTAATAAAATAAGAGCTATCACTAAAGGTATATGAACATTAAAAAGGTAATGGATTATTATGAAGAAGTTTATCTCAATATATTTGACAACTTAGATAAAATGGCCAAATTCCTTGAAAGACACAAATTCTCAAAATTAACAAAAACATAAATATAACATCTGAACTGGCGTATATTTATTAAAGAAATTGAATATCTTATCATCAACCTTCCCACACACACACACACAAAATCCTTCCAGGCTTAAATGGTGTCCCTGGTTAACACAACCAAACATTTTAGGAAGAAATAATACAATGCTAAACAAAGTTCTTTTCAGAAAATCCAATTTATGTAATGAGGCCAATATTACTTTGACGTCAAAACCAGACAAAGTCATTGTAAGAAAAAAAATACAGACCAATAATCCTCATCATCTTAGGCACAAGTAGCCTTAAAAATATGTAGCAAGTCAAATACAGGGCTATGTAAAAATCATATTTTATCATTATCAGGTAGACGCAAGGTCAAGTTAACATTTGAAAATTAATTAATATAATTTCTAGATTAACAGATTCCTAAAAATTATATGATCATCTCAATAGATGCATAAAAGACATGCAATAAACCTCATCATTCATGAATTAAAAGAAACTTTCAGCAAAATAGAAATAGAAAACAACACCTAGGAGAATCTGTTGCTAACATCATTCTTCACGGTGAAAGATTGTATGCTTTTCCTCCAAGATCGGGAATAGCATTGTATTGGAGGCCTCGCCTTGTGCAATAAGGTAAGACAGAGAAATAAAAACATATGGATTAGAAAGAAATAAGTAAAATTACTTTTATTTGAGGTGGCATGGTGGTGTACATAAAGAAGTCTTAATGAATACAAAGAAAACCTAAAACTAAATTAATTTAGCAAGGACATGAGATTCAGAATTGTTTACAAAAATTAATAGTATACTAGTAACAAAAAATTTCACTTACAATAACAGAAAAACATAAACTACTACACAATGCAATATATATATATATATATATATATATATATATATATATATATATATATATATGCCTTACTGCTAAATTGCACACCTGAAACTTATTGGATTTCATTAGCCAATGTCACCATAAAAGACAAAAACAAAAAACAAAACATAAACTACTTAGTGATAAATTTAAAAATGTGCAAGACCTGTATACTGAAAACTCCAAATCCTTGATCCTTGATGAGTTAAATTTAAGAAACACCCACATAAATAAATAGAGAGATTTACCATGTTTATGAATTAGAAGACTTAATATTGTTAAAATGTCAATTTTACTCAAAATGATCTAGAGCTTTAATGCAATTTCAATAAATTTTCAACAGGCTTTTAAAGATAGAAATTGACAAATTTATTCAAAATTAATATGAAAATACAAACAACTTAGTACAACCAAAATAATTTTTTAAAAAAGGAATAGATTAGAGGAATTACACTGTTTGCTTTCAATGATTACAGTAAAACTACAGTAATCAAGACAATGCAGTATGAACAAAAGGACAGAATAGATTCAAGAAGTGCATCTACACATAAAATCATTTCCCTTTCAGCAAAAATGTAACATATATTCAATAGAAAAGGAAAACCTTTTAAATGGTGCTGGATCAACTGGATATCTGTATGGGAAAAAAATAAACATGAATCTTTATCTGACTCCTTATATAGAAAATTTAACTCAAAATAAATTTTAGACTTAAATGTAAAAGTGATAACTATAAAACCTACAAAAAAACTCCCCCAAATCTGAATGACCTTGAAGCACACTGAGATTATTTTTTTTAGGGCAGAAGGAGCAAACATCGTACAAGAAAAAACAGAATAAATTGAAATTTATCTAGATGAAAACATTTCCTCTTTAAAAATTACTATTAAAAAACCCACAAATTGGGAGGGGAAAAAACGCATCTGACAAATGCATATGCCAAATATATAAAAACATTTGCAACTGAAAAATGACACATACTTATTTAGAAATTAGCAAAAGATTAAAAGGCACCACACCCAAAAAATTTATATGGATAGTCATCAAGCACATGAAAAGATGCTCATCAATTATACGGGAATTTGAAATGAAAACCGTAATATCCCACTATGCACACATTAAAATAGCGACATTAAAAAGACTGATGGATAATACCAAATGTTGGCAAGAACATGGATCGGCTGGAACCCCCTCATATGCTACTCATGGTACAGACTCTTTGGACAATTGTTTTACAGTTTCTTCCAAACTCTAGCCATCTACTATATGACTCAGCCATTTCCACTCCTAGATATTTATCCACATAAAGGAAATATGTCCACACAGTATCCTATACGGGTATGGCCTTAGCAGCATTATTACAACATCCACTTGAAATGACCTAAATATCTATCCGTGTATACTAAATGTGAACTATCCATACAATGGAATAGTACTCAGAAAGAAAAATCAATGAACTACCGATGCGTTCAACAGCATGGATGAATCTCAGTTATGTGAGGGAAAGAATCTTGACACAAAAGAATTCATTCTAATTAATTATGGATAAAATTCTGGAAAATGCAAACTAACATATAGCAACAGAGAGTAGATCAATGGTTGCTTGGGGCTTGGAGTAGAGGGAAATATAGACTTTAAAGGGACACAAGAGAATGTTTGTCACAATGGTTATGTTTTACATTTTAATTCTGGCTGTGGTCTCACGGATGTATATCTGTCAAACTTCCTCGAATTGTATACTTTAAATGTGTGCATTTTATAGAATATAAATGTACTCTGAGAAAGTTGTTTCAGAATTTTAAAAGACCTCTGTTGCCTCCAGCTAGCTACTGAATTCTTGTCTCTAGGTCATGTTAATTCCTCTGCATCTGGTCTGGGTATGGATGCTTATGTTCTGGTCATCTAGAAACTAACAAGGACAAGTTATCTGTTGCCTTCCCTGATTAGAAGCTGCTTTTACTCATTCTGAGCAGAGTTTGTCTTGTTCTCTGGCTCTGCTCTTCTGGAAGTTATTCCTTGTTCGTTCTCTCCCTGGCCACCTCTAAAATTACGCCCTTCCCACAGCATTCAGAGCTCATTTTGTGGTGATGCAACTAGATGTCTGAATACTATTAACACACTGAGCAGTTAGAAGCATTTGTAGAATGGCTCATATTTCTTGGCTGTACAAATCTCTTAAAAATGTAGGCTTCTGACACATGTGCTTATAGTCAGTACCATGTGTCAGTAGTGTCCCTAATCTGAACTGTAAAACTTATTTCTTTGCTACTTGGCTCTATACCTCTCTCTCTAAGTTTAATGGTAGCAACCAAGAGGACATTAAGCTTGTGAGGAAAGCCAAACTTAGGTTTCATTTTCTTGGGGTTTTTGCTTTTGTTTTGTTTTGTTTTGTATTTTAGCAAGACTGAGTCTTACTTTTTTTTTTTTTTTTTTTTTTTGCAGTACAAAAACTTTCCACTGCCTGGGTTCTTGAAACATCCAGTTTTCCAACACTTTGGGACCCCATATATAATAGTAGTCTTTTCTTCCTCGAGTTTGACTTGCTGAACAGCCTCTTCTAGCCTGAGTTTATATTTTTTTAATAACAGGCTACACTTGGCCATTAATGACCAATACTTCTAACATTCTATTATCCAGTCTTCTCTCCTATAACTATAATCTGCCTTAGAACTTATCACAAACAATGGTTTTACCAAATATTTAGATGCCTAACCTCATGCCACATAGCTGAGATTTTCTTTGTGGCATTATCTTATGCCTAATAACAATTTCTATACTATTTAAGAATAGTTTAGGCTGTAAAAGATAAACCCTGAAATCTCATAGACTTCCTAAGAAGCTTGTTTCCTACTTCTGTTGAGGTGGATCCGGGTAAGGACAGGGGCTCTACTCCCCACAGTCATCCCTGTCCCAAATCTACTGTGCTCTGCTTTTTTTCCAATGGGGATGCATCTAAAAGTTTCCCTGGCATTGGAAGAATGGCACACAACATTTCTGCCCACATTTCACTACCAGTAATGGAGTCATATGGACTCCTTGGACTTTCAAGGTAGCCAAAACATAAACCTAGTTGTAGGTCAAAAGCATTTAGCCAGTCTCTGTCAAATAAACGAATGGTCTGGTAGTAAATTAGACACTTGTTATTTAGTGATGTTCCACCTCAAACAGTTAAATGGAGCTGTTTGGGCTCACGCAGGAGCTAAAGCAAAGTTAGAAAAATGTCTGATATTAAAAAAAGTGAGAGCACAAATGAAAATGAAAGAGCTTGGCCTCCTGCAGGAATGATTTGCAAGTGTGTTGAGCATGAATTGTCCAAATTCAATCAAAGTGAAATAGTGTATCCTCAGGAAGATAAGAATGTGCTATAGATTAAACAAAAGAAAATATCACCTTGATTATATTGTAGCATAGCTTATGGTTTTATGACTGCTTATAAAAGGAGATTAAAGAGTAAAAATGTGTCAATGTTTAAATAGTACTAAAAGAGACAGTAAGAGGGCAACTGTTTCTGGTTGGTATAAATGTTCCCATTACTTAAAAGAACATGTTTTCTGTAGTTAAAAAAAAAAAAGATGATTTTCTGCACTTTATCACAACCTGGGGACAATATTCTTCAAGTCCATTTTGCTGTAACGTTAGTCTCACTAGAATCCTGATTATTATTTTTAATAGCTGTTTGGACCATGACTCATTGAATAGTTAGCATATGCCAGTCGCTGCTCTCCACTCTTAGAATAAGTTATTTTTTTCCAACAATTCTGAGATTTCTATTTCACTGAAGAAGAAACTGAATCATACTGATCAAATGATTTATACAACAGGCTACCGGAAACTCAGCTGGCAAAGCTACAGAGTTGGATTTGAATGTGGATTTATCTGATGACAAATCCCTTGATCTCAGCTGATGCTCTATCCTGCCTCTTTTGGTAAATAGATACTATTATTGGCCAGGAGGAGCTCTGAAAAGTAGAAAGTGATACCTTAACATAAAGCAATAGGTGTATCTCCTAGTGTGCATCTTGACAGTTTTCATGGCATACCCTCTATCTTTTCAGGTGGAAAGAAATAAAAATGTTAAAAGCCCAATATTATGCATCCATAGATGGTTTGATTTATATTGTTATTAGTAGGATGCTTAAATATCTCGTACTAAATTCTAGACGTGACTCTTCATTTTGTGTAAGAAACATCCCACGGATGGTCTCAATAGTACTTTGCATGCTCCCAAGATCTGACATTTTGCCCGAATCAGCTGTTGCAAGAATACAATGTGTAATTCTCTTCATTAGGAATAAATCACTGATCTGGTCTTTGGTATATTAAGGTAAAATGATTAATTCTATCAGGACCACAAAACACTAGGACTAATTTGAATGAAATATGCAACATGCACACAAATCTGTTCTTGCTCTGGTCTTGAGCATCTCATTTGACTCAAATATGAAAATTCTTGTAACCCTAATAAACTCTGTCTTCCATCCTGATGTTTTTAGAGTTGTACTTGCTGGACCAACTATCGAAACTGGTAGCACATAATTCTGCATAAACAACTTGTATTATTCTAATATTCTGAAATTTAGTAAACTGATGGTCCATCAATGTTCTCTTTAAATATAACTAGTACTTATTCCGTTGCTGTTTCTTTTTTCAGAACTCTTGTAGGGTCTGATTCTGTTCGGACTTGATAATTTAACCAGTGCGTTGTCTCCTTCTTGCTGTGAGATTAATATATTTTGACCATTCTATGAATGCTTGAAAATAGACCCTATATACCAGGATTTGATTTTTGTCTTGTAATAACTTACAAAACAGCATAATATGTCAAAAAAGACAAATGCAAGGATGACAGTTGAAGTCAGTTAGCTGAGTATATACAGTTATATCTGGGAACCAAGACTATTTATGCAAGCGGTCCTCTGTCGTGTCCTACTTCTCTCGGACTCAGAGTCTAGCAGGGCAAGCCAAAATGTCAGCACAGGAAACAACGAGAGTTTAACTTGATAAACTTTAATCAGCCAATTTTGCTAACGTGACCACTTTTAACCCTCTACTTCAACTCACTACTACTACTTTTATTCTCTTCTCTCAGATGAGTGCTAGTGCAGTCATATGTCTATATTCTTCTGTAAAACAGCTTACAGTTAAAAGAAAGTGCTGCACAATATTATTCACTCACATTTCATCATATTTAAAACCAATTTAGACTAGCTTGGATATCCAGGACATTTACTGATTTATATTACTCCATAGCAACCTAACATTAAAGGAAATATTGAACTGAGAAGCACACAGATAACCTTGCCTATGTAGTGGGGAATCCTACAAAATTCCAGAAACATGAGCTGCTATTTTGGTAACTATAACAATGTTATCAATGCAAACATACCAGGTGTTCTTTTCCAAAGTGAGCCTACAAACACTCAGATTTCCTAAGTCTGTTTTCATTGGAGACAACTTTCTTTAACAGAGTGAAAAGTTTAAACAGTAGGAAGTAATACGGAATAGGAGTTTGAAGTCTCCGTATCACATCCTCTTTCTTTTCTTACTGTGGTTGACATTTTATGACATAGTAACTCATTTGGCCTCTTCATGCCTCAGTTTACAAACCAAGCTTGTAAGACAATACTGCGGTGATTTTGAATTACGCCTTTGTTAATTTTTGAAGTTCAATACTGGAGGCTAAGTATTAAAAAGCCATATTAAATAAGATGTGGATTTGCCATTATTGTTGTTTGATTGCATTTTAAAGAAACCTTTAGAAAAGGCAAAGCTATGGAGACCGAAGGCCCCTGAGGGGTTGCCTGGGTTTGGGGTGGGAGCAGGAGTTACTGCAAAGGAAAAGGGAAGAACTTTCTGAGGGAATGGAAGTGTCCCCAGACAGGATCCTGGCAATGGCGTGGATGACTGCCCATGTGTACCGAGAGCCATGGCACTCCATATGAACGGTGGGATCTGAATTATACCTCAGTAAGGAGGTAGTTCTCTTGGGACTCCCGCTCTCCTCAGAGTAAGGGCAAAGTCTTCCTCGTGGCCACCAAGGCCTGGCGCGATCTGGTCCTCTGCACACCTCTCTTTCCTTACTCACCCGCTGGGGCTGCTCTGGCCTCCTCTCTGTTCCTTCATTGTACCTGTATCGCCCACCCCAGGGTCTTCGCACTGGCTGTTCCCTTTAGGGAGAACTCTTCTCCCATGTATTGGTGTGACTCCCTCTCCCCCATCCTTCAGGTCTTTGTTCACCAATGTCACCTCCTCAGAGAAGCCTTCCCAGACCATCCAATTTAAATCACAACCCTCCGACCCATACCCCTCACTTCCTCTTCCTCTCCCCAGTTCTGTTTCCTTCCACGGCACTTATTGTCACCTGAACTGGTACGTATTTCTCTTTCTTACCCTATTCACTGGCCCTGTGCATCCTCCACAATGCCCCTCCCAACCCCCACTTCACCCCACCTTCACCTAGAATAAACAAAGCATCAAGAGGACTGGGCCTCTGCTTTTTCACAGCCACATCCCCAGAATCAGGTCTGGGTCTAGCATGGAGCAGGGCCTTCATACACGTTAGCTGAAGGAATGAACGGCAGAACTGTAGGCCCGGTGTCTGAGCCACTGGCTAATGGAGGAGCAGGCTGGCTGAAGCACAAGACTGAGCCAAGGGCCAAGGACCTGCCTGCTCTATGCTAGACCCCTCAGGTGCGGGAGGATGGTGGCAGCTGTGAACACATCAGTGACTAAGACAGCCTTCTTGCTTTTGGATGTGCTTGTCTAATCTCACACACCTTCCAAGAATATCTGCGAAGGGGCCTGAGGGCCGAAAAGCAGTTGAGATCCCGAGGGCTGGGCAGGGCCCCGAGGAAGCCTGGCGTCTCAGCACATCCTCACTGACTGCCAGGAATCCACCATGGGAGTCAGGGACCCCCACCTCAGCTCTGCCTCCATTTCAAAATCCATCCATTCCACAAACGCTGAGCTCTTGCACTGTGCCCGGCCCCGAGCTGAGCGGTGTTGTGGACATAGATAGCAGTGATGAAGACTGCCCTTTTGGAGCTCCCGGGCCAGTGGAGAAGACAGACAAACCGGTCCCAGACTGTGACAATCCTGAGTGGGCAGGGCTGGGTCAGGGGACTCTGGAGGGCTGTGGGGAATAGATGGGACACCTGGCCCAGCCTGAGAGGGTCGGGGAGGGCTTCCCGGAGACAGAACATCTGAGATCTGCAGGGCTAGTAAAGATTAACTGGGTAAAGAGGGGAGAAGGATGAAAGGCTAAGTGAGGAAAGAGACAGGAAAGAACACTCCTGGAAATAAAAGAAGTTCCTTGTGGCTGACCCTTCTCGAATCCAGTGGTTCTCGAACAGAGTGGTTATCTACCATTGAATTTTGAAAAATAATCCACATTCAAAATAAATTTGTGAGATGCCATTCATTAAAAATAAGTTATCCCCTCAAAACGTGAAAGTAAAGTGACCCCTTGAGTAATAGATTGGGTAATAGACAATTTTTCAGAAGGTTCTAGCCAATATCCTAGTATAAAATATAAATTTCTTTGTTTTATACATAATGGTCGTTTGAGTTCCACACAGCCCCACAAAAATTCAGGCAGGATGGACATCATTTTTCTCATTTGAAAAACCAAGAAACTGAAGCTCATGAAGTTGTGTGTGTTTAAACAATTCAATGATGGAGCCATGACTACAATCTAGCCTTTAATCTTTGGATGTTAATACAAGAAAATGGTTAAGATCTTGAGTCCTGCAATCAGAACAAAATGGTTTAAAGTATTGGCTGTGTCATTTACATGCCGGAGGGCACTGGGCAAGTTGTTTAATCTCTTTATCACTCAGTTTCTTTGTCCGTAGAGATAATAATAGGGTCCACCTCATAGTATGGTTGTAAGATTTAAATGCCTATGTAAAGTACTTAATATAGTGCCTGGCTTATAATAAGCTCTCGGTAAATGTTTGCTAATGTAATCAGCCTTGTCCTTTCTGCTCTGTGGAGGCAGCCTCCGAAAAGTGGTAAAAGCTTGGCTTTGGAATCAGGTGGATGATTTCTGATTTCTGCGTTATCACATGACATTGATATGAATTACTTGCCTTTAACCTCTTCTGGACAGTTTTGTTATATGTAAAATCTTGATACTCTGATGATTAAAGTCCTAATCTGTAGAAGGGGAGGTTTAACAAATGTTCATTTCCTTTTTATTCAAACACCTCGAACCTTCTATAAAAAAGTTTATTTACCAAATACTTAATTTTATACTATGCATTTTGTCCTTTGCTTGTGTAAGCCATCTTATTCAACAATGTATTACCAGCACCAAGTATAGCACCTACATCTTATTAGGTATCCAATAAGTATGTGCATTTTCTATAACGGGAGGGAAAATTCTCCGCAGCTTAGGATGATCAGAGAAGAGTTCATGAAGGAGATGGAATTTACGTGGATCCTGAATAATGTTTGGAAAAGGTGGTCACCACATAAAAATGGAGAATAATATGTAGGAGACCTACTCATGGTGATCAGCAGCCCACAAATCGTAAACTTCACATGTTGAGAAGAGAGATGATTCTTGTAGAAGTCTTAAAGATGATCGCCTTCAAATCTGACACAGAAGATAGTTAGAGTTCTAAGACAGGAGTGATATGCATCCTGGAAGGACAACAGGGAAAAGCGAGTGTACGATGGTGGTTTTAGAAATGAAAAGACAAGTAAAAATTCATCTTTTCCACCTTTTAAAAGTAATGCCAGAATGGTTTGTTAAGTTGTGTTTACAATTCTGAGTTAATAAAATTTCACAAGATCCGTTTCCCCTCCCTCTATCTTCCTAACTTTGATTCTAACTTTTCTGTTTGAATAGAAATCATTCCATTAATGTGAACAATATTCCACATCTATATTAAAAGAAGCTTTGGAAAACTGCAAATTTATAACTACAGATTACAACATTGTCAGGAAAGAGCGTCTTTTTAATAACCTATTCACAGACCCTTTCACTTTCTTATTTCCTTTGTAAAAGCTTCTCGTTTCCATTCCTCGTGATCAGGCTCTGTTGCCGTCCAGAACTGCTGCACTGTACCTGAGTCTTCAGCTCGGTCACTCCACTCTCTGACCACCGCCTCTTAGTCTGTTACCCCCTCACCATCTGTTCTATGACCTCATGATAGACCCTTTTACTATACCTTCACCTATCAGCCTTCTCCTCCCACCGGTGAGATGGTTCCATGGTGGTTCACGTTCTAACCTTTCCTCTCACCAATATTCTACATTTCAATGTATTATCACCACTTCCTTATAAAACTCCAAACAGGAATGAATCCGGTGCTTCCAGCATTACAACGACAAAGTAAACTTTTACCAACTTCCCCTTATTCTTAGACTACTTTAAGACTTAACTTCTTAGGTGAAATGTGGCCATCGTATAAGACTCCTCTCAACAACTGTCTGTAAATTTCGATTCACCTGCATCCATATTTTTCTGTCTCCTCTTTTAAAAGAAGTTGTGTTCCTTCTCCTAAAGTTAATCTCTCTACCTGAGCTCTCTGCATTTCTATTCTACCTTCCCTCTCAAAGACTTTACCTATTAGTGATCCCAGCCAGCTCTCATAATCTCAAATTCACATTCTTTATTTTCTCCTTCCCAGGAGCACTGAGCTTGCTTCAATCTCTCCTCTCTTAAGAAAAACAAAAACTTCCATCGACCCCACATTGGCATACATCTACCCTCATCTTTCTTTCCCATGAAGGACACCTCTTTGAATGAGTTATTGACCTCATTTCTCCACTTCCCAACAACCCTTTACTCCTTACACTTTTCTGTCTAGATTCTGTCTTTACAAGTCTATTATAGCAGACTTATTCTTACTAAGGATTACAATGACTTATTATAGTTAAATCCAATGGATAACTATTGTCCCTTGTAACTTTCTGTAGCATGTAACATCATTTCCCAGTTCTTTTCTCTTGGATTCTGAGATCAGGGTGCCAGGATGGTTGGGTTCTGGTGAGACCTTCTTTCTGAGTTGCACTTGCAGAAGGTCACTTTCTCTCTGTGTCCTCACGTGATGGGGCAAATGTGGGGACACATTTTTATGATAAGGCCACAGTCCTATCGGGTTATGACCCCACTTCCAGGTACAGTCACACGGAAGGTTAGAGCTTCAGCATATGAAGAGGCATGTAATTTGTTCAAAGCAATGTCCTAGATTGAACTCATCAGCTTTATCCTAAAACCACTTTGATGTTCTGTGTTCCCGTTTGTACTGAATGACATCCATAACCATATAATATAACAGTAAAGAAAACAGGTGCTAGAACCAGGCATCTCGGGCTCAAATGCAGGTTCCTAGCTTTTACTAACAATTTGACTTTGGGCCTTAGTGTTTTTCATTTCTAAATGGATTTTTTACTTAACATCTCTCTCATAGGGGTGTGGGGTTAAATGAGTTGATATAACCCTAAATAGTGCCAGGCCATAGATATAATTATTAAAACAGTGCTCAATAAACATCAACTATTATTATTCACCTAATTGGTTAAAACAAACTCCTGCAAGTCTTCCTTGGCCCTTACCTTGCCCTCTGCTCTGTATTTACTTAATTTCCAGTTCTCTAGTTTCTATCTCTTGAATATTCTGGAACTGAGTGACACTCTCCGCCTTTCCCCTTTTCCAAGCCAGCGACCAGTACTCTTTTCTGAATTGCTACAATAACATAATGACTAGTCTTCCTTGCCACTTGGCTGACCTCCTTCCAATCTATTCCCACAGCACATCCACAGTGTTGTTTTTTTTTTTAATGCAAATCTCTTCATGCCAATGGTCTACTTAAATCCTTTAAATGGCTCCCCAACATCTTTACAATGGCTTACGTTTCTTCATGATTTTTCTGTGCTTACCTTTACACCCTCATTTCTCTCTGCTGACCTGCTTCACTCAAGGCAGTGGCCACATAAGCGACTTTATTCACTTTAAGGCAGTACTTACCAAGAATCGTTTTACTTCACGACACACAGAAAACGATAATACATCCGTGGCACACTGGGTAAACCAACAAGTTTACTTTTGTCTTGGGGCAATTGGCCTGAGACCTCAACTCACCCCCTAGGATGAGGGAATCAAGATTTAAACATATCTGTAATTCTTTCACAGCAAACAACAGAACTAGGGAACATTAGCTTGAAAGCTCTGTCTCATATACCGGATGCTCTCGATTACAGATTACCACACCCATGCCATGACCTCCACTCTCCCCTTCCACAGCCACCATAAGCACTACCAAAATTCCTCTAATGGGCAAACTAATCCTTTACATTCCAATTTAGAGAGCACTTCCTCCGAAGAAAGCTTCGCTTACCCTTCATGTCTGGGTCAGATGATTTTCGTCTGTGATCCAAATAGCAGCTTTCATAGCTTATATAAGTAAGAATATGCTCCTGAGGGAACTTTCCACATATATTGAGAATACAATAGTAAATAAATGCATAGGATCTAGTGGGAACATAGAAAAGTCTGCAGAGAGCTCATAAGAATTCAATACTAACATAAAATTAGCTTTCAGTAGTGCCTAAAAACTCTGACCATGTTGTCACTTCCTGTGCTTAATTAGGTAGATTCTTCACCGACATATTAAAACAAACACTTTTTATGTAATAAACCAACTAATGCAATTGCCTACCTAAGTACCAGTGCAAACTAGCAAGATAATTGCTTTTCTGAAATAAGGAAGATGTAGTTTGGGCACAGAATAAATTTAACTAAATGGTAGATATTTACACTATGGGTTCGTTTTGGGGGAAATATTTAAATGCTCTCAAGCATCACAACCTACAATCTACATGTACAAATGTAAATTTCACTGTATCTTCCAGAAAAAAATAGATCTTAAAAGCATGATTAAATTACCCTTTTGTATTCCTTGCTCAAGTCTGTTTCAAACTGTGTGAATGATTGATAATTAACTTGATACTTTAACATCTTTATTCTTGGAACTAAAGTAATTCCACTAATTCCAAGGTGCTTTTTAAAGATGAACTCAGTTAATTTAACATTTAACATCCCGTTACATCTTTGGGACTGAAAATATACATACACAAACATAACTTAATCTCTGTTCTTTTTAAGCTAATTTATCTGATTTTGAACTACCACTTATTGTAAACAAAACTTTTACATGAAAGGAACATGTGAGATATGAGAAAAGTGGTTACAGGAATTCAGGGTTGTAAAATAACTTCTTCCGAACAGGACATTTTGGGGTTTTCTACTACTAATAATCAGAATCGTTTTTTTAATGGACTTAGTCATTACACAAACAATGTCAAAGGGAAATTTAGGAAAATTTATTAGGTAATAAATTAAAGCCAGCTGACTAGTGGACAAAATAGCTTTGAAATCTATTATTATATTAAGAATTTGGTTTGTTATTCTTGAAGGAAGAGGGGACTGACCTAGATGACATTTCGAGGTTCTCCCAAAGTTGTATTCTTACTGTCATCTCTCTTTAGCATCCTTGTCCATCCACCTATCCTCCTTTCCACTATATGTTCCTCTTATTTGGCTCTTTCTCCTTAGCTGCTAACATGTTCAAATGACCCAAATATCAAATATCAACAACAACGACGACAAACAACATTCCCTACTTTCTCCTCTGGCCACCAGCTTATGTCCCTTTTCTCCTCAGTCAAAATTATTTAAATGTCAACATTTCCAAATCTATTTCCTCAACCCTTGTTTACTCCTCCACGTTACAGCCTGCCCTTTACCTATCTTTCCGTGGAAACTGTTCAGTAATGTTACTGAGAAACCGTATTACTTTTCTAGGGAATTTATCTCAGTCTCCCTCATGCTCTCAGCATCAGTTGATACTACTGAAAACATCTCTTGATAACATCTCTTCTTCTTGACTCTTTAGCTTGGAAATGGTCAAAACAAGCCAATGCATCTGGGTTCAGGCATATCCAGGAGCGGTAGGATTAACAGCTGCTAGCAAAACAGTGCACTCGAATGGACCCGGGATTGCAGGGTGATTTCTGCTTAGCACAGCAGCAGCGAGCGGCTCAGCCATTTTCTTATTCTCCTACTGATCTCAAGTTTTCAAAGGAGAGAACTGAAAAAAAAGGGGGGGGGCAGGAGAACCTAGCAGAGGAGAAGGAATTGAGAAAATCGAGTAGCTATGTGCGATTTGCGAGGTTATTCTTTGTTCTATTTATAAGACTAGACTGTGAGCCAAGGGTGTGTTCCTGCTGCAGTAGAAAACCACATACCACTGGACAACCACAGAAGCCCCTGTGGAAGCCATCACAAAATAGTGGAAATTATACTACCTAGAGCTGAAGGGGTTTGAATTCCCTTCTTTAGATAATTTACTTCCACTGGAGAGACCTCCTTCTCTTCAAGAATCTCCTATGATTTATTCAAACCTGCATAATTTTTTATTTCTCACTTAAGCATTCGTTGTAAATTAGAGGGCTCAAGTTACTTGTGAGACAGATTCTAATGATTGCAAACTACTTCTCCTGGTACTCTTATTTATTCTTTCCAACTTCCCCTTAATTATTCCATATTTTTCTGCTTATTAAATGTTAGTACAGCCCCATTATTTTTCATCCTTTTCTTACTTTGTAGGGACAATCTAGGTGATCTTAGTCTTTTTATTCTGAATCTCTGGCTTCATCTCAGGCCTGTTTTACAAACTTCAGGTCCATATTGCCTACTGACTATTGAACATGTCTACCTGTGTGTCCAAGAAAACCCTCAAGTCAACGTGGCCAAAAGATGCTTTTATATTTTTGTTTTTGATGACATAGCAGACTGAGTTAGTGGGGAACTGTCCCAATTACAAAAAGACTAGAAAGCTGATTTGGCTGTGAGCCTGCATATGGCAAGCAGGCGAAATTGAGATGCCTGAATAAAGCAGGACACTAGGAAGACTACCTCCTCAGTGAGATGGGGGGTAGAGCACTGAGTGAGAAAATAGACATACACGGGAAGTTAAAACTTACAGTTTGTGCCTACACACAGTTGTGGAACCCAAATGGTACAGTAGTACCTTAGCTGATAAAGTAAGTAAAACTGGTTCTGGAACAATAAAATAAGGAAGATAATGAAGCATTTCAAACCCTTGGGGTACATTGAACTCCTTAGAAAACAATCCCCACTAGAAGCAATTTCACCACCAAAGTAACAAATCACAGATTGGTGACTCAGGGACTCAAGTTTCATGTATCCACGGCACTGCCATCTTGGAATCCTTGATCTAACTGCGAACAGGAGTGAGAGTAAAGAAGGTATACCTGCTTTTGATTATCTTGGACTGGGACTGACACATAACTCTTACTCACATTTCATTGGTGAGAATAGTTAAATGACGCCACCTGGAAACGGGTTGGGTAACATGGTCTATGGACTGGCCCAGGAGAATGTAACGTCTTGTGAACATACAGCAATTATCTTTGCCACATTGTCTTATTACATAGGTTAGTAAGAGTTATTGGTTCTGCCTCAGGTATCATTAACTAATCCATCTTTTTCTCCTTCCCAATGCCTTCAAGCTTGCTTAGGCTGTTGTCATTTTTCACTTGGAATACTGCAATAGCCTCTTGAGAAGCCATCTATTTCCCCCTACCGCTGTTAGAACCCTTTGGCTGTGAATAACATTGTATTATACAGCGCTATGTATCATCTTATGGACTCCAGAAGCAATAATGAAACCAGGTCCAGGAAAGTCCTGGAGAAGAAATTGAAAGAGGATCAGGACAACAGCCCATTGCCAGGTATCCACAGTTGGTCTTTTTCTTATTTAGCCTCTATGCATTTGAACATTTTTTCTCCTCCTACTCCAGTGGTGTTTTCTATCTTAATGCTTTTCTTCCATATGATGTCATTCATTGGGAGTTTGGGCATGTAAATAACTTTTATGTTTCTCTTTTATCTGCCAGGACAAGGTAGATAAGTCATCTATTTCTTTCTATCTCCCACAGATCCTAACTTGAAATTTTAAACAATCCAGAAGACAGAGTACTCAATAAATATTTGACAAATCAGTGAATAGCCAACATTATGCCATTTTATACCTCTCTGAGCATATAGTTAACCGTCTTTGATATGAGTTGTACTGATTCAGACTTTGCATCCTTTCATCCTTCAAGAAAATCTCATGATGTCTAAGTCTCTAAACAGAGGGACAAGCGATCCTTTATTTTCTTGACTTTATCCTCAATGACATGCCTTAACTGGCTGTGTTTAATCCCATAGGAAAGGTTTGTGTATTTGTCACTCTGAGGACCGCTGTTAACTCAGAGCTTGCAAAGTGGTTTTGCATACAGTAATTATGCTCTCAAATTTTTCGTGGAAAAAATAGTATAGTACTAATAAAATTTAGCTTAATAAGTAATCGTATAGTGTTTTAGAAGCTGTTTGTTTTACATGTGTTATTGCATTTATTTTAATTTTTTTGGTCTTACCAATCATTTCATAAGTAGAAAGGGATGGGACTAGTACTTTTCCCAAGGCGTTTTTCCACTGTTTTCTCAAAGCTCAAATCTGAGAATTGATTTTGTTATCGAACCCCACATTATACCACTGTCCTACACAGCAGCTAGTGGAATAGTTCTCTTGGAAGTAAAACTAAATGTCATCAATAAAAGAGAAAATTGTTAGAGGCAGCGTAGGGGGATGGTAACAAGTGTGAGCTCTAAAGTAAGGTGCCTAGAACCAAGTCTAAGCTTCCTAACGTCTAAGCTGGTATTTGGGCAGGTTAATATGGTTATAATAATTGTATCTACTAAGAGTTTCAAACTTTGTTGGTAGAGATTAGGAAATGCATTTAAAGTATTTGGTATGGTGTGTAAGTTCATGTTAAGCACACAAGGCCCATTGTAAAGGCTGTATGAGGCATTGGTAAGAGTCCAACTCTCAACCCATGACATTAAGGTTCAAATCCCAGCTCTAACTTTTTCTGCCTGTGTGACCTTGACAAATTACTCAAATCCTCTGTGCTTTAGTTTTCTCAGCTATACAAGTGGGACCGTGACAATAACCACCTCACAGAATTGTTGTGCAGAATAAATGAGCTAATGCCTATAAAATGCTCAGTAAACTTGTTAAGTGAAAATTGCTTCCTATTCGGGAGATCTTCAGGACTTTTTCCAGTGTTGAGTGCTCTTGATAGTTAAGCCTGAGTTATAACAATTTTAAGTTAATTGTTATTAAAAGTTAATAACAATTTTATTGTTATTTTCTTTGCAGTTGGCAAGTCGATACTCAATGTTTCCAAATAAATTTATCATTTTTATTGTTGACATTTATTAAATTCCAATTAAAGTTATTAAGCGTACTCTAAGTAAAGAGAAGCAACAGAAGGAAACTGCTTAATGACTAAACTAGCATTATATATATAACTACATCCACTTGCCAGGAGGCAGGTTTTCATTACTAGAGACTGATAATTTCCTATTTTCCTATTCTTGAAATTGATATTTTCATTGTTGGGGCATCAGATAGATGCAGGTTGCTGCATCTCAGTTTCATTCTAACCACTCCAGATCTGGTGCTTCTGTTCTTTTAAAATTTGCAATGTGCCAGGTGGGTGTTGCCTTGAAGGATTAAATGAAGATAGATGATAGATAGATAGATAGATAGATAGATAGATAGATAGATAGATGGCTGATAGGCAGATTAGATAGATGTTAGATAGATTTCAGCTCTGTTATTGAACTAAGTTATTTATGACAATTAAATGCACTTCCCTTCTCCCTTTCCTAAATAGCTTTTCACCCTAAAATATAAATTTGAAATTTCTATTTGAGCCAATGCTACATTGAGCTGGAGCGCTGGAGTAATGCAGTACACGCTTATTTAGGTAGAACTGCTGCTTGGGGTAAGTGAGCCTCCCAGGGATTTAGATCAATGTAAATTACATTTTCAGTCGTATAATTTACTTTTTTGTTTTGTTTCGTTTGGTTTGAAGTTTTTGTTTTTAAATAGATTTTATTTTTAGAGCAGTTTTAGGTTCCCAGCAAACTGAGTAGTTGGCATCCCCCACCAAGTGGGACATTTGTGATGATGGATGAACCTACTCGACATCCTTTCACCCACAGTCCATAGTTGATATGAGGGGTCACCCCTGGTGGTGTATATCCCATGGGTTTGGACAAGTGTATGAAATGGATCCACTATTACATATCACAAAGAGCAGTTTCACTGCCCTGAAGATACTCTGTGCTCTGCCTATTGTATCCTACTTTTGAAAAACAAACAAACAAACAAAATTCTATTATTCTCCATCCCTCCCTCTTTCCTTTCCTTTTTCTCCACTCCAGTCACTCTGGCTTCCTTTTTTTTTCACTGGAATTCACCCCAGACCTATCCCCTTAGATGTCTGTTTGGCTAACTTCTTCAGGACTTTAAACCTTCACTCAAATCTTTATGTGAGTGTTTTTTTTTACTTGAGATTATCCTGAGGATCCTTTCTTAAATTACAATCCCACCTCCATTCCCCACATTATACTCTAGGTTGGTTTTAAATTTTTTCCATAATACTTATTATCTTCTAATATATGAAAAATAAACTATGTCTCTGGTTATCATCTATCTTTCCCTCTCAAATGAAAACTCCACAAAAGCAAAGATCTTTTTTTTTCTTTTTCTTTTTTCCCATTGCTGTATCCCAGGTAACTAGAGCAGTGCCTGGCACTTAGTAACCACCCAGAATAGTTGTAGAATAAATGGGTAGGAAAAAAACAGAATTCTTTTAGTCTAGGTTGATAAAATATATGTCTCTATGTTCACAAATGAATTGTGTGGAATTACAGTGCTTCCTTGTAAAGTATTAAAGTAGAATATAGGTATCATTTATTTCTCTCTGTTCTAAAAAAGGTCATTTCCTTTTAGACCAGGTGAAGTTAAAATCTATTAGGGTACTCTTGCCCTTTTAAAAGGTAGATGTACAAAAATTTTTTTATCAAATTTATTATATTCTTAATTATAATAAAATAATTACCTGCAAAATTTAGAAAGTTATATTTCTAAACCAAGTGAAAACTTGTGAGGTTTAAAAAAAAGAACGCTAGAGACAGAGATTGGCACAGGTATTTCTTCTGCCACCTAATTTGTTGGCAGCTTGCTCTACGTTTCGTGCTTCGGTTATAAGTTTCTTGTTTTCTGGATTTCTGGGCCTCCTTTTCACAGAGCCGGAACCATGTAAAACCTTCAGTTTCATCCTCATTTTAGGCAGGGAGAACTGAAGAGGCAGGCTGCTCGTCTCCGACTCTGCAGCAAACGTCACTCTTTCTGCTGGTGTTACTCTCCCCTCTCATTCCCCATTCTCTACAATGAGCTTTTACATATTGTCTGTGAGCTGGCTACTCTCCGCCATACTTTCCAATTCTGACGACTTCCCAAGGATCGACATCACTCGGTGGCCCACAGCCTCCTTCGGTCTCTCCAGTTCTCCCTGGATTAGCGCCTTTCGCGTGAACCGGACAAAACGAATACAGTGCATTATTAGTCTCCCACAATGAACTTCCAAGTTGCACCTTATGCTGCGGATATCTAGCTCTGTCAGATATTGGAATGACAACCTTTCTCCTGTAATTGATGTTGCATCCTGTCTACCTAATGCTTACCTTTCAACTACCTTCTATTTTCTCTAACCATATATTTTAGTATTATTTTCTGCCTATGTAGGCAGACTTCCTACCGACGGCTTGCCTCATTCTCGTGTGTGGGTAGAACCACACTTCGCGGCCACTCAAAGAATGCTGTGGCCTGCCACAGCTATTCCTACTGAATCTGACCACATTTCAAGATATGAGTTATACTAGTATTTAAGAAGAGCCGATGGATTAGATAATTTGTAGTCTTTTCCTTTGCTATTAGTGTTTAGTATGCAATTTTGTAAAAATAAGCAGCCGAGCATGTCATAAACTTCTTTACCAAAGACTGCATAGTCATCTAGCTAATAAGCTTCAGAGTGAGTCAGAGACACAACTGCCATTGGCATGATACGAGTGCTACAGGGAATAGACACAGCTGTCATCTGCAAGGTTTCTCTTATTTGAAAACTCTGCGTTATATTATTCAATATCGGTAGAAAATACAGATGTTGAAAATGATTATTGGACTACATGGACATTTGAAATTCAAATCTGTAGGGCAAACTAGGAACTTTGGGCAGCACATTGGAAAGAGGAAGAAAATATTTCATCTTGCGAAACCAAAGCAATGAAATGTCTCTTTATTGGGAGCTGATTCTGCTCTTGCTAAGTCCTGGACACTTTAAAACTTTTCTTTAGACCCACCGTTGACTGGGCTGAAGAGGGGATGTCCTCACCCCCCTGGTCTTCTGTATAATCTCTCCCTGCTTTACCTGTGCTGCAATGACACAGGTAAATAAGACACCTGCAAATAAGCAGAGTTTCTGGGAGAAGTCTTCCTGCGCCGCATGTCATCTGAAGCGCATCAAAGATCTCACGTAACCTAAGAGAGGTGTGGAGGTGATCTGTTGTCTTTTCTGGTTATGATCTGTGCTTCAGTGTGTATGTATATGCTCATCTTAAGTCCACAATATATGTGCTCTCTTTAAAACTTTTTACTGTGTTTTAGAACACAACATTTATTTTAATACATATTTTATAATTGCCTTATGATTTAAAAATCTTTTATATTACACTCTCATAAGAGAATTGCCTCAAAACGCATAACTAAAAATAGGATAGAGGCTATATGCAATGAAAATCTCTATATGAAAAAAGAAAGTCCGTGTTAACAAATGCAATTTCTAACTTGGAGAGGCAGTTGGAAGTTGGTTGTTAGGTATTTTTTTGCTGATTACTTCAGGCTGGTTGCTGCCAGAACTGTTATGTGACAGGCTGCATCTTATCCTTTCTTGTCTGCGTGCTGTGCATGCGCCTTCTCTATTCGAGAAATTTAGGAACTACATAGAGTCTAGAAAATAGGCTGAACCTTCAATGCAAAGAGCAGGTACAGTGAGATCCTGCATTTTGGAGCTGGAAAAGAATCTTAGGTCATTTAGTAAATATGTCCCATTTTTCAGATAAGAAAACTGTGATCCAGCCGGAGAAAGTAATGAATTGCCCAAGGCCACATAGAAAGTATGTGGCAATCTGAGACTAAGAGGCCTGCTTTCTTCAGTAGAAGCTTGGACTTCTCCCACTCTGCCAGTCTCTTCACCCACCACCTGTAAAGGTTCATCAGCTGGCTTTACAGTTCCGGAAGACTGAGCCTAGGGTCAGCAGTCACTGTGTTATCCATTGGCAATTCAGATTTGGAGCCAGGCTAGCAAGGCAGAAACTGCATGAATTCTAGATTAAAAGCCCAGCTATTTGTTAGCTAGGTTAGCTTTATCACTTTAGGTTCCGTTTCATCATATATCAAACACAAACGTCAAAGAGTTACTGTTTCATAACCGGTGCTAAGGACTCAATACCTTTTGATGATTTCCCTGCCCTCGTTTCCCTCCTTGGGGTTCCACGTCTTTTGTCACAGCTTCTTGAAACAAAGTGAAGGCGACCCCGAGTCTAATTGCAAAAGGCGACTCACTGGAGTGGAGCAATTATTCCGGTATCGCCAATATTTTCCTAATTTTTTAAACAAGCTCCTGATTTGGGGACATCCTATTTCTGTTCTCAGGAGAAGAGCAAAAGTTAAACAAGTTGAAACGAGTCTTTCCTCCTTTTCGCCTGCAAAGATAGAGTACTGGGCTTAATATTTCTTGGTATGAAAGGAACTTCCAAAATGCAGCCCTTACCTTTTTTCTGCCCAGTTTGAGCTTCTTAGAAGACCAGCCCGCTGCCTGTACTGCCGAGGCTTCCCTCTTTCTTGCTCTAAGAGCTGGCCTTTCTGGTTTCCTCTTCTCCCTTTCCCTTCCTTCATCTATAAATATGTTGACACTTCTCTCAGTCTAAACAAAAATAAAAAGAAACCCTGCTCTTTCATTCACACATCTTTCACACATGTTTCATGTCCCTAACAACCAATTAAAAAATAATTCATTTCTCCTACTCTGAAATCCATTACAATCTAACCTCAGCCTCAAACCCTCTCCCGAAACCACTCTTGTTAAAGATACTGAGGACGTAACTATGGCCACAGTCAACAGCTCCTCCAGTCCAGATTTAACCTGGTTCCTCTCGATGGATTTGACAGTTTCCTTTTTCTTTATTTTTTTTTTTAAGATTAAAAAAACCCCCCAAACCCTAGAATCTCATTTTAGAAAATAACAAAGTGGAGAGAAGCAAAAGAAAAAGAAATCACCAACATTTCACTAGGAGAAACTACCCAAAACAGCTGGGTGTGCAGCTTTACACTATGAGCACGCACGTACACACACCCACCCATGCACACACATGAGAGCATGCCGTTTATTGTACTTAGTATTCTGCTTGTTCATTAATGCATTTTAAACTGTTCTATGTCAAAAGGCATAATCTTACTTTTGCCAATCTTTTAGAAGCTATATTTAAATTAACTAAATGACTCTTAGATGTATATCTTAGAAATCTTTTCTAACCAATTGTACATCTCACAAACGACATCAAAATAAAGCGCTTATAGCTATGTTACTATTATCCCAATAAAATTTTAAGCAAAAACATTACTAGAGATTAAAGAAATCCATTTTATAATGATTAGAATGAATTTCATGGTTTAATTCAGCAGAAAAACTTAACAAATTTTAATTTGCATACAAATAAAATTATAATCTCAAAATAAAGCAAACATGGTCATCATGACAAGGAAAAATAGAAAAATCTACAACTACAGTGGCAGATTTTAATGTACTTTTAATGCACTTTATAGAGTAAACAGGCACACATAAAATCAGTAAAATCAGTAAAGATATAGAAGATTTAATATTAATTTAATATTCCAATAATTTAACATTTTTGGAATAATAATATTAAAAATGACTCAGTGAACAAATACAAAACACTGCACACAACAATTGCAGAATAACAGATACTTTTTTAGTGCACATAAAACATTTACAGAAAATATGCTGTATTCTAGGCCATCAAAAAATTCAAATAATAAAATAAATCCTCTGAACTCATATTAAGATATTGATACAGCTAATGATAACTTTATATTTAGAAATTAACTTCTAAATAAACCATGAGTCAAAGAGAAAGGATAATGGAAATTAGAGAAAATATTAAACTGAATTATAATAAATATAAATCAATACTTGTGGAATATAGCTTAAGCAAAACTTTGAGGGAAATTTACATCTTTAAATACAAATAGTCAGGAAAAAAGATAATTATCAATATCTTTTGTACTCATCTCAATAAACTTAAAAAAAGCAAAATAAAATAAAGGAGTTAACAAAATAAATAAATAAAAGGATCGAGGTAGCCAAAATTTGTTTGATGACAGTGCTAGTGAATCTGACAAATTTCTGGACAACTGATCAAGAAAAAAGAGTTAAATAACAAAAAAAATGAAAAGATGCTGCAGATATTTTTTAACAAATAAGATATTGTGAACAACTTAAAGATTTAGATGCAATGGATACATTCCTAAAATACTGTATGTAATCCAAATTGACTCATGAAGAAATAGAAACCCAATACAAAAACAGAATTAGTAGTCAAAATCTTTTAAAAAGAAAAATTTTAGTTCCAATTTTCTTTGCTGGAGTTTTATATGAAATGGTCAGGTTTTCATATAAACATAAGTTTGCAACTCATTTTGGTAAATGCCAAAGACTATGATTGCGGGAACATCCTTTTTTTTTTTTTTTTTTTTAAGAAACTGCCAAACTATCTTCCAAAGCGACAATTGTATGATGAAATAACGCTCAGCTATAAAAAGTCATAAATTATAGATGCTATAAGAGCATTATATAGATTGAACAAACCTTGACACAAAGAAATACATATGTCTATGAAATAAAATAAGGAAAACTACTTTACGATGGTGGTGGAAATCAGAGCAAAGCTATTTCTGGGCAGGAAGAGATTGGCATAAAGGAATTTTCTGGGTCTGTGAAATGTTCTGTATTTCGATAGAATGTAGGTTATACGAGTTTATCCATTTGTCAAAACTGATTACACTGCACGCTTAAGACCTATCTAATTCACTGCAGCGGTCCCCAACATCTTTGGCACCAGAGACCGGTGCTCCTATGAGAATTTAATATCTGATGATCTAGGTGGAGCTGAGGCAGTGATGCTAGTGCTGGGGAGCGGATGCAAATACAAGCGAGCTTCACTCTCTTGCCTGCCACCACTCATCTTGCTGTGTGGCCGGCTTCCTAACAGGCCACAGACCAGTACCGTTCCACGGGGGTTGAGCATCCCTGTTATAGACCTCAGTAAAAGTTTTAAATGGCGCACATAACAAATACTAAGGGAAATTAGCATTCAAAATATAAGGTACTTAACTTTTCTTTAGATAGTCTACCAGGCAGGCAGACTGTTGCAAGGGCCCTCCCCTTGCCCCTTCACCACCCTAAATCCTTCAAAATTCTAAGGTTTTCCTTCTTATTCAGTAGATCAATGCAGAGCAGAGAATAACTGACACCCATGCTGGAGGTCAAGATACAGTTTACGCCGGTGAGTCAAGGGAAATGTGGGATCACCGGCTTTGTGCACATTGCTGTCTGTTATTATTAGGCTAACCTTAACTATTACTCAGTACACTTCTGTTATATTACGAATGATTTCCCAGTGTTGTCCAGGGATTGGCCACTGAGTCTAAGATATATTTCTTCCTAGTTCATAAATTACTGTTCTTTTGTGGCCATAGTGGTCTTGGACGTGATAGTTCTGCTGCCAGAAATGTTAAGGTCATAAGATTTACATATAATTTGTGATACAAGTTTTTTACAATTCGTTCTTGTCACTCTCTCTTTGATCTAGTGGTTCACAAGGAGAAATGATTGACAGCTTTTGGTTTCCTAGGTTATAGTAGAATTTCTTCGTTAGTATCCTGTTGTGTTTTGCATTATATTTTCCATGTTATTATTTACTCACTCTATGAGATTGACAAAATAGTACTAATAAGTAACCAGAAGTACCATAAAAACTGTGCTGTAGGTTAATGGTATGTATGAACTCTGGACATACAGTCTAAAATGTATTGTTTTACACAGATAGAGGCTATAGAGAGAAATAAAGAAATTTGAAAAAAATTTTGCTATAATTACTGAGTAAGAGATACTTTTATTCCTAGGGAAGTTTGAATATGGTACCAAAGTGCTGAATATTACAACAGTTTCCAGAAGATACTTCCTGTGTCTAGTGTGCTGCTTAATATTGTTTAGGTTTTAGTATGTGAGCAAATATTTGGAGATCTGAATTGTTTTGGTTACGCAGTGAATAAACAGAAAAGCGAAGTGGGTTCTAATATCTACTGATTCAACATCCGGTGAGAATAAAACATTTGAGGGGTTCTTTGGCACTTCTTGTGAGTCTTTGAAGAGAAAGAAAATACGTCAGTGGATAAACTCAGGTGTATCTGAACTGCAGTAGTGACCTCTATTAACTGTGGAGATTGGATTTGCCTGGAGCTTAATTTCTGGGATTACATGCTTGAGAGTTCTGGAACGTGTTTTCCATTAAGAACTAAATACAATTGTTGTTCTTTAATATTTATGTATCTGGGCAGCCAAAGCCTGATGGAACTGACTCCCACTGTGTTGGTAGGTAAGGTTGGGTGAAAGACAAGTAATTCACAGATTTAACGTCATCTCTTCCACAAAGTCTTATTTGTTTTGCTATTTTCTTCACCCCTATATTTTGTACATATTATTTGTCTTGCACTCATTAATATGTTGTACTTATTTTTGTAAGAGTTTTTTTGAGATAAAATCGTATATGATAAAATTCACTCCTTTAAAATGTACACATCAGTGGTTTTTAATACATTCCCAGAGGTGTGCAACAATTACTATAATCTAATTTTGGAACATTTTAAGCACTCCCAAATGAAATCTCATACTCATTAATAGTAATTCTTCATTTTCCTCCTCCCCACAGCCCCTAGAACCACTAACCTAATTTTTGCCTCTGTGGATTTGCCTATTTTGGACATTCCATATAAATAGGATCGATCATACCATATGTGGTCTTTTGTGACCAGCTTCTTTCATTAACATAATATTTTCAAGATTTGTCTATATAATAGCATGTGAGACTTCATTCCTCTTTATTGCTAAGTAATATAATGTTGTAGCTGTATGCCCACTCTATTTATCAGTTGATGGGGATTTGGGTCATTTCCACTTTTGGGCTATAATGAATAAAACTGTATAAATATGTGCATTAAGTCTTTTTGCGAACATGTGTTTTTGTTTCTCTTGAGTAGATATCTAGGAGTGAAATTGCTGGGAAATACGATAACTCTACGTTTATGTTTTCCAAAGCAATCACATCACTTCACGTTTCCACCAGCAGTGTATGAGAGTACCAGTTTCTCCACATCCATGCAACTTGTTCTTGTCTTACATTTTAATTAGAGCCATCCTACTGTGTGCAAAGGGGTATCTCATTGTCACTGTCTTGTGTTTCCCTGATAACAAATGATTTTGAGCTTCTTTTCATGACTTATTGGTCACTTATGTATCTTCTCTGGAGAAATGTCTATTCAGATTTTTTTTGCCCATTTTTAAATTGGGTTATTTGACTTTTTATTATTGAATTGTAGGAGTTTTTGAATTATACTTTGGATAAAAGTTCCTTATCAGATATTTGATTTTCAAACACACTGCATTTAGAATATTGTCTCCACTCAAAATTATGGCCTCCTGGAAGATCAGAGTGACTTCTCCCCCACATAAATTCTCCATATTTATGCACTAAACAACTATTATGAAATATGTAGAATTCATTAAAAAAGAGAGTTGCTGTAGACAATTGAAAAGTTAAATAAATCGTGTATATTGTCACCTTATCTTCCACTGGAGCTTATATCTTTCTGCTTTTCAAAATATTACTGCTTCTGGAATAACAACCTTAATGCCTTTCAGGCAATGGTTATATAGTTCCTTCTCTATCACTCTTTTACTTAGATGTTCTCATTTGTCTAAATGTCAGATATCTCAAGTATTTTTCTTGCTTTACAAACTGTCTATCAAAAGTGGGAATCATGTTTTGTTCATCTTCATATCATCAACAACCAATGTTTGTTGGATGCCTTTGCATTCTTTCCCAGACTTCCAGAACATCCTGGTGCATTTCCCCTTCCTGTCAGCATCAGAGTTTTTGGTTGCAATAAACAGAAACAGATTCTGATTCAATTAGGCAAGAAGATAGATGACACTCCCAGAATCAATCAGAGATGGACAATCAGCCTCCTAGATACACATTCCCACAAACAACACACACATTGGATGAAGATGAATTTCTCAACTAAGAGGATGCTCTTAGGAAAGGTGAACAAATTCTGAATAGCAAAAAGGAACTGTAAATATTCTGTGCATTATTTACTTTCTATTCTCTATACCATTGTACCAAATGCCATTCCATCAGGATTGCTCTCTCTTCCCTAGAACAGATAAAACTGCACAACAGATTGGTTTAATGACTTTAGGAATTTGACATCTGAAGACAGTGATCTTTCAATCATCTATCCATCCATCCCATAATACATATGAAAAGCCGATGCTTGTTAATCACTGGGCAAAGTGCTCAGAAAGAGACCAGCAAAACAGATACACATGGTCCCTGCCTCATGAAGTTTATTGTATGGGAGGTAGACAATGAACATGTAAGGATACAAATTTTAAAAGTGATAAGTGCCATGAAAGATGTAGGGATCTGATCTAGTTTGTCAAGTCAAAATAGAAATTCCTGAGGAAGAGCTATTTAGATAATTTGAAGAAAAAGCAAAAGTTATTAGGTAAAAGGGAACATTAGGGGTGTTTCAGACAGAGGAACTATGTGGAATGGTCATATAATGGTAAAGATTATGACATATTCAGAATCAGAAAGAAGCCAATAAGCTTGAATAAAGACTGTAAGGAAGAAAGTACCAGGCAAGGAAGCTGAGGCCGAGGTGATCTGGGGTTAGATCAGTCAGGGCTTCATAGAACATGTTAAGGAGCTCTTCTTTATCTTAAGAGAAATGTTGAAATGCTTTAAGAAGAAGGGATACACGATGAGATTTGTATTTTAGTCAGCTCACACAGATTTCTGTATGGGAGAATCTATCATAAGGATCAGGGGTTATTCAGCAAAACTAGATCAGGAGGCTTCTGAAGGAGACCTTGTCATTTGCATTAGGGGTGGTGGCAATGTGGAGAATGAGGGAGAGATGTACATAGATTTTAAAGGACATTTTAAAGGCATTATCACTATGCTGAGGATAAGATGCCAAGGATGACGATTGAATGTATGTCTCATTCACTGGGAGAGGAGACATCAGGAGAGGCTCAGGTATGAGATAAAGATTATGGTTTTCCATGTTGGTCACATTGAATTTGAGGTACCACTAAGGATTTTAAGTGGAAATGTCAAGTAAAGAGTTAGATACATAGGTCTGGGGCTTGGAATTTTTAGATAACTTCAAAAGTTACTGAATAGAAATAATTTTAGCCTACTAAATCTTATAAAAAGAAAAAAAAAACCCTGCTTATTACAATGAGTGTTCTATCAAAATTAAACACAAGACTAACCGATACTCATTTACAGAGTTATAATAAATTTCTTGAACTTACCTGTGAGGATGTAAGAATAAATAAGAATATCTCAAATTAATGTCCAACTCCTTCCTAAAGCCTAGTCCAACTTGTCCCTCTTTACTCAGTCACTACGATAGACAATTCCTTCAGCTTCTGTTCCCAGCTTACTACTAATTCTTTTCATTTCTGATCATCAAGCACTTTTATGACGCACTCCAGAACTTTAGTCATTTATGAGTTTTTGCTTGGATCAGGTGTGTTTCTATATATCTGCGTTTTTATATACTACTTCTTTACATTATAAATTTTTTATAGAGTAGCAAAAGTTGTTGTTATTTACTAAAGAAAGTATATAATTATAAAGAGGCAGCAGACCTCTGAGTGAAAAATTAGAATTCCTCAAATAAAGTAAAAACAAGCAAACAGAAAGTTCAATAGGTATGTATCTCAGAAACCTTAATAGTTAGTCATATTGCTGTCATGCTTATGCTTAGTCTGCCTGCTCACTAAGGTTGGTTTGCTTTCTGGTTTCCAAATGTTAAGTACATATTTACTTACCTTATTCATCTTTGTTAGGTTCAAAGTCCCTTGGAAAGAGGAGGTTCCTTTAAAACAATTCTTTATCAGCCCAAAGACTCTGTGGGATTTGAATGAAGATCATAATTCATTTTAAATGACAACATTTGGATTTAAAAATGGAACTCTTGACAGTGTTTGACAGTAGGAAGTTTTACATGATCAGTTTGGAAGACAAACCTTTAATTCAGGCAAGAGGTGCTGGTATCGCGTTCTTTTCTGCTTTGAAGGGGGTTCAGAACAGGTGCCACTTTGGCATCTGAATTAGAGCTGGAGGCAGTCGAGACCCGGTGACCTCAGGAGAAAATTTTACCGTTTTTTAAAAAAGTTCAAATTAGGGGCCTTATCCATTATATATGTTGTCTCCAGAAATAAGTTTTTAAGACTTATCTTTAGGACAGAGAAAACATCTGATTACTGAATTTGTGCTCTTTTTATTGTCCTGCAAATGACCTTCCTTCCCTCTGAAGCTCCACGGTGCCTTACCTTATGAATGTTGTGTATACCTCATTTTCCTTTCTGTCTCTGAACCTCTCATGTATGTAGGGGGCCCCAATGTACGTGTATAATTAAATCTGGCTCTCTTCTCTTGTTAATCTAATCTGTCTCATGGAGATTTGAGTATTGGACCAGTTGGAAGAACCTAGAGGGGTAAAGTTTGCTCCTCCCCCACAACCTTAATTTTTGCAATTGTGAAATGATTCTCTTATTTTATACTATATAAACTACCTCAATTTTTAGGTTTCTTTTAAACAGCTAAAAGAACTCAAAAGTGTTATGGAAATGAAGTTGTGTGTACTTTGGATTGTATAAAGAGGGTAAGACAGAACGGGAACTGTGTGTTAGGTTTCTTCACTCTTAATCTGAAGCTCTTTCCTTAGCACCATGCACCTGGTTTTGGTATTTAGGAAGACCGTGATATAAAGAATAGGGGTTATGTGTTAGTCATCTCCGTGCAATGCATCAGGAGTTACCACTTAGTAATTTTTCCACTCTGCCACTGCCTCTACCAGTTCCCAAAACCTTTCTCCTAAACAATGCTCGCAATGTCACCATTAGTATTTATTTCTTTATATTAAAGTTTGTATTTCTTGATGCAAATACTTCTAGACATGATAATTAATGAAACCTAATCTTTCAAATACACGTTAGGCAGATAATTTCCTAAAGGGATGTTTGACCACTACATGGTGTAAAAAAAAAAAAAATATAATATATATAATATATATATATATATATATATATATATATTTACTGGGGTGCTGAGAAAGTCAGATCAAAGAAGACACCATGGATGAGGAAAAGTAAGGAAAGCCTCAGGTGATTGAACACAAGCTTCACGGGTAATCTTGCCTAAAGCCGGCAATTTACTTTTCTTATACAGAACACTCCTTTCAAGTCTTTTAATCTTCTTTATTTATTTACAGATTTTAATATTCTAGGAGCTCCAATTTAAGATCAATCTTACTGATAACTCAATTGAGAAAACAAATGCAGTTACATTCTGTACAAACATCTCTCAAATACGATTTTGTATATAATTTGGGATGAAACATGTGTCTTCTTAAAAAAAAAATACGGGATATTTTAAACAGATTGTTTATTATGAGAGGAATCACAGTTAGAACCAAAGTTCTTCTTCTTTGTTTCTGTTTCCATAGCTGATTTGATAATGACGGCGCTCTTTTACGTTGAGATTTGGTACATTCAGGCTGTGATTTACCTCTGCATCAGTGACATGAGAAATATTTTCAGCTGTTAGAAGGATGCAGTACAAAAGAAAGTGGAGTAAATTAAAAATATTAATCTGGTGTCATTGATTGTATTCTAGTTCAATAATTAAAATAATATCAGCTGATACCAGTAATTACTGAGCCTGAAGATTCAAAATTTGCCTAATCCCCTTTCAACTCTCAAAGTTTACTTTAGCCATTCAGTAAATCATACATTTTAATTTAATTCTGGTATTATAAGGTTAATAATACTATATCATATTATAAAGTTAGTGCCCTGTTTTCAAAGAGATTCTTTATTACCCTGTTCTTCTTTTCCTTACTCCTCTTCACTTTCCTCCCTCTCCATTCCCATTTCCTTCTGCTCGCTCCATCCTTCCCTCTCTTCCTAAACTGATTTACTCTTATAATCACGGTGTGCCTCAAGTTATTTGTCTATTCATAGACTCTCATTCAGTCTTTCTGCCCACATTTCCCCTTCTAATTCTTCTAAACTATCCTATGTTAAAGAAAGTAAAATAAAGATAACACTTTTATTTCAACTTTTCTCTTTATAAAACCCATGAATATTCTTATTTAATGTATCTTCATGTTACAGTGCAAGTGAGGATGTTATCACCTGATGAGTTCCTAACACTTTAGCATAATCCATCGTAGATGTTCTATAAATGTGATTAATGAAGAATATTTTTTAAGATACAGGACAATTGCGATTGCAATATTAGATAATATCGCATGATACTCAAAGCATAGCAGTGCATATCATCATGCTAGATTTTGATCGACATACCTGCAAATCTTTATCATATATCAAGGCATGATGAAGCCTGATTCATGCAGTGGCTGCCATTGTTACCAAGTTGTTGCTTTGAGGACAATTAGACTGAAGGAAATGGGTAGAGATTTATTGTGCACGTAAGATGCCTCATTGTATTCCCCTAATTCTCATTCATATTCTCCAGCTCTCTTCCACATTGGTTTTAGGATTGCAGACGTCCATGTTACTGGGTTTACATCATTGGTTTCAAGCTGACAAGTCGGAAAATGTTATCGCACTTACTGTGTTTGAATAGAAAAATACTTTTAAAACAATATCTCTCAAGTTTTTCTTCTTCCTGCCAGAGAAGATTTTATCTATTCAATGACTTTTAACTTGTATTTGTTGGACTATGGCATTTTGATGGGAAAGATCTAGGTGCACAGCTTTAATGTGGTGACAGTTCCATAAGATGTTATATCTTATCTTTCTGTAACTTACAAACCCCTTTCATCTTTAACTCTGGCCTAAGGCAGGCATTATCTGTTTCCAGGTAAGATTAGAAACTGATAGCAAAGACTGAACTCCTAAGAGTACTATTGCATTGAGTTTGGTATTTTAGAGAGTTGGAAACATATTTGATTCTTGAAGTAGTTTCCTGATTATTCCAGAACTTGAAGATTACCAAATTAATTTTTTAATTAGTATTTTAAGATATATTATTTTTATAAAATGTAAAGTAATTTTCTTAAAGTTACAAAAATCACAAATATTTAAATGTTATCATGTATAAAGACATAAAAACATATATGTAATCAATATAGATTAGATAATTGGATTTGAGATAACCAAAGCAAATTTCAGGGTAAAAAAAATACCAACTGTTATATATCAATATACAAATTATTAAACTATAAAACATTAAAATTATTTATTAAACTTGTTCTTTGGTTGGCTTTCTGGAGCCTAGTGAGTACACTGTTGAACAATAATACAAAATAAAAAGGAATACAAATAACGAGAAAAAAATTATGAAACATGGCTGGTGCAACGAAAGAGAAAAATTTTAATTTCCAAGTTAAAGTTAATTAAAAACACATTCGTGATTAGTGACCAATGAGCTTGGATCCACATACTCGATCAATTCATTTTCTTCCTTTTATTGTGCTACTAATATAATAAAAACTTGGATAGAGAGGCAGTTATAACAGGCAAAAATAGGCAACACACACACAAAATGCCTAAATAAAGTACATACATTACCTTGATTGCAAAATGACAAAAGATTCTAATGATGTATTTTCTTTTGATTCTTTACTCGGCCTACTAGACCAAAAGAATACTTAGCTTGTGATACCTTCTAAATATTCTTCTTAATGGACTATTTGTCTAATAGTCTTTGACTTTTTTCATCCTACTTCTTTTGCATTCTGCTTTTTATTGTCTACAATTACTTTTAGAATGAGGGGCTGTCTGTATATTAAATTGATTATTCATCTCTTCTCTGTCTTTGGCTAAGATCAAGTGTAGTATCTGTTCTTATCAGTTTACTATTTAGTTATTTATAGAAGTTAAGAGGTTGATGTAAATGAATGTGTAGGGGATCCTAACGAGTCACTGGAAGTCTCTGTGGTATTTGGAGTATTTTGGTGCCTCTGTGGTATTTGGAATTTTTTGAGCTAAAAGCAATCAAGACGCAGCAGGATCAAGAGAAACTTCTGCCCGCCCCCTTCCTCCTTTAGAGGAATTTGAATTAGGGGCCTTGCCCATAATAAGAGATTATCAGAGATAAACTTTTCTTGACTTGTCTATATGGCAGGACAAACTACTAATTACCAAACATCTGCTCTTCTTATTGTGCTGGCCTTTCTCCCCTCTGAAGCTCCAAGTCACCTTACCTCATCCTTAGCTCAGAATCTCCTGTATACCTCATTTTCCCTTTCTGTCTCTGAACCTCTCATGTATGTGAAGTCCCTGTGAGCACAAAACTAAATTTGGTTTTCTCTTGTCAATCTGTCTCATGTCAAGTTGATTGTTCAACCAGCCAAAGAACCAGAGGAGGGAAGGGGGAATTTTTCCCTTTCCTTACAAGAGCCCATCCTTCTTTAATTATTTTCAGACCCATTCTCTTTCTTTATTAAGGGGTAGGGGTTAGAAAGTGTGGTCCCAGAGGACATTGGAAGGAAGATGCTGCTGAAGGAGAGAGGGTAATAATGAAGGAGAGGTTGGAGACCCTGAAACATATCTGAGCTTCAAAGTCAACAAGTTTTCTTGTTGGTGTTTGTCATTATTTCCTTGAGGAAAAAATCAGTTTGTGTCTTGGTTCTTCTGAGGCAATAGTACTTAAGCCATGGTATGAACTCGCTGATACTTTGGTGCATTACAGAATATACTAGAAACTAATGAGGGAGAGGAGAAATGTTCCTCTACCCTCAGGTTCTTCTGACTGGCCTAATAATCAACCCGACAAGAGACAGATTAGCAAGAGAAAATAACCAAATTTAATACACGTGTATATACGGGAACCCCACCTACCTGAGAGAGTCCGAGACCCCACACGTATGAGAGGTGTCAGAGATATAAGACATCCTGAGCTAGGAATGAGGTATAATGTCTTGGGGGCTTCAAAACGTTATTGTGAGATGATAGGAAGAGTGGATGCTTAGTAAATATAAATCGTCCTGCCTTACAGATGGGTCACAAGAAGTTATCTCTGATAATCTCCCATTATGGGCAAGGCTCCTGTCTAAGTTCATACAGGTAGTCAAGGGAGGAGCAGTCAACTTTAGCCTTAGATCAAACAGCCCGCATACCCAGAAGCACATCTTGGGGTGACTAGCTCTGAACCCCACACTAACAAGCCACATTTTTTTCAAAACAGTCTATAAATTGAAGCACTTATGAAAGCACACTGGAGACCCCATATGGAACAATGGAGCTGCACGCACCACAATCACGTATTTTGAGTGAGCAAGGTTTTATTATTTAGTATGTATGTCAGAGGCCTGGATCCCCATAACAGGATATTGCAATTTGGTAATTCCCTTGGGGAAACGGAAATAATCACGTCGTTACTCTTTAACCATGGACAAGCTTTGAAATGGCTGAATAGGGCACTCAGAAATCTAATGAACTATGCCATTTCAAGGCAGGACACCGTTATTACGCAGTCATTTTGTGAAGGGTACACAAGGTTATTCACACTCCTGCCTCTTTATTACCTACTCCCCTTAACACCCAGTTGTGTTGTTGTGTGTGTGTGTGTGTGTGTGTGTTTTAACCAGTATCCATACTGAAGACATAACAGTGGAGATTTTTAGTGCAATATAAATGTTTGAAATAACTGTTTCACCAATGTTAACACAAATTGCTCACTATGTGAGCCTTTGACAACATATAATAAATCAATTCATCATTGAAATGTTAACAAGCACCTAATATTTATACTTCCACAGTCTTTCAGGTCTTGTTATCTATACTGAATAGATAGAAAATGTATATTACTTAGTTGGCTTTGAGTATCTAGGTGCATGACTGGATTCAAAGTTATGTTTAAAAGAAAAACAAAATTCGATTCCATATTTACAGATCTTTCCTTTGGGAACATTAACCTTTATTCAGAAGCTCATGAATTGTCCTAATCTGCCTCTTGTGGGTGGAGGAAGAAACTTTTCTCTACCCTCCTAACTTCTTTCAGCTGGTTTAAGAATTAAATGGACATGAGGCAGATTAACAATAGAACATAACCAAGTTCAATTACAACATATGTATGGGAACTTCACTGCCACGACAGAGTCACAGACCCCACATACATGAGAAGTTTGGAGACAGGAAGAGAAAATGAGGTAGATATGACATTCTAGGTCACCTTGAGGCTGCAGAGAGAGGGTCATTGCAGGATGATAGGAAGAGCAGCCGATCAGTAATGAGTATATTGTCCTGCTATACATAGGTTAAAAAAAAAAAAAAAAACCAAAAACAAAAGATTTTTTCTGATAATCTCTTATTACAGGCAAAACCCCTAATTCAAATTCCTCTAGGTAGTTAAGAAGGGCGGGCCGAAATTTCTCTGGAGCCCACAGGATCTTGATTGCCTTTAGGTCAGAATAATCCACATACCACAGAGGCATATCTTGGGATGTCTCATTCTGAGCCCCAACCTCTGGATCTAGATTCCCAGGCCCATTTGAGGAGTAAAATAACCAAGCTGATAAAAATTCTTTCCATAGTCAAAGGAAGTCAGAGCTATGTTTGTCTATTAATGCTTGCTTTCCATGTTCTCTTAAGTGCACGAGTTGTAGCAGTACGGAAATTCCTCAAAAAAATAAGAATTGATCTACCATATGACCCGGCAATCCCTCTATTGGGTATTTATTCCAAAAACTTGAAAACTCACATTCAAAAAGGTATTTGCACACCAATGTTCATAGCAGCATTATTCACAGTGGCCAGGACATGGAAGCAACTGAAGTGTCCTACGATAGATGATTGGCTAAAGAAGCTGTGGTACATATATACAATGGAATATTACTCAGCCGTAAGAAGAGATGAAATAGTGCCATTTGCAACAATGGATGGACCTTGAAATAGTCATACTGAGTGAAATAAGCCAGACAGAAAAGGTCGAAAATTACATGATATCACATATGTGGGATATAAACCTAAAAGCAACAATGAGCGGGACAAACAAGCAGAGCCTCATGGACGTGGACAATGATGGACTAGTGGTTACCAGAAGGAGGGGGAGAGGGGGAGGGGAAATAAAAAATAAAATGTTAAAAAATTATGTATATAGTATGAAAAAAATAAACTGGCATTAAATAAAAAAAAGAACACCTGAGCGCTAAATTTGATTGAGTTACAGTCACCTGGAGTTGGCGTAGTAGGTGAGAACATGTGTCCAGATCCTAGGCATGACGACATCGAAGGCGTAAGCCCAGCTTTCTAGTTTCCACTGGTATCCGGAAAGAAAGAAGAGTACGGCTTTCTCCACTAATCTCCCTCGAATCCTGTTCTTTTCTTTGCTAATTATTTTAGGTTTGAAAAAAAAAATCGCGAGTTTTCTCTTACAGTTGCCTCCAGCTAAGCATTTAAAATGTTCTTAATGTATCTTCTTCTATTAAACACAATTTTAATGAAAACATCTCCTCCAGCCTTGTTCTTCACTCCTCACTTACCTCACCATCACGTCTGCTGTCTCAGTGTACCCGGAGAATTTTGGCATACTTGCCCTGTTTGTGTGAACCTTTATCAGCTCTCCACATGTCATGCCGAAATGCAACTGTATAGTATAAACTGTATCTCTTAATAATTGGTTTGAATTTTATAGAGGAAAACCTTGCCTGTTTGCTGGTAACCCATCCACTTTTCTTAAAATTCCTTTGTCACTACACTCTGCAATGCTCTTGAGAAATTCAAGTTTTTCCTGAGGTAATTTTGTTTGTTGTTTCTTTTGAAAAGCATGAGAAACACTATTCAATCATATTTTAAAATGAGTGGATTTTAGTGACAGTGAGAAACAAATAAGGACATGTTTGTAAAATATATGCTCAGAACTTTAAATATATTTATTGCAACGTTGTAGTTTATATAATTCCAGGCTTGGAGCTTCCAAACCCTTGGCATTTACAGAGTAATAAAAGCAGTGGGAGCATCTTTTGTTATGATATGTGGTCTCTTTTTGGGAAAACTTTCAAAGCCATAAAGGTGAAATGTGTGGCTTGTTATTCACAACAAGCCCCTTAGCTCCAACTGGGTTTATGTTAATGAGGTATTTTCCACAAAGCACCTAAGGGTGGGGGCTGGTTGCCAGGGGAACCAACCAAGAATAGAGGATTGGAAATTTCAGTCTTTTCTACTGATTTGCTGGGAGGGGGAGGCGCTAGAGGTTGACTCAGTCGCCAATGGCCAATCAGTTAATCGATCATGCCTGTGTAAAGAAGCCTCCATTAAAACCTGAAAGGGGGGAGGGGCTTCTAGGTTGGAGGACCAGAATGGTTCCATGTGCCACTGTGCCAGGCCCCAAACTCCATGAGGACAGAGGCTCCTTTGTTTGGGACCTCGCCCTATGCATCTCTTCATCTGGCTGTTGATTGTTATCTTTTAATACCTGGTGAGCAAATGGGGTTTTTCTGAGTTTTTTGAGCCACTCTAGCAAACTAATTGAGCCCACGGAGGAGGTCAAGGGGACTTCCAGTTTGTAGCCATTTGGTCAGAAGCGCGGGCATCTGAAGTGGAGGGCAGTCTTGTAGGACCGAGCTCTTTTTCAGTGAAATCGAATTCTGTCTCCAGGTAGATAGTGTCAGAATTGAGTTGAATTCTCTACACCCTGTTTGTTCTAAGACTTGCTTGTTGGTGTGGTGAAGTACACACACACACACACACTCACGGTGGAATTGGGTCCAAGAACCTAATTTATTTATGTGGCAATGTATTAATTTTCTACAGATGTCTAGGAACGTAGTTCTGAAAATCGAAACAAACATTATTGAATGAATGTAAGGAAATGAAGAAGAGTCGCAGCTGTCATGGATACATTTCATTAAAATGCGTTGTTCATTGCAGATCTCTTCTGCAACGATAGGAGCCTCCTGAATGACAACAAGACTGGGGATGTGACACCCTCTGCTGACCTGTGAGAGAATGCTGTGTCATTACCCTACGGTATTTACTCTTACGGGCTTTTTTTCCATCAGCCATTGCGATGACCAATGACATATTATGTTTCTATTCCCAGATTAGAATGAAAATCGATAATTGCAGGAAAGCTTAAAAGCTGAATTGAGACTCTTGCACATCATTCTTACACTTCACTCTTAGATTCTATGACATCAAAGTGGCTTGTAATTCAACCAGTTCTAGCCATGAACGTGCTGTCTTAGAATTACACTGTAGTGCCAACTCTGGATAATCGTAAATTACTTAGGCCACTTTTATTAGACCAGTTTTACAGATATAGAAAGTAAATTTAGTAGATAAGATGGACATAATATAGTGCTAGTCTAGAGAAACTAGTTTTTCATTTGTTGGTTTTTCATTTATTGGTTAGACCTAGTTTAGTATGGTTGGTACACACTGATGTCTTCATAAGCTCTAAAAGGCTTTTCTATTTTCACTGCCCAGAAGTACCAAAGACCCACTTACTAGCCACTTTTATAGGGGAAATTCTGACCCAACAGCCCTTCTGAATAACCCTTGGCTTAGAATCTGAGTCAGCTCTGGGTTTCCTTTTAATGGACACAGGCCTGAGGTCATTTACGTACTTTAAAATTCGTCTTCTAATTCTCTCTCTAAAGCCCCCAAAAGTTAATGATTATGCAACACTTAAATAGTGAAACTGGAACTGGAGTTTGAGTCTAAGCTTATGTAAACATCTCAAAGATTGGAAATGAATCTTCCTAAAATTGCTATGCCACCAAGTAGAAATAATTTTATCTAAACCCTTTAGTTAATTCCTTCGCCAATGGGAGGAATTAATGTTAAGAACTGGGGAAATTTCATTCTGTTCACAGGCCCACAAAAATGTTAACATTTTTATAGTTTACCAGTACATATTATTTAAAAGTAAATACTGTAGATCTCAAGTTACTGAGAGCATTAACTCAAAGTATTCAGTTGAAAAGTATTTCACGTTATAGTCTATTTTCTTCCCCTTGGCACATTTATATTTGTCATTGAAATAAAAAAGTGTTAAATTCAGAATTAAAGTAATTTGGTGCTTAGAATATGACCTGGCTCATAGGAAGAGCCCATAAACATTAGCTATTATCAGAATGTTCTGGAGCAACAGTACTTAGAAAGTGACACATGGGTACTGGGGTGTCCCCCAAATCCTATCAGGAGGGCACCAACACAAAACGTTTTTAATAATATACTAAGGTATTGTTTATTATTTGTTTAACAATTACTAGAAGTCATTGTATTCATTATCTTATTATTGATACTGATATTTCAGTTATTGAATCCTTTACTACCATGCAATCTCAATTAAAAAAAATTCAGTCACTTAGAACATCTTTATGAGGTGTAAAAATAATAATTTTATGAAATCTCAACTCAATATATGTCTTTTTAATATTATGTGTGATGCAAATAGAAGAATACATAAAACACTTCTGATACTCCCTGCGGTATGATGGTGTCTTAAGAAAAATCACAATTGAGTTGTGAACTAAACTATACACGTTTTTCATGCAATACCATTTTTCATTTAAAGACCAACTGACAAATTATGGTTATTTAGACTTTAATATTTGGCATTAATTTTCTCAAAAAAAAAATGAATAGAGTGAGTCTATCACTTCAAGGAAAACAACTATTGTTGCCAATAACATTTGAAGTTTCAAATAAAAATTAGAATTTTAGAAAATATATATACCACTGTAAGTTCAACAACTTTCAAATACTTAGACTTTTTGATGAAATTGGTAGTAATATTAACAAATGTGATATGTCATTTCTATAATTAAATGTGTGAACATTTTAAAGAGCTGTATAGCTCAATGAACCAATATTTTCCAAATGGGAAACATATTATGCTACAAAATCATGCATGGGTAAAAGATCGTGCATATAAGACAGACCAATGGATTTAAATACAATAGAGCACAAAAAGTTTATTGATATTTGGTTTTATATTCCATTTCAACTTACCTTTAAGAAACTATCACTTGTTAAGGTTTAGTTTGATATCAAAGGTAATTTTTTTAAAGGTTATTGAAATAGTCCTCTTTTTCCAATGCCATATCTATGTAAGGATGGATTTTCTTCATATGCTTTAATGGAAACAATCTATTTAAATAGACTGACTAAAGAAACAGTACAATCCAACTATCATCTCTTCAGCCAGACATTGAAGAAATTTGCAAATATGTCCAATAATACCACTCTTCTCACTACAGTCTTTTTGTGTGGAATTGTGATATTCATTATAATGTATAGTTATATTAACATACAAGGGATTTGCTATTCTTATTTTTAAATCAATATAGGGATAGTTATTTTAAATATTCCAGACCCATGAAAAGTCTGACTAAAACAATGATTTGATCTTCCACGTCTGAGCATAAAACCCTCCAGAGGCTCACCATTACCTATAAAATAAAGTTCCTCGACCCAGCATTCAGGAACATTCAATGCTATTATTTGTCCCCAGACTATGTATTCAGAACATCTTTCTCTACAGCTCATCATGAGCCCTTCACTTCAGGTAAGGAATGTTTCCCACTGTCCTGTGTAAGACTTTTGTTAGCCTACACACAGGAATATCCTTTCCCTCTTCTAGTTCAGATCCCATTCTCGCTCCTTGTCAAAAGTTCAAGTCCCAACTCTTCTTTGAAATATACTTTTCCCTTTCATATAGCACTGAGTAATAAAAATATCAATAAATTATAATTAGAGTGCTTTTCTTTTGCCTCAGATCCTAACGCTGAGTAATGTGAGTGACTTGGATAAAGAATAATGTACTATTTTTTTTTTAAAGAGATAATAGGAGAAGCAGTAGGCTTTGGAGTTAGAAGACTGATTTCAAACTCTAGTTATGGTTAAAGGAATTTGGACAAGTTATTTCAACTTCTTGTATTTGGTTTTCTCGTGGGTAAAATGGAAATGATCATAACATTCATCTCACAGGATCGTTGTAGGACCAAATAAGAAAATATCTCTTGAAATAATACAGTTCCATAAGAATGTTTATCATTATTGTTGTTTTTTTTTATTGCTTTTGTTTCATGTGTGTATATATTTTTATACTCCCAATTAGGGGATATGCTATCAGAACACAGGCTTCGAGTCATTCTTTACTTTTGAATTTCCTCTTGGTAACTAGTATTAATAAAGAATTGAATAAGCTTTATGAAGTGTATAAATAGATTTTTATGAAAAGAGAAATTAGGAGAGCTGTGGTAACCCACAAGTAAATTTTTATCTTGTTAAGAAAAAAAAAACACACACACAGGGAGTTAGCAATGTGAAGATTAATGCTGCTTTTATTGAGAGATTGTCTGTGAAAATGAAAATAGTCTTACTACTCAAATCTTTTGAACCACAGAAATTTAAAATTCCAAGATAAATAATTTATGGCTCATCATGGGAGAATGAGGTCAAAATTCTGCAGGGAAAGAATGAACCAAAAAAAGAGGAGGCTTAAGTATGAATCAACATGAAAAACTGAACTATAATAAAAAGTAAGTTTAGCTAAATTCTGGGAAAGTAGCTTACCTCTTACACAAAATAACTTACTACAGAAATTAAGCTGAAGTCATCTTAAAGTATACTTAAGCTTCTAATGTTCAATCAACTGTATAGTTCTATAAGGAAACCAGTATAAGATTAATAAAATTTAGTGTGTCCAGAATTAAATTTCTAATAGCAAAGTGCTGTCTTGAGAGTTATTACATACTATAACTAAAGTTAAATTCTGATCCAGTGAGAATGTTCAAAGTTCTGAATAGCCTGGTAAGAAAGAGTCCAGCACCATACATGTGTATGTATGTGGGAGGAGAAAGGTAGAGCAAGCAAGCGTCATAAACAGAGGGATCGAATGAATGGGAGGAAACCAGAGGGTGCACGAAAAGACTGATGTCCTACATGTCTCCTTTTTTACTGCCTTTCTCCAACCTTTCTGCCTGGATCTACTTGGTCCCTATGTGTAGTGCTCGTCTCTGCTTCAGACTCTGGAAGCGAATCAGGAAAAACATAATGAGCCCTATGTCAATAATTTGGTGTCTCAGACTCAAGTAGAACATGTTAATTGTGTCGCTCTGACTGAGTTTTTCCTAGTTCTCATCTTCTGCCTCATATGACCAAAGTGAGTCCCTCCTCTGTGTCTTTGTGCTTTGGTCCTAAGCCCTGGCTAATCTAACATCCTGCTCAGTAGCATATTACTTTTCACTGCTTCTCTTAGTTACAAACACGCAACTGATTCTTCTAAGTCTGGGGTCCTTTTTGCCTTGCAACACAATCGAGGAAAATAAATTACAAGGTTATAAACCACATACATTAAAAGGGCACATAAAATGTTACGAGATCCCCCCCACCCCATCAAGGAAAGAATGGACTTTCTATAATAACAAGAGAAAGGAAGTTAAGAAGAAGCACAGAGCCCACAGCACGGCCATCTGTACCCAACCCATGGAGCAAGCATAGTCAAACTTTGTGACACTTCCATGGAAGCCACTGCCCTCAGACCAAGTTCAAAGCTATTCGTATAGAGGAAGATGTGAACCATGCTCTACAATGCCTCTGGATAGCCAATTAATTTACTTTGGTCTTCGATTAAGTTTTCCTAAGCACTCACTGTATGCCAAGCGATGTGCTAGCTATTGGGGATTCATAGATGAGTGAGACTGGGTTTTTGCCCCCAAGGAACTCATTGTTTTAGTGAAAAAATGCCAAATCTCTTCACTTCAATCATTTTTTTACATTAAATGACAATTTTTACATTAAAAAAATGATTGAAGAGATTTGGCATTTGGTGAAATTCAGCCGCTCTGAACAGTCACAGCAACAAAATTGGGCAATGTCAGTAACAATTGGAATATATTTTTATTGGAACGTCTATTTTTTATCTCCTGAAGAGAAACCATAAAGCTATAATAAAAGATAAATATAAGGAAAGAATGAGATATATAACAATTAGTTTAAAACACTTGTAGTATAGTAAGGGGAAATAAATAAATATAGCCAGTGCTATAAAAAATTAAAATCAGCACTAAAAACTGCAATATAATATAGCTTGATTAAACTAATGGAAGCCATGATTGCAGGGGACTCTCATTGGAAAGTGATTGAAAAAGACTTTGAGAGTAATTTAACGAGAACCTGCAGGTGATAAATTCTTATCCAATAGCTAAATTTGGGTAATGACTAATGTTAAGGCACAAGGACAGACATTAATAAGTGTGATTGAAGGATGACAATTAAATACAGTTAGCTAAAGCAGAGGGGTCCAATTGCTAATTAATAAAAAAATGAGTTAAGGGTTGAACTATGGAGCATAATGGGTGACCTTGAATAACAGGCTTGTGTGGAGCTAGGGATTTGTGGGGAAACAGTGGGGCAGATCACAAGAGCCTCGAACTCAGTAATGGATAAACTGGGCGAATTTACAATTCAGCACCTTATGCTGTAAGTGAGGAACTAGAAGTCGATATGGAACTAAGGCCGTGTTTCTTGGTATAGGTCTTTATAATAATAATCACAATAATTGTTACAGTAATTTACTCATGTACCTGTGACAGCCTCCTGTTTCCCGTCTTTGCTTTCGTAGCTTTTACTTTTCTTTGCCTATTGATTGAAACCAGGTGTCCCGTCCTCCTTAACCCAACTGCCTGATCTGGGTAGAGTTTAGGCATCCTTACTCAAGGATCCCCTAGTATAACGTACCAATATCCTCACATCGTCAACTTGATCACATTTGTTTTTTATGTTTTGCTACTACGTGAGGTTGTTCAGGGTAAGGAACTGTGTCTTATTCTTCTTTATATCCCAAGTAACTAAGATAGTGTCTGGCACAAGGAAGTACTCGGTATGTGATTTTTGATTGAGTAAATGAATGCAAGAATGAGTAGATGATAGCTTACTCAAATCCTTCGTGGAATCAGGCAGGACAAATATATAAGATAATAGTAGAGTATGTCTAAACCATGCCAGGTGCTTTACTTGCATTATGTCTGTTAATTCTCACAGCAAGTCAGTGTGGCAGAGAGTGAAATCACCTGTTCTTCAGAGATGAATGAACTGCAGTTCAGCATCAATAAAGAGCAGCAAGGCTGCTCACCCAGTGATGGGCAAAGCCGGGAAACAATGCTGGATTCTTCCCACCACAGCATGGATTGTATCCAGGTTGCCCAGGATCACAGCATAGATGGTGTTGAATTCACAGGGTGTGTGCAAGAAGGAAAATTTCCTGCCAGGGAGCAGACAGGTCCTGATTGTTTTCAGCTTTTTTTTTTTTTTTTTTTTGGTTTATTGAGCAAAGAGGAACCTTTGACGTTTTTGAGTGATAAGTTAAATACATTATGCTACGATGGAAGTGAACTTTGACATACATAGTAATTCTCACTGGCTTCTCTGTACAGGCTGAATTGCAAAGAGAACGGTTAGGAGTTGATCACAGTCTTCTCACTGCGGAGTTATGAAAAATTAGATTGGTGGTCTTAGAACTAGAAAAGAAAAAAAATGAGCTATGAGACATTGAGCAGGAAAATTATGACAGAACTTAACATCTCATTAGATGTGAGAGGACAAGAAGAGAGTTCGATCAAATATACCTCTAGGATTTTGAGAACATTAGGGCATTGAGGTAGCACCTAATTTGAGGAATGTTCTAAACGCTACTTAAAATTCATTACATTTTTTTTTTTTTTAGATATCCTAATGGCCACTAAAACATCCTGAAATGGATGAATGCAAATCAGTGCACAATTCATATTTCAGTTTCTCATCTTAGGCGATTTTGAGGGTCATCATCCTGTCTAAATTTATACGATTCTTATGAACTAGTTTAGTTTCCTTCCTTTACATGCCCCTGCCTTTCCTTCCTTCTTTCTATTGCAAAAGAATGGTCCTGAAAGTCATCATTACCTGATTGAACAAGCATGTTTAGAAACAAATATATAATTAGAAATCTTTCCCAAGTTGTATATGCACGAAGCACATTTTTTGGTTTGCAAGACTTGGAAATGTTTGTGACGTGGCTTTAGCATGCACTGTTCCATACAACCACCTGCTTTTCTTCCTTTCTTTTTAAAAAATTGCTTGGTCTGAGGCTGTTTCTACTGCAGTGCCCTCACAGTAATCATTTGGTAAAACTCTTCTGTTTCCCTTACTGCCAATCAATTCAGTGTAGCGCAACTCCAGAAATAGCTAAGAAACCCTGCTGTTACCCATCATCTAGTTGAGATATGTTGCAATCTTTAAAGTTCATTCTAGGATCTAAATATGGGAAACAGCAGCACACTAGTTTCTGTTCATTGTGCCCTAGAATTCACTATGCCTTATCTTAAAAAAGAAATTCAGTCAGAATTTGGGAAGTATAATTTTTTAACACAAAGGAACAACATCACAGGAAAACACATAATCCTATTTTAAATACAGAGTAGTAAAGCTTTGGAATTTGGGATACTGATTTGTCACATTGTATCTTGAGTTAATGAAGAGGAGTTGCTGAAACCAATAGCAAGAATAAAAAAAAAAGAGTAACAAGAGAAAAGAGCTTAAAAGGTTAGGCAGAGGGAATTCATTCATTTGAAAATGTTTATTGAATACTAATTATTAACATTTGCAGGCACAGTGTTATACATTACTTGTACAGCAGAACACAAAACAGACAGTCAATGTCCTCTCAGAGTTTATGGCCTGGAGCATAACTGATTAGAAAATTTAAAAACGGAGAATTGCAAATGAAATGGAAAGAAAAGGAGAAAAGCCTTTCTTTGGGCAGAGGAAGTGGGGTACTAGTCTGGTAACGTCTTTTAGGAGAAAGTAATCTTGAAGTTGAAATTGAAGGTGTAAGTAGATGTTAAGGAGGTGTTGGGAAGGGAATGAGACATGAGTGAAGGTAATTGGAATCGAAAGTCCATTCGCTTTCGGATAAGAGAAACAAATGAGATTTACCTTGAATTGAGATGTTTTGAGATGATGTCAAAGAGAATGGGTAGCATCCAAAGGAAGAGGGAAGTGACAAAACAAGACTTGTGTACTGAAGAGATCCTGTTGGCGGACGTTGGAAGGGAAAGGAGTGAAAGTGGAGAATGTGTATGAGTATATCTATATGTGTCTCATGGAAATTATGTCTACTTGCTCTAAACCTGGGTGGTGAGGAAACGCTATTTGACAGATTCTGTTAACTGAAGAAAGAGCGAGAGGAAGTTTAGGATAATGATTTATCAGGTTATTATGCAGCCTGCTGAAGACTTCCTTCTTGGTGACAATACTCGCTGTGAGATTGCAGACATTCGTACTGCTAGAAGGGTTTCAGCAAGCGAGCCTTCCCAACCTTTCTGGAAAGGGTTCTAACTCACAGTTCCTAGACTTCTGGATATCAGTGATCAGGAAATCATGCCCCTGAAAAAACAGTCACCTAAATAAAAATTTTAAATGCCGTTTTAACACTGTAACTTAAGAAAGATATAGTCTCACAATAAATAGTAACCCTTCTAATCCTTTGAAAGGACAGTTAATAACATTTGTGTACATATGTCTTTCTTCATGTTTCTAGTTTGTCCACAGAGCTATAACATCTTGTAACATTTGCAATGGCCCACAGACTAAATTTTATAAACCTCAGCTCTACCTGTCACAGAGACAAGATGAAAACTGCTACTGCCTTTACTTGTGACCCAAATACATCTGAGGTCATTTAAGAGTTGAAATACAACAAATTCCACGGCTGTGCCTTGCAGGGTAGACTGGAAAGAGGCTTAATCTCTCTTGCTGAGAAAGTAGCATTAGTTGCTTATTCATTGGAGGACAGCAAATGTTTCTGAGACTATTCTTTTGCTTGATGGCTGCTAAATTTGAAAGTATACCCCAGCAGAAATAACGCACTTCTCATGAGTCATCATGCTTTCACGTAAGGACGTTCCTCAGAATAGGAACAGAAACCGAAAACCTCCTATTTTAAAACTTCCCTGATTTGTGGCATTTTTCTATAAAAAAAATAAAATAGCTGCATATGTATTAATTCAGATGGAACACATCTAGAAAAGATCCAGTGAGCATCTTTGAAAATGTTTGTTTCATATGGTAGAAATTACGTGTGTATTTTTAAAAGAAGAGAAGAGAAGTAATAAAGAAGAAGGTGAAGAGAAGTAATAAATGATGAGACGATTTTGATGAGTAATGACTTTTTTTTCCACTCTATTCTTAATTATAATATGTTATCTGATGGAAGAGAGCGTTGATAACAGGAAAATGTAGTTTCCATCTCTATGTAAAGTAGGCTTGTGAGTTAGTCTGAACCTGCAGAGGAGTTAACACGAGCATGCCTCCCACTAGTACGGCAAGAAGAGTTTTTCCAAAATAAACAAATGGGACTACATCTAACTAAAAATCATGCACCGGCAAAGAACTAATCAACAAAATGAAAAGACAATGTATGGAATGGGGGAAAATACTTGCAAATCATATATGGGATAAGGGGTTAATATTCAAAATATTTTTAAAAACCCTCAAGAGCAAAATAATAATAATAACAACAATAATAATCCAATTAAAATAGGCCCAGGACCTGAGTAGACATTTTTCCAAACAAGATATACAAATGGCCAACAGGGACATGAAAAGCTCCTCAACATTGCCAGTTATTAGGGAAATGCAAATCAAAACCACAATGGGGTGTCACCTCACACCTGTTAGAATGGCTGTCACCAAAAAGACAAGAGATAACAAATACTGGCAAGGATATGGAGAAAAGGGAACCCTGGCGCACCGTCGGTAGGATCGTAAGTTGGTACAGCCTTGGAGGTTTCTGAAAGAATTAAAAATAGAACCACCATATGATCGAGCAGTTTCACTTTGGGGAATTTATCTGAAGAAAATAAAAACTCTATGTCAAAGAGATAGCTACACCCCCGTGTTCATAGTAGCATTACTTACAATAGTCAAACCATGGAAACGACCTAAATGTTTATCCAAAAAAAAAAAAAAAAGTAAAAAAGCCATGGGCTTTGAAATAAAGAGTACTTGTGTTTGAATCTCTGCTCTAATACTTGGTAACTTACTTTGGGTAACTTGTCCATCAACATGTACCTTAGTGCCATACTGCTGTTGAAAATTAAACGAACATTTGTTTTCTGGACCCTCAGTAAGTGTGGTTGCTGTTCTCTCATGTCCTCTCTTTCTTTCTGTGTCCAATCCCCCCTTTCAACCTGCATCCCTTTGGACGTCTAGGATGTTCTCCATTCACCTGCCTGATCCAGACTGTTTTCCCCAATCGTTAACTTTCCCATTAACTCTCACCTTGAAACTTGCCTCGTCAGTTAAGTGTGGATTTGAGCTAATATTTAATTATCAAAGTTTCATTTACAATAGTAAACAAATTGGAAACAGCATAATATCTCAAAATAAGTTATCCTTTAATAAATTATACTATATTCACACATTGTACTATTATACAACTGTTAAAAATGTCGTATTGGCATGGAAAAATATTTCCAACATGCTTTGAATAGGGACAAATAGAGATTATAAAACAGTGTACATGTACAACAATTTAAAAATTATATGTACATGCATAGAATAAAAAAACTTGACTGATAGACAACAAATTCTCCCCATCATTATCTCTGGGTAGAATGTGATTTTTATTCTCTTTCATCTGTATAACTAGGTACAGTGGCTATGACTTTTGTAACCCCGGATGTAAGAAAGGTCATATTTATTTTACTTTCCGAAGTCTCTAAATTCCAACTGGCTAGGAAATTTAATTTCTAGCATTATTTAAACTTCTTTCCACTTAATATTCTCCATTCTCCAAATTTGTGAAAGTGTCCCATGGATTTTGTAAAGTTCTGAACATTTGGATAGAATCCTCTGGTTTTGCTATATTCTGGTTACCAGCGATAAACTCATGCCTGAGCCACTTCATGCCTTGAAATCGAGAGCTATTCTCCTGCCTCTGTGCCAGTCTTGAGTTCAAGGAGCTTCAAAGACATAGTCCAATGTTATTTGAACACCACACATTTTGTAATGCCAAATCCTTCAGTCTTCCTCAAATAGTTTTCCACATTTTCATATAGCAAAACTGCTTCCCACTAAGAATAAACTGGCTTTCTTGTTCAGGCATTAATTTATTAAGTAAGTGTGGCAATTGAAGGTGAAATCTTAATAAGTATTATTAAATATTTCATATGGCTCTCTATGTATTACTTATGTATTACTGTGTAATAATATGTACTGCTTACTATGTACAAGGTGCAAAGGTCCCTAATTTTCAGTGGAGTCTGACTCATCAGTCTCACACAAATTATCTTCTCCAACCAAGTGGCCAGGTAGCCATTTCCCAGAAGTCTTGCTGCCTACGCTTATCTGAGGGATGGGGGTTACCGACACTCTAAATATACAGATCACCTGTCCTTTCTACCTCCATGTTTGCTTCCTTCACATACTTTCCTATGAGAAGTTGGGCTTTGCAAACAATTAGGAATGGGGTTGAAGGGAAGTGGGGAGTTGAGGGAAATAATCTTCTCCATCCTTTGTTCTGCTTTAGTTGTCAGACAACTTAAAAGATACTTTGTCAATGGAACATAAAGTCATGCCTTGGAATAGAGAAGGAGCCGTGAGAACTAAACTCAAAAGGATGGCACATACATTTTCAAAATGTTTAACGATAAGCTCGTTACCTACTTAATATGACTTTTTAAAAAAAGCTATCAGGGAACAAAACAAAGCTCGTATATATAAAAACTCTAAATGTCCCATTTCCTGCTCACTGGGTAACTTTTTCTTTAACTTCTGTGGCTCAATTCATTTATCTGTGAGTGGGTGATGGGAAATGGTTACAGGTCTCAGGGAATGGCAATCCATCCTTCCAGTTACTGAGGCCAAAAACCTGGGAAGCATCTTTAATCTCTGTCTTTCTCTCTCATTACCCTACACAATTTGAGGTCAAAGGTTCATTTTAAATCTCACTCTGATGTTTAAACTGGGTAAATCACTACTCTGCGAGAGTCAGTGGTTTCCTGTCCTTCCTGTGGGATGATAACAATGCAGGCTGGGGCAATGCTGTCGGGACCCCCAGTTCATCTGAGAGGTTACATGCAGCTCCAGAGTATGACTCCCATATACTGGGACGAACTTCTTTCCTAAACACTTACGTCTGCCTCTCAGAAGACACATTTTATAATCCCAGACCTCCTCTCTTTTTCCTAAATTGTCTTTCACAACTTTCAGGTGGAAAAAGTGATTCCAACTAATAAACTGACTTCTTCAGATGTAAACTTATGAAGTAAGCAGCAATTTGAAGATTAAATCTCAACTCTTAATAAAACATTATTAAATATATACTATGCGTAAGACATTAAGTTGCTCATTCTAAACAGAATCTCTGAATCATACAGATTATCTCCTCCCACTGCGTGGTCTGGTTTATTCCTGTATTGACTTTTGTCAAGTTGTTTCAAGACTCTATTTCCATCTTTTCCATGTTGATAGGCCTCTTCCTCTGCAGGAAGTATACCATATCTCCTCCACACAGAAATCACTTTGGTTTTCTGCTTCCACACATTGGTGTCTCTGTTCTTCAGTATATTCTGCTGTCTTCCTGAATACCAGCTTAATAACTTCATTCCCCTGCTGAGATCCAAGAAACCAACACCCACCTCCGACAATCGACTGTCAAAATCAAAACAAAACAGTACAACTAACCACTACCATCTCTGGCACCCAAGGCATTTCTTATTTACTACAGGAAAATCTCTAAACTCCCGTCTATTATTCAAGAATTTTAAAAGTCTCAGGCGCAATGTACATTTCTAACCTTACCTCCTACTGCTCTCCCCATAAATTCTTCTTTTCTCCTGGAATTGCCTTCACATATCCTCCCGACCATTAATCCCTGCTTCTGCCTTTACTGCTTAAAATATTACACACAAATTTCAATCCTAGTTTCATGTCCCAATTTAGATTTCAGATTTAAATCAGTGCTTCTTTATCTCTCTTTCCTTCTTCTACCACTTCCTGTTCAAGATTTTTATAATGGCTTTCAATCATATGCATCTTTCACAAGTCTCTGAGCTTGTTTTTGGCTGGTTGCTCTGTTTGGAACATTCCTCCCACACTCAGTTTCATTGCTGGTTGGCTTCTTCTCACTTTTCAAATCTAACTCAAAATGCGTTCTCTCAAGAGGCCTTTCCTAGACATTTTTTAAAAGTCATTATCTGGTTTATCTTGTTCCTTGACTCCCCAGTCCACCAGGATAGATGCTCCATGAGAACATGGACCTTGTCTATGCAGTTTGCTCTCTCTCCAGTGTCTAACAATATGCTAGGCACATGATAAGCAGGCAAGACTTCTGGGAAATGTCTACGTGGAGACCTTGATGAAGCTGGATTGTGTTTTTAGGCGTTTCCAAAAACCAATCTTCTCACGGATGCTGCAGAAACGCTTCCTACTTTGAAGGGATGAAGTAACTTGAAAAATGGTCCTATTAGTAGTGACATGTGATTATTGAATTTAATATTTGCTTCCTCAAGTAAATTACAAAATTTTAAAGGGATTCCTAGCAAAGACTTAAAAAATCATTGTGAATGAGTGATCAAACGAATGCTAATTATTATTTTTTTATAATATATTAGTTTCAGGTATACAACATAGTGATTAGACATTTATATAGCTTACAAAGTGATCACCTCAATAAATCTATTACACATCGGACACCTTGTGTAGTTATTACAATATTATTGACTCTATTCCTTATGCTATACTTCACATTCCCATGACTATTTTGTAACTATCAATTTGTACTTCTTAATTTTTCCCCCCTTATTTGCTACGTATTATATCCAAAGAAAATGATATGTGATGGTTGGTGGAACATTCTAAAACAATGACCATATGTAACTTAAACTATATACTTATTATAAATATCTGAAGGGGTGTTAAGGAAAATAGAAATATCTAGAGAATCAAATGAAAGAGAGATTGTTTTTCTAGAACTGTTACATATAGTAAAATGGTTATACCCTCTTTTTTCTTCCTATTTTAGTGATTAATCAAAATATTATCTGATATTGCAGTGCTTTTTTTTAACAGTGGCAAATTATGAGCAAGAGTAAACATAACTGTTTAGGATATTAATCTTTTCTTTTTTTTTTAAATTTAGTTCTTGGATAAGTCTGCTATTTTCAGGAAGGTAAAATATCTTGGTAGGGTGTTAATTAAGATATATTTAAATATGTTGTGTCAGCAATGTTTTCCTTAATGGTCCTATCTATATGAGTAAAACAGTTGGATCATTTTGCTAATTTGGAAAGAATTTGATTAGGGTGAATGTTTCTGCTTTTCAATAGCAGTCTTTGGAATTTTGTTGTACTCATGAATTATCTCAAATTTTATTTCACCCTAAAAAATAAATTTGGGACAAACTGGGATTCAAAGCTAGATAAGAAATGTAACGAAATTAAATTCTTATATGTGACTATCTTTGTCATTTGGGTTAAGATTTAGAGTTAGTTGTTTTTGTTGTTGTTGTTGTTGTTGTGCATCCAGTCAGAGAAAGATCACACACACACACACACACACACACACACACACACACACACACACACACACAGGGAATGAAGGAAGACCATTTTTCCAAAGGAAAATTGTTGGGCTTGACAATGTATTAAAATATCAAATAGCAAAAGTACTTTTGAAGACGTTTAGTTGTTGATTTTATAATTGTAAGTCTGCGAATGCTATTATCTCAGTCCTCTAATTAAACCCTTTACTGACATTTCTCAGAGCTCATTCACTTGAGGACCTCTGGACAGTCACTTAGCAATAATTCTTCCTGCTCAGAATCACCTTCAAAACAGAGTTTGGGCTCAGCCTCTCTTGTGGTCATCAGTATGTTTAAATTCCAGGAACACAAGCATTTTTAAAAGCCCGTAAAGTGCCTGCAAGTTAGTTTCTGAGCTGTGTAACTGGGCTCGTGCCCATTCTGACAGAATTGCTGAAATTAGACAGGGACTCGCATTACCAAATTTAGTGGGATCTTGAAGAGCAAGAAAACAACTTGCTCAATTATTGCTATGTGTAGGTGAAATAAATTAGGACAACTTGGCTTTGTCAAAAATTCCTAAACATGGTTTGTCTGTAGACAGAATTTTCTACTGTATACTGTCATATTAATTGTCGACTGACTCTTTTCTTTTGTATGGCATAAATTTGTAATTTGTGATAAAATCTACAAGGACCTTGATTTAATTTTCACTTGTACTTTATCTGCAAAAGAAAAATACTTTTTAAGGAATAGTGGTAGCAGTAAATAGGCAGGGGAGAAGACTTCATGGGATGAGTGTGGCAGTGGGATGGCATGACCCGGAAGACAGTTTACTTGGGGTTGAAGCCTGGGATGATTTTAAGAAGGGAAAAGAGAGACTAGAGTGAAGGCCATATGGCAGTATATGTAAATTATAGTAATGCAAGAGCATGACTTAATATTTTCATAGTCAAATGAAAAGGAAAATGTAGATTAAAAAATTTTGAATTTAGAAACCCAAAGATAAATGACAGAATTAGGATGGGTGGAAGGGTCAAGACAGTGACTATTGCTGGTGAAGGTGTTTTCATTTTCTATCAGTGGCTCCACTGGTAAACATAACAGTCAGGGTATTGGCTGACTTGGGACAAAGCTGAAAAGATTATACAACAAAACTTGCTACAATAGATAGTATGATAAACTAGAAAAATTGTGGGCTTTGGAGTCAGACAGACTTCGATTGAAATCCTGGTTTTACTACCGTTTTGTGTCCTTATGTAATATTAGAATTCTAAATAAAGATGATAATGCTTACTTTCATGAATATAGTAGTTAATGATACTGCAAATGTAGTGATAATAAAGTCCTTGGTTCTATAGAGAGTAACAATGATCTTACTAGTACTTTATTATAAAGTTCTCTTAATCTATTTTAAAAAACATGGAGGAGGAAAAATTCATTAAAGTAGTAGTAATCTGCCTCACATGTTCAGTTAAAAAAGAAGAATTAAAAGAAAATTATTGCTTTTGCTTTTCAGGTCAAAATATGAATGCAACTGTATGGATACAGTAAATGTACATTGCAAGTACAAGTGATGACTATTAGTAGATATTTAGCTATTAAAATATAGTTCTTATTGTTTGTAGATACTATCTCTCTAGATCTGTGTTTTCATCATGACATCTAATATTTAAATTCATTATAAATATATTTTAATTAGAGTCCATTTCACCCTTCTTTCTGAATAGATTCACATTGCCAGAAATTTTACTAGTGTGTGTGGAGGTGTAAAAAAACATACTTTCTCCTCTTTAGTAATGATGAAAATGGCAGTGGCAAGCAGAATGCTATCTGGGTGTCAGGATTAAGATATCGTTGAACCCAATATCATGGATAACAAATTCAGCCATCATCCCTTGAGCTCCTAATGTGTTATGGACTTGGAGTGGGGTGCAGGGAGGGTTGACTAAAATGAAGAAGGCTTGTGTCCTGCCACCATGGAGCATAAAATCTTTTTTCTTGTATGGCAAGTGTAATACAAATTGATCAGTGCTCTAATGAATGTGCTGGAAAGGGAGTGGTAGAGAAATTCCCCACGCACAATATTAATTGCGTTGTCTTGCAGGATGAGTGGGAATATTTCAGTGGAATTTAAGAGAAAGGTGTGCAAGGAGATAGTCTCTATGTTGAAAGAAAGATGAGGGTCAATTAGCAGGATGCCAAAAAGTTCATAGGCGAGAATTACTTCATTTTCTTTGATTCAGATGTCTTAACTAACTTGATTTTGTTAATGTATAAAGAGAGGAATGACTCACATTGATGATGTTCGTAGACAGATAAATAGTAATAACTTATTATTTTACTATAAATATAGTTGCATTATGGACCAGAATACTCAAGCATAGCAGCGGACAAGAGGGACTTCTTATTATAAGCGAATTGGTTAATTGGTGGCTATTTCTGTCTGCAATCTATTGGATTTCCCTATTCAATTCTCTTAGCACTCTAAGAGAATGCTGATTAGCATGCTGGCTAGTCATTCTCATTAGATGTATGGATTTAATTATCAAATAGTATCTCATTCCTCATGTCCAAGTTCATGGGAGACAAATCACTTTCGTGTAGTTAAATTACAGAATAGTTGAAGTGAAAGTCGTAAAAAAGAAAACAGAAAGCAACTACATATAAAAGAATAAAAACCAATCATAGAAACATCAGGTTTTCCTTTTCTGCTTTTGAGCCATGGGTACATCCTTGCTAGTTAATTCTGCCAGTTTTAAGACTCTTCCTTTTGTTCACTTGTCCAAAGCTAAAATTAGCTTATTATTCTCAGTCTAAAATTCTAAGATGTTGACAGTTAATAGCAAATGGTATGAAACTCATCGACTGGCAATAATGCAAAAGATCGAATCGCATTTAAAGAGGCAACAACAATATTGCTCGGTTTCAGCTGGGTTCCACATGTATTCCTTACCCTAACTCCTCTTCACTGATGGATAAACCCAGGAAGAGGCGTCCTCAGACCTAATTGGTCCTACCACCTGAGGCAGGCTATGAGGGCAGGGTCTCTCTTATCTAAGGCAGAGATTCTTGGAGCTGGTAGGCTAATGCTGGAAATATTTTTGGGGGAAATGAACAAGCGAAGATGGTAAATCTGAAGTCCTGCCGTCCATCTAGGGGTCTGTGTGGACAATGAGATCATAAGCAGGGAGACAAAATGGTTGTGGGCATGGAGGCCACGGAAGCACAGAATGGGGAAATGGGAGCTGGTCTACATCAGTTACAGAGAGGGAGAGGTGTGCTTGCAGAAGCTTTTGTTCAGGTCACTCTAAGAGTGGAGGTAAGTCCTCCTGATTTAGTAAGGTTGGAAAGAAACAAACTTCTCCCCATAAGTTTTGACCCTAGCCATGACACACTCTAAAATAGTCTTTAAAAGCATTTAATCAAAATTTTTTCTTATCTTTAACACATGACACACTATTGGACATCTTCGAATACTGAGAGTACAACCTTTTGTTGTCAAACGGATGAGAGCACAGGAAGCCACTTTTCAAGGGAGCCCTGAAAGACAGGTCCTTTCTTTCACTAACTATACCTGGAGGAAAAGGTGAAAAATAGCCTGTACTCTCTGCTTCTCTATTTCGTACACACCACCTTTAAAAAAATTCGAGGTCTCCTTTGGAAAGAGAAAGACCATTATACCCATGAGACAACTGACCTTTCTTAAAAAGGAGAGACTTAAATATATCAGGTTGAAATTCATGGGAGAAAATAAAAATAAAAACAATTTGAGTCTTAGGCTACAGAAAGCAGATAATCCAGAAGGTTTAATGATGGAGTCTGCAGAAATTATATTCTCTGAACATGTAAGAAAGCTGGGAAAGTATGCTCAGTATTTGATTAAAGGGAAAAATAGAAGATGCTGTGTTTGAAGACAAGATATACTAAATGAATCAATCTTTAAAGACACTAATCCATTCTTGTGAAATTTAGATAAATTTAAACAGTACACCTTCTTTATTACAGTGCTATGAGGTATTTGACTTTACATTGCAAATTTGCAATTAAACCTCATTTGATTTCCCCCTTAAATTTCAACATATGTAGTACAGTCTTTGGTGTGCATTTAATCTTTATAAACAAATGGTTATCAACTCAGGTGTTCTAAGTTTGGACAAGTACTATTTGAACAGATTTGATTTTTAAAGTGGTCTGTTCTTCACTTCAAAAATGTACTCATTGTCTGTTTTGGTTTAGTTATAAAGTGCCTTTCAAAAGAATGCAAAAATTCTCTGGGTTAATCATCTTTTCTATTTAGTTCTTGTGTGGGGAAAAAAGAGGAAGCAGTAATTACTTAAGGACAAGAAGTACTTCTAGGCACCATACAACCCCACCATCCTTGTAATTCAGGACTGGTTAACTCACATATTATTTAAACATGTTTTCTGACTCGAATTCTTGGTTCTGGTAAGTAAACATTTACATTTAGGATATAGCTTCAGCAAGAACAATGCTTTCCCTCTCTTCCTCTTTAATTCCACCTTAAAACATCTGTTAAGACGAAAGGAAACCAGCCCACATTTTAGCCCCTCCTACCAAGGATAAGACTTAAACTTCTCTGTGGTCCCTGGCTGAAAAGGGAGCCTGACCGAAAGCTAAAGGAACCCGAAGAAACTCATGTAACTCTGGAACTGTAAGCAATATATTTACCTTTCCCCCTATCCCCTCATCCACTTCTATCTTCAGCCTTCCTTAGCTTTTAGTTTGAATCTTACTTGGGAGGAGGAAAGGACCGAGGGAAACCTCGTATTCATTTCTTTAACAAAGCTGCATGTCCTCTGCTTTTTGAGCTGAGACACAGATCAGGGAACTTAATATTCTTCTAACAAATGCCAGTTTTGATTTCTGGGATCTAAAGTCACTGTGGAGTCGAACGATAAGGTGTTTTCCTTCACTTAGAGACGTGAAAGAAAAACCAAAATTCAAAAAGGCAGTGAGGAGGCACTTATTAGAGCTCCATGTGATGCCACCCGTGGTTGCTGATCCCCTTACTTGAGCAGCGTGCTTTGACAGCCTTAATGATCTTTAACGATGTATTTATGGTATTTGTGGACTTGTTTAAGATTTAATTAAAAAATAGTCATTCCGGTTCCTTATGCAAAGCATCCCTGGGTATTTAATGTGTTGCAGTGCTATGTGGAAAGGAAGATAATATTGAAAATTAATTGTAAAATGACTGGTATCCTGATGAGCTCCTCCTCCCCTAAGTTATTAGATGCGCCAGAAAGCAGAGATCAGTGCGAGATACTGGAAGAAGATTTGATCAAAGAATGAAGTTAAGTTTTGAGTGTGAAAACTAGTTTAGTAATTTTGTTTTCGAAGCAGCAGTGAAAAAGCCATGAAATTTGAAATAATAGAAGCTGAAAAGATCTAAGTCTGCCACAGCTTATAATCATTTGAGTCTTAAATATAATGATTTTCACCTCAAAAACTAGAACAAGAAATGCTCTTCACGCTGGTTGATGACGTAAGCATTTATTCAGCTAAGGCAGATGGAGCGTACATTTGGATGGATGTCAATTCTAAGTTATGATATTTGCATATTTAACCCTTTCAAGGAGAATTTGTGTTTGTTTTGTTTCTGTTGTTGCATAAATGTGAAATTGTAGCCCAAAAGATATTTGCAGGGAGTAGCGGTGAAACAAACCCTGTTAGAGTTTGTAAGTTATATTCCAGAGATTCTTAGACCTTGCCAGTCTAGTTTGATGAGAAACAGTTATTTGCTTCTTTCATTGAGGGGTGGAAGAGTTAAATTTTAAATGAAGCAATAATTGTGAAATGCACAGAGAAGTGTTTAATCTGCATATGCTCACAGCAACTTTACAAACTTCCTGTAAGGGAAGCACATGTTATGGGACAAGAAACTTAGAACCTTATGAAGTTCATTATATAGAGATAATTTGGCTGTTTTTAACTCATCAGTATCATTCCTAGTGTACTGCTTAGAAAGCAAAGTCATAAAACCAAATTATTTACGTATTTGAAATATGTTCCAAGAATAAAAAAAGAGGAAGACAGAATTAGCTGTGGTTCCTTTTCCTCTCATATGTTCTTTATTTACCATCAGGTTTTCCTCCTCTTGCTTGCAGACTTTATAGCTTTAGTTATTCTCAACCTTAAAGAAAAAAAAAAAACACAGACCCTTTTATAAATCTTATGAAAGCTATGGACCTTCCCCAGACTAATGCACAGATGCTCCTCCAACATACACACATTTAGAAACAGCTTTAGGAAGTTCATAAGGCCTCCCGCACCCCTCCCCTAAAAAAAAAAAAAAAAGAATTCATGTCACATGAAAACACAGTATTTTTCAGAACTTTGGAGTTTCCTGGTAATATCAAATTAGCAAATGATTTTACTTATTAGTAAGGAACTGCCCAGCAGTGAATATGGTAGTGCCCAAACTGTCACTTATTCATTAGTGTTCTGGAACAATAAGCAATTTGACATAGTGGAAAAATTACTTTCCTAGAAATCAGGTGACCTAGATTCCAGACTTAACCCCAATAATAAGATTTACAATATTAAGCTTACCATTTTTTCTGTAACATCCGAATTTTTTTTTATTACTGAATGCAGTAAGTGAAACAATAGGAAAATAAGATGCACGTTATTTTCAATTGGATTGGGGGATGTCTATATTCTCTGCTTTTATTTGAAAATTCTTACTGCTATTTCCCAACATGATTATATTTTATAATGTTCTCATTTATTACAAAGATGACTTCTACCCACTGTTTAAATTTAGTTAAATGTAGAGCATTGCAAAGAAGAGAAGGCAGCAATGACCTAAAGTCCCCCCCAAGGGGTAGCTACTTTTAAAATGTCATTCATTTCTTCGGTCAGTGAATATTTATTGAGTAACTAGCACACATCAGTGCAGAGACAGAGACAGGAATTCATGTATAGACATTTGTTAATACCTCTAGGCATTGTTCTGTACATGCACTCACATGCAGATATTACAACATTGCAAACACGCTTATTAAAAGATAAACCGAGGCATATTAAAAATTTCAAGAATTTATTTGAGCAAAACTCCATTGGAAGGAGGCAGTGTCAAACCAGAAGTGGTTAGGAGTGCTTCACAGACAGGATCTTAGGGGAGAGACTTTTATAGAGCACTGGAGGCAAAGTAAGAAAATTATTGATTGGCTATAGCTTAAAGCTTAGTTGGCAGTTTCTGATTAGTGGTCCTTAGGTTTGAGTTTTGTCACTTTGAGTCATTTATAGGCTTAGGTTTCGTTTGCTTATGTAGGCTGCCATGGCGTTAGAGTCACCTCAGTCTAATGGCCTTTTTGTTTAATTTAATATACTGTTCGTGCTGTTTTAAACATGCTTCCTCCTCAATCATGAAATTTCCTGTTAAAACCTGGTATTTGGTGTGTTATTTCACATTCATTTATACCTTAAATATTATTGAGTCCTTAAATATTATTGAGTCATTATGGGCACTGTGCTCGTAATGACAATCTATCCATAAGCAAGATAGTATGGTTACATGATGATTTCTTATCTAAAGATTTTGTAAGAAAATTAATGTCCGTGTTGGCCAAGAACCAACTTACAAATAATGATTTAAATGTTAGTCAGTTTGTCATCTCCTCCTGATGATTTGAGCAATGATAGTTGGGAGAACCATAAGGTTGGTTCTCGAGTCCTTTTCAGAGGAGGTAGTAGATGGAGCAGATAGGATCTTGGTCTTTTGATAACATCACGGCCTGAGAAAAAAAGAGATGTGCCAAATTTGGCTATTCTTGTTATGTAATTATGTTTTTTACTTCTCTCTGATTCTCACTCCACCTTGACAACATTCTTTGAAAACACAGTTTCTCTCTCCTGTATACAAACAGAAATAAGCTTAAATAATTTGTGCTCGCCATAAGCAGATTTATAATACCACACTACCAGCCAAGTCATTTATTTAATGAATTCAAATGACTTTAGAGAAACTCAGCAAACACCTGTAAATTGATCCTTATTAGAGTTTAACAACCTCTGGATTAAAGATGATAGGCTGATAGCCTTTTTTAATGCACTCGGTTGTAAATTCAGTGATCCCCTTTCCTTCATCTTCCTCCTCATTTGTTTGACTTCTGAAGTCTACAGGGACATTTAGGTATATTAAGTAATGGGATGTTTTGAATTAGAAAACAAACATCCATAATATATGTAATTTCAGCATTTTATCTACAGAAAGCTCATGCATGTATTTATGACACTCAGCTAATACTTGCTTAGGCTTTCAGTTTGTGATTACTTAATTTACAACCTGATTTCTGAGTATCTAGTTTGAAAAAATATCAGAGGGCCAGTGATATCTTACATTTGCATAGCGTTTTGTGGATTATTGCTTAAGAACTTCATTTCCACAATAACCTTATAAGTTAGGAGAGCAGGTGTTCACATTTTACAGATGTGGAAAGAGAAATATTGAACCGTCAAATGGCTTGTTTAACGTTCAAGTCTTATGATTTTCATTTTGATGCATTTTGTAAGTTTTAGTTGATTGATTTGATTGATTTATATTTTCAGTTTTGATGAGTGCTATTATTTAAGGCTGTGGACTACTTCCTATTTGTGTTAATATCAGAAGACTTATGAGGGACGATCCAGAAAGTTCCAATGCATGTTTCCATATTAACTCAATTGTTCTGCTGTTTTAATGGATTACTGATTGACCTAACAGAGGAAGCCACAGAAGCATTTAAGAATGATTGAAAAAGTAGTGTATGGTTCAGAATTTCCTATTTTGGATTTACTTAGATTTTATATAGAGATATGCCACTTTAAGAAGATAAAATATATGGTATTTTATCTAAAAATACAAAACACACATTATGAGTTGTATTAAAAGTACTAATTTTACCAAGGATTTTACTTCCATTTGGTAATAGAGCATTATATTAGAATATTCTAGGACTAACCCACAGAGCTTATGGCTCTTTTGAGCTCTTCTTGACCCTAGCAGTTGGCATAAAGCATTTGTATCAAAATGGTTCCTCTGCCCTTGCATCAGTCATTTATAGAAAAAAAATCATTATTGTTTTAACTTTCCCAACAAACCAGTAGCTCATGGTAAACCAGACACTCCTCCTTTTCAGGGCTAAACACTTCTATTGGTCATAAAATGGTTTCTTATACATATATTAACTTCATACTAAATGATACATAGCAGATCAAGTTTGATTGCTGGATGTAACTCTGCCACAAGAAACATTTGGTCAGCAAATGGCTTCTGAATTTCACTCGGTAAATTGACACACTTCCTATTTGCCCCACACTTTACTGCCCACAGCTTTAACAAGATAAGCAAGTTGAGTGCAGTACATAGGCAACAAATTGGGTTATTAAGGAGGTATTCTTGCTGAATTCTTGGATCTGTGATTGTGGAAGAGACAAGTTCTGCCCATGACAGATAAATGGTGTCTAAGTTTTCTTCAGGGTCTCATTTTTTTAAATAAAAGTGTCATCTATTTTGTGGAGCTTTTTACGTGTAGTATTTGACACAATATTATGAAAGTATTACGAAAGTAATCTAGAGCAATTAGGTAAGAATTTATAGAAAACATGGAGAAAAGAGACTCAGTGTTTGTAGAAATTCTTACTATCTGTCAAAATTATGTTTTAGGTTGAAAAATTGTCCTGGGAGGTTAATACCTTATGAGCAAGCTATTATTCATAAGGAAAAGAACACTCTTGTATACATTACAATTTCCATGAGGAAATAATTTCTAGATACTACTTTATGAGTATATATAGTATACCTAGAAAAATAGTAAGAAAGATGTATCTTTTTAATACTTAGAAAAAGAACAGGTATTTAGAGTAAAAAATTTAGATAGTTCTTTTCACTTAAGAGTTTTACCTACTGGGTCAAAAAATGCAGTTGCTAATGTCAACCATGAATTGTTGATCACTGGGCTGTGTGCATTTATTCCTTCACCAAATGTCAAGTTTTAACTAATACTGACTACATGCTAGGCACTTTGCTACCTGTAGGGCATACCTGGGTGAATAAAGCTGGTACAGTGAATTTCCTCTTGGAGGAGAGAGGCAACAATTAAGCAAACATAAACAGATACCAAATGAAGCAGATAGATTCAATAGTAGAGAATAACCTGGGGCCATGAAGGATGGAAAGGTTGTGCTGAGAGGTAAAATTTAAGCCAAGATCTAAGGGATGAGAAGCCATGGGTGGGAGGCGCGTGGAGTGAGAATGGGTGTGGCTCCAGATAGGGGCTCTGGGCAGAGAACAGCATTTGTAAATAAGCCTGCAAAGAAGCCACCAAGAAAGTAGACGGAAAACTGGGGATTAAGGCGACGTGTTAGGAGCAAGGAGGGAAAGCGGCTCCAGAGAAACAGAGGATAGAAAAGTGGATAGAAAAGAAGATAGAAAACAAAGGGTAGAAAAAGAGGATAGAAACATGACAACCACGTTTGGAAATTTGGAGGTCAGTGATCTTAAGAGCAGTTTCCGTGACAGGACAGAGGAAGAAGGAAGTGGAAGTGAGAACTCTGAGAATGGACACAGAACGAGCAAAGTGCCTTTTAGAGAAACCCGTCAGGGAAACACAACATAAAAATGGAGACGCAGAGGGAAAAGGAATCTGGCATCGAGGGAGACCGACGGGTTTGCCAACTGGATCACGCAATAGCAAGTGAAGTTTGATGATTCAGAAAAGAGAGACGGCCGTCACAGAGTGAAGCGCTGGAGGAGAGTGGGAGTTCGTATCCAGAGAGACACGTGTGGGGCCAGGTCTTGGAGGAGGAACTAGGCCTCCTTTGTGTCGGGCAGAGGAGTTTGCAGATTTGGTGGTGGGATGATGAGAAACTTCCTTCTGGTGCCTTCCGTTTTTTTAGTGAAGGGAGATGAGGTCATAAACTAACAGGGAGGTGGGGTGAGAGACATGAGGGAAGGAAGCAAGTCATTTCCTAGAGTGGGAATGCCAGTTTACTAGAGAAAGACTTGTAGTTTTGAATGCCTCTTTGAGTTTTGAGAATGTGCACCTCAAAGGAATCAGTGTGCCGGGTTACGTGGTTTTTCTCCAGCTATGTTAATGCTGGGAGCTCACGCAGAGAAGCTAGAAGAGCTGAGTTCTTCAAGAGTGGGAGTTTATAAAGAAAGAGGGAAAATCTAGAAATCCTGAAAATGAGCGACCGATACACTAAGCAAAAGCACAAAACAACAAAAACAAAACAAAACAAAGCTTAAATGCATAAAACAAAAATGTATAGACATTCATGAGCTTGTGAAATACAGATCCTTCTATCTAAGGCAATCATTAACTAGTAGGAAACAGCACCAGATTGGCTTGAGTTCCAGCAGCTAGTAGGCAGGAACTGAGTCCTTCCAAACTCTGGCTGGAATCCTTTCCTAGCCAGTTACTGCTAGGCCCAGTTCGGTTCTGAACTTTGGTGAATCTCAGTGCCTTTACCTGTTCCAAGAGCATCATTTGGGGTTCCTTTTTCTTCAAGTTCTAGTTGCTAGCTTTATTGTTGTTGCCGTTTTAAAGTCTGATTCGTTTAACAGTGCCACACCTGCCTTCACTGGATGCCTGGCTAAGTTCTTGTGTCTGGTTCATATCACACCTCTTGGCTTGGCTTAGCTCTTGCATACTTCCCCGGATTCCTGAGGGCATGTTGTTGATCCCTCAAGAATGCTCTATACGATTTGAACAATTACAGCTCTGCAACGTAAAGATGGCGAAAACATTTAATTAATAATTGATCATCAAAAAAGAGGGAGTTTCTCTTATAGCTCTGCTATCAGGACCTTCCTTCTGCAACCTGACATAAATCCTTCATTTTGCAACTAAAAGTCATTTCCTTCTCTTTCCCAATTCTTAACACTTTGGAAAAAGGCTGGTGTTGCCTCTTTTTAAACGTTGGTTAACGTAATTAAAACAATGTGTTTTTTAAGAACTAAAATAATATTGTTGAAATATTAACTCATATTTCCTCAACGTTTAAAAAAATCCATGTTTTAAAAAATATATTAGCTGTTTATCGTAAATCTTCTTAACATTAACCTGCTTTAGTTTTATACTGATGATGGGCAGGTGCCCCCATGAATGGACATAGCAAGTCTGTGTGGGTTGAGCTGGGCAGTGTGGTAGGAAGGGGAAGCTCTTTGTGGTCAGATGCTCTGGAGTTTGCTACTGGCTCGCTTGTTTCCCAGATGCACTGCCTGGCTTCCAGAAGGTTCTTCTCTGCCCCTCCTTCCCTCCTATCTTGATGAGACATGTCATGAATTGGAAAGTCATTCTGCACTTTATTCCTGGCTCTTCCATATTTGTTAGGCTATGAGTTAGACATAGTTATCTAACTTCTTCCTGTTTAAAATGAAAGGGACATCTGCCAAATGAAGAAGAGAGTATACCATTGCTTTTATTACTTTTGTCTTTCCGTAAAAGACACTGAGGCGTTGTATCTCACCAGCAGAAGCTCCAATGAAACATTCTTAAGCTTTTATTAACGTCCTTGGCGCTGTTCCCAGCTTGCTGACCCCAAATAGAGGAAATATAAATTTCACATTTCGGAGCAAGTGATAGTGTTTCCAGTTCATTTCAAACTGTTTATTTTATGTAATACCTAAATATTTGTGCTTATACATTCAACATGGTGCTAGCAGAGGTCGATATACAAAAGAAGCTAGTTTTCGATCATTTTATTTGTGTGTGTGTGCTGTTTTTGTGTTCAAAAATTTTACATTGAACTTGAGAACTGTATGGGAGCACTCTACAGAGGTAGAGGGAAAAACCATGTTGCAAGGCTCCTAAGCACACATAAGCATCATTGAAGGAATCTCCTAGACTGCAGGGACCTCATGCGTTTCGATATAATTCGTTTCCTTTGTAAGCCAATGTTTTATTTCATGAATTTTATAATATCATTCTGTATCTAGGAGTTCCTGGGCGTCAACGAGACAGCCTACGTGGGCCATAGTACAAAAAAACATTAAAAACTCCTGAGGATACATCCTTGAAATGCATATTTGCTATTTACAGAGCTCTTATCCTGCCTGCAAAAGGCTGGGTTTCCTGTTCATTTGAGAGTGAACTGTCACTCATGCTATGTGAAAGCACATTTCAAACTTCTTACAGCCTGACGACTGGACCATTTTATGCTTGCCAGTCTAGGACTTGTAGAATGCATGGCTAGTGTTCAGTGGTTTGACTTCACAGTGACACCTGAGATGGGTGGGTCTACAGCCCTGCTCATCTTCCACCACTCCGGCTATATCTTCTGTCCATTTTTTTTTCCTTTTCAAGATCATAGTCAACACTCGTACTTTAACTACAAGATCGACCTCGCACTCATGAAACATGAAAACCGGTATGACTGTTTTCCTGGGGGTTTTCCCTGGCCTGTTTATGCTAGAAAAAAAGAAATGGCTTTCCCTGCTGTGGCAATCTTGAGTACGTCATGCAAAAAGGCAGCAATTAAGGAGGGAGTGGAACCCTCATCAAAACACAAATGCTCCCCGGGGGAGCATATTTGCAAACTGTCTGATGTGGTGAGAGAAAGCTGTGGAGTAAATGCATTTCCAGAGCATTTGTGCCACATTGTTAGGTGTATTTCAAAAGCGTTAACGCTGAGTGCTTCACGATTATCAGTTTCTTTTAAGTAGAAAGTAGAAGATTATTCGATGTTTATTGAACAGGAACATAATATAGTTAACACTTGCCAATGGGATAATGTTCCATAATGGTCTGTGTGGGAAGAGGAATTTTTAAACAATCCATCTAGTATTGGTAAGTAAACATCTTATAACTATTATTCGAACCTAGGAAAGTATAAAAGATGAAAATGACTCATTTGACAAATCATAGAGACAGATTTCATTAATTTTTTTCCTCAAATTCATATCTTGAGCCTACCAACAGAATAATTTGGCAACTTGAAAGTTTGGTCAAACTAGAATGTACTCATAGGTTCTTTATAAATTTTGTCTTTATTTCCTATTTGGCCTGAGTATGTGGGAAGGGGTTGGGTTGTAGAGGAGAGGAGAGGATGCTGGTGGAGTGTAAGGAAAGAGTGTCTGGTTGAATGTGAGGAAATGTGTTCAGCTGTTTCCCTAAGTGGGTGAATTTGGATAAATTTGTTTATATCTTGAGGCCTCAGCTTACACATTTGCACGTTGAAGTTCTGTCTAGGGGGTGATTATGAAGATTTTCTCCTAATTCCAAAATTTTGTGACCTAAAATATAGCCAGAATGGCTGCTTATTTTTGGCCACCAAGAGGTGAAACAATAGAAAATAACAGCAAACTGGATGGTCAAAGACAGAAAACTGGAAAACTGGCTTGGGGGTGAGGAAACATTCTTGTTTCGCTCATCATGCAACTGTAAGGTGGGTTTCCTAGCCCTTAAAATAGGTTCACCTGGATTAGTACTTGGCATTTGGAAAGTAGTAAACGAAACTATGTTATGTATTGTTTCACTTCTATAGAATGTGTGTGTGTGTGTGTGTGTGTGTGTGTGTGTGTATTTTGCATGCGAGGTAGGCACTTTTTAAATAACCAGATGAGGGAGGCTGGCCCATTTGAGGATGTCGTTCTCTCTCTCTCTCTCTCTCTCTCTCTCTCTTCTAGTCACCTTCACAATTCTAGTTTAGGCTCACATCAGATCACATCTGGGCCTCTCTGTCCCTCTCTTCTCAAGCACTATTTCTCCTTCAATAGTCCTAGGCTTCTTTGTTTAACTGCTGTGTTTATACTATTGATGTGTTAGAGACTGAATATGCCCCACCCCCCAATTCACATGCGGAAGCCCTAACCCTGTCTCCCCACTCCAGTGACTGCATTTGGAGAAAGAACCTTAAAAGAGGTGATAGAGTTACCCTCAGGGTGGGCCCTGATCCAACCTGCCTGGTGTCCCTATAAGAAGAGGAAATCTGGATGTACAAAGAAAGCAGTGTTGTGTTGGCGCAGAGGAAAGCCCTTGTGTGGGGACACAGGGAGAAGGTGGCTATTTGTAAACCAATGATAGAGGCCTCCAGAGAAACCAAACCTGCCGGCACTTTGATATTAGACTTCCAGTCCCTAGAACTATGAGAAAATCAGTTTCTGTGGTTTAAGGCACCTAGTCTGGTGTTTTATTATAATAGCCCTAGCAAACCAATACAAAGCATCACTTCCATAATGCCAGCTGTCTGCTCAGACTGTCTCGTAATGCTGTTGCTTATTGTATAATGTCCTATCCTTTAGGGCCTTTTGTAGAGTGGCAGAATGATATAGAAAGAAAGAATTGGGTATGAGTCTGAGCATCAGGATTCTAGGGCCAGCTCGGCCCTCATGATGATGCAGGGAATGACCAGGGGAAAGTTTCTTGGTCTTTCTGGGGATAGTATCCCCTTGTAGATGTGAGTAAAGGAGAGATTGCATCAGTCTGGGCTGTCAACTAGATAGATCTCTTGACCTTTCCAAAGAGTAGGCTTTTTATCTGTAAAATAGCTATACTAATTTCACCTTTGTTATGAAGATGAAGTGAGATATATATAAAGCATTCGGTGTATATAAATCACTTAGGACAGTACGTGGCACCTGGGAAATGTTAGTAAATGTGAACTTCTGAAATTAAGTAAGAAAATTAGCAACTGCTAAGATATCTTCTAGTTTGTCATACTAGGTTTATAAATAGGCTCTACTTCCCCTCCATTCTTTCTCACACAAGACCTCATCTATGATCTGGCCAGTTTTCCCCATTATATGAATTCCCGTTTGTTTATTCATCCTTCAGTCAACAGTAAGTGAATGATCACTTCAGGGCCACACAGGAGTACAGGAAGAAAGAGGCAGAACTTCCCTCATGTCTCTTATAGCTGGAGGAGACATATGCCCCGTATGACGGTAGTATATAGTGTATAACACTGTGGTAAGAGATATCAAGGAGAAATACAAAGGTGTTCACCTAGGAGAAAGATTAAGAGGTGGTTTACTTCAGAGAGTGAGTTTACAGGGAACCCTGAAGGACCAGTGGAGACAACCCTGTGAAGGCGTGGGGGAGGGGCCAGCATAGATGGAGCCCGTGGTGGCATGGAGCCTCTCCAAGGTGGCTGCAGCTTCCTGTTCATTACCTTTCCTGGAGAAAATGTTTCCATTTCCCCTTTCTGTACACTTAAGCCCATGCATGTTTACATTTTTATCATCAAACCTTTTCTGTTTTAAACCACCTGAATCTTCCCCTTCTCTAAAACTCTGGTAGATATTCCTTATGCACCTGTCTGTTTAAATAATAAATGTTTAGGAGTACAAATTAGAGAGATAAAGAAGCACTGTCAGAAACCGGGGAGTAAAAATGAAGCAGGGGAGTAAAAATGAAGTCAGTTCTTCGGGGACAGCATGGGCACCAGGCGTGTGTGGGGCATAGGAGGCAAGGAAATTCCGTGCCATTGGGTCCTTGGCTTAAGAAACAGACCTGGCTAATTAATTGGGACCTTTGTGTCTGGTAGCATGCTTTTCGATTTCCCTGGGAACAGGAAAATTCTCTTAACAGGTTTTCTGTAAGAAATTCAGAGTAGGGCTTGAGAGACTACTTTCATATAAAGCGGTTCATTTACCTGTCTTAACTCCTGTTGTTTCATTTTTCTGTTCCTGATGGTACTATCAGACTCTTGCTTAGTCTAGGTTTTAAAAATGCACTAGCAAAATAATTTAAGAAGTTACAACATGAGTAATGCCGTAGTAACGATCTCTCTGTATGAGGATGGGGGAACAGCAGTGTGTGCTTTTGCTTTTAGAACACCTCACTATCCAGCGTGATGGACAAAGCTTTGAACTTGGACGCAGACAAGTCGGTGCCCCAACTTTCATTTAAAAAATTTTTAACAGATCAGAAATGGCAGTATTTTAAAATCTCTATTAAAACTCATTTTTTGCATATGAGAAAGTACACAGTCTTTATAAAAGGTACTTAACAAATTTGCTGCTTGAATTTCTTAGAAATCTCCAAAGAGCCAAAGAAGTCTCAGGGAGTTGTGGCAGTTTGGGGAAGAGCATCAGTTTCATAAACTACAATAATAATAACAAATAATACTTTTGTGTGTTTGTGGCCTGCTAGACACTGTGCTTGATGATTGGCATACATTTTCTCATTTTATCCTCCCACTGCCTCTGTGAGGTGTGTGGGGGTTGTTTCCCATTTTAATGATAAGGAAACTGAGGGTCAGGATCACACAGTCAGAAGAAGGAGGAGACAGGCTTGAACTTAGCTCAGTCTGGCTCCGGGAGAGAAGCCTGCCACTGCTTCAAGGCTGAGCTTCTTATTACCTCCTCTGCTCTGTTACATGATGAAATGGAGGAAAGAGAAAAGGATCCTTGGCGTTCCCATCCTTCTTTCTCCAGATACCACAAACCTAATAATAGCCCTTTATTTTCCTGTTGTCCCAGCACATATGCATGAAAAGAGAATTGACAAAAGCACTAGTCTGTGTGTCTGGTTCTTGCTCACTTTTCCCAGAGAAATCCATCTTGCCCCTACAACATGACTAAAGGGTTTTGGTCAGACCACATACTATTATTAACCATTCATTGAAAACCAACTGTTGCATCGCATAGACAAGTGTATGTTGAAAAGCGTATCCAAATTTATCTCTCATTAGTATCCATCCAGACGTTTCTAATTATAGGACAGCCAAAAGATAAATATTAAAAGGAGAGAAAGAAAGAAAAAGAAATCATAACTTCATAGCTCTTGTTTCAGACTTGAAAGACTGTGTACACCCACCGAGACTAGTTATTAAAACTCATTATTGCAGCTTAGTTATAAAACAAAACAAAACAAAACAAAACAACAAAAAAACCCTGCTGTTTTACAAGCATTCATGGTAATGGTTGTGCAACCTGTTTGCAGTAAGGTTTCCAGGACTGAGCTAATTGTGGGAGGAAATGCATTTTCTTAGTTTAATGTAACAAGAGAATGTGACTAGCGTGACAGAAACCCCTCAATTCCACAGAAACCTAAAATATCTACTGCTATCATTAACGGTTTAGGGGGAAAAATGATGAGTGGGTGCGTAATCATAACTAGAATTGAAAATACCGTCACTGTCTGACAATAATGACCAATGGTTATCCTGAAGAAAGTGAACCTTATCCGATAATTTTCTTGTCTAAACACTTTGTTACTTATTTCAAACATAATTTTGGAATGAAAGGTGTCCATATAAATTAGATCTATCTACATGTATTGGACTTTTTACATAACTTTTATTTTGAAATAATTTAAGAAATTGCAAAAATATTGTAGTGTTCACATACAGCTTTTACCCAGACTTCCCCAATGTATCATCTTACATATCCATGGTACATTATCAAAAGCAGGAAACTGACACTGGTCTATAAGGCTATTAACTAAACTACTTGGATTTCGACAACTTTTCCCTTTTGATTGGAGTGTTGAATCCACTCACATTTAATCTTATTATAGTTATGGTTAGATTTCCATTTGCCATCTTGCTTTCTGTTTTTTGTTCTGTATGCGTTAACTATGTTTTTGGGTGAATTTCTTAGTGATTGTTCTAGGAATTATGTCTTGATGCATCTTAATTTTACAATTTACTTTAAATAAATAATAACAATTCTAGTACAGATTAGAAATGTTGATCTAATATGGTTCAAACCCATCCACACTCCTTTGCTATTATTATCATATATGTTGCCTATGTGTGTTATAAACCCAATAATAGTTATTGTAATTTATTGATTTATACCTTCTATATCTTTTAAAGAAGCTTAGAGAAGAGAAAAACCATATTTATAGAATAATTCATTTTGACCTATGTATTTACTACTGTTTATTTCTTCCCGTGGGTTCAGTTACCATCTGGGGTTATTTCCTTACTTCATTATAGCTCCACTCTCTCCTCACACTTTTGTACTATTATTTTCATATGTATCACATCTTTAAAATAAGCCCAACACTACAATTTTATCATTGTTATTTCGTAGTTGACTTTTAAATCAGTTAAGAGAAGAAAAGAGAAAAAATATTTATACCATTTTTCAACATTGTCTTTGTACTGACTTTTCTCAGTGCTCTCTATTTCTTTGTGTGTATTTGAGTTACTGTCTGGTGTAACTTCCTTTCAGCCTGAATGTTCTTCACTATACCTTATAATGCATTTCCCCAACTGAAAAATTTTTTCGTTTTTATTGTCATAAAAATGTTTTATTTTTCCTTCTTATTTGAATGGTAGTTTTTTTTGGATATAGTATTCTTGGTTGGTAGTTCTATTCTTTCAGCATCTTGAATTCATCTGGTTCAGGTCTCCATCGTTCTGATGAAAAGTACTATTAATTGTATTTCAAATACCTTTTATGTGATAAACATTTTTTTCTTGCTGCGTCAAGATTTCTTTTGCTTTGATTCTCAAGAGATTGACTATGATGTGTCTAGATTTGAATCTCTTTGTATTTATCCCACTTGGAATTGATTGAGCTTTTTGCCAGGTTTAAAATCAAATTTGGGAAAATTTTAGCCACTCTTTCTTCAAATATTTGTCTTTCCTTTTTTTCTCTCTCCTCGTTTCTGAAATTCCCATTACATGTACATCAATATACTCAACATTGTCTCCCAGTTATGGAGGAAGTTCATTTTTCTTCATTATTTTTATTTTTATTTCTGTTCTTCAAATAACTTCTATTGATGTATATTTAAATTGGCTGATTCTTCTTCCAGCTCAAATTTGCTGTGGATCCTCTCTCATAAGTGAATTTTTCATTTCAATTATGTCTTAACTCCGGAATTTCCATTTGGCTATTTTTTTCTAATGTCTATAATCCTTTTTTTGCTATTCTCTATTTGATATGTTATTTGTCATACTTTCCTTTGAGTCTTTAAGCATTTTTTTCTCTAGTTCTGCAAACATATGTGTAACAGATGCTTTGAAATATTTGTCTGCTAGATTTATAATCTGGAGTTCCTCTGAGATAGTTAATATTGACTGGTTTTTTTTTTTTTTCCTGTGTATGGCTCACATTTTTCTTTTTTTTTTTTTTAAAAATTTTGCTTGTTGTGTGTATTTATTTATTTGTTTTTGTTTGTTTGTTTTACTGCTGAAAATTGAAAATAATAGCTTATATTGTAGCAACTCTGGATTCTGTGACTCTCTGGAGAAGTTACTGTTGCTGTTTGTTTTAATGACTTTCCTCACCTCATTCTATGGAGTTTCCCCCTATAATATTCAGTCTCCGAAGAGCCAGCTCAGTTTTATTTTTCACTATTTTTATTTTTAAATCTGGTTAGAGAGTGGCCCTGGGTCAGGATAGCTTAACTGTCATCCAGTGAATGGCCAAATGATTGCTTTCACACTTGAGCAAGTAAATCTTGAGCCTTTGCTGATTAATCTGCATGTGGCCTGGTGAATGCTTTCAAAGTACAGGGAATTTATAAGTCCTCTCTGGTTTTTACTTTCTGCATGCACAAAACCACATTTAGCGAGTAGCCTGCTAGGGTCCTCTGAGCCTTCTTCTCCTCAGGTGCAGTCTTGCATATACACACAGTCTTCCAGTCCACCAGGAATAAGTGGACCTCAGGAAAGCTCTCTCTGCTTGTCTCCTTTTCCAGATCTCCTATGAAATTTCTGGCTCATCTGATGTTTCGTTGCTTGCTACAACCAGTATGGATCCCACACATTAAACTTTCCTAATACTTTGCTATTGTATCTCTATTGTTTTTGAAAAACATCCCTGGACATAGTAGCATTTTTAAAGCTTTCCTGAAAATATGGTTCTCACTCTGCCCCTTCCCCCACAACTCCTCAGGGCTACTCTGCCCCCCAGATAGAGCTCCCATTTTGACAGAACACCAGTGGTGGTGGGGGTAGGAGCAGCCCCTTGCTGAAAGGTAACAGACTCCCTCTGTTTTTTATTGAGATTTAGTAGATTTAAAAAACAAAAGGCTTTTTATGTGTTGCATGTCTTTTGGTCAGTTTCTGAAATTGTTGTTTGTGATCATTCTAACCACTTTGTTCAGTGGTTTTTGCAGAGAAAATTACCCAAGCTTCTCACTCTGCCATTTTGGAAGTTGGCCCACATATTTATTGAATTTTAAAGTGGAAGTCTTAGCTGAGATTTTAAGATAAAAGACGTAAGATATCTCTAAAATGAATCGTGATGCAGCCTACTCCTTTACATTTTGAAAAAAAAGCAGAAAGCAGGTGGATGTGAACATTATTTTACTGTAAAATCTCATACATACCTTACAAGTAATAAATGATTGGAATAGTAGAAATATGGGGAGGACTTTGAAAGAGTTTTTGTTGTTGTTTGTTTGTTTAGAGACCACTTCTTGGGGGTAGAGCCCTTCTTCCCTTGGTGAAGCGATGTGGGAGGAATACACCTCCTAACAACCAATCACAAGAGAGGCCTTTAAGGAGAATACTCAGAAAGTTTATCAGGGGGGTTAATATGAGTCTCCTGCAGTGGGCTGGTGTCTATTAATGCTTGAGAAATATGAAGGGACACAGATAGCAGAATAGAGTGTTTCATTTGAGAGGTAATTACATTCTCAGAGTTTGTTGGAAGAAAAGATACACTTATGAGTATTCTCTATGGACTAAAGAGAACCCTTAATCTTAAATCCTATACCAGGGGTTTGTTTGGTAGAGTGAAAGAATAAGATGTATGGAAGTGGACTGCAGGATGCATTGAGGAGCTATAGAAGAAAGCACAAGACCTCAGCTAGAAGCTAGAATAGAGATGCATTGGTACAGACCAGAGCCTACAGGGAAGTGATCTCAGAAGAACCCGCAAAATCATCCATGTATGAAAGAATTAACTTTAACTTGTACCAGGCCCAGAGATCACAAACGTAGCTTACAATGGTATCATGAAATAATAACTTTTATCTCTCCCCCTTCAACCTTCTCCAACCACATTAGGTTAAAAATCAGGAATATAAAGCTTGGGAAGTAGATGGGGAAGAGGGAAAAGTCAGTGACCTTTACCCATTTCCAATAGGGCTAAAACTTGGGGAGGAGAATAACTTCAACTCCAAATCAAGTTTAATTTCAGATGGGCCCAGCATTTTAACTTCTGAATTCATTAAAAATTATATATATACACACACATATTATTGATATGTGTGTGTATATGTGTGTATATATATATGGGTATATATGAGATACTTAAACATATAATATATCTCATATATATCCAATTGTTACCAGAAAAGTTCTGAGGCTAAGTTTCTACCAAGATAGAAACAGGACTAACCCAGGATGGATTTAAAGAGCAAAAGGGAGTTAATTGCTCTAGGATTCAATGCCATGAGTCATGTTTGTTGTATCTACCTACCATGTAGTTTCTAACCTAATAGACCTGACAGTTTGATATCTTAAGCATAGTTCCCACTTTTGGCTTTGATATTGGGGAAGTATCTATCCAGGTCTTGCTGCAAGATACAATAGATACATAGTGGTTAATAGGTGGTAAATACATTGGTTATGAATGGAGTTGCTGGAAACAAGAAGAGGAAATTAAGTTGCTGACAGCAGATTTGGGCTCTAGTAACATATATCCTCTGAACATTTTGAATAGTAGTCTCACCCCTTCTGAAATTTCACTGGTTCTCTTTTTTTATATTTTTAATTAGAGATTGATATTTAACGTTCTTTGATGTTAAGTATAGTTAGGAATGAAGGAATACTATTCTGTGAATTTCCTTCATAAACCTGGCATTGAGTAATATTTATCCATCTATCCATCCATCCATTTATGTTTTAGTACTGCGCTAGGTACTAGGGATAATTCTGTGAACAAGATCAATATGAGCACTGACTTTATGCATCTTTAGTTCTCTCAGGGAAGGTAGACAATGTGTAAGTGGAATGAAAGGCTTGAAGGACAATTACAAGGTGCAAATGGAAACAGTAACAGGCAGACCGCACATATTCTGAAGGTCATGAAGACTTCTCTATGGAAGCGACATTTAAGCTGAGTCCTGAAGCATCGATGGGCTTGATCTAGGCGAACGGTAGTTGCCTACAAAGTCCTACGTGATCTGCCCCACCTACATTTCCAATGGCATCGTAAGCCCCTTTTGCTTTTGCTAACCACTTGCTAGCCACTCTTCTTTCATTCCTCAAAACCTGACTGGAAGACTATATTCCAAACCACTCCCTCCCCACACTCTGTGGCTAGCTCCTTTCTAGAGCTCAGGCCTCAGGTTATTCTCTAGTTCTGATTTTTGCCTGTTTCATCATTTTATAGACCTTTATTTCTAATAGTTTCATTCTTTGGTGGTTTCTTATAAAACTAAGCATAGTCTTACCATACAACCCAGCAATCATGCTCCTTGATATTTATCCAAAAGAGCTGAAAACTATCTCCACTCAAAACCTTTCACACAGATGTTTATAGCGCTTTATTCACAATTGCCACCATTTTATAGCGACCAAGATTCATTCAGTAGGGGAATGGATAAACTGAGGTACATCAAGACAATAGAATATTACGCCCTGCTGAAAAGAAATGCATATTGCTTAAGTGAAATGAGACAATCTGAAAAGGCTACATATATACTGAACGATTTCAACTCCATGACATTTTGGAAAAGGCGAAACTCTGGACACAGTAGAAAAATAATAGGTGATTGCCATATTTGGGGGACAAAGAAGGAGAAATAGGCAAAACACAGAAAATTTTTAGTATAGTGTAAATACTTTTAAGATGCTATAATAATGGGTGAATATATGCTATTATAAATTTTTCAAAACCCATAGAATATACAACACCAAGAGTGAACTTAAGGTAAACTATGGACTTTGGATAATTAAGATGTGTAAATATAGGATTATCAATTGTAACAAATGTACCACTTCGATGGTGGATGTTGATAATGGGGAAGGCTGTGCATGTGGTGAGTGGGCCATGCATATATGCAAATCTCTCTACCTTCCTCTCAATTTTGCTGTGAATATAAAACTGCTCTAAAAAATATGGTCTTTAAAAATAATAAATACGTATTATTCTTTTTGCTTGAAAAATAAGATGAAGTTTTACAAACCAAGGGCATGAGATCACATTTATGTTAAAAAAAAAATTAAAATTCCCTTTTTCTTTTTACTCTAAATTTGTGGATATGCATTGAAGTAGTCTGGAGGGATACTCATCAAAATGAAAATAGTGATTATACTTTATTTTTTATTCACTTCATTAGTTCATGTTTCTGATGATAAGCATGGATCATCTTTTATGATTTAAAAAATGCAATGTTTAAAAAGAAAAGAGTTTAAAAATTTGAAACAAATTCTATTTTGAAAATAAAACATATTTTAGAACTTACATATTAAACACAAATAGTAAAGGCATATGAAGACATTTCTAATTAGTCGTGATATATAGAATGCTAAAATATGTGTTGTTTTATAAAGCCTCAAGGAAAAAGTCTATGATCGAAGAATAAGGGTGTTCATTGAATATTTTGTTTTATTTTAATAGTGTAAAGTAATCATAGAACAAAGCAAAACATGGAGAGTATTTTTCCATTAAAACATTTCTTATTTAACTACTTCCAAATTAAATTGTTACCTTAGAATGAACAAACATTTCTTTAAAATATCAGCACTAAGGTTGAAATTCTACACAAATATATTTTTTCGATTCTTGACATATAATTACAGTGAAAAATATTACTTTCTTATTGTGAATTTGTATAATGATGACCCAACTGTGAAAACAATGGCATGTGTCTTTTTAATTATAAACAGTGCAAAAATAATTTTAATTTTCCGTAATTTCAATGAATTTCTCATAAAACGCTTGGCAAATGCAAAAAAAAAAAAAAAAAACCTCCTGGAGTTTCTTAATAATTACTCACAGAATAAAGTTGAACAAATAAATATGGAAATTAAACTGTACTATTAAAATATGTTTATCCTTCCCTAAGTTCTGTGTGTAAACCCACTCATATAAACAATTAGGGAACTCAATCTATCTGATCCCCTTGGACAGACTTTTACTTCCCAAGATTCACATACCCATCGTCATTTAAATCTTGGAACTGTATCAAGAGGAAGCTGAACAATAATGATTTGTTTGTTTTTGTAGGTTTAAAGAAGTTAGAGTACCAGAGAAGACCTTTGAAGTGTGAAGAGATTTCCTGTAATTGAAACCAAAATGTCATTTATAGATCCTTATCAACATATTATAGTAAGTCATTTACTGTTTATGTATTCTCTCTGGGAGGGAGGCAGGTATATTTCTGCGCATGAGTATTGCTGGCGTTGCTCGTGGTTTTTTTTCTGGAACTCGTATGAACTTAATGTGGTACAAATAGGCTACTATAATAAAGTTAACCCATTTCTTCTTTATATCACTGTAAATTTCCAGAAAAAGATGGACTTAGAGGGAAAAAAATATTGAAACATTTATAACAGCACTGAACTTTCAAGAAACAATAAAAATATGTAGTTATCACTTAGCAATTACCAGCCTACATTAGATAACATTTCACATGGCTTGGTAGACAGAAGATAAAAGAGCTATTGAGTTGAAGGTTATATTTTAGTGTGTATTTCCAGGGCATTTAATTCTGTAAACTTTCCCTTAGATATGATTAAACAGGCTTTTATGTGGGTGGTTAATTTTTATTAAAGAGTTGAGTAATTCAAATTTTAGTATGTAACTTTCCAAACTCCATTGGAAGTATACGTTCTGTCTTCGGATCAAACAAACAAAAACAATAGAGGAGAAATTTCTTTGCTGATTTCAACATTTGAGATCCAGTTAGGTTTATATGGACTAGAAGTAATTTCCATGGATATTAAGGAATAATGCACAGTCTCATTTTCACTTAAATAGAAATAACTGTTCTTTAACCCCACATGCCTCCCTAGCTACCATCCTCTTTCTTTCTTTGTCTGGGGAGCAAGAGGTAATGTGCTACAGTTCTTTGTAGTGTCTTCTTCCCCTCCAGTCACAAAAACTGGACTCAGCTCTTCCATTCTTCCATTTCATGAAAAGGTCTATTAAGACCTCTTTGATGTTGAACCCAGTGGACTCTAGTTCCCACTCCACCCCACCCCCACCTCTGCTGGTCATTCCCCTCTTTCTGGAAGTCTTTTCAGTTTCTTCTGTTTCACAATTCTCTGGTTTAGTTTCTTGTTTCCCCGCTGTCAATTCCTTTCTTTGAAAGCTCCTCATTCTGTTTCACTTTTTAAAATTGAGGTATAACATATATAAAGTGAATAATAAAATCTTAATCGTTCAGCTTGATGAATTTTAACATATGTGTTCCACCCATGAAACTATCATCCAGATAAAAATACACAACATTACGACTACCCCAAAAGAGTTTCTTATGTCCTTTCCAGTCAATAAACTTCACAAAGGTAACCGATATTTGACTTCTATGACTATAGATAAGTTTTGCTTGTTCTTGATCTTCATATAGATGTCTGGATGTAACATTATATCTGTGAGATTTAAACATGTTGTGAGTAGCAGAATTTCACACTGAATGGCAATGGTGCCTTGCCGTAAATTGGGCAGCCATGTATGAGTGTGGCTTCATTTCTGTCCTGTTCTGTTAGTCCATTAGTCTTTGTCCCAGTATCAGCCTATTTAATTTCTGTAGCTCTGAAATGTATCTCGACATATAATGCATCCTCCCAACATTTTGTACATTATATATGATGTAAATCCTCCCACTTTTTTCTTCCAAAATTGGCTATTTTCATTCCTCTACATTTTTGTATAAAATTTGGAATCAGTTTATCAATTTGCACACACACACAACTGCTGGGGTTTTTATTGTACTGTGAGTCTGTAGACCAGTTTGAAGAGATATGACATGATCGCAATATTGGATCTTCTAGTCCATCAGCAACCCACGAATCTAACCCAAAGCTAACGTTTTTAGGTTACCTTGAATTCTCTCAATAGGTAGTGTAGTTTTCAGTCAGAAATCTTTTTTTTTTCAGATGTATTTCTTGAGAGTTGATATTTTAGTGCTACCATAAAGGTAATTATAAATTTCATTTTGGAATCAGTTGTTGCGTTATACGAAAATGCAGTTGATTTTTTGTAGATCCAGTGAACTTATTGAATTTCTTTATAGTTCTGGTTATTTGTGGATTTTTTTGGATTTTCAACTTACACATTCCTGTTATCTATGAATAATGCTAGTTTTACTTTTTGCTTTCTAATCTTTAAATCTTTATCTTTCTAAGCTTTACTGGTTATTGACCACTTACTGTAGGTATAGTTCATAAGTTTGGAAATGTCATATTTTCATAATTGCTCAATTAAAAATATTTTCTAATTTTTATTATGATTTATTCTTTTACACATGGTTTACTTAGACTTGTGTTTCTTAATTTCAAACACTTGGTAATTTTTTTAATTACTTTTGTCATCGATTCTTAATCTAATTCCGCTGTATTCAGAAAACATACTTTGCACAATTTTATGTTGTTTGTAATATGTTTATATATGGTGATGGCCTAGCATATTGTCTATTTTAGTAAATGTTTCCTATACAACAAATATTCCATATTCAACTTTTGTTTTATGAATTTTGAAGATGTTATTAGTGTATATAACTTGAATTGTATAATTATAGTTTTCTGTTTAATTGATATTTTATCATTACAATAGATCCTTTTCTTTATCTCTAACAATGACTTTGTTTTACATTTTACATGATCTTATTAATATAACTCCTAATTTCTTTGATTGCTATATGCATCCTTTTACTTTCTATTGATATTTTCCTTATATTTAGGGTGTTGTTCTTATAAAAAGCATATAATCAGAGTTTAAAATGAGATAATATTTTTTTCTTGAAACAATATCCTACTTTCTTTCACAATTATGGTTTTCTTTAAACACATTTAAACAATGAAGGTAGGATCTTTTTAATCAATTTTTCATATTAAGTTTCTATCTTATGTGCAGATTTATTTTTCTCACCTTACCACCTTGAGATATGCATGCAGAAACCACATATTTATATCACATTTTTCTTTACCTTTTCATCATCAGAGTTGGACACTCAACTAGTATTTTAATTAATGGCCCTTTTAAATAAAGATGCCCTAAGAGCTTTATAGATTTGTTTATTCTTCTTGTTCTTGCTGTGCATGTATGAAAAAAAAAAACCTGTGTGCACATGTGTGTGTAGATCATTATAGTGACAAAATTCCCTGTTCTAGTTTTCACAGAAAGATACTTTAAAAAATACATTAAGTGAGCACAGTCAACATAGAATAATGTTAGGAAAAGAAAGGATGGGGAAAACCAAGCCAGCTAATTAGTAATGAACACTGTCAGACAGGCCAATGCAGTTTGGGCTGCCTCGAGGCACAGAAAATTGGACCCATTTTCACACCTGTGATGCAGTGACATGTTGGAGAATCCCGTGGGCTAATGCAGCAACTCATAGCCAGCAAGTTTTCTTGCTTCCAGAGGTGCCGGCTTTTAAGGATGTGGCAGAAAATGGAGTGATAGATGTATGGCAGAATTCGCTTTCTAGACGCCTAGAGTTAGTTGTTTGAGGTGCTTCCCAGAGTTTATTGTGTCCCCAGAGTTTATTGAAGTGCTTTTGGGCCAGGGCGACATGAATTTTACAAGGCTAGATCAGGTGTAAAATATTGATGAAAATTTCCATTTTTTTTTTTTTTTACTCTCAAAATATGAGTCACTTCTTGGAGTGGAAAAAATCTATTTCTACCACCCAGAAGGTCACTACCCCATGTCCACAGAAGCTACGGTTGTCTTCGCATTAGAGTCAGTCAGCCACATGGGTGTGCTAGCATGGATGCCTGTGCAAATACAGGGACCTCTGAAAAATGTCATTGTTTGATGACTGGAAATTTTGTCAAAACAGTAAAAAGATTTTATTCTAGATGGTTATGGTAGCATAGCAGTGGGGAAAGACAAATACTGGGTAAGTAACCAAAGAACTAGTGTTCCAGTGACAGTTCTAATCATCAGTTACGTGCTCACGAGCACCTAAACTCTGTTTTAGCTGCTTTGTATGGAAAACAGGGTCTGAACCATACCTGCGGTGTCTGTTATATAGGGCTTGTATGAATAATACATTATAAGTACAAAAGTATTCGTTAGAAACTTAATAAGATAAGGTTATTTCCAGGGGACTTTAGAAGATGAGATACTGCACTAGGAAATCAAAAATATAAAGGTAACAAAATTGCTGTTACAAAGGCAAGGCACAGCACTCTGCATAAACTTAGTTTTATGGCAAATCGCGTATCTTTCTGTGAGCACTGATTCTAGAAAAGTGAAGAGGAGGAATGGTTAAGTGATAAACTTTTAACCTTTCCCCGATTCCAGCCATTTCCTGCCACAAGCCTCTGACCTGAGGCAAAAGCACACACATTTAATGAGCTAGTGGAAAGTTTCTTGGTTCACCAGAGAGAAGAAACTCAAGTCATATTTTTGATTCTGACTCTTTTTTAATGACGTTGGCTAGAGTTAACAAATTCTGCCAAATTGGGTGTTTTGGACATTAAAATTGCTTATGCATATAGCCCATCTATGACTGAATTCTTAAAGCAATTTAGATCGCATTGTAGATTGTAAATATATAAACTGATAGCTCTTTTAAAAATGTGGGAGAATAGTAACACAATGCCTGTGACTCTTAAATGTATTAAAGTGAAACTCTACACCACGTGCTGAAAATGAAAACAGCGATCTTATTTTAAAAAGTGTCACAACTCTTGGATGCTATCAGAGCGACAGTTTTTTAAAAAACATTTCTGAGATCTGTTTGAAGTTACCTGTTGCCGATTGTGGTGATCACTGAGATTGTGGTTGTGGTGTGAGATTGTGGTTCAGTACTGAGATTAGGTAGTCTTTATCATACTAACAGTCTTTCGTTTTTATTTAAGTTAAAATTAGGGAAGAGAAAAAAATTTTGCGTACAGAATCTACCTTCTCCATCAGGTTTGCTTTGTAACTGTTTCTTTGTTTCTCCTTTGTAACAGTAGGATTTTTAACAGATTAAGGCAATTGTCAAATTGATTTTGTATAAATTGACTGATTCTTTTTTCCACATCCAATCATTTCAGTTACAGATGTCAATATAATCCTCCAGAATGAATTTAACCACTCTCATAGCTTTCATAATAACCGATTACTGTAATTGGGAAAAGAAAAAGGGTTGTGATTTTCACTGTAGAAAAGAATATAGATGAAGAAAGATGCAAAGTAGGGTAATCCAAGACCTGAAGGCAAGGCTTAATCTTGGTGACTAAGTCACTATATTGAGTTTATATTTGGCATCTCAATTGAAATATGGCATCTCTTTTGCCAGCTACCAACTAACATTGTGCTGAGTCATAGTTTCCCCAGGAACACTGGTTGTGAATTCAATAAGTTTTTCCTCTGGCATCATTCCTGAGACACACACGAAAGTCTCCTATTCTTCGTCAGAAACTAATCTTGTCCCTACTAGTTTGAAATTTTATGTGATATTGGCCCCAGGAACATGGCAAGGGATTATCCAAAAACTATTTGGATAATCATTGACTGAAACTGAGCACTTTTCTCCAAGAATTTGTACTTTATAGATACTCTTATTAATTTTCATAGCTCTCAGAGGAAGATTGTTATGATTTTGAAACGTCTGTTTTGGAAATAATTTGCAGGTTATCTGAAGATTTATGGTTTTCAAAATTAACTTGGAAAAAAACAAGAAAATGGTTGATTTACTCCCTCTCCTTATTTTCTGTAAACAGTATGCAAGTATTTCACTCATTATAGTTAAGAAGATAGAATTGAGACCGATGGAAATCAAAGCAGATTAAAATAGCTGAGTGATGGAGGAAATAACCCAATTAATGGATGGAGTATAGATCAACTACAGATACAATAGAGAGACTAGATTGTAGCTTTCTATACCATTTTAATAAATGGAAATAGCCTTTTTTACTATCAAAGATGTCATTCTCTGTGCAAGTAAAGGAATGAAGATAGCAAGACTGGATTCTAATTAAAGTTTAACTTTTACTCCTTATGAGATACTGGGAAATTAACCTCTCAGATTCTCACCGTAATTATGTATACACATAAATAATAACACATTTATGTTTATGAGAGTCTGTAGTTTCCTTTCCTTGTAATGCCTCTATCTGATTTTATCAGGGTAATGCTGGCTTCATAGAGTAAGTTAGGATCTATTCCCTCAGATTCTATCTTTTGAAAGAGATTGGAGAATATTGGTGTAATTTCTTCCTTAAGTGTTTTGTAGAATTTATTAGTGAATCCATCTGGGCCTGGTGCTTTCTGTTTTGGAAGGTTAGCTATTGATTTAATTTCTTTATAGATATAGCTCTATTCAGTTTGTCTTGCTACTTTTGTGAGTTTTGCAGATTGTGTCTTTCCAGAAATCAGTCAATTTAATCTAGTTTATCAAATTGTAGGCTTAGAGTTGTTCATAGTATTCTTTTATTATCCTTTTAATGTCCATAGGCTCTTGAGTGAACTTCTCTCATTTATTTATAGTATTTGTAATTTGTATTCTCTCTCTCTTTCTCTCTCTCTCTCTCTTTTTTTTTTTCTTTTTCTTACTTAGTCTGGTTAGAAGCTTATCCATTTTATTGATCTTTTCAAAGAACCAGCTTTTGGTTTCATTGATTTTCTCCATTGATTTCCATTTTCAATTTTATTTATTTCAGCTCTCATTCTTACTATCTTTCTTCTCCTTGCTTTGGACTTAATTCATTCTTTTTCCAGTTCCATAAAGTAAACACTTAGATGATTGATTTTAAATCTTTTATATATAGATCTTTTTTATATATAAAAAACAAATTTCCTTCTAAGCACTACATTCATTGCATCCTCCAAATTTTGATAAGTTGTAGATTCATTTTCATTTAGTTTCAACTATGTAAAAATTTCTCCTGGGATGACTTCTTTGACGTATGTGTCATTTAGAAGTGTATTCTTTAATCTATAAGTCTTGTGATTTTCTAGCTATCATTCTGTTACTTATTTTTAGTTTAATTCCATTGTGGTCTGAGAGTAGACATTGTATGATTGTTCTTGTGAGCTTGAGAAGAATGTATGTCTGACATTGCTGGACGAAGCAGTCTATAGATGGGAATTATATCTAGTTGATTAATGGTGTTGTCGAGTTCAGCTATTTCCTTACTGATTTTCAGCCTGCTGGATCTGTCCATTCCTGATACAAGGGTATTGAAGTCTCCAAGTATGATAGTGGATTCTCTTCATTTTTTGGTGGGGGAGTATATGTGATTTTCAGCTTTAGTGTAAGGCCACACACTTTTATTTAAAAGCATTCACTTCTTCATGATTGATAATTTCATTTCTGTAGAATAAAATATTGGCTACTCATAGCTCTTATAAATATAGAAGGTATTTCCCTTTGACAAAAAAAACTTGAATAAGATGTCATCTTGAAAGATTTTACATGTTTCTCTGCCTTTTAAAACAATATTGCTCATCATTTATGACTTTACCTCATCTTAATCCTGAATTGTGAATCTGGATATCAATACTTTATTGATAGAATGATATCTTCAGAAAGTGTTGAACCCTATGTAACTTTCGAACCCACTAATGCTGGTTCTATGAATCTTTGTTTTTACATTTTTTTTTTACTTCTTTGCTTTTAGACTATCATCACTCACTTCTCAGTATTTTTAGTACCTTAGTTTCTTTTTAATCAATTATAGACTTTTTAAATTAAATTTATCAGGGTGACATTGGTTAATAAATTATAGTTTCCAAGTGTACAATCTATAATGCATCATCTGTATATTGCATTGTGTGTTCACCACAAAAAGTCAGATCTCCTTCTATCACAGTGTATTTGACCCCCTTTACTCTTATCTACTTTCTCCCCTTTCCCTCGGGACGTTTTAACTAGTTAAGTAAATCTATTAAAATTAAAAATGGTAGGAGTAGCTTATAAATGTGGGCCTCTTCTAAGATTAAACAAAGATGTCTGAGCTTTACATCAAGCCTTGTCATCTTTTCAGTTGCTCAGAGATCTGTATAAGTTCCTGTTAACCACTTCTGGTTTTTTGTTTGTTTTTTTTGTTTTAGTCTTTATCTTTTTTAAATTTTTCAATTATAGTCGATATTCAATATTACATTCATTTCAGGTATACAGCATAGTGATTATTTACATAATTTACAAAGCAATTCTCCCATAAGTCATAACCTGGCACCATACATAGTTGTTACAATATTATTGACTATAATCCCTAAACTGTACTTCACTTCCCTGTGGCTATTTTGTAACTGCCAGTTTGCACTTCTTAATCACTTTCTCTTTTTCACCCAGCCCCCTAGTACCTCTCCATCTGGCAATGATAAGTTTGTTCTCTGTATCTAGGAATTCCTTTCTGTTTTGTTTATTTGTTTAGTTTGGTTTTTAGTTTCCACATGTAGGTAAAATTATATGGTATTTGTCTTTCTCTGTCTGACTTATTTCACTTAGCATAATACTCTCTAGGTCTACCTTTGTTGTCACAGATTGTAAGATTTTATTTTATTTTTTATGGCCGAGTAATATTCCATTACAAATATGCACCACATCTTCTTTACCCATTTGCCTTTTGACTGGAGCATTTAATCTATTTAATTTAAAGTAATTATTGACAGAGTCATGGCCATTTTATTGTTTTCTAATTGTTTTTGTAATTCATTGTTCTTTTCTTATTCTTTTGCTCTCTTGTATGTTGATGACTTTCTGTAGTGTTGTGTTTGAATTCCTTTCTTTTTATTTCTTGTAGATTTTTGGTTTTTGGTTACCATGTGCTTAATATATACCAAGATATGTTTATAGCAGTTTAAGTCAATGGTTGCCTAAGTTCAGATAGTCTAAAATCATTACCATTTTCACTCACCCTTCCATGTTTCTGTTTTTGTCATTATTTTTTTACTTCTTTTGTGTGTGTTGTGTGTATCCCTTAATTTACTGCTGTAGTCCTGTGGTCTTCCTACTTTTCACATTAACCTTTTTACTAGCTGAAGTGTTTGTTGATCCACTGCTTTTATTATTATGTGTTTGGCTTTGTCAGTGAGAAATTTTTTTCTTTACAATCTTTTCCTATTCATACTTATTTATTTTTTCTTCTTAAAGAAGTCCTTTAAACATTTTTTGTAATACTGGCTTGATGGTGATGAACTCCTTCAGCATTTTCTTGTCTGGGATTCCCCATTTTGTATTTTTGAATAAAGTAATTTGGTAACTAATTTCCAGTTAGGTTAAGTGTTTGATAAAATCTTCTAGGTGTTAATATTTATTATGTGCATATAAACTATTAGGTGGATCGAAACTTTTAACATTGCTGCATATGGTTTATTAAATGAAAATTAACACAATTAATATAAGTGGTTTATCTGTTATTGCCTTGGGTCCAAAGGTTTTGAAAGCTGTTCTGGAAATGTGATGCCAAAAAAAGATATTCATTGAACAGTAACAATAAAAGCAAACAAACCTAAATAATGCAAACATCTTGCTCTGACCTTGCTTTTTTAAGGCAAGGCTTCTTAGTCATCCAGGACAAAGCCTGATTGTGCTTCTGGAAGGACTACAGTCCTGATTTACATGATTTCCCAAGCGCTTGGTGAACCTGACAGCAAAGAAGTCCGAATAGTCAAGCTGTAGTGACATTTTCTGGCATGATCTAGAAGTCTGAATAATTCTGTGATGGGAGAGAGGAGAGAATCAAAAAAGGAACAGCTTTAGAATCAAAGGATGTTTCTAGTATGCATGTTGCTTCCTTTCGACTAGAACATTTTTTATCAGTCTCAAGGAAACAATAAGAACGATTTACTTGGATTCTACGTTGGAAGTTTGTTTTTAATTTACTACCATTTTCTTTCCAGGTGGAGCACCAGTATTCCCACAAGTTCACAGTAGTGGTGTTACGTGCCACCAAAGTGACAAAGGGGGCCTTCGGTGACATGCGTAAGTCCTCTTCTTTGCTTTTCTATTAAAAATGTGTAATTATTCTGTTGCTTGAGTTCCTTTATACGCCAGGGGCTGTCTTTTCTTCAAACGTGGTTATATTTGTTTAGATCTCTAAATGGTAACATTTTGAACAGTTCTCTGATGCTTTTTTTTTATCTTTTGGAGTAGCATTTCACCTTGACTTTACATTAATTGGGAGTACTTGAAGTCAGACACAATGACTGCCTTAAGACATACAAATCTTTGGATTCAAAGACTATCTACTTAACTCTATTTTAGAAAAAGTGCTGAGTCGACTTCAGACAAGCCGTCTCTGTGACATACTATGACTCTAGGATTAAAAAAATTCAGTTTCTCTAGTTCTTATGCCTTCGAGTGTGTTTATTATGTGTAGAAATAGCTACAGAGATTGGTGTAGGACAGTCTGAAACAACGTAAACCAGAGCCTGAGGATAATGTTGGATTAACTTGTTGGCATGTTAAAGTTGAATTAACTTCTCCATACTATAAAAAGCAGTTTTTCTGGGTAATCTTACCCCTCTGATAGCTGGGGTTCACACAGGTGGGAATACAAAGAAAGGTGGATAAGCATGATGATGATGAATTTGGTAAAGTTCTAGGTTATTGCTTAAAATGGAAATGGCAATTTACTCCTCAGAACAGCTTTTGGAGAAGGCATGGAGATCTCAGTTTATCAGTGTGGCAAATAGGCAAGGCTTCCCTGCTGAAGTGACATTTAAACTCATACCTGAGAGAAGAGCATGTGGATGGTGAGAGCAAGGAGAAGTCCCAGGCAGAGAGAACAGCATTTTATAAGGCAGGAGATGAGCCGAGAGCTTGTAAGGAATGAGGCAGGTCCGGTGTCGTTAGAGAATGCACAGTAAGGTGAAGAAGGACCAGACTAATATGATGAAGACTGAGAATGGAACTTTATTAGGGATGTAATAGAAAGAATCTGATGGCGTTTGAGACACGAGTCACATTTTTGGACCTTCATTGAAAAATTGTTTTTTTTCTGACCATAGTATGTTAAATGTATTGAAGGCGAATGTGGAATGTGCCCTTTTATTTTTAAGAATAAGAGAGACTTGAACTTGTTGAAATCACAATGAAAAGAGGCCAACAGAAAGAAGTTAAACACTAAGAAAAGAAGAATGTGAGGTCTTGTGCTCAAAACTTCAGTGAATGAAGAAATGTGTCCAAGAAGTTGGTAAAAGTCAAGGTGGTAAAGGGAGGGAAACAGGAGTAGAATCTGATGGCAAAGAGTTTTTGGATGAGCATTGGTTTTCATGAGAGGGGGCAAAGATAATTCCTTCAAATCTAGTCTGGACTAGGGATTTATATTCTAAATTTTATCTCCTACTTCTGTCTAACCCATTTCATCACTGCTTTGCCATTGTTTTTCTTAAGTTAATCTTATTCTGCTTTTTATAATTTTTTGCATTTTCATCATTAAAATGAGAGTTCACAGAAAGAAAGGTTCCCGTAAAAGAGAAGCTACATTAGAAGCCATATTTAAAAACTAGCATCTTTCATGACCTTGGGGAAGGCACAGGCCTTACGACTCAAGAGGTCATACTGTTAGTTAGAAAAGCCGTTCTTAATTCTGCTAAAGATTATGTCCGTCACTTGCCAGACATGTAAGTTACTGACCTAATTTGACTTAAAAAATAGAGTTCTCTCATAAAAAGCAGCAGCACCCCTTTTCTGTTAGTGCAGAGCTCTGTCATGTAGAGACAATGGGTGTTAATATGCTTAAGATGAGTCTTATAGCAGTTCAAATTCTATCCTCCACGAGTCTCCTTCAACTGGTGTGGAGCTGATTTCTTAACTACTTTCCCATAGGCTCCATTCACCTTGGTCCTCATTACTCGTGACTTATTATAATTAGGAGAGGGAAGAGGGTAATGCTGCAAGTGTCATTTTAAACCTGTTTGAGTTGACATTGAAAATAATACTTAAAAATGAGCATGAGGTGTTACTTTATCTCATGAAACAGGGAGCAGTTACATTTTGGATGCCTGCAGTGTATACAACACAGGTTGGACGCTTGATCTCTAAAAGCTTCCCTTTTAAAGTGAAGGACCCAAGGGAAGAATAGCCACTAGAGATTAACCACTGTAGGAGAAAGGACAGTGTTATTCAGCGTTTATAATTTTATTTTATTTGTTATCACTTTCTTCTTCTCCTTCTTCTCCTTCTTCTTCTCCTTCTTCTTCTTCTTCTCCTTCTCCTCCTCCTCCTCCTCCTCCTCCTCCTCCTCCTCCTCCTCCTCCTCCTCCTCTCCTCCTCTTCCTTCTTTCTTCTTTCTTCTTTCTTCTTTCTTCTTCTTTTGAATAAGGGGAAGGAACTGTTGGTAACTGTATAACTTTAATGAGTTTCCAGGAATTCAGAGAGATAAGAATAAGGAGGGGTCTTAGAGAAATCAAAACTCAATGATAAGGATATTATGAAAAAGTGAAGGGCCAATATATAGTGCAAACACTTTATTTTTGAGACATTCTAGGAGGTTATAGTGAGGGAAGGTGTAGGCGTTAGCTGCCACTCTTCTAGGAGAAATTTCAATGATATAGCTGGGTGAGCTCGATATATACAAAATACCAAGTAAGCTAAATTTGGGATGTTTGTATATAGAAGTTTTAAAAAAATAAACAAGGATAAAACTAAAAAAAAAAAAAAAAGTCCTAAGTTATGCAAGACCAGGAGAACAGAAACCTATGTTCTCTCCTGTTGCTGATATTTAAATAAATGTGTCTGCATTTATTTAAAAAGAAAAATTTCCATAAAGTTTTACATGTTGGTAAAGAAGAATGACAGATTGCTATTGAGTTTTTTTTAGCAGTTGCCTATGGGGGCTCTCTCAGGGGTGCCACCCAAATCAAATAATTGATTCTTGGTAAAATACTGATCTTTGCTTTTTTTGAGGCGATACTGAGATTATATTTTTTTTAATTTTGTCCCTTGATAAAGCATCCTAGTTTAGCTAGCTTCATTCAGAAATACCATATTGCATTGCTGAAACATCAGAATAAAATCGACAAGAACCCAAGAATTATTTTTTGAGGGGTCAGAGCTGACATTTAATCATAACATCTCGCTCATGTCCTTGTTTTTACCTGAGGACACTGGACCTGCCAAGAACAAGAGAGCATCCTCCCAGATACAGCTGCTCCCCTCAGCATGCCCACCTGTATCACTTATACCCAGTGCCCCATTGCCAGCCCATCCTTGAGCTCTTATGCTCATGCCGTATGAAAAGGTCGTTTGAAATTTCAAATTTGTACCGGGCTTATTTAAAAAATAGTCTCATTTGATTAACTTGGTATACTAATACTATAAGTCTCACTTTTAAAGCTAAGGAAGTTGTAGTTATAACATGGACCCGAGAGCACGTCAACATCGTGGCCGTGGCTAAGTGCTGGGTGGAGGCATATTAAACTCTGTGTTCTATATTGTTCTCTTCCTCTTCTAGCAGAAGATATATGTTTGCAGAATGACCACACAGTGACAGTAAAATTTCAGCTGGTAATAAAATTTTCTTTGTGCATTTATGAAATGAAACACACATCCTTAGCCACAAACCTCATTTTATAACCAAATGCAATAGCGGCCACAAATGTGGTGGCTGTCTTACTGAATTTCTGCTCCTTTTAAAAGGTGTTGGGGAAAAGGGAGATCATGTATGATAATGGAAGCTAGTCTCTTCTAGAATTCAGAACTAGATAGAGTCATGTTTCATTCCCTAAGATGAAATCAGATAATGAACGCCATGTTTTGAAACAATAAAATACTATAGCAATGTTAGATATGTATGTTTAATATTCTAATTATGCCTATGTGCTGAGCATTCTTGTCTGGTCACATTGGACACCAACCTTCTTCTCTTTATAGAATTAACATCATAAATATTAGGGCTTCTAAGGATGGCTGGAGGTTTGTAGATGGATCTCCTTTCCTTAAGTATTCAGGAGACAACAGAGCTTCATGCCTATGCTTAAATTTTTAAGAAAAAGTAAATACACTTGGGAGAACTATGAACTCATTACATTAAACCAATTTTTATAAGATCATATTACTCAATATCTTAAGGTACTGTTTTAAGGTTTCCTTGAGAACCTTTCTTGAGAATCTTAAGGTACTATTTTAAGGTTTTCTTGAGAAGCTTCTATTTTTTACAATGTCTGGGTCTGTGGGTAAATGATGTGTTATTTCAGATAAACTCATAGCAAGATCTGAATCAAGTTCCTAATTTTTAAACGGCTGTACCACTGGCAAGTCTGACGTTGACTTAGTATCTCCAAACAGAGCTTCTCAAACGTCATTGTCTTAAAGAATCATGAGGGATCTTGTTCAAAATGCAGATTCTGACTCAGTGGGTCTGGGGAGTAGATTCTGCATTTCTAGCCTACAAGTAATGCAGACACTGCTGATTCATGGGCCACAGTTTGGGAGACAAGGTTTAGGTGATTTCTCCTCTGCTACCCTGACATCTGTCCAGACCTCTTCTTAACACTCGCTACATGGGAGTGTAATCATGTCTTTCTAAGACTGGAGTTTGTGTCTTTTAGAAAACTTTTTGGAAAATAGTTGCTGAGCCTTGAGTCTGGAACAGTAGTAAGATCTGAGAGAATTTCGGATGAATAAAAGGAATACATAAATATGTGTAAATATATCTTCTTAGATATTGCTTTTTTGCCTCACGAGAGAAAGAAGTTTTAAAATGTTTTTGTACTCCATTTCTTATAGATAATACATATCTCTGATTATTTCTATCCATAATTGTCTAGAATTTTCTTGGTTTTCAATGTGCCCAAACTTTAGAACACTTTTGTCTTAGTCTGATGAACCTTTTGGAGGGCATTAATCATAGTGTGCTAAATTTTTTTATAAATAGCACTGCTGTTAGCCTATAGCCGCCTGCTACTTTTAAATATACCTTTTCTGAATCAATATTTCCCTGGCATAAGATCCTCAGGTTAGAAGTGAACATGAGTTTTGGCTTACTATTATTTTGGCAATATATCCGCCCAAAATTTTAAAAGTTCTAAGTATAATAAAATAACTTACCGATGGGATTTTTAAAAAATAATTTCAAAATGAATAAAATATTCCAGAATACCCATCCATTTCTCATCTCTCATCTTGTGCCTTCTGTGCAGTAGGGATATAGAATGTGTTAGAGAGGCACTACAGTTCCTCATTGGTTTTGAAAGTCATGTAGTTTATTGAGTTGTCAAATGGTTTTATGGGTACAGTTAATCCTTTTCCTCTCTATTTAAATTTTATTGGTTCGTTTTTGGCTAGTATGTTTGTATACGTGTGTTTTAGGTCTGATGAATACAGTGAATAATACTATCCTATGATATTTTGATAACATCGATTGATCATCAGGTGGAATTTCTCCATGTTTATTCAATAAGATAAACACAGCTATATTCCAGTAGTATATTTGTCATCAGTGCTTTTGTGAGATAATAAAAGTAAGTTCCTATCAAAACGATGAGTATATTACCAGTACTGATAAGGATACAATCCATATGTTCTCTCTTTTTTTCAAGACCTGTTGGTGATGAATCTTCCTTATTTAATTCTATACATATATGTCGTATACTTGAGCTTCTTTATCTTAAAATGCTTTTTGTGTTTTTCATGTATACACTTTAACATGTTAATGGTCTACCAAGTAAAAGAAAACCTTAATTTAATTTAATTTAATTTAATTTAATTTAATTTAATTTAATTAATTTATTCATTTAGCCTTCAGCACCCGGTGTTCCTAGGTGGTCCGAGATCAGACAAGATCGGAGTGTTGAGGGTGGCATCGCCATACACAGAAAACCTTATTTTTAAAAACTTTTTTTACAGCAGAGTGATATGCAGCTTTCTTATCATATGCTAAGTAAATTCTCAAAAATTACATATAACTTCGAAAAGATGTGATTGATATCAAGTGAAATTAAATTTAAGAACAGATTAAATTCTTAAAGAAAAATATTCTCTTAAAGTTTTTATGTCAAAGAGAATATCTCTGCTGCTCTAAAAGTTTAAGCACTTATATGAAAACATTTATTTTAAAATTTTCTTTAAACTAAAAATTATGTGACATACAGATTGAAATGTCCAGTTACTTAGCCGAGGTATGGTATGAGGATTTTTGTAAAATTTCCTGACTCCTTAGAAGCACTTTTCCATTCTCACTCCTCACTTGATATATATATATATATTTTTTTAATGAAATATTTTAGATAAAATTTTAGGCAAATGACTTGAAATTATGTGCAAGAGTCATCCAAAATCTCCAGATGCAAAATGAAATAACGATTTGGAAATTTTAACTTTGGGAAAGAAATGTTAAAGAAATATAACCCAGTGTTTATTCCAGCAAGGCTCTATTATTAATGTCTTCATCAACAAATGCTGAGCATCTGCTATGGACTTAGCACTTGGTGCCTTGAAGAAGTGCAACAGGAATAAACATAATACTTATGGTAGATAACTTTATTGAGTGCCTATTTCATACCAAAGGGGAAGTGTGACTTAGTGGTTAGACCAAGGACTCTGGAACTGGCTGGCTGGGATTCAAATTTCCCTTCCACTATTGATTAACTACAATGAATTTGGGCAAATTACTTAGCTTTCCTAGGTCTCAATTTACCCAGCTGTTAAATGGCGGTGATAATTATACCTTCCTCATAGTTTTTTTTTTTTAATTAGGATTAAATGAGATTATGGAATACTTATAAAAGTGCTTGATGCATAGTGTACACAATATAAGTGTTTGTTAAATTTAAATAAACAAAAATGCTGAGCAGAGTTCATAGGACTTTATATTATACTTCATTTGTTCACTTCAGTAACACTATGAGGTATGTGCTGTTTTTGTTTTAATTTTATAGGTATAGAGATTTATTTAAAGACATCAAGTAAATAGTCCTAAAACACACAGCTGTTATGTTTTGGGACTAGAATTCAAATATGTCTCATCCTCATGTCTACTTATGCAGCAGCTTTGAGCAGTTTATGACCTAGCTGGGAAGATGAAATGGGTATAAATAACTCTTTGAAAAACCAGCCTTAGAGATAACATATTCAGTAATGATGCATTTAGATTTTACAGTATTACCGCTTTAAAAAGCGTTGGCATTAAACTTCCAAAAAGACTTTATAGCTTGAATAGAGATTGAGATGGGTTTTGTAACTTAAGTAGACTTTTAATATGTGGAATGGATGTGAGACATTTCATTTTGGAAAAGAAATCATGAGAAAAGATTTTAAAAATGAGATTGACATAATATGTCTAATACACATTACTTAGGGAACTTGGCTATTTTTTTAATAGTTTATGCTAGTGAATAAATGTCAGGTAGCAAGAATAATGCCTTGCTTTAGGGCAGTGGTTCTAAACTGTGGGTCACTTTTGTCCCCCAGGGCACGTCCGGTAATATCTGGAGACATTTCTAGTTGTGATAATTAGGGGATCTTATTGGCATCTAGTGGGCAGAGACCAAGGACAGTGCCCCAGACTGAAGAATTATTCTGCCCAAAATATCAGTAGTGTCAAGGTTGATAACTCCTGTTTTAATGAGAAAGAAGAATTATTCTTGCATAGAATACAATCCACAAATATAGTTAAATCTACATAGTTAAAATTAATAACATAAAAATATGTTTTATAATATTACATAAGAACTTCTGGAGAATTACTCTTTCCCTCCAATCTAAACAGATTCCCCCCCCCCCAAAAATCCCTAAATTATAAACCTTTAAAACATTCCAAGCATAGATACTGATACCAAAGGTATTTTGATTTTCTTCCAAAAAGGTATCATAGAAATTTGAGTAAAAGGACCATGCAGGCATCAACTAAAATTTCAATCATATTTTAGATCTTTCTTTGTTTAACTTTCTTTGTGTTGTTTCACATGTATATTTCTCTGTTTTCTCATGAATATCCACATTTTTTACAAGAAGTCATTTTTATTGTATGCTGGTTTGTAGCCTACTTCATTAATGCACCAAGTCAATGTTAGTACAGAATGAACCAAGGGAATTGATAGTGGATGATACTGGGCTTTCTTCCTGATGTCCATTTGGCTGATGATACATTCTGATAGTTTCACGTCCCTTTACAAAAGGAAACATGTGACCTGAGAACACTAATATAGGTCTGTGAGAGTCTGTGAGAAAAAGGGAAACAAAAAAATAGAGTTCAGATTGGAGACAGTGCCTGATAAAGCGATTTAAAAAAATAGGTAATAAAAATGCATTGTCATTTCAAATGAGAAGCGTATTCTATGAGTTTCTGAGTTCTTAGACAATGCTGCCATTGCTGTAAGGACTTTCATCTCTTTTCATATATACAGAGTCACTGCCAAAGTACTATTTTATTAAACCACACTGAATTATTTACTAACTTTTTATTTTTTACAACTCCTGTATTTCTAGCAATTTTCATGGAATGCTCTTCACCATCTGTAGCCATAACAATTCCAATTTTGAGCCTGTTCTGGAGGGAGCAGGGGATGCTACCTATAAACAACCCCCCTGGCACTCTACCCTATTCCTTAGAGTTATTAAGGAAGGCAAGCTGGGATTTGAGAATTTATTTATTTTTGTTTAGCATTATTATTTGGAAATAAAGGTTAAACACAAATGCACTTGGAAGAAACGACTGACACGATTTATATTAAAATACAAATAAGTGGGGTGGGACAAAGCACCAGGTAGGTTGAGACTTATTACCCAAGAGTAAAAAGATGTTAAGGAGAGGGAGTTTGTTGTGCCTGTGATAAAGGTCACATTTTCTACAGTATGGCTCAGGGTTAGTTCATCACCCATTATTTCTGTAATATTTTTATGTTCCTATAATGTTTCAGACTTTGTGCTAGACTCTTGGACACAGTAGTGAATAGGAAAGATGTGAGTTCTGAGATTATGGAGTTTACAGTGTAATAGAAGCAAAAATAAGGAAGAATTATTAGTGTTAGCATACATGAAAGAGCAAGGAATTTGGCTTCAGAAAGACTGTTAAAACCCTGTCTCTAAATGGCCTTACTCCTTAAATGCCTCTGAGTCTCAGTTCCCTTATCTATGTGATGGGAATAATAATACCTTAATCAGCAAGTTGAAGCTTTATGTGGAATTATTTTTACTTTACACAGATGTACCCAGATAAGATCTCTAGAGAACATGATTTACAATGGGCAATTTTACCCATTAGGAAAACAGAACAAGCAGTTGACTAGGGATATATGAACTAGATAAGGAAAACATAGGACATCTCATTCCACTTATCCTTTAAATGTACAGTCTTTGGACCCTTATCTTGGATATTCTTAGGACAAGGACAACAACTTGAGTAACATTTAGTTATCAACTAAAACGTCAAAATAAAACAGAATGATATGCACAAGTAAAAGAAAGGCAATGTTCTCTTAGAACAAATGCTTCTGCCGTCAATGTAACTGTGTAGAATGTTTGAGATGTGTGGATTTCTGAGAAGCTTTGTGGCCTCTACGCTGACTTGCGAGAGTGATGTTCCAGTGTGTGATGAGGGAGGATCACCGACTGGAAGGAAGCCTGGGGTCCAGTGGTGGGAGCCCTTCTAGGCCTTTCTCATCATGTTGAGGCCTGCCTTCATAGGCCATGAAGGTCAAAGATGTGTTTAACAAAGACAATCGTAGTGGCATAATGGAAAGGGGCCTAGTAAACACCCTTGGATCTCAGTTGAGAAGCTTCAGTTAGGAGTGAACAAGAGTTAGATGGAAGCCTACAAAGATTTTAGTCAATTCAATTTCTTATTAAACTGAGAAGATCCATCTTACTCTCCCTGCCTGCCGGAAAGTAAGATGGGTCTTCTGTTGAGGAAGATGTAGTCCCCCACTCTGCAACAGCTTATCTAAAAAATGTCTGGCATTTTATCCAGAATTGCCATGTATACCAAAAAAGAAGATCTGGAAAAATAAATATATCCATAACTATTGGATATGGATTTTAAATAACTAAGATTAATATATTCAAGAAATAGATGGCAAGATGGAGAATTATACTAGGAGAATCAAATCGAAAATTTAGAACTAAAAACACAGTAACTAAAATTGAAAACTCAGCAGATGGGTTTACCATAGTTTGAACACAGTCGAAGAAAGGGATTTGGTCAACAAAATAGGACAGTAGAAAACATCCAGATTGAAACATAGAGAACAAAAAGGATACAAAATATAGAACAAAGCATAAGTAATATCTGGTGCATAATAAAAAAGCATTGAGGAAGAGATAGATAATGGGGCAGAAGTAAAAACTGAAGATCTAAAGGCTAACAATTTTTTATAACTGATAAAATATATTCAGCTATATACATAGATGTGCTATGAGCCCAAGGATAAATATAAAGAATACCAATCTATACATGTTGTAGCAGAACTGCTGAAAACTAAAGACAAAGAATAAAAAAAGCTAAAAACATCCAGAGGGAAAAAAGACACATTCAAAAAAGCAAAAGACTGAGTGAATTCCTCAAAAGAATAGATAGAAGCCATAAAATAATAGAATGACATCTTTGAAGTGCTGAAATAAATAGCTGCTAAATTAATCCTGCAGAAGTTGAACATAGTTAGAGGACTTACATTACTTGATATCAAAATTTATTATAAACTATGATAATTAAGACAGTGTGGTATCAGTACAAGCTTAATGAATAGACTAATGAATGGACTAGTAGACCAATGGAAGTCCAGGAATGAACTTGCATTTAAATGGCCACTTGATTAATTCAAAGTTTATATTATGATGCAAGGATTAAAAGTAGTATTTCCCGTATATGATGCTGAGTCCATTGGTTATACATTTGAAAAAAAAAAGAATAATCTTAACACCTACCTCACACCATACACAGAAATTAATTCTAATTGGATTTTATATCTAAAGGTCAAAGGTAAAACAAATGAATTTTTGAAGAAATCAATAAAAACTCTTTATGACACCGAATAGCTAAAATTTTCTTAAATGACAAAAAGCATGAATCATAAGGAAGCAGATGGATACATTGGATTATATTAAAGTTAAGCCTTTCTTTTTATTCAAATACATCATGAAAGTAGTGAAAAGATAAACCTCAGACTGGGAAAATATATTTGCCATATACATGTGTCTGTCAAAAGACTCATATCCAGAATACGTAAAGTCTATATAAATCAATATAAAAAAGACAAACAATAGAAAAAAAATGGACAAAAAACTTGCATATACCCTTCACTCAAAGGAACATCCAACTGACATTGAAAATATATGAAGATGTACTGAACCTCATATAGTCATCAGGGATGTGTTAGTTAAATTACACATCTGCCAGATGTTTAAAATGACAAGACTGACAATATTAACTGTTGGGAAGGATGTGCTGTCATGTGACTATTAGCCTTTGAGTGTACAATGGCATAACAATTCCATGTCCAAGTAATCCCATTCTTAGGACTTTTGCAACAGAAACATATATGTGTGTGCACCAAAAGCCATGTACAAGACTGGCCATAGCAGCACCATTGGTAATAGCCCAAACTAGAAACAATCCCAAGTGCCTATTAGCAGTGGATAAACATTTTATGAAATTTATACAAGAACATCAATAATAGTGAATATATTATTCTACACATGTTCATTTAATGCATCTCACAAGCTTAATAGTGAGCAATAAAAGCCAGTTTCCATAAAGGTAAAAAAAAAAAAGGTAAAATGTTTTATGGTGATAGTCATAGAGGGCCTGCTAGTGGCCAGCCCTGGTGAGGTGAGAGAGGCATCTGCAGTGCTGGAAATGTTCTGTCCCTTGATCTGGGTGGTGGCATCATGGGCGAGTTCAGTTTATGAAAATTCAAACACTGCAACAGTTACCGGTCTTCTACTTTTCTGCAGGTGTCTTATCCTTCGATAAACAATTTACATTAAAAAAAGGACTAAACTGTTGTTGAAATTCATACATTTAAAGTAGGTCTAACCATGACTTTCCTAGGGTGTGTGCCAGCAGTTCAGCTAGCATAGCGCAAGGATAGTGAAAAGGTTGGCAATCATAAAACTTTTAAGTTTAAAAGCTTTAAGTTCTCAGTGTAATGACCATTCTCACTAAATTGTAAATATTTCAAAGGAGTGACCACATGTGAGAATAGTATTCAGTGGCATTCTTTCACCAAGTGAATAATTTGATTAGTTTTTGGTCTAACTGTGGCATTCCTACTTTGATGGTCACTGAAGCAGAACGCTTGAATATCAGCCCATCACCTTACCCAGACTGCCATCTAATACACCCACGCGAACCTTATTCTCAGAGTTATTTTCATTTGGCCTCTTGAAAACGTATTGAATGATAGAAACAGAAGTGAATTACTGAATTGTGCTTAATGTAGTGTATGTGAAGAGTGACTCCTTGACAGAAGACCAGCGAGCATGTTGACTTCTCAATGTCAAAATATTTCTACTTTTCTGTGGGTGTTGTGATACCATCATTCTTTAGTTGATTCTAATAATATACTTTAAACCCTATTTTTCAAATTTTTATGCATGAGAATCACCTGGTCAAGTTGTTCAAAATGCATTTTTAAGCCCACGCTCAAGACCAATTGAAGCTGTGAGATGTCTACATTTTTAACACTGCAGATGATGCTGTGAAGATATCTGTGAACTACATTTTGAAAAACAATGCTTTTAGTTCATTGTCACTGGATCATAGCTATTCAGAATGTGTTATTTTGTCCATGAATTTGAGGAGACTTTGCTTTTGGGATTTTTTTTTTTTTTTTTGCTGTTTATTACAAGAATTGTAACAGGTCACAGGCATCTTTATTTGGAGCAAAGGGTTGCCACAGAGTGGATATGAGAAAGCAAATGGCAAATATGTGAAATAGAAGTTGGCATTTTGAAGCTGCTCTCAGGTCCTAGTCATTTAACATATTGCTCAGCCAAAACCAAAATGATAGAAAACCTGTTATTAATTTAGGCAGGCGCTCCTTGAACTACTGAAGTTTATGAGATATTTTATAATCCTGGAGTTCTGAAGTTGTTTCTGGTGCATGTAGTTTCATGTCACCTCTGTGGGAGCAACAAAGATCTGTATCGCATACCTAATATTTTTTGGTCAAGATTTAGATAAAAGGATGAGATGTAATAAAGCCTTTGCCTACACATTACATCTTTACTTTACCACCTGCTTGGCTGGAGTTAATCAAGGTGAAGCTGAATCAATGACCTAAAGTCCTTAATTCACAAAGCCATGAAATAAGTACATAGGGAAAAAAATGTTCTTTTCCTGCATTTGACTTTTCCCCTCTCCAGTGCATTTATAGGTATTTCATTAAAGCATTGGGCTAAATTTTGCTGTCAAAATGGACTGCTTTTCCAAAAATACAGTGAGAAAGGAAAAAGCCTTTCAATAAATGGTGCTGGGAAAACTGGAAAGCCACCTGCAAAAGAATGAAACTAGACTGTTTGTCACCACACACCAAATTAACTCAAAATGGATTAAGGACCTGAATAAAAGACCTGAAACAATAAAAATGCATAGAAGAAAAATAGGAACTAAACTCATGGACCTTGGACTTAAAGAGGATTTTATGAATTTGACCTCAAAGGCAAGGGAAGTAAAAGCAAAAATAATGAATGGGACTACATTAAACTCAAAAGCTTCTGCTCAGCAAAAGAAACTGTCAACAAGGCAATGAGACAATCATCCTAATGGGAAAATATATTTGCAAGGAACACCTCTGATAAGGGCCTAATATCCAAAATATACAAAGAACTCAAAAGACTCAATAACATCAAAAAAACAAATGATCCAAACAAAAAATGGGCAGAGGACCTGAACAGACACTTCTCCCAGAAAACATACAAATGGCCAACAAGCATATGAAAAGATGCTCAGTATCACCAGCTATTAGGGAAATGCAAATCAAAACCACAATAAGATACCATCTCACACTAGTTAGAATGCCTATAATCACCAGGACAAGTAATAAGAAATGTTGGAGAGGATGCAGAGAAATAGGAACCTCATACACTGCTGGTAGGACTGCAAATTGGTACAGCCACTATGGACAACAGTATGAAAGTTCCTCAAAAAACTAAGAATTGATCTACCATATGATCCAGCTATCCTTTACTGGGTATTTACCCCAAAGACTCAAAACTCATATTCAAAAAGGTATTGGCACTCCAATGTTCATAGCAGCATTATTCACAGTGGCCAGGACATGGAAGCAACCGAAGTGCCCTACGATAGATGATTAGCTAAAGAAGCTGTGGTACATATAATACAATGGAATATTGCTCAGCCATAAGAAGAGGTGAAATACTGCCATTTGCCAACAACATGGATGAAACTTGAGATAATCATGCTAAGCAAAATAAGCCAACAGAAAAAGTGAAATCACATGATATCACTTATATGGGACATAAACCTAAAAGCAAAAATGAGCAGTACCAACAAAACAGTCTCATGGACATGATATAGACTAGTGGTCCAGAGGTATAGAGTAGTGGTTCTGCAGGGTAGGGGAGGTAGGAGAGGCAGACAGGATAAAGGAGGTCAATTATAGGGGGTTAGGGGGAGGGTGAAGTATGTAAAGGGGATCAGATATATGGTAGCTGAAGGAAATTGGACTTTGGATGGTGAACATACAATAGAATAATACAGATGTCAAATGATAATGTACACATGAAAATTATATGATTGTATTCACGAATGTTATCCCACTAAACTTAATTTTTAAAGAATGGACTGCTTTCCTTTTTCAGAGCTATCATGTGTTACCATGTCAATGAAGATCATAGATTGTGTAAAGAAAATGAGCTGAGATATGTGATTATCATAATCCAATTTTAAACTAGCTTCTTAAAACTTCTTTTTGTCCTGCAGTGTCTATCACTGCTACAGATGTTTCTTAGCGTGCAAAGATTAGCAATGATATAGATTGTAATATTGAAGTTCAGAGCTATCAGTGGTTTTCCACTGCCCAGCATCCTCTGACATCTTGACTTTGAAGTCTCTTGCTAATGAAGCCAAAGGAGAAACTAGAAAAACTATCACTCAACAAAAATTTTGGCATATTGACATTATTTAAAAGTAAAAATTATGGTAAGAATCCAAAATGACAGCTTTGAACTGGATTTCAATTTTTTTAAAAAGGTTTGCTGATGTTTTGAGATAGTGTTGGCATCTTGTTATATGGCATTGTCTTAATCATTTTGTCTGAGTGATAATTTGTTAAAGCATATGACCTACTGAGAGTCTCAGTTGGCTGAGAAGATGGTTATATCACTGACTGACATATGCCACTTTAGTTTGTGCATTCTTTTCCTTTCTGGTTGCTCCCAAGGAACTTCACTTTTTTCCCACCAAAGACTTCTTTATTTATTTTGTTTGTTTATTTGTTGATTACAGTTGACATTCAATATTATTTTATATTAGTTTTAGGTGTACAGCATAGTGGTTATACATTTATATAATTTAACAAAATGATCCCCTGATAAGTCTAGTACTCACCTGGCATGAGACATCATTATTAAAATATTATTGACTATATTCCCTATGCTGTACTTTAACATCCCCATGACTATTTTGTAACTACCAATGTGTACTTCTTAATTCCTTTACCATTTTCATCCAGCTTCCCAACCCTTCTCAGTTCAAAACACTGATTCAAACGATACTCAGGGAACTTAGTGAGAACTTCAGCAAAGAGGTAATACACATAAAAAAAAGACACCTAGAAACACATAAAAAGCGACACAAAGAACCAGTCAAAAATGAAGAATACAATAACTGAAATGAAGAATACATTAGAGGTAATCAACAGCAGACTAGATGAAGCAGAGGATGAAATCAGCACTTTGGAAGACAAGGTAGAAGAAAACACTCAATCAAAACAGCAAAAAGAAAAAAGAATTTAAAAAATTAGTATAGCTTAAAGGACCTCTGGGACAATGTCAAGCCTAACAACATTCACTTCTTAAGGGTACCAGAAAGAGGAGAGAGAGAGCAAGGAATTGAGAACCTATTTGATGAAATGATGACTGAAACTTTCCTAACCTGGAGAATGAAATAGACATACAAGCCTAGGAAGCTCAGGGAGTGCCAAACAAGATGAACCCAAATTGACCCACACCAAGACACTCATAATTAAGATGCTAAAGGTTAAATACAAGAAGAGAAACTTAAAAGCAGGAAAAGGCAGTTAGTTACCTACAAGGGAGCTCCCATAAGACTGTCAGCTAGCTATTTTTCAACCAAAATTTTGAAAGCCAGAAGAGAACTTTATTTTCTGCTTTCTCTTTTTTGTTTGGCCCAAGCAAACCTCTCCCTCCAAAGCCATCTTCAAAGATTCAAATGAAGATCAAGCCTTGGAAGGCAATTTGTTTCAGTCAGGTCTTGCTCTGATACTTAGTAGCTGTGTAATATTGGACAGACTGCTTAACATCTCTCAGTGCCTGTTACCTCACTAAAACAAATAACTTGTGAGATCTGAATGAGATCAATGTGTGTAAAATGCTTAACAGAGATCCTCCTCATCATTATTCAGTTATTGGTTTTTGTGGTTATGAATTATAATGGCCAATGGGAAAGGGTATGTTAAAGAGAAAAGCTGAGTCCTTACGTTGGGAGACCTTAAATATTGTGATAGTAGCTACATTCTGAAGATATAAAGATAAACAAGGCTTGGTCCCTGCCTTCAAGTGTTGACCATCTTGTAGAAAAAGACAGATTAAAATTTCATCCATAATATATAGTATGGCCAATGGTATATGATGATGGATTCAGTGGAATCACTAACAAGGAAGTGATCAATATTTTCACTGCTCAGGGTCAGTTGCCTTGTTGTTAAGTCTATGTATAGAGGGAGAAATTTTAAGTAGTTCCTTTATTTGCAGTTGTTTCTTTCTATTTAAAATGGCATGCATATCATGCCCCGGTTTAAGAGGAACTTTATGTCAATAGAAAAAGCTGTCACTTCTTTGAGACACCCAATTCCATTTCATTGAATACTGCCATAATAAATACAGAAATATATGCTGATTACTAATATCAGTGCCACCCTTAGAGCTGTTCAGTGCACAGCCTGTACCACCATTCTAGGTGGGACATTTCTATTTATCTCACACTGACTTTCATTATTTTGTTTGGCAAATAAAGTAATTGGGATTTTTTTTTTTCTAATGTAGACAAGCATCATGATCCTGAACCCATGATCTTGTCACCATCATAGTCCTGGGGTGATGGTTATGCTGTAATTAGCTGGGTGAGAGCTTACAATCATTGCCTAGTAGTTCGACTGAGATGTTGACTTCAGTAAACACGTTCCTTAGGAGGACAGAGGAATTCTGAATAAATCACCTAATAAATGATTCTCATAGGACCATTACGAAGGTCAGAGATATAATATATAAAAAGTATTAACCTATGATGTTCTTCTATTCTATATTATCCTGTCTCAGATATTTTGAACATGTTACTATAACACATATTAATAAAAACCAATTAGGAACTATGAGTCACATTTGCCTCCTTCCCACTTGTGTTTAATGTCTACAGTTGACACTCCAGACCCCTACGTGGAACTTTTCATCTCCTCAACTCCTGACAGCAGGAAGAGAACAAGACACTTTAATAATGACATAAACCCCGTGTGGAATGAGACTTTTGAATTTATTTTGGACCCAAATCAGGAAAATGTTTTGGAGGTAAGTGAATCCTTTGGGGACTGTTAGATGGTCATCATTTGTTTGAGGCCAGTGCTTGAGTTTGTCCCCTTACTGCCTTTTTCCCCCTCAGTCATGGAGTCCAGCTCAGCAGCAGAGTACACCAGCTTCTAGATGGTGCACATCACGATATGTGGGTAGTCAACGCAGGAGTTAGGCAGAGCTAGGAACAACTCTTTTATACTCTCCATGTGCTTTGGAGAGAATATATTTTCTGTTATAAAGAGGAAGATCCAAGTACAATAAAATAAAAAATATTTTCAATTGCCTTTAAAATAGGTTAAAACAAATCTTTATCAAAATAGTTGCACGGATTTTTGACATTAATTTCTTTCTCATATTCCAAAATAACATTTCCCTTGAGAAGGGATGATTTTCATTTTTGAACTCATGATAATGAGTAGGTCAATTGGAAAAGTGAAAAGATTAATTATTATTTTAGTTGAAAATATATTGTTTAGAAAGAGAAAAACCAAATATTGTTACTGATTGAATACTGAGACTCTCAAATGACTGTTATCTATCACGTGCGAACTTTCATTTTTTAAATGTGGTGGAGACTTTAGATATTATTTCTAAAACCAAGGGAAATTTTATACTCATGCTCTGTTTTTTTTCTCTCTATAGATCACGTTAATGGATGCCAATTATGTCATGGATGAAACTCTGGGGACAGCAACATTTCCATATCTTTTATGAAAGTAGGAGAGAAGAAAGAAGTTCCTTTTATTTTCAACGAAGTACGTAACACAACAGAATTATTTTTCAATTTTATATCAGATAAAATCTATTTATTCCAGAAAGTTGGGTTTGACACTTGGAAATGTTGTTTACTTATGTTTATATTTATGCATGTATTTATGAGAATGTTTTGTTTCTTAAAAAATTTTTTTCCCTTTTACTTCTTGTCCTAATCTTTTATTATTCTGATATCTATAAACTTTGATTGAGGTATTACACCAAATTCACTACTGAGGCATTAATCTCTTTTGTCGCTTCAAATGATAACACTGGGATTAAGCAATGGCTTTGTACCCCATCGGCACGTCGAACACAAAACATTTGGGAGGATGAAGGGAAATATAAAATTTGAGAGAGAGAGAAGGAGTAGGTGAACTCAAAGAAAAATGTTGGGATGAGCAAGCTATTCTACAATTACATGTTCAGTAATAAATTAAGCCTGTGTAGAGGAGTATTTCTGTCTCAAATGATCTTCAAATAGTTAAGGCCAAAGCAATAAAAATGCGGTAGGAATGGTCTTGAGGTTATTGTTAACTTCATATTTCTAGGTTTGCTGCATTTCTGAAATTTCAGTAATTTATCCCAGAATAATAAAACCCTAGGAAAATTATTTCTACAGACGCATATCACTTAGCCAAATATTTACTAACTATACAATTTATTTCATATTAAATACATAATTGATTATAAATATATATATATATATGAATATTTACAGATATAGATGTATGCATACATATATATAGTGCTTACAACATTGCCTGGTAGATAGGAAAGCACTATATATATATTATATATATATATATATATTTATATATATATATATATGTTTTTGTTTTCCTGAGGAAAAGTAGAATTTCAGCAGACAGAGAAGCAGTCGTGAGCATTCGAGACAGAGGAAACTACAAAACATGGAGTCTTGAAAGGAGAAAGCAGGCTGGGGCAATGGCGAGTTACAGGGCTTGGCAGGTGATGTTGGTGAGCAGTGGGGTCAAGTTTAGAGGTGGTCAAGGGCTGGCATTTACAGACCTTACCCTATGGCGTGTTGCTGGGTCCGTTTGCAATAAACATTTGTTGACAGCTTTGGAAACATGGATTGGCCTTTCCGAAGAAGAATTTTTTCCCCCTGCCTTTCAGACTATGATACAAAGGCTGAATATAAGAGAAGATACCGTAGGAAGACATGCATTTCCTCTCCTCCTGTCATTTCCTACAGTTAGGTGTGTAACCCCCAGGCTTTCTGCATTCCTGAATTTAAAGTAGTTTACCTCATTATTTTCCTTACTGTGCCTGAGGAAACAGTTGGCCAGCTTTTTTTTTCATTATTCTGTTCTCAAGAATCCTTTGCAGTTTTTATCTGAATGACATTTCTTTGAGTCAGGGACTTGTGATGGGAGTGGGGAGAAAGATAAATGAGTGATGGCTGATGGGGCAGCCCCTTGCCCTTCCCTTCCCCAGGTCACGTGCCACGCGTGCCCTCTGCAAGCCACGCAGCCTCTCCTCATCTCCGAATCCCTCTTTCAGAAGAGGACAGTCTTCTTCCTACAATGTTCACAGAGGTTGTGCGTGAAAACAGTTTGTGAGGGAGTCTTGTGAGAGAAGAGATTTTTAAGCAATTCTTCATGGTTACAGCAATCGGGTCTAGTAAAAATCACTTGGATTTGGCAAAGGGAGTACGTGCTGCGAGCCAAGACATTATTAGCAGAAATTCCTTCAAAATTTTGTCATTCAAAAGTGAATACTGAGTCAACATAGAGAGATTTCCGTGGCCAGGAGCCAGCTGAGGAAAAAGCAGAAGCCTCAAGATGGAGATTGCCAGACTCCAAAAGGGCCTGCTCTGCCCTCTCGGGGTAGGAACTGGGAACGAGGAGACCTCGACTCTCCTTTTGTCTCTGTAGCCACCCTCCCTCTAGGATGTCTGAGTTGTCATTTTTTCCGAGTCCTATTTTTTCATCTCTGCAATGAAGGTTTCCATGAACTCATTTCTTCTCAGATCCTTTCTAATAACAAAATTCTGTGATCTAGGAAGAATATCTTATTTTTCATTTGACCATTTTCACTCCAGAGTTTTTGATTCCCCCCATTTTACAGATCTGGAAACAAAATAAACAAAAAAATGCAACAATAAAAAATTTTATATGTAATTTTAAAACATCTGCCAATGGATTATTTTTTAATATGAGAATTTAAGCTTTTATTGTGCACCTAAAACATTCCTAAATATTAAGGAGGCTACAAACAGTTAGTTAGTTTTAAGTAATTAATAATCTCTTTGGAAAGTAGACATTCATATATAAATGGCTAACCAATATAATACGCAGTCACATAAGGCATCTATTCATTGATTTACTTAAGAGTTATAATTAAACACTTATTTTCCATGTGATATCCTAGGGGATAGGCAGGCAGCAGGGGACCTGATATATGATCACCTCGTTCCCAGGGATCTTGCATTCCAATATGGGGGAGGTAAATAGGCAACAGAAAGTAAAACGATAATCAACACAACATCGGCCAGTGATAAATACTATGAAGGAAATAAAATAGAGAAATGTGATATAGAACAGTTGGTGGGCAACCAGAGTTTATATAGTCAGGGAAGACCTTTTGAAACATTATGTTTTTCCCAAATTTTATTACGGAAATTTTCAAGCATATAAAACATTGAAAGATTTGTACACTGAATACCCATATTCCGCCACCTAGTTTCTCTAATTAACGTTTTACTGTATTTGCTTTGCCACGTAGTTCTCGATCTATCCATCCATCACCTTTTTTTGATGCATTGAAAAACAAATTGCAGACAATATGCTTCACCTCTAAATACTTTAGCATATTTATTATTAGAGTTTAATGCTTACATATTAATTTTAAATGTCAAATAAAAAGTATATATAATATGTACAGTGAGTTATAAGAAAGGATTATTCATTCATTTATTGACTCATCTCACAAATAATTATTGAGTACCTATTGTGTGGCAGACAGTCTGTAAGTAGTGCTTACAAAGAACAAACACAATCTGTACCCTCATGGAACTCATCTTCTACTTAGATAGATAAGAAGCAAGATAAAAAAGTAAAAGATATTTGTGTTAGATAGTGATAGTGATAAATGCTAATAAACCAGGGAAGGAAGAGAGGAGATTTTGTGTGTGTTGTGTGTGTGTGTGTGTGTGTGTGTGTGTGTGTGGTGTGTGTGTGGAAAGTTGCAAGCGCAATTTAAAAACTATGGCTAAGAGAATCACCTCTGATGATAACTGAGCGCAGAAGTCTCTCTGAGTAGAAAGACCCTGAAGGAAAGTTTGTCTGGCATGTTGTATAGCAGCAGAGAGGAGAATATGAATGGAACATAAAGAATTGTATGGAGAGTGATAAGAGTTGAGGACCGAAGCAAAGAGGGGTTGGGGGTACAGTGAGCCGTTGTGGGTTACAATGGGTATCAGTGGCTTAGGCTTGTCCTTAAAGGAAGGATGTAGTTAGACTAAAGGGGGTGGAAGGCAGTTCTGGTAAGAGAACATCCTGAGACTTTGCTCACACTCACAGCATTACACGGCAGAGCGTGTTCAGGAAACAGTGTCTAGACAAGTGTGATGGAGGCAGAGCATTCATGCATGAGGGAAGCACAGGTACTTTGGGCTCAGACCCTAGCAGAGCTTGAATTCAGTTGCTGGAATTTGAATGTTATCTTACTGACAGCAATGAGTCATGGGAGGTTTTTGACCAGGTGATGGGGAATTCAGAGCAAACTGGGGATGGCTTTTTTTTTCCCGAAGTGTTAGTAAGAAAAAGTCAGTAGGTAAAACAGAAAGTGTTTCATATTGAAAGTAAAAAGGTGATGCAGCGTTAGCAGACCGCTTCTGTGGAAAGTGATGAGTCTGATGAATACCGGGTGACTTGAGGAAAACGGCTTTAATGTATCAGCAAGAGTTGAATGTAATGACTGCCTTGTGGCAGTGGGGATCGGCTGAAGTTGAAAAGTAGGAACTTATGATGATCCTGAGACTAATCTATATCATTCAACCCAATTCCCAATTTTAGAAACTTTTTTTTTTTTTTTAGGAGAAAACCAGTTTTAGGGCTGGGGCCACAGTTTTGGTTTTCCAGCTAACAGGTATAAAATCTGGGTTAGGTTGTTTGTTGGAGTCATAAGTTTAGAGAGCATCAGAGTTAACATTTGAGAGAAACTGGTGAGATTGGCTGCTTTTGACACCAGGCTCAGTGTCAGGTGGCCTGTGCCTGGGTTGGCATGATGATTCTACTTATTAACTGTGTGATATTAGATTTTCTTTTCTCTTTTCCATGCAAAACTGTTAGAGAAGTTGGTATCTACCTCTTAAGTTTGTAATTATGGTTAAATGAGTTAATACGTGGAGAGTTTTTAAAACAGTGCCAGGGCTGGTAAGCACTAAATAAGTTTTAGATATTCTCATTATAATTGTAATCAGTTTTATTTAACTATTTGTCATGTGCTTCATGAAACTGGCAACTGACTATTAAAATTACTTATTTGTTTGAACTTACTGACCCAAATTAACTTATCTACATATAGGTAGAGCCTATAAATTTAGTGATCATTTGTTTCAGCATGGTTCAAAAGTGCTCTGGTCACCCATTACTGAGTATATCAAGTGTGGCTTTGGGTTACATTATCCCATTTTAAAGTAGAAAGATTTAGTGTCTTTGGAATTTCATGTTTGGTGCAGACAAAGTAGTCCACTTCAAGAAAACCATGAAAATACTAAGGCTTTAAAGTAAGACAGATAAATATTACACTTCTTTATTCTCTAGATAAAATAAATTTGTTTTGGCCAATATTTTGAAGAAGGCAGGTAGCCTCTAAGTTTACACTGTATGGTGTTTTTAATTTGCTGTCTTTATTTAGAAGTTCGTGTATTGTTTAAAACTCATCATATCTCATGCCTTCTGTGGTATTTAATTTGGCTGATCACCTTTTTGAGTATTCCTTATTCCCTATTAAAGTTGAAAATGAATGAGATAGTTCTGTAAAAAGAGATAGTGGCAAAGGTTAAAAAAATGGGAGTTCAGAATGTCAAGATAGTATCAGTATAATTTCATTGGAAAACTCTGTATTGATGTGTGAAGACAAAGATTACAATTTACCTAAGCAAATGAGGCAGAGCAAAGCAAATGAGGCAGAGCAGTTTAGAGGGAAAAAATAAATGGTTTAATTTTGTAAGAAATTTGAGAGGTCTTTGGTTAAGATGTGAATGCCATCAGATTGATGCCATGCAGAGTTCAAATGTAGCTCAAATTTCTGGCTTAAAGAGAATGCAGTTTGGGGGGTGGGGATACTAGCCATGGAAACATAAGTGAATCTTTTCTGACTCTATTGCAATTTATAAGTTTTAAATTACAGGGCATTTTAGAATGCGCTTGTGTCCTTGGGATCCTCTACTGGCCCTAGATTTCTTCAAAGAGTAGAACACATTCAATTTATTTACCATTGCGTACCCAGCCTGACATGCATTAGGAACTTGAATCATTTTTAGATGAATTGATAAATTAATGCATTTATGGTAAATACAGAAAACCTGGAAAGTGTTCAGGCAGGCAAAATGAAAATAAGTGAAATTTCAAAAAGAGAAAAATTAGAGTCTGAGAAATTCCCATTTGGAGAAAAAGAGAGTATTTCGGTTTGGCGTTCAAGAAAATCTGATTACCCAGCTCTCTCAGAATTTCTAATGTACACATAAGGAAAAGAGATCTTGAATTAAGGAAAGAGAGGTCACGATCAAGTGTAAGGAGGAAACTCTGTGTGGTAGAGTGGACATGGCTATTTTGGGGGAGGTGGGGGCCACAATTATTCTGAATTCTTGGTTGATGATTGATTAGATGATTCCTGGTAGTGAATGCTAATTTTTTTATTAAGGAATCATATATGTTAACTAGATTTACTATGGTGATCACTTTGCAATGTATTCAAATATCAAATCATTATGTTATATACTTTATATTAATGTAATGTTAAATGCCAAAGATATCTCAATAATAAATAATAAATATATGTTAGTTTTTAGTGTGATCAGAAAAAGAGAAAATCATATACATTAAAAAAAAAACAATTTTAGCAAGGTCTCACTCAATTTTTAACACCCAAAATTTATTTAGATGTGACCTGGTTTATATTGGTGGGCTTGTGATTTCTGTCTGTACTTGAATTACCTTCTTATTACATTCACATCTGGTTTCTTCTTCTTAGGATGGAGGATATGGAAATATGCTTCTTAGTAAAAGTGACCCTTTTACTAATTATATTTTTAAATACAATTTTACTTTTTATCTTGCATGGATAAATATAGATAAAGCAGAAAATATTATATATGTTTTTTGAAAGATGTAAGTGATTATTGAATCAACATAGTGACTAGTTGCTCTTTGCTTTTACCAAGAAAAAATATAGTAAATTGACTTAGGAGGGATCGGAATTCAAAATGATGTTTTATTGAGAGTAAAGGTTGTAAATACTGAAGTATATTAATTAGAGAAAGCATGCCATATTTGAAGAGCTCTTTAGTAATTAATAGTATAGATTCTCAAGTTTTAAAAGTCTTTGTGGGCATCTTACAGTAATTTTAAAAGATCTTAATGTCAGGCATTAGGCTTGTTGCTTTAGCTTCATTATTTCAAAATGACCCTGGAAAGTTTGCAAAAGAATTAGGGGTGTAGATACTTTTTAGGAGATTTTAAAGCCTGAAATGGCATTTTCTTTTTTTTAACAGTTTCTCTCCTCTAATCCTCTTTCTCCTCCCTCAATTAAACGCCTCCCATTGGAAGCATCTCAAATTGTTTTCCACTACAGAATTCAAAGAAGAAACTGTTGTTTTCCACAGGAATGTACAACGAGTACAGCTTGCTTCTTACATTTATAACTCCTAGGAGAGGTGGAATTCTTCTCATTTGTTCTGGTTTCTAGCGAAACATTATGGGTTAGGGAGAGCCATGTGGAGATTGAGCCACCTTTCCTTCTAGCTGCCGTGATAGTGCATCCTGGAGGCCTCAGTGCAGAGATGCTTTCTTCATAGCATGTCTGAACACAGTGCATCAAGTGGGAGAGTTTAAAATTTCTTCTGGATTGTGGGTGATCCGCTGGGGTAGCATGCGGAAGTGAGGATCCCAACCCATGGGGCAGGAAACGGCAACGCATTCTGTAATACTCCAAATGGCAGGGAAAAAATCCTGTGTCTTCTCTCAGTCTTCTTATCAGTCTGTCTAGAGACATAAATATCTTAGTTAAAAAAAAAGTTGCGGATGGATGTAGAAGGAGCATTCTTATGGAGGAGACAAATATGACCGTAAACAGCACGGTTGATTTTCTTTTATTTATTCAGTTGTCAAGATAAGATATTATATGAACTCAGGCATTGACTATTTTAATATAGAAATTGCTTAAGGAACTGCAAGTTGGGAAGCCAGCTGGTCCCTGAACACTTTCTGTCATGAGGTGGCATGTCAGAATAAGAAGCCATTTCAGCTTTGAATTTTTTGATTAGCAAAATCCATATTAGGTTATAATGTTATTATTTTTCAAAATTTTCATTATCTGGTGCTTTTGCCACCTGGAGATAAAAACAATAAATCTAGTCTTATTTTAATATCAGCTTTCCAGTATTTTTTGGGGGGGGGGGGAACCCCAAACAGACTATATTTTATCTAGGTCTTGTTTTTGTTACTAACTATTCAAAGTAATTTCATTCAATATAAAATTTTTCTCTAAGCCCTCTTTGGGAAAGACTTTATTTGAAATTTTGAAATTTGTACTGAAATTTTAAATAATGTGCTTCAAGATATGATCTGAGCAGTGCCTTCATTGGTAGAATAGACAGCAGCTACATTATTTAGAAGCCAGTCACCGTTTTGACTTATAATTGAACTATGATTCATCTGGGCATGTTAAAAAAAAATAATAAACCATTTGTACTGGGACTCGATTATTTATTAACTTGTAGTAATATTTATGTGCTGTTTTGATGAATAAAGTAAGGTTCATAGGATTTCATACCTAAGAAAACTGTCTGGGTTGGACCAGCCCATGATCTAATCTTGAGTAGAAATAAGATGTTCTAGATTAAAAAAGATTGTCAGATGTGCTTCCTCTCACATACATATGCACAGTCATTGAACAGATATTTATTAATTATACGCTGTATGCCAAATATGGTGCAGGGAACTAGTAAGAGAGACCTATATAAAAAAGAACTTAAAGTTTAGTGACAGAGGCAAATTTTTGTAGATAACTTCCATACCTTTTTCTTACTCATAAAATTCAGTACTAAGAATTATTCATGAACTTATTTTAAACTTCTGAAAAGTTCCTTCTGGTTTGTGTTTTTTTCCATCCCTGAAACCAAAAAGAAAACAAAGCCAGTTATCTATAGCTTGGTTCTGAAAATACCCTTTTCACGTTTTAAGAGGCACTTCCTAGTTCTTTTATATTTGAAGGTATTGAAGAGGTTCACTCTATACTCTTATGGTAACTGATATAATAGAAATAATAGGACCATCTTACCCTTGTGCACCAACCTTCAAAACATTTTCTCATTTTGTTCTCCTAACAACCCGAAGTGATATTATTCATTACCAATTGGCAGGGAGAGTTTTAAGAAGCTCTTTCTATACAACTGATTATTAGTCTTGGAAAGATACATTTTACTATCCCTCTGCTTTGTGGCTATTATTCCCTTTCTTTTCCATTAACCCAGAATTGGCCCATCGGCAGGAGTTTGGTTGGTTCGCATAGCATTGAAAAAATAAAACCAAAGCCCCACATCCCATTTGCAGTATTTCTTGAGCTGACCGCAGTTGGCTGGTCCCTGGGTCCTGCCACCCACGTTGAAGAGGTTCTGTCTGCAGTTTACTACAGCCCTTATGTCACAAATGCCCACGTATGAATTTCCCTCCAGTCTTTCTTTAATCTCCCATGTACTTTGGCCTCTGATTTTGAGGCCCAGGGTCAGCCACTGCATATAGAGTCATCTTTATAGTTTTTAGAACTCAGGCAATTTTTCTTCTGTGAATAATAATTGTGGAACTGAACTACTTCATTTTAGTGAAAGAGGAAAACAGCCATGCAGAGGCAATTCTAATAGTTGCTAAAATGACTTATTAATAGACATATAAAAAATAGCAAAAAAAAAAAAATTATTGAAATACACCTGTAATTTAAGATCTCCATGGACCTATGTTACTTTTATTTTTGGGGGGGAGGAGGGTTAGGTTAAAAATATTCTGGCATTAAAAAATTATTTTGCCTTTGTTTGCATTGTATATAACACACATCCATTTATGCCCTAATCAAATGTTTTTGTTTTAGGTCACTGAAATGATCCTGGAAATGTCCCTTGAAGTTTGGTAAGTGCACTTATTTTATTAGATGGAAAATATTTTGAGTGCTCCACTGATTCATTTTAACTATTCAAAATTATTCTCAGATGAAATAATTCTAACAGCTTTGGGCATAAAAAGTAACTTAAATGCACTTTGCTTTTCTTTTGCTCTCTTCTAATAGCTACAGTGTTACAAAATAAATCTAATACTCTTTGCTTAATTTTCCTGTAGTTTGCTAGTTAGATAATAGATGTCAGAGTAAGGGCTTTTAGAAAGGACCCTCCTCAAGTTACATATTTATTTCCATAGAAATGACTATCGTTATTGAAGCCTATTTTCTATTGCTGGTTTAGATAGATATTCAAAAATGTGAAAGTGAATATAGACAGGAAACTATAAAGAAGAAAAACTGAAAATTGAGCCTGATTTTGTTCATAGTGATCAGCAGGACTACAAATGGTGAAAGTCCTATGAAGGATGTCACTTTCAAAGTGGCCTCCAAACCTGAAAGAAGAACATCATTTATTTTCACATGGTGATACTCAGGGGAGCCAGGCCTGCCTTGAGAATGAGCTCATCTCTGATCTAACTCAGAGTTCTGTGGATCCCACCTCTCGCCACCTCCCTGTGTCTCTTTGAACTTCTCTGTTGAAGTACGTTTTGCCAAAGTGACTAGTGCACATTTTATTTACACAAATGCCACACGAATTAGTGTCACATTTTCGTATCTTGTTATCTGCCAAATGTATGGTAATGAATACATTAATATTGAGTTTAGACACTTTTTTCTCTTATTGTGATCACTTGGCGTAAGTAACTATAGTCCCATAATAGATGAGATGTCAGGATGTATCAGAGGGCGGTCTAATCTTTTGTGTTTATTATTCTGTATTACACTGACACTTGCTTACAAATGGTTTATTTTGTCATGGGATGAGAAATATTTTTGTTATTTGACTATGAAAGTATTGCTATTTGTTTTAAGGGGAAATGGTCATCACTGATGTAATTAGGACCATATAATGTAAAAGATATGGGTTTTAGCAAAACATAGTTATCAGAAAATGTAGGAAAAACTCACCTTAGTAATTTACATATGCCTAGAAGTAATTTAATATAAATTTATGAACTTTAATGAACTTTAATTAAACTCTACTTTCACATGTGAACTTACATCTTGACTCTAAAATGGAAATTTTTTTTAAATATTATTTTCTATGAATGTCATTAAATATGAAACGAGTTTAAAAAATTAACTAGTTAAAAGTAATACATAAGAAATAAATGAAACATACTGTTACCATATTTATGAAATTACTCAGCACTTTAAAAACTTTCTTCCAGATATTTTTGTACTAGTACATTCTAAACATCTATGTTCATTGCTCTGATAATAAGAGTTTTAAAAATCATGCTTCTCGTGCTTAATGTGAGATAATAATCAGCACAGTATATTACAAGAACAGCATTCTAAAGTGGCCAGTAGCAGTTTTAACTGCTAATTATGTAAATGGTTGAAAGATTTCTAATAACTTTTGTAAAGTAAGATAAGAGCGCTTTGTAAGCATTTCTGTTGTGATGATTTAATGAGGTTTTTTACTAAAGAGCAAGTATATGTGATAGGAAACTTTTCCACATGTGTACCAGCTGTTCATAGTGGTACTGTTTGTAATAGTTAAAAATAAATTGGAAGCTACCTCAATGTTCATGGATAAACAAATTATGCTATATTCATATATTGAAAATACTCCACGATAGTAAACTTTTTGAATTAGTTCTATTTACATGAACAGAGATGATTCTCAAAAAAAAAAAAAAAAGTCCAGTGGAAAAAAATAATTTGCAGAATATATGTAGTTGATAACATTTACGTAAAAATTTTCAATCTTCAAAATGACCCTATATATATTTTAGGCACATAAATATATATTGTAAAATTATAAAGAAATACATTGAAATAGTAAAGAGCAAATTTAAGATAGTTGTTACCTCTGAGGAGCAGAAAAGGAAACTGAGGCAGATTCACAGAGACAGCTGTGCAGGTAGATTTTTATTCCTTAAAGTCATTAGAAGCTACGCAACTTAATATATTACAACGAACAATAATAATAGAAGAATTTATCCTAGGATTTGGTTTTAAAAATGATAATTCACTTTTATTCTTTCTCCCTTGTTACATGATCTTCATAACAATTAAATTTAACAATTGTGTAATCCAGTGCTTTTATACTATAATTTAATGACCATTTCCTTATTGTATGATAATCAAGTTAAATGATTTTTTCAAAATTTACAGTTACTTCCTTTAAAATAGATATCCAGAAATATGATTACTATGGTGAGGGAAATACACATTTTAATTATTTTTAGTGCTCATTGCCTAATTGCTTTTTAAGTGTTTTGCAAATTTATGTTTCTGAAATAAAGCTATGAGAATAACAGTGTTACTTTACCTTTTCCAGTGCTAAAAACCAGATATTTAAAGTACTTTAAAAATTTTTAATTTACTAGTAACTGTATTTTTAACATTTGCTAGTGAAATTAAATATTTATTTCTCTATTTTTATTATTAATTATACTTGATCTTTTGTGAGTTATCTATGTTTATCCTTAGGGTAATGGTAATTAAAATATTATTTATAATGCTCAAATATCACTACTGTCTGCTTATTTGTTTTTATTCTAAAACATCTCATACTCCTCATTTTCTGAAAACATGCAGCTTTAAGAGAGCCAGGATGTTACACTCTTCTTTCGGGTCCCTTCCTAGGAAATGGCTTGAGAGAAGCAGTGAGCTTATACCAGTGAGCTCCTGGGGACTAGATGATGTCTAACAGGCTTCTGGGGACCCTGGCTCATGACTCTCTGCTTTATATACAGCTCATCCCCAGACCTCCGATTTAGCATGGCTCTGTGTGATCAGGAGAAAGCTTTCAGATGCCGGAGGAAAGAAAACATAAGGGAAAACATGAAGAAACTCCTGGGTCCAAAGGACAGCGAAGGCTTGTATTCTACACGTGATGTGAGTTGGAAATTTTTCAAATGTTATTGCAATTTAATAATAACTTTGTGTGTATTTGCTCCCTAATTTCACCCAAATATGAAAACATTAAGGTTGAGCGTTATGTCTTCCGCTTTTTAAGATAACGTACAGTTGCATTTCATAAATGGAAGCTCTTTGAGGGAGGTCATCACAAATGCTGTCCATATTTGGGAATATTTATCAGATATAGTTTTTAAAAGAGTTGTATGCCTTCTTATGCACAAATAAGACTCTCATTTTATTGGTAGGAAAAGTTTAGTGTCACACATAAGAGGATTATTGAATTGGTTTTAATATAGACTAAGATTAAACAACTGTGGAATTATCATTACTGAACAAAAAGAAAGTGAACAAAAAAAATGTTAGAAATCTTAATAACATAATTAACAGAAACAGGTAGATGTAAATAGCGGAGGTAAAAGGAAATGTTCCAAATTCTTAATTGCAGAAAGTTAAAATATATCATCTGAAATTGACCAATAGCTAAAAATAATGATTTCCACATTTTACTGTTTTTATAATACTAATTATCAAGAGATCTTAAAATTAAAATATTTTTGTGAACAAATATTGAAAGTACAATTCTTCAATTGTACTTTAACTTCCTTTTCCCTCCTTAAATTCCAGTGAAATAAATGGCATGAATTATTTAATAACTTGTGTAATTCAATTTTGGACTATTCATTCATTCACTATTCTCTCAGTCATCTATCATCTATCTATCTACCTATCTGTCCATCCACCCACCCATCCATCTTTCTATTGGTCTACCCTTCTATCTGAAATCTACAAAAACTTGCTTCTATAGTTAATATTTATTGCATATTTGAAAGTTGCTAAGAGAGTAGATCTTAAAAGTCCTATTACAAGAAAAAAATTTTTATAACCATATATGGAGACGGATGATAACCAGACTCCCGTGATGTTTCACAATATATGCAGGCATCGAATCGTTATGCTATAAATCTGAAACTAATGTTTATATCAATTATACTCCAATTTAAAAAATTTTTTAAAAAATTGTTGCAATGATGTTTATCAAATGATAATGAAATTTTATCTTAGTGGCAAATCAGGTAATTGTTTACTTATTTCTTGGAGCTTTTCTGTTAATTGAATATTTTAAATCAGTGTAAGATAACATTTTCATTAAATGCATAAATCAAATACACGTACGAATTTGCATATATGCCCAGAGACTAGAGATTAAAGATTATTATAAATTGACTGCAACATACAATGGGATATGAGACATAAGGAGGAAGATGGGCAGATGGGTCCCCCTGTGTTGCATGTGGATGGGTGTCCAAATGCACTTTAGGTGGGCGACGCTCTGGAAAGCCAAGCTGCTGGAGCAGAGACGGCTGCAGCTGTCAGAGAGCAGACGCTGAGATAAACTTTGCTTATGGAGAAGCAAAACATCCCCTGCAGTTTCTCTTTGAAAAAAAAAAAAGCAGACTTCTCTTTCATTCTGTGTCTTGCTGTCACCTTACAGATCCCTGGTAGCACTTGCGGTTGATTATGGTCTCAGGTTAAAGGTTCGCCCTTGAAGACACTTCCTTTTCTGCATATTACTCAGAAGTTTCTAGTTTTCTGGGAAGGTTTTTTGTTTTTGTTTTTGTTTTTGTTTTTATCTATATGAAACCTTTCAGCAGCAATTTAACAACCTGCTTTTATCCCCGTCCTTGTTTGGTATTGCTATAGTTGTAGAACAGAAAAAAAAATATTTCAGATTTTCTTTTTCTTTCTGCCGTTTGTCATTTGTTGAAAACTGTGCTGAGAACTAGAGAGAATAAAGCTGAGATGGTTAATTCTGAACAGTCGCTTTCTTTGATGAGGACAGACATTTAAGCAGATATAAAACAGGGACATGTTAAATTCATTTAAAAAGAGATGTGAACACAAGAGTGTAAGGGCTTACAACAGGGCGATCTATCCTTTCCCTCTGTGATAGAGACGATGGTGATGGGGTTCAGGACACACCAGACCAAGATACGACACCTTGGCATACTGACTATTTTAAGTTGAAGGTGTTTGAGAAAACAGCAGAAGCAGGCTGGTCTCTCTGACCGTTCCTCACCTTCCATCCCTGAAACAGGTCATAAGGCCCTCATGTGCAAAGTGTCCTCTCCCTCTACCCAGGGGAAAGGAGCATTCTTATTGCCAAAGACAAAGCAGTGACTGAGAACAATACAAACAAACATGCCTTGCTAAATTTCCCCAAGGTTCCTATGCTTACTTTCTGCTCTCTGATCTGTGTTTCTACATGACTGTCCTTTCCTCAGGCCATTTCCTCAGGTCTGTTTCTTCAGGTCTTCATAGCCTTACGAGGGCTCCTGTGTCACGTAAAACTTATATTAAATAAAGCTGTAGGCTGTCCTCTCGTTATTCTCTTTCGGTTTAATTTTCAGACCCAGCCAGGGAACCTTAAGAGGGTTGATGAAAACGTCTGTCTGCTCTACAGTGGACTTTAAGCGGAGTACTGTTGGCCAGGCCTCGAGGAAAGAGTTTGCTAGAAGGAAAAGAAGGAAACGGACGCCTCTGTTAACTTCGCGGCCCTCATCTCCCTTGGGAGACCTTGTCTCAGTGCGTCTCTGCCCGGCTGCTTTCCACTTCTTTGTAGCAGTCAGTTCTTTCACTACGCTGCTAATCCCCTCCTTCTTCTGACAACTGGTATCGAAAGTCATCAGATGGCAAATCCTTCACTTCTTGCCATAGGATCAACCTGCTCCTTATGTTTATCCTTTGCCAGCTCCCTCCGAGTTCGGGGGAGGAAATAGCCCCATTTATTTCAAATGCAGATTGACATCATATATGGATTGCAAACCCCAGTTAGGAACCTCAATATATCAATTGTCCAGTCTTCCCAGGGCCGCTTTCACCTTTATTGCCTGCCTCTACCTCTGTATGATTTTTCCTATGAAAAGGTAAACCTGTTCTAAACTCCCACATAAAGAGAAAAAAAAAATAATGAAAAAGATCTCGGAATGTACATTCCTTTTCCCTTAATGCTCTACTTCCCTCCTTGTCTTCACAGACCAACTCTTTCTAAGTTTTCTACGTAGTCTCATTCTACTCCCTTACTCGCCTCGTTTTTTTATTGTAGCTGCTCCACTAGTCACCAGGACTAACAAATGCAAAGGATCTTGTGGGCTTGCTTTACCCAGCCCTGCATCTGCAAAAGACAAATATCTCCCCACTTTTCGAAACAGTCTCTACCCTTCACTAACTACCTTGTCTTTGTTTTCATCATGTCTCTTGGGTTCTCTTTACCAGATCGTCTTCCTAGGCGCTCTTTCTCCTTATCTGACACTCTTAAGAATTTTCTCTTCCTTCCATGATGTCTCCCAACATCTGTGTGATGATTTTCGCATAGACTTTCGCATGTTTATTGACACTTTAGAACCTTTCCTCTGAGCTTCAGACCTGAGTATCTATATTCCTACTTGATGTCTTTGCTTGTATTCCTCACATCTCAAACTCAGCATGTCTAAACCCGCATGAAAAATCCTCTCTCTTCTCCGAAGTGCTACTTTCTCTCTGCTTTCTGTTCATACTCAATTCAGAGTAACCTTTTCAAAATGCAAACTTGAGTCTGTCATACCCAAGCTTACAAACCAAAGTCTCTCTGGTTCCGCTCCTTCTTGGATGGGTCATACCATCTCTCCAGCTTCATTTTTTGCCAGTTCATCCCAGTGTTACTACCCGCCCCCTCAGATGCATGTCTCCACAGAATCCTTTCCAAACTGGCACTCTTGCACGCACACTGTTTCTTCTCATTCCACTATGCTTCCCCTGTGCCATCCTTCTCTCCACTCCACCCACTTTTCAGATAATCGACAGCCTCCCATCCTTTATTTAACACATACGTCACTCCTGAAAATTTCTTCCTCATCAACTCTTCCCTCTCTCCTCCCAAGTCCAAGGTAGTTCTCAGTTATATTCTCTTAGGGGACAGATATGTTTGCTAGCTTCTCTGCATTTAAAATTTACTTAAAAATACTTGCATAAATTATTCATTTCACATCTGTTCTCTCTGCTAGAATATAAGTTTCACAAGAACTAGAACAGTGTCTGTATTATTTGCCTTTATATTCCCAGCACCTAGCATAGGTACTAGCACACCATAGATTCTCAGTAAATCTTTTGTTTTATGAGTTAGGTCACAGATTTAGGCAGAGGTGTGACATTGCATACAGGGGACAAACTAGCTAGAAAGAGAGAGATCAAGGGCTCATATCTGAGGAACACCAGTATCAGGTTTTAGGAGGAGACATGGGTTGAGAGAGAGTTTCGAAGAAAGGATTTCAGTTTGAACCATTCAATTAGAAATGTGTTTGGGGCATACAGGTGCAGAAGTCCAGTTGGCCTTTGTTCATAGGCTTTCATTTTTAAAAGGAAAGTCACTGTCACATCCTCTAGGATCCCCTTGTTTTGTGGAAAAGATTCTTCCTGGGAAAGTAAAATTTGGCCTAATAGTCATAGTTTTTTTTCCAAACAGATGGAGAATGAGGTAATTATGCTTTTCTCTGGGATATTCTTCAAAAATATTAAATTCATGTTTTTAGAAGTCATCCCTAGAATAAAACTTTTGTTGTTGTTTGGTTTTGGTCTAGACTTTTTTTCTCTGGAAAAAAAAGAAAAAACAGCTTAGGTATATTCAACACCACCCATTCCCAGAAAACAAGTAACATTTTCCTATTTTTATGTTACTTCTTGGCCAAGGCTGTCTTAAGTTCCCACTTCCTTTGCTCCCTGCCAAGATCTTCACTTTCTGTTTGGTACTGGCAAAACAGTCTCTTTAAGGTACAGAGGAATGGGCTGTTGTGGCAACTTGTCAGACAAAGAATGTTACTACTCAATTTTCAGTGCAGACATTGTGATAGTCTTCTTTCTAGTTTTCAACAAACAGAGAGCATCCAGTTTAGGACCTCAGTTTTTCACAGAACTCGAACAAATAATCCTAAAATTTATATGAAACCACAAAAGACACCAAATAGCTAACATGATCTTGAGAAAGAAGAACAAAGTTGGAGGTATCAATATTCCCTAATATCAAACTATACTGCAAAGTTATAGTAATCAAAACAGTATGGTACTGCTACAAAAACAGACACATAGATCAATGGAACAGAGCTTATGTGATCAGTTAGTCTATGACAAAGAAGGCAAGAATATAAAATGAGAGAAAGAACAGTCTCTTCAGTGTGATGGGAAAACTGGACAGTTACACACACAAAAATGAAACTGGACCACTTTCTTACACCATATACAAAAATAAACTCAAAATGTATTAAAGACTTAAACGTAAGACCTAAAACCATAAAACTCCATAGAAAACATAAGCAGTAAATTTTTGACATCGGTCATAGCAATATTTTTTGGATACATCTCAATGGGCAAGGACAATAAAAGCAAAAATAAATGAATGGAACTACATCAAACTTAAAAGCTTTCCTGCAGTGAAGGAAACCATCGACAAAGCAAAAAGCAACCTACTAAGTTGGAGAAGGCATTTGCAAACGATATATCAAATTAAGAGGTAATATCCAAAATATATAAAGAACTCATATAACTTAATATCAAAAAAGCAAACAATACAGTTTAAAAATGGGCAGAGGACTTGAGTACATATTTCTCCAAAAAGAACATACAGATGGCCAACAGACATATGAAAAGATGCCCAGTGTCACGAATTATTGGAAAAATGCAAATGAAAAGCACAATGAGATATCTCACGTCTGTCAGGATGGCAATTATCAACAAGACAAAAAATAACAAATGTTGCTGAGGATGTGGAGAAAAGGGAACCCTTTATGCGCTGTTGGTGGTACTGTAAATTGGTCCAGCCATGATGGAAAATAGTACAGTGGTCCCTAAAAAAAGTACAAATAAAACTACCATGTGAGTCAGCAATTCCACTTCTAGGCATTAATCTGAAGAAAAGGAAAATGCTAATTTGAAAAGATATGTACACCCCTATATTTATTGCAGCATTTTTACAATAGCCAAGATATTGAAACAGCCTAAGTGTCCATTGATAGAAGAATGGATAAAGATGTGATATATATATAGAAAAGGCAATATTACTTAGTCATAAAAAAGAATGAAATCTTGTCATCTGTGACAAAGTAGATGGACCTAGAAGGCGTTATGCTAAGTGAAATGTCAGACGAAGAAAGTAAATACTAATACTATGGTTTTGTTTAAACACAAAATCTTTAAAAAGGCAATTAAAAACAAAACAAAACAGAAACAGACTCATAGATATGGAGAATAAACTAATGGTCTCAGGAGGGGAGGTGCAAAAATAGTGAAGGAGATTAAGAAGTATGAACTTCAATTATAAAATAAAGTCATGGGGATGTAATACACAGTATAGGGAATATGGTCAATAATATTGCAATAACTTTGTCTGGTGACAGATGGTCACTAGACTGTGGTGATTGCTTAAGGTATTGGTGTTGCTGTGAAGATGCACTAGCAAATTATTAGACTTAATAATTACTATCGTTGCTTCTATCTTCTATCAAAACAGTAATAATAATAATTAATAATAACAACAACACATGAAGACCTAGAAGGCAAAACAAGCAGTCTAAAGCCTAAACAGTCTTAATATTGGGATAATCACTGTTCTATTTAATTGTTAAAGATCAATGCTACTTTTTAAATTCTCTTTTACACTTAGGGTTAACTCTCTAATTTCAACTTAGCTTTTCCAACCCCTTTTATAGGTTGGTGAGACGTGGCCAGCTGAGGGCGTGCTCTTCTCGAGGGTATGCTCAGATGTTCTAGCTCTGTGCTTTGGAATATGAGGGAGTTGACACTTTGGAAAATTGACCCTCAGCAAAAATAGAGGGGAAAAGAGGGTTGTGCTTTTACTTTTGTACTGGGTTTTTCTCTAAACTGACAAGAACATATAGATGATTTGGACCAAATTAGTAAAAGGACGTAGAAGTAAATTTCAGTAATGCAGAGTTTGGGACGTCTTCATTCTTCGTTTGCCTGTTCTCATCAATGAGAAGAGAAAAAGGAATAATATATAAGTGGTAATTACTAAAAACAGCAAAAAACCAAACTCATAACAATTCAATGATCATAACTACCTATCTGTGGTATTAATGAGGAACAAGTGTAGAAAATTCTAATGCTTCTCAACTTGTTTTGCCTTATGTACCCTTTCATGCTAATCAATAAAATGACAAACTCTCAGAAATTTGAAAAATTATTTAATCAGGTTGAGTAGGTATATTAAAATGTATTGTAAGTAAGATAGTTTAGGTCAATATTTTACTGAATAACACTTCATTATGGAAAAAATTTTTATATAATATAATTAGTGTTCTATATTGAAAATCATCTTTTTCCTATTTAACAAGTGAAAAGTTTTTGTTAAATGAATAACTTATCAAGCCAAAATTCACTTTGTATTTTTCATAATTTTTAAGCATTGTCTTTAAGACTGCTAGTTTAAGCAGAGTTGGTTATATACTTTTCTCTTTCCTCTTTAAAATATGAAATGGGGCTATGATGGCTAATTTTATGTGTCAGTTTGGAGAGTGATTTTAGATGAGATTAACATTCAAATCTTTGAATTTTGAATAGACAGATTACCATCCATAATGTGGGTGGGCCCCACCCAATCAGTTGAAAGCCCGAATAGAACAGAAAGGGCAGCCTCCCTGAGCAAGAAGGAATTCTTGAGCAGACTGCCTTTGTCTGTACCATCATTTCTCCTGGACCTCTGTGCTGGCTTTCAGTAGAACTTCTGCTTTGACTCTCCTGAGTCTGGTGACAGCTAGCCCATACTGCAGAACAGCCCTTGCCATCATCCCCATGAACCAATTCCTTATAATATACATATATATGTGTGTGTGTGTATATATATATAATTTTAAAAGGATAGGCATGGCCCCTCAGTTCCCAGACTTGAGCCAATTTACAGTCCCAGAAACCCTAGAATAAAGGGGAGTTTGGGTCTTCTTGAAGAAGGACCCCAGTACACTCCCAAAGACTTATGCTGGGAATCTTTCTCCCAGCTTTTCCAAAAGGGACTTTTGACATTTTACTAGAGAAATTGTACACTGGGGAAAGGAAATAATTAGACCTTTTGAGGTCAACTGGACACTGGCTCTGAACTGGTCCTAATTTCATAGGTCCAAAATGTCTCTGTGGTCCACAAATCAGAGAGGGGCTTAAGAGGGTTAGATAATAAATGTGGTTTAGCTCAAGACCTGCTCATGGCAGTCCCAATGAGTCCCTGAACCAAGTGTTATTTCTCCAGTTCCAGAAAGAACAACTGAGAAAGACATACTCAGCAGCTGGCAGAATCCCTACATTGGTTCCCTGAACTGTGGAATGAACTTACAGTGGGAAGTTAATCCAACGAAAACTCAGGGGCTTTCTACCTCAGTGAAATTTCTAGGCATCCGGTGGTGTGGGGTATGTCAGGATATCCCTACTAGGAGGAAGGAAAGGGTGTTGTATCTGTCCACTCCTATGACTAAAAAATCAGAGGCACAATGCCTGGTGGGTCCATTGGGAATTTGGAGGTAGCATATTCCTTATTTGAGTGTACTGCTCTGGATGATTTACCAAGTGACCCAAAAGGCTGCTGGTTTTGAATGGGGCCCAGGGCAAGAGAAGGCTCTGCAACAGGTCTACTTATTGTACAGGGTGTTCTGCCACTTGGCTCAGATGACCATTCAGATCCATTGGTGCTTAAAGCATCAGTGGCAGATGTGGATGCTGTTTGTGGCCTTTGGTAGGCTCTTACAGGTGAATTATAGCATAGGCCCTTAGGCTTTGATGCAAGGCTTGCCATCCTCTGTGGATAACTACTCTCCTTTTGAAAAACAGCTTCTGGCCTGCTACTGGGTCCGAGGAGAGACTGAACACTTAACCACAGGAGACCAAGTGATCATGTGATCTGAGCCGACCATCATGAACTGGGTTATTTAACCCACCAAGCCATAAAGTTGGGCATGCACAGATGTGTGTCATCATCAAATGGAAGTGATACAGTATATGAGAATGGGCTGAACAGGCCCTGAAGACTCAAGTCAGTTACCCGAGGGAGTGGCCCAAGTGCCCATGGTGCCCAGCTCTGTTACACTGCCTTCTTTCTTCCAACCCACACTTATAACCTCATGGGAGAGATCCCTGTGACCAACTGGCAGAGGAGAGAGCACGTGGGCCTCGTTTACAGATGGTTCTACACAACGTTTAGGCACCACCTGAAAGCACACAGCTGCAGGATCGCAGCTCTTTCTGGGGCATCCCTGAAAGGCGGTGGTGAAGAGAACTCTTCCCGGGGGCAGAAGTTCAAGGAGCACACCTGGTTTTTCATTTTGCTTGAATGGAGAAATGGCCAGATGTGCAATTATATACAGATTCATGATCTGTGGTCACCAGTTTGGCAGTATGGTTAGGGGTGTTGAGGGAACATGATTCTGAAATTGATGACGAAGAGAAGCCACTCTGAATGGGTGAAAAATGTGAATAATTTCCGTTCTATGACAATGCCCACCAAAGGGTGGCCTCGGCAGAGGAAAATTTTAATAATCAAGTGGATAGGATGACCCGTTTTGTGGATGCCAGTAAGTTTCTTTCACCAGCTGTTGCGGTCATTGCCCAGTACAGTCATGAAAAAAGTGGCCATCGTGGCAGAGTTGGAGGTTATGTCTGAACTTGGCAACAAGGACTTCCATTCACCAAGGCCGACCTGGCTACAGCTGCCGCTGAGCGCTCAACCTGCCAGTAGCAGAAGCCAACCCCGAGTTCCCAACAGGGCACCATTCCCTGGTGTGAGCAGCCAGCTCCCCGGTGGCAGGTGGACTCCATTGGACCAATTCCACCGTGGAAGGGTCAGGGTTTTTGTTGTTGTTTTTGTTGTTTGTTTGTTTTTACCTAATAGATATTTACTCCAGATACGAATTTGCTTTCTCCACATTTACAGCTTCTGCCAAAACTATCATCTGTGGACATATAAAATGCCTTATACACTGTCACAATATTCCACACAGCGTTGCTTCCGCTTACTCAGAGAATAAGCATCATTCAAATTTGAGTAAGCAAATGAAGTGTGGCAATATCTCCATGTGATGGACTTTACCAGTCTTGCTGTGTTCTCCAGCGTCCTGAAGCAACTGGTTTGATAGAACCATGGAAGAGCCTTTTGAAGACCCAGTTATAGTGCCAGCTAAGTGGCAGTACCTTGCAAGGTCTGGGCCAGGTTCTCCAGTGGGATGTGCATGCTCTGAATTAGCATTTAATAGTGGTGCTATTAATCCCTAGGATTTATAGGTCCAGGAATCAAGGAGTGGAGGTGGCAGTGGCAGCACTCGCTGTTACCCCAGGGACCCACTAGCAAAAAGTTGGCCTCCTGTCCACATGACTGTATACTCTGCTGGCTTGCAGCTCTGAGTTCCAAAGGGAGGAATACTTCCATTAGGAGTGGAACAATTATTCTGTTGAACTGGAAGTTAAGACTGTTACCTGACCACTTTGGGCTACTCATGCCTCTGAGTCAACAGGCAAAGAAGGTGATACCCTGCTGGCCAGGGTGATTGATCCTGACTACCAAAGAAAAATTGTATCATTTCTCCACAACGGAGGCAAGAAAGAGAATGACTGGAATACAGGACACCCCTGGGGTGTCCCTTAATATTATCATGCCTTCTGAGTAAGGTCAACGATAAGCTGCAAGAGCACAATCCAGGAAGGACTTTGAATGGCCCAGACCTTTCAGGAATGAAGATTGGGTCACTCACCAGGTCAAGGACCATGGTCAGCTGAGGTGCTTGTTGAAGGCAAAGAGAATACAGAATGCATATGGGAAAATGTAGTTACATATAAACAACTATGACCAGGCGACCAGTTACAGAAATAAAAACTGAAAACTGTAATTGCCATGAGTATTTCCTCCTTAGTTTGTTATGAATATGTTTTTGTATGTTTCACATGATATACATATGAGTGTGTACATGTGGAAGCACAAAAACAGGTTCATATTTAAGTTATAAGTTATTAAGGAGAAGAACAAATATCATTCAAGAACTTCGTATCCTCTTCTGGGGAAAGGATTAGTGCATTTTCATTTGTACACAAGATAGTTGTTTCACGTTGGCCAAAAGTATGACCTTGTTATACCTGGAGATTTATTTGGAGATTAAGTATGGATTAAGGAGATGTACATGGGTGCCAAGTTGAGAAGGGATAGATTTATGACGATTAACTGTATATATCAACTTGGAGGATGTTTTTTGATGAAATAAACAATGAAATTTGAGTAAGCAGATTTCTATCTATAATGTAGATGGGCCTCATCCAAACAGAAGAAGGCCTAAATAGAACAAAATGACCAACCTCCCAAACAACAGGGAATTCCCCAACAGACTGCCTTCGGATGTCATCTGCACCGTGGGCTTTCCCGGGCCTCTGCCTGCTAGCTGTTGAGTTAGAACTGTGTTATTGACTCTCCTGGGTCTGTAGCCTGTTGATCTGAACTGCAGGTTTGGACTTGGCAGTCTTCATAGTCACATGAACCAGTTCCTTATAATAAATCAGTCTCTTCTCTCTCTCACTCTCTCTCTCTCTCTCTCTCTCTCTCTCTCCCTCTCTCTCTCTCTGTATATAGACATACACAAGCATATATATACATATATACATAAACATACATATATCCTATAGGTGCTGTTTCTCTGGAGAACCCTGACTGATACAGAAACCAAAGAGGCAAAAGCCTTTATGTAAATGTCAGTGCTTAAAATCCATGAAAAATATTTTAAAAATCTTTGAGCATTTCATAATTTTCTTTTGCAAAGTAGGAAATTAATAATATTAGTAAGTCCATGTATCAAAATAAGTAATAGAAATCAGAAGGTTTTTGGTAAATACAAATTCATTTCCTGTAATCTTATGAGAGAAGTATGAGAAATAGTCATTGATATCATTTGTACACAAACCCTGGTGCTGTTAGGTCTAAATATAACCTAAAAACTCTGAACAACACTTGTTTGTTTGTTTCTTTTAGATATAGAGCCAGGACTAACAGCTGCGCCTTATAACTCACCAGTTATTTTTTTGACAGTTATCTCAGAATTACCAAGACATTCAAATTTAGCCTTCGTTTATTGCATAAATCTGTACTGATATCATCTGAAGTGATACATAAATCTGAAACATCGTTTAGCTGAATATCATGATTTCTCTCAATAAAGATTACTCCTTTCTTTCTGAACAATGAGAAAAGATAAAGAGCATGAATTGTATCATCTGGTTCTCCTACTTATTAGCTATCCGTGTGTGGACAAGGTATTCTGTGTGCACTGAATATCTCCTCATCTGAAAAGTGGAAATAATAATGGTTTCCTTTTGAGGGTAGTTGGTTGCAGGGAGAGCTTTCAGAGACAGAGTGGAGTATAGTGAATTAAATACTTTGGAGTTGGACGGACTGAGCTTTGAATCCACAGGATACCTCTTTCTAGCTTTGTAACAATGGCAAAATTATCTTGTGTTTTAATTACTTTTTCTTTCTTTCTTCTTCTTCTTTTTTTTTTTTTAGGTGAGGCAAACCCTGTTTGACCTCACAGATTGCAAGGACCTTGTCAGCTTACAATCTCTTATTTTTTATTTTTTATGCCTATAGCACCTGGTCTTCCTAGGTGGTCTCCCGTCCAATTACTAACCAGGCCCACCCTGCTTAGCTTCTGAGATCAGATGGATCAGGCTTGTTCAGGGTAGCATGGCCATAGACACTTTTTTTTCTAAGTGAAGGTAATATTTATCTCATACAGCTGTGAAAATTAAATGATATGATGCCTAAAAACGGATTCATTCGTGTGCAATAAATGAAGGTAGTAATTGTATTCTTAGTGATCATTCAATCATTTGATTATTAAATTATTATGTACAAATATGACATTTTCTTTTACCTGATAGCAACCCAAAATATCTGACTTCAAGAATCTTACCTGAAAGTCCTCTCTAAGAATTACTGCAAAACCATAATGAGAATAATGGGTCAGGATAATGGAACAGTAAGAATTCTAGCCCAAGGAGGAAAGGTGTTTACGTTACAGATTACCAGCTACTAGGTCATATGCAAATAATATTTCAGAATTTCCATCTGCAAAATGGAAATTTTGCTTACCTTATAGGACTTTTGGAAGGATCGAGTAAAATAAAGTACACCTGAAAGCAAGCCTAAAATGCAAAGCATTGGACAAATACAGAAGATTATTGTTGTAATTATTATCAAATAGGACTAGTTGGTTTTTTTTAATACCACCTGCTTTCCAATAGACATTAATTCTTGATTTTCTTACATGAAACATTGTTTTCTTCTTTTTAAAAATTATTAGACAATGTCAAAGTATTTGTGAACGTGATTCTTTATTACCAAATGTGGAACATACAACATAAAAATTGAAACTAAAAGGAAATGTGTTTTATAATTTTACTTTGCAAATTATCTCTGTGTTTCATCATTCCAGGTACCTGTGGTCGCCATACTGGGCTCAGGTGGAGGGTTTCGAGCCATGGTAGGATTCTCCGGCGTGATGAAGGCACTGTATGAATCAGGAATTTTGGATTGCACTACCTATGTTGCTGGTCTTTCTGGTTCCACATGGTTAGTATATATTTTAAATCTTAGTTTTATTATTCTAAATGTTTAGCATTTATCTACTTGAAACATTAGAGAGGGAAATGGGAGGATTTAGAAAACTGAACATTAACTTCAAATTCCTGAAATGTTCCAGCTTGATGCAATAATTGGCTTCTTACACAGGTTATTTAAGGCAAATGTGATGACCTTTGCCATAAACGTACTCCCTTTAAGTTTGTTTGTAACTTAAAATGTGGTTAAACATAAAATTAAAAAGAAGGAGATTAACTGAAATAATTTTGTATAAGTGTCACAAAAGTGGAATAACATACTCCACCCATAATTATTTTAATCTTCCTATAATTTGCTGATTTGTAATCTTTCAGTGATCATGCCTAAGTCTCATGATTCACTAAGTATTCATATTCTTCTTTAGGGCAAATAGAATGAATGCAAGATACCTAGGTACACAGAGGAAGGAAAACAGCTTTTGAATTCAGAAATATAATAAATTTTACTGATTCGTATCTAACTAATTATGAAAATTAATCCTATAAGTGTATTTAAGGTCAGCGGAACTTGGATAGAGAATGAGACATCTTATGTTTGTACAATGTAGATTTGCCTTTTCACAAATAGATTTGTAAAACATTTTTGAAGAAGATACTACACATTTTTTGGTTTGCCTACCTTGTATAAGCACATTGAACATCAAATATTAGTCCTTGCTTAGATGTCTCAAATAAGAGTATCACTTTACTTTAAAATGTCTGACGTTGACTTGCAGGGCTTTTTTACTCACTAGGCCATGGTAAAGCTCATCTTTCACAATATTGTATGATATATGTCTAGCATTTTAAAGCATCTGTGCCTTCTGATTCTGTGAGATGGATATTAGCTTTTTAAATTTTTAACTGAAGACAAAAAACTAGACTCAGAAGCTAAGCGATTTATCCAAGATAACTATCAGAGCACAGAAACTCAGGATTTTGAGCCTCTATCCTAAAATTCTTTCAACTAAACCATCACTTTTTCTGGATAGCTATTTACTCTACATAGAGGTTCACATTTAAAGAATCCGTGGTTTCTTAAATATTTTGAACCAGATTCTTTAGCTAAAAGTAAAACCTAGAACCATGGTTGCCACTTTCTTGGTATATATACCCTCAAAATGACTTATCTCCTTTGAAAGAAGGGTGTAGCCCATCATTATTCTTTTCCTTGAAGGAAAGAGCAGGCACCTGCCTGTTTAATGAGTAATGTGATGCTTGGACCCTTAGATTAATTCGCCTACTCAAGCATTTTGTTATTATTCTTAGGGTGGTTCTTTCTCTGTATTCACTATTCGTTAGATCTCTGTGGTCCATCACTGACTAATACATTACAAGTAGCTTACTTTCTTAAATTCACCTAATAAACACAGACCAGGCCTGTAGTGCTGATTGAGGGCATAAGAAATAGTGTGTGTTTGAGCTGCAGTTGTTGTTTTAATTCTAAATTTAGGGCAACTCTGTCATCCTCCTCTTAGGGTTCTGAAAACTAGTCCTGCAAAATATGATTAAGAGAATTTTTAATGTTACAGGACAATATTTAAATATTACAGGCTACACATTCACATGTGCATAAACTTCTGCTCTATCCTTCAATGTCTAATTTCCTCAAAGATTAGACTTCATTTATTTTGTTTTCTTAAAAGCTACTCCTTCCTAAACTCCTTGCAATCGATTTTCATGCAGAGACTACCTAATATAACTTGAAAGGAAGTTCTTACTCTGCTTGACTTTTTAGGGGATTCAGGGAGGGTAAGGCTGGGGATTGAGACATTTCACACATTGACTTGTTCCTCTTTCCCTCTTTCTAGCCCCTTCTACCAAGCCTTTTTGTTTTTATTACATCCTCTGATTGCTCTCTCCTCCTCGTGTCCTCACTTGTTAGTTTCACCAACTTCTACCACTTCAGTTATTATGACTAATAATTTAATTCGTCTAGAACATGAAAAATTAAATTAAAAATTGAAACTGGAGCACATTCCAAAAATTAATGGACCCCCCCAAAAGGAAAGATAACCTTAAGAGGCAATGCAAAGTAGCCACCCAAAAAGAGTCAAATAAAAGATGCATTCCAGGGGTCAAGGGTGAAGAGTGCTTGAAGTAGTAGGTATTTTAATAGAGTGAAACTCTGTAAGAAGCTTAGCTTAGAACTAGGTTTGGAGATCATTAGTGATCTTAGCAAGAATCCCCAGATGTTGTAAATAAAGGGCACTATTGACTGTGAAATTGTAAATGAGAAGTGAATAGAAGGCGAGAGGAAGGATGGTTGGAGAGTGTAGCTAGCAGAGCTGTCTATTATTTCAAGAAGGGCTATAGAGGACCAGGGAAGGGATTTTGTTTTGTTTTCAGATTTAAGGGACTTGAGCATTGTTATAGACACCTGAGGGATGGATGGAAGATAAAGAAATGGATGGATTATAATTAGAAAAAGATTCAGGCAAAGACAGGACAGGACAAGATACAACACAAGAGTGAAGCTGTTAACCATGGAGAGAAGAGATGCTTCCTGAGACGGAAGAAATGGTGGTCGGGATGATTCATGTTGACAGTTCTCTTTTGAAAAGTATAGGTGAGAAGGTAAAAAGTTCAAAGGAAGGAGTTCGGAATAAACAAATTACACTCTGTGTTGTGTAAGTTTTATATTGTTGCTGATACATGACCATGACGTGGCACAAATGAGGTAATGCGGAACTATCTGGAGAAGCCCTGGACCTCCCAAAAAGCTTTTTACAATCACAAAAGGGAATTTTATGTCGGACAAAAGCTTCCCTTGTAACTGCTACCACCTTTGTGATAATTATTTCTGAAATTATTTTTGGATGATACTTGTTATACCTGAAATATATGTATTAGCTAACCAGGGGAACTGGCATGAGTGAACTAGGAGACTCATGATTGTAATCCCATGTGCTCTTGCTTAGCTCAGTTCTCTTCCTCTGTACAGCTATTTATTTGTAGTATCACGGGAGGCTATTGGATATTGAATGCCATGTTTGTGTGTCAATTACCTTCTAAAGAGAAGTGAGAGAAGCTCTGTATATGGGCCCAATTCATTAACCTGACTAAAAATGGAATTCAAGAATGAGAACTTTCAGCTTAATAGTCTGAAGAATTCCTGGAATATTGTAAAAAAAAACAATTTTAATTTTAACAGAAATTGTCACATAAGTGGTGACAGGCAAAAGATCAAGAGCTTTGTTGGAGAAAATACATTGTTTGAGATGGGGCTATGCTTGTCTTAGTCACTAATGAATCTCTCCCACTTATTAAATTTTTAATGGCTAAATGAAGACTTGTGTAAGTAACTACATTTTGTGAAACAATTAATATAAGGATTTCTATAGGGTTTCAGGATATCTGTTTCACAAATGTTGAAAGTCTTCTCAAGTCATTTCAAATTTTAGTCGCATATGAGAATCACTTCTGGCACATTAAAGCACAGAAATTCTAAATGTTTACACCTGAAGATTCTGATTTGGCAAGTCCTTGGGGATCAGACACTGATATTTTAAAACATTGACTATGTGATATGGAAACCGAGACTTAGCTGTGAATGTCTTGTTCTCTGACATGGTTTAACTTTAAAATTTTCTCACTTAACCTAAAATGCATTCATATGGAGAGAATGAGATGTCCCATCCTATAAACATGTTGAAAAATTAAAGGCAAATATTTTCAGATTTATAGATCGATGGAAGACCCTTTATTAACTGTTTAATAATTAATTACTTTATTGTTTACAGAGGCCCTGTTATGTCTAAAATACTTAGATTTTGAAATTTAATTGGTTCATTTGGGAGTCACTTATTGGAAAGAAGTGAAAATTAAGGTTTAACTCTAGAGTTGCAAATTGGGGTGATGTTTCTATGCTGCAGTTGGTGGTGTGTCCACAGAAGCCAGTAATAACAGAATCTTGCCTTGGAGCCACCAAAGAAACAAAGACAGCAAAGAAAACTATTTAAGGAAAACCAACCAACCATTCTATCTTTAGCTGTCACCAAAGCCAAACCCCAAGTCTTGGATGTCACTACAGTGACATCATGAAAAATCTATCCAACTCACACTAGTGGATTCTAAGGAATCTGGGTTCATAAAGTTGAACAAACAGGAATACTAGACCACTGTCAATGGTTGAGTGTGTTTAGGTCTTACTGTCTTTCTTAGGGCTTGTTTTCTCAAGCTGATTGTTTCATGCGAGGGAAAGAGAGACAGATAGGGGAGAGAGAGACTCCCTGAGTAAATGAGTTTGCTTCAATCTTTAGAAAGCAGAAATAATTTGCCACTATTTTACATGGAACAAAAAGAGAGAATTGGGCTGATATCCATATACATTTTGACCTCTTAAAAAGTTCTACTTTTGAGACTGTGTCACAGAATCTACCTTTTGAGCAGACCCCCAATCCAGAGGAAGGATTTTTCAAGTCTAGATCCAGTGGCTAACATTGGGAGGAAAGGAAGAGAAGAGCCTTCAGATCTCGCTGGAGGCAATCCATGGTTCTTGATAAAATTATAAGTTGACTCATTTAAAGACTCAATAAACATAGAAGGGAAGTCTAAGAGTTGAGTAGTTACATCATCCTGCTGAACAGTTAGTTAGAAATGACAGCTTCCAATAGCAAAATGATCATATCATTTCCTTTTCACCTACGTTTTCAAAAAAAAATTGTGACTAAATTGATTTCTGTTGACATTAAGTGTTTATTTGATTCTTGCCTTATTTTTACCCTGCTTCATTAAGAAAAGGATTTAGTATGTCTTGTTATAAAATAGAACTGAATCACATGCAATAAAGATAGAAGTGAAAAAAGGTGAAAATAAATAGAAATGGAAATTAGATTAAAAATTCATGCTATAACCTAGCTTTGGGAGACATGAGACACAGGCTTGGGTTTCAGCATTCTAGAATTCAAGGCATAATCCAAACTATGTGCAATTATATAATAAGTTAAGGGAAAGCCAATGGCCCATAGAGGTGGAAATTGTTATTGGTATTAAGATTAGTAAAGAACTCCTTAGTGTCCTCATAAATAATGAAGCATATCCTAAACAGTTCCACAATTGACCAGTTAGAGGCTCAAAGGGACGATTTATTTTCCTGTTTTTATTATGTCCTTAAATATAAACCAATATCTTTATACCACCATGTGGTTTTATTGAAAAGTATTATGCAGTCCAGAAAAATCAGGTTTTTATTGATTTGAATGCATCGTGTGATAGAACTTGGAATAGATGCATTCTGTATCTCTCAAGCAATATAAGATGTATTTTTTATAGATATTTGGTGCATTTGATTTATCTTTATCACATGCTTATGGAAAATGTTAGGAATCTACTATGTATAGTAAAGATCTTTGAGGAATTTTAACTTTTATTTATTTTTTTTTTTGCAGAGCGTGTATCCAATTTAGTTCTGTCATCACTCTCCATTTGTTAACTTATCATTATTCTCAGTTTGTTTATAAAGAATTCCAAATCCAACAAGAAATTCTAATTTAATGAAGTGTAAATAGTTTGGTCTCTAAGAACTGTAATCTTATTTAAAAGATTTTTAAAAATAAAACCTATCACAGAAGAGGACAAATTTTAAATTCGAGTTCTACTGTTATTAATCGGGGAACTGTGAACCTATTATTTTAATTGCGCAATTCTCTCTTTGCTCATCTTAAAATAAAAGAATTGAACACTACTGCAAGTCTTCAAGACAAACAGCTTATGAGCAATTAACCAACACAGGCCTAGAACATACCAGAGACTCAACAGGAGTTAGTTTTCTCCTCTTCATAAAGAAAATTTAAGCCATTATTGGCAGTCATCTTGATTCGAAAGTCAAGGAAACAAGAGATTAAAATATGTGTTCTTTTCTCTTTGATTAGATGAAATGGTGGAGTATTTGTTTCTTTCATTATTTTGATCTCAGTTCAACAGTTCAAAAAACTGTGCTTGCCAATATATCACGTATTTACTAGTCATTGAAGCTAAAAAAGATGAACAAAGTTTTCCCATAGGAGGCCACAACTTCTTAACTTCCTTAACTTATTAAGGGAGATGAATAAGTAAAGTAATAATGAATACTCACCATAGGAATATTGGTTCATCGGAAGGAGGGTGATAACTTAATGTTTCTCAGCCAAATATCAAGCACCAAGGCACAAGGTAATTTCTAGTATCACTGGAAGTGGCCGAATGGCTAATGGCCAAGAATATTCATAAGAAAGCATTTACCTGAAAGACCTATTCTCCAGGATTTCACCATCAGATTCATATGCTCAGAAATTCTGAGATCTACAGCTGGCAAGGTTTGGGATTTTGTCTAGTTGGCCAGTGGACAATTACAACCACCTTTGCCAGCATTAGGTATTCACCATAATTCGTACCGCATTTTTTCTACCTGTTGAAAATCATCATTGAAAGTCATATTGTCTGATTGCTTGACTAGTATTATATCCAGACAAGTCAACTTATTTACATGACTCACATGTTTCATCAGTTTCTTATAGTATGATAGTTATACCTGATCCTGGAGACTAGATGGTAGACATCCTCCCCTCTGGACCATGCATGGGAATTTCAGTTTTGCTTCTGAGACCTCTCCTTCACTTTGCTTCCATTGTAGACCAACTACTTTCTAACTAATGCATTCTTTCCTTAAATGGGTTAATATCATCAATCAGATAAATAAGTTAACCAACTCTTTCTACCATTCTTTTTCTTAAGACAGAGAGTGCCTACTTCCTTTGCAGACTATGTAATACCCTTTATCTTTACAAATTATCTTTTGTTTTCTTTACAGGTACATGTCAACCTTATATTCTCACCCTGATTTTCCAGAGAAAGGGCCAGAGGAGATTAATGAAGAGCTAATGAAAAATGTTAGCTATAACCCCCTTTTACTTCTCACACCACAGAAAGTTAAAAGATATGTTGAGTCTTTATGGAAGAAGAAAAGGTCTGGACAACCTGTCACCTTTACTGATATCTTTGGAATGTTAATAGGAGAAACACTAATTCACAATGTAAGCTATAGCTCAATCTACAATCCTTTCGCTACAAGTAGATTATGTATATTATAATGATTTAAAAAAAACAAAGTATGATGTTTTGTAAAAGTCACTAGACTCAGCTTATCCCATCAACAATATGTATTGAGCACATAGTCCCTGCCAGACATAAGCCTTCTATGTTTCAGACTAATGCTAACTAATTCATCCTAACTGTGTTAACAGTTTTAATGTGTAGGGAAGTACTTTTATATTCCTTTTCTTTGGAAAAATAGACGTTTTAACTCTTAACTGCTCGTTCTCCCAAATGGTAATTTTTATAGATAAAAAGAATTAAAATAATATTTTAATGGTAGAGGAAAAATAGAGATTGCCTAGAGAGAGTCAGAAAACATAGCAAATCACATGGAACAAATTTATTTGACATTAAGACTGTAGTGTGACATTTCATCTGAAGATAACGCAGGGAGATAGAGTCCATGCCAGGAAATCTGGGGCTAAATTCTTTCTGGGCTTCATAGCTGCCAAATTGTTCTCCACTTCAAATGTAGACACAGTCTCTAAAGATATGAATTGTTTTTAGAATGAAGACAATTACTTTCAAAGAGCTTACTTCTCGCTGTTTATTCAGGACCGATGGATTTCTGAAGTAATGAGACTTAGTTTTATTATTTAAAGAATTAAGTATCTTGATGGGAAGTAAGATTTTGAATACTTTTCATTTTGTATATTTAAAGCCATTTCTTTGTTTCTTCTGTGGACAGAGAATGAACATTACCTTGAGTAGTTTGAAGGAAAAAGTCAATACTGCACAATGCCCTTTACCTCTTTTCACCTGTCTGCATGTCAAACCTGATGTTTCAGAACTGATGTTTGCAGGTATGTAATTCCTTCTTTCAAAACATTTTCTGGAACCTTTGACCTCTGGTTTCTAATGATTTTCTTTAAGGAAGCAATTTCAGTTGCTTATTTTAACGTATTTTCCATAACACAAATATTTGAAAATACCAGAAGATAGTAAGCTAGATTGTTTTCTAATTGTAGAGACTATTCCATGAAACTAATTACTAATATAATTTCATTGATATTAGTGGAATAAAAAATAAATTATAAAAAAAATAAATCATGAACATAATCAACAACTCAATTTTAATTACTTATTTTCAAAGATTTTCAACAAAACAATATGCGTAGCACTTTCTGGAAATACATATTCTTTTGATTGCCACTTACACTGTTATTAGATTGGATAATATGATATACATTTATCATTCAAAGCACTATTCTAATTTTTATAATTCCGCACCTAAAAGGCACTAGTCTATACTGTGGCAGCTAGTGCATAAATGCCTTATTTTGTTAAATCTCAGATGTAAACACTTGTTTCTTCTGTAACTTTGCTTCTTGTTCTGTGCCCTAAAAGTATGTGACATACTTCTGGGGACTTCTCCCTATTCTCCTCTGCAGTGTGGCAGCATTTCTGACTTTGGCTGGAAAGATCCCTTGTAATTTTAGGAAAAGTATCTCAGTGACATCAGTTACACCATGAGCTTAAAAAATCATTATGAATGTCGTTTAATTAATAAATGTATATCCATAACCCTTTTGTAGTTTTACCAAGTCTCCTTTTTTTCCTCAACTGATTACTTTCAGGCAAAAAATTTCAAATTGTTAATAAAATGTGGTGTACCTGGAATTTATTTATTCAAAAAAATGTTTATAGGTTTTGTTGACTAAAATGTTTTTCATGCTTATAGTTCAGAAAGGACTTAAATTTATTATCTTATTCAATTTTTACTACAACCCAGGGAGGGAGAGATTTTTTTAGCTCAGCTTCACTAAAGGGAAAAACAAAACCTCAGAAATATTAAATGATTTGCATATTGCCACATAGTAGTAAGTAACAGAGCTGAAAACTAGTCTCAAAATCTTTGTACTATCCATAAAAATATTAGCTTTTTGATTACTGACCATTTGAATGTAGCAGGTCAGGGATAAGCATGAACTCCCCTCCCCCACGAGAGTACATCGTTCTCTAAGACCTGGTAATCTGAGAAATTTACAACAATGATTAAAGAAGTTAAGGCAAGAAAGAAGGGAATATTATGACGCACTGGTCCCTTGCCAAGGTATATAACACCTTTTGACTTCAATTTCCTCATCCGTTAATTAAGGATGAGACTCTCCTCATAGCGTCTTGCTAAGTAAATGAGATAAAGCCCGGTTTAAGTTTCAGTAAATCTTAGCAAGCTAGAGTGTTTATAAGAAAAGTCAGAGATCTTGATCTTAAGGATGAATAGGATCTGTAATATGAAAGGCAGATTTCGTCACTGGATGGGGGTAAGGAATGCAGCAGGAGTCTAGGAAACCTGGGCTGTGCTCAGCAGCGAAATGAACCATACCTGACTGTCATGGTGGTCATGGGAAAGCCGAGATTTCACGATGTAAGAAAAGTTTGTGCCGTTGTGCAACTGGTCTTTGTTTGTTTGTATCATTTTTTGCTTTCCTATGGCTATTGTCTTGGAATGTTTGGAAATTAGCTGATAAATACCACTAACATGCTGGTCAATTCTGTACAGAGCCAAATAAGCCATATTTTACCCCCAGAAACATTATGATATGGTCAAACAAGCACCACACTAATTTGGAAGCTTCAATTTACTCTAGGTAGGTCATTTAATCTCTCTGATTCTTATTTTCTTCATTATTAAAGAAAAAATATTAACATGAATTAATCAGATTTATCTGACAAAGCTATTAAGACAATTCCATGAGATATTCATAAGACTGACTATGATAAAAAGACAAAAATATAGTAGTTTTATTACTATTGTTATGGCATTTTCACAGTTGCCTTTTTTATTCTGAACTTTTAGTTGATAGCTATTCCCTAGAGAAAACCTGACAAAATAATTAAAGAATAAATAATATTTCAGTGAGCAAATGTTTTGGAATCATCCAGAGTGAGAAAAGGCTGTTTTATATTCAGTTACCCAGATATGTCCGATTTGGGCTATCTGCCTGTGATGTTGTTGCTGAGATGCGAGGTGCACCTTTAACGCAGCTTCTGTGATAATGAGGTTCAAGTTGTTTCTTTCCACAGAGTTGGACAAAGCCATCAAACATAGTTATGTGGACCTTGTACCCTGAGATGCATGTTATGAGGGTTCAAGTAGCTTGAGTTATTGGGGGAAAAGAAGAGTGGAGACGTCTATACTTTATGCCTTTGACATTTGCTTTGATTAAAAATGGACATTCAATTTAAAAAAAATGGATATTCAAGGGGAAAAAGTTAAAATATCTGAATTATAGTTTTCAGAGTCAAAGAACCATACTAGCTTACAGAAGTTTTATCGACTTTTCTTCAACAATATCAGAGAATGTTTTTCTTCCCTGTTAGAATAATTTTAAACATTTCCCCTTGTGAAGATTTTCAACAAATAAACATTAGTCGTTTGAACTGTTAAATATTTTTGACTCCTCCACTTCACTACATTGTTGACAGGGTTTAAAACTTTTATTTAAAAATTTCCATTGGTCAATAAATTGCATTTACTGAGCAAAACTCATTGACTCTACATCATATTTAGTTCTTTGACAGACACTAAAAGAGTAAAACTATAGTACTTTTCTTCAAGAAAGTGACAGTCTCGTTAATGAGACAAAAAATGGGTTACAAAAAAATTAACGAGCCATACATGTAGAATGTTATTGTCTATAAGTGTGTAGAAGTGACATAAATGTAAGATACTAAAGATATTTAGTATAGTCATAAAAAGACTTCATGAGGGTGATGGAACATGCTTCCAAGCTGAACTTGGAAAGGTCTGTCAAGTGGAGGTGAAAAGTTAACTTTGCATAAAACGGTATGAGAAAATGCTCAGAAGGGAAGCCAAAGGAATGCTTTGGGGAGCAGTAACAAAACACTAGCCTTGGAAAGAACTGGCGAAGAGTAGGTGGTGTACTTGGCAAAACTGTTAGTGTCAAGCTACAGAAAGATTTGAACTCCAGACAAATGTTTTTATTCGATCACGATGATAATGGGAAATAGTTAATGCTTTTGGGTAGGGCAATACAAGTATTTAAGTAATGTTTTTTTTTTTTTTGAAAAAGCGTTTTGGTGATTCATGTGGGTAGATTGGAAAGAAATAAATTGAAAACAGTGATATCACTGTGTTTTCGTAATAAGGTCTTAGAACTAGGGAGATACTGATAAGGAAAAGGAGGAGAAGATAGATATGAAAAATCTAAATGTTACTGGTAAGATGTGCTGATGATTCGATGAGAGTGGTTTCAGTTAAAAGATATTTGGTTTTGGGCGGGGAGGGGGGTGGGGATGTGATACTATAGTTTATAGAACAGGTAAACTAGAGTGGGAGGAGAAGTGATGAATTCCTTTCCAGGAAAGTGTAGTGGGTTGTGATGACAGCAGATCTGAACGCAGCAGGAAGTTGGAAATGGGTCGATGGAGGTGCAAGAGAGAGGTTCAGCCTTGAAATGTACAAGTTAACAGCAAAGGAATAATAGACAAATACTACCATGGTCAGTTCTTTAGAAAAGATTAGACAGCAAATCTTACCTCTTGAGAATGTCTATAATTATTGTGTGCACAAGCCACAGCATTAATAAGATGGCTAGGGAAGGAGGAACCAGGAGATTATGCTTCAGTACCCAAGAGAAGGGTGTGAAATTCAGAGATAGGAAATTACTCTTAGTGATATAGAAATTTTCCTAACAGCCTCTAATTTATTGCTAGTCACGTCTTGCTGACTATAAAATACAGAGCTTTCTGATGAAGGGTATATATGCCATTGGCTTTGATTTGAAATGATTTATAAATGTGTTCTCATCACAATTGTGATTTTATCGCCCTTTTTGGGAAAGTAGAAATGTTCTGATCTACCGCTGAGTAAATAGTAAATATATATCCACGATTCCTTTTCTAGACTTTGGGAACAGATGTTTTAAAATTCAGAATATTTTAGATTTAAAGTTAAAAAAAAATTGTGTATTCCATAATACTACCACTGGAGTCTTATAATCAAATAGAATGATTTCTCCAGTAAAATTTATCAATATTCAGATTGAGTGTGATAAATAAAGATTAAGCTTCATATCATTTCAAGACTGTTTTTTTCTGCTAAATGAGTTCAGGTCAGTTTTTACCACCAAATTAACAGGAAAAAAAAATTGTGGATTTGGAGTTATTTGAATTTGGGATTGTTGGGTAAAGCATATAAACAAGTTATAATTTCAGAAAGAAAAAAAAAACAAAACAAAAAATGAAGGAGGACAGAGGGTTATTGGTTATACAGGGTTGGATGGTAGTGGTATCCGATGGAGGATGGACAAAAAAGACCTTGAACTAAAGGTTAAGAAAAAGAAGCTTTATGATTGCAGAAAGGAATAGGAAGCATGAAGGCACCAAGGTAGGAATGAACTGGGTCTCTATGAAGAACATTAAGAAGGCTTGTGAGTCCGAAGTGAAATAAGCAAGACAAAACATGATGGAAGATAGGTTAGGGTGTGTGGTCCAGCAGGGGCATAAGCCAGACCATCATGAAGCCTTGTCAGTCATGTTTTTATTTTCAGTGTAATGGGAAGTCATTGGAAAGCTTTCAGCTGGCATTGTATGCTATGACTTGTACTTTAAAAATCATTTTCCAGCTACAGGGAATCAGAAAGACAGTCGGGGAAGAGGGATGAGATATTTTAGGAGGCTATCGTGAAGATCCACGGCAGAGAATTTGAGCGCTTGTCATGGTGGACAAAGGAATAAGTTTCTAACCATACCTAATAATAGAGCCTATAGAACTTGATATTTGTATGTGAAATATAAGGGAAAGAGAATCCTCAATGATAATTCTAAAGTATGAATAGTGGTGTGTATGAAAAGTAGTACCATTTACCATGAAGAGGAAGACTGAGAGAGGCAAGTGTAGAAAGTGGGAGTCAGAAACCTGGAATTCTTTTAAATACATCAAGATTCAGATAATTATTAGACATACTATAGCCAGAGACATACATGAAATATAATAGTGGCTACCATTTATTGAGTGATTAAAATGTGTTGTGTCCTCTTTATAAACTCCTTACATTTCTTAACTCATTAAATCCTCACAACAATTCTACAAACTACTGATTTTATTCACATTTTATAGATTAAGGAACTAACACACAGGGAACACAAGTAATCTACCTGAGGTTGCACAGTTGGTAATCAGCAGAATGGGGTTTGAATCCAGGTCTCTGGCTTCAGAGCTTCTGCTGTTAGAAAGTATACTCTATTGACCTTATTACCATGTGTTTCTTAAGATATTCAGCATAAAAACTTGGTATTAGAAGAATGAGTTAGAAGAATGGTTAACAAGCAAAGTTAAGGAAAGGGGAAGATAAGGCAAATGTTAGAAACACTTTCTCCCATTTTCGTAGTCTGTCTGCATTACCAAGAAGAGTTTAAATCTATCTCCTTTATGGATTGGAAATCCGAGTGGACAGTTTTTTAGTTGTCCATTTTTTTAGAGTTAAGATGAACTTGTAAAAGATATGTGAATTTTTAAATGCAAAAAAGTATTCGATTTGCGCAAATTAGAAGGAATGATTTTGTGTTCTCAGCGTATTCATCCATAAGCTTTTTCCCCCAACTTCAACTTCTATATAATGCCTTGTACATAATAGGCATGTGGTTATTTAAAACACACACACACACACAACAACAACTTTTTAAAATAATGAATGAGAATAATCATGACATCGTCGAAGTGATCTATCTTTAACTGTGCACATGTCTGTAGTACTTTCCTATTAGTGGATTGAATTTTTTTTTTTTTTTGGATGCTTTCAGATTGGGTTGAATTTAGTCCATATGAGATTGGCATGGCTAAATATGGTACTTTTATGAGTCCTGACTTATTTGGAAGCAAATTTTTTATGGGAAAAGTTGTGAAGAAATACGAAGAAAACCCCTTGCATTTCTTAATGGGTAAGTGATCAAAGTACCACTAGTATGTCTGTTTTGAATCTTGGTGCATTCTAAGTTGTTTTCCGGTTTTGCTTTATTTTAGGTGTCTGGGGCAGCGCCTTTTCTATATTGTTCAACAGAGTCTTGGGAGTTTCCAGTTCACAAAATAAAGGTTCCACCATGGAGGAAGAATTAGGTATTATAAAAACATGCTTACATTGATCATAATTATGCTACATTGATAAATTTCATTAACAGGTATATGTTGAGAAAACTAAATGATCATAAAAATGGAATGTTCTAAAGATATCAATAATTTGGTTGAATCAACCTAAATGTTTCCTAAGAATAGTATGTACATTCTTAACTACAGAGCCACATTGTCTTAAGAGTAACTAATGCTAAATGCTCTGACTTCATTTATTTTACTGAACATTATTATTCTGGTATAGTGTTCCCGACTCTAATTTTGTGAAAATAACTAACTCTTCTCTCACTTATGTGAAGGTTTCAGGAAAAAGAAAAGAAAAAAGAATAAAAGTACCACATGGTACCCATGTGATGGGGCTTGCTTCTCTATGTTCCCTCTCTGTTGAATAATCCAGATAAACCTAGGGTTTGTTATTTTTTCCTCCTAAGGCAGGAAGAAAATAGAACTGAAATAACACATTTGAAGGTGGGGAAAACAATGGCTGAAGGCCAAGGAAAAGAAGAATGTTTATATTAAATAGTCTTGAGAATATCCTTTGTTGTGAGACCTCCCTTTTGAGGCCAGCAGTTTGGCAGATTATTTACTTGTTCTGGGTGTCAGACTTAGGGGGAATACTGTGAACATGAGGACCTTGGTCAGCAGGATGTGTGTTACCTTAGATTAGAGAAGGGTTTCCAGGAATGAGACCAGAGAGGTGACCGAGTTGAATCTGAAGACTCCTGGTGATTCTTTCATCTGTTGGCCAACTAAAGTCCACAACTTACAGGGGTGTTCAGAGTGGTTTTAGTTTTGTTTTCCCTCCCTTCTGAAGAAAGACTTTAAGGTAAATCAGACCACAATCAGATAACTCTAAATTAATTTTTTTTTTTTTAACATTTGCAAGGATTTTTAAATGTGAGCAGTCTAAGCTTTTGAATAGATGAAGCTATACATTATAAAGTAGTGATGGAAAACAGATAAATTCAGAATGTTTCGCTATTTATATAATAAAAACTTCTTTATGAAGGAAGGAGAAAATATTTTGACAAATCATCTTATAATATAACCCAAAAAATGCTTAAAGAAAGAAAATTTTGTCTTGCTAGAAACATGTAGGACCAGAAACATAACTAATGTATATGACACCGGAGTGGACTGTTTCTTAACATGCCCCTTCCTCTATACAACACAATGATTTTCTGTGACAGGCATGAAACGTATAATAACATCAGCCAGTAGGCATTAATTCTTTTATTGAATTTTATATGTGTAATTATGCCAGTAAAATTTTTTAAATGTAAAAATTTAAAAAAATCTATTGCCTCAGGCATTTATTAACCCTTCCATTATATATATGATCTTGATCATTTATGTACATGACATTTATGCAGGTATAATAAACATGTGTCGAGCAATATGGGGGAACCAAAAGTTATACCTGTAGTTCTTGGAGTTTAAAGCCCCAAAATGATTCTGTCACTGAAAATGGTAAATGTGGAGTCAGATTCTTATAATTAAAAAATAATCTATTGACTAATAAAAGGGAAAAAAGTCACTATACAGAAAGCAATTTCATGTAAGTGTTCAAAGAAAGTTTGATTTTCCTGTAAATAATGATTATAAGAATGGTCTGTGGACTCCATAATTTAGGTGTTTTTTACTTGAAAAAAGACAACTAGTTATTATTATATTTACTCCTGTCACTATTTTAAGAATTTATGGTTTGTATTTTAGTTTTTATAACTGCTCTCTTAATATATTCTGAAGGAGCACAAATTTTTGACACCAAGAGGAACATTTCAACAGATGATTTTCAGTAATACTGAAAATTAGAAGATACCTTAGATTAGTAGCTTTCATTTATTTTGATGCAACTGTCCTGTAGCCCCTTGTAGATTTTGGTTTTACCCTGAATTTGCCTTTATAAACACCTCTTGAACATATTTAATCGAAGAAAAATACACTTTTTTTAGTATAATAAGGAGCTTCCTATAATCTTCCTGTCAGAATTAAGATAAAAATTCTTCCCTTTAAATCATGAATGAATAAATTTTAAACTAAATTTTCATGTCCTGGGAAATTTTGTTTTCCAATATTTGAAATTTGAAAATACTAGTAAATCTAATATACTTAGGTTTACTACAATGACTAAATACTTAGGTTTACTACAAGGAGATTACTTCCTTATAGTAAATTTAATTGTGAGTCTTGACACCTGAAATCTTTCACTTCTTTTGTTTTCTTTCCACAGAAAACATTACGGCAAAGCATATCGTGAGTAATGATAGCTCAGATAGCGATGATGAATCACAAGAACCTAAAGGTAAGAGAGCTGGAACCTTCTCTGGCAGAAATCCATTAGGAAAGGATTATGACTATTTCCTCTGGTTCTCTCACTCAAGGTGGTAATGGTAGTGTCTGCTTAAGGCACTAGGTGATAAAATCATAGCTTTCAGTTCAGAGAGAGAATTAATGCTGTATAAATAAAATATGTAACACATAAATACTCCTTTTTCCTTTTCTTTTTACTACCTCAAAAATATTACCAATTGAGAAAATGGAGAACAAGCTGAGATGGTCGAAAATACAAAATTCTATTTTAAGTCTGATTAGAGAACTGGAATTTCAGCATGGAAATCAGGATTTGGGAGCATTTTCACATGGCTTTAAAAATTAAAATTTTATCTTTAAAAATTTTATTAAGTGACATCTGAAAAATTATATTCTCAACTCCGTTCCTGAGCCTTATCGCATTGCCAGCATTCCATCTTGTAGGAAGGGAGCAGCAATGAAGTGGGCTGGGATTATGTCGTTACATATATTACTTTGTAGTATAAATGAGTTCCTCAGTGTGGATCAGGATAGTCAGTGATGGAGTCGGGGCATGGATAAGGCAAGAATCAGGCATTATTTGTTGCAAATGGAGTCATTTTACATTTTGACACAGTGTTTTGACATGGCCATTTGTACGAATGTCCTCAATGGTACAAAAACAAAACACAAACAAACAAACAAAAATTCAAAGAGAAGATTTTATAACAACTAGGTGAACACACCCTATTACAGTTTGAATATAGATTTTAGAAGATAGTAAGTGATTTCTTGACCAAAATTTAACAAATTCTACAGCCATGGTAAGTTATCGGAAGAAACTGTTTCATCCTTGCTGAAACACTAAAATTAAAATTTTCTTTTTATAGCTGGTCTGTTATTTTCTCATCAAATGAGTCTGTAAATTAGAGGTGACTTCTCTGAGAAATGTAGTTACGTAGACCCACAGCTTGGTTTAAGTGCAGCTTCTTGTGAAAATCCTTAAAGGGATACAGCTTGGGCAGACAAAGCTCTCAACCAGGCACAAGGCTGGGCCAGTGGTGCACAGTCTGGTCTTTAGTCCCTGTTTGCCTACTGTCCTGCTGGTATCATTCAACTGCTTTCATAGAATTGTTGTAATAGTCAAATTAGCAAATGCATAAAAGGGCTTTAAGTTGCAAAACGCTATGCAAATAGAAATTTACTATTAGTCTTATAGCTAACAAGCAATAGATATCATTTATTTGTTGACTGCTGGGCTCGTTCCACAAATGATGCCATTTTCAAATATATCACAGGGAAAGGAGATCTTTTGCTATTACAGAAGTGGGGTTTACTTAATAAATACAAAATGCTGCTGCCGCTGCTGCTGCTGCTGGTGATGATGATGATGATGACGATGACGACAATGAAGTGGCAGCTCCAAATAATTTGGAAAGTAATCGAACATCTTATTCATATCCTGCATAACTGGAAATATAAATCATTAATTTTAAAGCCTGACTTGTTTTAGCAAAAGATTTTCTTCGTCGTATTTGGCCTCAGAAAAGTGTGGGAGTAGAAAAGAATATGTTTATATTTTTGTAAATATGTGGTAATCTGGATTGCTCCTGACAGAAAGATCATTTCATTTACTCAGCTCAGTTAAGCTAATCTTTGTGAATATAAAAATCAGTATTTATTATGGTTTTTATGTGTGTTTAGTTAACATTTATTGGAAATTATGAACTTCAAACATAGATTCTCTTTTCTCTCAACACGTACATACACGTACAGAGTTTTATATATATTTGTATAGAGTTTTCAGAAATCTGAACAGAAATGATTTAGGCAGGTGAGATCACATTATCATACATATAGTGTTCTCCGATTTGGATTATGAGTGAATAATATTGACGTTGACAATTATACTGCCACTGTTACTACAATATTTCTATTGCCAACTACTGTTTATTAAGAATTTAATACGAACCAAGCACTTCTCTAAGAAATTTACATGAATGCCCTAATTCAGTTCATCCTCACGACAGCCTTGGGAGGAAATGAAGGCCGAAAAGGGTTAACTAATTCTTAAACAGTGGAGAGAGGATCGAGATCAAGGCAGTCTAACTGTGGAGACAGTACTCTTAACTAGCTAAACAACATAGCTTCCCAGTAGCAGTGACAAATGCATAGGTTTTAAGGAAACAGTCATTTAAAACAGCTTCTCTTAGAAATTGCTGAATTTTAAAATATTTCAAAGCAAATATTTAAATCACAAGGGTTTTCAACTCCAAACTTGATAGGCAGGGATGAAATGTTCATAAAGTGTTTATTGAGCAGGAAATACGTGTTGAATCCTTTAGTTGTCTGTTCTCAGTCTGCATAATTTCTGGAAGTTTATTAAGCAGGATAGGGAAGGAAACTTAATGAAGTGGATAGGATTAGGTACTTGGACTTTTCGTGTGTATGTGTGCCTGTGTTTGTGTATTTGTATGTGTATTGACAGGACAAAAGAAGAAAAGGATAGGGAAAGGGAGAAAGCAGAAAATCAAAGTTTGCCTGGAAATCTAAGAATAGACAAAGTGACATCATTGAGACTACAACCTTTAGACTAATTATAGGTAAACAGTAAAGTAAGAACAGTTTAAGAACAAGAATGACTAACAAATATTCACTGTATTAATTTATGCAAATAAACATTTTAAAATCAAAAGCCATAGAGCTTTTGTTAATTTTAACACTCAATCGCCCAAAGGTCTTATTTTTTAAAAAAAATAAATTTTAGAATCTGTATAATGAATGATCTTTCTTTTTCCTTAGGCACTGAAAATGAAGATGCCGAAAGGGATTATCAAAATGATAATCAAGCAAGTTGGGTCCATCGTATGATAATGGCCTTGATGAGTGATTCAGCTCTATTCAATACCAGGGAAGGACGTGCTGGGAAGGTTCACAACTTCATGCTGGGCTTGAATCTCAATACATCTTATCCACTGTCTCCTTTCAGACACTTTACCACACAGGACTCCTTGGATGAAGATGAACTGGATGCAGCTGTAGCAGGTAAGTACACAAAATATAATCCATGGAAGCTACTTAGGGAGATCTTTCTTCCTTCTCTGTGGAGAAGAATTTTAGTTATTATTAATACTATTTATACTCAATTACAAAAGACAGGTCTCAGCAGAACCAGACTTGGAGCTGTAAGGGAGTTGGACACTGTGGTCCTGCGCCTGTCTGTAGAGCAGGGCAGTGAGGCACGCAGACTGGGGGTGGAGTGGCCGGGGCTCGCAGTCTGCAGCGTCCACCAGGATGCTGAATCCGGCCCTCCAGTTCTCAGCAATGTTAGTTAATTCTTTTAAGGCCACCTGTAAGAACTCACTCACTTTCAGGTTTGCCCTTTAGCTGAATTCCAAAGAACAATTCCCTTATTCTTTAGTTCATACATGTTTCGAATTAAAAGTTGAATTTATCTTGGTGACTAATCAATACATAATAACCTTTCTCGTAACAGTCCTGTCATCTTAGATTTTTCTACTTCATCATACCATCACTCTTCTCTTAACTTCCCAAAAGTCACTTCTGCGTAAGGATGTTGACAGGATACTCTAAAAACTTAAATGGAATTTTCCAAACAAACTTTCTACTACCCTTTGTTTAATCATTGTATCTATACAATACTTGTGAAAATTAGGACATGACTTTAGATTTTGTTTGTTTAGGTAGTGCTGTTTTTATGTGTTGCTCGAGCTTAAGGGAAATTGCAAAAGCAAAATTTACCCTTGTTTTTCAAACAAGAGGAGTAGAAACTCATTTACCTTGCCTTATGCTTATGGCGTCAAAGTCTAGGATATGAGTTTCTGCCTTACATTAGATCCAAACCCTATTATATGAACTGTCATGAAAGTCTATTTGTGATCAAGTCAATGTCCATTTGTAAATTCATTTAAAAATTAAAAAAAAAAAAACACTTGACCTTACCATCAATGACATTAGTTTTCTTGTGTTACAAGATTATATTTATGTCCATTACAATACCAATTAAATGTGTCTTTAGAAACGTAGGCTTTATGGATGAATAATAATGAACGAGCTTTTAAAAAACAACTTAGCTTCCTACAATATTTAGAGTTAAAAATAATTTTTAGTTATTTTACTAGATAGAAAAGAAAGATCATGGAAGATAGTTATCATCTTGGCCTAAAATTACTCAACTGAGCCAGAATTGAGACAGGCCTCTGGACATTGCTCAGAAGGCTTCTCCTTCTGCCACATTTCCTCCTAGCCTTCAGTTTTATTAGTCATTGTCTTGCTGATGTAAAAATGGAACTTTCCTTTGTGTTTACTTGATTCCATCTGTTTTGCATTATTGCTTTGATCACATCCCCCCACCCCCGCAAAGCTGCTTCTGTGGTTTGCATGGCAAGTGTTCCACACTCTCCATTTTAACAACTTCCTGGTAGTTTTGCAATATTTTCTGTAGATTCAAAATTGTTAGGATTGCCAGATAAAATACAGCATTTTTCGTTAAATTTTAATTTTGGATTTGTTGAGATATTTTGAAATGTTTTAACTAAAATTGTTTTAGATTAAAGAGCTTTGGGAATAAATGTTTAATTTTATATCTTAGTGTGTATCTCATTCAAATTCTATTTCACTCACTTCATATTTATCCAACTGAAAAAAAATGTATATAGCATATAGATTTTAATCAAAACTCTAGTTTGATCAGTGTCAAGTTTATTCAGATTTATTATTTACAGACTGATATTGCTAAAAATGACTGCATTTTAGAAGGAATTTACTACATTGATAAGTGATTTTTAGACACTGCCCTTACTAGGACAGACCTTATTTATCACCCTCTGGTTATTTATCTCCTTCCAAGCTTTAAGATTATCATGTGTATGGAATGAAAAGTTAAAAGATTTATCATAAACTGTGATCATCTTAGTTTAAAGAGTCTTTATTAAAACTCCTACTTGTTGTACAGCTAAAAAACATAATTTAATTAAGACATTAAGGTATTTCTCTTTTATTTTTGCACCCCCATCCCAAAAGAGAATTGCGATTTTTTATCTATTCTAGATATTATGTTGAGAAAATCTTACATTTCAGTTTACCCTATAATGATTTTGCGTATACTGATTAAAACATGAGTATCTTAGCATTAAAACAACCTCTCAACGTAAAATGAGAAAAATTTACCGCATTTTTGTGCCTATTTCTACACCTTGCAGACAATCTTTTGAAAACAAGAGAAATAATAAGATGACAAAATTCCCCTCATTTGTTTACTTCAGAATAGTTCTATACCTATAAAAACTAATTTGGGCAAAGCTGTTCATCAGTTATGTGACTTCTTTCTTGTTTACTTTTGTATTTATACTATTTACTGTGACATACACCATCTGGAATAAGAAATTGAGACATGAGTTCAGTTAGGCCAGAGTTCAAAACACAAACATCTAAATATTTGTGTGTCGTAAATTGAATCTGTGTGATATATTTAGAAAATGACCATCACAAATATCCACAGCTGAACTGCTTTAAGGAAATGGTCATAATTCTAAAACATAGCATAATTTCATACCTATCAAAAGAATGGATTACTCATTCACAGGTCTGGAAACCATACATGCACAAGTTATCGGAGGATATTATTTCATAATGGCATTTTCAGTCTCTGTGACATTTTAGTAGATATTATGTAATAAATTGGGTTCAAGTTCAAATAAATTTGGAAAACTAACAACTGCATCCCCCTCTTCAACACGCAGTGGGTACTCTAATGAGCATGAGAAGTCCTACTTAAAGGTGTCTCAGGTATAGTACTTTAAAGGCAGACCGGCTTACATTGGGATCCTGGCTGGACAATTTATTGGCTGGACACTCTTGAGCATTTACTTAGCATAAGCCTCAGTTAAAGATGAGAGAAAAGTAGAGTAAAACTAAAACCAGCAACTCTGAGTGATCCTGGAACTGTAGGTTAGTGAGGATTCAACAGTCTTCCTCCAAGTACACTTATAAAATAGAAATAGTAGTGATACCGTTGTGAGGATTAAGTAGCATCTTCATTAAAAAGTGCTGTTAGTCCAAGGCATAGTAAGGAGAATAAGAGACACACAATATAATTGCCTGTTACTTTAAACTGTTGAATGTTAAATTTCTCAAACCTATTTGATCATGAAACTCTTATTTTGTACATAGGACATCTGTTAATATCTTGCAAAACTACGTGCTTTGAAATAATTAAGAAACATGACTGTCAGTTTACCTGGAAGGTTGGAACCTTGGTGTTTAGCTACATGCCAGAATTGGACATTGATCCACACAATAATTTTTCTCTCAAATGAAATCTTGGATTTAAAAAGGGGGAGAGGGGAAGGAGACTACAGCTTTATGATAAGTGGAAATTCAAATAGAATATGAGAAGAATATGGCCTGTGTTCGGTTAATCTTTTAGCTAAATGTCAAAAAGCATTGTTTATAAAGCCAAATAAAAACATTTGTGAATTATACTTTACTGTAATATATAATAATATAAATGATTATATAATGATAATCTTTATTTGGAAAACACTGCATGTAAAAATTTATTTCTATTAAAGTGTTTTTAATTTTTTGTTTAATTATGATAAAATACACACATTAATGCGGTTTTAATGACTGCAGATGCATGCGTAGATATCCTCTCTACATAGCAGTTATCCCTTTTTAAGTTATTCATTTAAAACCTTTTATGGCCATGCCACTTTCTTAAGTAACAGTGTGACACTGTGCACAGGGCTTAGATTTTGTGAAATTGTCTTGGAATCTTGACTTTTAGTACCTCTGTGAAACCGGACCTCTTTGGGCCTCAGTTTTCTTCCCTTTAAAATGACGCTGCTAATAAATACCTCCTGTAAGAGTCTTATGAAGATGATAAATATACTATAGACACTCAAAATAAATGAAGCTGCTTTTATAAAAAAATAAAAGCACCCAAATAATGGATTTTGGCTTCTTAGTAAAATATTTAAAAACTAATATAAGACAAAGACAATTTTTTACCTTTAAAAATTTCACATATATAATTTTTAAATGAAAATTTCAAAGGAATAAATATTAGAATCAGGTTCAATTATATATATATATTTATTTCAATTCTAAAATTCTTAAGTTTCAGGTTTAGTGGTGATAGATAGAAATTTAGAATCTTGACTGGTGGCATAGTACATTGTCATTATAATCCATAGATGCTTGATAAGAAAAGAAAAGAAACCTGAAGATAATTATTGAAAAAAATAATATCTCTCCTTTCTCTTCATTGGCATAGACATTAACCTTAGATTTTTTTTTTAACTTGGCCTGTCTTTTCATTCAGTCATATGACCTTATTCTTATCTAAACACAGTCCCCCATAGCCTTTTTTTTTTTTTTTAGCTAATTTGTTTTTGTTTAAGATTATTTATTTATGCCTTTCCTAACTTCCTTCTGCTATTCTGGGAAGTACAAGTAACTTCAACTGTAAACTTTTTTCTTTATTCATAAATATCACCAATATATGTTTATAACATTCATTTGTTATTCAGTATTTTAGAATGAGAAATTTTAATAGAGATGAGAAAACGCATGACTCTGTTAACTGTCAAAACGTAAGATATTAATGGTTTCCTTTAAGTGACTGAATCAAAGTCTAATTCAGAACTGTTCCAAATCATATCGAATAAATTTCATGGCTAATTTTCTAATTGGTGTTTTAATTTTAGCTTTTAGTGATGATGAGGATTGTGGATTTCATTTGACAGTAAAAGTTTAGACATTGGCCTTTCTGATCTCTTGCTCTTAGATGTAATAATAAAATTGACTATGAGAAAATTATATCAGTATCATTCGTATTTAGAAACATACAGAGGAAATGAACATGCAGTGGTTTCCTACTATGTGCTGAATATTTTCCTGGATTATAGATATTAACTACACATAATAGGTGCTTCTGTAAACACAGGTTGGTCGACCCTTTCGTTTTCATTGTTTCCTCTATGAAAGTGCTTGTCGAGTGGAATTTAAACGCTTGCTCAGAGGTCATAATGCACGTCTAATATGAACACCACTCTAGTCTATTGTCATAGGCCTCCCTCTTGAACTCTGCCAGCCTTCTTCCTAACAGAACAGATGGGAACAAGTGTGAGGACAAGGGAACTGGACAAAACCATTGCATGTCGTGTTCTTAAGGTGGAATGAAGTCGATTCTGATCACATTTCTTTTTCCTAGAAATTGAATTAGGAGCACCACATATAAATGGGAGGAGCAGCCTGTTCTCAGTATTATTTTTTTCATAGAACTAATGGTTTCTAGGCCCTGCTTTCTCTGAGATCCCTTGTCATCTTAATTCCACCCTCCTACCATGCTGTAGCCACACTTGGGCTCCTTGCTGTTCCTCAGATATATGAAGCTTTATTCTGCCTTAGGCCTTTACTCTAGTCCCCCCCCCCACCCCATCCTGGAAAAATTACCTCCCAATCTTCAGATGGCCATTTCTGTATTATTAATCTGGTCTCAGCTCATGGTGTCCTTCTCAAGAGTTCTCTCCTGACTATGCAACTGAAGTTACTCTCTATTATGTGACCCTCTTATTTTCGTCATGCATTTATCACTGCCTGAACTATCTTTTACATACTTGTTTACTAATTTATCAGCAGTTACTCAGAGTATAAGCTCTATTAGAGCAGAGTTCGTACAGGTCTTTTTAGCGCCTAGGAGAGTGCCTGAGAGTGCGGATGACACCTGTCGGCTGGATGAGTTGGCGGAAGTATTGTCTTGGACTCCCATCACCTAGAGAGAGGCAGTGTGTGACCCATTCAGAATCTGCCACTCCCTACTGTGTCACTTTAGAGATGAATTGAATTTGTTTCAGCCTCCGTTTATACACATCCTCTATCTCACATGTCTCTTGTGAGACTTAAACGAGATAATGTGTGAGGACATATTTTCAAACCGGGAAAGACCTGTGCGATGTGAGGTAATGCTAAAGAAGGGATTGGGCTGCATGGCTTAGAGCTGATACCAGTACCTGAGCTGAGTACTTTCTGAGTACTAATCCTCGGAGCAGCCTTATTTGCTAGATTTTTTTACCCTGATATTACAAATGAAGAAACTACAAGTTAAAGACAAAAATTCACGTACAGCGCTAAATAAAGCAGGACTCAAGTCCAGCTCTGTTTGTCTCTAAAACCTGAGGGCCTAGCCATATGGAATTCTATCCCACAAAGTTACAGAACAGACATTTTCATACTCGAAATAATAGTCAGGAATTGTTTAATTTATTTATTTTTTCCTTTTAAAAGATCCTGATGAATTTGAGCGAATATATGAGCCTCTGGATGTCAAAAGTAAAAAGATTCACGTAGTAGACAGTGGCCTCACATTTAACCTACCTTATCCCTTGATCCTGAGACCTCAGAGGGGAGTTGATCTCATCATCTCCTTTGACTTTTCTGCACGGCCAAGTGACTCTAGTCCTCCGTTCAAGGTAAGGAGAATTTATATAGCAGCTCCTGATCTACCACATTCTCTTGCATGTCTTATAGATATCACATTAACGTTTACAGTCCTGAGCAGGACCAGAATGATGCAATGTATCTGCAGTTTAGGAAGGCAATTCGGCTGAGATTTGGGAGTTAACAGGTAAAAGATGATTAAAACCATGTTTGAGGAAAGTATACTGTGAAAACAGAAGACATGGAATAATATCTCGAAGATCCAAGAACAACATCAGTGGAAAAGGATGAAACCAAGGAAGTGAGCAGTGTTGTGAAAAGCAGCTGAAGATGTGTAAGAAGGGAGTCTTTGGTGAAATGGACAAGGACCGTTTCAGTAGGGCTGTCGGGGTGGAAATCATGCTGCTGTGATCGGAGAAAAGAGTGGAAGTTAAGGAAACGGGGACAACTCTATAGACTGTGCGAGGAAGATGGAGATGGGCTACTTCTGCAAGAGGATATGGAGAAGAGGAAACGTGTGTGTGCGCGCGCGCGCGCGCACGCGCAAAGGGTGGGTTGTTAATAGAAAAGACTCTAGCATGTTTTTGTTTAAATGCCAGTGGCTAGGAGTCATTAATGAAGGTGTTATTGGAGGATGGAGGGATGACATATATGATTGAGTCACATCCTTTGCAAGGTTGGAAGAGTGAGGGATGGAAAGGAGATCTAAAAATACAGGTGGTGAGTAGTATAGAAATGTCTGTGTTGGGGAAAGAAGGAGGGGAGGAGACAGTCGCCGTGGCATGAGCTTCATCGTTAGGTGTGGAGAAGGGAAGTTAAGAACATTCGATGACTTCGAACTTTTATAGGAATTAGGAGTCCACGTTATCCTTTGAGAGCGAGAGGATGGAGGTGGTGGAGCCAGGGGCATAGGGAGAATGGAAGTCTGCTTCTGTGAAGAAATGAGAGGGAGTTCTAAGCAGGCATTATGCAAAGACTGCAGGGCTGCTGTGTGGCCTCGCCCAGGTGAAGCCGTGACTGATTTTGTTCCCTCCACCTGGGAACACCTCAAACTTTCTTTAAACACACCTCAAATGCTATCTTTCTTGACCTCCACAGGTACAGTTTCAGCACAAAGGATTGGTAAATGCTACTAATACAGCAATCTTCATGGTGTGTTGTCTATTAATTTACCTCTCTCTCACTTCCACTGTCTGCGAACTCCTTGGGGACTAGAGCACTGTCTTGTATGTATGTGTGTTTCTTTTGTTTTAATCAATTTGGTTCTAATTCCCTCATAAGTACCAATCAAAATGTGAGTATGTAGGACATTTTTTTGTGGGTGAACAAATAAAACGCTATAAGAGAGATAGAGTCACTGTTCCTGTGTCGTAGATTAAGAAACAGAAACTCGTTGAGATTAAGCAAAATGGTCCATCATCTCCCAAACTGGGAAGAGTCAGTGATAACCCAGGTCCTCTGATATCTGGTTTCCTTTCTATTACACTATAATGAAACTGCTCTCAAGACTAATAATGGTTATAACTCATTAATATAGATAAAACCTCATATTTAAAAAATGCTTCATATTTTGTCTTTCTTTGAGGCAATTAGTGGTGTGCAGACAGAGAAAAAGGAATAGGTGAGAGAGCGATCTCATCACATCAAGAAATTAAATAAGACAGTGGTTGTAAAGATCCCAGCCTAGGATGGCGAGATCCTAGTTAAGAAGTTCTAGTTAAGAAGTTGTCAAGCCCGATGGGATCCAAGGCTCCAGAACGAGAATCAAATGCTCTTCCCCTTTCACTCACTGTCTCCTTTGTCCACATTTCACACGTATTTGTGTCTGTGCTCTGTGCCGTGTGCAGAAGTTAATGGTAAAACATGGTTCTTGATCTCCGTAACATTATAGCAAACCTAACTGCTAAGTAGTTATTTGGGTTCATATAAGTATGAATATTATAGGAGATCTGTATAAGAATAGCTAGGTGTCCTGGAATAGATAGATGAGCAGGGACAAGGTGGCGATGGAACAGAGATGGCAGTGAACATAGCTGAGGACCTGGAGTGGTCCGATGAAAAGTAACATTAGGAGGGGTTTAGGAGAATGTAAGACTGGATGATAAGAAAGAGAGACCCAGTGAAGGGTTTCTGGCAGAAAAATGACTTCATGGAATTGAAATTTTAGGATGATGAAGCTGACAGTGGAGAATAGAGGGCAAAAGATTAAAATTACGAAGGATTTACTGTAATCCAAATATAGGATAACAAGGCACTGCATTGGGGCAGGTGACTGTGAAAACCAAGAGCAGGATTTGATGACCCATGAGGGGCAATGTGGAGGTGAGTTTCAGTGGGCGACTCTGAGACGATAGCTAGGCAGCGATTTCTGGAAGTGCAATGATTCTGTTATTCGCCTCACTTTGGGGAGTGTAAAATATCAAAGCCATCATTTTATATATGATTCAAAGTTCCACTACCTCAGTGACTTAATACTGGAAGAAGGTTTTAGAATATCACTTTGTACCTCTAAAAAATCCCATTGTGCTTTGTTAGTTTTTAAATGTACTTTGATTCATTATTTCTAATTAAGAAGAATATATACTCATTGTAAAAAATTTGAAAATTTGGAATATACATCAAGCACTTCTGTTAGTCATAGATAACAGCGCTGATGTTCGTTTATTTTTTTTTTTACCCTCTTTATGTGTGCATGTGCGCATGCATGTGTGAGTGTGCTAGGGTCATGCAGTTTTTCATTCCATGTCTTTCTAGTTAAAATTATATTTTGAGCATTTCCCATGGTGTTCCTACATGTGGGTATGTGAGAATTTATTTAACAGTGCTCTATTTTCAACTTTTAGATTACTGCTATCCTGTCACTTTTTTCTCTAATGTGCATCCTTGCACATGAATCCTTAATCACACTTTTTAGTATTTTCTTAGCTATGTATTAGTTTATAACTTTTAGTAAATATTTCCAGATTGCTTTCCAAAAACACTGTACCATTTAGAATACTGTATCAGATGGTAGATGTGAGCTCTTGTTTTATATCGCTTTGCTGGCATGAAAAATATATTAAAAACAAAGTTAAAAAATTTGCAATATGACACAAAGAAAAGGAAAACATTTTTGTTTCAGTTTCCTTTTTTTGCTTGTTTGTCATGCATATTGTAAACGCATGTTTTTAAACTACTTTGAATTTAATAATTAATAATAATACTCATTAATAAGCATTTTATATCTTAAAAATATTAAAGTTTGCCTTATTTTTGCAAATATGATCAAATGAGTTATTTGTATTGGGAACTTTCTGATGATTTTAATGTTTTAAATATTTTTGTAGCGATTCATTGGTTTTACTCACAAAATGTGTACTTATCAAGATTAGTTACAAATGGCTTGATATTTTTCTTTTTATGATGTTCTTTTGAAACATTTTAACTCATTAATCTTTTTAAATATATTGAGTGTGTAATAACATAATTCCACAAGAATTTTTTAACATTATTTGCGATGGTTTTTTTTTATTAGGTATTTTATTATAGAACACCAGAATCTGTTTTGTGTTTCACCTTTATATTCCAATGGTCCATCGGACAATCTGACAATTCTTATCTAAATACCACACCGAATAGCTTCAATTTATGTTTGCTGTCTTAGAGAGTATATAATCACTATAAACCTCTAGACATTTCCAGCTGTGCATTCTCATAGATGTGCTTCTTTAGAATCATTTTTTAAGTCCTTCCATCCCCCTTTTCTTCCCCACATGTATATACCTCCTTCTGTTTTGGTTTTGTATAGCATAAAACCTATTGCTCTGGAAACAGTGAATTGTATTTCAGAGCCTCAATATAAAGGAAATTGTAATGTGTTATGTATATTTTCTTTTCTTCAAAAATATGCATCAGAAAGTTCAAAGTGAAAATGAACTGAATTTTCAGGCTGACTTGGAATGCCGAAAGTGCTTTTCTAAACTTATGAATGTTTTTAAGATTGCCATTATAAAAAATCCATTTCTACATATATCTAAAAGATTACTCAAATATAATGTTTAAATTGATAAACGTATTATATATTAATGTTAAAGTGGGGTACTTATTTTAGTAAAATGAGGTTCAAAAATTGATGGGAAAGCTACATAAAGTCTTGATAGCAGAAAAGAAAATCCAATGTAATAACTAGATATATGCAATATGATTTTATTAAGCTGATTAAAGAGTGAATAATTTTATATATTTGAGACTGAAATATGGATCTCATTTGCAATAAAACAATAGGGTATAAATGCTGGGCAAACTATTAGAACCATTAACTTCATTTCACAATTATTGATGTAAAACTGTCATACGTAATAGTTAAATCCCAGATTTTGTCAGGAAGAGATAAAAGGATGGACATCATGGCTTTTGATGAAGACAACCACTTTATTATATCTACCTTGTAATGGCCTTGAAAGTTGATGATGTCAGCGTCAGTGATACTGGAGAATTTGTTCTGTTTTTTTTTAGATTAGTAGACAAAAGCCTAATAAATAGTCCAGATATAAAGAGCTTCACTATTCTAAGTAGTATTCTTATAAATTGATTTAAGAAAAGCAGCTCTGTATTTCATTTTATCATTCCTTTTGTTAACCATTTAATAACTTAGATACATGTCATGCAAATTTAGTTTACCATTAGGGTCCATTCAAGGAGAACTCTAGGATCTGTCTTTAATGTTAGTCATGGAAATAAGCCGAAGTCTTCATATTCAAGTGTGCAAAATAAACAGACTGTGAATTTAGGAGAGGAAAAAAAGCTTTGGATCTTTAGAGAAGCAAGCAAGGAGTATAGGAAAATTCAAAATCTACAACCGGAATTTTTTTTTCTTTACCTTACTAGATTTTATGGGGAGTAATAGATTAGAGATATTGTGCCATAAATTATGTTATTTATATTATGTTGCCATATATTGGACATAAATCTAGCTCAATTTTTCAGTGCCCTTTTTAATACTTAATGACCAGAAGCCAGAGCAATGGATTCATGCTCTTAAAAATAAAAGGAAGGAAGGAAGAAGAAAAGGAGGCAATGAGGAAAGGAGAAAAGGAAGAGTAGAGGAAGGAGAATTTGAAATGAGCCAGTCTTCACAAATGATAGAAGTAATGCATCTAAATTAACTTGATCTTTCTATATTTTACTCTAGGTCGAAATTCCATTTAAACCCACAAATAAGGAAAAAGCATCTGTGTTTTTGCACATAACCCTGACTTATTTGTTGGCATTAGGGCTTGATCCTTGTTTAGAACCTCTGCATATGATTTACTATAATTTTTAGGTTGGCTAACACCATCAAGACCAAACCAGTCCAAGTGTTAGCTTTGTGGGTATCAATTAATTCGTAATGGCTGATGAAGGGAAGTACATGTTATTACACGTAGCATGTACAGATTTACCTCTTATCTTAGCTTCTTGGTCCACCATAACAAATTAGCAGAAACATGGCAGCGAAAGCAACAGAGATGTATTCTTTCACAGTTCCGGAAGCCAGAAATCGAAATCAGGGTGCCCTCAGGGCCACAGACCTTCCAGAGGCTCTATGGGAGAATTTTCCCTTGCCTCTTCCAGCTTCTGGTAGCTCTAGGCTTTCCCTGGCTTGTGGCTGCATAACTCTAATCTCAGTCTCTGTCTTTATACAGCCTTCTCTCTGAGTTTGTCTTCTTCTAAGGACATTTGTGTCTCATAAGGACTTTTGTCATCAGATTTATAAGTCACCCAGATAATCCCAGATCCTTAACATAATTACATTTGCAAAAAGCTCTTTGGCATATAAGGTTACACTCACAGGTCCTGCGGGGTTAGGGCATGGATTTATCTGTCACATTGCCGCCATTCAACTCACTCCACTCACCTGTATTGGTCTTGAGGACCAGCTGCCTTATAGTGGGTAGATATCCTAAATTAATTTCTCCTTACACATTTTTGTGAATTCACCTGTTAGTGAAGAACTAATGAGAGCTGCAAAAATTCTAGGTAAATTCTATACACTATCAGATATAGAAAATTCTTTTCATTTCTGTTGTATCATAAAACTCTTGGATTCTAATACCAGCATGCTTTTTATTGGAAGTGAGAATAACGAAAAAACACAAAATAATGAATTCCAAATTATAGTTTCTAGCCATTGTATTTTATATAATTGTTTCAATAATTTTTAGATTCTGTATACTTATTTATATACTTATATTCCATACCTCTCCCCAATCTAAAAATAGATAATAAATAAATAATGAGAACACTTAGAAAGCACATATCCTGAGTTTGTACAAAGAAAAAGCGTTTCCTATTGAGAAAAGCTAATTTATTATAGGTAGGTATAAATATATCTATGTATTTATAAATATCTATTTATATGTATAAATAAATAAAATGGCATATATTTGCCATTCACACTGTAGTTTGAATATATTTCTATGTTATTCAGATAATTTTTCCTGTCTTTTGAGATGTTTTAGTACTCAAAAATGCATCAACATTTTACAAAGTATCACTTCAAAGGATATTATCAAATTTTTATCTCTACAGAAAATCACTATAGTTAGCCCTATATAAATTTACCATAAATTCGTCTATGGAAATCTGAAGTCTGCGGTGTCAGACACCAAGCACGAGCGTAGTTGTAACAGAACACAGTTCTGGCACGTTGCTATAATGTGTGGAGCAATGATTTTTTGCTCACTGCATTCTTTTCAAATACTCTTTGCAAACGCGTCTGCTCTACTCATCGTCTGTGTTATTGTTTCTATCTTTACGTGCGGAGAAATGAGACATCAGAGAGAAGACGGTTTTTCCATCCTGTAATCACTGTCTTTATAGTCACCAGTCTTTAATCTTTTCCACGTTAGGATCATACGAGGAAAGAGAAAGTTTCCATCTCTTCCTCATTCCAGCATAAAATATCTACCTAAAAATAGCTTGGTCTTTTCTGTCCTGCAATTCCCTTTTCCTCTTTCTCCACACATCCACACATCATTGGTCATACTCTTGAGTCATATTTATAAACACTCGCAAGCTCTTTTTTTCTCTTTATTCTCACGCAACCGATTCACACTGTGAACTTTTGGTTTTATTTTGGTGTTGCATAGGCTGGAATGAATAATTGTGAAGAGTGCTAGACAAGAAATAACAAGCTGAATAATCCAATTGAAGAGGGGGGAGTGGGAATAAAGGAGTTAATGATTAAAGTTTTCTCAAGTTTCAAACAAGAAAGTATTTGTATATATGGGATTTTCAGTAAAATACAATTGTATGTAGCCTAATAGCTTGTGAAGCAAATGTTTTAATATACATTAAAGTTGTTGTTGTTCCCATTTTCATTTCTTTGTAAATGGATTAAAGAGAGAGTTAATCAACTTAAAATTCACATTCCAGAAGCATAAAGAATAGTAAAAGTTCAATGAAGAGTACAGTTTTCTCTAAATGTAAAGTGCTATTTTAAAGTGCTTGTTTTCTTAAATATAAATTACTGACTTAAAACAAATACATTATCTCATTTAATACAGCAATACTAAAGAAGATAGTAGTATTAACCTTATTTAACAGTGATATAAAATGAGATGCTGAGAAATAAGAAACAGGTGAAATGTAGATGAAATGAGCTTGGAAGTCCAAGGTTTCAGGGATAATGAACAACCTGGTCCCTGTTTATTTGATTTGTTATTGTGACTTATGATCCTCATGGTACCATTAGGGGAGAATCACTGCATACTTCAGCCCTGCGAATAATTCTAACAGCATTCTTATGAGAGATGTACTATTATTACCACCCTTATTTTGTATTTGGGGCTATTGAGTATGGAAGCATTAAGAGACATGCCTGAGGCCCACAGCTGGCGTTTTGACTTTGACTTAGACAAGCTGGCCCCAGCACCAGTTTGTTTGTCCTGCTTCCCCTTCAGCTGCCTATAAATAGAAATAAGCTTGATTCACTACATCTCTCCATATCAGCCTGTTTTCTTATATTAAATTTTTAATATTTGTGTGTGTGCTTACTCACTGCCTTAGTCAGCCTTGTGCAGAAACAAACTCAAAATCTCAGTGGCTGACAACAAACATATATTTCTCCATCAAGCTACACATCAGCAGCTGCAATTGACCATGCTTTGTCTCATTCTGGTGGGGAAGCCAAATCCTTTTACCAGGAAGGGGGCTAGTGTGTGATAACAATCACACAATCTGTCAGCCTCATTAACTGAACTCGTGGTACCCTCTCTATGGCCCACTCTTGGCCGTTACATATGTAATAACAACATACTGAGGCCAGAGGCCCAACCTTTTTTCAGAAACAGAAGGGGAAAATAAGCTGATTCAGAGAAACTCAAATATTTTTGAATATATAAAATTTATTATTGTAATTAGCTGTGTGATAAAATTCAGTAACAGAATGTTCTTCGTTCTGCTTCCTCAGATTCTTTGACTTCTTAGGGTTAAAAAAGATTTGCATGGCTTAGAAATGCCCAGAACCTGTAAAACTTTTTTCCTATAGCAATTACATCAATAAAATTTTATTTGGTTCAGTTCATCAGTGAATTTTCCAGTGGAGCTAGGCCAGAGCCAAGAGTTAACAACAATGAGTTTGTTCATAGAGTACTTTTTTTTTTTTGAGATTGATGAGCTTCTTAAGAATGGGGTCATTATTCATCTTAGCAAGGAGCATGCTATTAGCACATAGTAAACACCTAGTAAATATTGAATGACAGCCAGACTGGCTGAACAAATGAAGACTGAAAATTCCCAAATTCGTCTTTCCCTCTTCCACAGGAACTTCTACTTGCAGAAAAATGGGCTAAAATGAACAAGCTTCCCTTTCCAAAGATTGACCCTTATGTGTTTGATCGAGAAGGACTAAAGGAGTGTTATGTCTTTAAACCCAAGAATCCTGATGTGAGAAAGATTGCCCAACGATCATCCACTTCGTTCTGGCCAACATCAACTTCAGAAAGTACAAGGCTCCAGGTGCGTTGGGTGTAGGTTGTTTTCTGCAGAGTAGAATCTGGTAAAGGAGCAAGACCGATACTAAGCTGATTCACACTGGCACTTGCTGTATCAGCTATTCCAATTTTGAGTGCTTCCCTTACCTTGGCAAATAGCTTCTATCCTGAGACCACCAAGCACTCCACATCTTTCTCACTCCAAGATCCACTAGGTCTTTCACAATCTAGAATCTGGAGGGTTAACTACTAGCCCGGTAAAAATAGATCTGGGCTTTACTCCAAAACATTGAATTATGTTTGTTCTGAATGGTTGGTGATCTTACCGTAAGGGTTAGATTTTGAATATCACTCTTGTGAAAGGAGTCCTTGTTTAGGAATAAATCGTGCAAAAGTTCTGGGAATTTCAGCTGACTACAAAATAAATGTCATCTATCAGTACAACATAGCTGGTAATTTCACATTGTCATGTTATATTTCACAGAAAAAGAACATTAAGTTTAAAGCACAGTCATCCTGCTGCACCATCTTCAGTATCCTGGAAGATCTAGAGATTAACAGGCAGAAAAATCATTATTTTAGGACCAGAAAATGTAGTTGTAAAAGGAAAACACCAAAAAATAGAAATGGAAGATTTGACAGAGGACTATGGAGAAGAAAGTCATTTTTTTTCTAGATGGCAGAGGAAGACAGAGAAAAGATCAATAGGGTAGAAGTTATTATAAGTCATACTTCGAACAAGAGAAGGAAGGATTGGCTGTCATTTTTAGTTATCGGACAGTGGAACACTCGAAACCAAGAATTTTCTATCACTGTTAATTCCCAAGAGGCTGTATAGGGGATTTCTATGTTGTGACCACAATTAGATCATGTTTGGTTTGGGTTCTCCCAGAAGCAGATTCCGAGCAAAGGATTCAAGTGCTCATGGTTTATTTGGGTGAATTAGAGAATTTTAGTAAGGAAGGAGGAAGTGACAGAGAGAAGGAAGGCGATAACAAAAGATGTGTTCGTGAGCTGGCTGCTTGATCCTGTTGGGAAACTAGGAAATGGGATAGAACCTGCGCTCCAGAATCATCCTTCCCACTCACACGGCAAGAGACGAGGGAACTGGGAAATTTATATCCTAACTCCCTATAGCCTTTGGTTGACTGCTGCCTGCGGTGGAGTATTCTTTACCAGGATTCCCAGCCCGCTGCTAGTGAGCAAAGCAGGTTTCCACAGCTGCAGGCAGGGGTAGGAAGCCCTTCGGCACAGAGAAGAGGATGCTGCAATTGGAAGTTGCCCCGTCAAAACACACAGAAATCCCCCAAGGAATGTGGGAGGGATACACAACAGTGTATACTACAGCTTTCAGCGACTCCAGTAGGAGTTCCTAATGTTATATTTATGACTATTTGTATGTTTTATCCCCTGGGTTTTAGAGATATTTTGTAGTGTTCAAAATAACACTGTTTGAGGCTCTTCTGATATTTAGGTGTTCCAAGAGAAACTACAGAAGAAAAAGAAATAGCTGATTTTGATATTTTTGATGACCCGGAATCACCGTTTTCAACCTTCAACTTCCAATATCCAAATCAAGCATTCAAAAGGCTGCATGATCTGATGTACTTCAACACCTGAACAACATCGATGTAAGTATGTCCTACGATTAGTGACAATGTCAGATCTCTCATATCACATGAACATAGCAATACCTCTTTTTAATAAATTAAAAATAAGGTTTATGAATGACTCCAACCCCAATTGTACCATTTTGTTGTTCATGAAATATTTTGCTAATCTCAGGCGAACCCTATAAAATTCACAAATAAGAAAACTAATGCCTCCAAATTGGCAAAGCCTACATTTTACGCTATTGTTTGATTGACAGATTGGTTGGAACTTAACTTCTTTCCCAGAGTACCTAATGTATTTGTGATATGATAAAAGAAATTAGAAGTAGGAAGTGATAAAAAGGAAATGTAAAAGTAGGAAAGTGAATATAACCAAAGCGTAGTTAATCTACAAAAATATCATGTATTTTAATGGATACACTCATGCTTTTTAAATGTCTTTATTTTTATGGCTCTTGGGAATATCACCCATAGCAGCAGCCTTCCCACCCTGCCTCTGACAGCTCCACGCTTCTGTTGCTTCATTTTCCCCAGAGATCTTAGCTAGCCTGCTTTGCCAATGCTAAATTCCAGTTCATCTTTAGAAAACGACTACTCTGTTTGTACTCACCTCATGACAGCTGCCCGGGTTTGTCATTAGCATCGGGATTCTGCACTTACTTACTCAATCCTCCCCAATTCCTGTTCACTGACATTGGAAAGATGCTTTTCCACTGGCAGTATTTCATGTTTGTTTGTTTTGTGAGAACCCTAACATCTAGTCACTTACACTGGTAGACATGTGGTGTGTGGGAAATGCAGCGGCCACGGAGTCAGACCAAACTGGGTGGTCACGTCCTTGCTTCCTGCCTCTTGGCTGCATGATGCTGGACATGTTGGCTAACCTTCCAAATTTTACTTTCCTCATTTGTCAGAAGAAGCAGTGATGCATGTCTTATAGATCGGGGTGAGGATTAAGCAAAATAATATAATTTAAGAGCTTGGCATCTAAGAGACAATAAATCGAAGCAGCTAATATGATGATGATAATATTATCTGTGTTCTGACTTAGCTATCACAGGAAAATGTACTGTTACGCATGCCCACTCATTCAATTTATTAATTGAGTGAATATATTCTAAGAACCTGTTGTGTGTTAGTTTATTTGGCATATGCAAATGATGCATAATAAAATCCTTTTAAAATTTGTTCTCAAACAATGTTATAGTGTTAAATATTAGATGTTAATTAAAATGTGGAAAAGCATATATCCAGAAGTACTGGTACTTAATTCTTAATTTATTGGTATTTTATCATCATGATAAGCATGTCTAGGTGGTATAAGTTCAAGTTTTTATCTTTCTAAAAAAAATAACTAGAAGCTTACTAGGTATCACAGCCTAATACCTTGGGCCCCTATTCATGCACCTTTAATCTGCCTGTAATCTCTTTCCATCTTATTTCTTCATTAACTCATATTTATTTAGTATCTACTGTGCCAAGCACTGTTTTAGGAACTAGGAATATAATAATTCACAAAACTAGAGAACAAGAAAAAGTTTTGAGTGCTTAATATAAGCTAAATATTTCTCCCTCAAATATTTAACATTGAAAACTATCCTATGAGGTAGATATTTTTATTTGCATGTGAGGAAACTGAGTCATGTATTATTTAGGCAGATTGCTGGAAGTCACACTGTTAATGTGAAGGGCTGAGATACGACCACAGGTTTTTTCCACTCTTTCCTAACTTTTGACCATGTATCTCTCAAATAAGCATATTTCCTAGTATTCTCCGAAACAGCCTCCTCTCCAACCAGGCCAATTTCCTGATGTTCCCTAAACATGGCATGACCCTCCATCTTCAGCCTTTTTATAAGGTTCTCTAAATGCTCTAAGTGCTGGGATCAAAAATGACAAGACTTACAAAGTCCCTGTTTCCATGACATTTTGGTTTTTATTGGGAAAGCAGTCATTAGCCAGCAAATTCACAGAAATTTAGGCCAGTAGATCTTCTTGTATTTTTCTATATTTGTAATTTTTATTTCTCAAAATATACTGTAACTTCTTCTTTGGGATCATTTAAAATTTTCTATTATGGGAATTTAATATTTGCTTGTGGATCGCTTCCAATCTCACATTTCCAAATTTGTTCCTTTTTGAGAGAAGATCACATTTTACATGTTTTATTTTCTTATCCTCTGTTTTTACTGCCAACGATTTAAAGGTTCAGGATCAACAATGAGGAAGCTATTGAATGGCACAAGCGAAAGATGACACGAATCATATTTAGGGATGGGCAGTAGGGATGGAGAAATTTGAGATATGAGGGCTATTGCTAGGATAAGACTGATGGGAAGGATTTGGAATCTCAATGAATTTAAGGGGGGTATGAAAGAGAAATTAGATACAAACACTACTTAAAAAATTCCTAATTTTAAAAAAAAAAAGATTCAAATATGAGGTCTTGCCTTTGTGGATACATCTAAATGTATCATGCTGGAAGCTTTGAATTTAGCAACCTGATGTACTGAGTTTAGCCTCTACTATTTATATTACAGAATTATCTCACAACAAATCAGTGGTTTTTGCAGTCATCTGTAAAATCCTGGGTAATGGTTTCATAGTGTTAATATGCCACCTAGTGGTTCAACTTGCATATTCCAATTACATTTAATTTGAGTTTTTCAGAGTGCTAAGTATAAATATTCCTTTTCATTTATAAGATTGGTCCGTTTACTAGAAACACCTGCCAAGTTCCAATTATGGTAAATATTGCTAGTTGTTGATATTGATATTGATGATTTTTTGTGGTCATGAATTCATTATGAAGTAATCAACAGCAGTCATCGGTATAATTTTCCCCAGTGGTTTTTTGTATTTTAAAGCTTTTTCGGTGTTTGGAAAGTAAATAGCTGATTCTTATTTTACTTGGGTACTTCTCCGTAATGTTGTGTCTCATGATTATGTGGTGAAGGAGAAACCAACTTCAAACCTGATGCCATGATCTCTAGAAAGGTGGGAAGTTATTAAAAGAAGATGCAGAGGGCACGTTTGGTCACAGAATTAATTTGCTGAATTTTACCAAATAACAAGCCCACGATTAGCTATACATGGTGGGTTTTTTTCTAGTAAACTTTCTAGCCTCACATCCTGAATTTCCTCACAGATGGTCAGTTTTAAAATAGCAATAAACAGATACTACTTATGGAATGTTTCCTATATGCCGGGCGTTGGCAAAGTAGTTTTTTTTTCAAATGCTCTCCCATTCCTACAAAATCCAAGATTAGTATTGTTATTCCCATTCTAGAGAAGAGGAAACATGCTCAAGGATTTAAGCTAAACTGCCCTTGATCTCACATAGCCAAGAAGTGATCACGTCTGGAAGCCTGAAGCCTCTTTTATTGCTATAGAATGATATTTCCCCTACTCATAGGAAAAATAGGGTCAGCAAATTTCTGCTTTACTTAAAAGCAACATTTGAGCTCATTTTTCCCAGAAGACTATGTGTGTGTGTGTGTGTGTGTGTGTGTATACACACACACACATATATATATATTTTTAATTTGAAATTATAAAGCAAATAAAGGTGTCACATTCCTGTGATAAATTCCTCTTTTCCAAATGCGACTGCTTGTTGTTTAGAGTTACTGCTGGAGAACAGAGGGGGCTGCCCGTTGGGCCGACATAAGGTCACAGAATATTTCTCGCTCGTTAGCATCACCCAGGTCACTGAACCTGGCTTGTCCAGTGAGATTGGATGTGGCAATGGAAAGGCCCTCCGTGCACACATCTCCAAGGCGGAGTGGGCCACTTCGGCCTTGGGTGGGAGGGGGTTGCGGGGTCCTAAACTGCTCAGACTTGCCAAGTGCAACCCTCCCCATGGCAGAGGGTTGAAACGTCTGTGAGTAATACCTTCGTGTGGTTTAATAATTCCTGGGGTAGAGTTTAACAGGGTTGTGGAACATCCCTGTGATGTCCCTCTGTGCCTCTGTGCCTCTGTGCCCTGAAATACCTACTTCGGTGGTCAGTAAGCCGAAACTCTGTCGTCCTGTCCGGGGGTGTGGAGTCTTCCTGAGCAGGAGGAGGTTTAAAACAGCAGCAGAGCCACGACTGCTCTCCACCCCTCCTCCACCCTCCCCTCTAAAACCTATTCTGCCCGCCCCCCCAAAGCCCATTCCCATTGCACTGCAATAACTTCAATGAAATTCCAAATTTTCTCTATTCAAATTTTCTAACTTCGTACCAGAAAAGTATATGATAATTTCAATAGCAATTCTTAGAAGTTATAGCCACCATTGATTTGGGTATGTATATAAAGATAATTCTGAATGAAAAATAGCCATCAATAAAATCACAAAGCATGGTGTTCTCTAGACAGAAGACATCCATGTTTTAGAACTGTACCTGTTGGCTGAGGAAGTGGGGTGATTCCTTAGCCATGTCTTCTCTCTTCACTAGGCTTTGGGAAAGTCTTTTCCTTGTGATCCTTCATTTCCACTTGTCCACTAACTATAAAGAACATAAATTCTACATTTAGTAATTACTCTTTCTTCATTCTCATCACTTTCTCAATGAAGGACAGAATGAGGATAAATTTGCCATTTTACAAGTATTCTATTCCCAGTTTTAATCAGTAGAAAATCTGGAACGCTCCCAGAATAGTTCTTTTTCTCTGGCAAGGAAAGGAAGAGTATTTGGATATGAGTTTAATAAGACTATAATGGTGGGATGTTGAATTTAAATGTATATGTACATGACTCAGCTATTTCTCTATTTCCAAAAGAATACTTCAATAAAAAGGTTGATTCGATTTTTGTTTTGAGCAAACAAATGGTTAAATGAGTTGTCACAGCTGTCCTAATTATACATCTTTTGCCTCTATTTGCAGGTAATAAAGAACGCCATCGTTGAAAGCATCGAATACAGAAGGCAGAATCCATCTCGCTGTTCTGTTTCCCTCAGTAACATTGAGGCAAGACGATTTTTCAACAAGGAGGCTCCAAGCAAACCCACAACATAATTTGTGTGCCGGAAAGGGCAGTGATTTCCGATGCTGAGAGAGTTTGAAATTCCATGACAACTGGATTTAAGAGCACGTTAGTACTGATCAGAAGAGACTGGCTAATACTCGTTGCAGTTACTTAGCTGCACGAGAATAATACCCTTAGAAGTGTGTTAGGTTAGCAGATGGTGTTGGTTATGTAACAATATACTCAGCTACATTTTTTTTATCAGTAGGAATTTCCTGATGCAAATGTAGGGACATATACTGTATTTTTAGACATTCCTCACCAACTGTCTTATGCGTCCTCTTTTTAAAAACGTGGCTTCTTTTTAGCATATTTAACATGTCAATCTCAATAAGTAAGACTTGGCGTTATGTGTGAATAGCATTCACTGACTGGATTTATTCATGCCATGAGACAACACTATTTTTTATTTAAATGCATTTATGCACATATAAAATAAATACATCTATATGCAAATTAGCATGAGACAACTGAGTTGTATTATTTTTCATGAGATATTGCACCGTTGGCTGTGAGAGTCTCAGATTCATGCTTTTGAATGCAAAAGTTGTTAATCCTGTATTCCAATATGAAACTTAGCAATTTAAATCATGGTTACTTTTCATAAAAGAGAAAGTGTGCATTAATTGTTAAGCAAATGGTATATATTTATTCAGCAAGTAGAAAAAATGTAACCACTTCTAGTTTAACATTTTACTTTGCTGATGTTATCCTGGGCTGCATATCCACCGCCAGAGAAAAATCCAAAAGAGTGCCAAGGGCTGAATATGCAAGACTTATCTTAGGGAGTGTCTGCATTGCACGACTATCGGTTCAGTTATGGTTGAACTGCTAAGTTTCAGGGTTGGTTTTCCAAGCATAAGGGCTTCCTCATTCTTTCTTTGAATTGCCTTTCTTTACACCATCTATTCATTTGTCTTCTTTCATCTCACCTTTCATTTGTGGGGGAGGAACAAACTTTCCTCTACTCTGGCTGGTGTAACAGTCAAATAGACATGAGACAGATTAGCAAGAGGAAACGACCAAATTTAATACATACGTATGGATGGGAACCCCGCGTATGTGAGTCAGAGACCCCCACGCGCACCAGAGTTTCAGAGGTAGAAAGGGAAAATGAGTACATGAGACGTGGAGACCTAGGGATGAGGTGAAATGCCTTGGGAACTTCAGAAGATTATTTCAGGATGATAAGAAAAGCAGACCTTTAGTAAATAGCAGTTTGCTCTGCCCTAGAGTTAGATCAAAAGAAGTTATCTTCGATAATCTCTTATGGGTGAGGCTTCTAATTCAAATTCTTCTAGGTAATTAAGGGAGGGTGTGTGGGGCAGAAGTTTCTCTTGAAGCCGGTGGCTAAAGTTGCCTTTCGTTCAAAACAATCTGCATACACAGAAGCACATGCTGGGGTGACTCGTGGTGGGGCCCCCACATATTCACATTTCTACCTGTGAGGAAAGATTAAAAACAAAAACGGAGAAGGGAACTGTTAGGTCAGCAGGGGCCTGCCTGGAGGCTTCCCAGCTTGACATCGAATCCAGACAAGGGCCCACCCTAAAGCCCTGGCGCCACCGCCCTAATCCGCCACCACCTAATCTGGATGCTCAACTGACATTCCCCATTCTATACCCTACCCCCACATAACCCTGTGAAAACTATGCCCTCCCGCCCCAGGGCTCGACTTCTCTCTGGCCTCTTCTCTCTGGACCAGAGAACCACGCCGGGGAGCGCTCTCCCAATAAAGGCTTGCTGCTCCCCAATAAAGGCTTGCTTTTAAAACTTCTCAGCGCGTCATGTGTTTACCTTACTTGAAAGTTTCTTTTACTGGCTGATTTATTCATATGACAAATGAGTGCCCACTACAGGCCATGGGACACGCTGCAGGATCTGGGGATATAGCAGGAGAGAACTGACAAAAGTGTCTGTCTTTGAGGACCGTACAGTCTAATGAGGTCACCAACGATGAACAAGACAAATAAGTATCTAGAATGTTAGGGATAAGCACTGGGGAGAAAATTTAAAAAGGGAAGGGAGGAGATGAGATGTGTTGGTGGTATGTAATTTCAAATGGGACCCTGGAGAAGATCATGAGACGGTGACATCAGAGTAAAGATGTGAAGGGTCTAAGGGGACAGGACCTGTGGATGAATATTCAAGGGAAGAGCATTCCTGGCCAGGGGAGCAGCCAACGCAAATGCTCGGAGCGCCAGGCTATTCCCAAAGCAGAGAAGAGATCAATGTGCCCAGAGCTGAGTGGAAGATGATTCTTTTTGAGTTAATTATATGAGAAAGAGTTTGGAAGAGTGTATTAAATTAGTGCTTGGGCAGAAATTAAAAAAAAAAAATTTCTTGCCTCAACCTGTTGCCATGATAAAATCTTAGGTGGAGAAAGTAAATGAATAAACCGAGTAGAGTTCGGTTTGTTTTTGTTTTTGTTTGTTGTTTTTGTTTGTTTGGTTTTGGGTCACTATTGTGGGCTCTGGGCGAAAAGCGGGCATCTGCCGGTGTCCAAAACCGCACCTGTACAAAGGACCCTATCACCCCAAGCCAGCTGTATCGGGAGTCAAAAGCCTGGCTTGGTGGGACCAATGTAACGAGAGACACCTGGGTGGCTTGGTTCACGGCGAGTTCGAGTACCCATCAGGTAGCAAGTCCAAATGGGGCCTACTGTCCCCATATGCAGCTGGCGCCTCAAGGTGATTTTCGGGGTGAGCCTCCTCCACTCTGGACTCTGCCGATTGTGGAGCCCTGCCTCAGCTCCCCACCGCCAGAGGGTCCTGGCTGCCCAAGGCCAGCCGAAGAAGTGAGAACTGCGCATGCACAAGAGAGCTCGGTTGGGTGGAGCCAGGAACATGGTAACGAGGCACCAGTCTAGTCCCAAAGAGGCCTGCCGGTCACAGAAGCAGGATCTTGGGAACACCAAAGCAGTTGCTTCATTCCAAGCCCTAACATACACACATGTGCATGCTCCTCTGAAGGCAGAGCTGGAGGATGCGGCCTGCCTTTTAAGGGCAGAGCCAGGCAGCTGGAGGGCAATAATCTAATAAGAGACACTCAGAACCCACAGGCAGCAAGTCCAAATAGGACTGACTGTACTTGATTTTCAGCTTCTGTATTGCACCACTGACGGGGTGTCTTGGGGAGGGGGGTGGTGAACCCCTTTCACAGAGCAGACTATGCAGGAGTGTGGGGACAGGCCCCAGCTGCACAGACCTGGAGCGCCCTGCCTGCCCAGTGCCAGTGGAGCGTGAACTGCCCTGCGAACCGCGCATGCGCAAGCCGCTCGCTTTGAGGCAGTGGAACTGGAACCCGGCCTGGGTCGCGACAGGTGGGGCACAGGAGCAGGAACTGGGGACACAAGGCATCTGCTGCTGCTTCTAAGCCCCAAACTACACAAATGCGCCAATTCCCTCTGAACACAGCAGGAGGCTACCGGCCCTTGGTACCATAGAAGACGCCTAGGAGGACTTGACCCTGGAGAAACCAGGGACCCACGAGCAACATGGCCGCATGGAAAACTGACTGTCCCCAATGTGTAGCTGCCACCGCAGGATAATTTTCCAGGTGGGCCGCCTTTTCACTGGAGACTATGCAGGTTGTTAGAGCCAGGCCCAGCTCCACAGGGCCAGACTGACCCAGGACTGGCGGGGTGAGCACTGCGCGGCCTCGGGCAAGCCTCAGGGCAGCTGGAAGCTGGATCTGGAAGCGGGAAATGGTCGGGCGCTGGAGAGCTCATGGGGAACAAGGGCTAGGAGGCGCGGCGGTGGCATCATCTGAGGAATTTGGTACCTGGAAAAGCCCGGACGGGTCAGACAGTGTGACCGTAGCCCGTTTGCAGGTAAGCCTGAGTCGCTTCCTGTCCACGCAGAGACTAAGCAGGCGGTTGGGGTGGGGGCGCAGCTCGGCAAGCCTGGAGGGCCCAGGCTGCCCAAAGCCCGCTGAAGTGCAAACTGCGCATGCACAGGCAGCATAGTTCAGTGTGGCCAAGGGCCACGGATCAGAAGTGCTCAGGTCAGTGGTACAGGATCTGGGGACTCAAGGCAGTTCCTTACCTTTAAGCTGTAAACAACACAAATCGCATGCTCACTGGGAAGGTGGAGCTGGAGGATACTGGCCTGCTTTGCTAGAGTCGATAGGGCAGGGGGGTGGTGATTGGGGTGTCTTCGAATAAGACTGGAAGCCGCGTTTCTGAAAAAGCTCGGGACCCTTAGGCTGCAGATCCACCTGCGGACTAATGATCACATTTCGTACCTTCTCCCGGTCATTTTCGGAATGGGCGGGCCGCCTCCTCACTGGAGGCTTCAGAAGTGTGAGATGCGTGTGCCGGACAGCGCAGTTCGAGGTGGCCAGGGAGCTAAAAGGAAAGGGACCTAGAACTAGGCCAGGGCCCGAGAGGCCTCGTCATCAGAGCGTCTTGCTAAGAAGGGCGGGGAGAGCAGATGGTGTTTTCTTCTAAGAGACACCTGAGTGTCCTCGTTGCCGGTGGAGCCCTGGACATCTTCATGTAGCAAGTCCAAGCGAGAGTGACTGTCACAATGTGCAGCTGCTGCCCAGGGTGATCGTCTGGGTTGGGCCCCTCCACATTGAACATTGTGCAGGGGAGGGCACGGCCCCAGCTCCCTGGGCCTGGAGGGCCTGGGCCTCAGGTTGGCTGAAGGGGTGCATGTTATGTGTCCACATGACAAGCAGTTCAGGGTGCAAGGGACCTGGAACTCCCAAGGGTCAAGAGAGGCCCTTTCATCCCACCACAGCCTGGCATTCTGTCCAGGCGGTCCTCTGGAAAGATCACAATGTTCACTGTATGTTCCATCCTGTGCTGTCTGCGGTCCAGCGTCTGATACCCATTGCTTTATATTTTATAGATTTTTCTAGTTGTTGAGAACAGGAGGGTAGCAAAGATGGTCCGTGTCAGTCCATAAGGTGTGAAAGCCAGGACACAAGGCTTGACATCCGTCAGACCAACTCCGTCACTCTGTAGCTGTGTGACCCTGGGGAAGTACTTAACTTCTCTAAGCCTGGATTTCCTTACCTGTGTGCACAGCCTGGGTAAATCTCCCTGTGCTGGGTGGACTCCGCACTTCTCCCCAGAGCTGCAGACCCTTGGTCAATGCTATGGGACTTATTAACTAAAGACAAATGCCATTCTGTATGGGTCTGGGTGTTGTTTCAGAGCAGGATGATTCAGCATGTCAGCACCGTTTAGTAACAACAGTGGGGTTTTTGAGTCACGTTTGGTTTGAGTTGAGGTCAAGGGAGGGAGATGTTTCAGTAGTTGAGGCTGGTCTCATAGCTGGGATGTGCCAAGTGACTGGCTCGTGGTAAGAGATAGCCCACCGAGAACAGTCTTTGAACTTCGTGGTACACAGGTGCTTTGCATGAATGCTGATGGTGGTTTGAGATCTGGAAACAAAGTGTGACTCCCCTCAGTGGTGGGAGAAAAAGGATGCTTGTGCCTGGGACTCCAGGACCCTGTTGAGTGTGTACCTTCTCCTGCTGTTGCTGTACTCTGTCCTTTGGTTGAGGGTAAACTGAGTCTTATGAACCCTTTTAGGCATCAAACATTTAAGATGATTAGTATGTAATGAATGCACTGAAAAGCAGTAATGCTAATAATCCCCACATTTTTAATATCATGTTGAGGATTAAACAAAACAGTCTATGTAAAGTGCTTGAGTCCTTGCCTGGCATTTTGTAGGTGAGTAATGACTGTAGTCATAATATTTACCAAAACATTGTTTGGAATAAAACACAGCTTACACATTCAGAAGCAAAACAGAGCCCTGTAATTACAGTGGAAATGGAAATGTTTACAGAGAAGGTGAAACTTCACTTTGCTCTTGGATGATGTATAGAACTGGGAATGCAGAAAGAAGTGACAAGGCATCGTGACAAGGAAGCTAGGGCGAGGGTCAGGAAATAGGATGGTATTTTTAAGAGACCAGCGAGGATGTAAGCTGAACCAGAAAGGAAGAATTATTGAGAAATGAAGCCTCACAGGTACCTGGGAAGCTGTTTGCAATAGCAAAAACTGGAGAAAATCACAAATGCACACCTCCAAGGAGAGTGAGTGAATAACCTGGGGTATGCTCAAACGAAAGACTGTTATTATGCAACCCTCAATAAGTGAACTATGAGGACATGCACAATATGGATGAATCTTAATGTATTAAGATAAGATATTAACTAAAATAGAAATGTATGCCTTTAAGCAATATATATATACGTGTGTGTATGTGTATGTATCAGATAAAATATTAAAAGGGTATCCTTAAAAGGGTCGTGAGAGAAAAAGCACACAGTAGTTAGGAGGATTGTTACTGTGGGGAGGGGGCAGCAGATGGATGGAGTGGGGACTGCACAACTAGATGTAACTTATCGCCAAAGTCTGAGCTTTTACATTGGCTGTTAGGTCCACAGATGCTTTTTACATTATTAAAATACGTAGACATATACACATACATAGAAGACAGCCAGCCGTTCATGGACCATCTGTAAATGTGCCTGAGCCAGGGATCAAGATTAATCCACTTTTGTGATCTTGAGGTTCTTTATGAGAAAACAAAATAAAACAAAACCAAATAAAAGCACAGCAATGTTTTGTAAACCCTCGTGATCCAAAAGCCTTACTTAATATACTCATTAATAAAATATATATATAAATGTATATTTATATATCTTCTGTGGAGAGAGTTAAATCTTCTGGAAACCTTTAAAGTTCCTCCCTTCATTTTCTGTTCCCGTGCAGCTAGCCCAGTGAAATGCAAGCAGGTGTGATGAGAGTTACTGTTGAACCAAGGTGCAAAACCCTTGGGATTTAGGATTTGTTTGTGATCCCAGCATTAAGTAGCTCATCTGGACTATTATCATCTACATTATGAAAACCTTATACATTCTCAGTTCCAAACCTACAAAACAGATATTATTCACATGACGCAAAGGCATCGTAATGCTATCGAGAGAGTAAACGAGAAGACAAGTCTCTAATGCATCAAGGAAGAAGAAGACGAGAACCGAAGTTGTCCTGACTTAGTCAATTCTTGGCATGGTGGCCTTAGGTGAATTTCTTACCCTGTCATGCTTCTGTTTCTTCATCGATTAAAAAGGGGATAATATTAAATGTTTTTGTCTTTTTGTATAAGATGGCTCTGAATATCAACTGGCAGAGTATATGAAAGATTTAACAACTATAAAGCCTTCTTTGGGAGCATCTTATTTTTCTTTACCTTCTTGAGAATCAAGAAGTTGGGTATACGATTTGTTAAAAGATAAACCGAGACATATTAAAAATTTTATGAGTTTATTTGATCCAAAATTGATTTGAATCGAGCAGCATCCAACAGCAGATTGAAAGGAGCTCTGAGGAGCTGTACGAAATGAAGAACTTTTATACGCAGAAGAGAGTGGGAATAAGGAAGTTATACCAGGCAAAAACATGTGTTGATTATCACAACATTACCCTCCTTTAGGGGATGGCAGGGTTCTAGCATGCAGATTACCTATCTAGTCCTGATCAGGTGATTCCTGCTTGACTGGTTTAAGATTTCATTTCTGGGAGAGCAGACTGTAATTAAATCAGTTTGGTGATGTATGATTTAGCACAAGTGACTCTATTTTGGGCATGTTATTGTATTTTTAACAGACTTAATGAATAGAGCCCCAAATAATTAAAGGTAAATAAGAAATCATTAACTATTCTCAAATAGGAAAATATTCAATGTCTAAAACTCAACTCACTCACATTTTTGAGATATAAATTAAATACGAGTAAGTAAATTTCTCAATTTGACCACTAGATGGCAGCATGATTCCAAAAATCATTCTATACTTCTTTAGTTTGTCTTTTAATGCAAATTTAGTTATCTGTCCAGAGATGATAGCTTCAGGACATGTCTTGCACTTAGTAACACACATATACTATTATGTACTTGGATTACAATAATGTAATGTACTTTCTAAAAGGCGAATCAACCATTTTTTTTTCATTTTATTTTCTGCTGTAAAACAATTTAAAGATACACAAAATAAAATGAAGTAATGAGAAAGATACAATGAAAACCTAGAAGTGAATGATATATTCAACGCACTAGAGAGACTCACTTCCCAATTGCTGACATTTTCTCAGCCATACTTTTACACAAGTCTTGAACCTGGAAGTTGTTCAAAATTCTGGCTTTTCCAGGTGTTACCTGCTCCCACACTGTCATTCTCCCCTTCGTTAGAAGGGCCCAAAAGACCATTTCTCCTCTGTGCTTCTTTCCTGCATGCTTTTCCTGTGCGTATCTCCGTTGTAGCACTGCCCCATCGATTTCTTTATTTTTTTCCCCACCTTGCTTGGAACTTGTGACCACAGGACGTGGGCGTTAGCATGGCAGAGGTTCCGTTATGTGCAGAGAACCAATGATTCTTTGCTGAATACACCTGAAACTTTGCTACGTGTAAACTCTGCTCCCCATTGTACCAAGACATGATTTGGCCCAAAATTCATCAAGTCGAACTGTCTTCTGTGCCCTCTCTCCACATTTCCAGTGGTGGCCACACCTGTACTGGTTCAGATGCTGAAACAAAGCTTAGTGACAGTTTTAAACTCCCAGTTCCTCACATTTTTTGTGAATGTGGGGAAATCTTTTTAGTTTATAGTCTGTAGGTGAATTCTGTGGCAACGATGTCATATAAAAGATGTAGATAAATCTTATATTTATAACTTTTATGAACCCATTTTATGATTAATAAGTAATGATATAAATAAAACCAAATATCATGAGTTATGGATTTCAAAGAGGGTCTGAAACGTGTGTAGAAAATGTACCCATTGGCCATACTTTTAGAACCTTTTATGAAATAAATATTATTATCTGCTCCTCACAGAGATAGCCTTGTTCTCTTCTAGCTAATTTTTAAAAAGCAAACTAATCTAAACTTATTATAATGGTAGGTCCTGTGAGAAGTGAGCTATCTTGATCTCATTTGCGTACAGCATCTGGATTTTTTGAACATTTATCCAATATCAAAATTATTATAAGCATATACTTCCGCCCTTATAACTACAGATAATGCCTTAATTCATTTAGTACATATATTGTATATAGTGGTGAGTCTTCACTAGGCCGAGAATAGTGCATCCTTAAGTGACAGGATACCAATAAGGATTTGATGATTATGCATTTTTCAGCCTGGCATAAAAATCCTAAATAGGAATAACTTAAGTAGACATTTTAGCTTAGGTTACAATTATAGTGTTTCCTGGATTCTTAAAAATCAATTACTAAGCTTTAATATCAAAGCATTTTTATATCGTGGCAGTAGGTAGCTAGAAATAATAAAAACAGCTAATGTATTAAAATTCCCAGTCTGTAGAAAGCTCTTAGTAGTGTATTCTTAATTGATACAATAGTCTTCAAAGACAGGCAAGGTGAATATAATATCTTCATTTACAAAAAAAAAAAAGAAACTAGAAACTCATGGATTTAAGTGACTTGCTTAACACTAATGCAACTCCTTAAGTGGCAGAGCTTATAGCTTGCAAGCCTGGTCTCCTGACCTCTAACCCTGGATATTCTCATAACCATCCAGACATACTGACCCGGAACCAGAAGCTGAGGGGTTTATTTTTATTTCTGTCACTAAGTGCCGTATAAACATTAATACCTAAATATTTTGAGTTTCAGTTTTCTTATTTGAAAAATGAGGCTATTAAAATTTGAGAAGATTGCTGTGAAGTACATCAAATCTGATTGATCCTGTTGGAGGTTTTAATGGGATCTCCCAAAAGTATATGTGTGTAATGTGATTGATCCTGTAGACCTGTGAGGCCAGGATGATCAATTATTGGGAGGAGGAGGGTGTCTTTTAGATATGAGCTTATGTTATAGATTGTTAAAATAGGACTTGAAATCAGATAGAAATAAATATTAATATTGCCTAGCCATTTACCAGTAGTGTGACTTTTGGCCTATTTTTAATAACATTAATTACCATATGTGTCTATTTTAACTTAACCTTTAACTTAAACAATTGACAACTTTTAAAAATTTAATTTGCAATATATAGAAGAAACATTAATAGCAACAAACTAATCCTATTTTGGCTTTTAAAAAAAGTCTTCAGACAAAAGTTTGTATGAAATTAGTTACTATAACCACACTGTGGCACTCCTTACTTACTTAAGACTTTTCAGTTTAGATTTTTCTCAGTAGATTGTGCTTTATAAAAAGCAATACCATATTAGTCCAGGGGACTTCATTGTATTTTCTTACATATTCCTAAGTATCTTAATCATTGACTACAAAGTTTCATAAAGATTAACATAGTAATCCCAAACCATTGAAAAGTAAAAAATTATCATCTTGACATTGTGATATCAAACTCAGAAAATATGCAGTTTTTTTTGGTTTTTGTGTAAAAATGTGTGTGTGTTGGTATGTGTACAGAAAGCAACTTAGTAACAAAAGTGCAAAATCACGAAGATTCCAGCAAACTACTTAAATAACGCTCTCCCCACAAAACCTAGCCTATCAGCCAGCCGGCTCCGTTCCCAGAGGTACACTGCCCAAATGTGCTAACTCAGAGTGTTGACTGTATGACTTATCAGGAACAGAAACGAAATAATAGCCTTTATCTGAAAAGAGATGAACCCAAGCAACAGATAATGTTTAGTGAGGATCTTATATTCGAATTCCCGGAATCCATTAAGTCCAGATGTGACCCACAAGGCCCCATCAAAGAGATTCTGCTTAGAAGTATTTCAGGTACTCTCAATGAATTATGTAGAAGAAGAGTAGACAGTGGTGCTGGGAATACGAAAAACATTCTAGACAGGGAGACATAAGGGCTGGCTAGAGGGGGAAGCAGCCAAAAGACTGACTTCCTCCAGAAATCTAACCCAGAGACAGCCCCTCAGGGTGGAGCTGGGCAGCCAGGTGTGTCTCACTGAGCTTAGTCAGGTTAAGGAAAGGTTGGCAGAGGACCACCTCATTTATCTGGCTCTGGATCAACCTACAGAACCTGTGAGACCCAGATGCTCACACTCTGAACACACATCTATTGAGCACCTAGCTTTTTAGACCCAGAGTGCTGGGTACTCAGCATGAAAATTACATGCTTGTATTCTCATCTCAGGGAATACACACACTAGTGTGAGAATACTGGCACGAATAACCATATTGTAAACCCGACTGTGGAGAGTCCCTGGACAGAGCATAATGAAAACTTGTTGATCGCGAAGTTATGACATCGACGGCTCAAGCATATTTTATAAATTTAAAAATTATAGTGTTTGCTTAGCATTCGCTAAAGGGCTAGGTGTCCTGATACATTCTTTATACAAATTATCCTAATTCTTACAAAACTCCTGAAGGGTAGATATTTTTATCCTTATTCGACAGGTTAAAAGGGAAGAATATTGATCCATCTGTTGCAAACTAGGGTCTGATTCCAAAACTCATGCTTCAAAACTGCAGTATCAGGCATTTTGACTCTGACTCCAGTGACATATTTACTACTCCAAGGACGAAAGGATCACGGAGTGAAATCGATTACGTCTGTCTCCGGTGGGAGGAGAAAGGGCCACGGGTGCGGGGAGGACATCCCGATCGCAGGAGCCATGCCAATGGGATGGCGAGCCACACAATTCATCAGACTTTCTTCTAACCGTTCGTATTAATTGAGGAGAGACGAGGACTGGCCCCCGCCTCATCCGCGGGGCCACACACAACAGTTCATTCACGCCCGAAGTAATTCCATTGTCGTAAATGGCTCTGTGCTTCGCTAGAACAACGGAGCCGCACAACATGATTTTCAGGATCAGGCAACAAAGCTTTAGTGAGACAGGAAGTCGACATGTGATAGGTGACACAAACTTCAGCAGAAATGGTTCACCCCAAAAGGAGCTCCTCCAGCGGGCTCTACTGCATTCTGACTAATACCCAATGGCTCAAATACCCATCCCGCGGCTGGGTGCTCCTTTAGCCTCGTTTCCTGCCAGGTTGCCCCTGGAACGTTCTGTTCCAGCCGCACGTTCTGGAATTCTGTCAAATCCTCTTCCACCTCAGGACCTTTGCACGTGCCGTCCTCGCCGCCCAGGATGTTCCTCACACGGATAGCTGCCCGGTTAGTCTCCCTACTCCCTTCAGGTCCCTCTGTTCAGGTGACACTCATCACTGAGCGTGACCACCCTATGGAAAGTGACAACCATATGCCGCTGCTTGCCCCCCTTAGCTTGCATTATTTTTCTCCAAAAAACTTATCACCATCTAACATAATGCACCATATATCCATGTGTTTGTTTGATCGTTGGTACGTTCTAAGATGGCAGAGTTTGCGCGCCTTGTCCTTTGTAACCTCGGTGCCCAGAATAATAAGTATTTGTTGATGGAATGATTGCGATGATTTTGCTAATAGTGTGGACAGCGTTTACTTTTTTCACACGTCCATTAAAGGAACATGGTATATTCAGTTAAACAAGCAAATGTTGAGCAGTTTATCTATGTGCTAGTCAAAGTAGCAGGTGCCGATGATGAAGACATGTTTTACACATGTTTGCGCTATCTGTCCCTCTTGCCTTTGCTTGGTCTCCTTCTCGTTCCCCTCACCCTTCTTCCTGACTCCCATTCAGGTCCCTGGCATTTGCTCTGTTCTCCTATCCTGATCTTGACCTCAGCTCCCCACCTTTTCTCTCTCTCTCTTCATCAAGAGATGATAAAATTCTCTCTCTTGCTTCTTATGACTTCCAAATCCTATATGCTGTCGCTCTAAGACCTGTAACAGCAATTAATTACAGAGACACCTCTTTATACTCTGCTAATAGCGTTTTAGCTCTCTGATCACTCCATATGCAGCGTTTCTGCCCAGTCCGTTCATAACTAACTGCAAGACCACAACAAGCTGGGGCAGGGTGTTTTACACTATACACGTTTTTATACTTCCTCTCTAGTCTCACCTATCTCACCTGCAAGTAAGGCCCACAAAGTTCTCACACTAGAGGTCTGCGCACTGATATCAACACCGTTTTGCTTATTCTGACATGCGTTAGTCACGGAATGGCTTATTACACGTGGCAGCCTCCTCTGGAGCCCTCCTCCAGCATCTGAAGGAGAGAATCGATATGGTAATTACCATCGACTGTTTTTGCCTCTGAATCCCACTTGGATTTGTGAATGGTTTTCTGTTTGTTTAAACATGTCTGTAGCGCCTTCTATGTGCCAGACCTGTTCTCAAGGTTAACGCATGTGAACTTCAAGACAATTCTACGAGATAGACACTACTATTGTGCTCCCTTTACAGACGCAGACCCCAGAAATTTTTCTGATTAACAGAAAAGTTAAATGGCTCGTTCAAGTTCATTTAGGTAGTAAGTGGCAGAGCTGGGCGGTGAACCCAGGGGACGTCACTCCAGAGTCCGTGCTCTGACAAGGAAGCAAAGGTTCTGTCGTCCTAAAGACAATGCCTAGAAATGTACTGTGTGTGAATGTTTAGATTCTTTTTTTTCTCCCTCCCAAATCATCCTCTTTGATATTAAATAGGGTTTTATATTAGGAAAAAAATGTGATGATAGACAGTTTCAACAGAAAAGAAATTTTAAAAAGGATGTCATGTAGCTCAAAGAATCATCAGTAATTCTAAAGGACTGAACTTGGACGCGAGATGGTAAGGAGAGAGGCCGGGCTGCAAAACCCCACCAGAATCAGTCCGGTGGGGACGCCCCACTGCCACCGCCAGACGCAGGACACTGCTGGGCACACTGCGACACGGTGGTCACTGTTGCCAAGGAAACTTGGTGCTGTGGCTGCGGCTGCCACCGCCGACTAAACGGATTCCCCACTGCTCTTGCTTCTTCCGATTCAAGGTCTGGGCGGTTCACCTGTCTGGTTTATCTTAGGTCACAGGTCCATCCACTGTCACATCCGAGCTACACAGGAAGCTAGGAAAGCAAGTATTTTGCTTCTAGGGTTGAAGAATAAAATATAGGAGGCTTGATACTTACAAAATTTAGGAGACATACTTATTGGAGATATACATACTTACACTAAAAATTTATTCACTACTTACGTGAAATTTAAATTCAACCAGACACCCAATAGTATTTTTATTTGTTAAATCTGGCAACCCTGTTGCCTTCTTAATTTCTACATTCAGGAGGAAACAATCATTCGTAAGATGGACAGTTTTCAAAACATAGAATGAGGTTCTCTATTGAAAAAGTAAAATTCACTACATTCTCTTCTAACATTTTCCCATATAGTCACAGCATAATAATTTTGCAGTAGGAGAAAAAGTACTTTCTGGCATCAAACCAACAGTCAATCTATAACCAGATTTCTTTTTTTTTTTTTTTACCAGAGTTTTACCCCAGCGTTGTATCACAACCAATTTCATTGGCTACAATTTGAGGTGATGTTTTGGATAACATGCTTTTATTTCTAACCTAGTTTCAGCTTTCATTTCTAACATAATCCTCCTTTTTCAATAATAAACGAATCCCTCATTCCCAATCCTGAGGAAGAAATTTCATTCTTGCACCCTATTCACGCTATATACAAATCTATAAACACTTATGTTGCAAAATGTGATAGAAGTAAAGAAATGTGTCATAAAATGTTCACTGTATATCATTCACTGCTCTGTAATTTAGTGTCTTAGCTTCTCTTCCTAAGAATATTTATGAAGCTCTTCTGATATTTCTACAGAAAAAGGTGATTTTAAATGTACAAAATATTAGTAGCGTAGAACGAAATAATTTACTTCATAATTCTCCTTAAACAAAACGTTTCTGACAAATTCACCATAGAGTTAAAGAGAATAAAGTAATTGGCAAAATTATTTGATTTTGTTTATAAAATTCTTATACAATTTTAGTTTATATATCTTATATATCAGTGTTAAGAAAGAGTTGAAAAAAAGGCAATATTCTAATAATTAAACAGATCTTGAGCTAACGCTGCAATTAGAAAGATAAATTTGTTTATTTTTTTTATTACGACATCACCATAATCATTTAGACTTTTTGTACTGATTCGAAATGAAAATATAGACTTTACTGATATCGATGCTTTCAAGAGTTGCTGCTGGAAGAATATTTATCACTATTACCATATTTGATAAATAGTGCAAAGGCAAATCATTTAGACTTTAGCGGAAGAAAAATCTCTTTAAAGTTATTTGTTTTTTAAACCTAAAAATAGTGGTTACCTATTAGAGAATTAATGTATGCAAACTTTATTATGATTTTTTTTGTTTGTTTATAGGCACCATTTTTAATTTTTGTGTGCATTTATTTCCCAAAGCAAAGAAAGCAGATTAGTTTTTGTAAATAGAGGTTATATGGGACGAAGAGAGCGGTGGGCGTTCAAAGAGTAGAGTGGCATATAATTCTCGTTCTCCAAATCGTAGCAACGGTCCCAGAAATGCTTTGACAGTTAGTAAGCAAGAATTCTGATTCGTTACATGGTTTCTATTCTCACATTTCTCTGAATCTTACCTATAACCTTATGATATGCACATGAATTATTTTACTTTATGGAAATAAAGTATTTTAGTCATAGAGAAAACATTGAGCTAATGACATTTCAAGTCACATTATCTTAAACATCGGCTCTTCCCATGATTTTAAATATGGTTTTAGAAAGGCAATTATTGAACTGTCCTTTCAAATATTCAGTTATTTCCAGCTTATTGTTTTGTTTCACATGAAACAAAATATGCAATTATTAAAAATCTATATCTAATCCAATATTTAATACAACTATATTAAAAAAGGAACAATCCTCTTTCTATGAGTCCCAAGAGTTAACCACTGATAATAGTTCCATATGTAATGGCCCAGGCTTAGAGCAGGATCACATTAATAAAACAACCTCCTTTATTGCTTTATCTCTTTACTATAAAAGACTAATTCATAAAGGACTCCGACACTTCTTAACCTCTTCTCTCCGCATCCTTCTTACCCTCATAGCTCTCAGACCTCGAAGCTTCGTTCCTTATTTCCCCTCCAGAATTCCTCCTTGATCTTATTTTTTTCCAGGATCTAATTTTCTTCTCCTGCTTTGCTTTCCATATGCCACTTTTTCTAAGGTCAAATTTTCACTTTTCTGCTGCAAATTCTCATCTGCACTTCTGCCCCTGGCAACCTCACCCTTCTCATATTACCCTGATCCACATACACATAAGATGGAGATTGTTCTAAGAGCTTCATTTGTTTAATCCTCATAACAAACCTATGAGGTGAGAACCGTTATTTTACCAGTGAAGGTACAGAAAAATTAAGTAACTTGTCCAAAGTTACACAGCTAATAAGTGATAACTCCAGAATTGAAATCCAGGCAGTCTGCTTGTAAGAGTATATGCTATTAACCCTTTTTCTGCCTTTTTTTTTTTTTTTGGTATATGTAGGAAACACCCATCATTCATTTAGGTCTGGCTCCGTCTAGCCTCTTTATACTTGGTGTATCAGTTGGTCCTCTCTCAGTTGCAGGTCCTAGAAAAATACACTTCAAACTGCACGAGGATGAAACCTGAACCCGGCAAGTGGTCCAGGGTGGAGCTGGTGTTCGGTGCGGCTTACGCTGAGGCTCAGAATGTTCCGTCAGGACGCGGGCCTTCTGCTTCTGCTGCATTATGCTGCTTTCGGTGTGTTGGTCTTATTCTCAGCACCCACGTGATGGCTAAATAACTACAAGTGCTGTAGCGCAAATGCAGTTGGAAGGAGACAGGCTCTTTTCGGGTAGTTCTTGCCAAAGTTCTCTTATTTACTGCATTTGGACCAGCTTTAGACAGAGGGCAGTGGAAGGGTGAGTTCCCAAAGGAAAATCAGAGTTAGTGCCAGAAGAAGAAAGATAATGCTTCCTATTATGATTCTCACTAGTATTTCAATTGTAACTCTTAGGTTTGTTTATGCCCTACTTGTACCTCCTGATGGGCCCAGTTTCAAATTCATCAATATAATAATGTAGGATTTGACAAAGGGATCACTATTTTTTATTCCTCTACCCAAACTTCTGACAGTCTTCCAGATTTCAGCATTCACACAGATGACCATCCAATAGTATGATTTTATATTGCCTGGACTTAAACCTTTATCTGCTTTCACTGAATGCAAACTGTTTCACTTTTATTGTACTTATCTATTTGTATACTGTTTTTCTCAGACCATGTGTTTCCTGAGTTTGGGGTCGTATATATTCACCCTGACATAGTAACTGCTATGTAGTGTTAAATTAATTAATACCCCTTTCAGCAATATCTGTCACCCTGGGACCGGAGTGGAGAAAAGAGACGGTTAAGGTGACATCAGAAAATTATTTGTGGCAAGTCAAAGTCACTGAAACTATAGTTGGATTATTTTATCATTGAGAAGGGAATTGGAGAAAAAATTGAAAAAATGGGCATTGTCAAGAAATTAAAAATTGCAGTGAGCTTGAAAGGGAGGTTTAGTCAGAATGAGTGATAGAAAGCAAGAAGTCTGTAGTTATGACTAGAAATTTTACAGTTCAGTATCTCATAAGTAAATCAAATTGGACAATGATGAAGTTTATGCCACAAGGACTTGAAAATAAGGAGACAAATTCAAATTGAAGTAAAGATTATTAGGAGGTAGCATAGCTTAATTATCAATAACTCAGCTTTTGAAATCAGACTTGGGTATGTCTCTTAGCCCCTTTATTTAGCACCTGTGCAAACTCAAATTTTAAAAAAAAGTTATCTCAGTTTTTGTCTATATGTGGGGAATAATAATGTCTACTTCAAGGTTCTTGTTAAGATTTGTATTGGGCCATAATTAGGTAAAAAAATGATTTGTTATTACTGTCATTATAGTGAGTAGAGTGGATTGAAGAGCTATGATGTAGAGACCTTGAGCCCCAGTCACATCTCCTTGGATGACAGAAGAGGCCAACCTAGAGAGAAAACAGTGAGCCAAGCGCTAAAATCCTCAATATAACAGAGGGAAATAAATGCCTAGAAAAGTGGATAATGCAGCTAAGCCGGTATCATTGGAGATATGAAGCTCAAAGATTGAGCTCCTGTTGAATGAAGATAGTCACCAGTGGCCAGGAAGCCACCAGGAGAATGTGGGCCTTTCCTCGGCCCCAAGGTGACGACCCCACATCCAACTGGTCTTTGGTGTAATCAAATGTCATGATGAACATCAGGGGAGGAAAAAAGTGTTCGTGAAGGTGAAAACGAAGCAAAAGCAATAACGACCGGGCAGCCGCCGTGCTTATCATGCATTTGGACCCTGCGGTCCATGGGACGTAAGAGAGTAAAGGGCTTCAGTGCCCTCAAGGGATCCAGCTTCAGGCAGAGAAGGGAAATGGAGAGATGTCTATTGAAGAGGTGAAAATCCAAAAGAGAGCCATCCCATTACAAGTTCATAATTCCAACCTTTTAAAATATTGGCTCATGGTCATTTCTCTGTCCCCATTTCTTTTTCTTCCCTCATTCTCTTAGGTCCTCCTTGCCTTTACACTGCTCTAAATGGATATTTTCGGAGGAAGAGTGAGGAGCTTTTTGGTATCTTACATATCCCATTTGGATCTCAGTCCAAACAAATATGATCTGACTGTTCTTAGCCATAGGCTAAATGTATTTCAGAAATCTAGTCCAAAAGTACTTGGGAAAACTTGATACACTAAATTATTGATGGGCATTTCTTCAGATGACTCTGAATTGATTCATGACTCCCAGCTATTATGTTGAATGAAAAGTTCTCATCAGTCATTGTACCGGAAAGAGCTTGGCTTCAATAGCCTCAGAATCACCAGAAGCTACTCACAGGCACATAGAATCGGGCGACTTCTTTATGCCCCTCTGCCCTCTTGAATATCATTTGAGCAAAGAGCTATTGAAAACGTGTCATTTTTTTCCCGGATGGAAGGCCGAGGACTCACAGTTGTCATGTGCTAAGTGGGCTTCTGCAGATGAAGCCCCTTCTTTTTCACATTTAAATCTTCTTCCTTCCTCCCCTCGAAAGGAGGATTATCTTTACAACAAAGAACTAGTCATTTTCCAATAATATCTTGAGTTATTGCAGTTCAAGAGTTATATGTTTGGTATCAAAAATATCTGAGATTGGATATATTCGCTAAGAAGGTAATGGCCACACATCTAGTGAGTCATGGATTCAGAATTCAAACCCACATTTCTTTTCTCAGCAGTATACTGCTATAATTAAAACGTTAATGCTTTATCCAAGCAACCGAATTGCAAACATTATTAGATTAAAAACGGTAGTGGGAAGACCAAACAAGTTTGATAGATATTTATTTAAATGAATGCTGGTAGAGCGGAAAGATTTTCGACTGGAGATGTACATTTACATGATCATCTTCCCATTATTTTGAAATGGGGGAAAATGCACTATGATATAGTGCCAAATATTTCTTTCCAAGCGATAGTGAATGAGACTGATGCCTTGGAAAATTCATAGCATCAGTTAACAATTTGAATCAATTCAGACAATTTAAGAAGCAGAACAATAAGCTATAAGACGGTTTTTTCAAACTATTTTCATATATCTTCAAGGATTCGGGCAGAATGCTGTGGGTTTATAGACCAGACAGTTCTAGGCCATGTTTTCTCACTTAGCCTCTTGACTGTTAGGGGTCCATAAATTCTAGTCCCTTCTCCGCTCCAGAGCTTTCTCTGGCCCAGGGCATTAAGTCAGCTGCTTCAGTGTAATGTCTCAAGCTATTTCCCTGGAGTTTTGTCACCATTATCCCCAACCCCATCAACTGTGCCTTCCTCCAAGCCACCTGTCACTCAGTTTTGAACTCAACTTTTAATGTGGTATTTAGAATGGTCAGTTGGCAAAAATGCTTTTGGAGGATCGTAATTTTGGATGGCTATCCTGCAAAAGCTAAACTCTGATGATTTCAAGGATAATTCAAATAACAGCAATTACTGAGAAATGGATCGATTCTGATAAATTTAAAGGTGCTATTTTGCACCCCTAAATTAATAGCTACACAGGTTCTTTCAAGACCTATAATTAGTTGTGAGAATCAAAGGGTGCCTTAAGGCAATACAAAATGAGTTCCAGCTCTAATATATTATCATGTTATTTCTGTGATCTTTCCTGAGCAAGATGAAATAGTCCACCTTCAGGAATCTCTCTTATCAGGTGCATTTTTAAAGCACGGTGATGTTACAATTTATGTAGTCTCTCTAGGTATCATCTTCAGCTCCTGTTTTTGAATGCATCATTAAATTTGATGGTTTGCATGCATGGGAAAACTGGAATTGATCTCATGTTGGTAATGGCTTAGGTGTGAATATAAAAGTAGCTACAGGTTGTGGAAAATGCATGTTGAGTCAAGTTTAACATCTATTTGGGTTTAATGTCTCTTAAAGGGAAGTAAAATGTTCTGTTCATTATTCTGTTCTTTGGCTACACAGGAATCTAAACACTTTAATTATCTGGGTATTTATTATAAAACATTTCCCGACTTGAAGTTTCTGTGTTTTGAGACATGTAGGCAAATTTGGCCAGTGTCAAAAATGAACTGAAGAGAGAAGACTGAAGTAAGGGTAACACTTAAGAAACAATGGCAGAAGTTCACAGGAGAGAAAATGAACTCTGGAAGCCAGTCAGGGACACTGGGTACAGAGCTCACCAGTCCAGTATATTTTGGATAACAGTATGGGCTAATATAGTGTTGTGTGCCTTTTGTTTGTTTGTTTGTTTTGAGAACTGTAATGCTTAAGTTAAAAACAAACAAACAAACAAACAACCCAGAAACCTCCATCTCAAATAACTCATTTGGAAAAAATGAGAAGTCATAAGATATAAATTTGATTCAAGAAAAATATGCAACTCATTCGGTCTATTTCAGAAATGTTTGCCTTTTCGTGTTCTTTCTTTTTCTTGCATCCCTTGGATATCCTTTGGGCATAGTGCATTTTCTGTTTGATGGCCGTGAAAATATCTCTCAACTCACATGCTCTTCTTACTATGTTACCCTCTCATCCCCCATCAGGAGGCAGCTTCTAGGCCCCTCCTGCTTGAGGCTGGGTAGATCCTTGTGTCTGTCACCCTCTAGTGTAGATATGGTGCTAGGGGACTTCTAAGGCTACGCTGGGGACACAGAATCCTCCCGGCTCTTTTTTTGTGGGATACTTGCTCTTGGAACCCAGACTTCATGCTGTGAAGAAGCCTGTGCCGCATACACAGGCCTCGTGTAGGTGGTTCTGGCTGACAAGTTCAGCTGAGGTCCTGGGTGACAGTCAGCAGTGACCACCAGCCACGTGAGAAGAGAAGCCTTTTAAGTGACTCTAGACCAGACACCATCTGACAGCAACTTCAAGGAAGTCCATGGAGTGAGAATTTAGCTGTGCCGGGTCATCTCTTGGAACTGGGAGCAATAAGAAATGATTGCTGCTGGTTTTACCACTGTATGTTTGTGCTGGTTTGCTGTGCAAGGTGTCAGAACTGGATCCACCCAAATCAAGCCCTTAAAAGAAAAGTAAATGCCTTTACTGTAGAAAAGGAATGCATTATTAAGATTGAAATTTAAGAATATGTTATAGGCTCTTGTCGAAATAGAGAAGGGTCAGAGCATAAGAAAAAAAAATGACGGATGCCTTTGTTCTGTGTTTTCCCACTTAGCAGTTTTCCTTTTCAGTAAATAACTGGAAATGATAAACATCTCTAACATCACGCTTCCACCAGTTGTAGCTTTCCTTGTCTTTCTTGCACCAGGGCTTGGGTTAAAAGTAGGGCAGCCAAACTCCCCAGTTTTTCTGGGGTAGTTCCTGTAGATATCTGTGTGGTCCCAGGGTTATGACTAATGAAACTCCCAGCCTCTGTTTTACTCTCTAAAAAGGGTCTTAATTTGGGCAATAAATTATATGGTCCTTGTGGCCTAAGAGAATGTACTAAACATGCAGGCATATACATCATTATTTTCTAAGTTTTTCTCACCCAGATTGAAATGATGGTTAATATGTGGAAATTGCCTTGTGTTCATTAACCTAGTGAGATCACGTCAACAGACCGTGTCCCTGTGGAGGGCACAATGGCTAGACTTCACCACGTCACGATCAGGGGACCCATGAACATTTGGGTTACATGGTTGTCCATCACAGTCATACTGAATTTACAAGGGTTATGTATCCACTGTGGTGTTATGCTCTAATGAAGCGTGATTTGAGATGCGAGTGATAATCAAGAAAGTATCAGAGACTGCGTGCAAGATTCATTTGTTCCAGGAATACCATGGAAAGCTCACGGCTTCCTTCTATGAGGCATTGCTATATATCTTACAATAGTCAGCAAAGAAATAGGAGAAAATTTTGAAGTACCGAAGCCCTAAATCCATCATTTGCTACCTAGATTGGAGTCTGCCTTGCTATAGAAAAATGGCAATAAAAGTCAAAAGTCAAGAGAGCTTGCAGAATGTTAATATCAATCTTAGAACATTTAATACAGTGGTGAAATGAAGCAGACCCTCAAAAATTGTGCAGAATAATAACCTCTGTTCAGGAACAGGTCCAGATAGCATTTTATTCTGCTTTAAAAAGTGTACAGGGAAGGACTTCCCACTGTTTTTATCTTGGTAACGTGTTCCTAGGTCTAAAATTGTTGCAATAAGAAAAGTTCTGTTTAGACACATATATACAATTTTTAAAGTGCTTTCATGTATATCATCCTGGCACTGTGTAGATAAAACGCACAACTGATTGAATTTTTTACTGAAACTGTATAGTTAAAAATCTATAATAGCTCTAATTGATGAAAACGATTTTATGACATTAAAGTCTCACACATTCCACCTTTTTTACATTTAGATCATTTTGGATGAATTTTCAAATCAGTTACTTCTTTAGCTCTCTGCTTCCTTCTGGCAAAATATACCAGAGGCCTATGCTGTTAGCCAATGTTTTCATTCATTAATTTAATATAATTGCCCATTATAATAGATATATAAATGCAGTTTAGGTATTTTATCTACCATAAAAATATATTTATCAACAAAATATTCCACCCATAGGAAAGGACTTAAATTCATGGAGTAGTCTCACAAAATAATGTGTAATTGAGATACTCAGTGTTTCGCTGCTCTCAACGGCAGGTCCTTCAGCTCAAATATTTAATGACATTTTGATAGTTTTCATTAAAGTTTTAAATTGTTTTAAGTACTCACATTTCTAAGATAAAAAATATCCTCAAGTCATATGTAAAACTTATACATACATAGATATACATGTGCAGTTAAGTATGATGCATATTTATATTTAGTATACACACAGAACATATAAAATTGGAAGAATCTGGATATTATAAAAAGAAATGTGAGATTTAACCAATATTCTGCATTTATGCTTTCTCGAAAATGACAAAATCTATTGCCACAGTAAAATCTCTATTAACAAGTATCGGTCCGTATCAATCAGGACCCATTAATACAAAATATAGAATCAATAACATTTGATTTCATCTTTATTTTAGAAAAGCTAGTTCTTATTTTTAGTGTTTTGCTCTTTTCCCAATAATATTGAATAAGCTATGCTTTTTCTAATATAGTTCATAGGCCAACATTATATTAATCCACTTTTAGCTCCTTATTTATACTAGGAGTGATAATAAATAATAGAGCTAAGAAAGTGAGTAGGAGAGTGATTTATTTCTCATTGTTAAACATTACTGTTGAAATCTGTCAACTGGCTTGAAGGTCAACTATAAAAGTGTCAATAAATACGAAACCCAGATTTCATCCTGGAGAACAGTAGAGAACAATCAGAAAACATTCATTTCCTTGGCTGAGGTAATGAAGCACTCACAGAGACCTAATCGTTTCACCTGATTTTCTTTTATGCAGCTCCAAGTTCAAGGATAACACTCCTCTCACACTATGGGAATAATACAAGCTTTGTAATAACATTAGCCTAGGACTGTATAATAGGATTAAAATGATATCAAATTTGTTGAGTTGAACAGCATGTACCAAGCTTGCACTGTGAATAGAGACATTCACACTAGGCTGGAAGAATTTCCTTAATGAAGTGGGGAAGTTGGAGTAGGTGGGACAGGAATCAACCGAGAGACAGTAGAGATCAGGGAAATTCACAAGGGAGGAACTGGACATAGAGCCAGAGGATTCAAAGAAGTTCTTGCTCATCTTCCATAACCATCCCCCAGGTCCCAAACCTCCCTCCTGTCCTGCTCATTGTCCTGGCTTTTTTCAATCCAAACTTCAGAGAAATCTTGTTTTTCTGACTTTCTGCTATTTCCTCTTTCCTTAGCCTTTATAGAAGATTAGAATTAGAATGAAGCACACATGAGAATCTGAAGCTATATAAACATACCAATAGATATATGTCAATATGTAATTTCTCCTCTACCTCTTAATTATATCACACACCAACAAGTACTGAAGGTGTAATTAACGGTAATTAATGCGGTTTCATTTTTAGAGTTTTTAGAGCTGTTAAAATAAATTCACAAATCAAATTTATTGTTTTTTTAGGCTTTCTGTCCCAAATTTTGGGTTTACAATTTATGATCATCACAAATCCATCCTTCTTTTAACTAAAGAGGATTAGTTAAATATATAGCTATGTTTCACTTTATTTTTATGTCAACACGAGACTTTACATTGTAAAATACAGACTAGGCATTAGTTGTTTGAAAAGTATACATAATAATATAATTGGTTTCAAAAAACAATAGTCTAAAAAGTGTGGTTACTACACATTAAATTCACAACACATGGCTTACTGCTGAGGTGGGCCTGAACTTGGTAGGAATAATAATAAAAAGAAAAACAGGTTGGAAGTCTCCTCGTGACTGGTTTCTGGAATCCCATCAGGCTTCACTTTGGTGTAATATAATTTATAACTCCTTCCTAAGAAGAGAAACTTCAATCTCATGGTTCAGAGTCAGGCTTTCAGGGTGGATGCACCAGGAGGTGTAAACATACGAACACTGTGAAAGGTATATGTATTTCAAGGTCGAATGTTAGAGCTCAAAAGTCCTTAGGGGCCATCTTGTCCCACTCACCGCCCCGTCTAGGGACCCCTCATTTCTTCCAGCACTGTAACTCATTTCACAGACCCTTTTGAGAATCTAATGAAAAGTATGGACTCCTGGCCCAAACACATGCACTTACAATACAAAACTTTACATTCAATCAATATATTTGAATCCACATTGCCATTTATTCATTTATTAGGTATTTATTGTGCACCTATTCTGCGTGCACCAGGTACTGTCCTAGTCATGCGGAAGACACAAGTGAATTCCTGCCTTCATCCAACTTACGTCTGTCGTTTGCGTTTATGGATTTTCCCCGAGTCTAAATTTAATATTTTGAACGTCAGAGCTTAAATTATACATTTCTAGAGGAAGCTAAGAACATAATTAACTGCTGAAACATGCCAAGTTGTGAACTGTAGAAATAAGATCTATGTGTTATGATCTAGGAAGGGTTTCTTGCTGGGTACAGAGGCCATCTGTACAGTCTTACGTGCCTTGTCACACTCGTTAGTAATCATGCTGTGGAAGTCAAGCATACTTTGCTGAATAACCCCTCTGACAGGACTGAGACGGTCAAGTCTTGTAGGGTCATTGTGAAGATTAAAGATCAAGGTCAATCCTTCAGCACTGCTAATCTGGTATGACCCTAATCTTCCCGGGTTATGGAGGCACTTTAAGTATGGGCTGGCATTTTCGAATTAAGAATATAATCCAAAATAATGAACGGAATAAATTCAAGAAAACAAATAATGTGGTGTACGTATGTGTTTGTGTTTTTAAAATTCACTTTTCCTCCTTTGCCAGAAAAAATAAAAAAGGATGCTAGTTTTGAAGTATGTTTTCTCAGATTTCACATTTAATTATTATTCCATCCTGTAGGACTTACCCACACTAGGTTTTATTAAAGAGTTTTACAATCCCAAGATCCTTAGTGAATTAAATAAATTCATTTTGAAATAGATTGACCAGACATGTCTTAATGATTAATTAACTCCTCAGGTGCAATGATATCTTGACTTTACCAACTGAGGTGTTCTGTAATTGACCCCTCAAACATGCCCCATCCTGTTTATTCAGAAACTCAAGTTCTCTAAGTTTGAAGAGAAATCTTAGTATTTTAAGAATACTAATTTATTTGGTTCTTATGAGTCCTTCAAGTTGTCAATAGATGATGAAATGTGATATGCCCGATCTTTCTACCATTGCCCCATCTATTTTGGGGCTTTGCAATGCTAGAATGATTTGTAGGAACTCAGTAATTTCAAACACAATGCTTAGGTCTACAGCGAATTACAGCTGATTAAAGATTACCTTAGTGATAACTTTTCTTCATTATTTAACCTAACATGGCTGTGAAATTTGATAGAATACCATCTTAAACTGGTAATTGTCTTACATTTTCACAGTACTTTAGCTGGGATTCTTATTCTGTTGGTCTTTTCCTTTATCTTCAATTTGGCATCCTTATTTGCATTCTAACTTGTAAGATGGCCTAGTTTTTGAAAACAAGAGTTTCTGAACTTACATTTAGAATGTCTCCAACAAGCTAGAATCTATTAAACTATTTAAATCAACATAATCAACCGAAGATAAGGAACATTTTCCTACCCCTCTCATCCCCTCTCCACAGGCCCTGGTTCATGGTCAATGCTGCTTTTAAAATTTAATGAATAACTTAGGTATAAATTGCCTCGTAACTTCTGCCTTAAGTAATATTGCTTCACTTTCAACAACTGGTAACCCACAGCAAACATGAAACAACTGACATTACTCCTCTTCTTTGATTGAGCCCAGACAACCTTCCCAAGAAGCCTGTGATTCTATGGTAATGAATAGGAAGAAACTGAAGATAAAGGGGGAAGACATTTTATTAGTCCTGGAAAGAAAACACAGAATCAAAAAGTCAGAACTTCTCTAGTATGGACATGTGCAAGTTTCACAATCATATTATTAAGTTTTGCATTGGCTCAGGATGTAGTTACCTGATCAGCATGTATCAGATAGATTGGCTGCTACCTGCGTTCCTTTGAAAATACAACCCATAAAATTACAAGATCTAAGCCTGAGGCTAACCTGACAGGTCTTCTAAAGCCAAACGATGGCAGAGAATACTAAGACATGGTTTTTATGATTCAAAAGAAGTCTCCCCATCACAGAACTGCAGCGTGATTAAGGCTAAATCCTTCCTTCTACCTTAAACATAATGTTTCATACTATGCAGCTTCTTACAGCATTGAGAATTGAATGTCTGTCATGTGTATGACCAAGACATATGAAATGGAATAAACTTACATGTTTGCTTGGGCATTTGGAATGAGCATTTTTGTATGACAGTTTTATCTTTTTAGAAGATGCTGCTGTGTGTTTGTGCAGCTGTGGCTTTTCTCATTGAATATGTGTCAGGTCCATTTTTGATGAATGGTTATGGCTCTTGTTTAAAGTTGCTGAGACTCTTTAAGATTTTTGCCTTTTGGTTGGCCAAAGATTTTTCTCCATAGGAACAATGCCATCTGTCAAGGCTGGCACCACGTTTCCTGACCCCATTTTGTTTACCACCTGTCCATACACCATAGTAAGGCATTTTCCTGTTTCCTAGTTTGGAATTGCCTTCTTTCAGGCCATAATCAAACAGCTCATTGGGCATTGCTCTGCGGCCGATACTTTGCACCCCGTAATGCAAACTGGTTTTTACCATAAAGGATAGAAAATTATATGCATTCTACAATTCCATTCTTGGTGATTTGGTTTTGCCATAGAACTATAAGGTTGGAAATATTTTTTTAAGAACATGAATTATGTAAATTCAGAATGTTGTACTTTTTCTGGATGATTTTTAGTTAAAGTCGAGTCATTGTTTTTAAGCCACTAAATGTAATGTTTGTGGTTAGTCCAAGAATCTTAGCCAGAAACACATTGTCCCTAAATACCTGCATGGCACACTGCTTCGGATGCTCAAGTATCGTCTTTCCAGAAAGGTCTTCTCTGACACCCCTACTCTCACTCCCAAGCTGACACTCCTTATCAATTTATCTTGCGTTGCTTTTGAAAATAGTACGTATTAGAGTATGACTTATATGTTCATTTGCTTATTACTTTATGCTGTCTCTAGAGTGTTTAAGAAAAAGCCTTTGTTTCATTCTCTGCTTTATTTCCAGCTCCTAGAACTAGGTGCTCAAAAAATACTTACTAAATGAATGAATGATGAAAGACAGCTGTTTATTTGTAGACCCGTACTTTAGTCTGAGGCCTGCTACTGTACCATCCCTTTTGGTTTATTCCCTCCTTTGAGAATAAATGCCTCAGTGAACAGAGGGTAGCTTAAGTAACAGAATTTAATGTTAGTTTCTCAGTCTATAGTCCTGATAGAAATTCAGCTTGGGTGTTCTACTACTGTAGAAATGTAATGTATAAAGGATACCTCCTTCAGATTTATCATCTAATCCAAAATTTGGATCCAAAAGCTGTTCGTGTCAGTAAATTCCATCAATAAATGGACCTGACTGGCCTTATGGATTAAATTACATTTTGTTTAATCAATATAATTGAGTAGATATCATGGCCGTGTATTTAGTCTAGGACTGAAAAGATTTAAGAATAAATTGGCTTCAACTGAGTGAGTGGATTTTATTAGTCACAACTATAAATTTTCCTGATCATCCTAGTGATTTAAAAGATACAAACTGCATAGTAACCGTTGTCATCTGGTGAGTCCTGAGTATGAGCCCGACATGGTGAAAAGAGGGTTATAGCCCACAGAAGACTCATGGCAGCCAAACAGAGGAGTGGTCCCATTCCCACTTAACAGATGAGAAAGCAAAGACTCAGAGAGAGGTATGAAACCTGGCTAGGGCCCTTAGCTAGGACTTGGCAGAGATGGAATTCAAAGTCCCATGCTCCTGACACCAAATTCTGTCTTCTGGACCTAAATGTTCTCCATGCCTGCTGGTGCTAAGACTAGTGAGAGAGAACACAGAGAGCCCTGACTATCTGAGGGGGCAGAACAAAATGGTTAAACTGAATTGTCTTGAAAATAGAGAATAATGTGGCTTGTTCAGAAATTTTAAAAAATAGAATTCCTTCACCAAGGCTTGGTTTATATAGATTGCTACTCTGTTCTATTCTCATCAGCACCCTGCTTTCTCTATGTGCCCTGTGAAATTTCCACCTGAAATTTCTGACTGTCAGCAGAGAAGTCTTCTAAATAATCCTAAGATGCTCTAAATTGAAAAGATGGCATTAATAGCAGAAAGGGAAAAGAGGGCAATTTGTCTTATGTTTCAATTTCATGATAATAGACTAATTCCATCAATGGAAAAGTATCTTAAACCCCTTCTCTCCTCATTCCATTTCTCTCACAAAAATAGCATCCCTCACTCCAAACTTTCCAAAGTATTCTATAAAAAGTAGTCTTTTTGAAATTCTTGGATTTGGAAATAGTATTTATATTAAAAAAAAAAAGCAGGCTCTAAATGTGACCCATTAGTAGCTGATCAGGAGCTTTCATCCATGAACTAGTTCTGGAGTGGGTCATTGGTATTTTAAGTGCTTTTTGATGATGGAAAATAAATTAGGAGACAATAATATGGAAAAAGACTGTCAGTGGAAAAAATGCAACTGGTGAATTTTACAGAAGCTAAAATCAAACAGAATTTTAAAGGTACTCTTCATTAATTTTTTTTTTTAAGTATACTTGGCAAAATTGTGGAGACAGTAAAAAGATCAGTGGTTGCCAGGGCGAGGAGAGTGGAAGGAATGAATAGGCAGAGTATAGGGGATTTTTAGGGCAGTGAAAATGCCGTATGTATGATACTACAGTGACGGACATATGTCATTATACATTTGTCCAAACCCATAGAACATACAACACTGAGAGTGAACCCTAATGTAAACTATGGACTTTGGGCGGCCATGATGTGTCACTATAAATGTCCCTCTTTGGTGGGGGACATTGACAATGAGGGAGGCCGACATGTGTGAGACACACAGGATATGTGGGAAATCTCTGTACTTTCCTATTAATTTTGCTATAAACTTCAAACTGCTGTAAAAAATAAGGTGTTGTTTTTTTTTTAAATTATACTTTACTATTTCTGTTATCATTTAAGAAGATGAAGTAGCTGAGAGTGACCTGCAACGTATGCTTAGGACAGTATTTCCCCTGCCATGTAGACGCACTCTATAACCCTGTACGTCCATAGCTTGTCTAGAAGGCTGAAATGCTGCCTTGTACTGGAGTTGTGAAATGATTGCTCTAGCTGTTGGCATTGATCATTTAGATTTACTTTTATTCTGTATTTTGATGTACTATCTTTATATAGAAACCTGTATTACATTAATACCTTTCTGTGTGAGAGAGAGTGGAAGCTCCTTCATAATTATGGGAAACCGTCTTTATTTTTTGACATCTGCTTATTTACTGACTCGTAAGTTACTTTTATAGCTAGTTTATAACTAGTTTTATAACGAATTTAGAGGCTTAAAACAAATATGAATTTATTATATTTCTGGATGGCAGAAGTTCAAAATGAATTAGCAGGGCTGTGATCCACCTGGGGATGCCAGGGGAGACTCTGGTCCCTTCCCTTTTCCAGCGTTTAGGGCCGCTGATTTGTGGCCGGCATCCATTGGCATGTGGCCCCTTCCTGCATCTGCAGAGCCAGCAGCCAGAGCATCTTCCAACTGTCAGATCACCTTTCCTGACTGACCCCCTGACCCTCTCTTATAAAGGGACCTTATAACTATGTTGGATCCACCGAGATTATTCAGGATAATTTCCATACCTCAAGATCTGAAATTAACGCATCTGAAAAGTCTCTTTTCCAGTGTAAAGTAACACATTCATGTGCGCCACGGATCAGGACATGGACATCTTTAGGGGACAGTTTTTTTCTGTCTGTCATACTATCTAAGCTTCTAGATACAGATATCTCAAGAAACACATTCCAGCTGACTCTAAACATGACCAAATATTTTTAAGTTTTATTTCGTTACGCAACTAATAATGAATACGCAAATTTATTCTCATTGTAAAATATGCAGATATTATGACCAAATCAAGTCTTGCTTCACCATCACATTTAACTGCCAGGCTCTTCCCTCCAGGATGTATTTTTATAATGATCTTAAAAACTGCTTTATAGTTAACTAATTTGGAACTTGTTTTTGTGATTTCTGTGAGGTAGGGTTTTAATGTTATTATTTTTTAATTTAATAGCTGCTCCAACCCTAGTTTTTGAATAACGTATCATTTCCTCAGTGGCTTAAAACTTAATTTTTTTTTTTTTTTTTTTACAGAGTCTTTGTATATACATAGATCTGTTTCTGGATTCTTTTGATTTATTGATTTTCTGTCCTATTCTTATTTTGACACCAGCCAGATTTAATTTCCCTGTGTTGTTCACATGTCTAGATATGTTTTGATAAGCCCCTTTGTTCTTCTTTTTCAAAAATGTCCTTGACATTCTATGGCTAAGGCCTCTCACATTAACTTTTGTATCAGCCTGTCAAATTCCTTCAAAAATTCTTGTGGAATTTGGATTTAGGTTATACTAAATTTAAGACAAATTTTTGGAGAATTATAATAAATTTCTTCATATATTTAGATGATCATTTCTGTCATTCTGGATAATTTTATGGTTTCCTTAAAAGGCTTTCATATTTTCAGTTAATTTCTATTTTAGAGAGTTTTAAAAAATTCTTTGGACTTATTGTCTTATTGCTCGGGCAAACCACTGCATTACAGTATTTTAATTAAGAAGTGATAGGAAGAAAAAAAAATTTGCCTAGTTTCAGATTTTCATCACATACTAAGTATCATGTTTACTTTTGACCTTTTTTGGATACCTTTTATCTGTTAATGAAGCTTATTTTTAATTTTTCTAAAATATACATTGTTAACTTGGTTTGTAATAATTTGTTTAGACTTTTTTTGTGTGTAATTTATAGTTGTGTCATTGGCTTTTAACTGCTGTGGTCTCAGTAAGAAGCTCTAAGCATTGGGCTGTGTGATCTTTTGAATTTGATGGAGGTTGCCAGGCATTTAGGAGACCGTCCTGCTGCTTTGAGCCATCTACCCATATTCTTGGTTCTTACTTGGGAAGGACACTTCTGTGACGTGCTCTTTTATCCATGATGGACATGATGATGGAGAATTGAACTACTTGGCTGTTTCCACTGAAGGACCCGAATTAATCACTAGAAAGTTCTTGAACCTGACTCTTCCCTAGGCGGTTTTCAATTTCTCGTCTTTCTTTAATTCTACCTCATCTGTTGAAAAAGGAATGCTTTCAAAAAATTAAAAATGGATTTAAAAAATCCTTTTTCTTTTCACCTGAGTGTTATGGATTTGCACATTAAAAAAAAAAAAGTCTCTCCTAGTAATTAATGGTGGGAAGAGGGATTAGCAGCATGTGATCAGTTTGTTCTTAGATAGGAATAGTTCAGGAGACCTGTGGAAGTGGTTTCATTTTTATTTTTCGAATAGGTACACAGTGCATGCCCTACAATAGACCACGTGGGAATTGCCTGCTTGCCCTCTGAGACAACTCTTAAGCATCTTTGTTCTATTAAAGTCACCTCTACATCATTTCTGTTGTCATTCTGTTAGCTCGAACTTAGTCAAGTGTGAGATGACTAACTGTAATAGCCAGCGGTTTTTGCCATGTTTAGTAGATATCAGACCCCGGATTTAAACCAAGTTTTCTCCCTCCAAAGTCTGTGCTCTTTTTATTATGCCATAATACCCCTATTATTTACCAAATAGAATCAGAAATGTGTTTTGGTACAGACTAAGTGTTATCTATTGAACCTTACCATTTAAGTGACTGTCCTGGACGGGCTGACCCTGTGGTCACCTCGGACTTCCTTTTTTTATTCTCCACCTTGCAGATAACTGCCAGTCTCTCTTCCCACTGCCCAAATCCCCAAGCCTGTGTGATATTTCTGTTTTATTTTCAGCGCTCCTGCATCCAAAACCTAAGTTGGAGCCTTTGTCGTAAGCCAAGTTTACAAGCATAAGTTTCCCTTTGGCCCCTTTCTAGGTTCCCCGTTGCTCTCCTCCGCCAGAAGGGAGATGCTGCTGCTTCCACATGGACTCCTCGGGGGTCATTCTCTGCCCAGATTGTGATCGGAGGTTGCCAAGACCATATGGAAATGCGGCTCCTCCACCATGCGCGGGCATGGCTCCTATTCCAGTCCTTTCCTCGTGGACAGGCTCCAGTCCCCTCCTCATGCTTGCTGCATTACGTTTCGCATAAACTGCCAGACCTTGCTGGGAGGTCCTAGTAATACAACAGCCTTCTACCCCTGAAAACCGACCTTAGATGGAGTTTGGAGAAGCTCTTTCATTTTAATTTTGCCAAGATGTAAATCAGGCCAGCTCTTATACAGATCACTAAGTAAATGCTTTATTGCCTTCCAAGGTAGCCCACCATGACCTTTACTAGCTTTCTTTTTGTGTAGTAAAAGGTACACCACTGTCAGCGTTGTTTAGGAAGTAGCTGAATAAAAGGTGTCAGGAAGTATGTTCTTAAATATTGATATTTAGTAGCCAGTGTGCTGCTAAACTAGCTATATATTTTTGTATTCTTGACTGTCTTTTCAGATGGTTATTTCTAGTGATTTTTTTCTTCATTTCAATGTTTTGAAATTGTAAAAAGCGCCTCAATTTCCTCTAGATTTTTTTTTTTTACTGAGTGACTATATAAAATGAGATATATAAAATCCCCATAAGATATGAAAGTTTTCTATGTGTTTTCGTTTTTTATTGTCATCACAAAGAAACCCTCATTGGGTAAATTGAAACAGGGAGCAAAAATTGACCTAAAATTACCTCACACAATTTGCGATTGGGAACATAATAGGACTAATATGTAAACATATGAGCTTCTTTGCAACTTCTAACATCTCAAAGTTCGAGTCGTTTAGGAGAACAAATCTCTGGGCTCCGGCGCTATTGTAAATCAAGAGGCAACGTCATGAACTGTGTGTTGCAAAACTGAGCTCAAAGGTTTTCAAGTTAACAGCTTATAATGAAGCCTCTCGTTGAATGGGATTCAGGGTCCATATTTTACATTTTTAGACGTCCGTTAGGTTCTCATCTGATGCCACAGTGTGCGTAGGTTTCGTTTCAGCCATGCTTAGGCTCCTAGTTACAACCTGTAGCCATGGCCCCAGTTCTTTCCTGATGAATTGGTAAATACCCATTGGTCCTCTGTGTGCTTACTGTGCACCAGGTTTTCCTGCTGTCACTTGCCTATTCATCTGTAAGCATTGCTCACTATTTGATATTTAGTTCAACTCGTTTATGAGGTTGACTTTGGTGTTATTTATTAATGACATAGTTGGTATTAGTGTTTCTTAGGAAAAAAAAAACTAACACGGCATACATCGCAATTGAAAAGAAAGGTTCAGGTATGAGATAATGTAGAGGTAATTTGCTTTAGGTGGAGTGAATAGTAGGTGCCAAGGCTGTGAGGTGAGAACAAACTTGGCATTGTTCTATGAATAGAAAAAAAGACAATAAGGCTTGAGTTAATGAGTCAGAGTTGCAGGGAGGGAGAAGGTTGGAGGGCTTGTCAGAGAATTAGAACACTTTAGTTTTATAGACTGTGCTAAGGAATTGGGATTTTCTTCTCAGTGTGATGGGAAGGCAGAAGAACAATTTAAGTGCAGGGTGATGTTATCTGGCTCAGTGCTGACAATAGTTCTAAAACATTAATTCCTGATAAAATGGCTTTGTAAGCCATCAAGTTGTTTTGGTCAGAAAAGTACTCCAAACCAATAGCCAACATTTATTTAAAGATAAACACTGTAGCCGTTGATTGCAATTATAGGCAGAGACAAGACGAGGAGATGACCACTTTTATTTAATATTGTTTAGAAACTCTAGCTAATGTTATAAAGCAAATAAAATAATAGCATTTATTTTAAATATATGTAAAAATGTTAACATCATATTTAAATAAAGACACAATTTTAAAATAACCATTTTATAACAGATGTAATTTCATTGGAGGGAAAATGAAAATTATTATAATAATTTGCAAATAATATAACTGAAAACTAGGATATGCAAAAAAAATCAATAATTACAAAGTAAATATCCTGGCATAAAAACAATAGTTTCCTTCACATCAGCAAAAAGCAACCCCAAGGTATAATAGGAAAAACCCTAGATACTTAAGAAAGTATATAAGAAGGCTAATGAAAAATTCCAGAGTCACAGAAAAGTAAGCTTGAGAAAGAGAGAGACATACCATGTTCCCAGGCGGGAAATCTAATATGTTAAAGCTGACAATTCTTCCTGAATAAATGGAAATTTAAGGCAATCTCAATTAAAGTCACTTGGACCTGATACACAAAGAGCAGACTCTGAATATTCAGAAGGCCTGGGGAGGGGGGGAAACAACATGTCCAGCTTCTCCATCAGACAAAGAAACGTGCACTTCTTTTGAATATGAAATGTTGCCTGATTGGCGAGGATAAAAAGTACATTGATGCCTCTGACTGATGTGGGGAGAGACGGTCAGTCGTAAGAACACGTTCTAAGGATAAGAGCTACTGTATTAGGTAGGGGCTCAGGTAGAAAGATAAGTGCTGTGTGTAATCTGATGGTGGAGAAGGATACAGAATCAATGACGAGGTCTACAGAATTAGGAGGAAAGGCTTTATCGATAAACATTTAAAGTGCTGCTGTTAAACGAAACGATCTGTGTTTATCTTTGTCGAAAAGGTTATAATGCAGCCCTGGATCTATCTAGGTAGGGACGACAAAGCCAAGTCCAGGATAATGAGAAAATAATGATAACATAGCATAAAAAACACTTTCCTGAGGTGTAATTTACCTGAAATAAAATGCACTCATTTTAAGTCATACCATGAGATAAGCTTTGACAAACGCGTAACCACCCTCCCAATTAAGACACACACTTCCTTCACTCCAGAAAGTTCTCTCACGCTCCCTTGCAGTCATTCTCTCATGCCCGCACTCCAGGCAGCCTGTGAGATGCTTTCTATAATTATCAACCAGTGCTTTTTTTTCTTTTCCATAATTTCACATAAATGGATTAATGAAAATGTGCACAGTAGCCCCGCTTACCTTCTTGAACTTTACCGTACTCATCTGTCACTTAGTCTCCAGCAACAGGTTTCAGAGATGCTCAGCCAGTTTGGGGAGCATTTTGTCTGGTGATGCCTTCCTCTCTGGTATCCTGCTCTGCAAACGCAGTCACTTAAACTCTTCTGTCCACTTGTTGAGACGATTCTTTTATTTGTAGGGTATCCTTTATGTTCTGCATAGAGACATTCCCACCATTTGACCCTCTTGCCAAGACGAGGGGTGTAGAATAATAGACCTGGGCTTTTATCTATTTTTTTTCAAATTAAATTTATTGACATGACATTGGTTGCTAACATACAAGTTCCAGGTGTACAATATTCTATCATCTGTATATTCCATCATGCGCTCACCGCCCAAAGTCTAGTCTCCTTCTGTCACTGTATATTTGACCCCCTTTCCCCTCTTCCTCTTCCCCCACCTCTCTTCCCCTCTGTTGTTTGTGTCTATTAGTTAGTTTGTTTGTTCATTTGTTGCTTTTTGTTTTATGTCCCACCTATGTGTGAAATCATATGGTTCTTGTCCTTTTGCATTTGAGTTATTTTACTCAGCATGATCCTCTCAAGATCCAACTATGTTATTAAAAATGGCAATATTTTATCTTCTTTATGGCTAAGTAGTATTCCATTGTATAGATGTACCACGTATTCTTTATCCATTCTTCACTTGAAGGACACTTTGGTTGTTTCCGTTCTTGGCTATTGTGACTAATGCTGCCGTGAACATAGGGGTGCATATCTCTTTACAAATAAATGGTTTTCAAATTTTCAGGTAGAGCTGGCCTTTTTGCGATTTCGATCACGTAGAGAACAGCGCTCTGGAGACCGAGGCATTGGGTTTATCCCTTGGTACCTTTTAGAGCTTCTTTCCAAACCGATGGACACTCAGACTGTGCTTTAAAGGGTTTAGGTAGCATTTTTTCATTTACAAAAAACCCCGTACATATGCACCAGGATTACCAGCTCACTGTGACACCAAAGAAAAATGTCCTCCAAGCAGGACGGGGGTGTCGGCTGATGATGCATAAAGATGACAGTAGAAAGTGCCATCTGGTGTTTCAGAGATGATGATATGAAAGAGAAAATACAGTGCCAGCGACAACAACCCCTCAGAAAACAGCAATAGCGGCAAAGGTTTCTGTTCTGCCCACTCCGTTTTCCTTTTCTGTTCCTCTTTTCTCAGTTTATCCGGGCACCGAGCTCTAAGTGTTAGTCGCTGAATGAGTTATTGTCTTAAGGCGCCTGCATTTGAACAGAACGTGTCTAGAAATAAGGCATTAATAATAAAGAAATAATGATAGAGTTTCTAGCAGCAGTAACAGACTTATGGGGAGGATTGCATCTGTGCGTGATTGTGTGTGTGTGTGTGTGTGTGTGTGTGTGTGTGTGTGTGTTCCACAGAAACTTCATTTCCTAAGAGGCAAATCTTGAGAATTACATGTATTATTAAGTGTATTCCCCACAACAGAATACCAAACAATCATCAAAAAGAATAAGATGCATTTATACCTGTATGTTTGTGCATAAATTAATAATTAATAATAATAATTGTAATAGCATATATGGAGAAAAAAGGATGGAGATGATGTATTGTACTCTATTAATAATGGTCATCTCTGGAGGGTAGATTTTTTGGGGAGGAGGACTTTCCTTTTCAAAATTAATTACTTCTGTAGTGTTTGAACTTTGTATAATCTGGATAATCAGAAAAATAAGTAATAAAACTCAGGGGAACTGCCAGCTTTGCCTAAGCAAAGACTCTGGTAAATCATAAAGCAAGCAACATATAAAACACATCAGTTTAAGTGCATAGATAATGATTTTCTTATTTTTTTTATTATTATTATTTAGGCAAGGAAATCCTTAGTTGATCTCACAGATTGCAAGGACCTTGTCAGTTTACAGTCCCTTATTTTTTTATTGTTACACCTACAGCACCTGGTCTTCCCAGCTGGTCTCCCATCCAAGTACTAACCAGGCCCGACCCTGCTTAGCTTCCGAGATCAGACGGGATCAGGCTTGTTCAGGGTAGCATGGCCATCGACTTAGCTTAAGTGTTTAAGTATTTTCCTTAGGTTCAATTAAGAGAGAAGGTGCTTTCTATTTTAAGACTGTGAAGATGAAGAACCCAAGTTATATTTTCTGTTTCACGAACAATGAGCATCTCACTTGCAATGAGTTAAGGGAAGTTTCATGAAGAAAGGAAACGTTCAGAGCGATGGCCGTGAGAGAGAAAGGAGAAGAGCATAACGAGACGCAAGGATGTGTTCCAAGAGGTGAGCATGCGACTGGATTAAAGTATTGAAGGGACAGTTTCGAGAAGGGGATCGGTCATGATGAGGGAGACAGCAACAGCGGCAGCAACCGCCCTCGCTAAGCAGTGTGCGAGGCACTTCGTGTGGCTCACCTCATTCACTCCTCACGTCGGCTCGGGGAGGACCCTCACTGCGTTGAGCCTCACATCCTTCCTTGTAAAATGGGTGACTTAACTGTCTCATGCACGGGCTTGTTGTGAGGTTGAATGACATGATGGGTATACAAGGCTTGCATGGCGTTTGGGACACGGTAGGATGCACTGCCTGTCCGCTGCCGTTATTATCCTAATCTCCACCTTATAGACGTGGGCACGGAATCTGAACCTTGCCCAAGGTCCAAGAACTAATCAATGCCAGAGCCGACATCGGAATCTGTGCTCGTCTGTTTCCAAACCTGTTTCAATAGTCATGCGAAAAAGCTACAGTTTGGAGTCCTGTATAAACTCCCTGAGGATTCCACTGGTTTGGATGATGGTTTTGCGGTCATGATGTACAAATGTGCCCGATTAAGACCGATTGTTTTAGTATTGACTGTTGGTGATATAAGCATAATTAGAGACGTCAACAGAAACAGATCATGTGGTTTCTAAAGACAAGACTATGCTCTATAGGTAGAATTATTAGGCTAGAATGTAGAATTAGTAGGTTAGGATGCGACCACCATGCTTTCAAAGGCCAGTATGAGAGAACAGCATGTTGCCCTGTGGCGACTCTGGCACCAAAGTGGCAGATGGCTCGGCCCAGGACTCTGACTTCCCGGCACAGTAATTTTGCCAGTGTAACGGAACCTGCTCCAAGGAAAAGCTTATGATGAGATGGGGCAGGGCAAGGTGTTACCTTAGCTGCCGCTGCTTTGTAAGGATAATCAGACGAGTCACCTTCATTAAGGAAGTTATTCTGGTGACTGAAGAGGAAACCAGAGACACAGGAGCAAAGGAGAGAGGGTTGCATGTCTTTAGCCAGAGCTCAGTGATGCTGGAAGCTGGGCTCTCCGGCCAGGAAGCATGTTTTAAACAGGCAAGTCCATCGTCATGCGTGCTCTGATGGAAAATGCAGAGCCTGGAGTAGCAGGGTAGGGTGGTGCTGACTCTAGTGCAGCTTGTCCTAAACGAAATCGATTTCCTGCCTTTGCATGCTAGGGAGAAACTCCTGGTGAAGTTATTCAGACTGGAAAAAAAAAATGTTTCCTGAAGGGTCAGGGATTGAGAAATGAGGGTGTGTTAAAAGGGCAGCAAGAATGGGGCCGCAAAGCAGATATTTTAGATATTTTAGAATCAGACCCATATACCTGGCATAGAATGAGAATCATGATGGGCAGAGAAGATGCACTTGAATATAACCCAAAAGCCAGAGCAGGTTAGTTCAGCCTATTCGTCTCTCTTGTCTGGCACCACCATCTGCTCTAAGCCAAACTCACTGTGAGACACAGTTGGTTGGCATATCAGTGGGTAGTACCTGTCTGTTCATAGTTCGCAGGAGGGAATTTGAGGCAGAAAGCAGATTCTTAAATTGCAGTTGCCCATATCTGTTTTACCAAATATGTAGACAGAAGGAAATCTTGAACTTGTAAAAATGACAGGGGAATGTCCATTCACTTAACCACATAGGAAGTGCCTGTTTCTCTCATCTCCAGTCGGATCCACGATGAAGGGCAGACTTCTGAGCCAGTGGGGCTACAGCGAGAGTGACAGTGAGAAGGACGCTGCCTACATTGTCAGCAGGACAACATGCCCTGGCATTAGGGGGGAGGGGTGGAGGAAATAAAAGGCGAAAGGAAAATCAGAGGAGCATAGAAGCAGGGAGGTGTGTTGGCAGATTGGGCCTGGAGTGTTTTTAGAACGTGGAGCTCTAGTCGTTCTGTGACCATTTAAAGATTTGATCTCTCTTTGCTGTGGACTGATGTGCCCTTCTACAGTCATAATGAAGCCTCATCCCCAGAGTGATGCTCGTACGAGATGAGGCCTTTGGGACCAGGTTATGAGGGTGGTGCCCTCATGAATGGGATTAGTGCTGTTAATTAAAAAAAAAAATGAAGGGGACTCTGGAGAGCCCCCCTATTCCTTGCGCCGTGTGGGGATATGAGGAAATAGCCATCTCCAACCTGGAAGAGGGTCCTTACGAGAGAGAACTCATCTATGCTGGCATCCTAGTCTCAGGCGTCCAACCTCCAGAACTGTGTGAAAGAAATTTCTGTTGTTTATAAGCCACTCAGTCTGTGGTATTCTATTATAGCAGCCCAAACTGACTAAGTCTTATTATGCCAACACACAACAGTGACAGTTTGTGCTGGTAGGATAATCAAATGATTTGGGGAGGGGTGCCAGATATTTTTTACTTTTTTATATGTTCTAGTCAGTCTATGGTAAATGTATATTAGTTATGTAAAGAAATAAATGAAGACCTCAACATAACTTGTATTGAGTGGTAGCTATAAAGAACAAAAACAACCAGTGAGCAGTCCTATGTCCCCTGGGCTTTAAAGATATCTGAGAAGGTCACATGCCCCTTGCCCTCACATCCCCATGCTCCTCACTTCCCTGTGCTAACACCCTGTTTCTGGTCATCTCTCAAAGATCACGTTTACGCCAGCAGGAGAGTGTAAAGGATAGTTCATGGATCTCGCTTTGGTTTTATACGAGGTCCCTATTCACAAGGCGTATTAGCAGACATGGTTAGAATAATGTAACACACAAAAGGGTCTTAAGGTTTGTTCATACATGGTATGTTCCAAAAATTTGGAATGTTCCAGAATGTCTTTCTGCCTCCCTTTTGTTCCTGTGAACAAAATCTTTGCTAGAGCGCAGGTGCGTCCCCTGAGCTGGTCGTCCTTGAGGGAACAAGCACTGTGCCAGAAGCCAGTGGAAGCACTTTGCTTAGACATCTGAACATCAATTTTATAATTACTTGCTAGGTAGCAACCTTGACTACTGTAGAATGTGGTTGTCGCCCAGCACTACGTAAGGAGCTGGGCGGGCCTGCTGGCACCCGGTCCCAGCCACACAGCAGGAAACGTGAAGGAGACGGAGCTTGTGAAGGGTTCGTGCTGTGGAAGACAAATGTGCTGTGTGTGCTGCATCATCGTTAGTGCTGACTTCATATAAAAAAGAGTAAATTCAGAAATAAAGCACTAGAGTTTGTCTTTATTAGGTGTGTCTTATAAACTTTTTCATGTTATGGTGCCTTGAAGCATCAAAAGATGCTGCTAGAAACATGATGTTAGACCATCTAAGAAGCCTAATCTGTGGAAAATTAAACTAGTTGTTTCTGAGACTCTTTGTAGAGATTAAAGATGAGTAATTCTTGTTCAAAATGAAGAGAGAAAAAAATTTTCTAGCCCTCTCCCCCACCCCCCCCACACAAATTTTATGTTTTATGTTTTAGCTTTGATTCAATTTCTTTTAGGAAAATGACATTGCCATTGCTGGAAATTAACAAGTGGATGAATCCACTAAAAATCTTGCATTAAGCAGAGAGATGTTGTTCCTCTATCACAAATAAATAACTGCGCATAGCACGGACCTCTGTGCTTCTGTTCGCTCGCCAGTGCTTTAGAAAAGGCAGCACCATTCCTTCCCCAAGCTCTCAGGTAGCAGCTCGACTCTCTCCATTCTTATCACGACCACAGAGAAAAGCTTCACTCTGAAGGGTTCTGAGGGAATCCGTGTTGAAGAACCGAGTTCTCGAAGAACCCTTTGGAGATGAAGGATTCATCTCTGTCAGCCAATGGAAAACTCATTTGATTTTCTAGAAGTACGTATTTGTTCTCTTTTGACTCTGCTGCTCCAGTGGGCAATTCGTAGCAAAAGACACATTCGTGGGCGTCTAAGAGAACAAGGGATGATACAAATCCATGCATTAATGCACCGCTTTCATCTGGCTTTACAAACGATTTACCATTTGTTCGATTTTTCCTCTGGGAAATTGGAAAAATGCTTTCACTGGCCTCTGGCACAGTGCTCGTTCCCTGCAAGGAAGACCAGCTCAGGGATACACCTGCGCTCTAGCAAAGATTTTGTTCCCCGGAACGAAAGGGAGGCGGAAAGACATTCTGGAACATTCCAAAGCGCTTGGAATACGCCACGGAGTAGCAGACCGGCTTGCATGTTAGATCATTCTGATCATAATGTCTGCTAATACCTTTTGCGAACAAGGACCTTTGTAACTTTAGCAAAGGGAAGTAATGACATCAGCAGCTCTCACTAGACCTCAAAAATATATAATTGTCAGCAGCATGACAATTTTTTTTTTACATCAGTAAAAATGGATATGTTTTTGGTCAATAAATACAGGAAACTGCTTTTACGGTTATCAGCAAAACAAGAATCAAAACAAGCAGAGATATGCAAAACATTTTTTTTTTTTGGAGCTCAATTTTTAGCCTTATGTACAAAGGTCATGCAAAACAAAGCAAAATGAACATAATAGAAAGCAAGACAAATTTCTAGTGGAAGGAGTTGTCAAGAATTGTGAAGGGTCTGAGTAGGTTTTACCCTGTTTACAAGCTAGCAAGTTAGCCTGACGCAGTTTGATGGATGCTGGCAGAAGACATGAGACTCCTGGGTCACATATGAAGGCTTATTTATCATGTACAGAAATAGCAGTAGCCGGGATATCTACATTTTTGCGCTGATTTTCTGAGGCCCTATTTCCTGAGGGTGGTGTGAAGAGAGGCAAATTTCACTTGTACATACAGTGGGCTGCATTATAGGAGAGGAGCTCTGAGCTCTGGGCCTCTGGATCTATTATAACGGACAGTAAGCATGCTATTCTTCTGCTCTTGAGTTAGATATTACCTTTATTAAACCGAAGAGGACCATGCCTGCCCTTTGCTTTAGAACATTATCTCTATCTCACAAGGCTGTGAGCAAAATTTTTCTTAGCTCTCAAAGGAGATGTTATTTCTGCCTTCAAAGCTGTTTACTAGGTGAACATCCTAGAAATAATAATCTGGAACAAAAGGTAGTATCGATTCACTTGCAAGATGTATAGAATTGTGAAAGACCCATGGAGAATTGTCTCCCAATAAGGGTATTTGTGATGTTAGAGATTCTAGTCTTAACCATTAGCAGGTGACTTCAGACAGTCAACCATTCATCCTCAGTGAGTGACTCATTCATCCGGTCAATGAGTCAGTCAGTCATTTAACAAACATTTAGTGCATGCTTGCCATGTACCAGACACTGTGTAAGGAATTAGAAAGACCAAAAAAAAAAAAAAAAAAAAAAAAAAAAAAAAAAAGAAGAAGAAGAAGAAGAATTAGAGTACATATCCTTACATTCTTGAGGAGATAACACAATAGCGAAAACTTAAAAAGATAATAATATTCACCAGCAGAAATAATGCTGTATGTTCACCATAGTTTTCTCTTCCTGGGAACATACAAAAAAAGTAAATTTTCAGACTTTCCTGTATTTCTCATTAGATTGGGGACATGTGACTTACTTCTGGTAATTGAACGTAGGCATAAGCAATGGAAGCTAGTGGCCGACCAGGTCCTTCAAACGTCCCATAGGACCCTGAAGTTCTTCTTCCCCAGCCATGGCGTCCGTGGAAGTCTGCAAGAGACACATCAAATTTGCACAAGCAAGAAATAAACTTTTGCTATCTCCTGTTTACAAGGAAACACAATATAATGTACTAAACATGATAATAGAGACATATTATTCCTAGTATCATGAACAAACTCGGGGCAAGAATGCTAGCTTATTTATTTCATTTAGAGCTCTTAGCATGGGATGTGGAAGAAGGATTATACTTGACTTTTGAGTCAAGAAGATTGTTATGATCATTAGGGGCATAAAGTCAAAGGAAAAGCTTTTCGGTTAGTTATTTTTTTAAGATAAGAAATGTTTAATGTGTCCATAGGTGAAGAAATAAAGAAATAAATAAACAGAGAGAGATAGGATAAAGTTATGGGAAGAAAGGGTGGAAAAATAAGATCTGATGTGCAGGTAAGGAAATGACCTCTTCTCCTTAACCACCCTGTGGGATCCAGGAGAAATAAGCATTGGAGTGATGGCTTTGCAGAGAGCTTATTTTATTTAAGGCAGGGAGGTGGAGAAATCATTAAGGGATTAGAGTGTAGATTCTAAGCGTTAACAGAAAAAATAGTATTGTCTTTCTATTGATACTTTGCTGGAGCATTTACAAACATCTCATTTAATCCACACAATATTAGGTAAAGTAGTTGTCATATCATATTATTTTAGAGATGAAGCAACTGAGACTCCTAGAGGTAAAGTAATTGACCAAGATTGTATAACTAGAATGTGGCAGAGCCAGGTTTTCCATCAACTCTATCTGGCTCCACGCTGCTCCTTCACTACAATCAGGTAAGAGAGACCTAAGGAACAAACCCTTTAGTACTCTTGGAGAATCTTAATCAGTTGCCTGTCAGTGCCCTTCATGTCACACTGCCTGTGTCTGGGGGACAGCAATCTGCCACGGCTGGTTGTTATTGACCACTTTTCACCAATTTGGCTTCATGGAATTAAGTGATTTGAATGGTGGTTCGTTTAGCTAGCACTCATTCACGACCTTCCAATGTGCAAGCCAATAGAGAGGGAATTAAAAGGTGATATCATACCTTTACTATTCTCAGCAGTGGTTGCCTGATTACCTTTTTTAGAAGTATCCTGGTTCCTTTAAAAATGTAAGCATATATTGCACGACTGTGAGAGTGACTGAGCAACTCACGGTATGAGGCTTACGTAAAGTTTTGAAAAACATTTATGTGACTTATTAAAATAACCTTTAGGATCTGAAATCAGAGATCCAAAATTGTATTTGTTCAAATAGGTTATACTCTCTAAACCTAAGAAATACATAGTTCATAATAAATTACAGAAGTAACATTTAACGTTAGCCTTTATGATGGAATGAAATGGATATTGATAGTGACATGTGCACTCATGCTGGGAAGCTGGAAGAATTACAGAAAAGGTTTGGTAGCGATTTCGTGGAAGGTACCTGGAGCATCACAGTAAAGACTATTCAGAAATGGAAGGGTGCTAGATTATCAGGTGACGTAAATGCACAGCATGTACATATGGGCTTTGCCGATGCTCCTGTCTCGGTCTTAAGAATGGTGTATCTTCCTTCCATAAGGCACCGCTTGCTCACTGCAGGTTTTCAACCTTGATGAGATTCAGGTTAAAGTGACCCATCTAGTCCAGCATTATACATTCCCACAGCTGCCCAGTGAAGGGATCATTTCTGTCCCCTGGGAGCATACTTTTCCCAGAAGAGTTCTCTGGGTGACATGACTGACATGCCTGAAAATGGCCAAAAAAACCTTAGTACATTTTATGGCTTAGAGATGTGATCTACATGCCAAGTGTGAGCCCTTGACTGAAAAAGGCCATGTTCCCGGTTGAGTCCTAAGCAGTCACACGGAGGGAGTTACCCAGGTGTTGCGGGGATAGTAAAAAGGCAGAGTCTGGGAGCCATCCTTGTTTCAACATCTGCCTTCCTGTGTGGTCCAAGTGCACTAGTCTGTTCTTAATTTTTCCAACTTCAGTCTTGCTGCCTAGAATTTGCGTTCTGATGCTTGCTTGGTTAACTTCCTGTTGACTAATAGGGACAGTGTTCTAGAAACGTGCTGCATGGTCCAAACTTACTTATGGTTCCGATACTGAAAATTAATTATCAATAACGATTAGAAGTTAAGTAAATCTGCTTTAAGAACTATAATCTTTTAATACAATTTAATACACTTACTAGCATTTCCGTAAATCTCTAAAACACTTAATAATAATTGGCAGTATGGTTTTATTAAGTCTGTACTATAGAGCAACTGTATAGACTTGGGAATGCCCAGCCTCATCCATGGCCACCGGGCCCCTACGTTCTAATTTCTAATAATCTCCTTTTAGCTCCTCACACAGGCTGTTCTTTCCCACCTCCAGGGTTCATTCCAAACACCTTAAAGGCTTTTCCTCTGGAAAGACTTTCCTGTTCATTTATCTGCCTTCCAGATCTGATTTTGGTCCCCCTCATTTTTTATATGACCCCACATTGCTCTTGTCATAGATTTTATCACTGTGTATTGTGATCATTTGATTAATTTTCTGCCTCCCTCATGATTCATAAGCCCCATGAGAGCAGTGCCCACTCCAGTTTTATCCTTTGCATCACACCTCCTATCATAACTAATGCCTACCATTGGTAAGTAATCATTAAATATTGGGAGATAGGATGAATGTCTGGAGCCTACTTATTCACTTTGTCAATGATAGTTTTCTCATCGGGAATAGCTTTGAAGGTAACATCTTGCTCTGAGGGATGTTGCCAGGATCAGATGAGATAGTATGGGTCAATGTATTTTGTAATCTATAAAGATGTTAATTATTACTCAGTCTTCTCAATTGTGTTCACATTCCATTTGCAATATGTTAATTCGTATTGCATTTTTTGTTGCTTTTAACACTAGTTTGAAATTCTTTCATATTCAAATGTTTTTTATTCTCCAAGAAAACTAAAAGGAACAGAATATTTCATTTATTTTTCTTTTCTTTTATAACAGTGTCACCCCAAGAAAGTTACAGAAAATTTAAGGCAGATATTTTATGACCTATCAATTGTTTTGTTTTGTGATTTTGTTTTGTGATTTTGTTGAACATATGTTCACCAAATGTTCAACCAAACTATATTTTTATTCTAAGAAATTATGTTTTTCTATTTGACAGTTAACATAATAAGTAAATAAATAGAAAATTAATGCTTGTATTCTTATCAAAATTGGATACTGTGATTCCAGATCCATTGATATTTCATCTAGCTATGTGAGCCAATAAATAATTAACTATATAGATTAGTTAATCATAACAGTATTTGGGTTTTCATGTACACTGATAAGATGCATTATTTAAAAAGTAAATATGGAATTTATTTCTTAATAAATATCTATTTATTACCATTAAAATGTTTTGGAAGAGAAAACATGTTGAGTTAATTATAGGTTTGGGGTACAGATTTAATAAGTGATTAAACACAGCAGAAGAAATGATTAGCAAGCTAGAGAATAGGTTCACAGAAAAACATCCACATTGAAGCATCTAGGAAAAATTTAGGACAAATATGATGTGGTAAGAAGATCTAATGTTTCAGAGTCCTACAAAAAAGGAAGGATGAGAAATGACCAAATTTGAAGAGATAATGGTTAGAAATGTTCTAAACCCAATTATAAATGTCAAGACAGATTAAATAGTTTACAAATCCCATATGGAACAAAATCAAAGAAAAGCACACATGAGCAGATCAGAGTACAGCTGCTTAAAAAAAAAAAAGTTCTTAAAAGCATCCATCCAAAGAAACAAAAACACATTATCAAAGGAACATAATAAGACTAAAAGAAGTCTTCTCAGCAGTAATTATGAAGACAACAGATACCATTTTTAAAGTCATAAAAAATGATTGCTGACCCATAAGTACATTTTTAAAAAATGAAGGTGGAATAAACCACAAGGAAAAAAACCCTGAGAGAATGTGTCATCAGCAAACACATACTAAAAGAAATACCAAAGGGAGTTCTTCATTAGAAGGAGAATGGTCCCAGATGGGGTCAAGGCAGTGCAGGAAGGAATGAAGAACAATGGAAATATATTATTGGGTAAACCTATGCAAATATCGACTTTTTAAAGGTGATGTCTAATGTATGTAGAATTTAAATATATAAAACTATAACACCAATTTGGGACTGAGGAAAATGGAGTTAAGAAAGCAGTGAAAGAACAAATTTAGGTTAGACTCTAATAAGTAAAAGATGCCTATGGTAATCGCTAAACACGAAAGAATAATATAAATATAAATATATCATTACTAAGTTAATCACAATTTAAAAATGAAAGAAATTATTAATTTAAAAGATACAAGAAATTTAAAAAATCGGAAGCATGAAACAGGTCAAGTAAAAAACGAATGGTAAAATGTAAGATTTAAGCTCAAATATAGCACTTATACCATTAAATGTGAACTGACGGACTAATGAAATTAAATATTGCAAAGGTCTTCAGACTGGGTTAAAGACAAAACACAAATCTCAACTGCTTATAAGAGACACAGTTTAAAATAAGGACATAGAAAAAGAAAGAAAGAAAGAAAGAAAGAAAGAAAGAAAGAAAGAAAGAAAGAAAGAAAGAAAGAAAGAAAGAGAAGAAAAGAAAGAAAGAAAGAAAGAAAGAAAGAAAGAAGAAAGAAAGAAAGAAAGAAAGAAAGAAAAGAAAAGAAAAAAGAAAAGAAAAGAAAAGAAAAGAAAGGACTTTGAAATATTGAAAGAAAAACAGTGGAAAAATATGCCACATGAACATAAGCAAAAATATATGTATTTTTAAATTGAAGTATAGTTGGTATACAATCTTACAGTGGTTATATTACTTTCAGATGTACAATATATTGGTTAGACATTTCTATACCTTTTGGTTTAATCATAGTAAATGTCGATGGAGCAAATATTGAGGGTAAATAAGTATTATTCAGGGCAAAGAAATACATTTGATGAGGCTAAACTGTCAATTCATCAGGAAGATATAACAAACTCACATGTGTATCCAGACAGTATTACCTATTGCTTCCTCTCTCCCCCTTCCTCCCTTCTTCGCCGCCCCCCTCCGCCAGCATATAACAAATCAATATGAGAAAAACAGGACAATCTAATTAATACATCAAAAAAGTGTTAGACCAGAACTTCCCAAAGAAGTGTATCCAGTTGACCAATAAACATTAAACTTTAATGCTTAAAGTTTTAGTCATTAGGAAAATAAAAGTTAAAACATGATGAGGATGTAGAACAAGTAACTTTTCTATACTACTGGTGGGAATTTAAATTCCTAAACCACTTTGAAAACTGCTTGACAGCACACATAACCAGACTCAGCAGTGCCACTCCCAGGTTTATTCCCAAGATAAGTGTCACATACGTGCAGCAGGCGACAGGTACCAGGATGTTCAGAGCAGCGTCTTTCACAATAGTCCCAAGCAACTCAAGTGCTCATCAGTGGCATCGATAAACAAATCTGGATATACTGCTACAAGCCAACTATGGAACAGTGAAAACTTCTGCGATATCATGGTTAAATCTCACAAACTATTGAGTGGAAGAAGTCAAATAAGAGTACATTTATGTGTCCTTCATTGGATTCCACTTATTTAGAGTTCAAAAACAGTGAAAACTAATCTCTGGTGATAGAAGTTAGATGAGCAGTAACTACCTTTCAAGTGGCAGTTGCTGGGATGCGGCACCAAGGAGATGCTTGGGATGCGGGTAGAATTCCAAATCTTGATCTGCATGGTAGTCGGACGGGTGTGTTTTCTTCTGTAAAAATTCTTTGAGCTGTATACTTAAGATGTGTGCATTTTTCTGTATGTATGTTATACTTTTTTTTTTTTTTTAAAGTGGGCTATACCTTCTGATAGCTTGTGTCAGCCATGCCTGCAGGGTTAGTCTTGGCCTACTAATTTCTATTTATAATAGAAAATGTTTAGCATTTCTATAAATAAATCAATGGGCTTGGTCAATGTATGGTTCTAGAATTTGTGTTCTATCTTAAGATACAACTAAATCCATTTCATTAGAATATTCATCAGAGAACTAAGCAGAAATAGTGCAACACACACATTTTCTCCAATAATAGAGAGAGCAATTGGTTTTTTTTTAGTACACAAATCGTTCACTTATTTCCTCTGCTTCTGTCAAGCATAGATTGCTTCACATTTCTTTCTTTTCTGTTGCCTACAGGAAAACGCAGTAATCACGACTCAGCTCCAAAATGATGGCTTTTGTCATCTGCGGTTTAGTGGCTGACCATCAATTTGCCTCGATGTCATGGTAGCATCCCTCCCTGCATCTGAGCTCTGTCTCACAGTGACCCAGAGGACCAGATGCCTTCGCTCTTGCATAAACTGCACTCTGGCTGAGCACCTGCTACTGTCACTTTGTTCAGGGAAGTTAGCCATCCAAATAATGAAATAATTATGTAATTGGTATTTGTGGATACTATTTTCCAAAGTGAAAAGGGAGGGGACGAAGTTTTGGCTGATAAGAGGAGGGTGAAAGTGCTTTTTTCCTTGGAGTATAAATAACCTTCCACCCATAATCTGCTTAATGACCTCGCCCCTTTATTCTAGAACCTCAGTGTAATTTAGACTTGATGGACTTTGTGAGAAGTCTTACCTAATCAGGATGGTCTCTCTGATTGAAGGGGCCATTATTCCACGATTTGGGCTGTTACCGATATTGCTTCAGTATCACAAGAGAGGCAAGACTTGATGCATCAGAAGAAGCAGGGTTCAGGGAGTGCAGGCTTTCATCTTTTACACTCCATTGTGAGAAAAGGCTGAGTGGTCAAGGATTAACGCTGCATGATTACGTTTTGCTGTCTTTTGGTGTGGGTCAGTTTAGTGGCTACTGTGTAGCATGCATGTGATGCTAAGGCTTCCTTACACCATGGTACCCTAAAGTATATTTATTTAAAACTTTTAAGCTTTTTGTTTAGTAAATATTTTTTTTTCTAGTTGAGTGTTAAAATAACATGTGATAGAGAATATTATAGAATAGTCATTCAGCCAAAAAGTTCAGAATAAATGAATTAACTGCCTACAGTGTTCTTCCTGTCCCCATTCATCCTTCAGAAAGGTAGGCACAGCAGTGGCACAGGGAAATTATTTTCTCAGACATAATGCTGTGGTCAGAAACATCCCCTCACAGGCTACACCTCATTACCTTTGTTAATGAAATTGAAATTGAACCTAGGGTAAGGATTTCTCTCTCTGATTCAAATGCTAACCCTGCTACACACTTTTTCACCGAGAAGGCTATCAATAGGGCTGCCTTAAGCTTCCTTCTCTTCCCTTAGATATAAGTAGACACATAAATGGAGGAGGCTTACATTGAGCTTTAATGCATCAGAGGCAACCTTTAAAGTCAGCGTCTCATCCTTTTCCTCCAAGAGCTAATTTCAGGGTTATCTATTATGGGGTAAAAAAATTCAGCTCATGAGCAAGTTAGATTCACTTAGAATTTAAATAAAGAAAATAAAGTTGCATTTTTGCATATCTACTTGTGACTTTAAATTTCAAACCTCCATCCTTGGTAAGGAAGAGAGGCTGCAGAAGAAAAGAAAGGGAATTATGGTTAATCTTTCTGAAAATGCAAATAATTATAATAAACTAATAATAGCCATATGGTCACCAGCATTTTACACTCAGAGATTAATGTGCTAGAAGTCCCACAGCTAACAGGTGTTGGAACTGGGCTGCAAACCCAGAGAGATGGGTAGCAGGCTATCTACCCAGGACCCACAACTGTACTGCTGCTGTAAGAGAAAAAGGAGATGGAAAAGAAATAACCAAGTCAACGGTAATTTGCAAAATATAAGGAGAACTGACATTTTTTGGAAATACAAAGAAGTTAGAGATGATGGAAAATTGAGAAGGGGGATGGAGAATGAATAAATGAGGTTCCCAGGAGGCAGGAAGGGAAAGGATTAGAAGTGGGTGAGAACAGGAACAGAAAAGAGAAAGAGAAAGAGAAAAACAGGTGAAGGCAAAAGTGCTCGTAGCATTGAGAAATCATCATTTCTTAGAAGGTTTCTACGCTTACAATAGGGAAGGCACATTGCAATCTTCTGAGAGTCAGGAAGTCATGGGTGGGATCGAGGGTGACAGGTTGAACAGAGCAACGCGTGGGTGCAGGAGGGATGAAGTCCTCATGTAAGATGTGTGGGAACTGCCTTTTGGTGGTATATACTGTTATTTTTTAAAAATTTCAAACCTTCATAATTTACATCTTGCGATTGATTAAGTGAAATGACTGGATTATTAAGTGTGAGTGCAGTGACAAAAAATGACTTGCAGCCCACCGGTTTCGACACACCCTGGCTGGTATGAGTTTAAATACACAGCACGTTCTCCCGGGAACTGCTAAGTGTCTATTGAAAGATTAAATTTTAGTTTGAAGACTTTTCAAACAAAGGTGTACGATAGTATCGAAATTGATGCCGATAATTCTAAATCAGAATCTCCATCTCTTATACACAAGGAAAGTAAAGAGGAAGAAGACCAACTAGACATGCTTTCTTTCAATAAGCACCTCTCACCCTCAATGTAAAGATTTCTGTCTCAGATCTCTCCCCCCAACCCAAGTAAAAGTCTTCAAAAAAATTGCTTTATAAGACGAGAGATAGGGTTACTTGAAGATGAACACGCTAGAAGAAAATTTTCTGATTGACGTAACACTATCTCAACATTCTACTTGCAGGCAAAGGATAAAAATTTTTAACTGAAGCTTAAAATATTGGCTGAACAATTTAGCTGACATGTTCACGCGTGCACGCTTGTTGCACTTTGTCTTTCAAAGCTGCATTTAAAAAAAATACCTGAAAAAATGTTTTATTTAAAATTTTTTACTATTTCTTCTTATCTTTAACTTATATTAGTGTTTAACTAATTTTCTGATAATACTTTAATCATCTGATAGTTAAATCAGAATTAGAATGTGTTTAAATTTATGCATTAAAATTTACATTTTTACCTAATTTTTAAAATTTGAAATCTGTTACATTTTTTGTTTCATGGGTCTTAAAAATATGAATTCGGAATACTTTTAAAGTGAAATACTGGTATTAGTGTAGTATTTCAAAATTAGAATGAATAAATACCGAAATGCTAGTTTATCATTTTGCTGCCGTAACGTAATCAATGCAGTGGGAGAAACAAGCCCTGAAAGGAGTAATCACGGTTTTCCATCTCTGCTTGGAGTTAATTAAAGCCAAAGGCATCTAATAAGCTGAGGGCAGAGGGAGGGGCACTGAAGCTGGAATCTAGTTAAAACACGCTATCATCCTCTCCGTTGGTGACTCAGCCAAGAGCCGTTGGAAGAATGAGGCACGCTGGTGATTTGAAGTGAAAAGTGGTTTGCTACAGAGAATTAGATGCTTAAAAAATTATGGCAAAGGTTGAAGGAATGCACAGTAGTCTGGGTCTCTATGAAAGATTCCTAGAAGAAGTAGCTGAACTGGCCTGCCGGGGAAGCGGCCGTCCTCCGCCACGATCGGAGAGCCGATGGATCAGGAGGGGCTTCTAGAACTGGGGCGATCGAGGGCAGTCTGACATTGGTGCAACCCAGGATCGCGAAGCTCCCGGCCCTACTGCTCCAACTGCCCCTGGACCACAACAAACTTGCCACTGGGATGCTGGAACATGGATTCCACTTGCCACCACCCTACCGCAGTTCCCTTTCAACACCCACGAAGAAAATGACTGGACGTGGCTCTGCCATTGCAGGAAAACCTGCGCCTTCAGATCTTCGCTTGCCAAAAGCACCAGGAACGCGGCCTCTGTGCCACTTCTGCTTCCAAATCGCACACGAATGGAGCTAAGCGGCGACTCAACATCACATCCAGAATTCCGCCGTAACCGCGTACATCTTACTTTTAGTTTTGCGCTGTCTGTAGTTCAAGAAAACACAACTAGCAAGAAATGCAGTTGAGCAAACGTCATAACCACTACAACTGGATGATGAAACTGCACCGTGACGAGTACGTATTAAATATGGATTGTCATGACATGGTAGGAAGTTACAATAAGAGACCTATGTCCACTTGCAGGAGGTATCTAAAGTAATCAGAATCATGGAAACCATAGAATGGTAGTTGCCAGGGGCTGGGCGGCCGGAAGAATAGGGAGTCGTCATTCAATGGTGTAGAGTTTTAGTCACACAAGATGAAAAAGTTCTAGAGATCTGTCGTACGACAATGTGCAAGTAGTTCATACCATACTGTACACACTTAAAAATTGTTAAGAGCAAATTTGTGTTGTGTGTGTGTTTTCTTTACTACAATAATAAAAATAATTTTCTTTTTAACAAGCTAAAAAAAGAAAAAGAAAGAACTCATGTAGTTCAGGGACTCGGCAGCTGCCTCCAAATTCTGGGCAGTGCTGGTCGTTGTTGACAGTGAACCACACTTGGAATGGTGCCCATCAGTTATCCTCACCTCAAACTCAAACGTCAAACGTGCTGGGTTTATTTTGTGGTCATTTTTGTAATGTTAAGGATGAAATCACCTAAAAGCAATACCTACCTACAAAAGGCAATATTTGATTATCTCATCATTTTAAAAGATAAATAATTGCTGTCAAATTAAATTAGCATTTCTTCCACAGAAACTCAGGCTGGAAAAACATTCTGAGTGCTGGTATCATAAATATTTTAACCTAAACAGTGCTGCTTATACAGAATTTAACAGATCGAGGTGAAACTTCCAAAATAAATCACCCTAATAGAACATCTAACATAGAGCCTCTCAGCCACTTGCAAGACCACTAATCTGTTATGAAGTTTGTCATTCTCTTCTTTGTGTTTTACAAACATGTTTGAAAATTTAAATCACGCAAAGAATGAAGGATGGGTACAGCAGAAGGGTCGTATTTGATCTTTGTACTTAGATACTTATTTTATGCGTAATAGGGCCAAGCACCTAAAGTATAAAATTAAAAACGTTCTGGAGGTTGCAAATGACTATAATTCCTGCAGTCGGCAGCCAGCTCCAGTAAAACCAAAACTCCATATAAGTTTCATGTCAAAATTATTTTAGTGTTTTGTGTGTTTGTTGTTTGTAAGCTTGTGGGTTAATTGATTTTTGAAGGGAGAATAGAGATAAAACTTTATCAAGGACTTGAATTTATCCAATGTTCATATTTATAAAGCTTGCATATATTTCTTAAGATTATTTGTTTTCAGTTCGTGAATAACTTCTTATTTGTAATTTCCAGATCAATTTTTTCTAAAGTCTCATTTTCTATTCCCAAATATGGTGGCGGCATCTTTGAAAAAGTGAAATTGCAGCAACGTGATCCATTGCCTATATTCAGAATCAGTATTTTTCCAGGTCATCAAAAAATATGAGTTTGATTGCATCGCCTCATTCAGTCCAAGTTTTTGCTTTTTCCAGGGATATGTTTAATGGCTTTTAAAGAGGAAGTTTATCCTCCTACCCTTTTCTGGGATTGAAGTTCTTAGCATATTACAAAGGAGAAACAATATTCCAACTGTTCCCTGACCTCACCCCCTCAAAGGTTGGGTTTCTAACCGAAAGCATTTTAGTATGGAGATATAGATTTTGCACATGTTTCTTATCTCAGTAAAACTGACTGCAAAGGTCAAGTTTAAGGTGATCTCTTTAAACCCACTGGATTCCCTCACCCTGATGTCTCTTTCATTCTTCTTTATAGATAATTTGACAATTTCCAGAACTGAACCATACAACACAGAGACTCTGAATCACAAGCCAACTCTTGGAATGAAAATGAAAACTTCAGTTCATTGTATGGTATCCAGATATCTGGATGTTTGATATGGGAAAGAGAACACATCTGGATTATGCTCTCTGTGCCAGGACCGTGGATGGCAGCAGAGGTAAGGAGAAAGAGAAGGACCAGAACTAAGAGAACTGAGGGGAAATCGGGGCAGGGGAGAGGGAGCAGGCCAGACCACACACAAGAAGCACCCAGGATATGAAGGTCAAGGATGAGAGGTGGGGCATGTGAAGGGGAGGAAGTCAGAGGAAGGCCAGGTTATTCAGGATCATATTAGCTTTTGGCTTAGCTGAAGTACAGGCTAGATGCCTCCAATGTTATCAGAAATACAACCTTTTTAACAAATGAAAAACCAAGAAATTAGTTTCATCAGTTTTGTTCTGTATTTCTAAGAGTTTTCATATTTTCCTGACATTTAGCTCAAAGATCAGCCTTTTGCCCAGGGTCACTTTTTGACATGATTCAGAGGCTCCAAAGGCATTCTGGTACCACAGAGTGACAGCCACACTAGTAGAGATCTAATCTTTATTTTCAAATTAAAAATCTCCTTGGAGGAGTGGCAAAGTAAGTCATGAACAGTCTAGTTTGCATGGAATGAGTTAGGGAATATTTTCTTTGCTTCTATTTTGCGGAAAAGATTATGGAGAATTAATATTTCTTTCTTAAAGCTTTGGCAAAATTTATCAGTGAAATCATCTGGGCTTATGTTTCTTTTTTGAGGGAAGGTTATTAATTATTGATTTAATTTCTTTAACAGATACAGACCTATTTAGATAGTCCATTTCTTCTTGTGTGGATTTTGGTAATTGGTGTCTCTCAACGAATTGGTCCACTTTATCTAAGTTATTGAATATGTGAGCATAGAATTCTCTATAGGATTCCTTTATTATCCTTTAAAAAACTTTATTGAGGAATAATTGACAAACGTAATTGCTTTCACAGCATCCCACAAATTTTAATGTTATATTTTCATTTGGTTAAAATACTTTAAAAATATTTTGAGACTTCTTTGACTCACTCTACTTAAAATTATAAACTTTAAAATTTAATACTCCTAATCTCTTTCCTTGCTTTACTTTTTTCAAACCCCTCTATTACTTGTAACCTTCTAATATACCATGTAATTTCTTTATTATGCATTTTTTTATTGTTTCTCTTTCTGTTAGGATATGAATTCTATAAGGGCAGAGTTCAGGAAGCTTCTTCAGCTTTGTTTAATAATATCGTTCAAGTATCTAGACCTGTGCCACATGTACAATAGGCACTTAATACATATTTGTGATTGAAGTAAGAGGAATTTTATAAAAAGCTTGACACATAGAATGTGAGAGGTGAAGAAACAGTGCCTTTGAACCAGGATTTTTTAGCTTTGGATATTGACGTATTTTTAATTAAAAAATTTTTGCTTTATAAATTCTACATGGATTTCTGATACATGAAACTCTGATGTCTGAGTGAAGATTTTGTGCCCATTTGATCTCATCTGATCAGAACAGAACATGCTTTTAATACAATGCACTAGACATATTTTTATGTCTCTGAACTCTAACTGATTACAAATTCTGGCAACCATGAGTCAGAGACCTATGATTTCCAGTTATACCATAACATTATTTACTCTGTAAATCATAGCACAGAATCATATTTTCATGTCTATAAGGAAAGGAAGAATTTATGTAATATGATTAATCAAGGTATCATTCATGTTTGGGCACACACAAAAACAAGTGGCGTGATTTTTCTCACATGTTATGATTGGCCAAATCGATTAGGATATGGGATGTCTGACCGAAATCCTGAGGGCCAGATTCGAAGCAGAGATTCATGCTCTATAAGAGTTAAGCTGTAACACCTATTTTATTTCATTTTTCTGTCACAAAATATCATTTAATAGAAGAATATGCTTCAGTGGATATCCAAGAAATATCCATCATCACTAAAGGTGCATGTCTAAGGCATTGCACTGATGCTGTTGATAAAGCGTATCCTGGCTATTTATAGGCATACAGAAATTTAAATAGAAATTTTATTACCTGAAAAACACCAAAGAACCTCTACTTTCATACAACTTGCTCAACCTTCTCTTTACTTCCATCCTGCCTCGCTCTAAGCGAAGAGGACTATCGGAAAGTCGAAAATAAGCCTTCATAGCATGTCCATCATGCATACGGTTAGGGGAAGGAAATGAGCTAACGTAGAGGAGTAGAATTCTTATTCTATCAGTCATTATCTCTCTTGTCGAACTCTTCCATTTCCAACTGTCTTGCCTGTGGATGGGTGTGGGAGATGATGTAGAAGACTGCACACCGACTAACTGTATTTCCAAGACGACTTTGCAAGCTCATGTCTATTTGGGTCCTGCAGAGGGGGGCATTAATGGAAAACTGGCAGATGGGAGGGAGGGACAGTGCTTCCCTACGCCCCCGCTCCTGGTGCTGCTCAGACAACAGCTGCAGCAGTCTCGAGAGTGCGGATTCCTCCAGGTGTCGTGGTGTAGAGCGAACTAGCAGCGGCACATCAACCTCTGTTCAGACCAGATTATGGTTTCGAAGCAACAGTAGCGTGCCGATCTTTAAGTTGCAACCCCTCTCTCTTTTTGGCTCTTCCATCCCCTCCAACACCTTTCTAACCACCTTCCTTCACTAATTGACGGATTTATCCAAGTGAGTTTTCTTTTCTGACGAGTCTAGCTGTAACAGATAGTATGAACAGCGATCCTAGAAAACAACCCCTCGAAAATGGAATCTGGGATTTATTATCGGCTTGAACATGAGGTAACCTCAAATGACAAAGGACAATGAAATACTCAGAATCTGTGGATTGTAGTGGCCTGGGGCAAATTGTCTCTTAAAGGAAAGACTTCAAGAGACCAATTGTCTGCTGTGAGTAGCAATGATGATTGCAAGGATTCTAAGTTTTGTTGTCTGCTTCTGACTTCACTCAAGAGTTACAGAAAGAAAAGAAGAAAGCTCAGGATTTTAATCTCTGAGCTCCATGCTTAGTCAGACAACCAGAGATCTTTACTGGTGGCTCAGAAAGAATATTTTATGTGCTGTAGTCTATAAACTCAGGACTGATGCCGAAAATCGGACCCAAAATCTTTTCCCGTGGGCTATAGAATTACAATGTAATTCAAATTCACTGCTCACTAGGCCTTTTACATGAAAGTTAGGGTGTTGATTTGTAAGGAATGGAACCTTGAGAACTTGACATAGGAATGCAAAGTTCTGAAGTACAAAATATATCGACAGCCCGCTTCATAATTGGTAAACTCAAGGACTAGGGTATAAAGACAGGTTTGAGTCTGCACAAAAGAGAATTGTGTTCCCTCACTCAGTTTCCAGACCTGAGGTAGTTCAAAGAACCAGGCCCACCTAAATGAAGGAAAAGCTTGGTATCCTTGAAGAAGGTCCCGGGACACTGTAAGACATAAATACTATAAACCCTCTTACAATCCTTCCGCCGAAGGGATCTGAATCCATCTACCAGGATGACCATGGACTGAGAGAAGGGAAATACCCAGACCTTTAGAGAATTATAAATCAGCAATTCTGAATTGCTCATCACTGAGGCTGTCAAATACCTTTGTGGGCCAACTAAAAGTGTATGAAGTTCTGATCTGATTACATGTCATAGTGGGTCCCATACTATCGTGATTTTCCTACTTCCCTAATGCATAGTTGAAATGACATTTTGACAATAGGTAGAATCCCTACCATGAATTTGTGAACTATGGATTGAGGGATATTATTGTAGACAGGAATACAAGGAAGCTCTTGAAACTTGCCATTTCTACCAAACTGTAAACTAAAAGCAATATCTTATCCCAAAGGAATCACAGAGATTTGTGACAATATCAAAAATGTTTTAAATGTAGTTGATTCTTGTCACCAACCTAATTAATATTGCCTTTAGTGTGGAAGGCAGATGAATCTTGCAGAATGTGGGGTTTTGTAAGTATAATCATGTGATAAATAATTCCATTTATAAAAGCCAAATATAAACACAAGCTATAGAGCAAATCAATATAGCCCTTGGAACATAGTATATTGTTATTGATCCAGCAATATTTTTTCTTCCCATTACTAACTACTAATGAACATTTTGCTCTTGTCTGTCGAGGACAGAAGTACACCTTCACTCAGGGTTTTTATTCTCATATTCTCTTGATTATACTCATATCTGTAAGGACCTTGATTATCTCACCTTCTATGGAGCACCATGATGATCCATTAAATAGATCATAGTAAGCTGCTTGGTTCTGCTAATGAGGAAGTAGCAACTGCTCTCAATATCTTAGAACAGTGATTCACAAAGTGTGGTCCCTGGATCAGCATCATCAACACCCCGGAACACGTGAAAAATTCTCCAGCCTCAGCCCTACCCAAAATCAGAAATTTGGGGTGGATCAGTCTGTTTTGATGAGCCCTCAGGATAGTTCTAATGCCCACTAAAGTTTGAGAATCACTGCCTTTGAAAGTCATATGTGTGTGAGAAGGTAGGAGATAAGCCACACAAAAATTCAAGAGTCTGACGCTGGCTGAGTGGAGTTTTAGGAGTCTTCGGGGGCATCACCTCTAAAATAAAACAAGTTGCTGCTTCTTGCGCTACTCACCACTATGAAAGAGGCAAAATGCTTCGTGTTCCTTCTTTGCATTGTTGAGAGAAATGATACCAATTTCAGTGTTCCGCTTTAGTATTTACTAAGTAACTTGCAAGGCTACAAAATAGTGGCGCTTGGGGCTCTGCCATCGGGATTTTACAGCCAGCAGTTCCAATGGGTGTCCAAGTGTCTATGACAGATGCGGATTCTCTCTTCTGTTCCTGATGTGCCTGTAATAGAGACTTCTAGAGCAGGGGAAGGTTTTGGAGGAAAGCTCTGCCCTCTTCTACAAGCAACCACTCTCTCTCCGGCAACAGTTTCTGGTTTGCTTTTTGGTCCTGGCAAAAACAAAACAAAACAAAACAAAACAAACAAACAAAAAAAACACGATACTTGATCATGAGATATCTGAACTTCCCATTACAAACAGGGTATTATCTGATCTACCAAGCCCTAAACAGGACTATGGGCAGCAGTATTCTGTCACTAAGTGGAAGCAGGGTATATGAGATCAGACTTGATTAGATCCTGAAACTATGCATGACCATAACCCCCTCTTCCGCTTTGTGGCTGGCATCCTTCGGTCTGCCCCTAGCATCTCATGGGTAGTTTGGAGGACACCATGGCCTCTTCTGCAAACAAGAGCTGCCCCTCTGAGAAATAGCTCCTGACTGGCTCCTTCTGGTCACATAGTAGAAGAAGAAAGACTGAGACCTGGTTTATGGATGGTCTGGTCTGCATGACGCCTTGGTAGGAGATTGATAAGCAGGAGGAAGGAGGACGCCATTGCCACTCTGCTTCCGGAGGCGCCTCAGGCAGCCACAGCAGCAGTGGGAAAAGCCAGCTTCTCAGCGGCGCCTGGATTCTCACTCGGTGGCGGTTGTAACTGTAGTTGTACCTGTAGACGTGTCAGTGCCTTCTGTAGCATCAGTGAGAATGTGTGTGACCCGTTTGAGGGGAGTGCGGGCTCCTGTCCGGGTGCAGTGGTGGCAGGAGCTGGCAGTGGCGGTGATAGCAGCTTTCCTGTGGTGGCACAGTCACCAAGGTCACGCCTCTCCCTTTTGCTCTTACAGCCCTTCTTGTGTCGTTGTTACTGACTCCCGGTGTTAAATCCCTCTCTGTTTGAAATCTCTAGAGTGGTTTCTGTTTTCCTGAGTGGACACTGACATATCAGTCATTTTCTTTCATTTCTTACAGAAATACTGAGAAAGACATTATTACCTACTTTTTACAACGAGGAAACAGAGACTCAGAGATATGAAATAACCTGCCCAAAGGTGCAGAACCTAGCGAGAGAATCCGTGATGACGCACTAGTCCGAAGCTGGCTCTTTCGTAGTATCGTACAGAGACTGAAACCACCACGTAGCATGTTCTTTGTGGCCTGTACTACCTGGGGAACAGGAGCCACTGACGGTGTGGCCGTAATTTTTCTGTCACAGCTGCTGAGTGAAGTGCATTCCTTAGCCTTTGTTATATCCCTTTTCTTCAAACTATCTAAAATTGTAGCATTCCAGAGAAACAGCTAGGTTTTATTATGTAGCGATGGTTGTGAGTAAATATGAAGAATTAAGCCCTTCAGCTTGCCATATGTTATAGCATTAGCACTAGACGCCTAGACATTGTTTTATAGCGAAGAGCAGCCTCCTTCCATCTCCTGTTTTATTTGTGTTTGTGATTCTAAGGTTCTGAGGAACGAGGGAGAATTAGAGATGATCTTCAACTCCTAAGATGTTTATTCTAAGAGTAAATATAAGAAAATATATAAGGAAGAGTGAGTGAGACAGTAAGCCAGATTCTCTGTTTTCCCTTTTCCCTTACTTTCATAAATAGCACCAAATGAGATTATGGTTGCTGTGAGTACACAGTTGGTGCTAACTACATGCTGACTAACTTACTGACTTGTGGGTTAAGAGTTCAGCTCAGGAAAATTTCCAATATTGCAGTTTAGCAATTATTTTGGGGGGGGGATGGAGGGGTGCGTTGCCTACGAAGAAGTTGGGTTCCTCACAGATCACATCGTTTTGTCTACACTAGGGGCCACCTGGCACTGATTTAAAAACTGATGACACTTATGTTCTCTCTTTGACAAGGCTCAGACTCAAATATCATGTAAAAATATATTCATATAAAAAGTCCTGGAAATTGGTGGGCGACACAGATCGCTATCATTTTTCTACTGAGGCCAGGAAGAGCAGTCTTCTCTTGAGTTCACAAAGAGTGTGACAGCCAACATGGATTCAGTCTCTAAGAACGTGCTCTGCAGTGTCTCCTCCATAAAGGAGGATGATATAGATGAGAAACGTATCTGTTGACTGTAATTCTTCCAGAGTGCTAACAGCATGTCTGGGTAATGGCACTGTGGGTGCCTTTATTCCCTAGACATTTCCAATAAATATTCATTAGGTATAAAATGATTTTCAAAAAATAAAATAAAATAAAAATGCAAAAGCTTTCAGAGCAAAAGGCATTTTCAAGCTAACAAAGCTTAGGACATTAGGGGCTCATATTTGTCCCCTTGGAACCAGTGGTGTTCCAGGTGCCGAACAAGCTTATTGACTTGAAATGAAACAGGATGTTCTCTTCCAAAATCATAGAAAAATGAATTAATACAGAGGATTGTGTATTTGGTCTTTGATTCTTCTTCAGTCTTTGAGACTTGCTACCATGTTTCTGCCGCTAGCAAGGAAAAAAAAGGAATGACTAACAGACAACAATATTAAAGCAAACATTTGAAAATGTGATTCCTCCAAATGTTAAATCGTGTTAGTCTTCTCAGGCTGTCATAATGAAACACCACAAACTAGGTGACCTAAACAACAGAAATCCGTTTGCTCACAATTCTGGAGTCCAAGGTTAAGGCTCCAACAGGGTTTGGTTTCCGTTCAAGAACCCTCTGCCTGGTTTGTAGAAGGCCGCTTTGTCCTCACCTGGCCTTTCCTGTGCGCTCTCTGGTGCCTCTTCTTATGAGGACACTAATCTTCTCAGATCAGGACTTCACCCTATGACCTCGGTTAACTATGCTGACTTCTGTGGAGGCCCTGTCTCCACAGACAGCCACGCGGGGGCTAAAGCTTCAACATGTGAATTTTGAGGGGATCAAACATTCAGTCCCGTGACATATAGCTACTCTCAGTCCTCCTGAGTGGCTCAGATGGACACACAGAATGCAAATATCTGAGAAAATGTTGTTCTACCTTAAACGATACCCTTGTCTGTATCACTGGTACATGACGTTCTGAGAAAAACGCCATTGTTTTTGGCGTTTGGCTCTCCTCACTGGATGCAAAAGACACTAACAGGGTAATTTTAAACTCCTTGGTGGTTATGGCCAATTATGTTATTGCCTCTCTGAAGATGCTCAGAGCACCAATAAAATGCATTTATTCTAATATTCATTTCACATGTTTCTTAGAAATTCATACAAGGTCTGTTTCTTTCCCCCCTCTCCCCTCCACCTTTTTTTTTCTTTCTTTTCTGTTTTGGTGTGTGTGGAATGTTGACTTCAGAGTCTGATTTATTTTGTTCAAAGAAATTTATACAAAGTGAAATTACGGAAATTACTTAACAGTTCTGTGCCTTGTTACAACAGGGCTAACGACAGTCTCCACACCCAAGGCTTATTGTAAGCATCGGGATGATCCATGTTCAGCCCTCAGGAAAGGGCCTGGCATTCTTTATCACCCAGGTAAGGGACAGAGATATAAGATATAGTTGAAACCACTTATGCCAATTAAATTATTCTTTTTTAAATAAGAAAGCTCAAAAAATGGTACAGGCTTTAGCGCAACCAAGTTGAACTTCATACTCTGGTGCTCTGTTATTGCATTTCATCCCAATCAGCTGCTTTTCTCCATCCTTGGAGGTTTCAAATGTAAGATCTACGTCTGTTCCTGAGTCACCCAGCTTTGGCTTCTAACCTAGACCGTTTTCTTCATAGGCTGAGGAATTAGAAGGTCACATAGCGTCTGAAGTCGGTGTCCACCAGGCCTTCTCTCCCCTTCCTCCTGATAGCGTTTCCTATTCCACGTGAAGTCACCACATTCATCACACGCACCACTGATTTTAAGGACAAGTCAGGACTTTCTCCCTAAATAGTCCGCATTCCACTGCCGGGATGTCGCTGCTTTTCAGGTGATGGCTAAATTAGCTGCCGGCCTGCTCCAGCCTGTAGCAACTGCCCTGTCACCAGTTTTGACATGTTATCCTCAACAAATCGATTCTTTCCTCCACTAGTAAAACTGAAAAGTCGTAGCTACTCAGATAATGTCCAGTTAAACTGCCTTCTGTCAAGCATTTTAAATTTTAGCTTTGCTCTGCTAACGAATGAATGCGGTGAAAGGCAAGGTGTAATTAGCACTAATAGCGCGCTTTTATAATCCCATCCCACCTGACTCCCAGCTAAAAGTCACTGTATTTCACAATTTAATGAGCAGTGAGTACGTAGGATGTGCACCTATGTTTATGGAGTCAGTGGTTTAACCCAGTTCACTCCTTTTCGGCTTTTGGGTCTTGCTTCTGGGAAATGACTTGGAGCAGACTACCTTTTGAAGCTGTTTTGAAAATGACCTTGTTTCTGTCTCCTCACTCAGCTCTCTCCAGGGAATATTTTGTTCTAGGACATCATGCTCAAGCCCATGGTGGGTGCTCCAGAAGGGGGAAAAAAATGATTTTCAAATAAGAGTTCTCGATTTCCCAGGAAAAAAAAAATGACTAAAGAGAAATAAATAGAACAAAAGTTTTAAAAGAAGAAAATACTCTTTCTAACACTGCGATGTAGCAATGCTGAAAATCTCTCTTTAGCCCACCATCATTCCCAACCCACTTCCCTAATGTTAAATCTATTAGAGAAGAATTCCGATCTGGTTGATGTTAGATCAATGAACCCAACTCTGTCTGGGGGCTTCCATGAACTCAGTGTCACCTCTCAGCTGGATTCTGTGTATTACTATTACAGGATTGCTTTATGTCCAGAATCTTTCTTTAGGCCGATAAATCTCTTTTGAGTGCATATTAATAACCACTAAACACACTGTTAGGAGAGGGAGATGGAGATAATGAGTATGCCACAGTTTCTTCTTTTAAGGAGCTAATTCCAGAGGAAGGTAAAAGGCTACATAAAGAAGCAATCACAAGGCATGAGGCCCATGTCATCATCAGGATCTGGACACGGTTCAATGGAGGAATTGGTCTGCGAGCCAGCGAAGGGTTAGACGGTAGTCAGGAATGGCTTTCTAGTGGAGATAAGAAACCCCGAACGGGCTTTTGCAGGATGGACAGAGGTGTTCTTGGTACATACACATGGTGAAAGTGTTACAGGGAGGGAGAATGAAAGGGAACAGGATGAATTTCAGGGAGACAGAGCAGTAGATGTTCAAATGTTTGAAAAAGCATAAGGTAGTCAGTCTCCCACTAAAAATTTAGGCAAATCTGTTTCTCCAGACAAACTATAAAATGAACTTCAGCTTCAGGAACTTAATGACAAGAGAAAAACTCATACAGATTGGAGAATTTCAGTGAGTGAGAGGACCATAGAGGGCTTCTAGATAAGCTTGTGTTTGGTGGTCTGAGGAGTCCCGGGGTACAAGGAGGGACCCCGTGGAACACTAGTGGTGCCGGGGCGGGGGGCTGGGGGAGGTCGTGGAGGCACGTAGGCCGAAAGAGCTGGGCTCTTCCTCTCCCAGCCCCTTACTTCAACCAGAGAAAGGTCTCAGTAGCTCTGGTGTTGGGCTTCTGGTTTTATGAATGAAAAATTGGAGCCCAGAGAGGCTCAGCAACTCACTCAAGATCACTTAGCTAACTTATCACAGAGATGAACCAGAAAACCAGGTTCTTGACGTGCAGTTCAGTTCTTTCTTTAAATCATACTATACCGCTGCCTCCAAATTCAAGTCATCAATGAATTAAAATTTGTAGAACAATACTGGTTTTAAAATGAAAAAATATATATAGATGACTTGAGCACCATATTTATAGGCTGTAAATACATTTTCATCAGACACATTCCCATGTTGCATTGGTAGGGAGGGCTGCTCTGCCTCTACCTGGTGGGTCAGAGAAACGCCCATGATTTAGTGCTTATTGCACTGATGTTGGGAGGGGCCAAGATGTTCCACTGGTGTCACTGCTGAATTACTGCTCAGTGTTGTTCTACTAGTGACAGCTGTTGCTTCTTTTGCTTTGGAGTTCTCCCCATACCTCTGACTCTGGCTGCCTCTGAGACACCAGGAACTTTCTTGTACCACTGATCCGTTCAACAGTCTTGGTCATCCAACTTATTATTGATAGGAGAGGATTAAAGGTGTTTATATTAACATTCTAGACACATACTTCCTTCTGAGACATAATTCTCTCACGTTTTTACCCAATATTTACATAAACATATCACTCTGGGGATGTTATACTTAATATTTCTAGGCTTTGCGAATCAATTCAGTGTCGGCTTTTGGATTTTTGGTTCTCGCTCACTAATCCATCTATTGATTTATTTGAGTGCCTACTGTGAGACAATCTTTGTTCAATGAAAAATAAATACAAAGTCCTTGCTTTCCAAAAGATTATATTTTACTAAATTAAATGAAAACATTCTTTATTTGAGCAATTATTCATATTTCTATCGTTGTTTTGGGTCTATATGGATGCACCTGTTACATATTGATAGTCTATGAAAAGTAGTAATAAATTCCTGTGTCTTTATGACTCAAAACTGATTAGATAAGTTAAATTTGTTTAAGTACTCATGGAGTATCATCTCAAATGAATTACTACTAGATTCTGGTCAAAATTGAGGTTACAACGGAAGTTCGCATTTCTGCTTGGTCTTAAGATAAGTGATAAAATAATGCATCTTAGGCCCAGTGGACAAAAATTCCTATTAAAGGCTGAGTCGAGTTCCTCAAAATGCTTATGTTGAAATCCTAACCCCCAGTACCTCAGAATATGTTTGTGTTTTGAAGATAAGGTCTTTAAAGAGGTAATGAAGTTAAAATGAGGTCATTAGCGTGAACCCTAATCCAATACGGCTGGCGTCCTTATAAAAGGAGATTAGGACACAGACAAGTACAAAGGGATGACCATGTGAAAAAATGAGGAAAATGTGGCCCTCTAGCAGCCAAGGAGAGAGACCTCAGAAGAAACCAACCCTGCCAACACCTCGATCTCAGACTTCTAGCCCCGGATTAGTGAGAAAATTAATTTCTGTGGTTTACGGCACCCAGTCTGTGGTACTTTGTGGTGGCAGCCCTAGCCAACTAATACAGTGACTTTTATGAATAAGGGAAAAATCAGGTTTTGAATAAGTCAAAATTCACTAGACTGTGCTTTGTTAATAATCCCAAATTCTCAATGTCTTAGAAAATTTATATTCCCATTTCAGGTCAGTAGGGGGCTCTACTCCTGGTTTTTCTCAGAGAGGAGCTGATGGAGCCTCCACATATGAGACACTGCTGCTCACTGTGATAAACTGAAGAAAAGGCAAATTGTTACTTGATTTAAAGGCTTCTGCTGGGCAGTAGCACGTGTCACCTCCACTCATTTTCCACTTTAGGCAGGTGGAGAGAGAGTGTAACCTGTCCCATCTACCTTAACTGTCTTGACAGCCTGAACTGTCAATGAGTGACAGCAATGACTATGATACCTAAGGTATTCCATATGTCACTAAGGTTGTCAGTCCTCAGTGAAAACAAACAAACAGAAACACAAAACAAAAAAAACACTTGAAGTTCAAGGGAAAAACCTCCCAAGACAGTTGAGGTAGGAATTGCTTCAATTATCCTGAGAACAAGCCAGATCATAATATCTTGTTTTTAGATCTAAGTAATAATCCTTGTTTCCAATCCTATTTTAACATGTCACGAACACAGTAAGAAGGTATAGATGCGAAGGAAGAAGTTGAAAAGCGAGGAGAATAAGAAGAACCTATTATTTATAATATTTATTGGGAGATCCTCACTGAGGGATATTCACATCACTAATTTGTCCCCATTTAATTCACAATACCGCCCAAAAAAGAATAAGATCAACTTATAAATGAAAAAATTTAAAGCCAAACTTTAAATTTTTGTTTAACTTTATACACATCCAAAGCCCTCTGTTCTTTATACTTTCGAGCTTCAGTTGTAGCTTATTAGTGAGTTGTAAAATTGTGGCCAGTGGTTCTCTTAAACGTTAATGAATAAAATAGATATGGTTAGGATATTTCCTGAAAGTTTTACTTTACTAATTCACATATAACCCTTACTGCGTAAGTTTGGAATAGTCCGTACTGCTTTATTCTACAGTGGAGACAGGATTCCTGCATCAGCCAAGCATGGCGGCTTCATCTTCTAGCCCTGCTTTCTCACACGAAAGTGCTTTGGCCCTTCAACATGTCCTGGCTGAGCCCATGCAATTTTTGATAGAACAGAAACCCCATAGGGATATTTTTCATATTTTACAGTCTTAAGTTTTGAGTACTTTCAGTCAGAAAACAAAACCAGTGTAGAAACATCAGTTTTTATGATCCTGAACTCTCTACATAATTACTTTGACTTGTTGGGCTTAATGCTTCTCCACTGAGTCTGGAGTACACATCTACACGAAAAATCATTGCCTGCATAATAGAAAAGGCCTTCAGCGCATGTTTAATAAATATTTATTGAATGACAGATAGCACTGGAATATAAAATGACTTCAGCCTATTTATCAAAAATCTGAATAACCTCCATGTAGATATTCAGGACATGTCATTGTATGCTAGATGCTCATTAAAATCCATGTTTTCCTCTACTTCTGGAAATGGCTGGATTATTTCCCAACCTCCCTTGCAGTTATATGTAGCCATATGGCTGAGTTCTAGTACATGAAATGCAAATAAAAGTGAGATGTTTAACTCCCAGGCCTGGTCCATAAAAGCCTTCTAGGTGTGTTCACTTTCATTCTTTCCTTTTTCCAAATAGCTGAAATTAAGAGGACCTTCGAAAGACTGGCCTTTGATGCTAGCAGACCCCTTGTCTGTCTCATTCATGGAAAAGCTGTATAAAAAAGGGCAACCCCAGCAAGGAATTTACCAGCCAAGCACTTTTATGTGAGCATAAATTAAAAACAAAAAAAATTCTTTTGTGTTTGTCATTATGCATTTCAGGGTCTATTCATTATAACAAGCAGGCTACCATATATTAATACAGATTGGAAATGAACATCCCAGTTACATAAAATCTATAACTAGCCCTACACATCTGTAAGAAGAAATCATTGTTACCAGGAAAAATAATTTATCTGTATTGATTCCCTGTTGATTTCTTTCCTTGGGTTTTATCAAACTCATTAGAGGCTTCTATTACTGGTCAGTACTGGTAAAATGATGGTTAAATATTAACAGAGCATATGTTTAAGCATGAGAAGGTATAATGTGTTCTCAAAGAACCCAATTCAACATGCCTGAGCTTGTGTTTGGCTGGACACATCTCCTATGAGCAAGAAGAATGTGATTATTAGTTCTCGAGTGTATTATTTTAAGGTCATGGAAAAAAGTCGAGCGTGATGGCCCTGCTCTTAGTGTGCTTTCTTGTCCCATGAAGTGTTTGGTAGGCCAGCATGCTTTCCCGGCGATTTGGACAGTATTTACTTTGATTAAAAAAATGAGGTCATTTCAAAATTCTTTTGCACAATAGAATCAACTTTCAGAACAATTACTGATAAAGAAATGAAATTTAGTGATAAGATTCAATTTCAATATTAAGGCCCCCAAATTGATCAAATTATGATTCCTGCTATAAAACATACACCATCTTTTTGATTTATAAAAACTCTTGGTGATAATTCAATTAATTTATTATTTCGAGGAACATTTTATACCTCGCCTTTGAATTATAGGTTATTACTGTTGTCACACTCGGGCTTTACAATCTGCCTATAATACAGGAAGAGAAGTTGTCGCCCCAGTTTTATAGATGAGAAAACTAAGCCCTAAAAAAGTGAAGAAAATTTTCCCAAGGCCCCACAGTCTAAATCCCAAGGCTAAGTCATATGGCTGAGTCTCAAACATTAATCTTTCTTCTGCTTGTACCATTAGTTTATATGTGCTTTTCTGCATTTTATACCTTTTCAAACAAACTCTCTGCCAAACAAAAGGAAGAATTGAGGAAGCTACAAGTCCATTGTATTTGGCAACTTGAGGTTGAAAGGATCCAAAGAGACCAATTAAGTATATTAAGAAGCAGAGCTAAATTATGACTTTATAGTTCACTGAAATGAATGGCAAAGTGTGTTCAGAAGCTCGGAAAGTAAAATGAGCTAATAGATATAAAAGCATCTAACACAGTGCCTGCCATCTATTGGGCTCTCAATAAAGACTACTCGGAGTCAAGTCCTCATAAAATACTGTGTATAAACACCATTTCTTCAAAACCTTCACTTTCTTGAGTAACTCATTTGCCGAAGATAGACTTTTAATTGTTTATTACTCAAGGGTCATTGACCAGTGTGACGAAAAGTTAGTAAAGAAAAGCTTGAAGATGAACAAAGAGGGCAACCTCAGCCAGCCGGTTTCCTTTTTTATATTCAGAAATATAAACGATGACTAGGCAGCTTTTGCATTATAAGAAGCAAAGAAGAAAATTTATTTCTCTGAAAGGAGAAAAATGTTAGGAGGCCCTATCATTAATTCATAACTGTGGCACACACATTTCTAATTGCATGGTTCTATAGGAATTTGAAATATGTACACTGTTTTTAAAGAAGCAAGAATACGAGTGCCTTCTCAATTCCTCAGTAATATTCTTCTTGAAACAAATTTTTATTTTATGTGACTTTCAAAATTTTTATTGTTATCATCATCTCACAGCTACTAAACGCTCACTAGTCATTGCAATTAGAGTGGTATCAGAGCAGGGCAGAAGCCCAGACATCAGAAGAGGAGGCTGCTAGTCCCGGCTCAGCTGCTATTCACCTGTGTGACCTTGGCCAGTTCATTTTACTTCAAAAGAGTCTCAGTTTTTTGGACCTTAGATAATATGACTTCAAATGATTCTTCCCAAAGACTAATGTTCCCAGACCAACTACAACATTGCCTTGTTTTGTGTCTGTTTTATAAATATTTTTAAGGATTTGAGAGAGAAGACACTTAAAGATCCTACAATCAACAAAGGTTTAATATATCTTCTCTTTTATTGACTGAGGAGGCTAAATGTCCAGGGCATTTTTAGAGGGTTCTTTGGTATTTTCCCAGTCTCTTGCTCTTGCTTCTCAGCCTGCTGATATCTGAAGGTTTTTCATTTTAACTTTGGTAGCAAAATTTCTTAGCATCTTCTGCTTTTTTTTTTTTTTCTTTCATTGTTATTCCCCCTACTTGGGCCTTTATAAATCCCCAGTCCTATAAATGGAAGAGGAGCACACAGCAGGGAGCAAAGCTGCCCACCGAATATGTATACAAATGAGAGGCTCAGGGAAAAGCTAAGTGTAGAAATTCAGAAAGTATTACCTCCCTTCCTGTGACTGGATTCATAATCCATTTCTTCTGAGATAGATAAGGAGTGCTAGTGCTATGATCCTTTATGGGTGAGATTTAGCACATCAAACTCAACTGCAGTAAAAAGGATCTCTTGACAGATTTTTTTCTCGGAAAAAAGCAGTAGTTATCCGATTACTTACTACTCCAAGTTGAAATTCAATTCTGAAGTCATTTCTTGGAGTTAATCTGGGACTCCTTCCTGCACGTGAGTACAAGGAGGAAGCTCCCACTTCCTCCATTGTTCAAGGACCCTCTTTTAGTGACTCTATTTTCATTTCAGTGAGACAAGAAGTCTGATAAATGCCTCGAAGATTATGGCTTCCATTTTGAGTTTATATGCTAGGCTAATTATTAGTCTCAGATCTTCCACTTGCATGCTGTAAAATACAACTCACTAAAGAGATATTTTTCTATATTTTTCTGTTTCATTTTTTGGAAACTGGGGACAACTCGACTCTCCCTTTCTCTCATCTCTCTCTCTCCTTTCCTCTCAGTCTCTTCCTCTCTTAATTTCATGAGGAGGCTGTAGGCAGAAAAGGGCTAATCAATTATTTTATACAAGCTTGTGCTCATTTGTTACTTATTAAATGATTATCTGAACGAATAGATTAATAGATTTTGCTCATTTAACTAAGTTTCCTCAACTTAGTGATGGATTCTTGGTTGATCACGTTTTTTATTCAACACTTATCTTGCACTTATAAAAAAGAGTTATGCAAACGATTTTTCTAGCAGCTAGAATATGAGTAGAAAATCATTCCACTAAATGATTAAAATACCATAGATGTGAGAAAAAAGCTTATATGCAATCATTGATAAAATACCATGTTTGATAGAGGACTGAAAATTAATAGAAAGGAAGTTGTATGAATACAGTGATTGAGATGCTGTATACTGAGCTATCTAACTGAACAGACAAAAAGAGGAGTCGAAAATGGTTGATGGCAGTGATTTTCTTAACCTTTGACAAAATAAGTTAGCCAATCCTAATTGGGGATGAACATGTGATTGTGTTAGTGGAGTAAATTACTCAAGCAAGGATAGACCACCCTCACCTCCTACCCCAGGACAACTATTTTCTTTAGAACTTACTTTACCAATTCAAAACCAGAATCCACTATTTGTAGGTACAATGAAGAAATGTCCTGGTAATTAGAAATCAGTCTGATTTTCCTTAAAATACTACCTATTGTTTGGGATTAAATGTGAATCTCTCTCATTAGATACTGACCTTTCTCAGAACATCCATATGTTTCATCAATTATATCCTGCTATGTGCTTGGCATAGCTATCATTATGAATATCATTATCATTGTGAATATTGATAATAATACCTAACATTTGTAGAGTGGTTTATAGCAGCATAAACAAATGGAGTCCCACTCACTGAACTCAGGCTAACAGACATACTTGATTGGCCACGTACATACAATCATTTTGAATTGATTTCCAACATATTAAAGTGGGATATTTTATATAAAAATCCAGATTTCAAGTTTTCTGGAGAAGTTGGATGATCTGGCAACACAGGGATCACATTGTCAGGATAGGGATTATTTCATGACAGTAATTGGTCAAAACTGAGCAATAACTGCTGTCTTTTCTCCTACTTTAGATAGTGTATTTAGAAGGTATGTATTTGATAGATAAGGAAATCAAAGACCAAGACGTTAATTAAACTAAGGTCAATTGATTAGTCAACAATAAAACATTTTCTGGCTTCATCTTCCAGTTTTTCTTTACTCAGTGATGCAATATCTAAGGAATAAAATAAAATGATTTCTGAAAGTCTTCAAATTTTAATCGAAATGTAAGTCAGCAGGGTCAGTTTTGTTTGTTTGTTTTTAACATTTTAAACAATCAGCTTCATCAATTTCTACAAAAATGCCTGCTGGGACTTTGAGTGAAATGACATTAAATCTATAGGTCAGTTTAGGGAAAATTGACCTTTAACAATATTGAGTCTTCCAATTCATAAACATATCTATCTCCTTTTAGTTCACTCATTTTTAATGTATCACAGCAAATTTTTATAATATTCAGTGTATCGGTCTTGTTTTTATTTTGTTAAGTTTATTCCAATTTCATATTTTTATTTTCATTTCCAGTTGCCCATTGTTTGCATATAAGACAAGAATAGATTTATGTACTGAACCTGCATCCTTCAGATTTGCTACTTTTGCTTATTCTAGCATCTTTTTTGTAGATTTCTTATTGTTTTCTGCATATGTGATCCTGTCCCTTGTGAATGAAGGCAATTTTTCCCCCTAATCTTTATGCATATTATTTCCTTTTCCTGTGTTATAGCACAGGCTACCATACTGTTTAATTAGAGTAGTGACAGAGGACACTTTTACTTTGTTTCCAAACTTAATGAAACGATACCTAGTTTCTTTTTTTTAATAGATGCCCTGTATCTGGTCGAAAAATTTTTTTTACCTGGTTTGCTGTGATTTCTAAGCTTTGTTAGCTGAGTACAGACCCTCACTTAACCCAGAGCTGATTTAATCCTACTCCTACAGAGATACTCTCTGAGGATGGTACTGTTGATTCATGGATTTCTTGTTTTTTCCTCTCTGGCTGGTGGGAACGTCAACAGTTTTCAGCCCTATGTGAGCCACAGGAATTGTTTAGCTGATGTCTTTTTTTTTAATTGACTCTTTCCCCAGCCTTAGAAATTTTTTTCTTATGCACGCTCAGATCAGAACTCCACCAGTGACTTGGAGAAATTCTTTTTCAGGTCGCTGGGGTTTTCTCTAGGCAGGCAGTCTCTGGTTGTCTGCTTCACAAATTCAGTTAAAGCCAGGCTCCCTGAGTTCTGATTTCTATATCCTTAACTCAGCAGGATGTCAGGCTCTGTTTAGGCTCCTTCTCACAGTGCTGCTGCTTGGAAAATGCCTCCGGGCAGTGAGCTGGGCCAGTCTAGGGCCGACCTCATTTTTTTTCCCCCTTAGGGATCACAGCTTATGCTGCCTGCTATCTAATGTGTAAAATTGTTGTTCATGTTATTTTGGCCACTTATCTAGTTCATAGAGGGTAAATCTAGTACTTGTTACGCTAATATAGCCAGAAGTAATCATTTGGGATCGGTTTAAAGGTAAATTTTAGCACTAGCTTGGAGACAGAATGCATATGCATGTTTAGCATTTTTCTAATATTCTGCTTAAGAATACTTTAATTTGGCATGGGCTCTCATCAACGTAATGTTGTCAATATACTGACTTATTTTTTTGGTCTATAAAAATGGATTAAGAAACTTTCTGCCTGTAATATTAGGGAGTGTAGAATATTCCTCAAACCTGAAAAAGTGATCACTTTCTTAGAGATCTATATTATTGTAATGAGTATCTATTATTGCCTAGTATAGACCTAAATTGTGGGCTTACTTTTCATATTGACTGAGTAAAAGCAAACTAGTATTGCATGAAATGAGACTCTTTCAGCCAGCTTATGTGGCTTTTTTGGAATTCTCATTATTGTAACAACTTTTTTTGTGTATGTGTGGGAAGACATTGTATTTAGAAGTGATTTATTTTCTTTTTTATTTATCCATTTTTAACCTGTGAAAGGCATCTCAATAGGGCATTAGGATAAAATAGCAGCTCAGATAAATTTACCTTTGGTAAATTTTGATTAACTACTTTATTGTAGTTTAGAAAACACTGAATAAAGTACTGAAACTTTACCTTAATTGGAGTTTGGATTAAAGAGTTTTCTCTGGTATGGATTCCTAAGTCATTTGTTCAGAAAAGTTTGGCTATACAGTATATTTCTCTGAGCAAATAGGCCATTGCAGAAGGTCGGGAAGCAGAAGGAGGAGAGAGAGATGACAGGGAAAGGAAGATTTTAAACATTAAAGAAACATTGAGATAGAAAATCCTGAAGCTTGACTGCCATGATGGATTGAACTGTATCCCTCTCACCTCCAAAATATATTGAAATCCTAAACTCTAGTCCCTGTGGTTGTGATCTCATTTAGAAATAGGATATTTGTGACAACATGGATGGACCTCGAGATAACTGTGCTAAACAAAATAAGCCAGACAGAAAAGTTGAAAATCACATGATATCACTTATATGTGGGATATAAACCTAAAAGCAACAAATGAACAGGATAAACAAACAGGGACTCATAGACATGGACTATAAACTAATGGTTAAGAGAGGGTACGGTGGGGAGGAGGGGGAGGTAGACGGGGCTAAAGGGGTCAAATATGTGGCGACAGAAAGAAATCTAACTATGGGAGGTGAACACACAGTGTAAATATATATATATATATACCTTACTGTTAAAGTGTGCAGCTGAAACTTATTGGATTTAGTTAACCAATGTCACCATAAAAAAAAAGTTAATTAAAAAATATTTTTTTAAGAGAAAGAAATAGGATATTTGCAGATCTAATTACTTAAGATAAGGTCATGTTGGAGTGTGAAGAGCTCTTATCCCAATATGACTGATGTCCTTCTAAGCGGAGAAGAGTAAGCATAGAAGATACACAGAGACATCTTCACGTGCAGACAGAAGCAGAGGTTAGAGTGATGCAGCTCTAAGCCAAGAAACACCAAGGACTGCCAGCCAGCAACAGAAGCTAGGACCAGGCAAGGAAAGATCCTTCTTTAGAGACGTCAGAGAGCATGGCCCTCCTGGAACCCCGAATTTAGACCTCCAGCCTCCAGGATTGTGAAACGGTAAATCTCTCGCATTCTAAGCCACCCACTTTGTGGCGCTTTGTCACCGCAGTCCAAAGAAACTAACACGACTGCCTGATTTGAATTTTGGCTTTGTCACTTACTATTCTGTAATATTAGAAAATTATTTTAGTTTCTCTAGATTTTAGTTTCCTCAATTATAAAAAAGAAAAAAAGAAAGGATGATTATAGCACCAAACTTATAGGACTAGTATAAAAATTAAAATATATATGTAAAGCACTTAGCATCATATGCGACAAGTCATAAGCATTTAAGAAATCTTAGCTAATATTAGCACGAAGGGAGAAAAACACTAAAAGTAAATTTTGCTTAAAAGTATGCCTACTGTAGGCTATAATAATTACAATGCCAAAGGCATAAGATGAGGGTAACATTATGTGTGATAAATGATCAATGAGAAGTCCTCTGAAATACTTACAGTCAATTCAGAGATATAGTGATAATACAATAAACTATCATCTATCTATCCACCCATCAATTTATGTATTCTCTATCTAATGATTTGTTCAAACAACCAATTTCAATGATTTCTAGAATGAATGGTAACTAAATGTAACAATTTAACACTGAGTGTATTTTGCCCAGCTGTGTCAAAACTTAATTTATGTTAATTCTCCATGAATCTGAGGTTGCTTTTTATTTTTCAAAACTATTCTACAGGTTCTTTAAATATGCCTTGCTCAAATTGCCTGTCATCATATGCCTTATAGTAGAGCAAGTCTGCACATGTCAGAAATAATTGGACCAAATGTTACTCTGGAAGCCCAGGTGAACTTTACTTAAACAGAAGTCGGAGTGAGAAAATGAGGTCAGGTCTGACATCCCAGAATGAAGAGAGTTTCTTTATTCAGAATTGTGGTCTAGTAAAATGATATCTGAGTGATGGGGTGAAAGAAAAGAAGTGCTATAGAAAAGTCGTGTTATAGTGGACTTTTTCTCAATATTTTAAGAGCCCAGCAATCTTTCTAAATGCTATGACAGGCTCTCTGGCATCTGAGTTCATTTGTGTTTGCATGCATGTATATGCACATACAGATCTCTGTGGACTCACACACACAGACAAATTCTACCAAAACTTTTAACAGCTTGTTGTCATGGTGTACAAAAGAACTGGCAGGTAGGTTAGAAAGGAACAGATGAAGTTCATAAGTGAGGAGATAATAGTGAAATCATTGGGAACTAGAATTACAATGGAAGACGAAAAGGGAACAGACTGGGCAAAGACAATTAGAAAGAAGTTTTCAAAAGCAAGTGTGTACATAGTAGCACCTTCATAATTTTTCCCTGTCATATATTAATATATAAATGCGTATACTCATGCACATGGATGAAAATATATTCCTTATCCAATTGTGAGAGAATTGAGACAAAGTAAAAATGTCGAATTTTACTTATGTTTGCATCTAATCATCTTCAAAAATCCATCTCTACACATAAAAGAGACCTAGCAAAGCTAACTTTTTAAAAGCTCTATTCTTCCTTTTTTATAACTGAGATATCATCGGCATATGATATTGTGCTAGTTTTAGGTATATGACATAATGATTTGATATATTAATAGATTGTGAAATGATTCCCACAATAAGTTTAATTCAGATCCATCATCACACATAGTTATCCATTCATCAATGGACGGTTAAGTTGTTTCCATTTCTTGGCTATTGTAAGCTATGCTTCAATGATCATGGGAGTGCACATACCTTTTTTGAGATAGTGATTTGGTTTCCTTTGGATAAATACCCAGAAGTGGAATTGCTAGGTCATTAGGTAATTCCACGTTAATTTTCTTGAGGGACCTCCATATTGTTTTCTGTAGTGGCCACACCAATTTACATTCCTACCAACGACAGTACACGAGGGTTCCCTTTCTCCACATCCTTGACAATAACTGTTATTTCTTGTCTTTTTCGTAATACCTGTTCTCACAGGTGTGAAGTACTATCTCACTGTGGTTTTGATTTGTATTCTTCTGATTAGTGATGTCGAGCATTTTTCCATGTACCTGCTGGCCATTTGTATATCTTCTTTGGACGAGTGTCTACTCAGATTTTCTGCCCATTTTAAAAATCACATTGCTTTTTACTTTCTGTTGCATTCTTTTTGTATTTAGGGCATTAACTCCTTATTGGATATATAATTCGCAAGTATTTTCACCGTTTCTGCATGTTGCCTTTTCCTTTTGTAGTAGTTTCTTTTGCTGTAAGGAAGACTTTTAGTTTGATATAATTCCTTCTTCTAATGAAAATTTTAGAATAGTCATAAACTTGAATTCCAAGAGTTGAGTATGTGCTACAAATATGTTTTATTTGGCCTGCACATTTTTCAATCACTGTCACAAAAAGGAGGATTTAATAGAAAGATGTGATTTCTTAATTATTTAAAAATTCAGAAGAACTAACAACACTGGGCTATAATTTCCATATAGCAGACCATTATGGCTAAGAAGTGACCACTCATTTCAGCCAGAGAATCTCTCTTTTGCTTACTCCATCCCCACCCAGATTGCAGCATTCATTTGTGCTTCCTACCTCATCCTTGCTCGCAGTTATATTTGTGACTTCTCTTCTGCAACATCAATTACAATCTAAAAAGGAAATCGAATGGTGCTAAACTAGGTGCAACTGTCAACCAGTGGGCTTCTAGCAATTCTAGAATGGAATAGTGGAATTTAAAATTATATTTGTGTATTTGTTCATCTATTCACTCAACTGTTACATACAAACAACTATGCTAGCTGTTGGAATAGTGGTGAACAAGATTCACCACCTCATTGGTTTCAAAAAAGATTAGAAACTAATGGAATAAGCTGGATGTGTAAATAAACAATTAGAATGTGCTAAGTGCATTTATGAGAAAATATGAAAAATGTACATGGGTGGTGTTCTGAAGCTATAGGAATCTTTCAGAAATAGAAAGAAAATCATGCAGTTGTGACATCCTGAAAATAATGGGGGAAAGTATTTCAAAGGGTAAAAGAACAGGAACAAAAGATGCTGCGATACTAAATAATAAATAAACTGTGTCGGTTAAATTTAGCAATAAAGATGTCTTCTTAGTAGAATCTGTTGACACTGGATTGTGTAGAATTGTGTAAAGACAAGTCAGTTTATAATGACTGAACTGAAAATGAGGAAGTGAAACCAGAATGCATAAAACTTTCAAAAGCTTGTTAGGGGAGAAATGTAGTCTGGAAATCTCAAGGAGAGTGTGGTTTGAGAGTTTCTCTGACAGAGAGGGAAAGCTAAAGATGGAGATGTGAGGAAATCCAAGGAATACAAAGAAATGGCTGATGGTACTCTGTGCCTGAATAGGCAGGTAGGACTAGGATTCAGGCAACAGGAAGGTTTCATTTAGACAGGATGGCAGCCATTTTTTAAAAAACATAAAAACAGTCAGAATAGGTATGGATTGAACTAAGTTTGAGAGTAACTGGAGGTCGAGTGAGTTCCTATCTATAAGCTTCTATTTTCTCAGGAAAGTAGGAGGTAAAGCAATTGATTGGGTATGAGTGAGAGGAAACAACCTTTTGAATCTGGGGCTTGATTTAAATAGAAAAAATGGCAAAGAATGAATTATGGTATTATTGAGAGCTGAGAAGATACAAAGTAATTTCCAGTTTAGGGTGTATATCATCAACTTATGGTAGCATTCATTTATGTGTCTTCTATCTTATGTTGTTTTTTTTTTTAAAATAACAATATTCGGCCACATAAATGTGAAAAGACAGATAATCTGATTCATTTAGCCTCACAGTTTGCTCTACAAAAGGATGGTTCATAAAGAGATTTGAAATATTAACAAGGGACTGATAGAATGATAAACCAATAAGTACAAACTAAATAGGATGAAAATGAATACAGGAGGAGAAAACAGAAGGGTCAAATGATTGCTGGTCCCTGTCTGTGCAAAGAACCAAAAATATGTCAGTGAGAGCAAAGAAGCCCAGGAGTGTGATTAGAAAATAAGGGGTCTCCAGAAGTGAAGTGGAGCGTTCTAGTTAAAGTCCAGGGCATGGCCAACAAATTTCTGTACATGTATAGAGTAGAGATGAAGGTCCCTGGAAATTCAAATGTGAATGAACTGGGAGGCCAGAGCTTTGGATAGGTCAAAGGAAATTAAAATCATTGGAAATGAGCTAGGACTCAGAGCTGGAGAAGAACATATTGAGCCAAGTATTAATAGCCTTGGTAGAGAAAAGAGACCTGATAGATAATACAAAAACCAGAGATGGAGGATTAGATACACAAGTGCCATGAATTTCAAGGAAGCCTTCAGATGAAACAATAATGTTCTTCAAAGGACAATAGAGAAAGAGAAAAACATGGGTATAGGTGTGAAAAGCTTCCTAGGATTTCTGGATAACAAGCTTATTTCATTGACGATGTACATGAAATTATTTCACTATATTCTATTTTCTACTTTATATGCACATTAATTTATGTTAACTTACACATAGGTCTATGTATTTGTATTGAGGATTTTATAATTATTTTAGTTTTATGAGTCGAGTGTCATAAGTCAGTGATGTATAGGATGACACAGTACATTTTCTTCCATGACTCTCGAAGTTTAAATAATGTTTTCAGTTACCTAGCTTCCCTATTAACAATTGTAATTTTGTCATGGTCATAAACCAGTTCATATTGTCACCCTGGTGCTGGGAAGAAGATTAAAGCTAACAGTTTTGAAAAATTGTTTCAAATTAGATAATGAGGTTTCAAAAATGTGATATTATAACATTTATTATTTCAAATTATTTGAAGGGTTTTCCTGTACTGTGTATTATGCTAAGTGAATTGTTTCTATAATCGAGAATTCCCACAGGAAATAATTTCTCGTCTAAATAAATTTAGTGAAGCTCAAACTGTACATTTTGACTTCACAGATTCTGAAGACTGTCAAGTCTCAAAAGCAAAGTTTTATTCCAAAAAAGTCAGAGAAAGTCACAGATGACAGAGTCAGTTTCACCACCTATAAGGTCCACCCATTAAATAGATGATCTTTAGTTATATTTGAACCTCCTATAAATGATACTGGACTAATTTGAATTCAGCTAGATAGATGCTTTCATTTCTTGGGATAAAACTGTAGGGGAAGGTAAAGTTACCCTGCTCAATTCCCATGCCTTTCGACCCCCACCTCCTCCTTCCCTTCTTGAAAATTACTTGCCAAAATGGACTCCAGTCAACCGAATCACCCTGTCTTGACCTGCTGTCCCCCTTATTCAGCCTTCTCCACCTAGTCCCTTCTTCAGAGCCTTCTTTCATCCGGAATCACTCACCTGGGAAGCTCCCTCCAGAGATCAACTCTGCCTAACTGTGCATGCTTCTGCTTTCTATTGCTTGAATCATATTTGCAATTCAGCATTCATCTTATTTACGTGAATTTCGTCTGTACATTTTTTACCATATTAGCACATGGTGTTATTGTAATTCTATCATGGAATAACCATGTTATTATTTAATCGTGGTTTCATTTGGGGGTTCTGTCCACCAGACTGATCTTGTGAGCAGGGTACATGTCTTCATCGACATATTCCTAACTACCACAGCAATATCCAGACCCATGGTAGACAATTCCAGCACAATCGCCCCCTTTAACTATTTGTCCTTGGGTCATATTTTTTTGTGCCTTTTTGGTTTCACTCTGATAAGCTGCTTAGGTGATTAGAGTTTAAGTAGGACCAGCTGTGGCCGCATGGCGTCCTTTGGCTGTGAACATCCACATGTGTAACTGGCCCCAGTCGTATCAGCTGCCCTCGAGCCAGGTGTTATGTGCTCAGGTGTCTATATGTCTGTCTAAACAGAAAGAACAAATTTGACGTGGGGTCTCCCACTGAATCAAGCTAGAATCCTTAAGTAGGATTAAATGTCAATAAGTGAGCAAAGAATGGGCCAATTTCTTTCTAGGTGTACGCTCCTTAAAGATATGTGTCACTTCTGTAAAAGTTTAGAAACCCTTATGAGAAATAGACATGAAATACTTTTAATAATAATTTTTTGGTATGCAATGATATAAAAGAGAAAATATTAAAGACAATTATAATAATCAAGAGAATGGTGACACTCCTAAGCAGAGGCAGGGTGGTATAGTGAAGACAATATTGGACTGAGAGGCCTAGGACACAGGTTCTAATCTGATACCACAGCTGGCTGACCCTGAGCGGTCTGGTCCGCTTCATCTTTCTGAGCCAGCGTTCTCTTGTCTGTCATATGAGATGGTGGGGGGATATGATCTCTAAGACTCTTAACATCTTTTACAGTATTGAAAGCTGTGATGCTTTAAATTGCTTTAGAGCAGTGTAGAGGGGTAAAAAAAGCATGGAGACTTGTACAGTGCAATTATTGTTATTAGAACACAATGAACAAATCAGAGCATCTTTATAGAGAAGAAAATGCATTTTTAATTATATGAAAGTCATGGGGAGGGTGTTTCAAAGTTCCTAGGAAACTGAACACATGGTATATGTCCATTATATTTCATAAGAGACTTCAGGATTATACATTTGGAAGGTATCTTAGGTTAAATATTTAATTTTATAAATGAAGAAAGTGTGACTAGAGAAATTAATTTACTTCCTTAATGTCACACTCAGCAAGTAAAAGGTGAAGACTAGGCTAGGATTTAGATGGGATTCACCCCAATGTAACTGCTTCTTCCATGTGGCCAGCCATTTGCATCCAAGGAAAAAAGTGAGGTTTGGGTGAAATTACCAGCATCTAATATTCAATGTGATGGAGGAAACAGCTACTTATAACAAACATTAAGTGTTAGTATCTTTAATACATAGAGTTCTTATAAATTGATATGAAGTTAACCAAATAATTGAAAAATGTGGAAAAAATAATGACCATGCAAGTCACAGAAAAGATTGAAAAGGTGACTAAGAGGTAAAACAGGAAGATGGAGGGCTAGGAGTGAACTACTCGGATGGAATGTAGCCGTAGGTAGGAGTAACGTCAGGTGACATAGACAGACTCCCTACAAGGCGTCTCTCTCATTACAGGTTTTTCTTCAGGAAAATACTTCTGAGGTTAAAAGTTCTCAGCACAGTTGGAATCTACCCAAATGTCTCTATTTCAGTTTTTAGGGTCCCACTCATTCTCAATCAATGCCAAAACTTTAGCATAAGACATTTTTCAAGGATTTGAATTTAAATTGCATTATAATTCAACCAGGTGCAGAATTCAGTTTTGGATCTGGTTTTCAAAAACCTCAACCCAAAGATACTCAATATCAGGGATCAATTCTGGGCATGCGTAAAATTCCTAAGAGCCCTGAGCTTGCCTTTTTCTTTCTCTAAGTTCTCCATCGCAGTTAAAAATAGCAACCACACTCCACAGCCTTATATTCTTTTTATTTTCACTCTTAAGTTCTGTCATACCAGGAATTTGGTCACTCAACCCTATCACCACCAACACATATCACCCCAAGTGATTACAAGTCATAATTTAAACAACTGATTTGCCCCTGCAGTGAACGGCCCTCAGTGTTCCATTTATCATTACCAGTGACGATGCCTTTTGATGTGATCACAGCAGAGAACAAATTCTAAATTCCCATTTTTAAGATTTTGTTCTCCAAAAGCTACTACTGGTACTAAAGACAGTATCAGTCTAGATTTGGCCGGAAAACTAATTAGCAGCAATAATATCAGTATTACAAGAATGTGGAGTTTAACTAAGAATTAGGTTTTTACAAAACGTGGGAGGAATTGTGAAATTAAAGATTCGGAAGGGTGAGTCAGAAGATGAGAGAAAGCCATCAATTGCTTCATCTTGACATACTGAAGCTGGTGGAGAAGTCAGAACATGAGGGGGAAGTCTGAGAAGTCGTGAGTATCTGGTCACCCAAGTGGGACCATGAAGTAGGCATTAGAGAGGCGGGGACTAGAGAGGTCTGCAATTACCGTGTCAATCTCTGCTTCCCTGTCTCATGCCATCTGGAGAAACCACCACCTAAGATGCCTTTCATTTCCCTTCTGCGTTTTAATCTTAAATAAATTTCTCTCATTGGGAAACTTTAAGCTAAAACCATTCAAAGAAAGCAATTCTGGGAAACATAGGCACAAGACTTAGCTAGAAGTAGAGGTGCCATTGTTAACAGTCCCTTGTATGTAGCCTTAGTAAGAGGTTCAGCTTTTCCTTTGGAGATATATCATAGTCTTTAGACCTCTCTTCATAGAAGACACCCAACATCAGAATCTAGTCTTACCTGGGAGCTGTGACAAGGATCCTGACAGTAGGACTTTGTTGATCATACCAGCCACCTCCATGTTCTTGAATATACCCTTCAGGAATGCAAGTGGTCAGAGAAAACAAACGTGCTCTCTGTGAGAAATTTTGTATGCATTCCTGCCCTCAGTAACCTTACCCCTCTATTGAGGAAATATAACATAACATCGAGAATCAAAGATTCTGAAAACAAGGGCAAATCAAGACAGTTCACAATTTAGTGGAGCAAAAATGACCATTCTGGAAGCCGTGTGCTGGAGTTCATTTGTACCAGCTTATAAGAGTCAATTATAAATGTTCAGGAAATTTGAAAGCTGATTAATATCACCAGCTTGAAATTGTCCTTAATGATGGTATCTGTGAAAATTGGGAAATACTATAAATCAGAACGTTTTCTTTGAAGACCCAGTTGTTAAATGCTAGGAAACCTTTGCACATTGCATATCCTAATATACCCTTGTTCGGCTCCAAATTCTACATAGGATCAAGGTACTTAAGAAGTAAATTTGTGATAATATGAACATTTTATTGTCTTTTGAATCAGACTGACCTGATGTTGGAGCAATTAACAGTTAGAGTTTATTAGTATAGAAAGTTCACTTTAGAAAAACAAATATGTTTAAATTTCCTGCAGGTAGCACACACAGGCTGCATGAAAACAGGGAGTTTTATTGAAGTCATTCAAAAAGATAGCTAGGTAGTAAATCTTTTTAAAAATGGTGTTTTATTTTGTAAATCACATTACGGTTTATATATTATGACCTTGCATAGGTTTTGAATACATACCTAAAATAACTATACATCATATATATTCAAGGCAGAAATGAATTAGAATCAGGAAATTTCAAGTTAAATCAGTTTGTCAGTGATGATGGGTAGTTCAAAGAATGTTTTTGTCAATACAAAATCTGAGTCAAAAATGAATAATTAGTTAATTAACCTGATGTTTTTTCAGGCAAACTAATTTATTAAAATTGAACTCCCTTAGTAGTTTCTTGAAATTTAGGTAATTTTTCAATTGGCAATTTATATTAAAACTAAAATGGAAGAAATATTGAATTTGGATGAGTATTTTTGCATGTGTGTTTTAACAGCTTTGTTGGAGTATAATTTACAAACCACAAAAACCTCTTGTGAGTATATGATTCAATGACATTTAGTAAATTTATAGAGTTATGCAATCATCACCACGATCCAATTTGATAACACTTTTATCATACAAAAATATGTTTTTGAGCTTGTTTTTCATCGATCCCTACTCTGACCCCAAGGAACCATTTATCTGTTTTCTATGTTCTAAATTTGTCTATTCTGGACATTTAATATAAATGTAATTATACGATATGTACTATTTGTAGCTAGCTGCTTACACTTAGTATAATGTGGAGATTCATTCCTGTAGAGCTTATATCAGTATTTTATTCCTTTTTATTGCTGAATGGTAGTTCACTGTATATATCTACCACATTTTATTTATCCATTCACCAGTTGATGATTCAGCTTTATTAGCTAATATTAGCTAGTATTAGCTAATATTAGCTAGTATTAGCTAATATAAATAATATTGCTATGAACATACACATATAAGTCTTTGTATGTTTCATTTTTTATTGTTTTTTATTAAAACATGTTTTCATTTTTTCTTGGGTAGATTGCTAGAGGGTGGAATTGTTATAATATTGGGTAAACTTATGTTTAACATTTTCAGAAACTAGCAAACTGTTTTCCAAGGTGGCTGTATCATTTTACATTTCCACCAATGTAACAGAATTCAGTTATATCATAGCCATACTAACACTTAGCGTTTTGTCTTATTGATTATAGTCATTTTAGTGAAATAACTTTAACAAAAATATACAAGATTTGCACACTGAAAACTGCAAAATATAAAGCTGCATCCTCCAAATCGAGATATGTTGTGTTTTCATTTTAATTAAGCTTAAAATAATTTCTAATTTTTCTTTTAACTTCGTCTTGGCTCATTTAGGAATATTTTGTTTGTTTTTTAGTTTCCATGTATTTGGAGGTTGTCCTGGTCTCTTTCTGGTATCGATTTCTAATTATACCCCATTGTGGTCAGAACACATACTTAGCACAGTTACCTTTTATAAAAAATTTATTGAGACATGGTCACTTTTGGAGAATATTTTGTGTACTTGGTAAGACTGTGTACTCTGCAGTCCTTGTTGGGGGCTCCCATGTATGTATGTCTATTAGGTTGAATTGGTTGAAAGTGTTGTTCGAGTCTTCTATACCCTCGCTGGATTTGGGGGTGGGGTGTTCTATTAATTACTGAGAGTGCGATATTAGATTCTCCAGTCATTACTTTTGAAATGTCTAGTTGTCCTTTCAGTTCTGTCAGTATCTGCTTTATGTAGTTAGAGCTTCTGTTGATAGGTACATATACATTTATATACAAAAAGTCCTCACATAAGTTGTAGATAGGATCTTAGAAACTGTGACTTTAAGAGCAACGACATGTAATGAAACCAACTTTATCTTAGGCTTATTGATATAAATAAGAGTTAAAAGTTCCCAGGGCATAGTTCTGGTCACAAAAACATCACCAAAATTCTAAATAAAGATCAAAACCCTGCTAATGTTAACATTGAAATAAATGTGAGCTAAATACACGTTTAAGAAAGGTTAATAAAAACAAGAAAGGTGATTATTTTCCAACCTATTTATTTTATTTAGGGTCCCAAGTGGCCAGAGCCTCTCCCAGAAGCTCAGGGTTGCAAGGTGGGACCCAACCCTGGACAGGATGCCCTTCCATCACACGCACCCAAACTCACTCCACCTAGGGCAACTGACACACCCCAGTTCACCTCACATGCACATCTTTGGGATGTGGGAGAAAACCGGAATTCTTCAGGGGAAACCCACACAGATATGGGAAGAACATGTAAACTCCGCCCAGCGTCCCTGGCCCCAAATGATTTTTTTTTCATCGATGTTCTAATGAAATAACATCAAATGAAACAATGTTATTCAGTGTCTTGCCGTATACCTTACTGTTGTCTTGTCTCTCGGTTGTGTTATTTTCTCTTGTGTTAATTTAATCTCACGTTGTTTTATACATTTAGTGTAGCCTAAGCGTACAGTGTTTATAAAATCGACAGCAGTGTTCATAATGCCTTTGGCCTTCACCTTCACTCACCACTCACTCACTGACCCACCCAGAGCAACTTCCATTCCAGCAAACTCCATTCATGATAAATGCCCTGTACAGGTGCACCATTTTTACCTTTTATACTGTATTTTTACTGTACCTTTTGTGTGTTTAGATACACAAATACCATTGTGTTATAATTTCCTGTAGTAGTACAGTAACATGCTATATAGATTTGTTGCAAAGATTTAGTGTAGTTGATTAATCTAAGGAATTTTATTAAATAATCTGAACAGAACTGGGGGTAATAAGGTAGTTACCTGAAAGGAACTGAAATTGGCATGCGTGGTGAATTAGATGAAACCAGCACTCAGCGGAACACTTTGCAGGCACAGAGCACCATATGTAAGGAAAATCGCAGCACCGCACAAGCCTTTAGAGATTTTTTTTCCATCATTGAGGAGACCAGCCTCCATTATTCAACAGAGGTCATTCCAAACAGGAGAAAATTTTAAAAACATACTTGATAAACCTGAGGCAGTAGGTGGTATGGAAGAACCAAATCACAGTTTTAAGTAGAATAATAATTAGTTACTCCAGGGTTTCATGTGCGTTCACCCTCTCATTGACACGAAAGCAGAGAAGTTATATTGCCGTCTGGATCTACTGTCCTGCTCTAATCTAAGGGGAATAGCACCCTCTGGTTCTTTTAGATATATATAAAAAATGAGAGACCTCAGAACTAAAGCTCCAAGGCAGTTAAGCATCTATTTAAGTTGAATGGAACATTTGAAACATGCTAAAATTAGAAAACATCAAATAATTAGAAGAAAAGTCTAAATTGTGCAGTACTGACAAGAAAAGAAACCAGATCATTAAAAGGTCAATGGAAGACAGCACAGTGATATAATACAGCCCGCCTACCAGCACTCAGGGGAGCAGAACTCCTTTGAGGGAGGCACAAGAAGACAATAGATCACAGCCAGCTTCTGAAGCTAGCTGCTTTCAGTCTTCTAGAAACTTTGAAGTTACCTTTGATTTAAAAAAAATCTTATTTTCAGTCCCTCCCTCCCCGCCCCCACCTTCATAGTGTCTCTGGTGTTCATCCTTTCTATATCAGTCAGGGTTCTCCAGAGAATTGGAACTGATAGGATATACGCGTACAGAGAGAGATTTAAAGAAATTAACTGTGTGATGGTGGGGACCAGCAAGCTCAAAATCTGTAGGGCTGGGAATTCAGAATTGAGTCTGAATTCCACAGGGCACTGAGCTGCAAACTCAGGCAGGGTTTCTATGTTCAATCTTAGAATAATGCCTTCTTTTTGGGGAGATCTCAGTCTTTGGTCTTAAGGTCTTCAACTGATTGGATGAGGCTCACCCACATTATGTAATCGACTTGACTCAGAGCCTACTGATGTTCATGTTTTAAATGTTAATCACAAATAAAAATACCTTAATAGCGACCTCTGGTGTTTTAACCAAAGAATTGGATACCATTGCTAGCTAAGTTAACACATAAAATTAACCTTATGTATCTACCTTAAACCCATGATCTCATCACCTCATGCTTGAAATAATTAAAGCACAACCACACCCACCCCAGGCTAGTCTTCCTCCTTCCAGGCTCTCTATTCTTCAGTTTACCTTTCTTATGTTCTTCCCAGGTTCCTAAGCGGATTTCCAGCTATTGATTCTCCTTTCATTCCATTCATGGGGATTCTTACTCTTCTTTACATGATTGAGTCATTCTGTGCTTGTCGTGTCATAGGTGGCTGTCGCGTTTCCTCCTTTAATTTTCCAATGTTCTCCTGATTATGGGTCCATTCCAATTATATCTGCTCTAATTCCCATGATGATCTTGTGTCTCTGGAGCATTTATACCATCTATCACCAGTAGCTTCTGGTTTGGCAGTTAGTTGTTCTCTAGTCATTTGATATATGTTATCTTTGTCCTCTCAATGAAATTGTAAGGTACTTGAGTTAGGAATTATGATTTATTTCTCTTGTATGCACCACATCACCTGGAGCAGTGCTAGCTAGTGGTTGCATCAAGTAAGTAATTTGCCTGTTCATTGATTATGGCAAAAGAAATCTAGAACACTGGGCAATTTAAGCTTAAACGATACGTAAAGCTGCATTTAGGAACTAAAATAACACAGCATTCTGAGTCTTGCTTTAGAACTACTGCATTTGAACCTCTGAGGATGAGCCCAGGAAACTGTATCATTAACCTACATTTTTAAAAAACTTCTCAAGGTGATTTTGATTGTGCACATCTGAATGCTGGGATTCAGAAATTACTATACAGCCTTCTTCATATTTTTGGTACCCCATTAATTTGCAATATTTGAATATTTTTTCTTTAAATAGCTCTCAAATATGTCTCTATCATCATTGCCTTGCATGAGGTTTCCTTTACTTTCTTACGTGGATTCTATCCATATCCTCTTAACTGTTCTCCATGCTGCCCATCAGGCTCCTGTCCAACACTGCTGTACATTGTAGTCAGAGTGTTTGAGTTTAAAATTTGCAAATTTGATTGCGCTTTAAAATGCTTTAATGTTTTCCCCACTGAGGATGACTTTCAATCTATTCTACATGGCTTATAAAACTGTTCAAACTATATCTGCCTACTATAGCCTAGGCTTCTTCCACTGTCTCAAAACAATTTTAGGTCCTCATGAAGTCTTTATCTTTATACATGCTTAAGAGACACATAATTTATGTCATTCATCCAAGTAATATATATGAAATTGATACTGTATAGTCCAGGCATTGGAAGACATTAAGGTTCCTGAGAGTAAAAACATAGTCCCCTCGACTTCTGAACTCTACAGATCAGTAGGAAGACAGATAAATAAAAACCTATTTAACGATAGCTATTATGGAATGAGAACATACTATTTACCGAGAAAAGACTAAGAATTTTGCACGAATTGTCACTTTTAATCTTCACAATCACACTATCGGAAGCTGGGCTAGAATCCAAGTCTTGGGAATCTGAAGCCCACATTCTGAACCGCTGTGCTCCTTTGCTGCTGTGTTCAAAGAATTAAGAGGAACCACAATCATATCACAGGAAACTTCATGAATTACTCATGGGAGTCTCCCGTCTGACAGAAAAAATTAAAGGACATAAAACTAATACTTTACCCAGGCCTTATATTGCACTGGGACTAATATTTTACTTATTTTTGTAGCACCAGAAATTAACGAAGTGCATGTCCCATGGTAGATAGCAAATAAAAATTTGAAAATTCCAGCTCTTAAAAAAGGTATTTAACCTCTTTTCCTTAGGTTTTTTTTTTTTCCGTAAAATGAAAAATACAATAGCCTGTAAGCCACGCTAAGTTTTAATGAAATGTTTAAGTAAGAAAATTACATAATCAGATTTGTGTGTTGGGATAAGCGACACTAAACTGCGTGCAGTTGTCTAAATAAATGGTATCAATGGACTAGACTGTGTTGTTAGCAGAAGGCATGGAGAGGAGAGACTCATGCATGTCTACGAACTCAAGTCTTCCAGCCAAGTGATGGAAGACATAGGACTCGCTCTTCACAACTTGCTGTTCACAATAACAGACCTTGACATAAACCCTCAGTTTCAAACCTCTTTCCTTTTATAATTCTCAATTAATTTGAATCCATCTGCGTCTCAGTCTACCGAATGAAAGGCTTATATAGCTCAAATAATTTCTTCTGGAAAATTCTATGATTCTGTAAGGAATGTGACCATATATGTAATGGAACAAGAAATACTTAAGGTAAAGGATAAAATGCATAGTTCTAATATACCTAGGGAAAGGATTTTATGTTATCTAAATCTTATCATTTAAAGTAGAGAGTTGAGAGAAACTCTAAAATTAAACAAGACTCAGCAGCGAAAGCATTTTATTAAAAAAAAATCTCCAGGTTTTTAATAAATAAATAAGTAGAAATGTTTAAAATTGGCCTTTTCAAAGACTGGCCCTAGAAGTCAACGAGCTCTCTGAGACTGGGGTTTCTGATACTGAAGAACTGGGGCTCTATTCTCATTCTTCCAGGCAGCTCAACCAGCTTCTAAGGAGAGGGTTACCTGGGGCACACCCACCTACAAGGAGGAAACTAGCAGGTCTACGGGAAAAGCTTCCTTTCCAGATGAAGTCCATGAAGTTTGCAAGATGTCCAAGGAGAAATATCCCACTTGAAGAGAGCTCATGTATCCCCAATTAGTCAAGAATGCTTTAAACTTCTAGAGTTCTACATGAGGGAAGCTCTGAGCCCAAATTTAATGTCCATTAAAGAAACACATCTACATAATTTCATAAAAATAGTCTGAACACCAGGCATTTAAAAAGTATGTCAGATTTAATATTCTTTGAAAATTAAATTCATTGAGTATTATAATTTAAAATTTTATTTGATGTCATTTTTGAGATACTCTTGCTATTAAATAAATGAAAAATGGCATATGCTTTACCAAGAATATTGAGTTCTTCTAATCAATAAAATTACTTTTCTTAATTACTCTATATTAAAAATCACATAGTATGGTAATTTATTAAACTAAAAGGAAATCAATAAAAATTAGAAAATTAATGATATGTGAAACTATAAATGAGAACTTATGACTTCTAATAAGTAGAAACTTATTCTGATTATAACCATGAGTAAGAATAAGACCTAAAAATTAACTTGTCATGTCTGTAGTGCAATGTGATATGCTTAATATTAATATGTCGAAATGTGATTGGGGTTTATTATATTCATCAATAGTACATTTACATAATATAATTTATAGAAGACAGCTGGAGCAAGGTTATTAAAGGAAAAGAGGAAAATTATATATATGTAAATGCCAGCATTGAAATTGAAGCTAATAACATTCGATAATTCTTCATAAGGGATTTTCATTGGCTAACTTTTTAGAATAACATTGTTATATTTAGCTCATTACTGTTCACAACCATCTCTGCTGATCTCTTAGGCTAATGTTCATAGCTTTTTTTTTAACTATATCATTGCAGTCTTTTATAGGATGTGCATGGCAATTTTAATATTAAAAGATATAGGCTTTCATTATAATGAACATGTTACTGGTGATGTTTTGAAAAGGACATATATTATCTTTAATGTTTAAAAAGACACGCATCTATCTCTATCATCTATCTATCTATCTATCTATCTATCTGTCAATTTTTCTACTATTATTCAGTAGGGAATAGTGGATACAGAGAATTTGAAGCGAGTCAGGTATTTTGAAATTATATTATGAGAGAAGGAACTGATCTGCAGTGGTGGTCACGATCAATGACTAGATTAAAAATTGTACTGTAAGATGATCGACTATCCAGAAGTTTCAATATGGTATCTAATTGTGTACCCTCCATTTTCTGAGAGATAATGGATGACCTCACCACTTATACTTGGATAGTATTAAAGCACACTAGGGCACAAAAAAGTAACCTGAGTTTAGATAAGACAGAAATGGAAAGATGTCAAAAAGAGTTAGAGGAAGAAAAAAAAACTTGAGATAAGCACATGTGTATATACACACATGTATAGTTCATCATGTGATAAATGCTGTGGAGAAAATAAAACTCTAAAGGGAATAGGGAATCGTTGATGTTTTTATGTACGTAATTTTATATGAGTGGTCAGGCAGGGAAGACCTTCCTGAAAGGATGACTTTAGAACAAAAATGTCAAGCAAGTGAGGGAAATAGGCATGCAGGCAGCATGAAGAGCTCACCTGGCAGGGGCCAGTGTGGCTACAGAGGAGAGAGCAAGGGGGAAGTATAAGGGATGAATTCAGAGAGATGGCATGAGATTAGATTGTCTAAGGCCTTGTGAGCCAGCACAAGGAATGTCGCTTGCATTCTGGGTGCAACAGGAAACCATGTGAACGTATTGGAGCACGGGGTGAACATTGTCTGACCTAGAGGTTAATAGGATCACCCTGGTGCCGTGTTGGTGCTATGTTGTAATGAGAGGAAGGCAGGGCAGAAGCACAAAGAACAACTTCAGAATGATCGCAGTCATTTGGTGAGAAAGCAGAATCGCTTGACGTAGGTGGTGGAGGTGGCCAGAGGTGGTAGTTTCCAAGGGTTTACTATCCGATTGGATGCAGGGTGAGAGGGAAAATGACTCCAAGGTTTTGTCCTGAGCAATAGGAAAGATGTAACCACCATTAACTGAAATCGAGAAGACTGGAATAAAAGGTAGGAGGGTAGATCAGCAATTAAGTTTTAGGACATGTCAATTTGAGATGGCTGTTAGGTTTTCAAGCGAAGAGGTTGAATAAAAAGTTAAACTTCAGAGTGGAGTTTATGAGCAGTCGGTAATAAATGACGTTTTTTAAATGATGCCAAGTCATTTAAGCTTGCCAACTTTTTATCCTACTCCTTTCTTCTTCAGCCACGTACAGAAAGGCACATTTAAAACACCTTTTCCTCTTAGCAGAAGGCTTTTCGTGTACGACCGAACTTACAACCGGAAGTCCGTTTGCTCCTCGTGGTCCACGCCTTTGGCTACCGTATCCTAGCCAAGCATCTTAGTGCAAAGTATTCAGTGTTCACTGCGCTGCACTCAGTTTACCAAATTAGTTCCCTCGTGGAATTTATCAACTCCACACTCCCACCTCACTTCTTGCCAAAGGACTCATTCTTCAGACTTTTCTTATTAACATTTTTCTCTTACCCATGTGGATACTGCTTACGCTTAAAAAAATAAAATAAAATAAAAAACAGATAAAGAACAGTTTCATTCTTAGTCCCAGACTGTGGAGCTAACTCACGTCATACAAGCATTTATCGTATCTGGAAAATGGTAAGAATCCTGCTACCAGACTTTGGGTTTTTATGCTATCGAACTTCCAATGTGCTTTTGGATGGTTCTCTCTCTTAATAATACCTATTAATAATTCCACCTCAAATCGAGTCCCAGAAATTTTGCCAACTTCCTTTTTTGTTTCTTAGACTTTAATTTTACTTATGCTTTAATAAATTATTGACAGAAAATTATTTTCTTGAAAAAAATCTGGATGCTGACATATCTCAAAATTTGCCGATGACTATTTCAGAGTACACACTATTCCAAAATATAAAGAAAGAAGTGGTTCACGTCTCATCTATCTGCACCTATTAAAGAGATATTTTAAGTGGCAACTGAAGACTAAGGAGCCCAAGATTAAAAAATTTCTTCCAACCATCAATGTCATACCGGTGTCAGCTGCAGAGTTACAAGGACGGGGCCTGAGGTGGATTTACTCAGAGCAGCTGGTTTGGAAGCAACTTTTGGCTTTGAAAATCTGTATTTAATTCTTCATCCACTTCGTGAAACGAAGATTCTATCAGGGTACCAATTATCCATCACATTTTATGGACTATTAGGACTGAAATATTCCATACTCACCCTATCATAGATGTGAAAGGCAAGCCATATATGAATTCTTATTTGTATAACAATATATATATTTAAAAAAATAGAATTACATCTTGTCTACGGCCATGCTACCCTGAACAAGCCCGATCCTGTCTGATCTTGGAAGCTAAGCAGTGTTGAGACTGGTCAGCGCTTGGATGGGAGACCACCTAGGAAGACCAGGTGCCGTAGGTGTAAAAAATTAAAAATAAGGCATTATAAGATGGCAAGGTCCTTGCAATCTGTGAGGTCAACCATGGGTTGCCTCCCCTTAAAAAAAAAAAAGAAGAAGAAGAAGAAAGAAATAGAACTACATCTCTGCCTACCAGCAAATGAATTAGGCGCTTACCCTGCTTTGGCTTTCAAACCTTTTCTGAGTCTACAGAACTAATTTCTAAAAGAAAAAAGTGGGGGAGGGGGATGAGGGGAAAAACAAGATGTTTGAAAATAAAGCTACGATTTCTCTCCTCTTCCACATTTGCTAACATTCCAACTGAGTGAGCTCAGCAGTGCTTATTGTTTAAAGGACCTCTTGTTGTTGACATTTTTTCTTTGTCGAGATAGTCATTTTCTGAACCAAAATAGAATAAAATTGGATATCTACATTGTAAGTATTTATGTGTGCAAGTAACATTTTAGAGTTCTTTTGCAAAGGCTGTTTTTAAATGTTTTGCAAGAAGTCAGAATGGTCATGAAGGAAATCAGGAATCAGATGATCTGTTTATGGAGACCACTAAAGAATGCAGAAACCACATGGGGAACGGGAAGGGGATAGATAGATACATACAATTGTTGATAGAAGAAAACTTTTTCTGTATTCTCTGTGATAAAGTAGAAAAATGTATCTTAGTCAAAATGTGGAGCAAGGCACACTTTCTCAGCCCTAGACACACGTTAGAATCATCTTGGGATTTTTAAAAAATACCGATGCCTGGACCCCACCAACCCAAATAAATCAAAATGGGGTAGGGATGGGATTGTGGCATCTGGGCATGTCTTTTTTAAAAGTTCCGCAGCTGATTCTGATGGGTGGGCAGGGCTAAGAGCTACCAGAGTAGGACAGTAAAAGAAACACAAAAATGCGAGGGTTTGGAATGAAAGAACAGAAACTCTTTCCTCAAATGAAAGGATGAAAATTGGCCTATGTTCATCTCAAGAGAGGGAACGAATTCTTTTCCTGATTTTATAGGATCTATGAATTTTCCTGTATCATTTTTGAGTATCTAAACAAGTTCTGTGGGGCTTAGCAGGGGACAGTAATCTTTACCATTGGGGAGAAATCCTCCCCAAAGCCACTTCCTCTCTTACACACAATAGCATGGTTCTCTACCTTTCAGGCGTTTTTCCACTGTAACACCCTCAGCACAGATGTAGGATTTTCACACGAGGAGCGATCATTGCATTGCGTTCTTCTGATATTCAGTCTAGAACGTCATTCATAGATCATTTTTGCTTTATTTGAGCATGTATTGCCTTTAGCTTTGCTGGAGAAAATGTTTTCCTTCATTCATCAAATATTTAATGAGTGCTTGCTACATATCAGGCACTGTTCTAGATGTTGGAGTATAACAGTGAAGAATATAGCAGAAATTATCCTGTCACGCTTAACATCCTATTTATTCTTTTAATTACTTGATTGACATATGCAATGCTTTCCAATATGTTTACACATTTTGTAGACTGCCTGAGAAAAATCTCTCAGTAGTTGCTCTTGAATATCTTGTGGGTTTTTTGTTTGTTTTTTTTTGTTTTTTTGTTTTTAAATTGGAAAACTCTTCATTTGTTCCTTAATGAAGAAAGACAGAATTCCCTTGGTGAAGCTTGGGCGAGAGTCACTCTCAGGTTGCCTCGCATCCATCCAGAGTGATTGAGTCTACGGCAGAGAGGGTCAGACTAGGTCCACTCAGGTCGACTTGTGCAATTTCAAATACTCAAGATATTTCAGGAAAAATGAATTTTCAGAAAGGGAATTTTCTAGTAATGGCATCACTTTAAATTCTGCTTATATTGCTTACATGCTATGCAAGAAAATGTTAAATCAAAAAAAAAATTCTGGAACCATTGCAATTGAATGTGAACAGGCATCTTTAGAAGAATATGTATTTTAGCTACAGGAGGGGAAAAGCTTTGAAATAGAAATGGGGACAATTAAGCCCCTGAGATTCAGGGTTTTTAAATATGCCATGAGATGCATAGTCACTTCCATTATGCAGAAGGCAAGGCAGAGAACAGGGTAACCTTACTGTAAAGGCAAGTCGAATTGAGCAACTTGACATCGGCAGTCAGGTTAGCAAGGATATGATATAACTAGAAAGGAAGATCCTGCTGCCACATGGTGGGCTCCTTATGATGGGGGAGGAGGAAGATAGATGTCTGTTAGAAGTCTAGGTGACCCCGACCTGTATTAGAAAGTATAAATTCAGTTCTATGAATATGGCAGTTTTGTGGCATGGTGGGGAGCTCAGGATAATGTAATGAGATACAAATTGTGAAAAGAGGTAAAAGAAAGCAAGAAAAATAATTACGATGAGAATAGTGCCTCTAGACAGTAAATGCCTTGAACTCAAGTGTCTTGCTTTATTTATCTTTTTTGTTCTGCACAGTGCACAAAGCAAAGACGCTCAGTTAATATTTGCAGAATTAAAGCCAAGGTGAAGAGCAGCAGCTACAGCTATAGCAAAAGTAGGAAGAGCTAAAGCAAGCTGGACTGGGAAGATCTGGCATCGTATTTGTTCCGCTATATATTTGAACACTAGAATGAATAGCAAGCCTGTGCAAAATATAGGCTGGAGAGAGAGAGACAGAGAGAGACAGTGAGAGACAAAGAGAGACACACAGAGAGAGACCGATGTGGGTACAGTCAGAGGACAGAAATGAGTTTAAAAGGTGACAAAAAGATCATGGACTTACACCACGCTATATTTAATTGAGAATTCAACTACATGTATTCATTAAAAAAAAAAATAGTACAGAATTTCAGTCCTCTGTTCAGCTCAAAAAGCCATGACATGAGCCTGGGACAAAGCGTGATCTCTCTTCGGAGCTATTTTTCAATCTCAGTAACTGACTTGTAGTGGGAGCATTTTCTAAGCTAGGAGTGATTGTACAGTTTAAAGATACAATTTTTTTTTTTTTCCACACATCATGGTTCCTACTTCATCTGGTGCTCAAAGCTTGACGAAAACAAGTATGTTGGACCTGTGAAGAGAATGGTCGAGTGGTCTCCATCCTGGCCACATCCTAATGACCCTTGAGGGTAATTTTGAATGTAAGTACTTTCGCCTTACTCTCCAACCTACACCCTCCATTTATGATGTAGCTCACTAATAGCGAAGAAATAAGGCACTGACTTAATCTCCATGGTGGTGTTCTCCTACCAAAGCTTATCTTCTGTGAGTTCCCAGAGAACCCAGAATGCATCGTCTCTTTATTTGTTTCTCTTTTAAAAACTGTTCTAGGCTCTTGAGTTGGAGCTCATACCTTATGTATTCTTATCCTCCTCCAAATGTTTAGAGCAGTGTTGAGTACATGACAAGTACTTAAGATATATTTGTTAAATAAATTAGTAAATAATGAATAATTGACTAAAACCAAGAGGATGACTATAGCGAGCTTATTTTATTTTTTAGTAAATTTTCATGTTTACACATGGTATATTGATTTTTCCTAAACAAATCCTTATCACTAAAATTTCAAGTAAGTGGTCCTATGGTATATAATTATAGGAGAATGAATGATCTGAATCCAGAAAGGCCCATGTTAGCATTGAATCAAAATGCTGGTTTGCAGTGAGTAGGCTTTAAAAAAAGCAAGCACTAGCGGAATAGCTATACAAAAGTTTTAACAATAAGGACTCTGTCATATTAAGGGCATCAGAAGAGCAGCAGGATATTTTAAAAGCACCTAAATTGGCTTTACCTGCTTATTATCTACAGTTTAGAAGGTTGGGGATGCTTTCTAAAAACTAGAGTGTCAACAGAAAAGTCAGAGTACCCCTGCCAGAGGCCTAGGACACAAACTGAGATCAATCTCCATTTCTGTCTTCCATGTCTCCTGCCTGGGAAAGTACAGGCCCGCTCAGGGGATGTTTGATGAATGCTCTAATGCCCTCTGGGGTAACTTTTTCTCATGTATAGTATAGTGTAGTGTAGTAAATATATCAGCACACCATAGCATAGTATAGTATAGGATAATACAAAATAAGATAGAATGGTATAAAATAATGTACAATGGTATAGAATAGTATAGTGTAGTATAGTATAGTATAGTACAGAACAGTATAGAATAGTATAATACAGTATAATATAGCATAGAACAGTAAAGAATAGCATAGTATAGTATATGATAGAATAGAATAGTATAGAATAGCGTAGTATAGAATAGTGTAGTAAACTATATCATAGTATACTATAATATAGTACAGTATCGTGTAGTGTAGTTTAGAATAGTATTATATCAGTTTTCTCTAAAAACTAAGTGTAGGAAAGTGATATTTAATCTTTTCGCATGATTAATATGTTTATGCAGAGTTATGATTTTACTTTTGAAGTATTAATCAGATAAACTGTATTGGCTACTTTTGTCTTTTGTTTACCTTCTTTCTTAACATGATTTATCAACATGCATAGTGGTGAGATGGTGAAAAAAGGAGTAAAGTTGGAGAATTTGACTTATTTCCTTTTAAAGCAGTCAATAAATGTTAGTATTGGGTACCCATTGCACGCAAGGCAATATGCTAAGCTCTTCAATAAAAATGGAAAGCAGATAAGGAAAAACTTCAAGGAAATTTGGATTTCCTGGGGTACATCTAAAACCCAAAGCAACAGTTTAAGCATTTTCTAAAAGAAATATTTACAGGTCAGAAACGATGCAGTATAATGCAAGTACATGCATATCAAGCAGCTCCATGGTGAAAACCGTATCGGGATAGGAATGATTTAGGGAGGAAAGAATCCCTGGTAGGTAGATACCTGTGAATCTTCTTTTGAAGGGATCAGGGGCATGATTTAGGGAAGAAGAGGACATTATTTTGCAAAAGCACAGAGGCACATTGCCTGGAAAGATGATTGGCAGAGGAGTGTCCCAGGAACAGAACAGGTTTGGGAACAGTAAGGGATCAGGTTGAATGGCCACTACCTGCAAAAACATTTCCCCTAAATTAGTCTATGATGGATACAACTTCGAGGTAAATTTCAGGCATTGCTTCGTCATTCAGAAAAAGACAGGAAACTTTTAAGCCAGACAGAGCTCCTTCGTTCCTGGTACATGGCCCCAGCTCTCACTCACATCGCTCCTGGCTTTTAGGCAGCAGTTATAGTGACGTCATCTCACAGCCTCCCCTCCCAATCAGTTCTGATGTTCTTGCCCTTTTCAAAGCACTGTAATGGTTTTCTGTTACAGCCGACTTGAAGAGAAACTGCACCTGTCATTATCGGGGCTCTGCCAGCCCCGCGTCCCCTCACTGTCATCACACCCTGTCTGCAAAATAAGCGAACAGATGCCCCAGTTCTTCTGCAATGAATGCGTGGCAGAGACAGAATCATTAGCAACTGCTCCAAAATCGCATTTTCACCTGCTTCTGTGGAGTGTGTTCCTCTTATTTAGGAGGAAATTATTCTGAATGTTGTTTGGGGCTGTCTGTCATCAGAACTGGCCTTTCCTTTCCCTTCCTTCCTCCCCAGTGATCTCATCTGCTCCCCTACCCCAAATTCACCTCTTATAATTGAAAAAGTTACTCATCTGGCCCTGTCTGCTTTCCGTGAGTGAGAGTCATTCTTGCTGCGATGTGAGGCCTCTGCAGGGCGTGTCACCCACTGTCTTGGGTTGCTTGCTTGGTGCACCCGAGTTTGCACTCGCTACTGTGGTCTGGAATCAGGGTCATCCTCTTCTCCAGAGGCTTTTCTGAGTTGCTCATCCTACCTCATTCCAGACTATCTTGTTGAGGGAGGAAGGGGAGCCGTGGACAGAAAATATATAGAGCCAGAGTCGGAGGACAGTGGGAAGAGCGCTGAGGCGCAGCAGGCAGGTGGCTTGCGGTCCACTCCCTTCAGTGCTGACCTGCCTCCAGGCAAGTCCCTTCACATTTCCGGATCTCATCCTGAACTCTTCAAAATGAGAGATTTGGACGCGTCATTTTAAAAGGATATCCAAGCTTTAAAATGTTAGGTCTTTCTTTCTTTCTAGATAACAAGAAAGCCCCAGAAAACAGACTCACTGAAAACACGTATTTTTTTCTGATATTATTTAAATTTTTTTGTTCGTGTTCTACAGGTACAGGAAGGAGCAGGAAATCTGGAAAGAAGGGACCCAGGATCCCAAACAAAGGTCCTGCAATTTGCTCTTCATGGGTCTTGTTTAACATGCTCTCTTTCTTCACAGAGCAAAGTTATAAAGAGGACGCTCAAACAATATAGTACAATTTTTTAAAAACCCTGCTCTGTTGAATTATATGCCTTACCTGGAAATTGACTTACTGTTATCATTAAGAAAAACGGCAGCTTTTTTATTATGTGGCAGATATTCAAGTAAAATACTTGTTTACCCAAGCAACAGCTACATTTATTATAAAACAGCATTACTAATTATGGCAATTTAGAAATCATTCTTTATTTTTAGCTTGGTGGTAATTGCAGATAAACTAATATGGAATTTGTGACACAGGTAGCCAAAACAAACCAAAGGAAAAAAAAGATGTGGCTTTACATTTACTGGGAGGGGGAGGTGGGTGGCTCCCTGTGTTATAAATGGGATTAAAAAATCTGCTAATAAAAGTTTTTTTGTTATTTGTTTTTAATGGGCTTCGAGCTAGCTCTAATGAAATATCAGGAACAAAAACATTTACCATCTTCATTACATTCCTAAAATTAGCCTCAATTTATCCTAAGTATAGCTGGATGTTCTTAAGTTTCAGTATCATCTTTCTCTATAAAATAGGATCATGAAACTGATGGACTTCATTTGGTGGATACAAGAAGACAGTTACAAAATGTGCTAGTAATAAATAATGGAAAGAAATGCTGACAAATGGAATCGTGTGCAAACAAGAACAAACAGAAATTCCCAAACAGTTTGATTTCTATCCAATAATAAATTCCTTAGTTTTTGAGTTAAGCCAATTAGTGATTACTAACATCAACCATTCACAATAAAGTGAACCCAGTTGGATGGCTTTTCCAATGGGGCTCTAAGCCCTAGATCTCTTAAGTGATGGCTGATGTGTCCTAGCTATTGTCACTCTGACTCTCTTGTTGCTACTGCAGTTCAGAAAACTCAAAGAAAATCTCGGATATTTTTAAATAGGCTACTTGACTAAATTTAAATCTTTGGAATATTTAATCAATTAAATGAATAAATAGTTGATATATATTGATTTTATTTTAAGACCAAACATATAAGCAGTATAGAATGAAACCCCCTTTCCATCTGCCCAATTCCTAGCTCTACTTCACCCTCGAATATTTCCTGACGCTTAACTAATTTTTAACTGAATTCAGACAAACCTGCTTGTATGCTTAGACAACTCACTTTATCTTTAAAATTTTTTCATCAAGATGTTGCTTTCTAATGAGGGTAGAAGAGGAAAAAATACTGCAGAAGTAGAAAATATCTTGTCCTGTTAGAAATAAAGAAAAGGAGATATTTTTATTTTTACAAATAAAGAAAAGAACAGATTTTTCTTTTTTTTAAGTGTCTTCTCAATGCAATCACATAGTTGGAAATAATTGGCTTAACATAATAACAGAAAATTACTAAATATTGGCAGTAAAATCAATCACTATAATTGATTTTCGTGTATGTCTGCTTTTATGGTGTTACGATGTTTGGTAATAATTCTAATTAGAAGCATATAATGAAGTCAGCATTAGCCATTGGGAAAACTGTATAGTATGAGACCCTAAGTAAGAACAACTATAACCATTTCTATTCCATGGTTTTAAAAGTGCACACTGGAAATTATTTTAGTCTTGATAAAAAAAAATAGGACTGTGTCTTTGTTTTTTAAGAACCAAAAGTCTAAAAGAGTTGGTGCTTTTAGGGGCATGGTGTGCTGTCATGCATTTGTAATGTGGATGTTTAAAGTTATATAAAAATTGTTTCTAGTGTATTTATTTTGAAGGCAAAAGGGTAGTCTACCGGTTTGATGGGAGAAATACTCCAAACTGTCTCTCCGGATGTGCTTCTTGCATGATTCTAGAGAATTCATGCCAATTGGAGATTTTCTTGTCTTTAGATAAAAAATACATCCTCAAGTTCAATTCATAAACCAGAGGATTAGAGAGATGGAGCTACCTGCTGGGGATTTTCAAAAGTTTAACAACTTGAGTCATCTGCCTGCATTCAGTGAAGACTGAGGAGCTACAATTAAATGGTATGTACACTGTCCCTATAATAAAGAATAGGGTGATTAATTTAAATTCTCTTTAAATCCATGCAAAATTTGATTAATATGTATGCAAAATGTGTTAAGCAATTGAGTCAAAATGTTGCAAGAGGTCAGTTTAATATATAGATGTCATCATAATTTCTCAGGGGTCACAGTTCTCATTTTTTATACAATAAATAAAATGCTCAGCATACCTTTGAGATACTAGCACTGCGTCAATCTCAGATAAGTCTGTAAAGTATATAGACCCTTCGGTTTGGCCTTTGATAGTCCAAACAAATTTTTAAATTATTTTGTCTTTATTTTAATGAGAATTTTATTGCCAGCATCATAGGATATTTGTTCCTGAAACAATTTGAAGTTGGGATTTGTGTGTTTGTTTCTTAGAAGTTTAGTTACCAATTGCATGTAAGTTGATGATTTTTAACAAATATATACAGTTGTGTAACCGCCACCACAATCATGATAAAAAAAACACACATCTATCATCCCGAAAACTTTCCTCATTGTCTTTCATTAGGTCAATCTTCTGCAGCCTCTCAATCTCCCAGTAATCGCTAATTTGCTTTCTATCATCAGCTTTGCCTTTCTAGAATTTTATATAAATCAAATTACATGGAATTATGTCTTTTTTGGTTGATTCTTTCACTGAGCTTCATGATTTTGATATTTGTCTATGCGTAGTGTGTACATCAGTAGTTTATTCTCTTTAACTGCATGAAAATGTGAAAAATAAGTCAACAGGAAAGGTAAAATTACCATTCTTTCTAATGATAGTAAACATTTTGAAACAACTATACTGAGGCATCCAAAAGATTTAATTCATAATCCTACTCGCAGCTAAATCCACAGAGAAACGAGCTCATTTTTATCAAGGAAATAACCAGAAAGATTAATTTGGCTTAAAAAATTCATCTTAACTTCTGTTACTCCTTCAGCATAGACCTGTTTGGTTTTTGGCCCTGAATTCATTTGAAAAAGTCTCCAGTGCTTCCAGTATGTGCATATTTTACTTCTAAAGCAGTTAAACAACTTTTAGAAAGTCCTTCCCTTGAACTGAATGAAAATGCTCTTCCTGGGAATAATAACAAATTCATTCACCCTTTTCATTGTTTATCCTGCTGTTCCTGTTAATTAGTAGAGATACCTGTGCTCACCTACACTGTACTTTTTTTTTATGCTATAACATTTTTTATTGCCAATGGTTTAACCTGCAGTGCAGGTACATGCCTGGACCTCATGGGGAATGACCTTGTTGGTCAACTTGCACAAAACTATTAAAACAAAAATGCAAAATAAGTTCTTACAATAAGAAAAAAACTAGACCAGCTCAAATGTTTATTTTTCATGCTTCAGCTTAGAAGCCAAGGCTGCTGCAAATTTGTTCCATATTGTAGAACATAAAAGAAGTTCTTTTATTTAGTTTTGTTCCACATTACTGTCTATTTTATTGTTTTATTTTTTATTTTTAATTTATTTTTATTATGATGACATCGGTTAACAAAATCCAGTAAGTGTTAGGTGTACAATTCAACAGTATGGCATAAATATATATATATATACATATATATATATTATATATATATAATACATATATAATTATATAATATGTAATTATATAATTATATAATATGTAATTAATAATTATATAATATAATTATTATATTATATAATATATAATATACATAATATATATTATGTGTATAATAATATAATATATAATATATATAATTAATTATATAATATATATTATATAACATATAATTATATAATATCTATATAATATATTATATAATATATATATTGCGTTGTTGCGTTCACCACTCATAGTTAGATTTCTTTTTGTCACCACATATTTATCCCATTTTAAAACCTAGTTTCTCTCATTAAAAAATGTGCTACTAAAAGCCAATGAATAAATGAAAAATGGAATAATATATTCAAATATAGAGAAGAAGACAGGAAATGGGAAACAGAGAAAGAAAAAAAACAGAGGGACTAACATGAAAGAGATACTCAAATGATAAACATAGTTTTAAACATATTAGTTTATTACATTAAATATTAATGGTTTAAACACTCAAACGGCAGAGATAATCAGAATAGTAGTTAAAACTGAAAGAATCCCATACATTGAAAATAAATAATTGGAAAAACAATATGCCTTATACAAATAATATTAATCATAAGAAGGCTAGAGTGACTATATTAATAGCTGAAAAAATATGTTTTAAAGCAGAGTTTTACCAGAAATAAGTAAGGATTTTTCATGATAAAAATGTCAATTCATCAGAAAGACATAACAGTCATAAACATATATGTACCAAGTAAGAGAATTTTCAAAATACATGAAGCAAAATGGACAAAATGAAACAAAATAGACAATTCTACAATTATAGTTGGAGAGTTTACTGTCATTGATCTGCAATGGATGAAACAACTAAAGATTTAATCCAGATGTAGATGATTGAACAATCATTTTAACCACCTTGATCTAAAAACAGAAAGAACAGAAATAGAAAGAAATCAATCAAATGTAAACTACAAAAACAGTAGTAAAAGCGCATGCTTTGAAAAGAACAGTGCAGTTTCTAAACCCGTAGAGACCAGTGATGAAAAAATGAACAGATAGAGAGAACAAAATCACCATAATCGTGAGTGGAAAGGGGTTATCATTATAAACCTTGTAGACATTAGAAATAGAAGAGAACAAAACTACAAAATTTATAACTGCAAATTTGACAACTTAGATTAAATGGTAAAATTTCTTAAAATGTACAACTTACCATAATTGACACAAGACAAAACAGAAAATCCGAATTTCCTAAAACCTATTAAAGGCATTGTATCTGTTAATAAAAATTTCAACCAAGCAAATTCCAGACTGGTTGATTTCATTGATATATTCTATTAAGCATTCAAAAAAGAACACAAATCTTACCTAAAGTTTTACAGAAAATATAAGAAGGATCTTCTCAACTCATTTCATGAGTCTTGTAAAACCTTAGGACTTGAACTTGAGAATCATATTATACACATCAAAATAAAGAGCAGTATCTCTTATTATTAACAAATTTTTAAAATATTAACAAATAGTATCTAACAATATATTAAAAGACTAATTACCATAATCAAGCAGAGTTTATCTCTTGAAGGCAAAGTAGGTTTGACATTAAAATATCAATCTATATTGTTCATTGTTTAACAGAATAAAGCAGAAAAACCATATGATCATTTTAATAAATGCTTAAAACAAAAGAAACTTCGACATAAACCCATTAGCAGTAAACTCTCAGCAACTAATGACTAAAGGAGAATTTTTTCAATCTGATCATGGGCATTTACAAAAAACCTATAGCTTAAACCTTATATAATGATTAAATGTTAAATGTTCCCCTAAGATAGAGAACAAGGCAGGATTCTCTCACCAATTCTATTCAGCATTACATTAGAAGTTGAGGTTGTTATACTAGATAAGAAAAAGAAATCAAATGCATCCAGATTTGAAAGGAAGAACCAAACTGTCTTGCTTGGTAGATAATATGATCATGATAATTTAATAGAAAATCCTTATAAAAATTTATAAAACTACTTCCAGTCATAGGCAATTTGACATAGTCATAAGATAAAAGTTGTAATATAAAAATCAATAGTATTTTTATGAAGTAGCAGCAAACAATTAGAAAATGAAATTTAAAAAAAGAACAATTCCAGTTAAAACCATGCCAAAAAAAAAAACCCCTTAAAATATTTAGAAATAAATTAACAAAAACTTGCAGTACTCACACACTAAAAGCTATAGACTACTTCTGAAACAAACTAGAAGACCTACATAATTAAAGAGAGACATAATATTTAGCTACTTAATATTAAGGTGACAATTTTCCTCAGATTTATCTACTAATTCAAGAAAATCCAAGACAAAACCCCAGCAATGTTTTTTGAATTGATAAGTAGTTACTAAGTTTACATGGAAACACAAAAGATCTAGATTAGATAAATCAATTCGAAAAAAAGAAGTAAGTTTCTCAACTCCTTCATAAAATGCAAATTGAAACCATAATGAGATACCACTTATGCACCTATTAGAACAGGTAAAATAATAAACACAGATAATCCTAAGGATTAGGATGTTGATCAACTAGAACCTTCATATACTTCTGTTGGGATATAAATGGTATAAGTACTTTAGAAAACAGTTTGGCATTAAATGTACATAAGAATTAAACATACACCTACCATACAGATCAGCCATTTATCAAGGACTTACTCAAGAGCAGTAACAGTGTACATAGACCCAAAGCAGAAATGACTGAAATGTTCTTCAGGCTAAATGGAACAACAAAATGTGAAAACTACACAGCAGGAAAAAGGGAAAGTAGTAAAAGTAGCAAAACACAAAAGAGTACGTAGTACATGATTCCAATTATATAAAATTCTAAAAAATTCAAACTAATTTACAGTGACAAAAAGCAGATTGCCTGGGAAGAGGATGATACAGGAAAAGACAGCTACAAAGGGCCATGAGGACTCTCCTGTGTCTGATGGCTATGTATTTTGACTATGGCAGTGATTTCATGGGTAGATACATCTATCAAAACTTACTGCACAATCTAAATAGATGCAGTTTAGTGTATGGAAATTAAACTTCAATAAAATTGAACTTAAAGTGATAAGGTGGCTGGCTGAATACATACTGAAATCTTCATAATCATAAAAAAGCAATGTTCAAAAACAAGAAAGGGGAGCCTTTGCATATTAGAAATGAAGATGTCTTAACAGGAAACAAATACAGCTAGCAGAGAAACAGATGGAAATCCGTAATGGTACTCCAGGGGCAAGGATAATGGTTCAAAGTCAAAGGGAGACTGTACTGGATGGATGATGCCATGTAGCATTAGGACTAGGGTCTCAACGTCTGCGTAGATAGAGCCACTCTCCCTAGGCTGACTCTCAGGTCCGCTCACAGGACAGTGAAGTGGATTTTGGAGGGGATTTCCAAAATAATAATAATTTTTAAAAACAGAGAGTGAAATACGCAAGACTATCCCTAGTTCAGTGAGTGAGTGTATGTCTGTGTGTATGCATGCCTTGTGTGTGTGATGATGGTGATGAAGTGGATCCCTTAAAGAAAAGCAAAAATTGACCCAAAAAGTAAGGAGGAAAGAAAAATAATGTATTTAAAAAAAAAAAAACTAAAGTAAAAGTGAATGAGAGAGAATGTTAAAGAAAGGAAGGGGTGGCCAGATTTTGATATTTTCCTGGGCTCCAAATCAAATCTCCCTCTCTGCATTATGTTATCTATTAATTTTATTACCATCTACATAATGGCGAACCCCCTATTTACATACACGTTAATTTTCATGTACATTTATGTACATGCTTATATATAAATAAATTCCCATATTTCTGGCTTCTCCTTCAAACACTAGATCTTTTATCTGACTGTCAACTTGTGAAGTACATTTCAGCATCCCAGAGACGTCTCACACTTGACATGTTCAAAACTGAACACTCGAGTCTTCCTCCACTTACTGTTTTTCCCACCATTCCTGCTCTTCCCTGTCTCGCCATGTCATCACCACTTACAAGTTTCTGAGCTCAAAATGTGGACCTCCTCCTTGATTCCTTTCTTGATTTCACCACCGCCACTACATTAATTGACCCATAAGTGGTTTGAATCTATCCGTAAAACATGTCCACTTTTCTCCACCGCCACTGCCACGTCCTGGGTTAAGCCACTGTAATCTCTTGCCTTGACTCTTAGAATTGTCTCCTTACGTTCTCTCAGCTTCCATTTTTGCATTTTCTGTAATTCTCAACACTGCAGCCAGAGAGGTTTCTTTTTTTAATTTTTTTTTTATTTTTTTTTAAGCATTAATCAGTACTCTCTTTGGGGCTTACAACCCTCGTGAACATTTCCTATGAAAGAATAATTCCTTTTCAAGGTAGGAAGGTTCTGGCTCTCAGAAGATATAAAATTATACAAAGTTAATCCATTAGGTTAAATTCAAGATATTGAAGCAATATTTTTAAATGACCTTTTTAATGTGTATGAGTAGCAATTTGGGGTTATGTGAGGTAGCCGGTAGAATCGCTTTTTCTGCTGTCTCTTTTGGGGTTTGGGATCCGACAGGGTGGTGGGGGTGGGTGTTGTATTACTACCATTGAAAGCAGCTCCAAACTCTGAATCAATACGTTTGAAAAGCCCATTTTTTTCTTGGCAACTCCACAGTTAGAGAGTGTGGGTGGCAGTTGATTTCCCATATTCATTCACTTGGCCAAATTCCTCTGGGTTTGATTTGATCAAAATAGCAGGTTACTTCAGTGAATGATAAGAAGTTTAACTGAAGAGGAAGGAAAAGGGAAAGATCAAGGTACTATCAACGCGGTGTGTTTTTGTTTTTTGTTTTGCTGGCAAATGTAGACATCCAAATATTTATTTGACTAAATGTTTTCTTTTTGGTGTGCTTAGTATTTTTCATAACGGTATTAGAAAGCCTCCCTAGCGGACCTCACTGCAGATTACAGAAATGGCCTCTATTAAGAGGCATGTTGAATGATAGCCTACAATTTGCTGTAATATTTAGCAAGGACCATTACAACTTGTTCAAATTCAAGAAGCCAGGTGTGAGGTTATAGCGATAACTGGCTGAAAAGAAAACTTACTGCCTCTAGAAAATGCAAGTACCTTGAAGCACGTGTTCTAACAGCACAGCAGAGCAAGGGCTGCTGGGAGAAAACAGTGGCCGGCAGACCAGCCTGACACCCAATAAAAAGGAACCCTGCAAAAGGGAAGTAATAGTCCTGAGGAACCACTTTGAGTGAGTCACAAGAAGTTATTGTTTTTCAGTATAATAAAATACAATAAAAAGCTTTAAATGAGTTTTAAAATTCATCTAATGGAATCACACCAAAGAGAGCTGTTGTAGACATGAGATACTGTACATAGTTCATTTTACACGGTACACAGAGGTTAACCCAGAAGTGACAGGTATTCCCCATAACCCAAAAAACGCAGTCTAGAAGGAGATCAAAATAGCAGAAGGTGCTGCTATAGCATCTGCCGTGCAAAACACAGGACTGAATGTATGTGGGCTCATGAGCCCTTTCGTCCACATCTGTATGCACCACCTGGATGAAAGTAAAATGTGTTAGGATAGCACAGCTATCTTAGAATCAACCTTTCTGTAAAGGTTTCTTCAATTCCAAATTTTTATGTTCAAAATCATCAGTGTCAGAGACACCAAAATGATCCAAGTCACTTCTATCCTCCTCGCAGGGCATAAAAAACATCACTAGCAATCACTGGGTTCATACCATTACTCAGGTGCTGTTCTAAGCCTCAGGTGAAGGGAACGATTAAAGAGTGATGCCTCCCACACTGTCCTTTAACCACTGAGCATTTTTTTTAGTTCCCTTATTCTTTAGGTGAGCTTTGTTTTTCCAAACAATTTTTCAATTTTTGTTTTGTTTTGGTAATGCAGAATAGAGAGAACAGACAAAAAGGTGAAGGAATACAGCAGTACTTATCCTTGTCTACTTGCCTGATCGGATCCAGTGTCGCTTCTTCCCTCCCTCCCTGACTCCCTCCTCCCCTCCTTCTCTTGTGAGAGCATTCTCTTTTTCGGAGAGAATGTGAGGAATTAATGAAACGGATTAAACAAAACTTAAAAAATTCGGAAACATTTAGTTTGTGTGTATGTATTGAAAAGTTGGGAAGAAGGACAATAAATAGAAAACTTATGGATAGTCTGAAGAATTGGAAGAATTTGGGAGAATGTCACCATCTTCAAAGGATGCAGAACAGCTGTAACTATAAGACTTGCTTGGCAGTGGGTCCAGGAATTAGGGGAGCAGAAACTTTTGAGAAGTGTCATTATGATTTATAAGTTGGGTATTTTTCATTTTCTTTGCGGGATGCCAGGATATTTGGAATTCCTTTTTATTTACATTAGGTCATGCCTTTTTGAAAATGACTTCACACAATGACTGAGATGCCTGATATAAATGGGATAGTTGTTGAGAGGCAACAAATAAGAATGGTTCTAATTCCTTGTATCACAATGACTATTTTGACCCATTTCTGCTGACTTTGATTTTGCCATATGAATGCTCTTTTAGGCTGGTTCCATAGATTGCTACTCACTTTTGGTTATTCAAAAGTCTGCGTCAATTTTAGTTCTGCCGAACATTTCAATCTCATATCCACATTAAGACTCATTTCTTTCTTTCCTTTGGCATTTCACTTCTCAAGAAGAAGAGGAGGAATTCAGAGGAAAAAATGTTATTTCAGCCAGCAGGAAACGGACACCATACTCAAAATAGGATAATTGAAAGAGAGTTTAGCTATAAGAGATATTTACAAAGGTGAGTTTAGGAATTGGACCCCCAATGCAATATACAGAAGATGTATTATAGAATTGTACACCTGAAACTTACATAATGTTACTAACGATGTTACCGCAATAAATTTAATGTTAAAAAAATGAGAAAATTCAAAAAAGAAATAAAAATTTACAAAAAGAGGATAAAAAAGAGTAATGACCTGTGTAGCAATGACCTGTGTCAAAGGACACGGCCAGCTCGCCGAGCCTTTTGGGAGAGGGGCTTTCACTTCACTCTTCAATCTCCCTCCAGTTTCTGCCACAGTGCACAAGTGATCGAATGCCATAGTATTTTATTAATATAAAGTTCATCAACAGAAAAAATTAGTCTCTAGCAATGCATCCCAATAAGTCTAGTACCCACCTGGCACTATACATAATCATTGTGATATTATTATCTATATACAAATGCATTTCTTACAGTATTATCTGTTATTTAGGCCCACCTGGATGTTATAGCTGGGAGTAGCTGAGAAAGTTGCACATAATAGATTCATTCTTATGTATTTCTACTTCCTGAGGCCTTTGGACTTTTTCCTCTCTGTAGTATGATAGGGAAATTCCGAGAGTTTGATCTCAATAAATATATGTCCTGACCAAGTCCATATTTTGATGATTTAACCCAATAAACTATTAGCAAACTCTCTGGATCCCAAAATAACAAATTTTGAATCTCAAGTGAAGGGACATGTGACTATGAATTTGCCCCCATCAAGTCTCACGTTATATCTCCGTTTGCTTAACACCGTTGGAATCCACTTTTATGCATGCTCCTCTTGGTAATATCTTGTAGTTGTACTGATGGAAAGATTGTCTTCCAGAATAGGCCTGTCACTCAGTCCAGGCATGTCTTATAGGTTAGAGGCAATGCAAAGTGGCAGGATGTGTCCAGACAAGAATGGGCGTCAACTCGAGAGTCAATCATTTAAATATTATTTTTTCCAGAGTTGGACAGCTGGGAGAGGATTTCTCTACTAGGAAAGGATGTTCAGAGGAATTTTGAAGTTCAGATCTCTCATTCTCAAATTTTTTCAGGGTTGGGTAACAAGGATTAGATATACCCTGCATCTAAAAACTGGACAAAATTATGAAACAGTGGTTTTAAAGATACTGTACATCAGGAAACAACTGGAATTTTGCTATTAAAAACATTCATGCTTAGAAAACATTCCTGAATTCATATAGCCCATAACATATATTTATAATTTTGGTTTATAGTATTAATACATAAAAAATATTATCATTTTTTTGGTCCAAAAATTGTGCTGTGGCTGTATTGCCAATAATAACCCTTCTTGCCTTCACTAGCCTAGCTGGTAATGGAACACAGGGTTAGGTAGATGAGTCAGAGTCTGAATCCTGTAGAACAGCAGGATTTATATTAATTATGGACCAAATATTTCTCCGGACGTTTTGGAGAGAACTGAATCTCAAGGACCTTTTGGCATGAAGCAAATATCCACTAATTAACATAATTATATCTTTCTAAAATTAAATTTATTGAGATGACATTGGTTAATAAAATCGTATAGGTTTCAAGTGTACAATTCAATAATACATGTGTATATTGCATTATGTGGTCACCACCCAAAGTTAAATTTCTTCCATAATTATATCTTAATAGTCAGTTCCATCTCACTTTCAACGCAGAATGTTCTGGACAATACAGATCATGAGATGATACAGGCAACATCTTAAATGTTACCTCCATAGACAAATCTGGGTCTGCTTTTAAACATTGATACAATAAGGTCAACTGGAGGTGAACATCAGGAGGAGGCTTATTACTTTCCAGAATAATGAAAACAGAAACTCAAATTCCAGATGTTTCTGGAAAGCTAGATAATGATAACAGATTTTGTGCTTCCAAAAGTGTTGCTGAGCCTCTGCTTTTGTGCTTTGCTCATAAAAAAAAAAAAAAAGAAGAAGAAGAAGAAGAAAAAAAAAAAGACATCTATGCGTTCAAACATACAACTTTAGCAGTTGGCCCCAAATCAAAAGGAAATGTTTTCATTAGTATGTGACCTCATAGAAGGCAAGGATTAGGCCATCTTTTTTGTGCTATGGGAACTCTCAAGGTGCCTAGAATTTCACAAGGAATATAATGGGTTTTCAATAAATAATGGCAGCTGATAAGGATGGCAGACTGAGCAGAGAGGTGGTTCTTGGATTTGAACTTGAGAACTTCCGGATAGTCTAAGAGGCTGTGCTCACTCCTTATCTCTTTTCTATTATATGCTCTCCTCTCTTGGTGCTCAGGTTATCATGAGGATCATTTGTCTCCACACTGCAGAGCAATTTAGTCACCTTTAAGTACTCATCACCAACTTAGTTCATAATTATGTTTGTAATCCAGTGAAAGCCTCGTTAGCTCACTCACCTCTATCTACTTCCTGCTTAACAAAAACGTATTTCATTCATATACTTCCACAGTTCCTGTTGCATGTTGCTCAGTCCTGGTAGTCAAGCCTTTCCACTTTCTCACCCATCCAGCATTTTTAGTTTGATCTTCTATTTCTCATTAAAAGTCCTTTTACTCACAAGACAGGCCACAGTGGAGGCAGTTCACAGTCTTGGCCTTTATAATCTGTGATAGTTTTTAATTAACTATTTTATTTGAATTTAGCAATGTGCTCATCAAATTCCCTGATCATTTCCTGTCTTCTGTTAGATTCGAATCTGCGACTCCTCACTCTCCCTCCATCGACTTTCTTTACCCTAGCACTTAGGCTACCACTGAGTAGCGCAACTTTTACAGCCTCATCAGTAAAATGAGGACGCTAATACCACCTATCTCATGGAGTTGTTTTAAGCATCAATAAGTTAATATATGTAAAAATCTTAGTATATTTAAAAATTATTTACTATATTTAAAAATTGCTATATTTAAAAATTATTTACTGCATTTAAAAATTATTTAAAAATTATAAATTAATATATGCACATATATGTATATTGGTATAAATATACATGTACATATATGTGTGTATGTGTATCTGTCATCTGTCATGTATCTCTTATTTAGCCTTCTCCCCTTGGATAGTATTTTTTTTCATTCTTTTTTTTTTCCTTTATATTTCAGTTCAAGAAGTTTCTACTGACCTATCTTCAAGCTCACCGATTCTTTCCTCAGCCATGTCTAGTCTACGATAAGCTTTCTTTATTTTAGTTACTGTGTTTTCAAATTTCCAGCATTTTCTTTTGATTTTTTCTAAGAGTCTCCATCTCTTTATTTGTATTACCTCTCTGATCTTGCATGTTGTCTACTTTTTCCATTAGAGCCCTGTCATATTAATTATAGTCATCTTAAGTTCTTCTCTGTGTGATAATTCATTTTTAAATGACAAAATTCAGTTCAAAATTTCAAATGATAAAATTTCTGTCATATCTGAGTCTGAATCTGTTGCTTCCTTTGTCTCTTCAAACTGTGCTTTAACTTACCTTTTAGCATGCTTCATACTTTTTTACTAAAAGTTGGACATAATTTATCCAGGAACTGAAGAAGGCAGTCCTTTTATGTGAGGTTTTGTGTTAATTTGGCTGTAGCTGTAGGTTTCTGAGACTTTAAATTACTTTTGTGTCCTTGTTTTTAATTTCCCCTCTTGTCTTCGGGCTTCTATAGAAGTGACTCTGCACTGCTCTATCAGCCCTAATTCGTTGTTAGTGTACAGGAGCTCCAGTGATGTGGTGTAAGGTGTAGAGAAGGGGAAGTGATCTTGCGATTCAGTCTTAGTCTTCAATGGGTCTGTGGCCCTGGGCTCTGGCCTGCAGAAGCTTTTTTATCTCCCTCTCTGCCTTCACAGAGACAGCAAGGCTAGAGGAGGCTGGAGTTGAGTTAGTCCGTCCTTCCCCCAGGTGGGATAAGGCTCTTGCATCATCTTTTCCCTTGTATAGTAGGCCTTGGTTAGGGAGAATGCACTGGGCATATTTCAAGGGGAGTCACTTCTCCCCTTGCCAGAAACACAGGGGATTTTTTTTTGAGGGGGCCGGGGGATGGTGGTGGTAGGCTCTTTATCATGAGACCCTAGCAGGATTCCTGCATGTAAAACCCATGGAAATGTGGGTGCACCCTGAAGACCCTTGCTCCAGGAATTATTTTCACTTTCACACTAGCTTCTCATTCTCAGCTTCTAACAATTCAGCAAAATTATCATTTAGGTGTTTCTACCAGTTTATGGCTCCTGCAGCTTTTGCTCTAGGTAAGCAGATATCAGCAGTGATTCTCAATATTTTCCTTTCTCTCCAGATTTCAGGGTGGCAGTTTGCCCTATGACCTCAATTTGCTGATGGCTCTAAGAAAAGACATTGATTTCAGTTAGTTAGCTTTTTTTCTAGCTGTAAGTATGAGAGTGACAACTTCCAATCTATTTATGTGTCAGAGCTTGATAAATGAGAATACCTTGCCAATAAAACTTTGAAAGGTCCCTCCTTCCCCTTGATCTCAGTTTAGTGTTTTGGTGCTTGGGCATCTCTATTCAATAATATCATAGTCAGTTCAACTCAAGTTTGCTTGATTTTTTTTCCTCCAGGAAATATTTGCTGAATCTCTACTACATGCCAGACACTGTTTTAAGTTATGGAGACACAGTGTGAAGAAATAGGCGAGATCATCTATTTTTCATTTTGGCCAGAATTCCTATATAGTCCTGCTCTTACCAGCTCCTTCAGATTAGACCTCACTACACTGTCACAAAAATGTCTACTTGTTCCTCTCCTCCATCCACCATGCGATTTCCTTTCCTATAATTGTCATATCCTACCCAGACTTTGTGTTTCAATTCAAAACCTCTATTGCCTAAGAAGACAGACTTTCCCGATCTATAGTGACATTTCCTCCTTTGGATTCTTATCACTTTGTGTTTATGCATATCTGTGGGGGGTAAGCTGGATGGATGTCTGTTGAGGGCTTAATAATATAACACCTTGAATTGCGAATTGCCTTTTTTTAAAAAAACATCATCTATATCTCAATCTTCACATAATCTGTAAGTAATCAGAAACAAGGTTGCTTTGTTCCTTGTTTATTTATCTGTTGAGAGTTTTAATTAGTACAGAGGACACAATGAGCTCCCACTGAAGAATTTAGTCACATCTATCACTGAAACCTATAAAGACCAAAAGAAGAACAGAGACCTGATCTAGCATGCTCTGCGCTGTGTGCTGATGGTCATGAAAGGTGTGGTGAGTTTCTCAAGCACATTTGATTTCTCCACAAGCATGAGTCTTTCTTTCTTCTTTGAGAGCATGCACTTTTCCCAGAGATCAAGATCCATGCTTATTATAGCTTTTCTGAACAATTCCCCAGTCTATTGCCATATACAATAAGCACTGATGGCGAAGCTATCAGATGATATCTGAAAGTGTGGATTGTTTTACCATCAATCATTTCATTTGTAAGACAATTTATGCATCTGCACTAAACAACTTCAGTTCTTTCTTGTTAAAAATAACTGCATGTTTCATAGGCATTTCTATAAATACATCCAATTTTACAATGCTTCCTGTAAATAACCAGTGTGGTTTCTGCACTATCAACCATGGAGACACATATGTGTCCTATACCATTGGCTTGAATTTGCCAAGAAGTGTTCTTGATGAATGTGTGGAATGCCCTTTTTACAGAGTCAGACATCTGGTTTTGGCACCAATTTTCAGGCCAGCCCCATGCTCAGCACAAAAATGGAATGTACTAGATTTACTTGGGTAGAAGTTGCTCACGCGACCCACATTTCCAAATGTGAAAGCTGTTGCAAAATTCATTTAAGTTGATTTTAGGTGTGACATGGAATCAAGGACAATATCCTTCTGGCTTGCTCTAGATTTTTGCTAGTGTTCCCACCCCATATTAATCATTGCATTACAAGTTTCTGTGTTACAAGGAAAACCCAATTTACCAGTACTATTAAATAAGAGCTAACTCGTAATTTCCGTATCAACAATAGCAATAGAAAGAACACCTGCAAATTTAAAAAATTGCAGCAGTAACTGGCCTTAAAATTTCTTATTATTAGCCTATGTTTAGATGTAAAAATGGAAAAGGTAACCACTTAGGGATTTATGCTTAACTCTACTATATAATAGACAACCGTTTACTTAAATCATAACATTTTGAACACTTTAGCTTTTACTCTGTTGTAGTGCTGAGCTGTATGTTGCTGAAAGAGAGCTTCAGCCGTATCTTAGAGCTCCTACTGTATTCATTAATGTCACCTTTTCTTTTTTCAACAAATATTTATTGAGGACCAACTATGTGCCAGTCTCTAAACAGTTAAGTGCTAAGGATATAGCCGCAAATTGAACAAAGCCCCTACAAAAGTCAAGCAGGAGTGGTGAGATGATAAAAATAAATGAACAGATAAATATGTAATAAGTAATGTGAATCAAAATGGAGTGAGAGGATAGGGACAGGTGTGACATATGAGCACACGCCTGAATCAAGGGAATGAGCCATCGTGCAAATATCTGGCAGAAGTGCTGTCTGGGTAGAGAAAGGGAGAGAACACAGAGCAAATGTTGTGGGTTAGAATCATATCCAGCCTCTTCTATCAGAGGATGGGAGAGCAGTGTGTCTGCAGCGGAATGAGCAGGGCCAAAGGCAGTGGGATGGCAGTGGTGAGATTCTTAGAGACCAAAGTAAGGACTCGGATTATTCTTCAATGTTATGGGAAGAAATCGGGGGCTGCATAGCTAGACCTAGCAGAGCCTAGCAGAGTCAGTCTGATAGTAAATATTTATTGAATGAAAAAAAGAGATGAATACTCAATTACGTATTGTATTCAATTAAGCAATCAATAAGGACTTTAGCAAGACAAAGTGAATTAGTATTATAGTATTTCATTCTTTGCCCTATATTGTCTATATCTCCTTTTGAATATGTTTTTGATCCTTTCATACTTCTAGTAAGTTTCACTGTCTGAAAAACCATGTTAAGTTCTTCCATCAGCCACAAAGTGGGACAAGATTTTATCTGCCTCACTCTGGTTGACTTGCTATGGAAAGACATGAACTCTGTCTCCATGTGTGCCTTGACACTGGCTTGTTTTTAAGTTCTTTGTTCCTTGTCATTCTCTAGGACACAGCAGAAGCTCTCTGGAGTCAAAAAGGGACCAAGCTGTCTGATTTCCCCTTGCCCAAATTAAAGTGTTTGTCAGTATCATTCATGTAATCAGAATTGTTTGGTTTTGTTTTTTGGTTTTCGAGGTTTTTTTTTTTTTTTAGTTTTAATTTTATTCTGGGTATCTATAATAGAACAGGCACCAAAATATATTTTTACATCCTTAGCAAACCTAGAGGGAAAAACATAGGCATAGAATTTAGACGGACATAGGCCATAATTGTGAATCATGGCTCTAGTACATGGAGAGGCAGTAAGTGGACAGGCCCTGCAGTTACATACTGCCACTTAATACTTATGTGACTTTGGGAAATTTGCTTACATTTTCTGTGCAGCAGCTTCCCCAATAAAATACAATAAAAGTATTTTCCATGTAGTTGATATAATGATCAATGAGTCATAGAAAGTGCCTAGGAAAGACCTAAAACACAGCAAGCACAAAATAAATATTAGTATTACTATTATTATACTCATGGCATGCCGACAGAAATTGCTTAGTGTCTGTGATCCTCATCTGCAAATTAGGGATTATTGATACCTACCTTACAATATTCATAAGAGAAATAAATGAGATGAAATGTAAAACAAGTAGCATTGCACCTGACACATAATGGTCATGGTAATACTGCAATTGTTGTTATTTGAGGTGATTTTTCGGAGACTGATTTTCAAGACATGGCTCTTGTGGCTCCTTCATGTGCAACAGTAAAGCTTTTCTGATTTATGATTTCTGCTTCCAAATATTATTAAATTCTCGATTCCACAACCTATGCCATGGTCACTTGGGCCCTTTAGTAACATGTGTTGACATGGTGGATCCTGAAACAGGTGAGGTTCCGCATTACCAGATTCTCTCGCTCCTGGAGAAGGTCAGGGATGCAGGGTCCTTCTGCCCTCCACTTGGGTATTTTCCACTTTTGTCCTCAGATCAAGTATTCTCGTGGTTGGAAGAGGTGTCACATGTAAGGCCCAGCAGTGACAGGCAAAAAAAGGAAGCTGGGAAATATATCTCAGAAGTTCCCAGCAGACTCCCCTTTACCTCTCATGGGCTGGAACTGGGTCATATGCCCTCCTATAAATTCATCATTAGCAAGAAGAGGGCCCACTCTTACTGGTTTACACCCACCAGGACTGGCCTGTGGCTTCAGGGTAGGGTCATTCTCTACTGAGTCCCATAGGGAAGTGGTGGACCCCAGAAGAAAACCAGAGCTCTACCCTCAAAGAGGAAAGGCTAACAGGATGCAGTGTTGACAACAGTGTCAGCTGTAAATGACCAAGAAACCTTGCAAAACTGCTTGTACTCTCCTCTAAAATGCACTCATGGCAAGATCTTCAGTTTTTATGAGTTCTAAGCACTAATTGACTGATTGGACAGTAGCTATACTTATGTTTCTCATCCCAGACTATTACGTAAGAGAAGGTTTCCAAGCTTTGGATATTTTCAAAGCAACCTTGTCTTTTTAGATACCCAAAGACAACTAGAAGTCGCAGAGAATCTCCTGTGGATAGCTCAAGAGTTCTGGGTCAGAGATTTTCTTATTGCCAGTCGAGTTGGATTCTGCCCTCAAACCAAGTTTCCACATTCCAGGATGCCAGTGGAATGTGGGACGCCCAGTGTAGAAGGGAGAATTTGTTCTCAAGCTTGTCCTTCTTGCATTTGTAATAATATCGTTAGTGCTTTAGGAAGGCAGAAAGAATGCTAGCCTTGCTCCTTACTTATTGAATACAGCCTCATTTTATTTTTTCATAGCTGTATTGATTTTCATCTGTGTTTGTGTCTCCAATAAATGCCTGGCAGGGACTAGCTGCCAGGGAGAGGATTTGACATCAACAAGGATGACTTTCTGAAAATTGGTTAATTGTGGGAAGCAACGAAATGGTTAAAAACTAAGCAGCAGGGAACTCTTCTTGCTGAGAGTATAAATTGTACTCTCAGCACTGGCCATGCACTGTCTACAAGAACACACACACACACACACACACACACACACACACACACACACAGAAAGAGAGAGAGAGAGAGAGAGGAGAGAGAGAGCACCTCCAACTGAAATTTCCATTTCAGAATCTTACAAAAGATGTTAAGTAAGATGCTGAATAAAACCTACCTTAAATAAGTGGGATTTAACATTTAATATTTAAGAAGCAGGTATTAATACTTAATATTTGCTTACATGGAATTCATTTCTATAAATAGAGAGACTCATTCTTATGTACTATAGTCTTTCTTTTGCTATCAACACTCTAGTGTCTTTAAATATTTATTATTCCCTATAAAATGCAATAATCCTTTCTCTCTTATCCATCTCAGGCTTTCTGCAATATTTGGTTTACTCATTTCCTTCTTGAACTCCCCTTGCTTTGGGATGTAGCCTAAATATATTCAAGCTAAAAAATATCAATTCTGCATTATAAACAGAGTGATGGAGCCAGTGGCTACTGGAAGAGGGTCACAAAAAAAGGATAATTGCTAACTTACATATAGGCATAAACAATGTAGTCTATTATTATGTCCATGGTTCTAGAGACAGACTCCCTTAGCTCGGAGATCCAGGCAGGTAGACTGGAGATTCATTGGGCTTAATCCAGATAGAAACAATTGAATCAATGGGTGGATCAAGTCCCCAGACAAAAATGAAGAAGGTAGATGGACCAGAGGAATGAGGGTAATCAGTAACGCAGAGAACTCTTCCAAGCAGCACAAATCATAGCAAGAATGAGACATGAGGGAATTATGATCATAGTCCAATTAATTGTCAGAATAATTATTTTTCAAAAGCCAGAGATAGTCCGTTGTTTAAGAGAAAGGAATTCTTTCATCACAGTCCTAGAGTGGCCTTTCCCTTTACTAAATTGGCAGCTCAGGTGAATAGGAAAGTCTTGAAGAGTCCTATGCCTGGGAAGCATAAATGGTAGAGGGTGACAGGCACAAGGGTGGTGCCACATAGCTCATGTGACCCTGGCCTCTCCAATTTACTCTCCTATCTTTCTTGAGGATTGATTGTTCCTTTTCTATCCCCAGATTAGTCTCTTCTCTCTTGTATGATGTAACAGCAGGTCTTCTACCCTCTTCTCTCCTTGGTAATTTCATTCATTTTTCTGATTTCAGATCTATATATCTGGTTTCAGCCTCGTACCTAAGCTCCAGTTCTGCCCTCTAAAACCACTTGTTCAGTATCTCCACTGAGCCGTATCTAGATGTCACCAACATGTCATGGTGAACTCTCCTTTCTCATCAAAACTGAAGTCCTGATTTCCCCATTTCTTTTGTTGGCATTCTCTTCTTGGCGCATGCCTTGAAACCTCACTAGTCTTGGAATATCCCTTTATCCTTACTCTTTATGCAAAGCTCCTGCTGAATCCTAGACATACTAACTTTTCCACCTCTCTCGTATCTGTTTCCTCCTCCATTCCTCAAACCATTATCCTCATTCAGGCCCTTGGTTTTCGTGTAGTCTATTATTCTAGCTTCCAAATGCTTTCCTTTCTACTCTGTCCTATATGGCACTATCATAGTCATTTTCCCAAAGTGTATTTTTGATCATTCCCACTACTGTTCAAAAATCTTCAGTGTCTCTTCATCACCACTGTAGCCCATACTATATAGTCCAGGCCATCATCAGTTTCTCACCTAGATTACTTCAGTAGACTTTTTATAGACAACTTACCACCTCCACTTACCCTGACTCTAATCAAGTTAGTAACCTGTGACCAGAGTGATTGTTTCTAAACTCAGGTGTGAACTCATTAGTTCCCTGCTTATAGTACTTCAGTGGTTTTCTACTGGTCTAACATAGTTTTGAAGTCCTTTCAAGATATAGCCCCTATCTCTGATTTTACCTCTTTCTATCAGTCATTCATGCTTCCACCCCCTACAACCCTTGTAGGATATAGAACAAAGAAGTAACTAATAGCAGATGTTTCCTCTTATCAGACAGGGCAGTTCATGTGGGTAGGCACCCGTTTACTCTTTAGAAATTGGCTTGAGGCCACCGTGTAAACAAAGTCTAATACTCTTTTTCCATGATGCCAGAAACCACGTTGGTTGAAAATGAAAAAAAATTCAGTCAGTTATCTGGAGGCATCCCAAATATCCAGATGTTTGGCATCATGTAGACAAAACAGCCAGATGATTTGAAAATAAATTTTTACTTTTCCAGTTAGAATATGTTTCGGTCTCCAGTAGTTATCAAAGGGGCAAACATGCCCAAAGTGACTTTCTCGAGAAAATGAGTTCCAGGTGGAATTAAACACACCAAAAGGCTAAGCAGTGAGGGCCATGGTTATTGTATTTGTAAGACTCTAAGAACAATAAAGTTATCCGAATTGTTGTAAGTCGTTGTTAACAGTAATCTGCCTTGTTATTGGTTGATGCTCCCAACTTGAACTGTGTCAATGGCTTCCACATCAAGAAGTTCCACAGATTTCCTGACATGTGTTAGGCATGAGTCCACACACATTGATTTGAATGTCTTTTGTGTACAAACCAATTTAGTTACCTGGAAGAATTAGCATTACGTGAAAGGTTATTGTGACTGAAGATAACATTTCTAAACTGTACCTTATAATTAAGATGACCTGAAGAGCTAAAGAAAGACTATCCAATGGTGAAATTAGTGATATTGATTTTGAGTCACCTGATGAATAAAAATAAGCAACAATTTAATTTAACTAACAAATTAATAGTAAAGCAAGAAGGTATGTTTCAATTACTCTGAGTGCTGTAGGGAAGAGGCTTAAGAATTGTATCAAGAGAGTGTCTCTAGCCCAAGAAACACTGGGAAGTTAAATGTAAACAAACCCAAGGAGAACCAATGGAGGTAGTAGTATAGAATTTGTGTCTGAATCTATTAAAACTGATGTTTATTTAAAATTTAAGTGTATAAAGTTTATTACTGAAGCCCTTTAACATTTTACAGATATGTTAGTGATTTAATATTATCCAGGCAAATACCACTGTTAAGGGAATCAGTTATAACCATTTGTGACTTAAAACACTCTTGGTTAAAAATGACTGCCGTTTGAGGTGCGTGGTCTCCAGGCAATGTGTGTGTGCAATTACTCAATGTTTAAATATAAAAAATTTCTATTGCAAAATTTATCACCAGGTGGTTTAAGTCCATGGAGAGAATATTTTCACCAAGCAGCAAATGGATGGGGAAATTTTTGAGGTAGGAGATTAGCGTTGCACATAATGTGAAGCGTCAGCAAACACAAGCAGAGAAACATGTATTATGGTTGAGCAGCAACGATAACAGCAATAAAAAAAAAAAACTGAACTCAAAGTAGAAAATAATCTAAGCAGAGAAGCGTAACTCATTAAATTGTTTTCTACTATGTAAATGTTAGGTTGTACAGGAAATCATGTTATTGTGCTGGTTAAAAGAATGTAGTATTTCTTTCTTTCATAGGTAAATTGGTTGAGCAAAAGGAGCTTGTGCATTCATTGTACCCTTGCCTTTGTAGTAACATCAGTCATGTATCTTTTGACCTTCACCTTGCTGGAACATGGGGACTGAATCAAAGGATCTTCAGATATTCCTTCAGCTCTAGAATTGCCTGATTGTGGTGGAGAACCGGCAGGTCTGTCTGATCTATGTATAGGAAAGAGCTAGGCTTTATGGGAACAGAACCCTTAGTTTTTAAATTACAGCCCTAGGTCTTGAAGAATTTTGTACGTTCTAAGAACCAACATGTGGCTTTGCTTCTATGATGCAGATGAAGGTATTTTATGATTTTAGAAGAGAGGCAAAAGTTGGCTTCCTGTGGGTATGTTATTCCTTGGGAATCAGATGTAACTGGGAAACCTGTTAATTCCTATAGGTATATACGTCCTGTCTACTCACAAGCATGCATAGGAATAATTAAAGTTTTGTGTGGAAAACATGACGTTGAGATCAAGTATATGGAATACACACTCCAACATTTGGTTTCGATTAGCTCCAACTGGTATATAATAAAAATACATTCAAAGAACTGGGGTGCGTGCTAAGCAGAAGACTGATAGTTCTTTAAAGTTCTGTTCTATTATTAAATTTCTTCTGCTTTCATATTAAACTTCAATTAAATAGTCTCATTGGTTCATTGGAGTAGGTTTCATTCAAAATGAACATTTGTCAGCAGATGCATTTATAAACAGCTGTGGTTTTCTTTGGGTGTATACAGTGTCATTATCCAAGCCATCTGGCCATTCTCCTGATGGTGTTTCTTATTTGGGCTCTCTCTCTGACATAATAATTTATTATCTTTAATTTACTTTATTTCTTCAGACAGAACTTCTCTCACACCTCATAGAACCCCACCCCCCAAAAAAGGAGTGGGGGAGTAAACTAAAATTTAAAAAGGCTACAGGAGATTAATAGACCATTCTAAAGGTCACTGAGTAGCCAGGTTACTCTTGTTTTTTTCTACTCTAAAAATGTAGCCTGATTATAGAGAAAGGTCAGTTTAAAAACAAAGCGATGCAATGTTCATATCTTTAAAAGAAATTGTTTCCAAATTTAAAGATTTTCTGGGATTTATTTGTTTGATTTATTGTTTCTTTAATTTTAGAAACCTTGGCCGCTTCTCAAATGATTAAGAAACAACAGCTTTACTTTTTTCAGGGCTTATCATGCTATCCCATGCTTTTCTTACCAGCATTTTCTAGTCAGAATGGTATAATGATAGGGAAAAAGAGAGAATGAATGTGTTTGCTTTAAAAGCTTCATCCCTAAGTACGCACCCTTTTTTCAGATTCTATCTGTAAATTTTAAAAATGCTGGAAGGTGTAAGGAGGTGGCATATTACCTTAATGTTACATCTAGTGTAGAGCAGGTATGTAGTCAAAGAAAAATGTGGGGAAGAAATTACAAATCACGTCCTTATAATTCTCATTATGGACATATACATTATCAAACCTTGATATCAAAGTCATATATAAAGGTTTTGGCAAAATTATACTAGAAAGAAAAATGTTGAATGTGAAATAAAAACTTATTTCCAAAGCAAGGACTGTTTATCACTGACCCAGAAAAACCAGCAAGACAGCTTGTTCATTGTAAAAAAATAAAATAAAATAAAAATAAAAATGTTTATCCTTTATAATGTCGGTGAAAAGGTGAATTTCAAATTAGAAAAAAATGGCAAAAGTTTATTTAAAAGGATAAATTGTTTTAGAAGTGATGATGTAGAAGAAATAGAGGAAACAGAACATGCTTAAAGGTAAACAAACATTGCACTTACTGTACATTCATTCAAATAAACTTTGTTACCTCTAGATTATTTAAAATATGAAAATACAACTATTCTTAAATACTTGTTAAATAAATGTTTTAGAGGGCAAAGATATATCATAAGAGATAAATAGGGAGTATTTAACTACTGATAGATCTTCCAAAGCTCCCAGAGAGTAATTTAGATGCTGGGAGATTCTAGTAATCTCTTGTAAATAACATGTATAACAATGATCATCGATGGCTACTAACATCACAAAAAGAAAGATAACCAGACATTGTGTACCTCTTAATGTAGCATACCACCTATGAAGTAGCTTTGTATAAAAGAAAATTATACCTGACACTCCATCTGTCTAACAATTTGCAGACAATACAGAGGAAAGAGACACATGTAAAATGACACCCATGAGGATGCAATCAGCAATATCTAGACTGGGAAACTCTATAGGAGAAAATATAGTCTCTTCAACAAAAAGTTGAAAGAAAAAAAAAATAGATCGAAAAGGTACCCACAGATGAAAAGAAACTTAGGAAATATCCGATCAATTGCAAAGTATAGCCCTTATTTAGATTTAGAAGCAAAAAGGAAACTATAATAAAATTATATGGTAATTGAGCATATGATGGCATAATGAATTTTAATTTTTAGATGCAATAATGCCATTGATTTGTATTTTTTAAAAAAGAGTCCATATATTTTAGAGATGCATACTAAAATATGTAAAAAAAAGATAATATGGTGACTAGATCTTTTTTAAAATTAATTTGAAGTGGGGGCTAAGTGAGTAGGGAAGAGCTAAAACAAGATTGGCCATAAATTGACAAAGGCAGAAAATGGGTTCAGAGTATAATTCTATTCTCTTTACTTTTACATATGTTTACATTAAAATATTTTATAAAAAAAGAAATGATTAGTCATATAAGAGAAATACTGTTATACCATATGTTCTTCAACATAGGGTATTATTTTTAATAATATAATAATTCAATATGCAGTTATCAAAAAAATATTGCAGTGTAATTTTAAAGACCTTATAGGAAGAGAATTTGCTCCCTTCCTTAGAAAACCAGTGCGTGACTTGTCTCCCACGTGCACAACATGGTCCAATAAGTAAGCTAAATGCTGTGAATATGAAAGCTGTGATTTGCAGTATACCATCACCAAGAGAGGTGAATTAGACAGAAGCGGTAGTCATTCTAATTAAAAAGTAACATCATGACAAGTTGGTTTGCAGCATCAAAAATGTCCATTTAATTTTTTTCCCCTTAATGATCAGAGGTCCCATGTCGTTTCCAGTCTCCTTTGTATTTTGTGTGAGATCCATCACAAAATGAGAACTTTTGACTTCCAAAAAAGAAATACACAGCTTTATCTCTCTCAAACCCTCCATGTCATAACCATGTTCTATCTTGGGGTTGTCTTTCTGGATGTGAAGGTTTTCCAGAGATTATCTGCAATGATCTCTAACATGGAATATTTCATAAATTAGGTAACCATGGTAACGGCTGCTATCCATTCAACTTGTATGCTGGAAATCAGACTCCTTTTTACACGGAAATAATGACAAATTCTAAAAATGTAGAACAAAATTGTTTTTATTGTTATTGATGTAAAAAAATCAACAGAAATTTAACAAAAGAAAGGGATATGGAGGCAATGGTAATTTAATTATCTTCTCTTCAGACAATAAATCTTAAATGGAGGAAAAACCACTCAATGGGGATATAACTGCACATCACTGACTTGTTCTCTTCAGGTAAGATTCTTTCCCGATGTGAGAGGAAATCAGGAGCTAAGGAAATAACCTGGAAACTTTTCAAATGTCTCCAGGATGTTTCCATCTTGGTGGTACTGTGACTTAGAATAAGAAATATATATGTGGTCTTTGTCCCTATTTCTGGAGCTCATAAAATCCTTGGAATTTCTTAAGTGGCTAAAGCAATAAAGGTATTTTGTTATATTAATGCAATCACTTTTGAATAACACCTAAGGGCGGAGGCTTCTTGCCAGGAGGACCAACCATGTGATTAGAGGGTTGGAACTTTCAGTCCCACCCCTAAACCTCTGGGGAGAGGGGGGGAGCTAGGAGTTGCGTTTAATCACCAATGGCAGATGACTTAATCAATCTTGCCTATCTAATGAAGCCTTCATAAGAACCCAAACGGATGAGGTTCAGAGAACTTCTGAGCTGCTGAACACATGGAGATTTAGGTAGAGATTTGAGGAGGTATGGAAGCCTTACGCCCTTTCTCCATGCCTCTCCCTATGCATCACTTCCATCTGGCTGTTCCTGAATTATATCCTTCTATAACAAACCAGTATCCTAGTGAGTAAACTGGTTTCCTGAGTCCTGTGAGCTGCGCTAGCAAATCAATTGAACCCTTGTAGGGGGTCATGGGAACCTTTGATTTATAGCTGGTCGATCAGAAGCATAGGTGACCACCTGGACTTGAAATTGTTTTCCAAAGTAGAGGGCAGTCTTGTGGGACTGAGCCCTTAACCAATGGAATCTGACTCTGTCTCCAGAGAGCATCAGAATTGAGTTGAATCGTAGGTCACCCAGCTGATGGTGGAGAATTTCTTGATGGTGCGGGGAACCCTCCCATCATTGGAATTAGAGTTGGAATCATTACTCTTTAAAGCTCCTTTCCAATTCTATCGATAGCATCACAATTCTCTTAGTCCCACGGATTTGAAATTGCACTGTAATTTTCTAGCCTTTTTCAATTTCAGTCGCAATCGGTTAACAATTCCTGATGAATCTTTTTTGTCAATGTGTCACATACTGCCCTCTCCCGACTTTACTTTCCAAACCTCACATCTGAGTCCTGCTTAACTGCTGAATCCTCATACTACTGACACATACAGATGTCTTCTCTTATCCACAGCGGATGCATGAAACCGTGCATAGTACAAACCCTGTATATAGAGCACTATGTTGTTTTCCTGTACACACCTATGATAAAGTTTAGACTATTCTTGTGCTTTGGGGACATTAATAAGTAAAATGAGGGTTACTTGATTACAATTCTGCAGTACCTTGACAGTTCATCTGATAACTGAGATGGCTATTAAGAGACTAACTGGCAGGTAGAATACACATCATGGATATGATGGATAAAAGACTGACTTACGTCCCAGTGGGTTGAAATAGGACTTTGTGAGATTTCATCACACTACTCAGGATGGTGCACAAATTTTAAACTAATGAATTATTTATTCCTGGAATTTTCCAGTTAATATTTTCAGACCACAGTTGACTGCAGGTAACTGAAACCATGGAAATCAAAACCATGTACAAAGGGAAGACTACTGTATTGATAAGATGCTAATTTCATCACATCATCCTCTACTCAGGAACCTTCAACTGTCCCCTATTGTTTGGCGGAAAGCTTTATTTCTTTGCCTAGCAGTACACAGTCTCCTAAATTTATCCCCAAATAATCTATAGCTATTGCTTCCTTTTCCCTACAATGCAGTTTTGTGTTGCATTCAAGCTCTACTCTTCAACCATTTCCACTTTGCTCTCGAAGGCTACCTTACATGATCCCCTGTCCTCTGACTGTTGTGTTTGGCAGATAAGGAGCACTGTCAAGGGATTTATGGGCTTAATAAAACCTAAGGGTGTTTAAAAGAAGTTTGCCTTTAAGATAAAGGTGAAAAATCCCAAACAAAATTTTTTCTTCATCCTAACAGGAATCGCAGTAAATTATACAGAATCTCAGAGTGAAATGAGATCATAAAATTTATATAATCTAACCCTCTTCCAAAGCCAAAGCGTTCTTTAGAGTGGTCTCTAGCTTATGTTCCCTCTTGTCCAAGAATTTCCTTCCAGCCCTCAACAGCTTTCACTTTTAGAAATTTCTTTCTTATATCAAACTCTGTGTCCTCAGAGAGTTGACCTTATCTACTACTCTGAATCTTTAAAGATATAAGCTCATTTTCCTCTTTATGATAACATTTTAAACATTTTTGATGACTATTACTTTGTCTACTCTTCCCTAAGCTAGAAATGTGTAATTTAAAAACTGTGTCTGAAAGAAGACATTTATAAAACCCACAGAGCTTGTTGACCAAGTTTTCCTTCTAGCTCTTCCGACCAGGCAGAGAACTCTCTGCCTGGCTCTTCTGTCATATGAGAGCTCCTAAGAATCAGTAGCTGTGTCATCATCCTTGTATTCTCAATGCCTTGCCCAGTTATTAGCGTCTTCATTTAGTTTTAAGCAAATAAATAAATAGATGAATTTATTTACTCCTCTTTTAATGCTTTGAGTGTATGTCTTCCTCTGGAACTCAATAGTTCAAATGAGGTCTGACAAGTATAGAGAGGATTGGAGATGTACTTGTTCAAGATGGAATATCTTACTCCCTAAAATACAGTTTGAGATTACATTAGCATTTTCCTTCAACCATAACTACTATTGACTTATATCAAACGCATTTTAAATTTAAGTTCTTTTTTTTTTCTTTTTTTACATATTACATCTTTTTAGTATGTATTGGTTCAGGAGCATTTTTTTTTTCTTATCCAAATATAAGAATTGATGTTTATCCGTGTTAAATTTATTCTTGCTGAATCCGTCAAACTACTCTTTGAGATCATCTCAGATTCTGATGCTGTCATCCATCATATTTGTTATCCCTCCTATTTTTTTCTTTGCTTATTATGAACGCGTCTTCAAAATTTTCTCTGATATATTGATAAAAATATCAATTTACTCATTCATTTATTCAATGACTATTAGTTGAGTATTAATAACTGCAAGCACTTATTTTAAGGGGCTGAGGATTCATTGGTGACCAAAAACACATAAATTCAGCCCTCATGAATCTCATTTCCTAGGGAAGTGCTTTTCCAATGTTAGCATGCATCAGAATAACCTGGAAGGCTTGATAAAATATAGATTATGGTAATTGTGTCTGTAATGCCCTGGTTTGGAACTCCACGAGCCAAGAAGGAAACTGACACTGATGCAAGCGCAAGAGGGAGTTTACTGACAAACTCGAGTTTGGACCCCACTCGTTCACTGACAGCTGTGGTTGAGAGGAGCCCCGAGCGAGGGCTGGGACCTAATTTAAAGGGTAAAACCGCAAGCCTTGGGGAGATGCCTTTGGTTACCTGATTGGGGGGTTAGGTTGACCTTTAAAGGGATTGGGTGGTAGGTTGTTGGGTCCGCATGCAAAAGGGGGTCGTGTGCAGTTGGGCTGCGTATAGAGGGGCCGTGCGCAGAAAGGGCGAGTGCAAAGTAGGACCGAGTGCAAAAGGTGCCGGGTGCAGTAATCAGGATATGTGCAGGAGGAAATAAGGGTGGGGGTGCCTTAAGGGCCCACCGATGAGCTGGCTTGGCTGGTTTGGCCAGGTGGTAAGGCATTGTTCTTGACCACTGGCCTTTGGGGAACTTTTCATACAATTCGTCTTGGGATCACTCAGAAAATGGAATCATTCCAGTCTTTCAGTGTCCACCCCCAAAGTTTCGATTTAATAGTTCTGGTGTGTGGAGAGAGTGAGATTTTACATTTCTAACAAGTTCCTAGATGATATCGATGCTGTAGGTCCAGGCCCACACTTTGAGAACCACTGTTCTAAGGAGAGAAATACTCTTAAATGCTAAGGACTTAATTATATGTAGATGTGAGTGCACAGGACTTAAGACAGATCCTTACCTATAGAATATTCCAAGGTTTCTATCAATCATTCTCTATATTATGCATAAATATAACAAAAACAATAGGTTGGCAATTGATCATGGTTAAAAAAAAAAAAAAGATTCGCCACTATGTCAGGGAGGAGTTGAGGGTATGCTTATAGATCAAACTGCTCTTAGATAATTAAATCAGTTAATTCAATTGAAATAAAGTATTTAATTTCATACTTGTGTAGCAAGAGTGTGTTTTTTTAAAAAAATAATGACTATCGCGATAGATAGATATTCTCTCAAGTGTTTGTCCAGAAACTAGTAAATTTCTAACATTCTATTAATATAACTATGAATTAATGAATAAAGGAGGATCAGAATAATAAGTGATTTGCATGTAAGTGATCCACAGATAAGTGGCAGAATCTAGACTTGAGCTCAGATCTCCAAATGGGGAACAGAGTCAACAGTATATTTAGAGAACTGACAGTGAATTTTTAAGTCATTATCAGTCTTCCAGATAAGTATATGTGAGTTGCTTAAAGTTTCAGCATTTATTTTCACAAGTGCAATTAGGCTTAGGCACCTTGTGGGATATAGAGAGTGATGCATCCAGGTCCCTTGGGAACTTCCCTTAATTTCTTGGAAGAAAGCCAGTTGTACAAACTGTACTGTAAACAGCCATGATCTGGCAGAGTGGCTTTAAGGAAAAGTCAAGGGCTGGCCCACCCAAATGAAATCTATTTTGCCCAGCTTAATTGTGCTCTCTGTGTAGACTGCCCAGCTAGAAGAGGTCACTGAAGAGATGGGTGGTGATTTTTTAAAGGTTACAACGCAGGGTTCTTCCTATAGCCTGTATCCCGGAGCCCTGCTTCCAAAGTGATAACTGTGCCACAGACCTGCCACATGGTTTGTTTGAACCATCCTTTGTGCTATTCTGGGGATAAGCCTAATAATTTGTAAATCAGCTTAATACTGAGCTAAAACCTGACTACACACTAACATTTATTAGCTCGTTCGATCAATAGATTAGCTCTCAAACTAAATTGGCTTTCTTTATATCAATGACTTCAAGTTTTTTGATGTAGAAATATTATATTTTTGTTTGGTTTAGTTTTGGCTCTACTAATAGCTCTTACTCTATCATTTTATAGGTACATATCTACTTTGGTAGTCTCTAAGTTCCAGAAGGATGCAGGCTACATACTTATGTTGTTTAAATTAAAGTGAAATAAAATAAATTATTTTGAGAATCTCACACCGCTCACTGAAACAATTGAAAGGGTCTGGATGATTTTATGCATCCAGAGAGGGGAGTGGTGGTTTACATGCATAGCGACAAAACAGGCTGCTATGTATGGACTGAATTGTTTCCCCCTGAAATTTATACGTTGAAGCACTTATGCTCCAATGTGGTGGTATTTGAAAATGGAGCCTTTGGGAAATAATTAGGTTTCAATGAGGTCATAAGAGGGAGAACCCTCATGATCAGATTTGTCCCCTGTCCTCTTGTAAATGAAGATGCTGGAGAGCTTGCTCTCTCTTCCTGCCATGTGAGGACACAGCAGAAGGCAACTGTCTACAGGCCAGAAAGAGAGCTCTCACCAGAAACTGACTATGCTAGCATCTTGATCTTGGGCTTCTAGACTCCAGAACTGTGAGAAAATAAATTTTTGTTGTTTAAGCCACCCAGTCTGTGACCATTTATTATGGCAACCCGAGCTGACTAAGACATAGATAAAATGTTTTAAATGAAGTTTTTAGTGGATTAAGCCATCTGCACTAACACTCAGAATTTTTCTGCAAATGAAACAGACTCAATTTGACTTTTTTAAAAAGACTACTTGTACTTGAACTTTGGGCATTACAAAGACGTGATCTGATTATTAATTTTTGCAGATATAACCTTTTAGAAAATAACAAGTTGATGCTAAATGATTTTTGATACAGTGTACAAGCTCATCAGCAGTGAGAAAATAATGGGACAACGTACGTTTCTTCTCCTTTCTTCTGCAAGAATATCACTGACATCCAGAACAATGCCCAGAATCATAACTGATGAACGTGGACATGGCATTCTTGGAATATGTAATTTGCAATGTCATACATACTCCCCTGAACTGCAGCTGTATCTTAATAGAACATGATAGCAAGCTAAGTTGTGTAAAAGATTCTGAGGGCTTAGGAGAACTGATTGGCAGAGAATCAAACAAAGCCATCCTCTAAGTCAGTCAGATGTTCAGATTTCCAGTAAAGGTCCCACAAACAACTACCCCAAGTTCACTGACAGTCAACTGCCAGAACAACAGCTTCTCTGTTTTCCAAAGCAGTACTTGTGTACAATCCATAAACAAACTGTCAAAGACGTTGTACATCTGGACAACACAGTTGCAAAGTTAATTTTGGTTGGAAGAAAACTATACCCCTGGTTTTAATTTGGGTAGAATTTTGATCAGGGAAAGAATCCTATTGTGGGCATTTCTAATGTTTCTATGGACATGTGCAACAATGCCATGAGCTGCCAAACATAGAAGATTCTAATAAATAAAATTAACACTTTGAGTGAAGGCAAAGAGTCTGAAGGCTTTATCTCCTGGACCATTTAGCTCCATGGACCAGAAACCTGGACATTTATTTTCACATCATAGACTTGGGATTTTAAGATTCACATTACAGAAATCACTTTCTTCTTCTTGTGTGTGCTCCTAAAATTTAGGTAGGCTGCTACCAGGGGGATGATGCTACCTAGTCCATGAAAACCACTGAGGTTTTTCCTGCCTTACAGGACAGTGTTGAGTTCCTTACAGTGAGAAAGGAGAAACCACCATTACCAAAGAAGTCAAGATCTTCTAGTACCTTCACTAATTTAAAACATAAAACTTGTCTACTTAATCCTTCTCTTATTCCTGCTAATATAGAGGTCATTTAAATCCAGTGTCTCCAGGGAATAATATCAGAGAACCAAATATCTCTCTCCATCCCAATCCTCTTTAAATGAAAAATAAGCATATTCATAATGGAGACATTTGTAAGTGGGGAGAAAGAAAAAATGAATTGTTCTTATGTTGTCGTGTAAGTGAACCCATGTAAAAGTCAGATTCTTTCTACCATGCTCTTCAACTTTCCTGCTTCTCCCCTGAGTAGGCTATGGTCAAGTGCATAATACAGCTGCCTTCTGTTCTGTTGCTGCAATGGACTCTTGATAGTTTCCATCTGCAGTTAGGACCACCTCTGAAGTCTGGTCGGCTCAGATTACCGTCCAAGGAAGAGTTGGAGGAGGCTTCAATACTCAACTATTAAGTGTGAGCCCTGGACACCTATCTTAGCAGCTTTCATCACCATGCTGACAGAAGTGGCCTTCCACATACGTGTGGCTAGACAAATTGTTTCAATAACATGGCTCAAGATGTTGGCTCTTTAAATTCGAGTAAAGCCAACACACAAAATTCAAAGTTATAAATAGATCCATTTGAGTATTCATTTTTATAAGAGTTGAAAATTTGGCCGAAGAATCACCATAAGTTCTCTAAATAATAACAGCTTTCAATTTTAAATGTACTAGTGTATAGAACCTGTTTTAAAAACTTTAACCTGCAACTGTACAGGAATACGAAAATATCACCTTTTATGGCAATGTCTTATACTCTTCAAGCATATCAAATCATATTATGTTAACAACTTTATAAACAATATAGAAGAATGGTGTCGATTTTATAGTTGTAGAGTATGAGAGAAATTAAATGACTAGTATAAGGTCTTGTTGATTGGAAATTAAAATCAAAACTCAGATTTCAGTTTCAAGGCCAGTGTGCTTTCTACTATACCGTGTCTCCCTCTGAATCTGTACACCTAATAACACATGGTATCCATTGTTATTTAAAGATTAAGGATCAGGAATCCTAAGTATTAAGGATTATGAATACTAACTCATAATCGATAGTAATGATACATCTCTGGCATATATATAGTGTCATCCTAACTATCTGTTTCTGAACCTCGACATATCTTAATTATTTCTTACGCACAAGCACTGTCTCCCTCCCCATAGGGAAAATATAAAGACCTATAGACTTTCTGGTGATTCAGGAGGCAAAATTTGATGTGAATCTCATATCAATCTGGGACTCATTTCTAATACTTGGGCTTCTTAATGAACTATAATCCTAAAGCCATGTCCCAGACCTCTGCCCTTTAGTCTCAGTTTCTGTCTTACTTCAATGCCAGACACTTTTGCCCCTCTAGTTGGAGGGTCTTTTCTTGTCTCAATAGGCCCTATGTCTTTCAACAGCACTCGTCACCCCCATGCCCAGGACCTTCACTCCTGCAGCAAGACTTCCTTGGTGCCGATGTTAGTCCGTCTGCTGGGATCAGGAGCGCTGCTCGGCTGCTCAGTGGAGAAACGATGGACTTTGGAGTCTGGACGTGATGGCTTTGAATCGCTCACTCTTCACTTTTAGCCATTACCTTTAATCTCTACAACAACTCCATGAGGTAAGTATTCAACTCCCATTGAAAAATTTTGGAAACCAATGCAGGTCACTTAACCTCCTGAAGTCTCTGTTTCATAATTCATAAATGCTGCCACTACTATTATTACTTAACCAAGTCACGCTAACGTTCACCAGAAATTGAACTGCCCTCTATCATTGCTTTCCAGGCTTTGTGGAAAGGTCCTACAGCATGTGTCAAGGATCCAGGTCCCCTTTCTTCCTGGTCAGCTCTAGTTGATGACAATATGAACTTCCAAATACCCCCAGAGACAAATACAAATTGACAGAGTAAAGTATACACGTTTAGATGAGCACTTTCTTGGCATAGGTCTAAAGCAGGAAACACACGTTATATTACTGTGAAACTGAAACAATTATCCACCTACATTTAGTTCCGATTTCCATATATCATTGTCCCCTCTTTGTACGTGGAACGAGCACGTGTTTGCTTTACCTTGCCTTATTTTCTGTCCTAATGCCTATCGGTCACTGCTCTCTAGTATTATGTTGTGGATCTGTTTGTTTGTTATATGTTCCTGTCCTTCTCAGGGATGAAGGCTCCTCCTCATGAAAGGAAGGTTGCTCTATTGTTCACCTTTTCCCACCCCCAGCACATAGAGGAGTGCTTGGAACACAACAGTTCCTCAATAATATTTGTGAAAGAGGAAGGAAGAAAAGAAAGAGGGAAAGGGTGGGAGAAAGGGAGGGAGGGAGCGAGGAATATGCTTGGGGTAAGGTTGGCAAGGCAAAATTTTTAATAATTTTGGTAATAATGATATCTAAGACTTATGAATACTACTTTGTTTTTTAAAATTGATATACATTAATTAATCTACTGGTGCAAATACCTATTAAGAGCTAGGTAAGACTGGGAAACTTGAGACACGAAGAGGTTAGATAACTGTTCATGGTCACACCACTCATCCCCGTGGAGTTAGCGTTCAAACCCAGGACACTTAACTCCAGATTCTGTGCTCTTAATCTCTACAAGGGATTGCTTCTTTTTAGTAGTCTCTAATTAATTCACAGAATAAAAAATTAAGACTGGCCATTAATTGCTTTAAAGCAAATAAAGAAGCGACTCTAAGAAGGTTCTCAGTGTTGTTACTGAATCCTATAAACTCACAAAGTCCTTCTTCTTTAGGCAAATTTATAGTGATCACTTGAGATAAGAGGACTTGGAGAGAGAGAAAGACCAAGCTGAATCACACATTTCTTGTCCAGACCTAGTATAAATTAATAAATCACAAACAATTCAGAGGACATCCTCATGCAACTCTGAGGGTATTTCAAGGAACCTTCCCATCTGGAGTCTGTGCTGGTTCTTTTCATATTGTATTTCCCTAAGGATGACTCACAGGAAATTGAGGTTTCAGAAACATGTTGTGTTTTTTATGGCACTTCTCTACCTTCACTGTAGAACTTTTAAAGACAGCGATTTGTGTTTGTGTTTCTTCCCATTAAGTTAAAAAAGAAGAAATTCACTTTCTCAACTATTTCTTAAAACTTCTCTAATCATAAAAACATATATGCTGATGTGACGATGATGATGGCAATGATAATCCAATTGACTAGGGTACAAATATTCTAATAAGTGAGGTTAAAAAGAGTGTAAAAGAAACCAAAACTCATGGATAATAGATAAAAGTACAGTCAAAAAACAGTTGTCAGACAACCGTTTTTGTATTGCGATGGGGGATATGGCCTCACAGACTCCACATATAAACAAAATCATGTGGTATTTGTCTTTCTCTGTGTGACTTACTTCACTTAGCATGATACCCTCCATAGGTCCATCCATGTTGTTGCAAATGGTGAGAGTTCATCCTTTTTATTGCTGAGTAATATTCCATTGTATATATGTCCCATCTTTTTTATTCGGCCTTCTATTGATGAACACTTAAGTCGCTTCCATATCTTGGCTATTGTAAATAGTGCTGCAGTGAACATAGGGGATCATATATCTTTCCGAATTCGTGTTTTGGATTTCTTTAGATAAATACCCAGAAGTGGAATTACTGGGTCATAGGGTAGTTCTATTTTTCACTCTTTGAGGAACCTCCATACTGTATTCCATAGTGGCTGCACCAATTTGCAATCCCATCAACAGCGTGCAAGAGTTCTCTTTTCTCCACATCCTCGCCAATACTTGTTTGCTGATTAGAGCAGTGGCTGAACTCAGTTTGCGGCCCTTGAAGACCTGCAGGGCCAGCTTACTTGTGCCTGACCTAGAAGTGGCAGCACTGTCAGACAGCATTCCCCTGCAGAGGTCAGTTTCAGCTTGGTAGAGCTCCTTCTTCATGTGTCTAAGCTGTCAGAATTCCACCATCATCCCTTTTCTGTGCTGGAGCTCAGGGTGGTAGTGACTTCTTGGGGTCGTTAGCTCTGTGGTAAAGTTCTCTTTTTACTCTTTTATTTTCTTAGTTATCAACTTTGTTCCTAGATTACAATTTATATTGAATTTTCTTTGCTCTTGTTTTGGTCTCTTGACTGGGTCTCTACTAATATAAAACCTTAGAAAGTCTGCATTAAATTGTATTAGGAAATTGTATTGAAAAAGAACCAAAAAAAAAAAAAAAGAATAAGAAAATAAGAGAAGCAGAGAAAGAGGAAGAACCATATTGGGAGAAGTTAAAATAGTTGGTAGAGAAAAAGGATTTGTGGGGCCGGGGGTAGAGGGTGATGGTAAATGTCATGTGATAAAAAGGGCTTTGATTAGGTGGTGACAGAAAGGGAGATGAACACACAGTGTAAATATATATATATATGCTTTACTGCTAAAGCATAGAACTGAAACATTGGATTTCATTAACCAATGTCACCATAAAAAATAAATTAATTAATTTAAAAAAATATTTTTTTTAATTTAAAAAAAAAAGGCATTTGAGGAATAGGTAATTGTGTATAGTTTTACTGCATGGCCTGACAGGAAACCCTCTCTTTGACCTTTCATCCAACGCTGTATTAAAGATTTAAATTGCTTTATAATTCATTTTGGACATTTGAATATGTATGTCTTCTGAATGTAACACTCAGCTGAGACTGAACAGATGGCACAGGTTATTAATAGTTATCTTTCGGAGCTACTATGTTGAAATTGGATCTCAATTCTAAAATCTGTAGCATCGCAGATACCATAATGACCCCAGGATTGTGACAAGAGGGAACTTCTGCTTTTATTCTCTGACTCCTCCACTTTTGGGGCAAAGAAGCAGGAATCAACTCGGCATGAGATGGGAAGGCCCTCTGAATGCTAGAGGCACATTGCAAAGGCTGAATTATTGCAAGTCAGGGCTTACGTGACGTGGGAATGGTGTACAGAGAATTTGATCTGCCTAGTGTTAAGTGTGAGTTCAGTAAATTAATTTTCAAAAGTCTGATGTAAATTTTCTAGTTAGTTTTTCACCCAGGTTCAAGAGATTTATCATTCTGTTAAGAAATTAATCTTCTCCGGAGGGGACGAGAAGGTTTGTGGCAAACATGTTTCAATTAATTTCAAGACTCTTCCCTGATCTACCCACAGAAAGCAGAGCTCCTTGATCGGTGCAGCTTGCCTAGCACATGCTGTGGCTCAGACTTTGGACTTCCTGGTAGAGGAAGCTTATTATCGAAAACTGACAACTATGGGAGGAGTATAACACAGGATGTAAGTAAAGGGTTGAAAATTGATATAATGGTAATTGAAGCATGAGGTCAGAAAAACACTGGAGCTTCAGTAGAGAGTTTCAGTGTCCAGAGTTAAGGATTCTTTGAATCTTTCAAGCCAGAGGAATCTCTGCTTTAGTGGTGGCTGGCATGACCATCTTGCGAAGAGCCCATGACCGAGTAGAGGGTTTATAATTGCACTTTGATAGAGAAAGAAATGATCTACAAGTTTATTCTGACATGAAGAAATTTTGCAGAGGGCGTGTAACAGGACACCAGTTACATGGCCAGCACCGTGTAACATGGCTCTCTCTATGGAGGCACAAACACTTCCACATGGAATGGGGGAGGAGTATTTCTCCAGAGAAAATCGGAGTGCTGTCTTGAGTTGAAGGGTGGAAAAAAGTGGAGAAGAGAAAAAAGTAATGGTTAGCTACTGCAAAATTGCATTAAAACAATTATAAGAGTCCCAGCTGTCTTACAGCTGACTTTTTCAAGCAGCGAAGAAAAGTCTTATAAGGTTTTGTAAGCTTTTTTATTTGTTTAATAATTTATTATATTAAAGAAGAGTACTTTCCACAATATTTCTTAATTCAGTTAGTATAGTATATTGAGAAAATGTACTTATTGTATTGTATTCTCAGTTGTCCTGACATTTTCTAAATAAATTGTATATTACGCAAAACAACCTTCCGAGACCAAACAGAACCCAGCCTAGAGTTAACTGCACCTAGTTATTCAGAGTTTCAGATGTCACCTTTTGAACAGACTAGAAGAAATCTAATTATTAGAATTTTGTTTATACAATGACTTAAAGTAATATTTTTAAAAATGTACACTCCTCCAGGCCTTATTAGGAAAGAATTCATAAACAGAGTTATTAAAAAATCCCTTAACATCAGGTAATTTCTGTGAGGAGACACTCTAACCTAATTGCAGGACACCTGGCAGGACAGAACATACCCTCTAGTCAGTGATAACCCTTAAAGACCCAGACACCTTTGGCGACAATAAATGTAAAACAAGTTAAAGAGAAAACACTGGGACAGTAGCTTACTCACTTTCCAGACTCAGACCTCAAGCTAAACATAATCTGAAAAGAGAATTTATCTGGAAATCTGGGTGTCTGAGCACACACCAACTAACCATAAGACTGCTGATGTCCCCCAAAATGCTGAAAATGAGTGATTATTTGTAAATACGTTAAATTGAGAAAATAATGTAATACTAGTATCAAAGTTTAATAATTCACTCTGAGTCTCTAATGTGTAACTTTGAATGGTCTTAGATTAAGTTAGACTCATATTATTCAAATGGGTGGTGCATTGATAATCAAATGAGTTTCTCTTTGAAGTGATATATTAAGAAAATAGCAATGACCAAAGTAACACTAAATTTTAACATCGTCTACTGAACCCAGTCTATGGTCCCCTCACCATGACGAGACCCTCCTTGACAGATAATTTTAGCTCCTCAGAAACTACTCTCATTCCTTCTCTAATAAACAGTTTGCAGCATATTCTTCTTTAGCTGAATGTCTTATTTTTTTATTTTATTTTTTTTTAGACGAGGCAACCCTTGGTTGACCTCACAGATTGCAAGGACGACTTTTCACCTTACAATCCTTTATTTTTTATTCCTACAGCACCTGGTCTTCCTAGGTGGTCTCCCATCCAAGTACTAACCAGGCCCAACCCTGCTTAGCTTCCAAGATCAGACGGTATGGAGCTTGTTCAGGGTGGCTTGGCTGTAGATTAAATGTCTTACTTGTAAAGAGCAAAAGGATTCATGAGAGAGGAAGCTCCTATCTTCTGCAGACATACCCCTACTCTAAACACACTACCCATAACTTGTCCGAAAACTTGTACTTCACTTAGGGCTGCTACTTTTGCCACAAACGGTGGTCACAAAATGCTATCCCAGAGAACAAAATGATGGTGCCCTCCCATTTCACTCATGAAGGCTGACGAGCTTCCCCCAAGTGAATTCCACGCAGTTGCCAGTGGCGGCTCACAGCAACCCCAGCATGGAGCAGTTGGGAGTATCTGCAGCTCTGTCTCCCAAAAGGTTACATTTAAGTTGGTTCACAAAATATGCTTCACATCTGGGTCAGTCAAAGTGCTTGGATATGCAAAAATAGATTGGCTCAAGAGTGATCAGACAAGTGAGTTTGAAGTAATATTATATCAGTGTAATGTTTGAGGAGAAATCAAGGACCACCTATGGCAGGATCAATTACTGAAAACTGGAAAATTGGCATCTTAATAAAACCAGAGAAAGACGGACCTTAAAAAAAAAATCTTTATGCTTTATTCATCATCTCCTCTTCCAGACTGTGATACTTAAAAGTCTAAGGTTCAGATAAATCTATAAACTAGGTGTATCCAATTAACAAGGAATAAAAACTGAGAGTACAATTCTTATTTGCCTATGAGCAGTTAGCCTGTGTAAAGTTGATTCTCATTTCAACCGATGTTCAAACTCTTTTTTTATTCTGAACACAAGCAGTGGTGAAAGAAGCACACATTTTCTAGTCGAAAGACATTTGGGATAGAATCTCAGTTTTTCCTTTTATTATGTGTATTATCTTAAGTAAATTATTTGGTGTAACTAAGAGATATTTTCCTTATATAAGAGGAGAATAATAAAATCCATTTTCTGGGATTTTTGGAATGATTAAATGTCAATATTTATAAAGCCCTGCTGGTGCCTAAAACATAATAAGTGCTCAACCAAACTTACTGCCTCCCTCTGGGTACAGAGGGAAGCAAACAAGCAAAGATATCCCACTCTCTCCAGGCAGCTGCTTCAAAATTTTTTTTTTACAATTGGTCTAAGGAGTAACATTATAATGTCTACAACTTAGTATGAAAACTTTTTCGATGTGAATTTGAGTCTTGGTTATAATCTTTCTATTACATATGTCTTTTTCTGTGAGCTTCCTCAATATTTTTGTAGAATATAATTTAAATTTGGAATATAAATTAAAACTCTGAGAAAATAACAATCAAAATGCATTTTCTGCGAAGCTGTTAACCTACTTCAGGGTAATTGCCGACTCTGGTCTCTGCTAGAAAGGCAAGGTCTCAGAATCCAAGCATCTTTCGCATAATAATTACTGTAAGCCAAGCAAATGCCTCGCTGTAGAGATTAAACATGTAGTTGGGATAGTAATAATTTTAATAATTAATAGCTAATTAGTCATTCCACTTCTGTTAAAATTTCTCATCTGTTTGTTCTTGCTCATATTTATGCCCCGACAGCCAGCTGATCACTTGGGTCCAGTAGGGACTTCAATCTCTCTTGATTTCTAAATTTCTAATCTGCTTCTGAGATATTGCAGTTAGAATTGCCTTGGAGACAGAGAAACAGCTACTGTATGGGGAACTAGAAGGAAAATATTCCACTTGGTAGCATGCCAGCACGCTTTCTAAAGATCTTCTGTAGGGAAGTGACAACGAGGATGTGCCAAATATGTTTACAATATCCATTGAATGAAATGCCACTCACAATAGGACAGATGTCATGACACCTTTTGTTCCAAATATTAATGGCCAGAGTGCCCCAGATTCTTTTCTCACAGCCTTGAATGAATCTAGGCTAAAATGAGGTTGAAAATGAAAGTAACTGAGTTCTTCTCTTGTGTCAGGATAAACTGAGCACTCATTCCTTGCTTCCTCTGGGGACATGAATCTCTGCTACTTCTCATCTCTGAATGGCTGAACTGGTCTGCCTTTAGTCCTTTATCAGTTTAATTTCTATTTCTCATGGCAATAGATGGATTTTAAAGGCTCAGGAGATTACAAAAGAAGGCACCCTCACCTTGAAGGCACATAGTATCAGAAATTTTTATCTTGAAGGGATTATTCAGTTATAGTTCTTGCAATATGGGGAGCCTAAAACTTACCTTGATCATCATTGTCACCAGGCTGTCATCCAAAGGACCCTATCGTTTCTCAGCACCTAAACTATGTCATAAGCTATGCTTGCTTACAGGAACTTTCAGGATTTCCAATTTCAAAGACCAAAGTGCTGAGCGTTATAACCAAGATGGCAATGGAACATTGTGTGTAAAAGTGGCCATGTGCAGAAGGGCCAAGCGCAACAGAAGATAACTACATGTGTCTAGAAGAATTTAATCACTCCACACACAACCTATAAATACAGAAGGCTCCACCCAGCTGGAGAGAAGGTGCTGTTCAAGCATGAGCTTTATCCTTCTCCATTCCTTGACCAAAGAATATAGTTTCTACTCTGCTTTACTGAACTCAGTCTTGTCCTATTTGTGTGAATAGCACTGGCAGAGGGAACTTGGTTAGAGTCCATGACCCAGAAAAACTGGTAGTGTGAAGATTAAGGAACAGCAGGATCAGGACTAGAACCAAGACTAGGATGCTTTCCATGCACCATGATAATTCTTCATGGATTCAATCCAAGTACCCTTTTTTAAAATATCAATATCCAATGGGACAATTTTCAACCAAGATTATCAAATTTCCTAGATGAAAAGAAGTAGTGATTTTCCAAAGAGTCCTTAATTCGATTCAATTCAACTCAATTCAACTCAATTCAATTCAATCCAATTCAATTCAATTCAATGAATATTGTTTAAAGATCAGTATTTCAGTCATAATGTATCTATTTTGGTTAGGAGATGATAAATTATATATGCACTTCCAAGCAAGGAAAAGTATGTTCTCTCTCTATGAGCATTCCTATCTCAGGCCATCACAGTACATATGTCAGTAGACCAATATTGTCTAAGATCTTTTCCCTTTCCTCTTTGTACATTTCAAATATTAACATCTCTTAATCCCATTAATCAGTGGCTTATACAAAGGAAATGCAATCTACCTTGACTCTGTTTTTTTTGGACAAAATTTGAGGAGTGATTGCTAAGCATACTTCACTTTAAGATGGAGTCACAAATACTTAATCGCTGTATTTATTTTTAGCTTACCAACTTTTCCATTTACAGACTTGGACCAGCCTTAGGTTTCCCCCACAAATTTTAAGATTTAAGAAAGCCATGTATCTCTGGAACTCCATGAGCAAAGATGAGTTGTCCCAGTTAATCAGATATTCTTGAAGGAATTTGCCTCTAACTCTTCTCTGAACATTTATTGGAGGGTGTGACTTTAGCCAGACCTCTGTGGTTGCTCTAATGTCGTTTATTAAGTAAAATTGCATATGTGCCATATGCTGTACAGTTGTAATGAACATACAGGTATTTAAAGAGAGAAAAGTTAAAGCACCAAGAAGCTCTGAGACTTTAGATGAGTTAGTGCAAGCATAAAAATTGATATAATTTAAAAAGTTTGCTTTAGCTTCTCAATAAGGCCCCTGGCCATTTTATTATGACACTCTAGGAGGAAACAAATATTAAAGTCTGGGTCAGCCCAACCAAAATCAAAAAAGAAATAATGTACCCTTGGTACCTTCCTCCCATGATGAAATTGTCTCCCCTGTAGGTCAAGATTCCTGCCACCTCAGGGCCAGACTCCCTGTCGGCTCCCACCTTGGCCAGGCCTCATTCTCTGGATTAGGATTATTTTCCAGGCTCTGACAGAGTTTCTGACTCCTCTCCCTTTCCCTTACAATCTTACTGGATTCTTTAATGAACTTTCTAGTGTCAGTGGATTACTATAAATGTTTCTCTCTGCTCCACGCAATAATTTTGTGTATAACTTTTCTTAATATAATATAGTATAGTATTTCATATAAATATATGTAAGTACAATGCACTGTATTTATGTGACTTGCTTATTACTATACATGCTTATTACTTATTATTATACATGCTTATTACTATAAATTCTGAGTATGATATGCGATTGCTAAATAATGATTTTTTTTGTATTTAACATTAGTGTCTAGATACCTCTCTATTTCCCCATATATTTGCAATTCCATATTTACAATATTCACATCAAATTTGACTGAATTTTTCTACTTATAATCTAAGAACACACTTCGTTTTCTGTTTTTTGATAATAAAAATGTAGCAATGATTCAACTTTGAATTTCACCTGAAATTTAGCTAAGTCTGGTCGTGTCTCGCTAACTTGATGTCCTGTACCTGACAGAAGCCTGGCCAGATGGGGGCCTGGAAGAGAGGTGAAGCGTGGCGATTTTAGCATAGCAACAAAGTACCAGGATCAGAAAGGAATGCTGATTTTCAGTTTAGCATGGTGGCCGCCACTCAAAATCCATACCCAATCCAGCCACATGGACCCATATGAGAAGCAAAGGGCTGTAAGTAAAAACTAACATAATTTTTTTTTAATTTGATTTCTCAGTAAACTATTGAGGTCATAAAGCAAAATTGCTTTGGGATATTCTTTATTTTGCCACCAACAATGTCATAGCTTCGGCACTGGAAGTCACAGATATCACAGGGGAAGTGTTTCATAAGAACTGTAGATGGCAGTGCCTAGTGAGAGACACAAAGCCAGGATGATGCTCTCCAGGAGATTTGTCTGTGGCACAAGGGAGACACCACTGGGGACTCCTAGAAATACCTTGGGGAGAGTATTTGCTAAAAGGTGGAAATAAGACCCTAAGAATTTCAAGTTCTTACTAACGATGTGACCCCATTAGCTCCTGTGATCTAATGACTGGCGAATCTGGTTACACAATCAACACTTCTAAAACATCTTTGTATTTACAGATTTTTTTTCTCCCAGAAATTATTTCCTTGGGATAATATCCCAGAAGTGAGAAGAATCTGTAAACACGGTGGTAATATGTATCTTTCTTTTGAAAATACATTTACTTTTAATGGGGTTTTCAAGAGATCGTGCCTTTAGGGGACCAGTGGGAAATATATTTTGGGCCAAATGAGACTCCTGAAACCACTAATATTCCAGGTTATATCAGTCTTCATTCATATCTTTATTCTCAGAGGGGTGGCACTAACTAAAGTCTCCCCTTACTAACTTTAATTGATTAGACAAAGAAATATGGCTTCTGAATAGATGTTACTGGATATACTGTAATTATGTCAACTTATTTGAGAAGATTGCATCTAATTTGGTTTCACAGTCTTAGACATATAGATTTTTTTTAGAGTTAAGGAACAGTCTATGGCTGTGCTACCCTGAACAAGCCTGATCCCATCTGATCTTGGAAGCTAAGCAGGGTCAGACCTGGTTAATGCTTGGATGGGAGACCAACTTGGAAGATCAGGTGCTGTAGATATAAAAAATAAAAAATAAAAGATTTTAAGATGACAAGGTCCTTGCAATCTGTGCGATCAACCAAGGTTGCTTGCCTAAAAAATAAAAAATAAATAAAAAGTAAAGGAAGATTACTGGTATACTTGACTTACAGTCAGCATCACCCCTGGACTAGTCAAGAACCTTCCCTGCCCCGGGTCAGTCCAGACTTGTTTAGTTTTATTCTTATTTAATAATTTACTCTCCTGGGATCTGTAAGGTAAACAATTACTTTCTTGCAACTGGACAATGAGATTGAGTAGAATGTGTTAACCCACGGAAATGATTCTTGGCAACAGAAGCGAAACTCTACTAATAATTACAGGTTTTCACCCAATGCACTTAAAAAAACAGTAAGAAATGAAAAGATGTATTTTTTTATATTTAATATTCTTTTGAAAATAAGAGACATCGTTTCTACTTTTATTTCCACATTTGGGTACAGTTACTTCTTGCCTGTGCCACAAAGCTTTATTTTTCACCGACACCATAATTAATATTCCATCACAATTTGTATATAGAATGAACGTCAAAGAACCACAGCCTCAGTGTGTCCATGATTTAGCCATAACTTATCTTTAAAATTTCCTCCTTTTTTCCTTCAGCCATGCCAAATTATTTCTTTTTCTAACAAATGTGTTTTGGTCATCGATGGCAAGGCATGAGTCTATATGGGATTAGGTCTAAGTCTGGTTCAAAACAAAAGTGAGAGAGTTCTGGTTGCTCTAGGAGTGAGAGCACAGGTGGCCATGTCGACCACATCCAATTCAGTCGTCAGTGGAGACCTGGACAAACGAAGAAGAAAGGAACCATTTTCGGTTCTCGTTCTCTTGTCTACTCTCTCACTTCCCCACAGAGTATATGGAGTAAATTACCCATGGTAGTCCTGGAGTTTCCCCATTCAGATCTCCCTTCAGGAAATCCTGCTGCACAGTGGATCGCTGATTGCCAGCTTCCTGTTAACACACTTTTTGCATCTACCACGTATTTCACTCCAGGCTGTGCTTCTGTAGGGCTGCCTCCAGCACAGCTGACGACGGGAGTGGATGCTAGGACCAGATCATTCTTGACCAACGTGGATTCCTCCAATGGCAGCACTGGTCCAAGACTCCCACATTGAAAAGCCATTCTGGCTATCGCTATTGAATGTCTGACCTGCCAGCAACAGAGACCACCGACACTGAACCCCCGATATGGCATTATTCATTAAGAATACCAACTGGCCCAACCTGGGGGCAGGTTGACTCCATTGAGCTCCTTTTGTCTTAGAAGCGCCAACAGTTTATCCTCACAGGGATAGAATTTTGAAAAAAAACTGTACTGTGATTTGAGGTTCTTCCTACCCAATCTGTTTTCCCCTCTTTTCACAGATTTCAGACTTACACTGTAGTCAGTAGATACTCCTTGAATAATCCTGCTAGATCCCGGCCAGAACAAAATCTGCTCACCGTGAATCCCCTCAGAGACTGATTGTCATCTCCTTTATGCCCCAGATAGACTGGTTCTTCCTGGGGGCAGGCATGTAAGGCTTTTCACTTTATCGGGAGCAGGTGGCACCTCAGCACCCCTATCTATCCCATGTTCTATGTAACTTTTTAGGCCTGCCAACCAGCACAGAGGACATGCATGTCATATTGCTGCTGCCAAAGACACGTTTCCATGTAAGTTAGTTCCCCGGATAAACTCTTGATGTGATGCTGGAGTTGTCAGCCTCTTTCTTTGGTCTCTTGGCCCTGGGAATTTTATGTAGCATCAAGATGAATGAAATCTTACCGCCTCTAAATCTAGCAGTGTCTTTATAATTCTGATGGCATATACCATTTTATATCTTGCATTTTTTTGTATCAATTTTAATAAAATTCCAATTAAAAACTGTTATGAATATTTCAAAAGTAATATTTGACTAGGTATGATTTTTTAAAATACTTGCCGTAGAGTTTAATGTGTGGCATCCAGAAAATGCCAGTTTTATCTGTTTTCAAATAAGTGAGAATGTCATTAATATGAGGCTCTGGGACTCTGGGATTGTAAGTCGTGAGAGCTTGGAGCAATCTGTTTAAATCTGTGGTATGCTGTGATGCATTAGATATAGTAGAATATAGGTTGGTGCATTTATAAACTCTTTGAAATAAAGTGTAAGTAATATATAAAATTAATTATTTTGTCTTAGCCAATCCAGTTATGACTTGTTTTGACTTGTGTTTTTTATTGAACTAGCCTCACGTTCTCACATCAATTCTTAATTATTTCAAGCCAACACCTTTCAAATGACTGGGCAATAACTCTAGACTGTGCCATGAAATAGCAACACTGTCATCACCACTATGCTTTTCCCAGGAGAGCAATCCCACCCCCCAAATTAGTTTATCATTCTTGATCTTTCTTTTTTTTCCTGCTAAATTCTGCTAAGAGCCATTGTCACATATTCATTTGAAAGCTGGAGAAGCACGTGACATATAATATTTGAATCTACAAGAGATTTGTCATAGTTTACGCTTAAGGTATATGTATAAAGTATATGTATATGGCATGTAAATGGCATGTAATAAAGGTGCTTCTCTCTGAAACTAAAAAATGAATTTCTCAAATATGAAATAAGGTTCAGTTGCTTTAAACAAGAGTATTGGCATCTAATAGATCTGTGCCTATATGAACTTCCATTCAAAATGTGCTTCCATTTTGAAAATTCACATATTTAGAATTTCTCAACTGTCAAGTGAATGTTCCCAGAGACCATGCCATGCGTATCACCTTATCCTTCCTGCATCTGTTTGCATTCTTTATCAAAGCTGGGGAAATACTTTTGTCTAGAATGTTTTTTAAACATAAAAGTGCCCCACCATAATACTCTGTACATAGAATGAGCAATATAAGTGTTATATGAAGAATGAGTAAGATTTTTAAAATATTTGTATAACTTTTTTTAGAACAATTGGTTAACTAGAATGAGCAAGATATATTTGTAAAATTAGAAAAGAAGAAATGAAAGATGATACTTTGTTCAAATTACCAATTTATATACGTTATCTATTTTTTAATTTTCTATATTTCCTTGAGTGAAAATAGAGTATGACACAGCATTTCCCCATTATGTTCCATTCTACAGGATTATTAACTATGATATGATGATCGAAGCTTCTGTGGTGGTTCAAAATATGTCCACAAATTCTTTGATGCTTCCTCCAAAGTGCAGAGCCTAATTTCCCTCCCTTTGAGTGTCAGTTTGACTTAGTGATTCACTTGTCACAAATAGAATACAAGTGGAAATGATTGTATGTGACTTCAGAAACCAGATCAAAAAAGCACTGTGACTTCCTGCTTGCTGTCTCTCAGATCACTCATTCTGTGGGAAGCCAGCTGTGCCAGGTTATAAGGCCACTCAGAAGTGTTGCCAACAGGTGTGTGTGGTGAAGAACTGAGACCTCCTGCCAACAGCCACAGGAGGGAGCCATCTTTAAAATAGACCCTCCCTCCCCAGCCCCAGTCAAGCCTTCAGATGATTGCAGCCCTGGCTGATAGCTTCACTGCAACCTCATGAAAGACCCTGAACTAGCCCATGCCGCTAAGACATTCCCAGATTCCTGATCTTTAGTAATTTGTGAGATAACAAATATATGTTTTAGGTGGCTAAGTTTGGAGATATTTAACTAGTACAGATTCTTTCCTTCTCAAAGCTGTTTCCTTTCCGGTGTGAGTTGTGGACTTTTAAGGGAAGTGGACGTACTTTACGGTATAATCCCTGCCCCGCCCCCTTTTTATTCACCATAAAACATTCTTTGTTTCCCAAAGATACCTGAAGGGTAGAGTTGCACTAAATATTTTGGAGAAAGACTGATACAGAGCTTTAATTTTTGACAGTCACATTAACAAGAGATCAGATCCACCTAGCTGAGCAATCGATTTAGAGAATTTGGAAAAAGCCCAGATGCACTAGGCTAAACAGAGCACTGAAGTCCAAAGCATTCCAAAATTTTGATCCTCAGTGCATTTCATGCAGTGAGCAAAGGGTATTGCTACACTTAATTGGCGGAAAATTATAAGATCTGATTAAACAGATATTTTTTTTGCTAAGAGCTGTTGCCCAGATAATCATGAAATTATTAGAGTCCCTCATTGTAATGTCGTCATGTTCCATAGCCAACTGTGAGAAATTTTCAAACTGCAAATGTTAAACCTTTATAATTCAGCCTTGCCATGGGGAAGGTAGTCATAAATTAATAGGAAATGTATTTTTAAATTCCTCCATGAAAACTCAAAGAGCCTCATTTTACTGCAGGAAATTGCTACTTGGATTCAGATGAGAATAAGACCTTTTCAAGGGAGACTACATTATTACAGCAGGCTTCTTCAGAGAACTCATAGGGGAAAGGCTCAAAGAGGATTTACGTGGCTCTCAGGGTCAAAGGTTTTGAGAAAAGCTTATTTTTAGGCTACTAACCTCTGAAAAGCAGACCTAGCTAACACAGGCTTGTGGCAAGCACAGCAGACGGAACTGCTTCCTATCTGACCATTTCTCTTGGTTATAATGGCTGGCTACGGATGGGCAGTATAAGAATTTCAGCCCACAATGTCAAAAAAAAAAAAAAAAAGGATTTAATTTCAGTTAATTTAATCACGGGAGCTCTCTGTTTAGCCCTTGAATTGAGTCAAGTTCATTCAGTGGAATCGCAGGCAACTTACCTAGCTCCTCTCATTCATTGGTTTCGTTCCCTTGGTTTGAACAAATTTTGGGTCTGAACTGATAAATGTTTCACTTTTCACTTTGGCTGCCTAGAAACTAGGAGCCCTATAATTGGGTCAGTTATCACCTCTGAATATTAAAAAAACATATGTTTTATTTCTCCCCTCCACGAACCTGTCTTTCTATTCCAATATATAACTTTTACAGTGATCTTCGAGGTAGAGGCTGAGTCAGGGATTCAGGTGCATGGGATATTTGGAGGTGGGCACTGAGGAGAAAGAGAGCGAGGGAAGCAGGAGAAGGCAGAGGAGGGACTAAGCAAGGATGTGGTCTCAGCTGGAGTCTAGCCTCAGCCTTAACCCACAGAAAGCTCTGGAGTATAGAGGGCAGCACAGAGTTAGTGCAACCTTAAGGAAAGATGTCAGCCTTTTATTATCCCCACGTCAATTATTGGCTCTGGGTTGCCCACTGGGGGTGGGGCCAGGGCTGGGCACTTCCCAGGGAGGTGGTTCTGAAGTGCAAAAGTTTGCCCACCACTCTACAGCCATGCTGCCCTGAACAAACCCAATCCTGTCTGATTCCAAAGCTAAGCAGGGTCAGGCCTGGTTAGTAGTTGGATGGGAGACCACCTAGGAAGACCAGGTGCTGTAGGCAATAAAAAATAAAAAATAAGATATTGTAAACTGACAAGGTCCTTGCAATCTGTGAGGCCAACCAAGGGTTGCCTAGCCTTAAAAAAAAAAAAAAAAAAGAGTTTGCTCACCAGAAAAGGGGTGACTGTGAACTGTTAGCATCCAACACTGACCAGCTGGGGTGGGGTTACTGGCCCAGTAAGCTGGAGATCCAGCTCAGACACTAACAGCATCCGCCAAAGTTGTCATGTGCGTTTTCATTCGTTTTTCTATTTTAATGTATGAATTAGTTTTATTTCTCCTTTTCAAGAAGGGAAGATGTCCTGGGAACATCTGGTAAAATGTATAGATCCACATGAAGTCGTGTAAGCAGGGCTAAAAATAAAGTACAAGTATGTATGTCCTGCTGATGAAACGTGTTTACCGCAAAGAAAACGTACACTGTAGTGCGAGGAAAAAGAAAGATGGCCTTGATCGGACACCGGTAGCTGGCTTAAGCAGACGTGAGCACTTCTCTTACGTGACTCAGCACTTCTCTTACGTAACCGCGTGCCCCGTGCGCATGCGCAGGCTCCCTCATCTGGCAGCGTGCCAACGTTGTTTAACCTGTGTGTAAACAGTGAGGCCGCCCTGCGAGGCAGGCCGTGCCCTTGCTGGAATGAAGAGCCATGCCAGTTGCCTACGGCTCCCCGCATCGTCTTCTGACTGCCGTTGCCTCATACCCCTTACCTCGGAGCCTCACATCTGCAGCGACACAGGTAGTTACCATCGTACCAGCCCAAAAGTAATGTAATTTTAGGTTGAAATATTCTAAGACCTTCTGATTTAATTCACGTGAGAGGGTTTTTTGACTTGCAATGAAACACACCTAACCTGTATATAGCATTTAAAACTGGGTTAACGTTTAGAATGTTAACATATGGACTTCTCGTTATTAAACTGCAAATTTCTAATGTCATTTCTCTGCATGGGATGCCCGACCTGAGCTCGTTTGAGTAGTAACTGGCCAGTGAGGTTTTCACTTTGGTGCCTCCACACGTGCTTTAAATAATACATCGGTTTGCCCCTTGAAGCTTCTCCCTATTCCCCACAGCCCACGTGCTTCATCTTAGCCAAAGGTACCAGCACCTACCCAGCGCCCCTGGTATGGTTTAGACCTGAATCCCCGACAGGCTTTCTCTGACTTCCCGCGTGCATCTCATCTTTTCCCTCAGTAGCTATTCTATACTTTTGCAGAGTGATATTTTACAAGCAGAGATTATTCACATTACTCTCTAAAGTTTGAAATGCCCCCCAGGCCAAAATTCTATTTGTGATCTTTCAGGCCTGACCATAGGCTATTTCATGGGGGCGGGGGAGGGGAGGAATGGCCATCATGGGGAAGCTGCCCTTTCCACAGTCACCACCGTCATTTTCTGGAGGCAGGGCCGTCAAAGTCTCGGACACAGGTGTCCCCATATGGGAGCCTTCTTATTGGGGCCTCAGCTGAGGCACTTTGTCCATCTTGATTCAGTAACTTTCCAGTGCTAGCCCATCTGCCTTTTCTTCTGCCTCAGCCTCCCAGGTCTGTGAAAAGATAAGGGAAGGGCCTTTGTTCAGGACTCCTCGGCACTGAGATGATTCCCTCCATTCGTGCTGCATGTCGTTGTCTTCCCATCTCCTAGAGACCAGACATTTATTTGGCTTCGTATTTCCAGTGATTGGCACATTAAAGGCTCTTGAAAAATGTTGACTTGGTAAACCCTGATCAGGGCAATACTTGGTTTGCATGTACAATGTCATCACGGAAGAGGTTCATGTTCCTTGTATATACCTAGACCTTGTCACTATTCAACTTTCTTAATGCATGCGTAAACTTTAATTGCTGCACCTGACTGAAGAACAAGATGGGTTAATTAGATGTCTTCAATAGTATCTTGATGCTATTATTTTTTCAAATGTGAAATACTTGGACAGGATAAAATTTGAATCTGGGCCAGACATTGTCACTTACTGATGCCAGTTTAAAATTCCAGAAACACACAAAAAAAGTCTAATATAATAATGTTTAAAAGCCTAAAATGTTTTTAAAGAAAAGTAGATAGTGTGATAAAAATCATCTACACACTTCTATTAATTAGACCGTGTGAAATGGGATATCATCTACGAGTCAGACATGAACTGAATGAAAACCAATGTTTATGAATTAATATTGAAATTATACCATGTAAGTGACTAACATTTTCTGTTGGTTAGAGTACAAACTGTGCCTAATAATGGATTTCTTCCCAGACTGCTTATAAATTTAAGCATGAAAAAGCTGAATTTTATTTGGCAAGGATAATAAATGTACAGATAGCTTTCTACTGATAAAAGATATCCATTTGCTAGTATTAGCAAATGTTTTGCAATTAATTTCTAAACAAATTTTCAAGATTAGATAATAATCAAAAAGCTTTGATAGTATCTATTGTAAGCCAAAATTTGGAAATAAAAATAATGAAACCCTTGCTTATAAGGAGTAAGAGTGTATAATAATGACAAACTTCAAGTCTGTCTAGTCAAAGAATTGGCTTTGACTTTTTTTATACACAATGAGTAACTAATACCAGCTTGTCAGCTGATAGGAGAAATCATTGCTATTTGTATTCCATTTGCTACTAAGCCAGTAGAAGAGGACAGATAAATGTTTGTGGAACTGAGAAAATTTGGGATACTTATACACAGGATCCTTCAGATGGTTACAACAGTTAAATTTGTTTTTATCTTCATTCAATTGTTCGTCATGTACTTTTTGAGCATTTACTATATGTACTTTGCTAGTATCTAGAAATATAGTAAGTTAAAACAAGTGAATTACATTCTGCTGGGGAAGATGGATAGTAATCAAATAAGAATAGTGATGCGCATCTAGTGAGCTAAGGGAAACAAACAAACAAACAGAGTTTATAAAGTATAAAGGTACCTGAACTGGTATCAGGGAACGCTTATCAAAGAAAGTGATACTTGACCTGAGTGAAGTATGAATGAGTAGGAGTTCGTTAGATGAAAAAGGATGAAGTGCAAAAAAAGACCAGGTATTCTAGGCAAAAGGAACAACATCAGCAAGATAAAAGAGAGGGATCCAGTGAGGCTGGAATAAAGGACATTAGAGAGCAGTACAGGATGAGTCTGGAAAGGATGTCATAAGGTAGACCAAAAAAAATAAATAAATAAAAGGCCATCTGATGTGGTCTTACTCCCCCCAAAATGAAAGACAATTAGTGGATGTAAACTGGAGGGTAACACAATCAGATTTGCATATTTCAAAGACTACTCTTCCATCAATGACAGGGGCAGAGAACAACACAAAAGCAGTTAGTAGAAGGGGAGCTTTGGTGGCTTGGATTAAGGTAACGGCTATGTACAAATTCAGGACACATTCAAGATACAAGTCAGTAGGGCTTGGTGATAGGTGGGTATGGAGTGGAAGGAGAGAGGAAAATGAAAGATGATTTGCCCAACCAGATAAGACGGTGGTGTCACTTGCTAAAATAGGTAACACCAAAGGAGGGCCAGGTTTGGGGAAATATTATGAAGGTCTTGGATATATTGAAACGCCTTTGAGAAATGGAGAAACCAACAGGAGTTAGCTAGATAGATATGAAGCTCAGAGGGAAATTCAAGTGTAACGGTACAAAAGAAAAAGTATAAAGGCTAGGACATTGAGATTTTGGTGAATGAACAGAAATTCTTTGGAAAAGAATAACATAAAGATAAAACAGTTATAATTGAGACAAGCATAACACAGTGAACATATTTTATGATGCTAATACTAGGAAAACAACAAATGGTTTAATGAATAGTAGAAATAGTAGAAACTGGGGCTGAGCGAATGAATGGTGTGAGTCAAACAAAAGAGCAGAATCACAACTCCTAGTCATTGGAACTAATCCCTGTCAATTAGGAAAGGGGTCACTGAGATTTGGGTGGGGAAATATCCATGTATGAAACAAACATGGAGCTTATGAAGCTTTCCCCTTATTAATATGACCACAATAAGTTACTCTTAAAAGTGCCTGTCAAAAGTAACCATGTCGCTCCGTGCCATCTTGGAACCAACACATGAGCATGTGCAAGGGCCAGTAAGTTTCACTGGGAAAGGACATTTAAGTAAACTCATGCTGAAGCCAAAAAGCACGTATTAACTTTAATGGAGTTATGAGTATTCAAATAGAAACGTCTTTTACTTTATACAAAAGCAAACTTATCTTCACATTTTAAGAGGGAAGGCAAACCACAAATAAATTATGATTTTACTAGAACAGCAAACATTTTTAAAAAAGGAAAACAAGAATCAAAGTTGAACTGGGCCTACAGTTTGTAGGTAGAAAGAGCTTGAGTCTTGAGAATGTTTAAATTTGTTTTTGTTTTTTTTGATATCCATCTAAAATTTCTCTTACTCTGAACTTCTAGCCTTAAGAATCAAAGAATTCTACAGATTTTTACACAAAGTGAGGTGGAAATTTGTCATTCTTATATGTCACATGTTCCTAAGACACAAATTGTTCAATTCCTTCTCTGCTTTAGAAGTTTCACTTTTTCCTGTATTGCAAGAGTGAAATATTATTGAAAAATAGGGTACATACATGAACTGGGTAGCAAAGTATATAGATTTATATAAGAAATCGAAAGAACTTCAAAACAAGGGTGGATAGAGAGCCTTGTCTAGAATCCATGTCTACGATTCCAGATGAGAGAGTTCCTGACCTTTGCTGGTTCTAGTACTTAATTTATTTATTTTTTAATATCCTTCAGGGAAAAACTACTCACTCTTAAACTGGTTCAGTGAAAAAATAAATTCACCAGAAAACTCTAGACTGTGTCAAAATTGTTATCAGTTTTCTCCAAGAAGTAAACAAAATAAAGCTGGAGAAAACAAAATTGATCTGATATGCATGCTTTTGTAGATTTTCCCCAGACTTAAGGAAAATGTTGGGAACCAATGTTCAGATATTTACTGAGCATCAAGGTACTTGGGAATGAATAAATAAATTTATATATGATACCAACAAGGCATGTAATGCAATACTTAGGATATGAGGTCCAGAAGGTAGTTGACAACTACCTTCTGTGGGCTTCACCACTACCAGATGTTTCCTTTTTTTCTTACAAAATTCAGGTGCCTGTGTTCAGCATTCATATTACTTCAGTGTCAGGACAAGATCTAACAATGATAAAATAAGATACTGATATATCGTCATTTAATAGAAACAATCTTGAACTCATACGCTATTTTAAATGTTTCAAAAATGAAATTTCAGGTTATTTCTGTCTGATCCACAGCCTCCAAGAAGAACATTTCTGCATGTAGTCAACAAGGGTAGCAATACTGCATCCAAAATTTTTCTCGAATATTGTGAATTAAGGAGCCACAAAAACAACAAACAAACAAACAACAACAACAATGACAGCGTGGATAGCTACCTCCTGGAGTTCTCCTTAGAATCAGATCTAAATTCTCAGCAGCAAACAGGAGACTCAGAAAATGCTGACTTTAATTACAAACTTTATTTGTCAATGCAATTCACAGTTTATACATGGTGCAACCCACCATATGAACTTTCAGAACAGTTACTGAGGAAATGGATGTAGCTTTCTTTCTAAAAGAGCCTGACTTTCTAAAATTTCAGTTAGAATTTTTTAAGTTTAGAAAAGTACCTTTAACAAGTTAGCTGAATATTTACATTTTTAGCTTAAATTTAAATTTTGGAAAATAAGCATCTATTAAGTATTTTTTTTATTTTTTTTTTTAAGATCCTGGGTTAATTTTTAAGACCCTAATCTGAACACAACTTTTTCAGATCACCCCCCCCACCCCCACCCAAATAGTAAAAGAAATGTTTTACAATTATATTTAGGGAAATTATTTTCTTTCTGCATTTTTAAAAATTATATATACAATGTACAGCAGATCTAAGTATGAAAATAAAAGAAAGAGTAGCAATCTATTAAGTGCCTTTACTGAATTTCTTCTGAATTTTGGAAACATCCAGAGTTACAGGATATAAAATTAAACTAAAAAGGATTATCAGCCTTTTCTATTTAAAAAAAAAAAAAAAGCTCTCAAGATTTAACTTGTGCTATAACAGCTTTTTCTCTATTGTCAGAGATGAATTACGCCTGCAATCTGCATTTTTCCATGTGCAAAATCACAGTGTTCCCACTTCCACCTTCTGCTCTCACACTCAGTCACGACTCCAGAGGTACACCCACAGACGGTTAGGCCTGCGCCCAGTCCGGCCTGCTGTGTCACCTCCCCTCATCTGGCAAAAGTCACTCCAGGAAAGAAAATCATATAAGCCTTTCTTTCATACCCCGGAAAGCAAAGTGATGCTGGCAGTATAATGTTGATTAGCAAATGCTCATAACATGTTGTTTAGCTATCTTCTTTTTATCAGAAGGGTAATTCATGCCCATTATCTTAAATCGCCTCTAATTTAAATCTTAAATCTCTAATCATCTCCTAAAAATATCCCTCTTTAACAGTTTCTTCTGTTTACTTATATATATGGATTATCTTCTTCCACTTTAAAAAATGTATAGTTATTAAAAATGACCAATTCCAAATACTGCCAGGAAAAAAAGGGTCTGGGAGCAGCCTGTTTTACCAGCCTGGTAATAATGACACTGTATGTGTGTACCACTGGTACCTGAGTCAAATAAATACTCAGAGGGGCCATCTTTGCCCCTCATTTCTCTGCAGTGCCTTTACTGCTAGGGATTCTGAGTGTTGCTTCAATGTCCATCTAATTTGGCATCTATTCCTTCTTCTGGTATCATCACGTCAGTCATTTTACACAGTTTCCAGCAAGGTATGGTATTCAAATGGGAGTGATGGGGTAAAGGACTGCAGGTGAGCCTAGGAGGGGGGTGGGGAAGGAGAAACCACACTTTAGCTAGAGAGAGGTTCTGTTTCTTCATAAGATAAGGCACTGACAGAAAATTTCTTAGGTAAAAGGCTGCGTCAGAATTTCTTGCCATTTACAAAAACAAAAAACAAAAAACAAAAAAACGTCATCCATAAGTGGTCCGTATCTAGGCTCAGTTAGGTAGACCCTGAAAAATTAAGGACTGATCCCTCGAAGCTACATTATTACCAGAAACAAATATAATTCATTCTGAAGCCTTATGGCACATTAGAAAAAAGAGAGAAAAACAGTCTGGGCACAGAAAGGCATCAGACATCGCTTGTTTTACTCCACTCATCTAAGAAAGTGGATCTTTCAACAAGCATCATCAAAAAGATAGTGCTGGCTCAGAATTCCAGATTCTCTTGATGGCAGATGACCATGATGGGTGTATCTATTTTCCCCCCTTTTGGAGCTCATGCACAGTTTAAAAAATGCTACCAGCAACAGTCATAAAGATCATATAGATGTCCTCACCTATGGCTATGCCTAAGGCTCTTCAAAGAGAGGCTATTTAATGTTCTCTATCACAGCAATTTCCTCGCCTGCACAGTGTGGTGTCAATCCATTCAAATAGATACTTTCAGTTTTCAGTAAGGGAGGCAAGACATCCCTCTCACTGGCCAGGTGGTTGACGGACAGGGTCCGTCTACAAGGAGTCAGCTCCTGGTTGTGGTTCCCAGCCAGTTCTGCAGAGAGCTTCCGCTTAATGGAGGTGGCACGCTGGAACTTGTCATAAATCTCCACACTCAGCCGCCTCCTGGTTTCCTTGAACTCGGCTGTGACGTTGGCTGTCCACTCAGCAGCATGGGCTCTGAACTCCCCCACCTGGAGAAAAGACAAAGACACACCAATGTGACAGTCAACATTTTGCATGCTTTCTTTTCTGAGCCTTTTGTAACACTGGAGGTCTGAGAACTGACCTAATAGATGCAGAGCAAATCTCCATTTTACACAGATCTGGGTCTACAAAACAACCTATGAATGTAAACTCTATAAATCAAATTGTATTAGAGGTACAAGGTGTGCTTGATTTTTGCACATGAATCCTGTCATTGAAACTTCTGATTCAATTTAAAAAAACTCTAACTTTTTAAAACTTTGTGAGTTTTTTTTTTTTTTTAATCTGTAATTTGAAGAAGTACCTGTGTATAGAAAAGGCTGTAGAAGCAGCAGGACAGAGTAAAATCCTGGAACGTGAACCCAGGTGACCTGGCTTGTTCGGACAGCACCAAAGCTGTTTCCACGGACGTAAGCTCAGGTTTTAGGGACCAGAAACGATGTGTGCCAGGACTCCACATACAACCCCACATTGCTCATTTAGGAAATCTCTATTTACTAAGTAAGCAACAATATATCTCGTTTTTGCCTTCAGGGAAAGCAGATAACTGGTAAGTCCATCTTGAGGCCCATTTTAGAGAACAAGTCAGTCCACGGAACAGTTTCTCGGTGGATGCTCATGGATTTAAAGAAGTACCCAACCTGTCTGAGCTGCCATTTCCTCAGCAGTAGGACAGGTGTCTTCACAGAACCCACCTAACAGGATGGCTGGGCTCATGTGCTTCGCCAGCTGTAAGGGTTTATGTCTGTGGACTTCTCTCTCTAAGGTTAAAGGAGAAAATATTGCTAAGGCCTAAGCATGCGCATAATGTTTTCTCTGACCTCTTTAAAATTATGTCTGCAGTCTTGTGACCTAAATAGAACCACGACTAATCCCATGGAAAACTTTATAATCCTTTCCTTAACCGACTAGAATTTAGTAATCCAGGACATCTCCTATTGTGGGACAAGTTCCCCATTTCCCTCTATGGCTCACCCTTCTGCTTTTAGCTTAGGTGACATGGCCTCTTCTTTATCTGGCAACAAATAACTATAGCTCTGTTTTTTTTTGTTTGTTGTTTAACCTCTGTGTTTTAGACTTTGATATGGGAAATATAACTGATGGTTTCTGCTGTGGTCTGCTGTTGTCCCCCGCACCCCAACCCCCAAATTCACATGTTGAAATTCTAACCCCAAGGGACTTCTGGTAGATAATTACTTTGTCACTTTTGATGATCTACTACTTATTTTAAAAAGCTCTTTTATTTCCTACTTGTATTGTCCTAACAAGAAATAATTGCTGTTATCTGCGCCTGGTTCCGAAAAAAAAAAAAAGCAAAGCTGGAAAAATGAGAACTCGGGCGTACATAATTGGCGAGCTCAAGCAACCCTTAGTCACTGAGGCAAGTTTTAGAGAGTCTTGCAGGAAAAGAGGTGCTACATTTATAGCAACGTAGCCTGAAGAGTCTCACTGTTCCTGTAAGGGACCCTGTCCCTTACACTATACTCAGATATGGAAGAGATTATTGAATGTTTAATTCTGCTTTTGGGGGACACTCTGCCCAGAAAAACATAGGCAGTATCAAACAGTGGTGAGAAATGCTGAATCATTCCATACATATCCATAAATAACATGCCTTCCCCGCGCCCCAACAGTTTGTGTTATTTTTCCGTTTACTTCGCTGTCTTTCTGTTTAGACTAAGAGTTCTTGAGTTCAGAGTCTATATTCATTGCTGTATCTATAACATCTAGGGTCTGGTATAGAAAAGGCCCTCAGTAGAAACTTGTTGAATTTCATTAAATTAATAAATGAACACTATCTATAAAGTTTTAAAATGGTACTTTTAATATAAAAAAGTTAGGAGATTCATTTGTTTTCTACCAGTTTTGATTTAGTTTTCGAGACTTAAAATTGCAGCAATCTTTAAAGATGATGCTCAAATACAAAAAGAAAATTTGAGTAATATGGTCTTAAAATAGTTCTTTTTGAAATGTTATTAAATTCTCCTAGTTTACACTACAAGCAGATAATCCCAGCGTGAAATTTGTAGTTTCTAATAAAACAATAATTATTAATGAGAAATAAAAAATTTTAACTGAACTTTATTGCCACCTTGCCAATGATTTTATAAAAAAGAAATTAACCTGCTCTATTTGAGAATGCAGAATTTTCTAATGTATAAAGAACAAATACTTATATAATTTTATCTTTGATGAGCCTTTCTTAGTAGTAAGGTTAATAAAATGAGGAAACAGGAAAGAATCAACATTTTTGTTTAAATGTCTATGACATGTATAAGAATCAGCTACTATATTCAATTTTCTCCCATGTAGAGGTAGTTAACCAAAAATAATCACTTGCCTACAATAAGTGATTTAGAGTAAACCTGTAAATCATGGCTCAAGTTTTGGAACACTGTTAGAAATGATGGACCTAAAATTAGATCTATTCCATTGGTTTTATTTTGATTACCAGCCTTTTACCTCCATGAGCAGAAAGGCTACTGATCACAGGATCTGTCTCCTTCTTTCTTTGGTAATAGTCTCCTATTTTGTATCTTTAAAATGTCTCATTATTAATAGTAATAGATTCCACTTATCTAAAATTCAAATGTTAATCTACTTAACTTGCTAATTTTTTATCTCCTCTAAAATGTAAGTTCTATGTACATCCTCAGCACCTAGAATATACCTGGTATGTAGCAGGCTTCTAATAAAATACCTTTAAATGCATGAACATATCACTGAAAAAGCATGCCCTCTGCAATCTCACACCTCAATAACAATTAGCAGTGGTATAACACACACTGCCAATTGTTTTTCTTTCCAACACACTTAATGTCTTCCTCCTCCATTTTGATTATCATTGATATTTTTGCAAAAATGGTCTTATATTAAACGCACTGTTTTGCAAATGGCTTTTTCCCTGTAACCAATTTTCATCATTTTCCCTTACTATTACCCATTATTCTTCTACCTCATAGTTTATGTCAGCTGCCTAGCATTCCACAGGATGATGGATATGGCATGCTACTATTGATGGTATGGGGTGGTATTTTGTTTTTCATTTTTTTTTTATAATGATAACTCTTCAGTGGATATTCTTGTACCCTTGCTAATGTGTCCAAGTTTTACTAGAAGTGGAAATGCTGGGTCAAAAGATATGAATATTTTCAGATTTTGAGGCCATTGTGAAATTTCCAACTAATCACCATTGTTTTCAGAGTCAGGGTTTGCAGTAAGTGTAACATTTCCTCTTTCTGGACAGTTAGGTAACCTCTGTCTTTTCACAGAAAAAAAAAGCATCTGTTATTGGCACCTGCATAAAACATTCTTTAAGTGTTTTAATTATTGCAATTTGAAATTTAAATGGTCATAATCAATTGTACAAAGAAAAAAAATCTTCCTTAGACTTGATCTGCATTTTCTCAAGAAGCAAGCATCACAAAGTCACCATGATCTCATGACACACAAAGCTTTCTGTAGAGCCAAGGACTCTACAAATTAGTGATTCCTGCAAATTAGGAAAAGCCTACATGCAAGGAAAACTCAGCTTATTTCAGTTTATAAATTTAATTTCTTATTTTTAATTGCACTCAATCTTGGCAGAGGCCAGGATTCTTATCTGCTCTTGGGGACATATCTTTTTCTAATTTCTTTAGCATTCCCAAGGGGGGAAAGATAATCTCTGGAGGACATAGGGCTGCAGCTGAAAAAACCAACAAACAGGAAGAGATTAGCAGTGGTGGGGAGGAGGGACGAGAGCCTCTGGCTCTAGCTCTATCACTCATATTCTGGGTGCCAATATCTTTACCTCATATCCCTTCTGCTCCACAGGTATAGCAATGTTACCTTTTCTGAGCTTCAGATTCCTTATCTAATTAACTAAGGATAATAATCTATTTCACAGGAGAAACAGGTGTGTGTGTGTGTGGATGCGTGTGTATGTGTGTGTCCTTAAAATGTAAAGGAGTATACAATTACTAATTATGATGACAAGGCTGGTGATGATGATATGGCTTGCCATGGGTACTTCAAGAACTTAGAGGGCAGTACCAGGGAAAGTAGTCAGCTAGGTGGAGAGCTAGAGGAGAGGAGGAGCAATTAGGGGATCATTTTATAAATTATATAAATGTCCAACCAATGTACTGTACACTTGAAACTAGTAAAATAAAGTAATAATATAGAATTTTAAAAAATGGGACACTTACCCGTGGACTATAATTCAAAAGTTCTAAGACTCCAGTGGCAGCATGGCCTGGAGTCTCTTAGCATGCTTCACCAGAAGCAACAGATTGCCTAACCCCTGAGTTATGCAGATCTTTAAGTCATGAGGTGGTTTGAGCATGTTGAAGGCAGCATGAAAAATAGAGCTGAATAGCCATCCGTGCCAGATAGACTGGGTGATGTACTTCATCAATCAAAGGAAGGCCATGACCAGAGAGTGTTTTTGTTTCCCTTTTACTAATTATAACAATTGGAATAATAGTGTAAATACAATAAAGAATTCAAAGTATAACTTAATAAAGACTTACTCATAATAAAAAGGACTCTCATTTTTAACACAGGTCCACATCACGGAATTGCATAAAATTGTGTGTGTGTATGTGTGCATGTGTATATATTTATATACATAAAATGTTACTTATTTGATTGTTATAACACATCTGTGAGGAAAATTCTGTCATGTCCCCCATTTCACAGAAAAAGAAACTGAGGCTAAGAGGTTAAAAAACTTGACACACAAAGTATACATAATGGAACCAGGATTCAAATTTGGAGGTCTAGCCTCAGCATAATATTCTGCCTTGCCAGTAAAATCTTATCAATTCTAAGGATTAAACATCTTTTGGAGGAATACAAAGCAAATTCACATTATATGGAGATCCACCCTATAACACATTGTATTAGAGTGAGGATAGCCTGCCATAATTTCCTAAAAATACTGATAAATAAAAATTGACTCAAAAAGTACACTAGGGCTACTTATCTAAACCAATAACAGTACCTGTTCTCTCTCTACTATGCCCTTATCTTTCTATTATTTTCCAGGATACCGGATTTAGGGAATATAGCCACTCAAACTCAAAGCTTAAAAATAAGGAGAAAAAGAAGACAAAAATAAAGGAGAGTCCCTAAAAAGCCAAACCAAGGCCATCAAAATAAAGAAGAATTACTTGTTCTCATTCTTTAAAAATAATTGTGACCTTACTGTATTGTCTATAGCGGTGTATTCATTACAGATTGAATAACGCGCCCTAAAGTACAGACTCACATTTTTTAATAGTGATAAAATTGCATATTCAAACTCTGAAGGTTCCTTTTTTTGTTTTCAAAGAAATTCCAAAATAAGGTTCTGAAATATTACATTTATAGAAGTAAAAGTTTTCTTGATTGAAACTTTAACGCTGTGGTGTTCTGGATAATTAAAATTAATCCTTATGCATTAAAACATTTTTGTTTCATTGGATTTTTATTTAAAAATATTTTTCAATAACTGAAATAGCATCTCATTTCCCTAAAACTAAGCAATCTACACCACTTAGCTGAGGACCCAAAATGAGCGAAAAACTCCTAAAGGATCACAATGAATGTTGCCGCAGCTTATGCACTTGACTCAAGGAAGAGGTCTTCCCCTGGATTCTGTGTATTCCTTTTTTTTCTTTTTCTTTTTCAATTAGAGTTGACATTCAACATTATTTTATATTAGTCTCAGATGTCCAGCATAGTGCTCAGGCATTTATGTAACTTATGAAGCGATCCCTTCGATTGGTTTAGTAACCACCTGCACTATACATAGTAATTACAATATTATTGACTAGATTCCCTATGCTGTACTTTACATCCCCATGACTATTCTGTAACTACCAATTTGCACTTCTTAATCCCCTCCCCTTTTTCACCCAGCCTCCCAACCTCCTCCCATCTGGCAACCATCAGTTTATTCTCTGTATCTATGAGTCTGGTTCTGTTTGTTTATTTTGTTCTTTAGATTCCACATGTAAGTGAGATCATATGGTATTTGTCTTTCCATTTCACTTAGCATAATACCCTTTAGGTCCATCCACGTTGTTGCAAATGGTTACACTTCACTTTTTATGGCTGAGTAATATTCCATTGTATATACGTATGATACCTTCTTTACTCAGTTGTCTATTGATGGGCACTTAGATTGCTTCCGTATCTTGGCTATTGTAAATAGCACTGCAATGAACATAGGGATGCGTATGTCTTTTTGAATTAGTGTTTTGATTTCTTCAGATAAACACCAGAAGTGGAATTACTTGGTCATAATGTAGTTCTACTTTAATATTTTGAGGAACCTCCATGCTGTTTTCTATAGTGGCTGTACCAATTTGCAATCAAACCAACAGTGTGCAAGTTTCTTGACTTTTACATAATTCCTACAACCTAGGTGATGGACTGACAGGAAAAAGATGAAAATGGAGTGCTACAGTCACTTGTCCTCCATACTCTAGTGGAACTGCTCTCATCCATGCCATTGAATTCAGTGGACCATTCTTTGTCCTACCCTGCCTGACCTTCACAGCAGCAAGTAGCACTGCTGGCTCTGCCTTCCCTCCCAACTGTCTTTGCTCTTAGTTTTCAGATCAGGACACTCTCCTGGTGTTCTCTTACCGATCAGGTCAATTCTTCTCAATCAGCTTTGCAGGCTCATTTTCTTTTATCCTCCCCTTAACTTCCTTTGTTCCTCAGGGTTCTATTCCTCTCATTTTTCCCTGGATGATGATCATATCCTCCTAATTGCTTCAATTACAATCTATTTGCTGATGACTCCCAATCCACATTTCTAGGTTTACTCTCTCTACTAAATTCTTTAATGTATACCTGACTGCTTATTAAACATCATCACTTTAGATGATTTCCAGGCATGGCAAACTCAACATATCTCCACATAAAATTAGTTAACGTCTCAAACCTGTTATTATATTCATTTCTTATCACAATGAATAGTACGTGAATCAACAGCTTTCCCAATTTGAATTTTAATATAATCCTTCATTCTACCCCTCACTCAATCTTACATCAAATAGCCAAGAGTCTTGCTGAGTCACCTCTTCTTCTCTCAATTCCTTTCACTTCTATGCATTCCCACTGTCAAAACTGCAGTCCTGTCCATCACTTTTGTCTCATCTGGAGTACTTCAGCAGACTCCTAGCTAGTCTTGCCAACTGAAGTCCATCTTGCTTAAATGCACTGTCTACACAGCAGCCAGCATATGCTTCAAAAACCACAAATCGATCACACACTTTCCCTTGCATAAAATCATTCAACTGATTCGCAGTTCACTTTGGATAAGTCCAAACTCTTTAAAGTGGATCATATGTTCTAGGATCTACCTACTGCTTCAGCCTCAATTCTAACCACCATCACTCTCAGAGTCTCCTCTTGGGGGCCATTCGGAACATTTATTTCCTCAAACATGCCATCTTCCTTTTGCCTTCACTCATTAACTACTTATTCTCAGACTACTGTTTCTCAGTCCTCTCTAGTACATTTCCTACTCATCCTAAACTAGATATACTCATGGAGCCATCCTCTGACCCCTCAGATCACATCAAGATCATTTGTTTTTGTTTGTTTGTTTGTTTGTTGTTTGTTGTACCTACAGTAGTATGTACATCCCTAGCACAATTTACTACAACTACTTGTTTGCTTTCCTAGCTTCATGGCAGTAGTGAGGATATGTCTGCCATATCCTCAGTATTCCCAGAACCTAGTAGAGTGTATATAATGGTTATTCAATAATTATTTGTTGGGAAAAATGAACGAATAAATGAATGGCAGACAAATCAATTATATTTGGTTACATGTTCCCATAAAGAGTTTGCTTCCTAACTGACTTTGATGCGATAATTCTATTCCTCTCAGGATGATTATGCAGACAGGTTGATTCATAGTAAATGTGTGAAGTATGTTTCCTTAAATGTTTTAGTCTTTGTAGAGCCTCCTTACCATTCTAAGAAGTCTATGATGCTACTAACGTCTTATTCTCAAGCGAAGGATGTCATACCTGTTGTATAGAGCTTTTAAACCAATTTCCCTTTTCTTTCCCTTCCCCTCCCCAGCCCTCTAACCTTTCTCAAAATTCTCACCACTTTACATGACTATACATGACTAGGCTATCCTGAACCTGGGCTTTACCATCCTTATGGAATGTAACCCTTAACGTTAAAGAAGGATCAACATTTTCACATTAGAAGAATCACTAACATCTTTGTCAACAATGATGAACACTTATTCAGTGTGTAGTAGTTTTTCAAGGTAGCAAAATCTCATGACTACAGAGGCCCAATAGTTGCCTGCTCGACAGTGGTTCCAAACCCTGCAATCCTCAGGTTCTCTAAGTATCTCAAATAAAACCATGAAGGCCCTTGAAATGGCAGCAAAAGAATTTTTTAAAAAGTACTTTCCATATTCTAACTCTTTTCGGGCAATTTTCCTAAATCATAAGATTTAATAAGATGGCCTGAGAAAATGAAAGTTCACTATTCTAGATACTTGCAATTTATGAACTTTATAAGAAGCTCATTCGTACCCACAAAAAGTATTTATCAACTAACTACATAGCAGAGTTTTTGAGGGTAAAGATCACTTTCCTATTTCTCCAAGCTCACATTTCCTTCCCACCCACTCCACATTTCAGCATCTTGGATAGTGATCTGAGTAGAGTAATTTAACAAAACGAGTTTAGTTCTTCCCCACTAGAAGGTAAGCTTGACAGAGACTATGCATCCTACTTATTTTTTCTCCTCATAAAAGTACTCAATATAGGAATGTGAATAAACTTTGATTCCTGCAGACTTTCCGACTAACTAGGAAGAAATCTGTGACATTGACAGACACAGCCCTCTTCCTGTACACTCTCAGAGCCCCTCATGTGAGGCTGGTATCTGCTTAAGTTCTATATTGGTGTGTGCTGATACAGCCTGAAGAAGAAAGCCATTTATACACCAATTTTAATAATCACTAAAATGTTCATATATCTTGATAAAAGATAATAATCTATAGAAACTTATTCTGGGTGAGGAGCTCCACCAAAGGAAGAAGTATATAAGAAAATATTCTCTGAATCATATTTTAATGGCATAATATTGAGATTAATAAATGTAATTTAAGAAATCAGTGTTTATGACAAGTCAATCGGCTATAGAAACTATTTCCTACTATTATGATTTGTGATCAGTAAAGTGATAAAGAAAATAAAATTATATCTTTATGCTGATTACAACTGTAAAAAAATAATGAATGCACATAGGCTAGGATATTAAAAAGCAAAAGTATAAAAATGGAAATGGTGGATTCTAAGTCACCTATTGAATAGCTATTATGTACAAGACCTGGCTCAGTGCAGACTTTCATGAGTTGCAATCATTTTTGAGTAGATTGTTTCTGTTAAATCTCCCCTCACTGCTGCTATCACGCCACCTGTGCAGATTATGTAGCGCACACAGCCCTAAATCAACCTTGTGAGGGCAGAGTTCCCTATGAAACGCTATTTATTTGGTCAACGCACGTACCACTTGTAGACTGCAACTGCCAATGACAGTTTTTCTTACCCAGACCTCAAAGTAAAAGAAGAAAAAATACCTTGAAGGAGTCTTTAATTTTTAATGTTATGTGGACAATTTTAAAAAAGGTTTGAGAATCAACAATATGAAAAGATGACCGAAGGAATGGGAAAAATATTTGCAAATATATCTGATAAGGGGTTAATATCCAAAATATATAAACAACTACAACTCAATTCTCAATTGCTCTCCCCCACCCCCCAAAAAACCCAATCTGATTTAAAAATGGGCAGCGAATCTGAATAGACCTTTTCCAAAGAAGACATTACAGATAGCCAACAGGTACAGGAAAAGGTGCTAAACATGCCTAGTTATCAGAGATATGCAAATCACAAAGAGATATCATCTTACACCTGTTACAATGGCCATCAAAATGACAAATGTTGTTGAGGACATGGAGAAAAAGGAAACCCTTGTAAACTGTTGGTGGGGAATGTAAATTGGTGCAGCCGCTATGGAAAACAGTATAGAGGTCCCTCAAAAATTAAAAATAGAACTACCACATGATACAGCAGTTCTACTTCTCGGTATTAAACTGAAGAAAAAAAAAACACATGTACCACATAACTCAAAAAGATATATGCAGCCCTATGTTCATGCAGCATTATTTATAATAGTCAAGATGTAGAAACAACCTGAGTGTTCATTGATGGATGGATAAAGAAAATGTAAATGTGCTTCTCTCTCTCTATAGCATACCTTGGAGATATAGATATATAATCTCCATACAGTGCAATATCATTCAGTCATAAAAAAAGAATGAAATCTTGCCATTGCAAAAACCTCGAGGGTATTATGTTAAGTTACATAAATCAGAAAGAGAAAGACAAATACCGTATGATCCCACTTATATGTGGAATCTTAAAAAAAAGTAGAGTAAAGAAACAAACTGACAGTTGCCTGAGGTAAGGAAGGAGTAAAGAGTGGGGTGGGTGGAATGGGTGAAGGGAGTCAAAAGGCACAAAATACCAGTTATAAAATAAATAAGGTATGGGGATGTAATGTGCACCATGCCAACTATTGTCCATGATACTTTATTGCAAATTGGAAAGTTGCTAAGAGAATAGACCTTAAAAGTTCTCATCACACACACACACAAATTCTGTAACTGTGCATGGTGACAGATGTTAACTAGACTTATTGTGATGATCAGTTTGCAGTATATATAAATATCAAATCATTACGCTGTACACCTGAAACTAATGTAATGGTACATGGCAATTATACCTCAATGAAAAAATTAAAAAGCCAAAAACTCTATAAAATAATTGAGAATGTTTGAGGCAATATTTCTGAATCATAACTCTAATATACTAAAGTATAATTCATTACACTTTACACCTAGGTGTGATTAAAGATCATTCCCTGTCTCAATTTTCGTATCTGTTAATGATTTCACTTCCGAAAGTCTCCTGGTCTCTACCCCAGGTCAATCTTCACTGTGGTAGTCATTTCTTAGTAACAGAAAGTATAACGTGACCTAAAGAGAATTTCTGGCATTCTCAAGTTAAAAATTGTTTTAATCATGGTATTTTAAATGCACGTGGTGTTTATCAACTGCATTTCTAAGATGATTTTCCTCCAAACAACTCCGCAAAATGCCAGCTACCTGTTTCGCCAAGGTAATAAAGCTGATTTGTGAGGAGCAGTCCTTCCTTATACCTTCTTTTTCCCTCCGATCTGTTTCTGAGCCATGCTTCTGTGATAGGAAGACATAATCCTGCCCTGACTTTTAATAAGACAGTAAATTCCAAGGTCTGTGTTATCTAAAAGTGTCTGCTCCAAATGGCAAAAGTCACTGTCTCCCTATGAGCTCAGGTTGCCTGAAATAACGGTGTGTTGAATATTAGCTAATATGCAAGAGGCTCTACAATTTTAAACCATGCTGTTGCATGAGTCCCGTTTTCTATGAAATTTAACAAATGCTAACCAAGATGTTGATCGTTATTATTTCATTTAAGTCTGTGTCTAATCTATCTAGATGAATCTGTGAAAATTCATCGAATTTAGAATAATTCTAACTTAAATTGTGTTTTTTGATCATTAATAAATGAGTTAATAATCAAAATTTGCTAATATTCTACATTATTCATTTCTAAAAATGAGTATCTTCATGACCTTTTTTTCCCAATTATTTCCAGGCAGCTACTTAACAGCTTATACAATTTAAAGAGTATGATTTGGAAATCTGGCAACAGCGACTCTGCCAGTCCTCTGTGGTAAGACAGCAATTCAAATTTTCTTTCTCTCGAAGCGCCTTTCACCAGTCATTTCCCTTGAACCACCCCCTTCCCATTCTCACTTCACGTCCAAGGCCGTTTGCAGTCCTACGATCTTTGCTAGTCATGTTCTCCCGATAGACCTTACCCTGTCTTATCCATATTTTCTACTCTAATCGGCTTTAACTTTTCTTCTCATGTAATTCTCAATTCACTGTGAATATCAATCACTTGCGGTAGGTCACCCAGTCCCTTTCATGGAGTTTGTAACTATTTAAAATTCTGTAAGGTTTTTCCAACCACCGACAAGCAACTGAAGTACAGTAGTCTCCCTTTATCTGCCGTTTTGATTTCCATGGTTTCAGTTACACAAAATCAACCATGGTCCAAAAATATTCAATGGAAAATTCCATAAGGAAATAATTCATAAGTTTTAAATTGGGTGCTGTTCTGAGTAGCGTTATGAAAGCTCCCGTCATGCCTCCCGGGATGTCAATCATTCCTTTGCCCAGAATATCCTTGCCGTATACGCTCCCCACCCATCAATCACTTAGTAGCAGGCTTGGTTATCGGATCGACCATCACAGTACTGCAGGGCCTGTGTTCAGGTAACCCTTTTTCGCCTAAAAATGGCCCCAAAGCACAAGAGTAGTTTAAACTTTATCATAGGTGTGTATGTACAGGAAAAAAGCGTATATATAGGGGTCAGTACTCTCATGGTTTCAGGCATCCACTGTGGGTCTTGGAATACATCCCCCTTAAATAAAGGGGGCTACTATATTGGATAATAGTTGGAAGAGCTTCTACTTTTCCTTTACAATTGTTCTATTTATGTTCAGTTTAATCATTGCTTTTGATGGCGACAGAATAACGTGGGTAAAGAGCTTTTTCCCTAAGGGACATCTTCACAAGAATCTGAAGTAAAGCTGAGCATTTAGGATTCAGTGGGCACTAAGTAATTTTTTTTTTTAACCAGAAATAAAATGAAAAGGGTTTTTCTCATCTTGGATCAATGCTTGTTCCTGTCCCTTTGACAGTGGGATTTTAATCTACTTTTCTCCGTGCTCCGTTGCTATATACCTTAAGGACTCGAGGAAAGTTAAATATTCAAAGCAGGTAGATGAGTTGAAAATATTTCTCTGGTTAAATCTGTAAAAATAATTTGAAGCCTACTTTGCATTCTAATTTCAGAAGTTGCCTAGACTATAATTTCTGATAATTATTATTAATTCACTTTCTGAAGTATTGACATTTCATTGTACTGTTGAACTGTACTTTTAAAAAGAACAATTCAAATTATTCTCTTTGCCGACCAGGTTAAAAAAAAAAAAACTAAAAGAATTACTAAGTGCCACATTATCTTGACAGAACAGTACATGATGTTTTTCTTTGGTTTTCAGGAAAGTATATGTAATATTCATAATGTCTCCTTAATCTAAACTGCTTTTTTTACTTAGTGATGCCTCCACTTCTTAATACCACCAATATTAACATAATTGTGTGATACAATCATTTTTAATAAGAACAATGTCAAGAAAAATAATAATACTAATATTAATTACATGATTTAAAATCATATCTTCTAAATATTGGAAAGTATTATATATCATGTTAATTGCCTTAATGATGAGGTGGAACTGCAAAATCAAAAATTCATTTGTTGTAGAGGAAACTCAGCTTCTTAATTTTTGTCATCATAGTGACACATCATTATTACGTCACTGAACATCCTTGAAATTCTCCCTACTGGTCCGCTATTGGGGTCACCTCAACAGTCCATTTTATGGAGCTCACCCAACTTATACAACAGCTTACTGTATAATAAAGATGAGGTATTAAAGTTCATAAAACAAAATAAAATAATTTATGTACTTTTTATGAAATTCCACAGTCTCATACGACTTGAGTTATAGTAACTAGATATTTGTCTGTCAGCACAGCGTGGAAACTGTGATTGGGGTGGTGGTGGAGGGTCACCCTAAAGATGTATTATACCTGTAAGAAAAATACCAAGTCAAAAGTAATAACTGAATGAAGGGGTGGGGTGACACCTTAAAAACATTCTCCATAAAATACGTTCGCTATTTATGTAATAAAATCCAAACAGTTAATGATGTTTCAAACCATTCAGGAAATCTGGATTTAAGAATAGTTTACCTATAACCAAAGGGCATTTTATGTTCACTGTATGAATACAAGACCTATCCACTAAAAAGTGGTTTCGTTTCCTTACCTCTTCCACGTTCCTTCCTAAACAAGTCAGCCCCAGAGCAGTTAGGTGGGATTCATTTAGGGAGGCATCAGTGTGGTGGGGCTGGGGAGGGACCACGGTGTCAGAGTGGAATGTCAGAGCTAGAGCAGCATGAGAGGAGTACCGTGCAAGGGGTGGCAGCGCAGTGTGGGGTGTCAGGCCTGAGAGGGGTACGGAGGGCAACTCACACAAGCGAGACCCAGCAGATAGCGTTCAACACCAAGCACGGTGGGGAGCGCATCCTGCTGGGTGGAGGTGGTGGCAACAGTGGCCATTTAAGCCTGGCTGTATACAAGGAGATTGATCAAATAATCTAATCAAGTACTTCCCTGTAAGAGAAAAGAATTTAAAATGCAGGAAACCAGAAGTAACTCTTGCGTTGGATTGGAATTAGACATATCATTATGGACTGATGGTTTTCAAGGTATATGGATAAATATAAAAAAATATAGCCGGAAATATGGAGGTATGTGAAAATAAAATATATTCCTTAGCTCTGTCTACTTAGAGTACCCGGGAGCACTGATAACCCATTAGTAATGAGCACCCAAATCTTTGTTTCTAAATACCACTATCTGGTAAAAGAAACCATGGCTCCTTGGAGAAATGAATGATTCCGGGGCTTGAGCACAGAAATTGTAAGTTGAGCCTAGAACATCTCATTTGCCAGAAAGTAAAAAAAAAATGCCCCCCAAATTATGGGCGGATGCCAAAAAACACAAAGGACAGCTTGAAGGGTCTCTCGCTGGCCAAGACTGGGACAACTTGAACATCCAAATAAATGAGTTTAAAAGTTATAACTCATTGATTGCAGCAGAAATCTAAGAGTCTGTACTGATACATATATATAAGTAAATAATAAATTGAGAGTTTAATGGTGAAAGGGACGACCATAAAATCTGAATATACCTCCTCACAAAATAAGTATTAATTTCACAGGGAAAAGAAAAACTTTACAAATGGATAAAGTTAACTGTTTTTCTGTTAAACTATTTACCCTAAAATCTATCAAAATATTTAGATCACACATATCAATGCCCAACATCAGGTTGAATAGGTAAACTAAAGATGATCGTTTTCAAATTTAAAGCCATTAAATCCAGTTGTATTCATGAAATATGAGCACATTTTTATTACGAAACAGTGCCACATATGTATTCTTTTTTTTTTTCTTTCTTCTTAAAGTCAAAGGAAAAATTTATTTAGGCTTCTAGGGCTAAGCTGTCTCTGATCAGGTACATTACCAGAATTGGTGTCAGTGCAAGTTACAGATGAGCAGCTGGAGAATTTTAGCAGGTTGAGAGGAAGATGAGATGTGAGTAATAAAAAAGTGAGAAAAGAACAAGTCTTCGTTTTGTTGTTCTTTGTTGCTGTTATTTTCAGAGATAATGCATTTAGCTTTTGACCATATGCTCTACCAGTCTAAAAGTACCTTTATCATATTTAAACTTTGCAAATGGAACATGGGAGAAATTATTCAATATAGTTTAAGCAGATCCCACAAAATGATATTTCCAACTTCTTTTTCAAAGGGGAAATTGCTTCCAGAAGTTTCTCTTACAGAATAAACTTTCCCATGTAGAATTGCATGGGTGTGTGTGGTCCACATTTACAGAAATCCTCTGAAATAATTGATGATCCATGTGTAGCTGTTCACTTTGACACATTAGATGGAATGCAGAAAGAAGCAATAGCGATATAAAGCAAAGATATTATCTAAGAACTGCTTCAGATAGGGGAAAGAATAAGGAATGTGAATTTACACATAGATTTCACTGCCTTTGCAATTGGCCTTTTAATCTTCTCCTTTCTCACTCTTTAAAATGATATCAATTAAGGACAATAAGATTTCTGGGAGGAAAAACACAGCCTCTGGCATTAGCAGAGAAGCAGCAGCGTTGTTTAAAAACAAATCACTGCCAGAGGTTCTTAGTCTATATTCTATAATACAGGCTATAACGTGTACTCTGATTTTAGTCTATAGCTGTGTTATTCACTTCAGTGGTCACCACCATGCTGGCTTGTGGAGACTTCAAATGTGGCCAGTCTGATGTAAAATGTGCTGTAAGTATAAAATACAAACCAGTTATTGAAATTTCATTACAAAAAAAAAAGAATGTAAAATATCTCACTCATAAATTTTATATTACTCGAAATGATAGTAGTTTGGATATATTGGGTTAACTAAATTTATTATTAAAAGTAATTTCATCTGTTTCTTTTACTTTTTTTACTGAGGCCATTAGAAAAATTAAAGTTATATATATGTGGCTTGCATTTGTGTTTTGCATTATATTTCTCTTGGACAGCCTGGTCCACAGAATGCCCTTCATTGTTATTATTAAATTAGAACACAAAGACTCGCACTTTTAGTCTTTTGTGAATGTGTAAAAATTTTCAAAAAAAAAATTGTAAAAGTGGTCATGTGTTTTTGGAAAATAATGCAAAACCAGAAAATGTTCCTCTACTCGAATTCAAGACGTAGCAGACGGGTCAGTGCACATGAAGCAAGTGTTCACAGCTGCCCTTCCCAAACCCAGTAGAGCACCGCCAAATTAGTTCTAGTTCTATGCTGTCCACTGGACGGGACTTGCTCCGTCTTACAAGTGTGCCACTGGATTTCAGTGAACTGGGCCAAACTGTAATGAGGCTGCGTCAGACACAGGAAGAAAAGACCGAAAATAAAAGAAGGGACAATGGAAATGTTGAGACTACGACAGCAAGGCGGGCTGGCCTCTCATCCTCTAAGCGCACAGGGGCTTAACCTGGGTGTCGTGCGTACAGACGGGATCAGAAATGCTGTGAGCCTGTCTCCCCAGCTGTGTCCACCGACGGCTTACGTATGGGCTTAGAATTTAGGGAAAAACAATCAATCCCTCTGAATACAACATAGGAAGTGTCCATTGTGAGAGGAAAGTCAAAGAGCCATATTTTAACGTCCCTTCAACAAATGCTTCTGAACGGAATCTGAAAGGCAGCATGATGGGCACACGCTCTTCCGCCCCTTGCCCGCGGCCGTCGGAGCTGCCCAGAGCATGTACGCGTGCTACCTAAATAGGATAGAGCTCCGCCAAGAGAGGAAATGGAGGGGAACCCTCCCCTTCCACTGCTAATCTCCTCAGACAGGCTGACTTTCATACATAGCACTTATAATATCACTTTATGCTTTGGAGAGAATGATTTGGCCTACTTTTTTTTTTCTGTATCCATTTAACAGACGGCTGTGTTATCATGGGTTTCTATTATACCTTGGTCTGGTTATTTGATGAAGCCTATATTACACTGAGTACTACAGGGGCAAGGGATGTTCAGGAAGATGAGAAACGGCAGGGGAGATGCAACAACAGATCTAAACACCTCTCGAGGTACCTTGCCAGTCTTACTTCTTATTTTTGATGTGAGATCGACTGCAAACTCAGTTTCAGTCTCACTCACGTTAAACCGATGCTCTGAGAAGGAAGAGTGGCATGGAACTTTTGCCTGCCTGAGTTTAAAACCATCAGGGCTCATAATAAAGCTCTCAGGCTTGAACTTTTCCAAGTTCCCTTCACACTAGCCTCCTTCTTTTCTTTCCCTTCAAATGTAAAAGTTGGTTGCTTGTACGTTTTGAATAACAGAAGGCAGAAAATTCCAGGGAAAAGAAAAAAAAAGGATTAACCAATTCATTTTTCTTTCCACTTCCAGAACCTACACTTTTAATCAGGAGAATCTTTGGTATATTTGGCAAGGTAGGGATTCTAGAGGCAAATTTAAATTATATTTCTAACACTTCTGTTTAAAGAAGTGCTGTTTTATGAAATCCAGCATTAGCATAATACTGTATAAAAATAGCCATCATCTGTAGTAATTCTGTAGCTTATAATGTTTATGAATTTGGGGAAACTTTTTTGTAAGGTTGGAATCTGCTTATTTAAAATAGAGAGGTGCTCTAACTTGGCCATTTTTCATTAGTCCTCCTGCAAAAAGCCATTAATGATGGCTTCACCGACCACCGCATGAAAAGAACTCCTTGAAGCATGTGAGCTTTCCCACTGGTCAAATGTACGATAATAAAACCTTTCTCTCTGGCTTGGATATAAAACTATACATTTCATTTTTGATAGGCTTTAAAAAACATAACGTCTCAAAGCTAGGAACACTTTTGTTCCAGTCAGGCATGAGCATCACACAACACGGATGGACCTTGAGGGCATTATGCTGAGTGAAATAAGTCAGACAGAGAAAGACAAATACTGCACGATCTCACTTGTATGTGGAATCCTAAAAAAAAAAAAGTTCATAGATACAGAGAACTGATTGATGGTTGCCAGAGGCAAGGGGTGGGCAAAATCGGTGGATAAAGGGAGTCAAAAGGTACAAACTTGCAGTTAAATAATAAACAAGTCATGAGATGTGATGTACGGCATGGTGACTGTAGTTGCTAATGCCATAATGTATATTGAAAGTTCCTAAGAGAGTAGATCTTAAAAGGTCTCATCACAAAAACAAAGCTTGAAACTATGTATGGTGACATATATTAACTAGACTTTTGCGGTGATCATTCCATAATACATGTAAATATCAAATCATTACGGTGTACTAATAGCATATGTATTTTAAAATATTAAAACCTATAAAAATGAAAGACTTTAAGATATTAGGAAGTGAGCAAGGTAGCTATCCAGAAAAAGACCATCCAAAAAACAGTCAGTGCAGAGGCTCTGGGACAGGGCTGTGCCTGGTGTGGGACGGGGCACCATGGGTAGTGAGGCTGGCGTGCAGTGAGCAAGGGAATAAAATTAGACATGAGGTTAAGGGCTAGAACATACAGAACCTTTTGTGCTATTTGAAAGACTAACTTTTACTCTGAGAACACTGGGGAGACATCAGGAAGCTGCTATGCGGAGACATAAAGTGAGAGAACTTGTTTCAAAGGATTATTCTGGCATCTTGGTGGAGAACAGACTTTGCACAGAGCAAAGGGAAAAGCAGGAGACCAGTCAGGAGGCGTTTAAAGAGTCTAGCTGAGAGCAAATGGTGGCACAGAAAGGGAAGATGAGAAGGTGAGAAGTGGCTGGAGTCTGGATACACTTTCAGGTCAACGCTATCGGGTCAGATATTTTTTTTTTTTTTCAAATCAATGCTATAGTATTAAATGTAAAATGGAACCAAAGAGAGAAGTCAGGGATGTCACTTCCTTACGTAATTTTCCCCAGTTCACACAATTAGATTTAGTAATTCCAATTCTGTGTGCCATGGCACCCCAAATATCTTCTTTACATCTCTACCACGGTACGTACCCTCTAGTAATTATTAGTACAGGCTTATATACCTCCACTTGCCTATAAATTTCTTCTCAAAGGCAAATGCAGTGACATTTTTTATACCTCTATTCCTAATACCTAGTAAAATCCCTGTCACATTATGCTAATCAAAACTTGTTTGATGAACACACAAATTGAGGACGGAATGAAGCCGTTTGTGCTACGTATGATCCTTTGCGTTAGCAGTCTCCAACTTGCATATCAGAAACATTATTCAGCAAAATCCTTATTTCCCCTATACTCAGGCTGTTCTTACTGCCTTTTGGTCAATTCACATTTACGACAAAGTGTGCATGGTGCAGTCCATGTGGCTCAAAACCGGAACTCCATTTTTATCCTTCTCTGCTTATATGTCTTTGCAGACTTTATTGCTCATTCAGAAATGTATGTTGAATACAAAACAGTAGTTCTAAAACCAAACTTATATTTAGACAAATCTGTCCGACAAGCTCTCAAAGTGTAGTAGAAATGACAAAAATAGGAGTAAAAATGAATATATATGTATGTATATATATTCATATACTTATGTAAAAAGAAGAATATGCATATACGCACATGTTTGAATATAAACAGCATAAAAGTATCCTCAGTAGAAGAACTATTTTAGTTTCTCACAAATAGGCACCAAGGAACGAAAGGGGTCATCAAGACATTACGAACCTTGACATTTGTAAAAAATTCCATGAAACATCATATTTATACATATAGTGTCCAATTTTGGAAATAAATTCCTTTGTATATAATTGATTTTCTACCTAGCTATAGGGCAATGTTTCTTACAAATGTTTGGCTCAAAAGATAACTATGTGCTTGCTGACATAGATTATAAAAACAGTAAGACCAGAGTGGTTATGAGTAACTATGTGTAGCAAGGATAAAAGCTGTCTTTTTCTTTTTTTTTTTTTTTTTAACTTCCAAAGGTGAAAAGAAAAAAAAAAAAAAACCATGCATTTCAGCGACCATGAGCGGCCTCGTGTTCTGGAGCCAGAGCGTATCCTTATAATCGGGCCCCTTTCATTATGGAGGTGAGCACTTTGGTGAGCACATTTGTTCGTGTGTTTGTTTGTCTGTCTGTCTGTCTAACCACAGACACAAAAGTTGAGTACCTAGCCATCGTTCTTAGGAACCTCATCTAAGGAAGCAACCCACATTGACTTACTTCAGACTATAACATCCAGTATAATTTTTTAATTATTTAAATGGCTATCTCCATTTGTGGGAGAGTATATTCGAATATATTATGTGTGTATCTTTTTATGGATGTATAATATATATTGTATTATTATTGTATCAACCTGGTTCTCCGCTGGTTTGCTTTCTGCCTGCAAGAGAGGGAAGACCCAGTAGAAAGAACTCTGTATAGAACGATAAGCAGACCCCTGCAATATGCCACCGAGCCAAGGGTTGAAGAGCAAGATGGCCAAGAGCGGACCCTTTGAGAAGATGACCAAGGGACTCTAGGAGCAGTATTATCTGATTACCTAGCATAACGTTTCCTTTTCTGCTCTGTAATTCTCTCTCTCAAGTTGTTCTCAAGCCTTCCATAAAGTTAATTAGCCTTACGTTCGCTGTGTGCTGGGGAGTAAAGCAGGGACTCTACGTTCGTGATGAGAGCAAAGTGGCCCCACGGAGAGCTCGGCCTGGGGAGAAGCAGTCATGTCACCAAGTGAGAAAAAAGAGGGGGGGGGGAATTCAAGCTACGGTCCAGAGTGATAAGTGTAACTGGGGATGGGGTTCCAGAACGGGCAAGTACAACAAACCGGTCTGTCTCCGAGCTGAGATGACATCATCAATCTAAACATAATCAAAAATAGAATTTTGAAAAGTTTTTAGCCCAGCAATGACTAAAAAAAATACCAGAAATCTCTAGCCAAGTATGATTTTGCCTAATGTATAGGTCCTAATCTAACACATGGATTATGAGGAAAATTACAATATTTGTAGAAATTGCTTTATAAACACAGTTTCCTTAGAACCATTAAAATTATGCTTTTTAAGGTCAAAAATAGTTAAACGTCAATAATATCATATGGTTCGACCTTATAAATTTCAAAATAATATTATATAAAGATATCCTGCTCTTTTATATCTGTGATTACTTTGGTATTATGCATTGGCTTTATGAAATTTAATATCAGAAGATTCTTTATTCTGGGACACTTACGTATCAAACATTCAATATCGTTAAACCCAATCCTGAGTGGGTATACAACCCTGAATGAGAGCAGAGGCTACTTTTTTATAGGAATGAAGATATCTGGTCTTCATACAATTTAAAGTCCATCTATAGTTTTCTTTAAAAGCAGGTTGCTCTATTTTACTCCAACTCTTATCCTGATGCTTCTATTTAAATAAAACTACTAGCAGATCTTAAAATAAATACAGATAATATAATATCTTAAATAATATATATATGTAGATAATATATCTAAATTCATCAGAGATTTAGAAACTGATACTAAACTCACCAAATATGAGCATAGCATATAAAGTTTAAATCTTCCATAGTATTATTATTTTTTTAACATTTTCCTTGAGTTAGAGCAACAGCATTTATGGTGTTTTACTGGATTTGTGGGGAAGGAGAGGTTACAATCTAAAGCAAACAGCCCCTCAATCTTAATGATTTAAATGTAGCAAAGGTTAATTTCTCACTTGTGCTAAATGCCCGTGACATGCCAGGGGCCCAGGCTGACACAGCACCATGATCTCCTATGGTCATTGTTCCAGAAGCAAGTAATCTCTGAGGGGCTCACAGGCACAATGCAATCTTGTTCCCACTCTCTCGCATCAGTTCTGCCCACAACTCATTGGCCAGAACTATTCATATGGCTCACCGGCCACAGGGGAGAGGAAGAGCAATGCTAACATGTGTCTGGAAGGGGAGACAAATGGAAATGTTTCATGAGTAGCATTGATGACTAACAGGGGTTCTTCTTTGTTCAAAAAAAACCAGGAGATTTTATATATCTGTGTATGTCTATATATGTGTGTGTGTCTGCATGCGTGCACATATGCACATATCATTAATTGGAAGCCATTCTTTTGGTTTAAATCAAGTTTGAGGCAGGAAGAACTAAATTAGCTTACTACAATTAAGGTGCCATCCACTGAACACCAAACAAATCATTATACTTGGTTGAAAAAGATGGTCAAATAATCCCTGATTAAACTTCAATGGTTCCCCCTTACTTCAGCTCCAACCGACCACAAACAAAATAATATTCTTTTAGTAAGAGCCATCTATGAAGAGGAACTGAAAACAAATTCATGTTTTTGATCCATCTTTGAGAACACACTTGCTTGTGTTCTTAGCAAACACAGGTTTTTTTTTTTGTAAAATGTGATTGATTTTAGCTTTGAATAGGCAAGCACAATACTTTGATTTGAAAAAGAAAGCCCAAAAACAATTTTGAAAGCAAAGTTCACGGTGGCCACTTTTCCTAACACAAATTCTCAGAACAGATGACAGTCTCAAAACAGTCAAAAGAGATAGATAACATTATTATCTTGATGCATTAAATCCCTATAATGTTCTCTCTAGCTAAAGAAAATGAAATTACTTACAAAGTGCTTTGAGGCAAAAACTATTAGCTAACTTTCCTATTACGAACAAATGAATAGAAAAAATTACTCTGAATTTCTTTTACCAGATGACAGTCTGTGAAATACTTGAAGCAAAAAGAATATACAATTTATAAAAAGTGAAGATTCAACTTAAAACCTAAAGGAAAGGAATCTTCTTGAATGTGTTAATTTTTTAAAGTAACAATTGAAATATTCTCTCCCAGTTTAATGAAAGGAAAATACAAATGGATTCCAGCTCAGTCCACACATTAGGACACTAGAAAAATCCATGGCTCTAATTCAAGAAAAGTATTAAGATAATAGTAATATGAGTAGATTTAAAAAATACTTAATGCAGAAACTAGTTTTCAAGCCCATAGAACATCCAACATATTTGAAATTCCTATACCTCCTTTTTTCCTAGGCAATTCTGGACTCTGGGTTTGTGATTAAATTCTAGCAATAACATGTTTTCTTATTTATCTTTTCATTTGTGTTTACTTATTATTTCAACCAGATAAGTGGTTTAGATATGGACGTACTCACAGCATTTTATGCTCTTACCTAGAACAATATCTGATGATGCAGAGATGATAGTCTTAGAACTTCACAAGATTACTTGATTTGGGGCAATATTTGATACTAATTTCTTTTGAAAAACCCTTGCAGGGGAGAACAAGTATTTAGTAAGCATTTAGCCACATCCCATGCTCTTCCCACTGAATCTTCACAGCAGCCTCATAGAGGAGGTTAAATCTCATTTTATTAGAAAATAGATACTCAGAAAGATTAGCTATTTTGGTGACATTCACAGAGCTAATAAATAGTTAAGACAGAATTAAATCTCAGTCCTATGGGCCCCAAAGCTCATGTCACTGATCTATACAGTAACACAATTAGTGACCAAACTAAATTCATAAAGCCCTTCTCTGTAGCTATATAGTAAAAGATAGGTCAGATTCAGGAACTTATTTCTAACGTGTTGATATTACCTACATATAAAGTAAAAAGAAGAAGAAAACAGCAATAACGACAGTACATAACCAACTTTGGAAAGCTTCGCAGCAAAGAGGCTAGAAGGATGGGCTGGGTCAAGTCATCTGGGCTGATTACAAATTCTCCACTTCCTAGCTGTGATCTGAAGCACATAGCCTCACCTCTCCATGTTTGTTTCCTTATTAGAATTAGTTGAGAGCTGAGCACTTTGTATCATGAGCTCATCTCATATTTTAAAAAAAACAAAGTTTATTGTTAGAGAAAAGAATATCCACTTTTACCACTCTCAAACCCTATTTTATTTTCTGGCTTATTTTTGACTGGCAGAGAACTTAACGTTTGACTTGCAAAGCTCTTACGATGCAACATAATACTGAGACTATACAGAGACACAATTTGCGGTCTTGGTTCTACAGAAAGGACTGTTCAGAAAATTTACTTAGAAATTAGGCATTAGTGTGTGAGAGTTACTGTTGCCTTGAAGCATAACTTAAATCTTATAGTGTTATTTTTCCTTTTATTTTTATTCTTCTTTTTAATTGACTATTTACTAAATAAGTAATAACCGCCGAGCCGCGTCTGGGACTAGAAAGAGAAGGAATGTTCTCCTTGGCATGACTAGACAGAACCAAACGGAGACCAGCAGACGAACCTCAAAGTCTGATTGCTCTGATCTGTTCCCCCATAGAACAGCCTCCTTGTGGGACAGAAAAGAAGGGCCCTTTACATGGGCCTTATTTTTAATCGCCCATCATGATACTGCTTGCCTCTATTGTACGTTATTTTTAACTTTTAGCCAAAAAAGAGTTATATGCATTAAAATATAAATCTAAGAAATCTTGTGATCATTGTATATTGTGTCCACAGTCTTACTTCAAACAGTCACTTATAATTACTTTACTTTAGTCTTTTGACAAGGGAATAACCACCAAAAAAACCCCCAAAACCCAAGAAAAAACTTGAATTAAATAGTGATGCTCCATCTCAAAACAGGTTACAAATCAAAGCAACAACTACAAAATTTGATGTGCTAGCTGAAGATTAAAGAAAGAAAGGAAGGGAGGGAGGAAGGAGAAATCGTTAGAATCAGGCTATTTTAAGAACTCATCAAAGAGTCAATGCCTTGTTATTCAAAACTCCTTTCTCCATCTCTAGAAGAAAAGTAAAAATTATAAAGATCAATAAGGAACTGAACCACTTATGTAACCCTTCTAATATAGAGATCAGCCTCAAACTACCACAGGTGAAGATTTACTCCCAGAACCTAACATAGTGCTCATCATACAGTACTTAGTAAAAACCTTTTTAATCAATGAATAAATAAATGATTTAGGAATGAACTGTACCTTAAATAATCTCCTAACGAATAAGTCTTCAAATAACAAATGAATCTTCATTAGGTGAACCTTTCTGTACTCACAACTTCCATTGTCATTGTGTTGTGATGACCCCACCAAACTCTCTCTCCAGCTCCCATCCTTCCTACACTTGAATTAGCCATCTGGATGTCCAACTCATCCATTAATTATGACATATCCAACATGGCATTCTTAACTCCTCTCATCTAATTAGAATCTCTCCTTTTCCTGTGTTTTATAATCCCATCCAAAGCTAAAATCACAAATGTCATCCTTTCTCTTTACTGTCCACAGCTAATGGATTGTTCCTTCTATCCTCTGAACGATTTTGAAATCTGTATTTTCATCTCTATCTCACTGCTGCTGTAGATCCTTATTCTGTGCAGTAATCCTGTAATACTCTCTCTCAATTGATTTCCTGCATCCAGTTTTGTTTCTAATCCATCTTCCTCACTGTTGACAAGATCATTTGTTTCCCTTACTTAAAATCCTTCAATGGCTCCCTAAGGTTTTCAAAATAAAGTCTAACTTATTTCAAATGGCATGTAAAGCCTTTCATATTAAAAGCACTTCTCCCATAAGAAATAATGACAAAGTGTGCTCTTGCAACCTTTCCTGAGAGCAGGCTGCCACTGCTCTTTAATTGCCCATCTCTGGACAAGAGCAAGACCTCCAAGTCCTAGCTGTCACTGATGGGAGGCATCACCACCTGCATGAGGTTCAAAGAAGACCGAATGCTCTAGCCGGCAGAAGAAAACTACGTCCCTCCATATTCTCAGCTTCCTTCATAATGCTGAGGCCAAATAAAGTTCTAGAGACAGTCTTTCAAGGCCCCTTGGCACTAAAGTTTTCCAATTGACAAGAGTTTTTTCAATATGATGTGAGGCCAGCTTTGTAAACTGAGTCGCCATTTGCATGAACATCTCCAAGACTAGGGAAATGGTATGGGTAAAGAGGTGATGCTTGGCTGCCCACTCACTGTGGCCAGCCATAGCGCCACATGGCCTGGCAACACTGGCACACCATGGTGCGGGCTGTGGTGTCTGTCTCATGGAACATTCCAAACATGATGGTACAGGTACATTGATACACAGAAATCCCAGCCTTTCACACTCAAGGAATCTATGCATAAGAAGGTTGCACAATTCCCTGCTTGCTTAGGAATTTACCTTCTGATTCCGAGATCACATCCTATTTCTATTACACCTGCCTGAGATATCAGTATTATCGTATTACCCAGGATATCTAAATAAAACGTATTTCCTAAACGGAAATATCATTTCCTCAGAAGAGCGTGCAAAGCTTCGTAGAAAAAGACAATTAGTCGTACCAATTCTTACTCTTGAACATGTGCCTACTTTCCATTAGAGCTTAAAAATAATGAAACAAGCACTTTTACAGAAACTCATATGTCTCCGTGGAAAAATGATTGAGATCATTATTATTTTCCTTGAGGAGCGGCAGATTAACTATAATTATAAGTGATGCTTCTAAAACAATGCAGTGTTGTTCTAAACATTTCCTCTTCAAATATTTCAGATGGATTAGCTATACCAATATGTTTTATTTCAGCATGTTCCTCAAAAGCAATTTTTCCTCATTTCTAAACATAATATTTTCATTAAAATTAGTCTTTATTGGAAACAGAATATACTTTAACACACACACACATGCAAAGAAATAAAGCCACATATAATTAGAGCTATATGTCTGTACTTAACTAACATGCTTTAAAAAGATTTATTTTAAAAAAAATCATAAGACTGGGATTTATTATTAGCCAAAATCTTTGCATTCAAGGAAAGCATGTGTTTTAGTATTAACACTTGGAAATTTGATGCTATATGTTATTTTATATTTTTATATTCTGTACTAGTTATATTTTTTAATAGAGAGGATTTAAGTTATCAGAAATATTTAGCATTTTTGTTGATCAAAATTGAAAACTAGAAATAACCTTGTTGCTTCTAAATATTTAGAAAGTCTTTAAAAGTTGGAGTATCCGGAATAGTTTAGTTACGGGAGGTAAGGAATACACAGTGAATAGTCACCAGCATGGTTCACCTTTGTAAAGATGACAACTAAAATGCTTTAGCTGGTTTCATTTAATTATACTCTTGAGTGAGTTATTTGAACTAAAATTATCTAATAATTTTTTTCCATCGCTGTAGAGATTTTAGTATTTCATCTATAAAGATTTTGGTCCTGATAATCTATAGCTAAATTATAAATGGTCTTTCTTTTCTTTCTTCATATTCTTTGTTGAATTTGCGATCCAATTTTATCATTTCCTTAAACTGCATTGTAAATTAGAAAACACACAACTGCTCAAACTGACAGCTCCATTTCAAATGGCTCACCTGTCTGAAGCTCCTGCAGCTCCAGAGGGTTCACATAAACTTGCTTATTTTCTTTGCTCACATGAGCTTTCTACAGATGCAGCCACCAGAAAGGACATGTTACTTACAAGGCTAGGTAGAAGCCAAAATTAATAATAATAATAATAATAATAATAATAATAATATAATAATAATAATAAATGTTTAATAGGCTGAAAGTACAATGATACATCTCATAATTTTGGCTGAGAATCATGAAGATCACTCACTCATAAGTAGGCACATGAACTTCTTTTTCATATTAAATAAACCAGTTAATGTAGAAGTTAAAACTGATTTGGAAGAATGGCCTGAAGTGTAACCTCCAAAAATTCATATGTGGAAGCCCTAACCTCCTATATTTGGAAACAGAACTTTAAAGGAGGTAATTAAAGTAATTAAGATAGGGCTTTAAAGGAGGTAATGATGTTATAAGGGTGGAGTCCTAATCGAGTAGCACTGGTGTCCTTGGAATAAGGGGAAAGCCACCAGAGTTCTCTCTTTCCACACATGTGCACTGAGAAAAGGCCATGTGAGGAGAGCAAGTAGGCACCCCCTGCAAGCCAAGGAGAAAAGACTGCCCAGAAACCATCCTTGCTGGCACCTCCAGCCTCCCAATTGTGAGAAAATAAATTTCTATAACTGGCATCCAAATTAGAAAGAAAGAAGTAAAACTGTCATTATTTCCAGATAACATGGTACTATCTAGAGAGAACCCTAAAGATTCCATAAAAAAAAAAAAAAAATCTGTTAGAACTGATAAATAAATTCAGTAAAGTATAAGGATAAAAAATTAATATTCAGAAATCTGTTGCATTTTTATACACCAATAATGAACTATCAGGAAGACGAAAACAACCCATTGTGAGTGTATCAAAAAATAAAATACCTAGCAATAAAGGTAAGTAAGGAGGTAAGAGACCCATACTCAGAAAATTATAAGACGTGGAAGAAAGAAATTAAAGAAGATACAAATAAATGGAAGCAAATACTGTACTCACGGATAGGAAAGATTAACATCGTTAAAATGTCCATACTACCCAAAGCAATTTATAGATTTAATGCAATCCCTATCAAAATACCAATGGCATTTCTCACAGAACTAGAACAAATAATCCTAAAATTTATATGGAACCACAAGAGACCCCAAATAGCCACAACAATCTTGAGACATCACACTATACTACAAGGCTATGGTAATCTACACAGCATGATATTGGCATAAAAACAGACACATGGATCAATGGAGCAGGATAAAGAGCCCGGAAATAAACCCATGCCCACATAGTCATTTAATCTACAACAAAAGAGGAAAGACATACATGGGGTAAAGACAGTCTCTTCAATAAATGGTGTTGGGAAAACAGGACAGATACATGCAAAAAAAAAAATGAAACTGGACCAGCTTCTTCTGCTATATACAAGAATAAGCTCAAATGGATTAAAAACTTAAATGTAAGAACCAAAGGCATGAAACTCCCCAGAAGAAAACATAGGCAGTAAATTCTGACATTGCTCTCAGTAATTAGTTTTTCCGATATAGCTCCTTGGGCAAGGGAAACAAAAGAGAAATTAAACAAATGGGACTACATTAAACTAAAAAGTTTTTGCACCACAAAGGAAACCATCGACAAAACGAAAAGACAGCATACTGAATGGGAGAAGATATTCACCAAAGATACATCCAATAAGGGGCAAATATCCAAAATTTATAAAAAACTCATAAAGCTCAAAACCAAAAAAAGAAACAATCCAATTAAAAAATGGGCAGAGGACCTGAATAGACATTTCTCCAAAAAATACATACAGATAGCTGATAGACATATGAAAAGATGTTCAACATCACTAATGAATGCAAATTAAAACCATAATGAGATATCACCTCACCTTTCAGAACAGCTATCATCAATAAATAACAAATAACAAACAACAAATAAAAAACAGATAAGTGTTGGCAAGGATGTGGAAAAAAGGGAACCCTCATGCATTGTTAGTGAGATTGCAAATCGGTACAGTCACTGTGGAAAACAGTCTGAAGGTTCCTCAAAAAATTAAAAATAGAACTACCTTATGACCCAGCAATTTCACTTCTAAGTATGTATCCAAAGAAATCCAAAACACTAATTCGAAAAGATCTATGCACCCCTATGTTCACTGCAGTTCTATTTACAATAGCCAAGACACAGACGCAACCTAAGTGGCCATCAGTAGATGACTGGATAAAGAAGATGTGGTACACGTATACAATGCAATATTACTCGGCCATAAAAAAGATGAAATCTTACCATTTGCAACAACATGGGTTATGCCAAGTGAAATTAGTCAAACTGAGAAAGAAAATACCATACGATCTCACTTACCTGTGGAATCTAAAGAACAAAATAAACAAACAGAAACAGACTCACAGATACAGAGATCTATTTGATGGTTGCCAGATGAGATGGGGGTTGAGAGGCTGGGCGAAAAAAGTGAAGGGATTAAGCAGTACAAATTGGTAGTTACAAAATAGTCATGAGGATGTGAAATACAGCATAGGGAATATGATCGATAATACCGTATCAACTAACTATAAATAGAGCCAGGTGGGTACTAGATTAATCGGGGTGATCAATGCATAAATTATATAAATATCTAACCACTATACTATTAGTATAAAGTAGTATATATTAGTATATGTTAGTATAAAATACTATATTTAGTATAAAATAGTATTAAATGTCTACTATAATTGGAAAAAAATTTTAATTAAAACGAAAAAAGAAAAGAAATTTCGGTTATTGAAGCCACCCGGTCTGTGGCGCATTGTTATGGCAGCCTGAGCAGGACTAACCTAGACGGTTGTCTCACTACCCTGGAAAAGTAGGCTAATGCTTCGTACCAGCTAGTTCTAGCCCCCAAAGCACTGATTTTTAATGGTATAGACTTTTAACTTTTAATCAAATATTCTTTAATATTTAATCAAATATACCAACATCATAAAGAAAAAATTTCCCCTTATTCTGTATGTTTCTTAGTGGCATTCAAACTTTTAATCATGATCTACACTATTAGTATGTCCATATATATATATGCACATATTTTGCAAAACAATACTTTTCTTAACTAACTATAAGAGAAATGTTCTGTTCAATTCTATTTTATTTAAAAAATAAATGCCTGTGTGTGTTTTTTAAAATCCATTTGAAAGAAAGCCGTTTATGGCTAGATGTTTGAGTTCTCCCTTTAGCCATCCAAAACATTTCCTATTTATAATTTCTTTTTTCTTTTAGCATCTCAAGAGTTTTAAAAGTACATTGAAGTGAAAATAACCACAATATTCTCCACCCCCCATTCCCTCCCACCCCTTCTTTCTCTCTCTCTCCCTCTGATGGGAAATATTGGATAGCTTACTCTCTTTCGAATGACTATAGGCAACTTGGATATAAATAAGAAATTACATGACTTAAGAGGTTTCAAATGAAATATTTGTTTGTAGAGAGAAAATAATTTTTTGTTTCCTCTTATCCTATTTCTTCTGGATATAAGTTTAAAGAATAGTGCTTGTCGTATCGATCAAACATTTTGACACTGGTGTCTTGGCCTATGAACAGCGGAATAATGAAATGGAAGGGATGATTAAAAGAAGACAATGGGTACTGTAAGTGCAGGTTTTATAGATTTGTTGTTCTCTCAAAAAATAAGTAAAGTTGGCTAAGACCCAGAAGCAAAAAATACAGAATTCATTATAAAACACTACTCTGTCACACTCAAACTAATAGTACTTCTGGACCTGAAAATATTAAATCAGAATTTAATTTCAAAGCTATAAAATTTCACAATCAAGATTTAAATTTCAAATTTTCCAGAAGTCATGGGTCAAAATTCTAATGTTCATTTCTATACATAAAGTTGGTCAAAATAGGTAAAAGTTCTCTTGAGCAGCTGATATGTGTATATATGGAAACTGGCCATAACACTACAGTTTTCGGATGTCTTGTGTGTGTATACATGTGCACATGTGTACAAACGTTTATGTAAACCTAAGAAGAAGGAAATAATACAGTAAGAAAAATTCAATATTATATAGTACATTCACTTTCCATGCTACTGATATCTTGACACAAATATTTTCTATTGTATTTTTCTTAATGAAATAAAATTTACTTTGTTCCTCTGAGGAAAAAAAGAAATGAAACAAAAGAAAGAAGAAAAAGACATAATGAAGAAGACATTTTCAATTACACCTTTTTTCATTTGAAATTACATTCAGGATGTAGACGGTGGTTATCTGGCACATAGAAGTCTTTAGCAAGTATCTGTTAAAGTGAATGAATTATAACTATTATGACAGCCTCATACAGCAAATTCGCACCAAACATAAACATTAAAAATTTAAATAACATTTAAATATTTTAAAATCGTTATGTTAAAAAGACCTCTTTACTGAATTAGCTAAATAGAAGTGTTTTTACAACTGTTTTAATTCTCACCTCTTCCTTTGTCTTTTTTGAGATCACTCGGAGCCAGTCACCAATCATGCTCAGGACAGCTGCAAAATAAGCAAGTCCTACAAGGATCCAAAACCACACGACAGGCTTATAGAAGTCGAGATATTCAATATCTGATCCCCCTGAAAAACAACACAGGAGAACAAAATCCCTTCAGATTCATAAAAGTTCATGTAGATATTTGCCAAAATTATCAACTGAATTTTGACTTGCAAAACAAAAGCTTCTTGTCAATTGATCCATGTTACTTTTTTCACATGGAATTCCTCATTTTCCCTCATGTAATAATCTTTATCTAGTTTTCAAGAACCAGTTAAATAAGTTTTTCTTAATGAGGCATTTCATTACTTCTCCAGGTCATAATGATTTTTTCTTGCTCCGTGTTTCTTTTTTGCTTATTATAATTTGTCTTATTAGTTGGTCTCCCATTTAGTATTCTTTGTGTACTAGTTTCTTCTTCCATCCTTGTAACTGAAGACAGAGAAACATTTTTTTGTTGTTTTTGATGTATTTAACTTAGTATATTTACCTTATTGCCAACCAATTCACACTGAACAACCAGCTCAATGAGTGGTTCTTATTTTTAAATTATCGATTCAATGGATAAATAACAATTGCCAGAGGCAATAACTTAGTGGGTGTAATTTGAACAAGTAGTAGTTTTCAGGTGAGACTGCCATTCATTATTCTCAGACTTTTCCGATGAATTCCCATGTTTTTCATACATTTAAATCCCTAGCTCTCAAGAAAATAATCGGCAAAGGAGTTATTTTGCTTTACTTGAATCTTCATTACTTCTCCATCCATTTGGTACACAGTAACTGCACCTATGAAAATCTGCAAACATTTCAACACATTCCTATTTCAGCACATATTCATGAGCTACTTATTAAATCCCCAAAACTAAGCAGGTTTTTTATTTTTTCACAAGAAAGGGAAAAAAGTCTCTCTCTTGAGAAATTTATAATTTAGCCTGAGAAATCTCCACATAGACAATCAACCATAATGGAGTATATCCACTGACAGCGAAAGAGAATAAAACAGTGCTAGGAGAGGACATAGAAGACATGATTTTCACTTCTGGAAGAGGAAAGGTGAAAGAGAGAAAATGCATCTTAAGGCATGAGGATCAAAACAGAGAAAAGTTCAGTGTGAAAATATATGGCACATTCAAAGGACTTTTAAGGAGTGGCTGAACCGACATACGGATGGGGGCCAGGGAGTAGACGGGAGGAAGAAGAGAAGCCAGAAAAAGTAAGTTGTGTCAGGATGTAAGGACTTATTCCTCACGCAGTGGGGAGTACATGCGAGTTTATAGACAGATAAGTCCTATGTTCACGTTCGACTATACGTGCAGAAAGATCTAGTGGCAGCAAGGAAGGGAAGTCTCGCGAGAAACTTGCTCTGAACAGCTAAGAAATTACTGTGCCTGATGAGGATGGGAATGGAAAGAAGAGGCATTTTAGGGGCAGCACTGTCAGGGACTGATTGCCAGTTAGTTGGTGTGAGAAGTGGAAGGACGGTTCGAGGATGACCAGAGACCCTCGCTTGGGAGATGGTGTCAGCAAATGAACAGGAAACAAAGGAGAAGGAATGGTGGCAGAGGAGAGGAGAGGGAGGGGAGGAGAAGGGAGGGAGGGGAGGGGAGAGGGGAGGGGAGAGGAGAGGGGAGGGGAGGGAGGAGGGGAGGGGAGGGAGAGGGGAGGGGAGGGAGAGGGAGGAGAGGGGAGGGAGAGGGAGAGGGGACTGGAGGGGAGAAGGGAGGGGAGGGGAGGGGAGAGGAGAGGGGAGGGAGGGGAGAAGGGGGGGGGGGAGGGAGGGGAGAGGGGAGGGGAGAAGGGAGGGAGGGGAGGAGAGGAGGCGGAGGGGAGGGGAGAAGGGAGGGGAGGGGAGGGGAGAGGGGAGGGGAGAAGAGAGGGGAGAGGGGAGGGAGAGGAAGGGGAGGAGAGGGAGGGGAGGGGAGGGAGGAGAGAGAGGAGAGGAGGATTTAAACTGAGACATGATAGGTTTCAAGTGCTTGAGGTACAAACAGGTAAAGACACCCAGTAGGACCCTTAAACACAGATCTAACACTTAATGGGGCAGAGCAGGAGATAAAGATTTTGGGATCCACAGCACAGAAACTGGGGATGTACAAGGATCAAGAATGTACTCGATTTCCAAAAATTCAACCCATACAATCAAAAGAACAGCTAATAACTAGCAAGTGTACATTAGAATCAAATATAAAATTTCGACTATAACATTACTGAACATAAATTAGGCTTTAAGTTGTCCACAGTGACATTTTTTAAGTATTAAAGGATCAGAGGAAAAAGAGAAGATTTTTCTATCAGCCAAATAATGTTAATAGACATAACTTCAACTTTCATTTGGGACAAATCATTTTAGGAATTCGATTTCAAAGTAAATATATTACCTTCAAAATATTGTGAAATTTTTTACCTTGTGCAGCGTTTTTAAAATTATCATTTCTGGGAAAGATTACAGAGGCTAAATGTGTCTCATTATGGTTAAGACGTGGCCCATGGGAGATGCAACTCTACAAATTCACAGAAGCGACTTAAGAAATGTGTGTGGAAACTTGTTATATGATAGGCTCACTAGCAAATTCTATTTTTCAAATGTTTCCATTTCAATAAAACCCAAATGACATTTTTTTCCAAGTACTTTCTCTTTCAAAACCAGAAAATCTTCATCCAAATAGTTGTGACTCACTTAACACTTAAATTCACCAAGATGTTGATTTTAGAAGTTAGTCCATGCTCAAGATGACTGTTTTATAAGTCTCCTTTCTTGTAAACAGGATGTCACAGTTTGAAAAGAGTATATTAGCTTAATCACTAAAAGGTTTATATTTGGATAAAATCTTTACCCCACAAGTTTTAGCAGATTCTGAGCCACAGTTGGGGGAAGTTGGGGAGGGAGGGTTCTCATTTTTAATTGGCACTCCTAAGATGAAATATCGGCCATCAAAAGATGTAGGGAAAAAACTAATATATATGGGAGTTTTGTCAAAAACTCACAACTCCTATTCACTTTCTGATATCTAAGATTTAGGAATTAATTTCCACATCATTCAATTCTCTTGATTCAAGAATCTTACCCAAATTAAATTATCTGTAAGGTTAAGATAACTTGCTAAAAGGAATTCTTAGTTTTGTTTTTAAATTAGGAAACACTCAAAAAAATGTTTTTGGCTGTTACGAGCATTAATTTTAGTCTGTCTACACTGAGAAACCTGTCCATGGGTCTCTTGCTAGTTAAGAACTTAGGATAATTTCTCTGTCCTGGATTCATTCCTTATACACCCCCTGGTCCCATGTCCACTCAGCCATGTCAATATTTTTTTTACTTTCCATGGACTCCCGAAATGTGGCTTGCAGGATGCCACAACCCACTCTCTCTTCTTGGGTTCCTCACCCACTTGGCAGGAATAGCCACCTCATCGCTGTTTTCTTTGTTGCCACCAAAAATACGCACACAAATCCTTTCCATTTTAAGAGTTTTTTGGCTAATCGTTATAGGAGAGCAGACAGACGGCAATAAAAATAGCAAAGAGGGGTGGAAGTACAAAGGTTTCAGGAATCTTATAAACTTTCCAAATAGTTAAAATAAGTCTCTTCCTGACTCTCATATGATATGTGATGACCTGTTTTAAACGGTGCCATTTTCTCTCCAGATTTCTTTTCTCTGGTGCTTAAATAAGGAAATCAGCCAGAGCCTAATCTAATCTAGAAGATTAAATTATAGGTACTAAAAAGGTAGCCCAGCAAAGGTCAGGCTGGCATTATTGCTCAGAACTCATTCTCTCCCAGATGGGTTTCCTAAACATTTGAGGGAAGCTGCATTTTCACTCCTCACATTTCCACCAATTTTAGGACAGACCTATTAGGAAGATCATTTGTCCATTAATTTAAGCCATACCGCCAGCTGCCTTTATCAGTAATTAAGATGGAAATTCAATTGCCATCGCTCTTACAGTCTGTCCCGGAACCCGAGAGTGAAAGATTTATTGGCTCCCTGAAATACCAAGAGTAAGTGTCCCCACTTTGCAATAGAGAAGTCATAGTCTTGGTAGGTGTTAAAAAAAAAAAAAAAGCAAAAACAATCAACAAAATACACATGTGTCAGGTCTCACAGAAAAGGAGAGCTAGAATCGAACTTAGGCCTGCCTGGCTCCATAGCGTGGGCTTTTTCCATTGACTTGCCTGTTTATGTCACCTATGATCTTAGCTACTGTCCTTCCCATCACTTACCCACCAGCCTTTCCCCCCCCACCCACCCCCCACACACCCCCACACTGCACGGCAGACACCTAGCTAGGGCTGGGAACACTAAATCAAGTAAGATGTACTTCTTCTCTTCAGGGGTCTTACTTAGATACCAGAAGGGTCTCAAGATAAGTACTATTTTAGCAGAAGCCTCCTTCCCTTGCTTCTGTCCTTATTCCAACAACTTCTGGCAGTGGGCCCTATTCTGTGCTGAAGAGCTTGAGTGTACAATGGTCTTTCCCCTTAAATTTAATTCTTTCCCTACAATGGTCCTGAGGCACAGAATACTTATCAAGGAAAAAAAATAATAAGAGATATATCTTTAGGAATCATCTAGCCATTCTGGACTATTATCAATTCTGGATTTTTAAAATGATATATGTATTATAAAATATAGAGAGAGACATATAACTTTGTTCTAAAGAAAATGAGGATTATTTCTTATACTGGTCTATAAGTATTAGAGTTTAGATATCAAATATTGATTTCAATTTTGGGGGTTTGTTTGACTTTACATTTATTAATGAAAGCCACGTTGCCTTAATGTAAAGGAGAAAAAAACTTATTTTCTGCTTTAGAATATTTTTCTTTTTTTATAGTAAAGCAATTTAACTGAATGAAATATTTTCTCTGTGCTTCAAGAATTAATAGGCTCTTTCAGTAATGTTGTAACTTGTTTTCTTTTTAAAAAATGAAAATATGACTTCAGTATTAAACAACAGCTCACCTACTAAACCAAAGCTTCTCACATACTATTAAGTCAGAAAAACACAAGACCAAAAAAAGTAACTAAACTTCTTTAGGATTCAAACCTATATTTTGGGATTTTCAATTTCAACTTTTAAGAAGCTGTCCATTTCCTGCTGGGTACTTATCTAAAATTAGAAAAACAACCATTAAAATGTCTCATGATTATAAAAAAGAAAGATCAGATCAACACACTGTCTCACTCACTCATCCTTTATGAGAATGGAACTCTACAGTCAGTATAAAAGATGTACACAATTGTTATCCTTAGAAATTACCTTTACATCTCACTATGGAGCAATCTGGAGTCTTTTTCATTAAACTTAGTACAGTTTACTGCCTGCCTCCCTAAGCCGTAACTATTAATTGCTGAATGTTTTCCTTCTTTTCTTCCCCATATTTCTACGATGATTCTAAACATCCATTCTGAATCCTAGAAGTTAAATACTTCTTGTTTTGTCCACAGTCTCTAAGACTTCTGAATGGTTTGAATCAACTCCATTTAATTAATCAAGAAGACAGCAATCAATTCTTTTGTGAGGTCTCTGGGAGCCACTGGCTGAATCAGGGGTTTACCAGACCCCTGGTGGAATTTTCCTATATTATCAAAAACTACCAGGAAGAAAAAAATGTTCACTGTTAAACTTAATTGTTCCTGGATTTAAAACGTCCTGTCTCATAGGCATAGGCAATCATTAGCCCCAAGTGTAAAACACAGCATCAAATATACAATATGTGCTCACTGCTATCTGAATGAATGAATAAGTGAATGAATAAATTATTAATATGCTACATCTCCCCAGCAGTCACATAAGCCCTCTCTTTCCAATCAAAGCAATTACTCTGATCCATTGTGGTGGTGGTGGTAGTACTGACTGTTCTTCAGTGGCCCTCTCTCTTCATCGGGCATTTCCTTGTTATTTGTTGAATTCCTGGCAAATTTTTACTCAGTGATCAGCTGAACAATAGCAATGTTAATAAATAGCCTCTGATACAGTTGCAAAGTCAGGCAATATCAAGAACTGTTTTCTACAGGGTCTCTACTGGAACAAACTATTTTAGACAATCAAACAGAAAAAAGAAACTTGCCATGGCTTTTTCACAGAGATTTATATGTTTTCATGATAAAATTCCCTTCCATTAATTAAGCAAGCTCTGAGCATGCTACTCAGTGAGTCATGTTATAAGGGAAAACAGTGTGGTTACTAAAAACTACATTTCCAATAATGACTTTGAAAATATAATTCCAAGAAAACTTAATGCTTAATATGAAATATATCAATATATTTTTCCAAGTCAAAAAAATGTGATTACAAATGACTATACAATTGTGAAAATTTGTAAAAATTTAGTAAATGTAAGTGGACTGGAAGAATGTTACCTAGGATATTCTCAAATTATATTTTCTATATAGAGGAACATTAGGCACTAAGCATAAAACCTGATTCACCCAGTAAGCATTCAATAATTACCTGTGAGATGAAGACAATTTTATTATTTGAATAAATGTACCAAATTTCACTAATCATAAATTCCAAGAAGATATATTTAGATGACTAAATAAATTTATGCTCAGATGGAAAATGTGTTTTCACAATATCAACCATGGAGATTTCTTAGACCATCTACATTTTTTGCTAAATTTTTCATTTTTTATTAGAAAAGTTGGCAATATGAGTGGAGCTCACTGCCTTGTGAAACTATAAATTTGCATCTGGCTTTCACTAATTCATATTATCTCTTATGAACTAACCTGGTTTACGAAAAGGAGTATTTCTAAGGACTTCTTTGGGCAGCTTCTAAACAATTTGAGGAAATGCGTTCTTTGATGCAAAACCCACTCAAACCCTAACAGTATAGCATCTCTGAGAGGATATACCAGCTTTGAAAAATAAGAGCATATTGTGTTAAATCAGGTAATTAATTTGACTTTTCTCCAATTTTAAAGAATCACCAACTAATTTCTTTTAAATCATAAACTTAGAAGATAAATTGTAAAAGCAATCCTAAATAAGTAGGATGCATTCTTTCACGCATGTCCAAATAATTAATATTACTTTTTCAATTTTAATGAAGAAAAGCTGATTTTGCACACAGTCTATAAGACAAGCATGATTTAGCAACTTATTAACTCCAGACTTCTCATCAAATAAAAAATAAAATGACAAAAGTTAATATTAACAGAACACAGGCAATCAATAGTTAATTCTCAAATATAACGTGCCATTTACTTAACTTACCTCTCTACAAATTTGACTGTAAATTATTACAGGCACTAGTAAAATCAAGTACATGATACTTTGCTAAATAATTTGCTTTCTCTCTTCTCATGTATAAGAAGGGTTATTTGGTATGTGCTGTTCTTCGGAACAGGGGTGTGTTTATTCATGTGTAAAATAAAAGTGTTAGGGTGACACTATGTCCCCCATGTCATTCTCAGCTCTAGAACATTGAAAACTGGTCAAAGAACAAAAAGGGGAATCAGGAAGAAGCAGGTACCAATCACTAAGGTAGCCAATCAGCCACTAAAACCCATTCCTTGCATAAATAGAAGTATAAAATTAAAATTTGCTGGGAGATCTCTTCCTGCAGAAGAATTACCAAAAGTCGAATTCCTCTGTTCAGTCACATACACAGAGAAACCTGAACACCATGACTTTTTGTCTTGACTAGTGGTCTCTAAATCTCTTGACTCAATATCGCCCACAGTGAAAAGTGTTTGCATGTGCAAATTTAAATATATAGTTATTTATGAATTAGCAATCTATTAGGCTCTAATATACGATACCATGAACATTATGACATATGACAAATAAAAAGTAAGGCGTGAAGTTTAAGAATACACAGAAATAGTTGTCCGGTTTCCTTCTCGTGGTAGAAAGTCCACCTGCACAGACATCCTTGCTCATGCCATGAGGATGAGCACTCTGTTTCAGAGTTTCGCTCTAAAATGCCACATCGTCACGTGTTGTTCTTGAGATGCTCCTGATAATTACACTAAGGTTACAACCTGTATCCTAAACATTTATGCATCACTTTCTAAAACGTACTCTTTCGCCTTTAATAACACCACAGTTTGAAGAATATGTTCTTTAATTTGTCTTCCACATTCAACACAGCAGCGTAATTGAACCCTCACCCTAATTAGAGCGGGGTTGACAAGCTTGAGAGAAAGCATCAGATGGTGAGTATGCACTATGGGAGGTCCATTTTCATTTTCTTTTGAGATTTGTGGACCAATAGAAAGAGGAGAAAGTTCAAGTTAGAGGAATGCCTCCTGTTTTTCTCCAGTAAATATATTAAAATTGAGTGAGAAGACTATCTGTAGTGACATCTAAGAGCAGGAGAGAAGGTTCTAAAAAGCAAACAGCTGATATTTCCCAGATGGGGTCCTCACCTTAACTCAGTGGGTAATTTTACTTTCTACTCACAAAGTACTTTATAATTTTACTTTATAGTCACAAAGACTATTTTTATGTTGAACTACATGAGGCCATTCTTTTCCAAGATCCTTAAAAAAAAAACAACATAATTTCTGTTTTTCCAAAGAATTTTGTAAAGGACACACATTTCTTAAGACACCTTTGCCACACCTGCTCCCTTGTCCACATTCTCATTCCAAAAACGCTCCTGAGCACAAGGACTTAACATATAAAGACAGGGGAAGGAGGGAGGTAGATGGGGTCAAAGGAATTAAATATGTGGTGGCATTAAAGAATTTTTTTTAAAAAAGTTTTTTTTTTTATTAACAAAAGACTATGATACTAGGAACAGTGTCCTACAGTTTCACAAAGATCAAAATGGCTATAAAATACATAAATTGAGACAAATGAGTCAACAAAACTAGTGTCAATCTGCCTCTTCTCTAATTTATCTTTTGGTGCCTGTCACTTTTAATCATATCACACTGCTTTGTTAATTATTAAAAAGTATGTTTCTATGATTTTTCATTATTTCCTCTGTAAAATTAAAACAATGAATTTAACGAGGATTGCATTAAATCCTAGTAATAATAAAGATGTTTATTAAACTGAAAATGCCATGCAAATGTCATTTCATTACCCCGTTCCCCCACAATACAGTGCCATGACCCCAAATTCAGGGTCCCCACTGATAAACACAAGATGTTTTCATTGAACTTATCTCCTCAGGCCTTTGAGGCTGGCTACTAACAGTCCCACGTGATCTAGCTAGTTTCAGAGTGTTGATCTCCTAAGGTAGGTTAACAATTTGTTTTTCATCTTCTACAAAACCATGAAGTAAAAATATTTGTTCTCTTTTTCCTAAGCCAGTTCATACTGTGGTCACAAATATACAACATTATTTTAGGATTCCACCCACATTTTTTTTATTTATAATTTGTGTTTTTCTTAGAGTCACAGACCACGAGGGCCACATACTGGACTGACACAGTCTGTCAATTGTTAAAAATAACACATGCACTGTATCGTATCATTGGAATTTGCTAAGAAATTAGAACTTAAGTATTCTCATAAGAAAAACAAGGATAAATATGTCAATTTATAGATGTGTTAATTAACTAGATGGTGTGACTCTTTCCACAATGTACACATGTATCAAATCACCAAGATGTACATTTATACCTCAGTTTTTTTATCAATTATATCAATTTTATCAATTATATCTCAATAAAATAAATAAATAAAACTATGTGTTAAATTTAAAATTAAATAAAATAATACTTGCAAAACAAGCCTGTTGGCCTGAAATAGACACTGTATCACTTAATACCTATATATTCCACATTTATTATGAGACTTTATAATTATATTTTAAAGTGGTACAAAGCCTAAGATTAACATACCACAGGTATGTATTTTTTTATCATCACTGTGTCTCACTTTCTTCTGTATTAATGCACTTTCCACTTCTACTTAAGCCAATTATACAACTTTATAAGAGGTAGAAAAATGGGTGTTTTAGGACAGAAGCTCTTTCTCTCCATACTTTGCTATTTAGAAAACTAAAAAGATCTTCTGCAGAGTGACAAGCTGTCCTTTCCCAGGGCCTCCATCCAGTACAGAGATGTGTAAATAGTATTTTTTGACTAAAAGTAAAGCTTCACTCATGAAAATATCCCCATCTTCAAAGAGAGTATATATTCCCAGAAAAGAAGGCTTTGCCAGGTTAAACTGTAACTAAGCAATCAGTAAAAACATATGAACTATCAGCCTTCTCTAAGATTTTATAGAACTATACAACATATCTTCTTTCCTAAAAATAATTAAATAAGAAGTTTGGGTCAAGAAAGGGGATAGTAAATAATAAAGTAAATAATAAGAAAGCAAAAAGAAAGAAAGCAAGAAAGAAAGAAAGAAAAGAAAGAAAGAAAGAAGAAGAAAGAAAGAAAGAAAGAAAGGAAAGAAAGAAAGGAAAGAAAGAAAGAAAGAAAGAAAGAAAGAAAGAAAGAAGAAAGAAAGAAAGAAAAGAAAGAAAGAAAGAAAGAAAAGAAAGAAGAAGGAAGAAGGAAGAAGAAGGAAGGAAAGAAGAAGGAAGAAGAAGAAGAAGAAGAAGAAAGAAAGAAAAAAAAAAAAAAAAAAAAAAAAGAAAAAAAGGAAAAAAAAAAAAAAAAAAAAGAAAAAAGGAAAAAAAAAAAAAAAGAAAACAAGTCTCCTAAAACTAAATTAGGCTGGTGAATTTATTCTGGAAAATTTAATGGCACTATCATGTTCGGCATGTTTTTCTAATACTTCAAACTGAAGTTTTTCTAAAGAATAGTTTAGATTTTCAGGAGTTGACCAAATGGTCCATGATAGAGCATTATTATATTATTTTTACCATTATTATTATGATTCATTTAAAATTGGAGTTAGAACAATGATAATTGAATAATATAACTGGGAAAGAGAGTTAAAATGATAGGAATGTAAGACCGAAGAGCTACAATAATAAAGCAAACAGCAATCAAAATAACATATATAGAAACACACATAGAAAAATTAAAAAAACATTAATTAAAAAATGCGGACTCTATAGCTAAGGTCAAAATACCATCCTGAGACTTGAAAATTAAAGAAGGTAAATATCAAGAGAAAAGAAGATTTGAAAAGGCTAAGAATATCTTTTGAAGTTTGCAGATGTTTTTAAAACTAAGACATGAAAGGGTCTAAATAAAAAGAGCAAAAATAAGTTAAACTCAAATTCTTGCACCTCTAAAAAAATTAAAGGGCAGATACTTGTTTCTGAAATGAGGGTGGGAATGAAATTCTGAACCATCAGCGATTTAAATTTCTTTCATAGAATGAAAAATAAATGTTTAACTGTACCCTTCTGCTTACCTCCATGGTCACAGAATAACTTTTTTTTCTGACTTTGTCACTGTTACAGATTCATTGCGTCTTCCAAAATGTATGTTGAAGTGCTAACCCCCAGGACCTCCGAACGTGGCCGTATTTAGAAATAAGGTTCTTACAGGTGTAATTAATTACAATGTCATATTGGAATAGAGTGGGCTTTGAACCCCATATGATTGGTGCCCTTATAAGAACAATGGAATTTAGACGCAGTGATAGAGACACAAGGAGAAGGCCACCCAATGACAGACGCAGAGACGGGAGTGATGTAGCTGCAAGCAAGGCCTGTGGCATCCACCAGAAGCTGGAGTGAGGCAAGGGAGGATCCCACCAGAATCTACCTTGATTTTGAACTTCCGTGAGAAAGTGAATTTGTTTTGTTTAGAGCCATCCAGTTGGTGGTACTTAGTTACGACAACCTCAGGAAACTACTATTGTCACTGTGCTGCAAACCCAAGTGAAAAATCTAAGGAAGAGACAAGGGTTCGGAGGGCAGCGTTGGTCCCAGGAGAAACTTACCTGCAACGTAGTCACCAAATCCAATGGTTGTTAAAGTGATAACCACAAAATAAATGGCATCCAGGGCACTCCAGCCTTCTATGTGCTTGAAGATGATCGCAGGCAGTGCAACAAAGAGCACACACCCAAACAGTATAAATATGATTGTTGAGATGATGCGGATCTTGGTCTGACTAACATTCCACTTCTAGGGAAGAGAAACAGGAAGAGAGAGAAAGAGAAGTTGATAGAGATTCTTTGATTTTTAACATACACACAAAGCTACCTACAGACACTGTTATCAGCAAATTAGCAAGTGAAAATGCTACTTTATTCTCTTTTATAATTAATTTCAATTGACTTACACGAATCCGGTATAACAACTCAAAGTAATCAATGCTAATAATGATGCCACTTTACTCTTACATAGCTTTACAGCAGATAAAAAATTTTCAAAAGTAAATTATACTTGCTCTGAGAATATGAGTTCAATCATCCTTTGTTTAGCTGAACTACTTTTGAAATATTTTTATTCTATAGGCATATAACTGATTGTAGGCTAACCAATCTAGGAATATATAAAAAATGGTGAAAATTAACCATGAGTTAAATATTTACTACCGACATTTATAAAATTATTAGTTTCATGAAGGCATTTTCCTCTCCTACCACATTTTCCAATCATTATTCAATTGATTAAAGTGTAAGGCGAGCAGATTTAAAGTCCACGGATGAGTCCCGTGTGCACCAGATGAATTGTCTCCTTCCTGTTCTATGGCCTTAAACAGTAAAACTAAAAATATCAAAGATGAGACGTAGGCAAGGACAAGTCTTTAACACCCCTCAGTTACAGCTGCCATCAGAGTACCCATATTTTCCACCTCCTTCTCTTATCAGGAACCTCCATAGTGTGACATATTAAATGCAAGTTGTACCTACAGCAGTTTATCGCCAGATCTCCATCTGAGATTAATCACCATATATTTTTCATCACTAACAGAATCTGTCTTATCTACTGTGAAAATTATAGGTCATCTCCCCGCCATAGAAGAAGCACTGAATTTAGAGCTTGAAAATTTTCAGAGATAAAGATCTATGTAACCATTGAATGGAAGAGTAAAAATAAAAGCTCCTCTAGTCCACCATCCTTATCACATACGTGAGCGTGAAATGAATTCATGTTTGTAAAGTTCTCAAAACAGTGTTAAGTGCTAATATGGCATCATGACACTGGAATGTATCCATTACCAGGATGTGGAATTTGTTTTATGTGCTGATGTAGGCGCAGCACAAAAACACACCAGCATCCAGCAGGCGCTCATAAATTTGTTGAGTAAATGAATGAACCATCAGCATTATCAAGTTCACACCACTAATCTGTCCTCTCAATTGATATAAATACAATATACTTTTAATAGCGATATAAGAAAAGTATAATACTAAAAAAAGGATAAAACTTCTATTTTCAAAGAACCATACCTACTATACTCTAATAGTAATGATAGTTGAGAGTGAACTTTGAACTTAAATATGTAACGTAACTAATGCTAAAAACTGGAATTATAATTTAGACTTATTTAATCAGTAGTATTAAATGTAAAATACTTTGTTGAAATTTTTGTGAAAATATAAAACATTATTGAATAAGAAATAAAATGTATTTGTAATAGTGGTGACAGTAGGAACAAATCGTTTATAATCCCACCCTCCCACACATTTTTTTCCATAATTTTCTTCAAGAATAGAAATTTGTACTCATATTGATATTATTAGTATTTTTTCCACTTAAAATGCTAATAGGCATTTTCACTTTTTTTTTTTTCCTATCGATATAACAGAGCCTTGAGCATCTTCATGTATTTTACTTCGGTTCTACTAAAATGCATCTTTTAGATAACTTTCTATCAATGACATTACTGAATTAAGTTGCATGATCACCTTTACTGTGTTTGCTAAATATTACTATTTCCTTCACGAAAGGGATATGTAAATTTACAATGCCACCGGCAATAAACAAAGATCCCAAAGCAATTTTTAAATAACAAAATATTGAAAGTCACTTACTAGCTATGTTAACCTTTAACCTACATTACCTCTAACTCTCAGAGTAATGCCTGGTCATCAGTACCATTATTCATATTACATATATGACAAAATGAAGATTTAAGGGTAAAATAACTTAATATAGCTAGGAGACATATCTGGAATTGGAATTTAGGACTATCAGAGTTCTCTTTTTTCCTGCATATTTTGGGGGGTTTTCTCATGCATTCATTTCGTCATTCAGATAAGTATAAAAATAACTGTACAGTGAGCTACATGCTAATAGAGCTACCTATAAATTGTTATGGAAGACACAATAACTGTACCTGAGGTAATATAAAAATTGCAATCTGTTTTAAAATTAAAAATAAACATATGTAGTTAAAAGGCCATCACACTTACAAGAAAGGTATCTTCCACTTTTGCAATTCCTTTTCCAAATATGGTCCCTAGTTGATCTCCAACTCCAGCCAACAGAAAGCCAAAGAGGGGAATTCCCAGTAAGGCATAGATGATACAGAATATTTTCCCTCCTTCTGTGCGTGGTGAGATATTTCCAAATCCTAAGTACAATAAATAAATAAATAAATTAATTAATTAATTAATTCAGTCATTTATAATTGTTTCAAACAAATGGCCTCAAGAAATTCAGAAATTCCCAAATACACATAAGTTATCAATCACAGATTTCAGCTAGTAAAGAATCCTTTCATATCATATAAGCTCTTCATATGTTTTAATGTAAAATATACTTATGGACAAATATTTCAATAATTTACACAACATAGCTAAAGTTCCACTTAAATTAGATGATGAAAACTAAGGGAGTAACACATGCAGGAAAGCAAATACTTTCACTAAATTTACTTCTCTCTCTCTACACTGATAGTCTGGTTGACTATCAGGTTTTCACTGCCATTTACTGAGAAGAGTGTATTGCCTTAATTTAAGACAACACAAATATGCTTAATCATTTAAAGATTGATATTTAATGGCAACTTTTAAATCTTTATTTCATTCAAGTACCCAACAAAAAAAGCAATAAGTAAAAACTTAAAATTTTGAACTTTTTAAGAAAGTTATGAGGCTTTTGAAGGCTTTCCAATTTTGTGTAAGGTGTGTCGACTTGTAGGATTAAATTAGTCCAACTCTATTCCCCCCACCCCCTTTTAAGCCACATCTACTTACAGGTTTAAGGTAAACAATGCGTATCTTCTAGAAAGAAGTACAGCATATCCTCTTTTGATATGTAATTCCTCACTACCTTTCATATTAAGTTTATCTGGAATTTTAGTTTTCATTTCCTTTTCACTCAAGAATGCGGATAGATATTTTAGGGTCATCTTTTTGTTGTTTCTTTCTAATTTTATAGTCAAAGAGTATGTGGCCTGAATGATTTTCTTTTTGGAATCTTTTAAGAATTTCTCTATGGCTTTATAATAGCCCGTTGCTTTGTATTTGTTTCACTGTTGTTTGCAAATAACGTGGGTATTCTATTTGTTGGTTAAAAGAAGATAGATCATCACAGGGCTCTATATCATGCCCCTCAAAAAAAAATAAAAATCCATTCCTGTCATACTGCCCTCACAATACCTGCCCTGCCCTCGAGCACACAACGGAATTTTTCCCAGTTATTTTTATATATTTTCTCTTGTCTCAATGCAAATTTTTAGTGATGTGAGGTAAATGCATGTTTATATCAACTTGTAATGTAAATTCATGTTTGTATCAGAGAATTAGATGTGTGAATTAAACAATGTCTTTTAAGATGTTACATACCGATCACGTAACCACATGTCCATAGATTTATAGTAAGATGTGCAAACATCATGGTTTTTAAAAGCATTTTACTTTGCAGTCTAAAATTAACTGATTGAGAGAGAAATCAAGATAAACACCTTGTAAAAATATGGCAAGATATTATAGGTATTCCTGGTCCATCACTCACTAGCTATGCGACCTTGGGCAAATTATTTCCTCATCTGGTAAAAGGGTATATTGTTATTATCTACTTCACCGTGTCAGAAAAACTAAGTAAGGTATTACATGAAAGGTGCTCAGGAAATTCCTCCACTATATGTAAGGGCTCAACATATGTCAGGTGCTTAATAATTATTTTAAGTACTATCATAATAATATTGGGAGAAGCAAAAATTAGCCGATGAATGTATGTAGCCCTATCGGTATTCAAACTATTTAAGAGCCAGATTAATGGGGTCACAATTACATAACGTTCTGAAATGTTGTGTCAAGCGTGGGTGCCCTTCTGTAGAAAGAGCACTGTCAAAGCACCATGCAGAGAGGAAGGCAACTTCTCACCGTAACGAATGAAACGGCTGAGGGTGTTTCCACTAAGAGAAGAAGTCTAGCTGGAAGGAGGCAGGCTAACTGCTTTCAACTACCAGAATGATTCAAACATGGAAAAGAAGACAGACCCACTCTGACGCTCAAGGGAAAGAGCAAAAGTAACAGGTCCACACTCCAGGACGTGCACTCATGCTAGGGTGACTGCAGCCAAAATGGGGTGAGTGGCCCTGAGAAGCAGGTTGAGGCCAGGTCAAGAGCTACAGTGTTTGTTTGACGTTTTGGACTGTGCAGCGCCATCATCTAATCTACAGTCTGAATTCAAATGTGGCCATTGTCTTATTAATGTCCTTTATAACTTTTTTCCTATTCCAGGATCCGATCCAAGATTATGCATTACATTTAATTGAAATAGCTCTTTCATCTCCTTTCATCACCTTTCTGTCTTTCATGACTTTGACATTGCCTAAACAATATAAGCCAGTTATTATGACTTAAATGTGTCTGGTACTTCCTCACAGACAGATTCCAGTGATACAGTTTTGTCAGGAGTATCACATGAGTGACAGGCGGTCCTCAGTGCATCACAACCAGAGGCATGTGATGGTTTGTCCTCTGTGGTAATGTTGATTCTGAGCTTGATTAAAAGTGTGTTCACTAGATTTCTCCACTGAAAAGTGAAAAGTTACTACTTTGTCCTTTGCAAGTAGTAAATCATTTAGGATTTTCCCCAGTTAGGTATAGTATCTGGAAATAAATACATCAACAGAGCTAGAAAAAAACAAAAACAAAAACAAAACACAAAGGCAGATGAAGTAATAGGATAGTAAATGAGATAATAATCATTTAAAAGTGTATTATACATAAATGAGGATACCCTTTCTTAGAACAAAATATATATATTAATGTGCTTTGCTATTTTATACAGAAGAAAAAAGCCCAGAACTAATTACTAGCAGACCCCAGTATGGGGAAAAAGGAATTAGGGAGGGATTGAGTAAGGTTCTTGTCCAACCACTGTCACGTTCTGACGTATTTTCATAAACCTCCAGGGGTTGTAAAGGACCCAGAAGTTCCCATATGAGAACGTGGAGGGGCCGAGAGCCCTGGAGTCGGGATGAAAGGCCTACTGTTGCTGGCACTCAAGGCCTAGGGAAAACGAACGTGATCACGGGCTCTGATGGAAGAAGCCCACGCATTTAACTCATTCACCTTCCATCTGCTCTTATCTCCTGAGGCCTTGGAATACGCTATACCAGAGCAGTATGTGCAAAGGATCCATCCAGGGCAAGTATGAAATGGGCCCTGATACCTTGTATCAAGGTAATTTGAAGAACAAAAAGGCCAGGCCAACGGTTAAAAGGCAGGGGATGTTTGCTCTGACTTATTTGGGACAGTGCAGCATTTCTGCACAGAATCCAAGAATGGAACTCAACAACTTCGACCCTGCCTTCTATTCTAACGTCAATAAGCCGAGCACCAAGAACAAGAAGGCCTTGTCAGCCAGGAGGGTGGACTGGTTTGACACAGTTTCTCTGATTATTCCAAAGAGTCCAGCTAAGATTAGATCCAACGCTACTCTTTAGTGCCTCACCAGCTGAATAACTACGTGGCCCAAGGTAGGGCAGGCATCTGAGTTTTCCTATTCCATCCCACTTTCTCTTTTTGTGTAGGAGGCAAATGTCTTTAGTTATAGCCATACAAAGTAACCTACCTCCAGGAAGGATCAGTGATCAGAAATAAAAGAGCCAAGATTTTAAAAAATTCTGACTGTGGCATCTCCATAAATAGGTTCTATTGTTTAAAAAATAAAAGCCTAGCTAGCTGAGGGCTTAATTTGATCTGCCCTGTGCAAGTTAAAAGGGTAGGAAAGAAGAGCTTCAAGTTTTCATCCCTTGCTGACTAAGATTTGGTCCAGAGGCCACTGGAACATCTTCAGAAAAGCTGACAGAGGGTTTCCTCAGGAAGCCTGCTCACATCACCAATGAAATGGCCCCAAAATTCAAAAAAAATTCTAGGTGTAGAAATTTACCTTTCATGGATCAAAAAACGGAGACCAGTGCCTTACGTGTCTCCTTACTGCATTTTTATTATCTCCATGACAAAGTTCGCAGAAAGGAGGTGGAGGGAATAGGAGTGCGGCATCTTGGTATGGTTCTTCTCTGAGCATCCTTTGCTTCACCTTCCAAATATTTCTCTTGCCACCGTTATGCTAAGTTCTAAGGCTGAAACCGTGCCTGAGATGGCATCCTTCATACAGCCACCACAGGAAAAGTGGCCTTGATGTTTCTTGTCATATAGGACATGACCACAGTTCTCCAAACTTTTCCCTGGGTGAATCAAGTGGCTATTCAGGGGATGGTTCCCCTGTGTGAAATAAGAGTAGACCTCTTTCTGCAGATTTGCCACATGTTCTAACCAATTCATAAACACTGGTTAAATAATTTGATACTATTAATGGATTTATGAGCCTCAGATGAAGGTATCTGTTGACTCTAAGCAATACAGTGTGCTAAGCTTTTAAAATATTAATCTTTATGACAGTCTGGATTTCCTGACCCTTTACTCAGCATCAAGTCAACAGCTCCTTCACTGCCTAGAGGTATAACAAACTGTTATTGCAAGAAGAAAAAGGAGAAGAAACAGTATCAAGTTTTACTCTCTTTTCACTTCAAAATTAATGTTGTTCACACTCAAAATATCTCCCCCAGGGAAAGAAGCTGTAAATTGATGGCATAACATATGCATAACAAGAGAGTGAACAGAAGTGGGAATCAATCCAGCTTCCAAAGAGCTGGAGGGAATAGAGAAGACTGAGAATGAATGATGGGCATGGCCTTGAGGGTGGGAAAGGGGGGTGGGGGTGATGAGGCAAAGACCAGAGGATGAGAGCTGAGGGCGAGGGGAGGAGTTCGATGGGATACTGGAGCTGTCTCCGAAGGGCGATTGTTGAATTTTCAGGGATTTTGCAAGTCAGCTGACTTCACATTGGTAGTGTGAAATCAGCTCTGGTAGGACTATCTTAGACCACAGAAATTGGCAAGCACTACAATTTAGGGCTTTTTCCCCCTCGGCCATCTAATATTTATCAATACACTACAGAATAAAATAGAGCCAAATTTCAGAGACTCTAAGTAGTCTCTTAAGGATTTAGATGGAAGCTGAGCCTCATGCCTGCAAGCCAGCCCTCACATTTATATGAGTACAGCTCAGAGAAGAGCTATATCCTTTCTTCACATCACTTTCAGGGTAGGGCCTTCCATGGACAGCTGCTGTAAGGCCACCATTAAGTGAGTCATGCAGCAGGAGGCTCATATACGCCACCCCACCCGAACAGTCCCAAGTAGACAGGTCATTTTTCTGACAGAATCTATTAGTACTACAGATAAATGATACCCTCCTTCAAGCAATGTACGCCTTGTAATTATTTGTGTTAACTTAATTAAACAAGGAGGCCATTAGACTTGAGGTGGTTCTCATACCTTAGCAGCCTACCTAAGCAAACCAAAACCTAACTGTGCAAATGCTTGCAAGGTGAAGAACATCTAATCACAAACAGCCAAGTAGGCTTTCCCAAATAAAGCAACCCCTTACGATAGCCAATCAAATAGTTTCCTGGCTTTGCTTCTACCTCTTCTCTATAAAAGTCTTTCCCTGGCTCCTGCCAGTGGAGTCCTTCTGAATGCTTTTAGTTTGGCGTTGCCTGGTTCAAATCCATTTTTGTTCAAATAAACTCTTAACATTTTAAATATGCCCAGTTTATCTTTTAACATGTGTAGCATCCATTTAATGTCTATCTTCCCCACCTGACGATGGGTTCTGTGAGCACAGACACTAATTTATTATTTACATATGTATTTTACAACTGTAACACCAAAAGTTTACATGTAACACCAAAAACTAGGGCATAGTTGACAATCACAAGTATTTCTTGACTGAATGACTGGCACATAAACCTAAGAACCTCACAATACTTCAGAAAGAGAGTAAAGATAAAGAAAAATATACAGAGAAATATAGTGTTTCTGTGTGGGAGCTCATAAAAATTAAAATTTTTCCTCCGTTAGGAAATTTACTATTTTTGCAATAAAATCACCTAGGTTTTAAATTTTACAACCTAATAAATGATTCTAACATTCATCTGAAATAAAATGAACAATAATAATCAACAAATATTTAAAAGGAAAACTAATGTAAGGAAAAGTTTACTTCCAAATTTAAATGAGGTTATTTGTAATTTAATTAAAATTATGTGCAAATTAATAAATGAAAACAATAGAAAAGGATACCCGTATGTATATAAATGTAATATTTGAGAAATATTATATTTCAAATCAATTTAGAAGGAGTTGATTATTCAATAGTAATTATTCAAGTAGTAATGAGTAAGTGGAAAGCTACTTAGAAATAAACCATGTCTTTACCTCACATCATACATTAAATATTATCAATGGAATAAATTATCAAATATTTTATTTTTAAATATAACTATAAAATACTACAAAGAAAAGACAGGAGAACAATTCTCTAAGTGTAACTCTTAGGGCGGAACCATAAAGAAAATGAAGGATCAATATGACTGCACAAAAATACAATGTTGCTCTATTTTAAAAGAGGAGCAAAAACACCACGTAAAGATCAAATGTTTCTGCTGAGAGGCGGTGAGCAAAGACTCAAAAGTCTCCATCCTACCAGGTTCTCCTGATCAAAATGCTGTTTTATTTCATTTTCAGGGCTGAAGATGGCCTGAATTCACCGTGTCTGCACTTGCGATTTGAGATGTTCTCATTTAGTTTTCCACCACAGTTATTTAAACCTTAGCTTGTTATGTAAGAATATACCTATTACTGAAAAACTTCAAATATCCATAGTGATAAGTTGATAAACCCAAAATACATTATTGGTTACGTGTTCTTGGGATAGTTACTGAAAACCTGTCAATTTCACAAACAAGTTCACATCCATTGGAAAATAGTGGGCTAAACTTGTAATAAGCAATTCCTTTGGATAACAGCATCCTTTTTACCCTCTCTGTGAGACTAACGTAAAGTAACGTAAACTTTTTAGACCTGTTGGCTTCAGCATACATACTTCAAATTCTGTTTGACTAATAGGTAGTTTATGAAAATCTTGACTTTCTTGGCCACCTTTCGATGTGGAGGTAGGAGTTTATGATTACATCGATTAACAACAGCAACGGCAAAAGCAACAACAAATTGAAACTGCATTTATAGACCCTTCTAGAGTTAAACACATTCCAAAAAACATCTAAGCAATTCTGATCAAAAATTTAGTAGGTAGGACTCTATCATCCCAATCCCAAGAAGAGAAAATTTAGATTAAAAAAAAAAAGGCATACTATGATTTTATTCTGATCAATTCTATATCATAAAGTATTAAGCTATACATAGAAAAGAAGGAATCAAACATCACCACAGCAATCAGTATGATTTAAGTCTGTTCAGTGAAAATTACTCGATTAATACTATATGCCAATCACTGTACTGGATACTTATTAATAAAATCAATTCAACATGCTATCTACCAAAGTTTCTTTAAACATTAATGAAAGGTGCACAAATGGACAAAGATTTCCTACCCAGAAACAAAGGATGGCAACGTGCACATGAAAAACATTCCCATTAAAATACTGAGTTAGCGTAATTTTGGCCCTATGTTTACTTTGATCTCGGAAATAGCCAGCAGCCTGGGAAGTGGCTAAATCAGGTCTATTCAAATGTTGAATCTACTCAGAGGACTGAACTGTTCTCAATATGCAGCATTTAAGCACTGACAGAAGGACAGATCCAAGAAGAGCCTTGAAATAATTCTAAACTGGGACAAGAAAATGTTAATGTACTATATCGGGAAATTGAGCAAGGACCCAAGGATAAATAAAGAGTAAGGAGTAAAAGGAGGATGAAAAAGAGAATAAGATATAAATCATTCTACTCAACATGACCTCTAAACAAAAGTCCATAAATAAATCAAATGCTAAGAAACAGAAACATAATGAGCACTAAAGTAGGAATTTACTCCGAGTGAAAACAATTTCATGGGACAGTCTGAACTAAATTTGAAAGAGGTATATTAGAATATCTAGAGATTTAACAAAACATAAAATTTTTATTTTAATTATATAAGAAAAAATATAGACATGTAAACTGATAGGTTAAAAATGAATGAATAAAAACCTATATAATTTTATCAACCAATATCACCTCAATAAATTTAATTAAAAATAAAATATATCTTAGAAACGAAACAACTATTTTTTAAAGAAATAAAACAGATGAATAAACCAATATAGATGAAGAAAGAATTGGTGAATTTGAAGGTGATGATACATAATTCACATAGAACCTAATGAAGACAGGAAAAGGGGAATAAACTAAAAACACAAAGGAGTGTTTAAGAGACAGAAACATGGAGGACTGAGAGACCGCAACAATCATGTAACACGATTTCCAGAAGAAGAAAATGGAATGACTAGCAGGAAAACAACATTTAATGTTATTATTAGCTAAGAAAATTCAAAAATTCAAGACCTGTGAATTCATATTGAAAGTGCACTCTTAGTGTTGAACATGAAAAACATAAATCCACACCTAGACACATCATAGAGAAACCAGAGAACAAAGGAATAAAGATAGAATCTAAAAAACTATTGAGGAGGGAAACGATTACTTAACAAAAGAACAAGATTTTATATTTAGCTGAACTATCAGAAAAGAGTGAGAGTCTCATTTTAGCAACAGTCAGATACACAAAGTCCAAGAAACTTTACCACCCAGGAAACCCTCACTAAAATAACTACCTAGGTGTTATTGAAAAATTATATACTTCAGAAAGAAGGAGAACTCAAAAGGAAAACATAGTACTGGAGAAATAGAAGTGCGTACAGAAAATGGGAAAAAAAAAAAAGGTCAGAAAATGTAATCAACTATTAACTGCAAGACATGTACACACACACACGAGTAAACAATGGACAGAGGAGAATGAGGAGGTTCACCAAGTAAGTTGAACGCTGTTCGGCGAAAATGCTAGAAATATAAAGTGTTAGGTAAAAATGTGTTCAATAATGGTAACCACTATCAAGCCAACAAAAGCATAGAAAAAGTAGGGAAAAAGTAGCTCTGCAGTTCCTCATCCTAAGTGTGGAGGCTTTCAAGAGGATCAGATAAAGTTTCAGAGCTTGGATCCAAAACATTCTCACATGTTCATCATGGCTCTCACTGAAAATGATGGGGTTATGAAAAGATGCTACATGAAATTGTCCCTCAACTGACTCACTATCCTTCAAAATCTCTTCTGCACATAGGCTGTATCTGTAGTTTTTATTCATTGTTTTAACTTCTGAATAGGACTTTTCCTTTAAAAAATAATCAGAGTAGCTTGTTTCATCTCCCTCTCTGGGGAGTTTTGTAAATCAGGGTTTTGTTCTCAGTGAATGATTAGCAGATAACTCTTGGGTGACAGTTCATTTTGTCTTTTAGTCACCTTTCTCTTTAACGCCTCATGGATTGTCTAACTGAGACTCTACATGGCACCTTTATTCACAGAGCCTGTCCCTCCCCCCCACCCAGGCATCCCCACCCCAGGAGTGCTGCAGAGGCCGCTGAACTCTGTCATTTGGGCAATAAGTACCTGACCCAACACTCCTGCCCTCGTTACCACCATCTTGCTGGGTTTAAATTGATCACCACAGAGCCAGAGTTTTGGTTTCCCTCATGGTCAGATCCAAAAAGCCACATGTCCTTCTAGGCAATGAGGTGACCATCTCACCACTAGGACCCTTCGGCTCCCTCCTGGCTCCATAATGGTTCCACTGCCACCTCTTCAAGACATCAAAATGGCCTGATCGTGGTGTGTTCTCACCCACATCCATCCCGTAATAGCTGATCTTCCCTGAAGCACAGCCTTAGTCTTGATATTCAGTAGCTTTTAAACTCTTAAGTGTCCTAAGTCCTTAATGTACAAATCCCATCTCTTTATTTTCCAATACTCCCTATTATGCAGTCGCTCTATGTTCTGGTAATACCAGAATCAATACTACTCAGTGAAAAACAAAACAAAACAAAACAAAACACGCTGGACTTTTCTAATTCCTTCCACTTTGTAAGCTGTTTGCTCCTTCTAGAAAACAAAATTAGGAAGCAAACCCAAGCAAGTGACGAGTCCTAAAGTTTAACCCTCATGAACCTCAAAGTAATTCTGCTTCTACCGACTCCATATATAGGACACCTTTGACTGGAATACCTCTATCTAGACTGCCTATGGTATTACTACCACATTACTATATTTTCACTACTACTAATAAAATAATTTTAATTATCAAAAATAAAAACAATGGCCAACACTCTTATTTATTGAACACTTTCTTTCTCTCACTACAAGCTAGATACAGTGCTAATCCCTTCATATGAATACTTAATTTTACCTTCGCGACCCTGTGAAATTTATGTACAACTAATTATTTCCACTTTAAACGTGGGAACTGAGATGTTTTGAAGTACTGTGTTCAAGGTTAAACATACTAAATGTTAAGGCTGAGATTTAAATTAAGTCAATTGCTTAGGGCAAGCATTTGGGCTCAAGGTTATAGATATTGTTTCTCATAAACTTGGAGTTTTTCTTAATTATATAATCAGAAAGTATGGATCCACACCCAGCTATGCCATCCCACCTGTATCTGCTGTTTTATCTAGTCACACTGGGAAAGCATATATAGGTGCAGAGAAACAAGTGTGTCACTTAAAGTAACTAAATCAAGAGATTGTTTTGACATTTTGATTGAACTTTCACATCACCAAACTTCCTCTTGGTCCAGAAGCGTATGTCTGCAGTGGAAACAGTATTTCACAAGAAGCCTCCCTTGCTATCTTTAGCTGCAACTCACATAATAAAGTCCTACATCACAGTTGTAAATTTGCAATTCTTTAAGAAATTACATATTCTTAAGTTGTTCACTGAATGAGCTGCTACTAAGCATCTTTTTTTTTTTTTTTTTCGCTAACAAGATACATTTATATTTCCTACAACTATAGCTAAAGCTGGAGGGGAAATTCTTTGGCAAAGAAGTTTTGCCAAAGAACAGCAATTACAATCTATCTTCCTAACTTCCCTAGATTTTTTTTTTTCTCTAAGACATTGGATCTACACCCTATCCCCTTTTCACTTATGCAAATATGTGCTTGGTAAAGGGGTGGGAGGAGAAAGAGAGGTCCGGGAAGGAGAGTCAGAAGGTACATTTAAATAGTACTAGAGCGTCACCCGCTGTCCCAGTGGTGGGAACAGCCATGCATACGACATGGGAGAAGTGAACCTGCTCATCGCAGCCTTTCTCAGTCCCCAACTGCCAATGACTGTTCTGAATTCGATTCTAAGTGTTTAACGATGTGCATTTTTATTAAGACATGACCACCAAATGTTGGCCAACTATTTGATCTGAAGCTCAAGACAATTAATAAACAGATCTGTTCAAGGTGTAAGGAAATGATCGTTCTATAATGGCTGTAAATTCATGGGCTATTTCTCTCTCTCTCATTATATGAGTTTCCTCTTATCCCGAGAAGGGAGGACAATGACCCAATAGCATCAAGAAAATGGAGTACTACTTCTTAGAAAGAAATTTGCATAACTTAAGCTTTTCCCACATGTTGAGAGAGATTATAAACTACGAATCTGAACTTCTATTGATAATGCATCTCTGGAAATCACATTTTAAAGGTTGCCGTGAAAAGAGTTTTCCTAAACTTCAGTATGATTTGAAGTTATATCCCTAACCATACTGGCATCAAACAATAAACCATAAAGGCAACAAATAAAACCATACAATCTATCGGCAAAGATTCTCTCCTTGACCAAACTTGGTCAGGGTCTTGAGTCCTCTTTCTGACTAAGCCTTGTGCTCTTGTGGCCTTCCCTATAGGCTGGTCCTAGCAAGAATCTGATAAGTCAGTTTAGCCAGAACCCCCATCCTCAATACCCGATCACCCTCATATACGATCAGGTTTCTCATCCTCCACCATCGCCCAAATGATATCTGATCACCCTGATCAGCCTTCAGCAAGAATCCTGAATCATTTCAGCCCCAAACCCCCTTATCCTTAATGCTCCCTCTTAGTAATTTTCTATCCATTGCCCCGCCTCCCTGCTCTTCAGCTATAAATTCCCACTTTGCCCTGTTGTAGTCAGAGTTAAGCTCAATCTTTCTCCACGGTTACAAAACCCCATTGAGGTGGCCCTGACATCTATCGTGACAGTCCTGGGTAAAATCTGCCTTACTGTTCTTTAACAATTTGAATAATTTTCTTTACCATAATAAACAGTAAAATGATAAAACTATACAGCTCATCTATCATCAAGCTATCCTAAAAGTAATATGATATAATAAATACAAGAATGATATATATTTTTTCATTTAGAACATTGGATCTTGGTGGGCATTAATCTAAATTGCCAAGACAGCCACAGCATCTTTTCATTTACAATAATTTTCCTCAGTTGCAGAGATTCATTCAAATTTATTTCCAAGTACACTGAGGCCAATACAGCATAGTGGTTAAGCCCGTAGGCTCTGGAGCCCAAACATCTGGGTTTGAATCCTAGCTTTGCCACTCTGTCACTGAGAAAGTGACTAAAAAAGAAAAATTCCGTGCCTTATTTATAAAATAGTACTGAGGATTATATGGAATAATACAGATAAAGAAATCAGCATGGTGCTTGGCGTATGCTAAGTAGTCAATGAGTATCGACCAGCTAATGTCACATTCCTGGCCTTAAAGCACACCTCAGGTACTGTCACTGATGCTCAGAATAAGTATCCACTGTTGATCAAAATCGTGCTAGAAATGATGGTGATGCTGCTGCTGATACTTCCCCTCTGCCCCCCGAAACATTTTGAAAGTAAGGATGAATTAAGCAAATGATCTTTTTTCATGTTCTTCACTTTTTAGATCAAGCAATGGGACAAAAACAGCTATTATTCAGCTCTAATCAAATAGTTCATGATCGAAGTACTCTAAGTTACTGCAATTCACCTTACATTGTCACGCCAAACAGGTATTAGTTGCTATCAGAATATTTCACCCTTCGTTAGCAGGTGGTAAAGATAACACAGCAAAGCCCATTATTTTGGAAGAATTACTTTGACAAGTCTCATAGGATTGCTAGACAGTACCTTGTCTGCAATGACCTATTATTTTCTATTTTCATAGTCTAAAGTACCATGAATTGAAAGGGAAAGGGCATCTGAATTTTTTAAAGAAAACTGTAAAATGTTAAGAGTTGAAATGGCCAGTAGAATTCCAACCTTATCATTACACATATAGAAAAAACTGAAGCCAAATGAAGTATTGGTGGTAATTAGGTAGCATAGGTCGAGGAGATAAAATGTAAAGTTTTCAATTATTGAGTGTCCACATTTAATACAATTTAACTTGAAATTAGAGTATAAGGAACTATACTTGCCTTGGTTGTTACCTTGGGGCAGTAATTTAACACTCATCCACTACTGTCCATGGTCAGACAGAAGAGAGAGCGTGACAGCCAGCCTACCTGAAAGATGCATAATTATCCATATACTGCGCTTGCTTGTGTGACAACAGCCAAAGTCGTGTCACCAAAGCCATTCAGTGTCATTGGTTAAACTCAGTTTAAATTCCACATCCATTAGCACCTTCAAGATTCATCTCTAGTATGAGATTAGATTCCCATGCATTCTTTAATTTCGACAAATTAAATATCTTCAAACTAATTTATTCGTGTATCTTATTTTTTAAAAGACACATCATAGAAGAAAATTAAGAATGTACATTTATATGTTTAAAAGCTATGTCTTCAATATCAAAAGAATGTAACCTCAGTATCACACAGTTTTCTCATACAGGGTAAAGGCAGGTACACTTTGCTTAATTCGGTATTTATAAGTCATAAGAGTATTGGAGGACACGTCAGAGTCCAGTGCTTTTCAAGCCAATTTTCTGCAAATTACTTGTAAATTTTCCAAAGGGTACAATGGCATAGACCTTCACTCAGAAAGGTGAAACCTTAGATTAGAGATCAATAAATCCCTAACCGTTATGAGGGAGAGTGGAATAGATATTATTAGCTCACACAAATTTTACAGTAAAAAAATATACACTATAATTTTCTCAACATATGATGCAATACAAGTTAGAGATGATGAGTGCCAGGATCTGTGGGTATCAAATCCCATTAATGCCATGTATCTGCCAAATGACTTAGGGACATTATTTAACCTCTCAATACTTCCATTTACTTATCCAAAAATGGAAGTAATGACAGCAACTACCTTACAGGGTTGTTGTATAAATGAAAATTTTTGATATACATAGAGCACTTAAAACAGTACCTGGCACATACTAAGTGTTATATTTGTTTGCTATTATTATACTATTACCCAAGAGACCATATAAAAGACAAATCTTTCAGTCGTGTGCCATGATTTTCCTGACTTTTCAATGTCTTGAATTTTATGGGTCTTACCAATCGACATCTCATATAGTGTATCAAGCAAAGAACCATAGAAAGGCACGAATAATCCACCCAATAACTGCTAGTGACTTATCAATCGCATGCTATTAAAGTTTTTATTGTTTCTGTCCTACCTAATGGAGATTTTTGCTTTAGTGGGGGAATTTCCTTTACTATCAAGAACTGATTGACCACAATTACACAGAGATAGTACAAGGTGTGCTTCAAGCCCAGATCTCTGACTGGGGACATCTGAACTGGAAAGATGTGTAGAAGGAACTTATTGACTGAGAATTTACTATGAACAAGGGCCTGTGGTATCCTATGCACTTTGGGTATATTTTTCTCTATTAATTAACTCCCAAAGGCACATGCTGGAAGAGGTGTTTTAAAACTCATTTATACCAAGGCTCAGATATGTTTAGTAAAACACACAAGGGCACATTGAAAGTGGTACAGCCAGTATTTAAATGTTAACCTCTCTGACCTCAGGGTCCTGCCCTAGGCAAAGAGGCTGCCTGCCCTTGATGCAACCCACCACCTCTGCCCTACCACAAACAGATCCACATGTCTGTCTTATACATGTTTGAAATTCATAAGGGTTAAAGAAAGGATTCCAGGGAGTAGGGGACAGGGAGGGAGTATGAAAACCACTGTTTGATACCATTGCATTCTTACTTCTTAATTTCTTATGCACTCATTTGACCTTGAAGCAAAGCACAGAAAAGGATAATCCTGAGAAGACCTGATATTGCCCTCAGGGTAGGCTTAATACACTTTTCCTTTGTAATTTCTTCACAGCTATGAAGATTACCTCCCTTACCCTAAATTCAGTCTATTAGAAAACCTAATCCTAGAACAATGGAAGAAGTCAACAGAATGCTCCTAAAGACAGCTCAGAACATAGCTAGGATAATGCCATTTCCTTGATTCCATAAGGATTCAGAGCCTATCCATGGAGAATATGAGAGGATTTTCTACTTGGCAGAAGGAAGTGGGCTGAAATGCACTAATTGGGAGTTAACTAAACTTTCCTTATCTCACTGCCACTGAGCCTGCCCACATTGAATTAAGTAGAAAGAACCTTTGTGGCCCCCACCCCCACCCTATGAGCCCAGATTAGAAATACAAATCAAAGTGAAAACAGTAATAATGTAGAACACTGGAAACGAAATATCATCATCTAGACTCCAAACTCCCACTCCCAGCCTATTTTCCTGGTCTATTTTTCTCTGAAGCTATATAATTAACACATAACATGCTATATAATTTACTTCTCTATTAAGTCTCTCACCAGTTTTTTGTCTATTTATTTGATGGACTCCAACCATCTAGAAACTATGCAACAGAGTCGCTCAGTAAATATTGGTCAAGTAAATGAATGAATGAATGATCAGGAAAAGCATGTCTTTGAAAACGACACACTGCAGGACCCAGAATATGTTTGGAAACCACCCCGGAAGGAATGAAACATCATACCTATAAATTTGGAGCCTAAAACCAACAACAACAACAAAAATGAATTCACTGGGATCTCAAGGCAAAATTAAAGAAAAAGAGGTGGGTATGATAACATAATATCGAAATGAAGCTAAATGTGCAATTACAAAATTAAAATCTGTATTCCAGATAATTAAGGAGCAGAATTGAAATAGTAGAAAGTTTAACCCATGCCACAGCTTACAGAATACAAACGATTTTCCAGAATTACAGAAAAAAATATAGGTAGAAAGAATTTTAAGAGGCAAATAATATGTAAAGAAAACCGAGAACAGAGAAACAACATCAAAATTGTCAGTGTCCTTGAAGGTGGAAAAACAAAATCACTGAAATTGAATAATCAGAACTATAATTAAACAAAGGCTTCTCAAAAACCAACAACAACAACAACAAAACAACTTAGTGAAACCAGTGCAAAATTCAAAGAAATTTCTAATTAAAAAAAAAAAGAAACAGTTAAAGAAAACAGGTTACCAACAACAGGCAAAAAAAAAAATCAGGCCAGTAGCAAACACGTCCTATGTAATAGCAAATGACCAAAACAAAAAAAACAAAAAACAAAAAAAAAAAAAGAAAGAAAGAAGAAAAGAAAAAGAAATAGCTACAGTTGTGATGGGAAAAAGTTGTGATCCAAGAATTTTATACCTGACCAAATTAAATTATCTTTCATGAGTATAAGCAGAAGAAAGCCATTTGCAAATATGCAAATATTTATTCCACTTAAAAATTATCTGAGGATGACATAAGCTAATTGTGAGAGAAATCCTCATATTAACAAGGTTTTTATATGGCATGCTACATTCTTTTTCTCACTGTTTTAGTGACACATTTTAGATCTTATGTTGGATGAAATAAAAATTTAGATGACTGGATCATGTTGCCTAGACAAACTTTTTTTTTCCCTTTGCAAAAATAAAACAGTATAGTATAACTAGTAGTCATTATAAATGATTAGTATATTAATTAATGGCTTTCTATATCTTTGAGGTTCATATTAAAAAGTCTGAGTCAGTTTTATTTTTATTTTTTAATTTGAAAGACTAATAAGAATTCAATTTCAGATATATTATGCCAACCAGCTCAAATTTATAAAATTCATGAGGATCACAGATATGAGCAATGTTAAATATCTCTAAAAATCTGTAATCATGATGTGATATCAACTATATTAAGCACACATAAGAAAATTACTGTAAGAAGACATGGTCATACTTATTTTCCTTTTTTAAACATTTCAGCATTTTTTCCTTTTTATAGTAATCACATATTGCCATAACTAAAGAAAGGCCAATCTATAGAGGCAATTCGATAAATAAAAGAGTCAAAATCATAATTAAAAAAAAGTATAAATAAAGGACTGTTAAAAAGTGGTACTGGATAAACTAAACAAATACATGTATTTATTTATTATACATGTTATATAACATTTAAATATCCAATGCAGCACTGTTTGCAATGAAAAACAACTAATGATCATCCAAGGGAAGAAAGTTATGACATATTCTTAAATTGGAAGACTATGCCAGCTGCTAAAACAATGAAGTAAATCTTCAGGAAGTGCTAAAAAAATTTTCTCAAGACATCATTATGTGGCAATAACAAGGTATAGAGTAGCTTTCACTGGTATAATGAAGGACCATATATATAGTAATTACACACACACACACACACACACTTGCACATGTACATATATACACAAATGATTTCTAGAATAATAACAAGAAATGATAAGAGTAATTGATTCTGTGTAGAGGATGACAGACCGGAGGTCAACTGCAGGAGGCTTACATGTCACTGTATATTTTTTGCACTGTTTGTTTCTCATTTCTATGTTTAATTATGTACATGCAGTTCTTATTACATTTTTAAGCAAAAGTACACAGCATTTGATTATAAGCAAGCATATCACTAATTCCTCACTATTTGCATGCCCAATGGTGCCATTTAAAAGCACATGACTTATTTTCTATAGTGGCATAGGCGACATACCTAACTAGAGTTTGCCCTGACTTTTTTAGATTCATGAGATCCCATGAATTTTGAAAGGTGATTAGCACTGCAAATCTTCAGACTTTCAGCAAATATTTGTAAAATCCAACCAGGAACCATGGTAGAAAAACAAATTTGTTAAGTGTTTTACAATCAGGTCTATGCTAATTTTCTTCTTCCGATTATTATACACATTAACAGTGTTTTTATTATAATAACCTTTCTATTTTCATACATCTAAAGTCTGAATTTTTTCAAAATTAAGTTTATTGGAGCAACATTGGTTAATACAATTATATAATTTTCAGGTGTAGATTATAATTTGACATCTGTATATTCTATTGTGTGTTTTGCACCCAAAGTCCGACTTCCTTCAGTTACCATAGTCCAACTTCCTCTCATTTACCCACTTCACCCTCCCCCTACCACCCCATATTTGACCTCCTTTACCCCGTCAACCTTCCTCCTTCTCTTGTCTGAATTTTTTAAACCCAGAATGTCATGGATGGAGATTGGTAGCATTTTAGTGTTCTAAAAATATAACATTTCTCATCATGTTCACAGAAAACAACTCTGAATCTGCAGGAGTTTGAGAGGACTGTCAATACTTGACACTATAATACCACTCAGAACTCAGCAACAGAATAAGATTTTTTTTTATTTTTAGCAATGTAGTTTCACATGGTTTCCTTTTGAGCTCAACCTTTGGTTCTCTAAGCAATTATTTAGTCTGCTAGCAGCTACTATGTTTCTAATATGGTATTTTCTCTCAATTTTTGAAGTGCTACAAAAATTACATTTTTTATCATTCCGAAAAGTTGAATTATTCAAGCCAGTGGCTTTAAATCCTTTTGAAGATTATGGACCCCTTCGAAAATCTGATACACACTATGGACCCTATTTTCAGAAAACATGATTATAATTCCTTGAAGCTTATCCACAGACCTTGCAGGGTTTACAGATATTAAGTCACAAAGCTTATTCAACCTTTACTGAACAAGGAAGAGAAATGAAGAATTACAGCATATTATTTAAAAAATGATCAACATTATGTATACAGTAGTTAATTAAACATTATTAAAGATATTATCCTTCAAGTTTTCATAAAATCCTATGAGGCAGAAAGCATATTTATTATTATTCACCTATTAGGAAGTTATTTAAACTATTCCCATTAAGAAAACAACTCAGAAAAGTAGTTTAATGACATAGTCAAGATCACACAGTGAATAAATGTTAGAATCAAGACTCTGATCCAGGTCTTCTATTTACACATTTTATTATTTTCCCTTGCTTTTTTACTATTTCCTTTGGTCCCTGGTTGGCAAACTTTTCCTATAAAGGGCCAGATAATAAATATTTCAGCTTTGCAGGCCATATGGTCTCTGCTGTAACTATTCAACTCTGCCACTATAGTAGGAAGGCAGCCAAAGATAATATTAAAACAAATGGGTGTAGCTGTATGCTAATACCAGGGCGTGGCTATATGCTACTTACAGCATAACAGGTAGCAGGCTGGATTTTGCCCATGGGCCATAGTTTGTTGACCCCTACATTATTCTGCCTCTATATCTAAAGTAAATCCATTCTTTTAATTTATTTTCCTAAGTGGTTTGAACATTTATATCATCATAATTTTGACTTATGAAGTGGTCATTACTAAAATACTCTAAATGCTAATGGAATCCCTAAATAATATCATCAATAACAGCAAAATCTCTGCAAAGATAGCTAAGATTATAATTTTACACATTCATTTCTATTTTGAGATCGTTTCACAGAAACCATTCCACAAGGAGGTAGCTGTAGAACACACTCTCCTTCAATAACACAACAGGAGCCAATATTACACATGAAAAGTAAAAAGTCCTATTGCAGTGATAGAGTTAAGGAGACAAAGTCTGGGAAAGAAAATTTAAAAATGTGTTCCTATAATGTTTAATTAGTTTGAATATCAACTAAACTTAAAGGAGGGTATTCGATTAGTATATTTTCTTATGGCAGTTATTAGGGCTGTCACCAAATATATCCTTGGATCTTCTGAGCACATGGTAGGATTACATTTCCCAATCCATGCCCTTGAAGTTGGTCTGGTCAATGTCATGTGAGTGGAAACAATGTGTGCACTTATATGAAGCTCGATCAGCCAGTGTGAAATGTCCCAAGCTTTCCTCCCAATGCCAAAGTGACTATGGAAGGATGCAGAGAGGGGACACTATCAGACGTCTCTGAGCAAGAACAATGGGCAGGGCCCTCCCGTCAATCTATACTGGACATATAGTATGAATAAGAAACAAACTTCTATTTCATAAAGCCACCAAGATGTGAAGATTGTTTGTTATAAAAAAATAACTATATATAGAGAGGCATAACAAATGGAGAAGCATAATTTTTTATTCATATAGAAAACAGATTTGTACACATATCAATTTTTATCATACTCAGTAAGCTAACGGTAACACTGTAAGTTTATGTTATATAGTATTTTGATGGTCACATTTTGGACTATCTGAAGCATTAAAACAACCAATCGATTCACTTCATTAAAATAAATACAAATTAACAAGATGTATCTATTCAAAGCTGACACTTAGCATTATGAGGTTAACTGATTTGAGCAAATCTTAATAAATTATGTGAAGGCAAATATTATATGCATTATAAGAATTAAAAAGATAGGTGAAAGTTTTAAGAAAGAATGTATTTTCTTTCTCATTAACATTAGTAATTTAAATAAACATGCAAGAGATAATATTAGCTTATATTTAATAAAAAATAATAAAAATTAGTCTATAATAATAAAATAAAACAAAAATAGCTTACTCTAAATTAGTATACTATTATTCAGTATACAAACTATTTTCGCATAATCTTATTTAACCTGTATAGTAACTTTGTAAGAAACATTAGCTCCACTTAATAAATCAGAAAATTAAGAATAACAGAAAAACTGACATGTGCTCAAGAATACAATCTTAACTCACAGCAAAGACAAAAACCTAAACTTAAATTTTCTGAAAGAAACTCTGGTGTTCCTTCAACTGTATCACTCCTTTAAAAAAATTGAATTATATTTTCATTCTAAACTGTACTATGTAAATAAAATTAGGCTAAGTGCCCTCATGAATATGTACAGCACATTTAGTTGTAGGATAATATTTATTAGGAGGTTATGTCTACCTCTTTTTTTAATGCATCAAATTAAGTTACCATATAGTTTCTGTTAAGCTGCCTACAGACACCACTGAAGCTATGAAAACATGTATTCTTGAACAGAAGCTATTTAGGCAAATGATAACTCATTTCACACCCTATTTTTTCTTTTTCCTCCTCTTGCTGCTTGCCTTCAGGAATTTTACTCTGTGAGTATCTTCAATAAAGGAAACATGCTTGGAAAAGAGAGTTTTAACACATCAACTAAACTTGCCCACAGGTTTGTTGTTTTTATTTTAAAAAATAAATTGAAAGGGGAAAAAGTTTAAGATTAGTAATTAATGTGCATTTTTTGGTGACCTGTGGCTTTCGATTGTTCATATTATCAATATTTCCCCCCAAAGTACATCAGAACCGAGAGCCGGCTGCATGGAATTCCTCTCCATTTAAAATTAGTCATATCTGCATTGTACTTTATGTGCACACAAACCACAATACCCACACATGACCCTCGTCTGGCACAGGTACTTCTTTTGTAAACACCGTGTTATATTTACAGTACCACATAAATAACAATGCCAGTTTTCCAAGAGTAAGATTGCACACGTCTAAAAAAAATAATCACAAGAAAATAGATTGGGAAGAAAATAAATACGTAGCATAATTACTGGCTGAAAGTAGACAGGCCCACACAAATGTAACTACATTCCTTCCTTATCAAATGAAGTGCTTGAGAAGTTACAAAAAGTATTTTTCTGACAATCATCTTACCTAGTTTGAATCATATTCAGAGCCATACCTGCATATCTGGTGGTCAGTCAGATGCTTTATAAAATCTATAATCTACGACAAACAGTGCAGGATTTTAGGGGTTGCGAAGGGCGAAAAGATAAGAGAAAAACAGGTTCTGTATTTATGTATTCAGGACATGAACTTTGTAACAATTCTTTGCTTCCAATTTTGGGGTGATTTCCTGATCATGACATTTGACAGTGACCGCTTTCCAAACAATTAAAAATATATTACTGCAAACTTTTCAAAAGTATATATAGTTTCAAAGTATATAGTTTCAAAATACAAGCAATTTCTAATCCCAAGATGTGCATAACTACCATGCTGACACCCAGTGTCCAGCTCTCCTCCTCTCACTGGGATGTCCAGTCTCTGTTAGATATATACTATCTTGCTCTGTGTTCTCCTATTACAAACAAACAAACAAACAACAAGGAAAAAATGATTCTTCACTCCTGGGAAGATTATATCTCTAACGCTCCCAAATCTCCTTTCAACCAGCATAGGATTGTGATTACTAGGTGTTCTGAACTGAACCTCTTTGTGACTAATGTAACAAACATATGTAATAAGAAGAGAAGGTGACTAATTTATTGCATTATTGCTTTGGCATCTACAACACTATTTATCGCCTATCAAATATGATTTTACACTCTGCAAACTTAACTACCATTCATAAGATATTTTCTCTGAGAAATGCGTTTTCACTCGGAAAATAAATAAACCTACGTGAATATTTTGAATGGCAGGAACATATGTTAATATCCTGAGGTAGGTTTTATTTTCATTAATTTAAGCAGATGCGAAAAGAAACAGAGAATCAAACACTCAAAACAATTTTTTTTTTTAATTTTAGCTTCTGCTATTTCAGCTGCACAACATCAGAATCATGTATTTTTGAAAAATAAGCATACACTTTCACATATTGGCATAAAGGAAAATTTAGTGAGATTGTAGAGTCAAAGGTAGAAGGCACCTTGCAAGATCCTTGGCCTTTTACACTGCCTGAAAGAACCGTAACTTTCCTTAAAATGGGCTTCCAAAATCCAATATGCGATTCTCTGAGAATAGCCAAGAGACTAGTGAAATACCACAGAATGACGGGTGTACTAAATTAATAAGATCACACCCAACCACCAAAGCTGCAATGACATCATCCCCTGGGAAAACACTTTCTGTCAAATTCTACGCCTCTGCTTCAAGTCCATTCATTTCCAAGTGCAGAGAGTGGCTTCATGAGATCACAAAATTGAACAGAAACAAGTCTTATACTTTTTCCCTCATCTTTTAAATTATGGAAAAGTTCTAGATTCCTTGCTAAGGACGTGCATAGACGTTACAGTTTTCTGCATTTCCCAAACTGACCCCTTCTGAAGAGAAGGTTAAAATCTGGAACGGTTTGTTAAAAATCACTCCAAATCTTTAACTATTTTTTTTCCTAGTGTTTTTGCGTGTTTGTTTTTCTAAATCAATTAATCATTACGCTAAACAGACAAAATGTGGGTTTGCAGTAAACCTGTGACAATTTGACATAACAGCGTTAGCAATTCGATCTAGGTAAAAGCAACTTAGAAGTCCTGGTGACTGGTTCAAAATGTAGAAAAACGAAACGTAGAAACTACATAACTGGAATTCGATCTCTATATTCACGTGGTAGAAACAAGAGTCCTCTGTAACTATGGGAACTGCTACTCCAAGGAAACGCTTTTCTATAACGCTTCACATGATTTGGGGGATCTTAAGGCTGCTGTGGGCCATGGTGGTGGCCCTGTTATTTGCATTCTGACTCTCAGAGTTCGAAATGACTGAACGATAAGCCTGGGCAGATCTCAGCCCTGGCGTTCCAATACACTTTCTGTTGGGGAACGTTTTACTATATTTGATGCCTTCAGATAATACAGTCGTCTTACATTTTAGTCTAATCTTTAAATTGACCTCAAAATAGAGTACAGTTTCCATGACATTGTTTTGTCAACAGCCTTTCATAGAACGTAAGTGATTTCTTATTAGCTTTAAAATAACATACAATTTAAACCACTGATAGCCCGATGGCACTAGTCTATGAGATAAGTGTATCTCCATCAGTAAACTTTCTTTTTTAAAATCATGTATCTGTCCGACTTTCCACCCTCCTTACAGCCACCTCCTTAGTTCTAGTCAACATCTTCTCCGATGTGGATGAAGGCAGAGGCCTCACTGGTCTTCCAGCTTCCCCTCTGCCCCTCGAATGGCAGCCAGAAGTCACGGCACGCCTCCCTTTCAGTGGCTTCCTACTGAATTCAGAGTGTTGCCCTGACCTCCTGGGTCCCACGTGCTCTGGCTCTAGCTAGTCTCGCTAAGCTCCCTTCTTCCCCCAGGCTCTGCCACATGGATCCATCTTATTCCTTGAATATGCCCAGATCTGCCTCTCTCAGGGTCTATATGCCATTGCCGTGCTCTCTGCCGGAACTCACCTTTGCACTCGCCTTTCCCTAGCTGCTTTCTTTCCATCCTTCAGGCTTTCGTTGAAATGTCACCTGCTCAGAGGTCCTGAAGCAGTCTCCCTCAGCACCCTTCCCACTCCCTACTCCGGCTCCGCCATCCACTCTGTCACTTCACGTGAACTTCCCGCATAGCATGTACTGCCATCAATACCGGTTTTGTGTCTTTAATGTGCTGACAGACTGACTGTTAGTCTCTTCAACCCCACTGAGCTCCAGGAGGGAGCATGCCCACCTGTATTCAATCCTAGTGTGTCTGAAGTAAAGAATAAACACATAAAAACTGAAGGCGGGGGACTACGAAAATGATGCTTCCTACTGTAACACAGCACATAAAATCTTGGTCATTTTTTTTACTCCTTTCTCTTCACAGGATTGACTAGCACTCTTTATGAACTGCAAGCCTGCTGCTTAAATATCCATTTCAATATTCAGTATTTTGACTCCTTTCTCATTGTATTAGTCACCAAGGCCTGTTGATTGCTGCATCTAAATTCCAACATTTTGTCTTATTCTCATCTTTCAACAGCAATTCCGACCATCCCAATCGATATGCTTGTCTGCCTCCTTTGGGTCATTTCCATGTATACTCTTTCTGACAGATGCGTCTTCTAATGTCACTTTTAACCTGTCACTTCACTTCCCCCTCCCTCTCCCACTCCCCCCCCCAAAATCCATGTTCTGTCTTATAGTAGATCCAAAATTCACAAAAATCAAATTAAATTCAAATGTATTTTTCCCACCTGAATCAGCCAATAGTATTTTCCACTATTCTTTCAAACAATCCCTCTGGTCTACTCAAAACTCACTTTTCTATCCTCGAAATAAATCAAGTTCATTCCTTTCTTTGTGTTTGTGCTTAGCCATGTCTTAGAGGCTTCTTCCCCTCCATCGATTGAAACCAAAACTTCTTCTTCAAGCATAGTTCACACTCAACTTCTCTAATTAAGGCCTGTCTCCCAGTTCCAGCCCGCATGTTCCTTTCCTTGTTCTCAATTCTTATAGCGCTAAAACCATTATTCCATGTAACATTTGATTATATAAGACTTATTTCTGTTATTCTTCAGCTACTTCATATAGATACATTTTATCCTGCAAATTGGATTGCAAGCAAAGACTGTGTCCTTTACATCCCTGGCAGTGGCAGAAGATTCACTGACCCAACAGGAGCTGTTTACACTGATTCACTAATTTATAAGGTCCTGAGAATGAATCCTTTCAGCTACAAACGACAGTTATAGATAACTTTCAGTTCCCAAACAGAGCGTATGGTCTCTGGCCCTTGATCTTTCCCACATAAACTCCCAATGCCTCCGTTCCTTTATTTACCTGGAAAATTCCTAATTCTCTTCCCAATCTCAACTAGAACAACATTTACTAAGGAAAGAGAAGGATCCCTTGCCCCTTCCTTACCCACCCATCTGTCCCAATGTAAAGTGTCACTCCTATCCATTCCCATTAAATGCTCCTAAAACCACCTGACACACTAGATTGTAAATGACTATCTGCCCACTGGCCCACCTGACTGGTCTGTGTGCACTTAGGCTCAAGCAGTTGATCCTTTATCTTTACAATAGCAGAATGATAGTGATTTATTACTGTCGAACCAATAAACAAATGAACAAAAAAGTTAGTCATAAAATCTATTGAAAGAGCTATGAATTCAGCATGATAGGTATCAGTCTAGTGCTATGTGCTTTCAAATAAGCCACATGGCTCAAACCACTTAGGATGCCTATTTGTCTTTAACTCCAAAAGTAATTATTCAGCACCCACTACATGCCAGGCATTGGACACACAGAAAAATCTCAAACACATAAAAATCTCTTAACTTCATAGACTTGCTCTTACTAGGTGAGCGAGGCAATGGAGCATGATTTTTGCTCTGACTGAGTTGGAAACCACAGAAGAATTCTGAGCGGAAGGTTTCTTTCTGCAAGGATGCTGACACTGAGATGATGCTGGCTTGGACCGAAGTGGTGTCAGTTTGAATGGGGAGCAGTAGTCAAATTATGGATCTCCTTTAAAGGCAGAGCCAACGAACGGAACTGGCTGAGGGACTGAAAGTGAGGTACGCAAGAAAGAGAACAGTTGAGAAGGGATTTTAGTCTGTACGACTATAGAATGGCATTTGTGATGGGTCTGGAAGGGTATGATTTTGGAAAGAGTGTGTAGATATATGAAGAGGTTCTCTAAAATTAGGCCCTAAATTTTAATATTCCATTTTGTATAATTGAACTCCTCTTGGGCATATTTCCAATGAATAGTAAAGGTCACTTGGGCTTCTTAAGCAAATTGATAACATTGAATAGAAAAATTATGCACAATTGTAGCCAGTGCAGCTCCATGAAGCACTGCCTGTACCAGGCACCTTATAAAAGCCACTGTGATTTATTCTCCAAACTGTCTCAAGTTCTATTTTTAAATGACTAATACAATGCAGCTAGTGCTAGAGGTTACAATTTCTGGAACTGCTAAAAACCACTTCAAAGTTCACACAATTATTATCATTAGCGGGTATTAATAATTATACTTTGAATTTTATCAAATAATGTTTGAATGTCAAATGGACTCTTGTGAAAGAACGTTTGCCCTGCCTTGACCATAATTTAGTCCAAGGTCCAAGGAGGCGGCCTTGACCTAGGAGTAAAAGACCATGGAATAAATTTGGATGACCTAGAATGACTTAACCCACCTAAGACTAAAGCTTGAGATAGAACAGTAGGAGATCCAGGCTGTTATAGGCAGCTACCTAAATAATCAGCTACTGTGCTTAATGCCTGTAATTTGAGGTAAGGCTGGTAATAATGGTTTATTTATTTTTTTCGTGTGTCGAAGTATATGTCTGCAAAACTTACTGAATTTGGGATTCGAAAAATGAGACTGTTTATAAACATACGGTGCAACAGCAAGTCTGCATAATGACTAAGTCTCTTGCGGAATAATTTAGTGGTAGCCATGATGAGTTAGAACTTGGACTTTCAAGTTTTCATTGGGCAGAAACACGCCATTCTCAATCGGTCTGTTAGCGTTTTTTCCTTCCAGACTCTAAGGAGTTTACACAATAAACAGTTATTCCCATAGTAGAAATGGCCAGGATGTCTAAGCTCCAAAGTTAACCTGTTATTATGGTTAAAAATCAAGGTTGCCATTCTTCCAGAATTTCACAGCCGCACAACTTTTGACCTAGCTAATGGAAATGTAAGAGTAAACATAATTACTTGACCTCTCAACAAAGGCAAAAATCAACATGCTAAGGTATTTATTTCGCTGGCAAGTGATCTGGCAGAAAGAGGCATTACAGTGAATTCACATAATGACAGGACGCTACAAATTCTTCTCAATGGAAAATTTTAAGTGAAAGTTCATCCATAAATTGCCCATGTTCTCTTATTTAGGACTTTGATATAAAGTATTTATTTGAAAACGTTATACACTTTATAATTTGTCAATGATATCAGAGAATAAATGAAAACTTTTAGAATCCTAATTCACACCCCAAAATGAGCGATTAAGCCCATGAAATGAAATCTCATCACAAGCATATGTGAAAGAGAAGAACTAACTCCCTTTCGCATCTATATTTTCTTCCACTTGAAATGCCTTCATAACGATGATGAGTCAATTTCCTTCTCTATCTTGAAAATGATGCTTTAAACCCACCTCTTTCCATGAAGCAAGACAGCTGTAACCCCTCCCAGTCCCCACAGCATGGCAAGCTTGGCTTTCACTATGGGTCTGCATTTATACCCTCTGGATATTTCTTGGACACTGAATGACTAGTAGAAAAGAAATCGCCTGCCTATTCTGCTGTCTTAGAAGGTGCTGAGTGCATAGATGGTCCAGTCGAAAAAGAGACCATGTTCCACTACGTGACTCTTTCTCACAGTATAACAAACAACATGATCAAAAGGCAAAACAGCAAAGATTTAGACCTTAATTATTTTATCGTCCTCATATTTCAGTATTAATTTTTTTATACATTTGTGCTACCGGAAAAATATAATGTATAAAAAGAAAAGTGCTGAAGTAATTATGATAGACATGCATAAAACAGGAACAATCTGTTGAAATGTAAACTTAAAATTTACAAATTGAAAAAGATGATATCAAGTCATGAAAAAAAATCAAAATCTCAAATCCTTTCTTTCTACTCCAAAGAATCAAAGATGCAGGAAAATTTAAAACTTTTCATCCCCACCCCCAAAGCATTTCAAGCCATATCTTGGCATTCCTATCTATTAGTCAAATGATTCGACTTCATTGCCCTTGAGTTTATGTATTTCAAACTTAACTCAGTATTCTGAAACGATAACTAATTCATTTCCATCATTCTTTCATTTCAACCTTTATTTAAACTCTCTTTTCAAAATCAATTTACTAAAATCTAGTTTTCTACCTTAAGTAGACCACTTTGACCAACTGTAAAAACATAAAACAAAATAAAATTCAAATGAATTTTAGCTCACAGGCTGTACCAAAATTAAAAAACAAAATAAGTTGTCTCCTACCTATGGTTGTAATAACAGTGCCAGCAAAGAAGAAGGAACTTCCCAAGTCCCAGTGACTGATTTGATTGGAGGTGTTTCCTAACGGTATAATCCCTGCATTTATTGCTGCCACTATTTGCTGCAAGTTTAAAAAGAATTTTATCAGTACACATGAATCACATGGAGGCATCAAACAGCATAGATTCCACCTCAGATGACTAATTAGAGAGAGACTTAATTCAAAGAGAACCAATCGCTTTTTCATTTAAAGTATACAATATAGAGTAAAACTTTACACTAAAAAAATGTAATTATATTTATATTATATTTATTATATAATATTGTTATATTATATTACATTACATTATTATATTATATTATATTTATTATATTATATTTGATAACAAGTGAATGGATCTGCATGGAGTTTATCATATTGTACCAATATTCATTTATATATCATCCATTAATATATTTAGCGACTTATTTGAATTGACTAAATATAGTAATTTTTTAGTAAGCAACACAGAGTTAAAATATCAGATGACAAACTACAACTTAAATACTATATAAGTTTCACCCAAAACACAGGCATTTCCAAAGTGCTAATCATTTCAAATGTTAAACATATGCAGCCAAGCCTGGGTCGTGTGTAACTGTAGAGGGTACATATCAATAAGATGCAACAAAACAAGCTACCAAGAGAGGAAAAAGGCCACAGCAACCTGATAGTCTATTTACATCTAGAGTCTTAGAATCTTTACAGGTTTTTATAAATTCTATGAATATGAATATCCCCAAAGACCCATAAATGACAATCAGTCAACAATATTCATATAGGGACACTAGGATCTGGATGCTGCCTTGAGTAGAACTGAGGGACAGAAAGATGACATCGAAATCCCTTCTTCAGTTGTCGGATATTGGGGGGTGCAGGGGAGATCCAGAAGCATGAAATGTAGAAGAGAATATGTTAAGAGCAAATGTGTAGTAAAAGAGAGACATACAGATTGTAGGAAAAGATGTTTCTGTTGGAAATATAGTTTTAAAGGTTATATAGTTTACTGACGAATGGACAAAAAACTACACTGTGAAAATGGAGGTACCACCCGAGGAAGTTACTGTCAGATGGAAAAGAGCAGGTAACCCGGAGCTGAAATGCAGTCTAAAATCTCATTCATCTGCTTCATTGGAATCTAGACTTTGAAACTTCAGTAGCTGTGTGTAAAGTCAATTGAATTGTAATGCTTTTATTTACTTTAGCAATGATATATGTTCATTGTAAAAAAAACTGGACCAACTTTAATTGGAAAAAAAAACTTATTGGATTGTATAATGTAATATGAGCAACTAATTGTCTATTATATTTCAAAAAAACTATAAAAAAAAAAGCTGAAGAACTCCTGGGGAAAAAATTAGAAAATACAGAAAAACATAAAGAGGACAATAAAAATTATTCATAATTCCAGAATCCAGAGATAACCACTATAAATGCATCAAGGTGTCTAGTCTTGGCATTTTGCTATACTCTTTATACAGATTTATGAAATATATGAAATGTATTCTCTACTCTTAATATTATTCTGTATGCATTTTTCCTTGTCATTACTATATTTACTCAATCACTGCCCAATATGTAGACATATAGCTATTCTCAAGTGTGTCTTATTATAAAAAATGGTGCTGCGAACATAGTTGTGTATAAATATTTTTTTCATTTTTGAATATTTCCTCAGGAGAGATGGGTAGAAATAAATTTGCCACATCCAAGATTATGAAGATTAGACAACATTTATAGGAGCAAAAAGCTATCCAAGAAGGTTGCTACAATTTACAACTGCCCCCAACAATTTACAACTGCCTCCAACAATTTAAAAATACATAGAGATACTACTATTACTTATAATATTAACATTTTATCTTTACTGAACTGATAAGAATTGTTTCCATTTATATATCCATAATTGTGTGTGAAATCGAACACTAATGTTTTATCACATATTAAATGCACACAGACATACAGACGTGTCATATACGCACAGCACATAGCGAAACTAGTTTTGAGAAAACTGATTCTCTTTCTCTTACTCTATATCAGAAAAGACAGTTTCATCCTGATTAAGCTTCTTTTAAAAACTTTTTTTGCAATTATTAACCTATTATTCACGCATAAACTTTAGAATCTTTTAGTTAATTTTTACAGAAATGGTCAATTCCACAGGTTTAACATATTTCCATTGTTCAAATACATATGAAATCTATAAATTAATTGAGAAGGAACACTATCATAATAGTGAACTTCCCATCAAAAACATGTGTTTTGTGAGTCATCTTTAATATCTTGAAATAGAGTATATTTCTACAGTTTAGATAGGTCTGTGAAGTTATCCTTATGTATTTTTTCCACATTAAATTAGAACTGCTATTGTTTGGGATACACACATATATATTGCCCATTCTCTGCGCCAGCTAGTCTCAAATGTTTTATTTCAAAACTACTTACACTGTCAAAAATTACTGAAGATATCAAGGAGCTTTTGTGTACGTGAGTTATAACTATTGATATTCATATATCTGTTTGAATTTCTAATTTTCAAAATGTTTTGATTCATTCATGTAAAAATAAAAATAAGCCCATTATATATTAACATAAACAATCTAATTTTGTGAAAAATAATTATGTTTTCCAAAACAGACATATATTTAGTGAGCAGAGGTGTCGTTTTATAATTTTATAAATCTCTTAAAGGTCTAGCTTAATAGAAAACAGAGTCTAACATCCAAGGATTGTGCACACAAACATTGCTTCTGCAGTCAATATGTTAGGAGGGCATATCGCATAGTTACTGGAAAACTCTACACTCATGAGACAATGAAAGTAAAAAAGGCAAAAACACCTTAGTTTTATTAGGAAAATAGCTCTGAACTCATCAAACCTCTGAGAGGGTCTTGGGACCGACCACATCTTCAGAACCACTGCTCTATACTGAGCTCTTATTATTTGCTTTGTTTTGTTTTGTTTTTCTCTACATGGAAAACCAAAGCAAACAAGCTTATAGTTTACGAATAATGCTATTTTATCGCTGCATCTTTCAACAACTATGTTTTATTACTTTTCATCTCTCATTACATTGGCCAGTATTTCCAAAGCAACATTAAATTGTTGTTGTTACATGAAATCCTCAATGGCTTTAGTGTTTTGTCACTGACAATACTGGCTGTTGGCAAGAAAATGGTATTTAATTAAATAATTATGAGAGCAAGAACATAAAAAGGACAGATAACTAAAACTTAAAAATCTAAAAAAATGTCTTTGGAAATATGATAGGAATAAACATACAAGGGATGCGCATGCTAACACTGTAAGCACAAGCCTGGTGATCTCTAGCTTTGTAACTCCCAGGAAAAACTAATGCTTCCAGTAAAATTCAAGGAAGGGGGGTGAGGGTAGGATTGAGACAGATTGTAATTATAATTACAATTTTTGTGTTTTACAGATATTTCTTCAACACGTTCATTTATTTAAAAATATCTATCAATTGTTTACGGTGTTAGGCAAATGGGGAAGCAAGAGACGTAAAAACACGGGCAGTCTATAGATGAGAAAAGACAAGGTGCCTCTGTAGACTCCACTCCATTAAGTAAAATTAATTATTTTATTGACTAGAAGCAAGCTAATTCCTCCAACAATTGACTTAATATATTGTACATGGCTAGCACCATCACTTTAGCTTGTTCTTTTGCTTGTCAATGATGAGGCACAACATTACCCAGACACTTGGATAAGGTCCACAAATCATTTAAATGCAAAAGAAGCAAATGTAGAGTTAGAAACAGCAATGTCTGGCCATGTGTGGGTTGTAAATAGCTATCACAGAGCTGTGAGTATTGCAACAGAGGCTTGAGATGGAACAGGGAATATGTCAAACCGCTATGAGAATGAGTCTACCATGAGGTCCTTTTTCTGGAATATTCTTGTAAATTTATTTTATATTTTTGTACAAGGTTGCTTGGTCGGCGTCCACAGGAAACTGAATGCCCTTGGCGAGTGAACTAACATCTAAGTATCTCTGCAATTTCAACATCAATGCAGGCCATCAGAGCACTTAATAAATGCCGTTACGAGAACCGTTTCTGTATGTGCCTTATTATGCAACTAAAGTAACGATCACTTCATCAATAACAAAAATTCACTTTTCCATTAAAGGCAACCTTTGTGGACAATCAAGTCACGCTGACAAGTTACAAATAAGTTGAATTGTTTAGGTTAGGGTAAAGGGAATGTGGGTCCTATGCATTTCATCCTAACATATGATTTCCTGAATTATTGATTAAGGAAAGGCTTCCAAACACAATCTACTATAGAAAGAGCGTAAGATAATCTTGATTGGGTTCACATCCAATTTTGCTCTTTGGTTTACAGGTAATCATAGAGTGAGCATTAAGGAAATGAAGTTGAATACATGGTTCTAGTCAAGAGTTTGAGCTTAAAGAAATAGAACTCTAAAAGGCTTACACTTGTAGAGATGATAAAAGTAATTACTCATAAAATTATGCAAAAATCTTAGTTTCCATGACATTGATGGCTTTAAATCAAAGTTCACAGCGTTCTAACGTGTATTTGTGCATTCTTGAATTGTAAGAAGTTGATGTCTCAATGTCATCTGGCATTTTGGAACTATAAACAGCCTCAACACCAAACATTGATAAGACATTTATTTGTAATCATATGAAACTAGTTCAGCCTTGGAACTCAAGGCAATCACTGACAATCATAAAAAATGTTCCCGAGAGACCAATGTTTAGGAACAACTTTGTGTGTGTGTGTGTGTGTGTGTGTCATAAAGTACTTAACTGGCTATTTTTTTTACTAAAGGAAGAGATTGGAAAGTAAGCAACCCCGGGGAAGGGTCAACAATACTCTGTTTTCAGAGTAAGTTATATTGTAGATTTTAAAATATAAGTGACACCAGAAGTTCTGATTTCACTTATTTTTTCCTTTATTCAGATGCTCAAGTGTTCATGTTCATCAAAACAATACAGAATGTTCTGAATGCCTTCCTCCTCTGTTAATATCATAATCAGAATTTAATTAAATCGTGTTATCATGGCTATATCCTAAAAGCAGAGTCACAAAAATTTGAAAATTTTAAGTGATACAAAAATTCTAAACTGCTGGTACAAAGTATTAACACCCAATTGGGTTCCATCAATAATGTATGTACATCTGGTTCAATGACAAGTCCTTTTAATGGGGCATTTGATTGATCTCATTATTTCTCCTTTGAAAAAGGACATAAATTGGCATAACAGCCAAATCCATATTTATAATTATAAATATACCAAAATATGTATAATTACATAGTTCCTCAAAAATTAATAAGTAAATAAATAAGAAATTGATAAATCTCTATAGGGCACAATTATATATCTTTTTTTTTTTTTTTGTCATTATTTCCTTGTGGGGGAACTAGTTTCATCCAAGGAGGAGGCTATCCTTCAGGGAAGGAATCAAATCACACATTCACAACACTGCGTCTGACCTCTTCAACCATGCAGGCAAGATTATTTTGAAAGACTTAGAGAATCCATAATGGGAAAAGCAAGATAATAAAAGATGCTCTCATTGCCAAAGAACTTCGTGAGAAGATATAATGGTAGGTGTCATTACTCTTCATTTTTACACCACAAAAATAATCTTCATCTATCAATAATATGCCTAAGGCTGCAGGACCCTTAGACATCTCACTCTTAACCTCTGGCTATATGTCAACACCATGATTACCTAATGCCAGATCCTGTAAACTGCTTTGAAAGGTTCTGGCAATAAAACCAGAGAGTATCTCAAAATGGCCTTTACTCTCACTGGCGCTAACTTCACATACAGCACTGGTGGAGCCTAGGCAACCTTGACTGGCATATTTTAATCAATTAGAAGTCACTTTTCTCATCCAGTTATAAGTGTGTGGACTTTTTCACTATATTGGCCATATCAGTCTGCAGTGTTATTTACAGACGTCATTTGCACAAGAACCTTCTCTTCTAACGTCAGTGACATGCAGTAGTCTTCATCCCTGGGGCTGCTTCTTGGACCATTATGCATATCAGATTAGGTTCAGCCAAGACGCAACATTATAGGGCTTCACTGGAAACTTACATACAAAGGCATCCCATGGTACCACGAGGAAAATCTCTGGAGACCAAACTCATATTCTTCACCATTTTGCCCTTTCATAGTATTCTGGAAACTAAAGCAATGCCTTTGGTTTCTTTGTATGAGATAATATTTCTGTGAGAGTATCTTTTGGGACCACTGAAAATCCAACAAGGGAGGAAACGACTTCTTGAAAGCCACACGATTGGCATGTGATTCCGCCAGAATACTGCAGTAGCCACTCTCTATGATAATACTAGGCGGAACCACATAAAATGGCCAATATCTAAGCACATTTTGGCCTACAAAATGACAGCTTCATATCAGCATACAAAAGAATGATACTCATGTTTTCATAAATAGGGTGTTAAACATGCTAAAATTCATTGCAGCGCGGTATTTATTACTGCAGCATTAAAGCTAACTTTCATAAGCAGGAAACTGTTACTAACGAATTCATCTATGAGGATCTTCTAGTTCTACTGTGAAGCATATACACCTGTTGTTTTAAGTCAAAGCCTATATGTCTGAGAATGCTATTCTGAGAAAACACGGGCTAACTGCTGAATCTTTATTGAATGCTCAACTTGTGTCCAACTTGATACATACCTGAGAAATCAGGGGGTTATTATCTAATATTTAAGATGATTATATTTTGTAGAAGTAAATTTGTATATTTGATATCTAATATTGCACGCTTAGATACATTCGAGCCTCTAATTTGAAAAATAAACTTGAGACACATTACATGTAACTTAGTTTTTCAAAAATTCTATAGTTATATGGAGATGGCACTTGTTTTTTGTTTCTAGGGTTTGGTTTTGTTTTTTGTTTTTTGTTTTTTTTTTTGGTCTAGGAAAAAATAGAGGAATCTACATAAAGTCCATAAAAGAAAAATGCCACAATTACATTCCACAGTTAAATGGACTGTTATAAATATTGACAAAGGTCAGGTATTCTAAATCTAACAATAATTGTTTTTTTTAAAAAAATACATTTCTGATTTCATGTGGAGAAAAGAGATGGAGTAGTACATTTGCATATTTTATACAGAACACAAGTGATTAAATCATTCTATATTTAGAGTCTGGTAAAGAAACAAGCTTTTCAAGGTTTCCCCAGAGTATATCTTTCAAGTGAGCAAGGCAATATGCAATAACGTTTTTAATCTATTGTTTTTGTTGGAAACAATTTGAATCAAAATCTATTTCATGGTTTCGTAAAAAGGCTTTCAAAGTCCTTGAATGTTTTTCCAAGTAATGTGTGACCTAAATTTAACCACACATTAATTAGAAATTCTTACAAAGAAGCATTCTTAAAAAAAAAAAAAAAAGACAATTCCTATAACTTAAAAAAAAAAAAAATAACATTTACTATAGGAAGCAATTTCTGCATACCAGACTTAAGAAAGCACCTCTAAAAGTAAACATCTTGCTTACTTTCCCATGCCTTTCCTTCTTTTGGGGGATGACGCCATTGCATGTCAAAGCTATTTTTATACAAGCTGATGAGGCATACAGCTTCCTTGCTCTTCTGAAAGTGTAAATTTATCTCCTATTAGTAGAAACAAAAGCTTAAAATCCAACAGAGAGTTAGTTGGAGGGGGATGGCATCAATAGGCCAGAAACGAGAGGTGCACGGCTGGGTTATGGGGTGGCCTCCCCTGGTTATATCCAGTTTGGAAGATCTTTCTAATCATCAAAGGAATACACGAATTATTGGGCATTTGGAAAAAGAAGAATTTAAAAAAAAAATCACTCATGGTCTATAAATAGCTTTTGGCAACATTCATCTATTCAGTTTTTGATTTTGTTAATAGTTATAATCATTAAATCTGCTTTCACCTACTTTCATATAACATAAGCATGTTTCATATAACACATTTCGAAGTCATCAGTATCTCACTTCATCGTTATCAATATCTCACTGAGTAGCTGCATGTCACATCGTTTATATAACCATCCTCTATCATTGAATGGATTTATATAACTGCATCCTGATTCAGTGACCACTTGCAAAGTTGTCATAGAGATGATTTATATAATCAGACAAGGACTGAACTTGAAACAATGAAATTCTCTCATTCTTTGAGCCTGCGTGAAATGACGCCGCTATGCAGAAAGATAAAACGTGGTCGAGACCCCAGTCCTTACAACACTGAAGGAGCCAGAAAAACACATGGGGGACCAGCATCCTGCAACCTGCATCTCCCCAGCTGTACACGTTTTCATGCGTTTTCCTAGATTCCACAGTATTGCATATTACTATTCTGTCAGAATATTAATCTCTATCTCTCTTTCTGGCCCCCGTCCACCTCAGCCTAAGTCAGGGGGAAAGATTAATAAAAGAAAAGAAAAATATGGAGCGAGAAGGTAAAGTCAGAAAGAAACAAAAGGGCAAATAGGGAAAAAGATAAAGGTTGCTTAGTTAACAAAGAAAAGACAGTTCTAGAAGAATTAGCTAGGAACTTAATACAACTTACAGTTACTCTATCTAGGAAGTTCTTTTAAAAGAGGGTGTCCTTAAAATAGGATTTGCGTAGGCAGAACACGGAGATCAAGGAGACTCAGCGTCGAAGACAGAATTTTTATACCATTTTTGCCTAAGGCCTACCACACTAGCCAGCATTTATGCATGCACTGTTTATAAATAAGGTCTGAAGTTCTAAACTGGTGAGGAAAAAAAAAAATAGCCCAAACAGGAACAAAGGGAGTTTTACTCTGTCAATTACATACATCCGTAGAATTCCCAAATTCAGAGATTCTGTTGACTTTTCCAATAGAATGTCACTCACTGATCTTTACTCATTTGATTCTCCAGGACACTTATGCCTGTATTTCCATAACAGATACAAGTTTAAACAGATTTTACAGCTTTTAAAAAAAATCATTTTTTTCCTGCCCTAAAAGAGTGCAAAAAGCATTGAAAAATCTCAGGCTCTGGAGACACACACATCCAACAAAGAAACTACTTAACTCAGCTTGTATTTGAATAAATCCAATGTCCCACAATCAAATTAGTCATCTAGAAGGGCCAAATATCACAATATCAAACTATTCCAACAATATTCTGATAGATAGCTTCTCTGCGTCAGGCCCTGTAAAATGTATGCATTTCTCACTTCCAGTGAGTTGACTCATTGCCATTAAATAAGTCTGTAATAAATTCCTGAGCTTTTGGGTTCCAGGTAAAATTTCTTAATACGTGGCAGAGTGAATTTACTAATAACTTGCTAACATTATGCAAGGAAAAGGAAGTCGTGAAACTTGTTCAATATGTTTCTAGTTCTTGGTTCAATGTCGCCAAATCGAGACAGCAAAAATAGTATATGAATAACTTCCCCAAATGTAGTGATTCATACTCCTCCTGTCTTAGCTTTGTAGCTTTTCTCCAAGTTTCCCCCGTCTTTCTCAATTACACACCCAAACACCAGTTATAGTAAATACTGAATTGGTTGAAATCCATTTTGTTGAGAAACAGGAACCCGATAGAATTTCTTCGACTTTTTCGAGCCAACTGGAATGGTAGAGCTACCCTTTAAAAACTACCCAGTAGTTATTGCACAAAAATGCAAGTAAACCCTGCCCTCGGGCACCTCTCGGGCCGACTTGAGAGTGTCACACTACAAACCATCCGCGCTGGAAACGAGCCTGGCATCGTTCCTCATGTTTTCTACATTGGTCATTCACAGATGCTGTATTGTTCATCTTCATTCACACAAGAGAACCAGTCCTGAACGCACTGCAGAGCACCACCACTGTGAAAGGGAAGATGTCCCCAAATCCTCAGGAGATGTGTGAGGCTGGAGGGTCCTCTCAGCGGAGGACGGGTCTAATGCCTGGAGACGCGTCAGGTCGGGCCAGACATCCTTACTGGTCACATCCCCTTCCCTCAGACCCCCTCAAACCGAGAATGTGGTTCCGCTGGTGGGACAAGCAGGATATGGTTAAACTGGGCAGGGAGAGAACGGAATGAAAAGTCACCGCGAAGCCACATGGAGTCTCTCGAGGGCCCAGAGGGGACATGGAGCAGGAAGAGTGCTGGCATCAGGAAATGAATGGATACACTTGGACCTCTCACTTTTTATTTTTAGTCACCTACTGTGCATCTGCTGGGTGTCCTCTAGACAGCGACCTCTCTTTAAATAACTATTTGCAACCAGATGTGTGAGACCAGAGGTGTTTCACCAGCTCATAAAAATAATCCTGTGGGGGGCGGCTCCACAGTGTAGTGGTTAGCACGTCTGCCTTACATGCAGAAGGTCCTGGGTTCGCACCCCAGTGGAGCTACGGACCGGACCCCAGGTGCACTCTGCAAGCGTGTGCAAGGAGACACCCCACCTTCAGAGATCCAGTCCCTAAGCAGAAACTGCAACATCCATAGGTCAGGGGTGGACGTGGGAAGGGGGTTAAAGAGGGGGGGAAAATAATAATAATCCTGTGACCATTATCAATATACTCTCTCTCAAAAGAAATCAGAAATATATTATTTAACTTTCACAAAAGCTGAGACACAGAGAGGCTAAATGGATTACTAGTTCGAGATAGTAAAATAAGAAAATAAAAATAAGTAAAACCAAAGAATTAAAACATTTTTATTGTTTCAATCTCTGGTCTTGGTGTTACCATTTAGCTGTCTTACAGCGTTTGTTGCTTAGCTTTGGCCATAGTTATCATTTATAGTATTATTTCTGTGTGAAAACACTTTAAAGGTTCCAAGCACTGAATAAATTTATAAACAAAATTTTTTAAAAGAATTCATTCATAAGTTTCAAACTGGGTGAACACCCTGTTGATTGTATCCTCACGTGTACATGTATCCTGGTCATCAGGCCTCTTTTAGGACTTCGTCACATATAGCCTGTGTGTTTCGTGTAATGCTAACTGCTTAAAAATTGCGTCACATTTTGTGCTTCCTGATTTCTAAGTACACATAAAATCACTATGATGGAATTATAGATTACCAATTGCATATTACAGATCGTGACAGAGGAAGGCTTTGCAGTGGCATTTGACATAACTAATCTCTCTCACCTCGTAACAGAACACCACGCCCTCTAGCCTCCCCCCAGTCTCCCCGATGGCTGTCTCATCCCCCTCCCCTTCGAGCCCCTGGTTCTGCTCCTCTCCATCCATCCACACTCCTAGGTGATGTCTCTTAGACTCAAGGCTTTAGAAATCCCCAATATGCTGATAACTCTCAAAGGTATCCTTTGCCGTGGATGTCTGAAAGGCAACTCAAACCAATCACATGCCACATTGAACTCCTGAGCCTCCCCGAAACCTGCTCCATCTGATTTTTTTGTCTGTTATTAATTGGCGATTTTTTTTCCCCAGTTCTTCAGTTCCAAAACCTATGAATCATCCCTGACTTCTTCTCTCACATCAAATTGTTAGCTTTACCTTTGAAATATCCCAATGTGATCACATCTCATCACATCCCCTGTTTCTGTCCTCACCCACGCCATGACCGTCTCACCCCAGTCCTTGCAGTTGACCCCACTCCTTCCACCTCCATTATACTCATCACAGGGCAAAGACAGCGGTCTCGTTGTCAGTTAGATCATGGCCCGCTCTGCCCAAAGTCCTTCCAGGGTCCTGCAACCCACTCCGAGTAAAATCCAAGATCCCCAACACGGATTTACAGGGGCCCTACAGGATCTGAGGCCCTGTTAACTTTCCTCGCCTCTTCTCACACAAATTCTCCTTTCATTCACTCCTTCTAACGTGCGGCCTCTCCGCCAGGCGCGCGCCTGCTTCCCGGCCCTTGCTCTCGCTCTCCTCTCTGCCTGGAATGCCTTCCCCAGTTATCCACGTGTCCGTCCATAGCTGGCCACTCACAGACACGCCTCGTTTTACTATACTTCCCTTTAGCGCACTTCGCGGAAGCTGCGATTTTTACAAACGGAACGTTTGTGGCGACTCTGCACGTCCAGTAAGTCTATCGGTGCCATTTTTCCGACAGCATAGGCTCACTTAGGGCCCCTGTGTCACATATTGGTGATGCTCACAATATTTCAGACTTTTTCATGGTTATATTTGTTATGATGATCTGCAGTCAGCGACCTTGGGTGGTACTATTGTAATTCTTTTGAGGCACCATGAACCACACCCGTATAAGACAGAAAACAGTGAATAAATGTTGTGTGTGTTCTGACGGCTCCAGCGGCCAACAGCTCCCCTCTCTCTCCTCTCCTTGGGCCTCCCTATTACCAGAGAGACAACAATATCAAAATTGGCCGGTTAGTAACCTCACAATGGTCTCTCAGTGTTCGTATAAAAGAAAGAATCGCAGGTCTCTCACTTTAAGTCAAACGTAAGAAATGTTTAAGCTGTGTGAGGAAGGCATGTCAAATGCTAACACAGGCCGAAAGCTAGGCCTCTTGTGCCATTTAGCCAAGTTGTAAATGCAAAGGGAAAGTTCCTGAAGGACATTAAAAGTGCTCCACCGTTTACATGCAAATGATAAGAAAGCAAAACAGCCTTATTGCTGATGTGGAGAGTCGTAGTGGTCTGGATGGAAGATCTCACTGGCCACAACATTTCCTTAAGCAAGGCCCTAACTGTTCAAGTCTGTGAAGGCTGAGAAAGGTGAGGAAGCTGCCGGAAAAAAAGTTGGAAGCTGGCAGAGGTCGTTCCTGGGGTTTAAGGAAAGAAGCTGTCTCTATAACATAAAAGCAGCAAGTTATGACTTAGAAGCTGAAGCAATTTTACAGAAGAGCTAGCTAAAGTAATTAATGAAGGTGGCTACCCTAAACAACAGATTTTCAATGTAGACAGGACAGCCTTCTGCTGGAAGAAGGTGCCATTTAGGACTTCCATAGCTACAGAGGAGAAGTCAATGGCCAGCTTCACAGCTTCAAAAGGCAGACTGACCCTCTTGTTAGGAGTAAATGCAGCTGGTGACTTTAAGTTGAAGCCAGTGCTCATTTACCCTTCCTAAGATCCCAGAGCCCTTGAGAATTACGCTGTACCTACTCTGTCTGTGCTCTATAAATGGAACAACAAATCACGGATGACAGTATTTCTGTTTACAACATGGTTTACTGAATATTTTAAGCCCATTGTTGAGATCTATGCTCAGAAAAAAAAAAAAAGATTATTTTCAAAATACTATTCGTCATTGACCACTAAGAGTTCTGATGGGATGTCTAACGATTAATGTTTTCATGCCTGCCAACCCAACATTCACTCTGTGGCCCATGGATCCAGATTAATCTCAACACTCAAGTCTTATTATTTAAGAAATCCATTTTATAAGGCGAAAGCAGCCATAGATAGTAATTCCCTGATGGATCTGGGCCAAGCGAACTGAAAAACTTCTGGAAAGGATTCGCCATTCCAGACGTCATTAAGAACATTCATGGTTCACAGGAGGAGGTCAAAATGTCAACATGAGCAGGAATTCAAAGAAGTTGATTCCAACCCTCATGCATGACTTTGAGGAGTTCAAGACCAGCGGAGGAAGCAACCGCAGAGGTGGCGGAAATAGCAAGGGAACTAGAATTAGAAGTGGAGCCTGAAGATGTGACTGAATTCTGCCACTCATGGTAAAACTTGCATGGATGGAGAGTTGCTTCTTGCGGATGAGCAAATAAAGTGGTTTCTTGAGATAGAACCTACTTCGGGTGAAGATGCAGTGAAGATTGTTAAAATGAAAATAAAGGATTTAGAATGTTACAGAAACTTAGTTGATTATGCAGCGGCTGAGTTTGAGAGAATGACTCCAATTTTTAAAAAAGTTCGACTGTGGGTAACATGCTCTCAAACAGCATCACATGCTATAGAAAATTGTTCGCGAAAGGAAGAGTCAATCAATGTGGCAACATTCACTGTTGTCTTATTTGAAAAACCTTCCCTAGCCACCCAACCTTCAGCAACCACAACCTTCAGCCACCCCAACCTTCAACAACCACAGCCCGATGTGATGGCCAGCAGCCATCAACATCAAGGCAAGACCTTCCACCAGCAAAAAGTATGACTCGCTGAAGGCTCAGAGGATGGTTAGCGCTTTTTTTTTTTTTTTAGCAATAAAGCATGTTTTAAGTAAGGTACATGCTTTGTTCTTTGAGACACAATGCTATTGCACACTTAACTGACTACAGTATGGTATAAAAATAACTTTTATATGCACTGGAAAGCCAAAAAATATGTGTGACTTGCTTTATAGTAATACTTGTGGCAGTGGTATAGAACCCAACCCTCAGTATCTCAGAGGTATGACTGTATTATCTTTCAGATCACCACAGACCTTCCCCTAGCTCAGCGCAACATGGTCAGAAAAAGCTCCCTGCCCCTGGCTTTGCCCTGGGGAGGGAAAGAGTTGGAACGTGAATCAAATGTTATGGGTTTTGGGGTGCTGCCCAAGAGACTGATTTCCATCTTGCACATCCCAGAGTACTGAGAGGACCTGGCCTACTAGGATGCCTGGGAGATACTGAGAACAACAGTGAGCTGGGCAGCTTGCATCTGCTCCAGAAGACTCATAGTATGGAGGTCGATATAGCTTGGTAACCTCTCCCTCAGGGGGAAAGAGAAGAGTCCAATACTCTGGCTTTGGGGAAGCGGGATGAGGATCTACCCAAAGGAATAGTTTCTGTCTTGCCCAACTCAGAGTACTGGGATGCAGCAAACTCTAGAAATCTGGGGACCACTGAGAATAAGAGAGGACTAAGTGGCTTCCAGCAGCTCCAGAAAACCTGAGTACTGCAGACAGACACCAGGGGTAGCAAGAGAGCTCCTGAAAACAGCTCCTGAAAAAAGAAACTGGCAAATCCATCTATCTAATTGGGACTTTACAATTCGAGAGGAATCAAATCCACAGAAAAGATTTGAGAGGCTTCTCAAGCTGGACTGACTGGCGAAAGTCTTTTGCTGTAGAGAGTCAGTATGTAAAGACTGAGAGAGTGGCTGTTTTTCAAATGAACGGATCACAACACAAAGTTACAAGGCACACAAAGAAACAGGGAAGCATGGCTCAATCAAAGGAACAAAATAAACCTCTAGAAACAAAAATATAATAATATACCTACTCACGAGGTTTTAAGGGATGATTAAATAGGGAAATAAATGTTAGAAAAACACTGAAATTTATGAGAATCATATAAATGAAATGTAATTCTAATAAATGATTACTGGCCATCTGCCCTCCTCCCTATTTAAGCACTGATTTTGGTCCTTGAAGCCATGCCATTATCAAAATTTCTTTTATCAGAAAAATTTACATTTGAAGAGAACAAAATAATTTCTTAAAGCCATCAGGTTATAAAGATGAGCAGTATACAATAACTAATAGGCAATTTTTGCATTGAAAACTACCGAATAAGCAAAAAAAAATTTTTAAGAAGCAAAAATACTCAATCAGCAGTGATTATTAATAAAGCTAAAATGGATTGCCTGTGTGGGGCAGAAAGAAAAAAAAATAGGTCATATACTGAGTTCTATTTGCTGCCATTCCAAAAACAGTACAGCAAAAATAATCGGTCTCCACCTCTAGATTGTTCCCACCGGCCATCACCTTCAAGCTATTGTCACAATTCTGAATAAATCTGGGTGGTACTGACAGCGGGACTGTTTTCAAACTCACACACGCTTTCTTCCAGCATTGTCCTGAAATTCCAGGCCCTTCCCCCACGCCCCTCAATCCAGGACCAACTGCTTCACTTCAGATGATAAAAATCAGATGCTTTAATCCAGAGATGGGGTAAGGGTTGGGGAAAACAACAGCAAACAAACCTAACACTTCTGAAGCACCTAAATGCTGTACTTGGATTATCTCTTCAGTCTTCACAGAAGCCCTATTTTATAGGTATTTTTTCCTTATTCCAGATAGATCATCTACAAGCTTAGAGAGGGAAATTACTTATTCAAGATGACAACTTTAGTAAAGCACTCAACTGGAATTTAAAAGACATCTCTCTGATCCCAAAATGTAGGCTGAACGAGGGTCAAATAATATTAGTTTTGATAGTTTTCAATCAAACTTGAATAACAACTTGTATGTGTGTTCTATAAACAGAGGGCTCTGAAGGGTAGAGGTAGCATTTGGGAATCCATGGCAAGAGGAAATAAGAGGAAAAGTCCTAGCACAAGAAACGGATTAAAACCAATAATAATTTCTTCCCTCAATCTACTACTCCAACTCATTAAAATGATGTAAAATCAAATATAAGATGAGGAACAACATGCTCAGATGATGACTCACAGATAATTTTCAGTCCAATTTGAGTTAGATCAGGTAAGAAAAGCAGATTCTACAGAAAGATGAATATGTGCTCAATTTAAATGTTTTCAACAACCAGTCAGATCTCTCTTTCTGAATGAAAATTCTGGGGCTTTCTTTTTGACAAAGATTCTTAAGTTTGACTTATGTTTTATAAAAAGGAAATCTCCGACAAAAACATAGCCATCTCCAAGGAGCCTAACTGAAATTTTAAAATCATTTTGGAATTACAATTTAGAACAAAATGTTTTTTTTCCATAAAAAATATTATTCTGCTATTATAGAATAAATTAAAACTAAATTAGTTTTTACTCAAAACCCCCATTTTTCTGTGCAGTGGTAAATTGCTTTTAGTTGAAGTTTAGAGAAGCAGTGATTAATCGTATCTCCCTAGACACCTAAAAAAAAGGCAGTTATCAGAGTTCTACTTTGTCTAGATCAAAGATGTGAGGTACAACCTGTTAATGATAAGGGGGTGCCCATCTCCAGGGGTGGTCACCTCACAAACTCATCTTCTCTATGCTATGATGGTCACTGCCACAATTAACATCCTCTTTCTGCCTTATGTTTTTCTCTCATTTGTCACAGCAAAGCCTCCTGAGAAGGCAATGATCATCTAATCAGGAGGGCCTCCAGCAAGGTAAGCCCATGTCCATGGGTGACCACTGGTAGCTCTAAGATGAGACAGAGAGAGAGAGAGCCAGGAGACACTAAGACATAAACAGAGAAGAGCAAGAACAGGAGAGGCTGAGAAGGAACAGTGGGAGGGAGGAAAGGAAGAAGAAAAGATGGCAGAAGTAAGAAAAGAAGGGAAAAGTACAGAAAGGAGAAGTCTATGCTAAGGAGAAAGGACTAGGACCCTCAGAGGAACTTCAGGACGACACTGTGCTATGAGTTGTTCCCCTCCAACTCTTATTCTTTCTTTCCCCACAAACAGAGTAATAACTCCTCTGTGCTGTTACCTGGATGAGTTCGTCGAGCTCAGTCGAATTCACACAGGAGTGTTGGGAAATAAATGTTTGCTTCTGGATCACGATGGTGGTCCTCTGCGAAATCTCGTGAGGCTGCTCCAGTGCTTTGAAGACGTGGCTCCGATGATCAGATAGAGGACAACCACCAGGAAAATCGTGGAGACCGTCTTCCATTTCATAACATTGATGGTCGTATCACTCTCCACTCGAGAAGCAAGCACTGCGGGTTTCGTAGAAAATGAAAGCCTTGGTTTGGAGTTCTGAGCGGCAGATTTTGGATCCAGCAAGTCAGGTGCCGCCACTGACAATAACAGAGAATGTGGATTAGGTTGGAGGAGATTAGCGGGGTGATGGTTGGACTCCTTTAAGGGGTCAGCAAAGGTCAACTGAACTCTGCTTGTTCTCGTGGTGGAAGCTCTGGAACTTGCACCAGAAGTGCTCCCACTGGGTTGTAACCAGGACCACATATATGGGTTCAAAGAAAAGGGGCTGGGTCTTAGCTCTCTGCTGCTATTGATATCCAGATGGGAGATTAAAAAAAAAAAAAAGAGGTGGACAAAGAACTTAAAAACAATAAATGCCTGAGTTCTTCCTGACTTAATTTCAAAATGGATATCTGTCCACCATGCTAGTCAACAAAGACCTGCAGATCCCTTAAAGTTGATGGTACTAAACTGGACATTTGAGTACTCATGAAGAAGGCAAATGGAGTATTCCTCATCTAACACTATAACACAAGAAATCAATGTACATAACATTCTCTCTTTTTATTTTCGAATTCATTATAATAAAGCAATTGTATTATAAGTGAATTTGTGACCCAATGTTGTTGCTCAAAGTAAAACATTAGTAATTTTCTGGTAAAACGTGGTGGTAAATAAATGACTCAATAGCTCAACATTTCTTTCTGTCTATCCTCTAAAGTAGTAAGAGAATGATTAAGCATTCTCTGTTTTGTTATTTGATCTCTGACATGTTTATAAAAACAAAAGAATTACTACCCACTATGGCACAATACTAGGTGCAGCCAAGATATGACAAATTCCTGCCATTTCAACAGTGAAAGTCATCACAAAAAAAAAAAAATTAAACCCTTGTCTACACCTTGGACACTACATGGTCTGGACAAGGCTAATTGCTCCATTAGAGAGGATTTATGTGTTCTCTTACAAATTCCCATATACTCTGAGGTGACTCTAAACCCATTTATTATTCATCTCAGCTGTTCGAAAATATCATTAATGGATTCCTTTTTAGAAAATACAAGAGATAGTAGACTTCTACTTGCTAAGGGGAAAATAAGCCATCTACTACAATATATTTGATTGGAAAGGCAACACAGAACCAAAAGAAGTAATAGAATGGCCAAAATATAGGGAACTTAAAAAGGCCACCAACTCAACCAGAATAATCAACTTAACATACATAATTGTTTAGATATAAGTAAAATTAGTGTATATAATACCAGTTTAATAAATTAATCTAATCTAAAAGACACTCTAGGTAAGTATACAAGAAATCTCTATGGAATCGTACTGAAACACCCTACAAGAACCCCAAATTACTTGAGGATAAGCAGGGAATAAAGAGTGTCAGTTTTCACATGACTATATACCCTGCCCTCTTCCTTGACTGCTACTGTGAGTTAAAACTTTGGACTACTACAGTTTGAGTTCATAGAATAAACCTTCAGTTGCCCATCAAAAAGCAGCTTTGCAAACCAAGCTATTCGAAACGCCAGACCGAAGTCGTGTGGTGAAATGATGGCAGGTCACAGAGGGGTCTTCCACCAGCAAAGCGCTGAACGATTCTGACTTTGAAGAGACGAAGACTGAGCTCTGATGAGGTAACTGTACCCACAGCTCCAAGTGGAAATTTCACAAACACACATTACAGCAATTTCCTAGGGTTCAACCTGCTCACTACAAGTCTATACACGTTTGATACACTCACCTGCGCAGAATAAAGCCCCAAACTAGTAGACATCTTTAACATCTAATACTTATAAAGGCAACTTCGCTCAAAATCAGCGCTGGATACGTGTTTAGTGTTTTAGTTTTTTAAAAAACAACTTTTTTAAAAAAAATAGAAATGCTGATCATAGTTAAAATTACTGTCATCGACTATCTAGCCACCCCACCCCACCTCCAAGCTGTTTAGTAATCTGAGCAAAAATAAAGGTCATAATCTAAAATTAAGCCATTTGGGGAATAAAAATAACAGAAAATCGCATGGAAGCTCCGATGATCTCCCCGAAGGAAGTTTCCCAAGCCTCTTCTCTCCAGTTATCTGTTCTCAGATTTCTGATTTTTCACGAGTGGTTTCTAGTCCATAGAACTGGAAAACACTGAGACTCTTTACCTTGATGCTCCGGAATTCCATCTTAAACCCCAATGCCAAAACTAAGGCATTATCATTATATGCTTTTGGAGAAAGGGGACAGTTAAAAAAAAAATGTGTATGTGTGTATTAAGCAAATACAGGCTCCTGATGGAGTTTGATTATTTAAGCTAGTGTCTTATTTTTTAATTAGCAGAAATATATATATATATACACATACATATATATGTACATATATACACACACATATATATATGTGTGTCTGTGTCTGTGTGTGTATATATATATATAAAATGCACATTTGGCAGGCAGAATGGGTAGAAACTGGTAAAATACCGAAATAAAAAACAACAGCCTTTCCTCTCAGTCTAATATGGGGACCTCTCTGGGCTTCCATCCCCAGTCGTTTGATGTATGATCAGAGGAGAGAGGCTCCTGAGCACAAGCGATCAAAGATTCGCCCCTTCCACACACACTCTGCAGCATCACCCCCTCCCTCCTCTGCCCCCAGCATTTCACAGACTCCTCTTAATCCTGGTCTCCCATCCTCACCCAGGTATGTCTTCTTCGCTCCCGGGTTCCACAGGCGACTCAATTCCAGCAGAAACAATCTTTTTTCAGCACCACTGCCTGTCCCACCACGCGATGGGCAACAAGTGTGCCCGGGTCACCATGCGTCCTGCGGGTCGGCTGCTCCCAAAGGTTGACCCCCCTCCTCCTTGGGAAACTCCCTTAAGGTGTCTCAAATCCATACCCAGAGCACATGCAAAACCCCCAGACAGCAGCGGGGTGTGGGGGGGGGGGGGGAGAAGCAGCCAGGGGAGGATCCGGGGACACGTTTGCCTCCAACCCCAGATTATGACCCAGCACCTCGGACGGGAAACGAAGGTGGAAAACCTTCTCTCGCCGCCAGCGGATCATCTGCAGCCCTCCCGGGACAGGCAGGGGCGGGAAAACGTAGGGCAGGAGGTGGAAGGGGTACCCGGGGGTCTCACCTCCTGCTCTATAGCTGGGTCTCTCCCGCGAGGCGCTGGGAAACATGAGGCATGCAGCATTCAAACTGTTTTTTTGGGAAAAGACGGACTTGAACCTTTTACAAACACGCCATTGTACTCACTTCTTATTCAGAGGCAGGCTGCGCGCTCCGAGCTGCACGGGCAGGCATTTTCCCCGGCTTTGTTTTACAAGGTGGGGAGAGCGTGGCTGGACGCGGGAGGGGGTGGGGGGGGAGCGTGAGAAGAAACGAAATCGCGGGAAGGAGGGGACACCGGCGGGCTGGGCAGAGGGCGAGGCCGAGGCCAAGTTGGGCTCCGGCGCCGCCGCCCCCGCGCGCGCCTGCGGCGGGGCCCGGGTCACCCGGAGAGCCCGGGTCCCGCGCCGGCCCGCAGCCGCCGCCGCCGCCGCCGCCGCGCGCTCCGCCCCGGGCTCGGTGCTGGCCCGGCCGCCGCGCCGCGCGGGGGCGGGAGGTGCAGCCCGAGCGGCCGTGCGCCCCGGCGTCTTTGTGCGCGAGCCTCGCTCTGCCCCTCTTCGCATGTCTTTGTGTGTCCGCCCCGGCCAAGCCCTCCGTGCCCCCGCGCGGGGGATGGCACGGGCTCGGCCGCCCTCCGCGGCTCTCCCTCCCGGGCTCGCTCCTCTCCCCTCGCCCGCTGCTTTCCCTCCTTTCGGAACTCCCTCCCCCTCGCCTCACCCACCCCCGTCTCTCACCGCCCGGGCTCGCCTCTCCGCACCCCCTCCCAGCCCAGCCCTCGCCCGCGTCACCCCGGCCTGATGCTCCCTTCCGAAGTCCCCCTCGCCGCCTCCCCGCCCGGGGACGCAGCCCTTGGGTTCACCTGCTGCCTCTCCTGGCCTCAGCCTCTTCCACGAACCCTGCCTCCCCCCCAGATTCTCACTCTCTGGCACACTGAGCTCCAACCCATCTCCTTCCCGCGCCGGACGCGGGTACGAGACCGAGCTCTGGGGCGCGGGTCCTCTGACCCCTGCACTCGGGCACCTCCTCTCCCTTTGACTCCCCAGGGCAATAAAGAGAAGTGCCCCCTTTGGCGTCCTGAGGCTCCTGGAGTGGGGGTGGTAACGAGGGTGCTGGCTTCCTCCGGTCTGCGCCTGGGGGGACCTCCCACCCCAGGTCCAAGCGTGCTAGACCTGGGCAGGGAGCTCTGATCAGAAGGTTCTGGACCAAAGGGAAGGGGAACACATCAGGAGCCGGAGTGAAGACATCGAGGGACGCCGAGGGAATGGAAGAAAAAACGGTTAGGCTCTTAGGGCAAGCGAGACTAGTTTGCCGGGGAGAGAGGCTGCGAAGGTCCTCGGTAGAGCAGGGGTCGTGGGAGACCTCAGACCTCAATGAGACTACGAGTCCCCCGCACACTCCCAGCTTGGCAAGTGCCAGACCCCGCCCAGACTCGTAGCCCGCCGCACGGGGGCAGCTGGACTCGTGGGGACGGGGCTGGGGGAACCGAACCTGCACCGGACGTGTAGGAAGCACGCGAAGTTTGGGCTGACAGGGCAATAGGAGAGTCCTCTCGCACACACGGATTAGCGGGACTTCGGTCCGTTTGTAAACTGTCTCTTCCTTTCCACTTCTCAGCCGGAATCCCCAGCTGACCTTCACCCTCCCACCTCCACTGCCATTTGAGAGAGAAAGAGGGAGAGAGAAGGAGGGTGGGAGGGAAGGAGGGAGGGAGCGAAGAAGGGAGGGAGGGAAGAAGGGAGGGAGAGAAGGTAGTTTATCTTCCAGAAAGCCTGCTTGACCAGATAGGAATCTTTTCCCAGTTTCAAGAACTTTCTAGTGACGCTATAGACGTGAAGGCTGTAAGGTAGAGCAGAAAGACTCTTGGTTGTAAAACAAAACAAAACAAAACAAAAACAAACAAAAAAACGTTGTAACCCTTTTACAAGACTCTGGCCATCAGAAATGCCTCTTACTTTCAAAATTCTGGAATAGATTGAGCAGCACCTCTTTCTCCTATTAAAGATCTCTTCCTTATTAGGAATTCCTTCCTGTTAGAATTGAAACATGTTTTTCCTGACTTCTGCTCTCGATAATAATATAATCGGATGTCCTTTCTAAAATGTGCATCTGATCCTCTTGCTCCCAAACTTAAAATCCTTTCATACTCTCTAGGTCACATATAATGTGCTTCCTGGTGGCTCCTCTTCAACCCCAGGCCTTCCTTGTCACTTTTCCTCACACATCTTCTTCAGTCCTCTCTCCAACTTTACATGACGAAGACACTGAATCAGTAGAGTTTTCCAGAAAAACAGACCAACAGAGTGTGAGAGTGTGTGTGTGTGTGTAAACGATTTATTTTAAGGAGTTGATGCACAGGATCAGGACGGTGGGGCGGACAAAGCCACCTGGAATGACTGTGGCAGCTCTAGCAGACTGGAAACTCAGTGGAGAGTTGATACTTCAGTCTTGAATTTCTTCCTTTCTGGGAAACCTCAGTTTTTGCTCCTAAGACCTTCAACTGATTTATGAGGCCTACCCACAGTCATTCTATCGGGGTAACCGGTCCTTTAAGTCACCTGATAGGGATGTGAACCACAATCTACAAATACCTTTACAGCAACACCTAGGTAAGTGTTTGCTTAAATAACTGGGGGCTAATGTCTAGCCAAATTGACACAGAAAAATAACCATCTCTCCCAAATCCTGGCTATTTGCTTCCCAGCAACTTGTGCTTCTATCTTTGTACTTGTCACATTGTGATGTGCTCCTTCAACTAGACTATAAGGTCAGGGAGGGCATTAAGCACATCATCTCTGTATTCCCCATAGTACCCACAATGACTGGTGGCCGGTACTAAACAGGTGTTTGATAAACGTCTGAATGAAAGCGTGATATCCGACATCATTCACCTGGTCTCCTTCCAGGATATCTGACACGTGTAGGAAATGCAATGAATTCACTACCCGCAGAATCATTTTCTACCCTAGCATAGGCTTTTGTTCTCCAGCTGAAATGATCCTAAACACTCTGAAAATTCTGGGGTTTTTTTTTGTTCTGTTCTGTTTTGTTTTGTTTTCCTTTTCCCCTTCTGTTCAAAGACTTGATGATCCTTTTTTGTTCCCTCTCGGGTTTTTCCCCCCCAAATTTAACCATACCTTGCCATTTGCTGGTGCTTTTAAAAAGCTGGCTAATGGTTACTGCAGTGAGAGAGTAACTCATAGTTTATGCCTGTGTAGTGCTTCCTTTTTCCCACACTCATGGGTTGAAGGACTCACCACCAACCCCAAATGCTGAAACGCCGTTTCCCCTTCTTTATCAGTTCATAAGCAGCAGCTGTCCTCCGTATTTCCTTTTGCATTATTCTCACATTAAGCACACATGTACGTAGAGTGTCAGGAGGGAAGGTGGGTGGATTTACTTTACAGAGACATTAAAACAAGAGTTTAAAAACAAAAGTAAATTTCCAATTGTAACATTAGCAGGAACCACGCCACCAAGCCAGCCTCAGCCTCACAAATAATTTGAAAGCACCAAGAAGCCAGTCCCACACCCTGACCCAGCTCTGCTTTGCACTGCAGCCCCTCCACAGTCCCCTCAAATAAGTACTCCTACCCTTTAAGAGTCTTCTTATGCCAAACGAATACTTACTCACGTCTTTGAAGTAAGAGTCAAAAAGGGAAGTAGACTAGTTTGTGTATCATTGCAACTGGGGAACAAGGAAATGGGATGTTTTATCCTGTTTAATTGTATGCCCGCATTACTCAATACGTATAAGTCCCATCAAAAGTGTAACAGAAAGAATAGGTAGACTCGATTTCTTTCGTGGTGCAGGATTACTCCGCAGCCCTGAACTTTATTTTAACAGATAGGGAAACCTGAAATATATAATAAAAAGCTTTAGGTTCCCCAAATTCTCTACTGCCCTCACTCCAGTGCTTGCATAGCAGCCGTTCCGAAATATACAGGACTTCACTTTTATGTTTATTTTGCTTTCTGATTATGGCATACTTAAAATACCATAGTAAAAAAAAAAAAATGAGCATGCCACTGTCCTTTCCATAATCCAGTCGGACCTGGAATTTTGGAATCAAAGTGACTTCTGTGGTATCCTGACTCTACCACTTCTGAGTTCGAGGAAGCCCCTTTGTCTCTCTGGCCAGCAGTTTCCTCATCTACAAAACTGATAATACTCTGAACTCACAAGAGATTCTTGTAAGAATTAAAGTGAAACAACATGTATATGTTTAACACTGTAGGGCCTCAAAAGAATTTTATCCTTTCCCATGCTTGACCCAACCATATGAACCTGGCCAAGCAAGACCACCAACAAATTCCAACTCTATAATGGATCTTGCCATTTATTTTATCTTCTGGATAACACAACTGCACAGGTCTAAGATGAAGAAAAATGAATCATGTGTGGAATGCCTACTAGGTGCCAACAGAACTCTGTGGATATAGCGAGGTCAATGCCTTCATTAGGTTTATGGTCTAGAGAAGTGTTGAACAAACACAAAATTAAAACTCAATAAGTGCAATAAAGAGCAGGTACAGGGTACCATGACTGTACCTCATGTTGGATGGTCAGGGAAGTCCTGGCTAAAGAGTGACACTAAAATTGGGCCCTGGAGATGAGCGAGGGTGGAGACATTCTACCTAAGGAAAGAGCTTCCTCAGGGGAAGGGATAGCATAGAGAAACCCTGTGGCGGGGAGAAGCTTCGAGAATTTGGGGAGCTCAGATAGTAGACAGTGATCAAGCTGGAGAGGCAGGCAAAGACCAGGTCATGTGGCACCTGGATTTTAATTAATGAATTTTCAGCAGAGGGCTAACCTCATCAGATGGCATTTTAAAGGAATCACTCAGGTTTCTATGTGGAGAACAGACAAGAATTGAACAAAAATGTACACATATAGACAGTGAATTTAGATGGTATTGCTTTAGTGCAGGTGAGAGATTTATGGTGACTTCAAAGAGTTGAGAGGTGGCAGTACATCAACAGGCCTCTGTGATCTATTGGGTGTGGGGAGTGGATAGGAGGGAGAGGGCGGGCATTTCCCTAGAGGTTCTGGTTGACTGCAAACTCAGGGTGTGGGGGTGACAGTGAGTACCTCATTGAAATGCTTGCCTGGTGTGGCCCCTCTGAGGGCACTTACTTTCCCCTCTCACAGCTTGTGGGCCTCATCCCTGATTGTACATACAGCCAACACAGTCATGATTCCTCAGTCTCTCAGTTGGTTCAAGCATGGGCTTGTGAACCATTCAGCCAATGAAATCTATGCCGGAGTTTCTGGGAGAAGAGATTTGCATGCTGTGCCACTGATCTTGAACCTGAAAGCCCTGGAGGCTTTTATGCCAATAACAGAGGACAAGCTACTGGGGAATGAAGCCAATATAGAGCAGACAAAACCAAGTACCAGGTCCAGGTGACAACCTGTATCAAGCTACACGGTAAGCTACACACATTTTCTTTCTGGACAAGCTAATTTGTGTTGAGATTTCTCATAGTAGAAATCAAGAGTCCTAATCAAACACTGGGATAAAAAATTGGAAAAAGTGAGAAATAATTTACCTAAATGGGAGTCTTTAAGTTGACCCACAATGATTCCTGCCTCCTGGTAGTGACGTCCTTGTGTTACTCCCTTGTGGACTGCTAATGAACAGAATACAGTACACGTGATGGGATGTCCCATGACTAGATTATAAGAAGACCTTGGCTTTCTTCTCGTGTGCTCTCTCTCATTACCTCTTGGATCTCCCCCTCTGCTGGAAAGCAGCTGCCATGTTGTAAGGCAGCGCTGAAAAGAGGCTCATTTGAGTAAGCCTGGGAGTGAATCTCCTGGGGTCTTCCAACAGCCGTGTAAGAGGGTGTATAAGCAGATCCTTCCCCAGTTGAGCCATGAGATGATCATCATAGTCTCAGACGATGCCTTGAGCATAGTCTTTTGAAAGACCCTGGGGCAGAATCACCCAAGTAAGCTCCTCTGGGATTCTTGAGCCTCAGAAACTGAGATCAAACAAGGTTCCCGTTTTCAGCTGCTACGTTTTGGGGGCAATTTGCCATGTAGCAATAGGTAATAAATACAACTTCCAAGAGTTAAATTTCAAGCAAGTTGATAAAGTCATTCAGACCCAAGTTACGCAAATTACTTTAAGAAGGTAATTCTTCAAAGGACAAAAGTCACTCATTTTGAAATATTCATATCTTTAAAGTTAAAATGTGTCAATCAGAAGGGAAGTTGGACATGATTGTAAGAAGAGAAGAGGAAGAGAAGAGGTGGATGTCAGCAGTGCCCATCCAAGCATAGTCTAGAGTAATGGGTCTCAAACTTGAGTGTGCATCAGAATTACCTAGAGGGTTTGTAGGACACAGATCGCTGAGCCCACCCCCAGAGTTTCTGATGTATCATGTCGGAGGGTGGGGCTGAGAACCGGCACAAATAACAAGTTTCCAGGTGATGCTGACGCTGTAGTATAGAGAGCACACTTTGAGAATCCTGGATGAAAAAAGCGAAAAAGGATTTGAGTCCACTCTGCTCTGATAGCTCACAGTTACAAAGGCTGGTTCTGCACTGGTGAGCAACTGGGATAGTGGACAACTCAGGTCCCCTGCCAACTAAGCTGGCTAATCATGGCAGACACTGGCACATATCACTATTCACCCTCAATCTCAAAGGTGAACAGTTCAAGAGTTCTATTTACATCACCACCCACATGAGTTAAGTCATTTTTGGTACAAGAAATAGATTTCTTCACTCATTCAAGTAGGATTTATTAGGCACCTTTTGTGTACACTTGGGGTATATAGTGGCAAAGAAGATACACCAAATTTTTGTAATCATGGAGTTAAAATAAAGAAAGAATGACATGAGTAAAACTATGTCTATGTCTGTTTAGTAAAACATCGCTGAGTTGCTGAGAAGGTTTTTGATTAAAGTACCTCACTTTGAAAAATGAAAAAATTTCATTTCGCCATAAAATTTTGCAAAATTCATCAAAATCGAGCAGTTCATTTTGTAAAAAAAAAAAAAAGTTAATGTCACTCCAAATATATATAACACTTAGCAATACCTTTTTAAAAATGATTTTGTATATTGCTAACTTTAAAATAAACACAGAAAAATATGAAGATACGATTTGTTAAATGTAAACAAGAATCTCTTTTAATGGTTTTTCTTAATCCTATGTGATTTCTTTTTAATTTTGAAATTAAAGTCAAAACACCTACTTTTTGCATGTAAACATGGGCGCTTTACTCAGTGCACACGCAAGGTTTTTTTTTTTTTAAATAAAACTAATATTCACATATAATTTTGCTCACTAGGGAATACGATAACAAATAAGGCATTGTTAAAATAAATCCTTATAAAATGATACTTTGTTATAATAGAGGGAACTCAGAAAACTTTAGAATTTACTTAGTTTACAGAGTAACCCGAGTATCAAAAACTGTCACTAGGAAATGAACATTTGTTGATATGTATCTACAAATGACTTTAATATTTTCCACCTCTAGCATCACAGGTAAATCCTCCACTGACAATGAATTCATTTGATAATTTTTAAGTCTGCCAATATTAGGCAAACTAATTATGTCAAATGTGATGCTTTGTATTAAAATCAACCATAAATCCAGAGATAATTAGAGCATTTTCAAATTTTTTGATGGCTTTCATTGCCTAATGAATTTTCAGCACATCCAGTACATTATTTAAAACTCATATTTGTTGTGAACATTTGCCAGTTCAGCATTTTGCCTTCACTCAAGGCCACAAATTCTGATAGCAATGAATATGGGTTTGTAAAGAAAAAAAAGGAATTTCTCTTCTAAAATGAAGTCACAAAACATAAAGGCAATAAAAAAAGCAAATAGAGACTGTGATTATTTGGACTCTCTCCTAAAGACATTTTTTGGTGTGTTCAATAACCAAAGAGCTTAATTTCACCGTACATATAGAATCTAGCCTTCCCTTACAACTTTTTTGTGTCTATGATTAAATGGGCACTTGCAAGCCTTGCCCACACCATCTGCTAAGTTTATGGAAGAACTGAGACAAAAATCCATGCATCACCCAGGGCGCGTTTGTTCTAGAAGAAAACCCTAAAATATAGGAGAGAAAGCGGAATTTGGAGGAATTTTTCAAATTTTGTTTAGATGGTTGTGTGATCTCTCCCAATTCCACAAAGTGATCGAGGCAGGACTACCACTACCAACACCTGTCCCCAGGAACGTTCACCAGTGGCCTCATCTCCACTGATCAGTCTATGCTCCATGACGCAGCAAGATGGATCTTTTAAAATAAAATCTGGATAAGCTGTATGCCTGATTAAAAGCATACATAACCTTTGCATTGCTGTCAGGATAGAGACCAATATGCTAAGGGCCCTGAATGTCCTTGTCCTGTCAATACAAACGGGAACGACAAGGACAACAGGAATCATAACGATAAGTAACATCTGTCGAGACAAGTGCCAGCCATTCTGTTAAGACTATTTCATTTACTATCTCATTTACTATCTCATGTAATCCTCGTAATAATGATGTGAGGTCAGTACTGTTATTATCCTTAAACAAGTTAAATAACTTTCCCCAAGGAAACACAGCTAGTAAGTCAATAGTTCCTACATAAAGGGTCTGCTTTGCCAGGTTCCACAATTCCCTCTCTGTGGTTTACAGTTTCTTGAATACACCCTACTCCTTTCCCAGGAGCCTTCAGTGTTTTCAGTCTAGCCTATGTTTGTTCACAACCCTCATCACTAGAAGGAACTTGTACCCATCTTTCAGACCTCAGCGAAAACACAGCTTCCTCAGAAAAGACCCCATATTCTCCTAACTTCCTAACAAGATCAGGCCACCATCCCCACATACATTCCCACCACATTCCACATTCTCCCTTCATCATCCTGGTCACGATTGTTATTGAATGACTTGATCAAATCATTATCTAATAATGGCCTGTATTACTTTCCTGGGGCTGCTGTAATGAAATACCAAGCACTTGGGTGGCTAAAAACACCAGAAACATATGGTCTCCGTTCTGGAGGCTAGAAGCCAGAAATCAAGGTGTCAGCGGGGCCACGTTCTCCCTGACATCTCTAGGGGAGGATGCTTCCTTGTGGCTTCCAGCTTCTGGTGTTTGCCAGCAGTCCTTGGCATCCCCTTGGCTGGTAGATACATCAGCCCAGTGCCATGGCAATCTTTTGCCTGTGTCTTCACATTGCTTTCCTCTATTTATGTCTGTCTATCTCTGAGTTCCCAATTTTCCCCCCTTTTTAAGGCCACACGGTCACACTGTCCAGAGGCCCAACCTAACGACCTCATTTTAACTTGATTACTCTGTAGACACCCCATAAGGTAAATTCTAAGGTACTGGGGTTAGTCTTCAGTATACCTTTTGGATGGGAACATCAAAAACTCATAATATCACCTAAGACAGCGGTCCCCAACCTCTTTGGCACCAGGGCACCAGTCTGCTCCTCTATGTGAAATCTAACGGCCGACGATCTGAGTGGAGCCGAGGTGGTGAATTTCAGTGCTGGGGCAGCAGCTGCAGATACAGGTGAAGCTTCGCTCACCTGCCACTCACCTCCTGCTGTACAGCCTGTTTCCTAAGAGGCCACAGACCATAAGGCCCCAAGGGTTGGAGACCCCTGGCCTAAGAGATTAAAACAAGTTCCAAGAGGGAAGATACCATGCCATTTTGTTTCTCAGCCACATCTTACACATAGCAGACACAAAATCCATGTTTATTAAATGAATGAAAGCCCATCTCAAGAGGTATTATTGAAAAAATCCCGCAGTTAATCAGTAACATACACACATGAAATGGGCCCAGTGAACTTGAGGAGATATTCTAATCAGCGTTAGTCTATTACTGCCATGAAAGAACACAAATCTGATTTTTCACAGGACGTCAGATATCCGAATTGTTTTAGAAGTCACTCTTCCATTTCAAAATAGGAGCAACTCAATGTTGATGCAATAATACATGTCTGCAGGCTGAACACGGTCCCAAAGCCCCATAATTACAGACTATGGGTTAAGGTAACATCAGAAGCCCTGTGATGTCACATCTACAATTAAATGCAATGGTTCTGTTTTCTGGGCTATAGTAAGTATGGAAACATTTCACTTCGATTGCAGTCATGAACCCCCAGCACTAGGTGAAGAGGCTGAAGCAATTCTCTCAGGCACAAAATGTAAAGGGTGGTCAAAAACACAATAATCAAGGTAAGTATTTTAATGCAATATTTTAAAAATCAATATTAATGCAAAAAAGTTCAAAATTTGAGATCTAGACAGAATCCAATCCTGCACTTGCACGAGGTAGCCTCATCCACTTCACCCTATTGCTAGCCCTGCTGCCCTATTTCACAAATACTGAGCTACCTTCCCTGCTAGATCACACGTGGGGACTCTCTTCTATTGCATCAGCTCCCCTTCCCTGGAGGTCCAGCTACAGAAGATGCAATCCCTCACCCATCGAAATTCTATGCCCAAACATGCATTGCACAGCAAATTTAATGAATTAACTTACACTTCCTGTGGATTCTCCAGTTCATCTCCCTTCTTCGAAAGAATGAATCTATGATACTGTCATTTTTTGGCCCCTAACGGTGCTACTCACTTCTGATGGAGTGACCTTAATTATACTTTTCCCAGGCTTCAGCTTAATATCTGTTTACTTCTGTCACACTACCACACTGCTAGATGCTTCAGATGAGAATCTAGCTCTTACCCTGCAATAGCTTGCTATTAGAGCCCAACAGATGCAGGTTAGTTACCACGGAATGCTCTCATATTGGTTCAGCTTTCAGCTTGGAAATCATATCTATGGTATTTTAAAGCTAGATGTTACAGAAGGCACTTTCAACCTTGCCTAAGCAGCCTCGGAAAATACAGACTTTCTCATCCATCATCATCACAAACCCCTCCATGAGATAATTAATGTTCACGATTATCTAATCATGACGGAGGGCAAATTGTTAACTCGGGATTGTCACAATCTCTACAAGCTTCTTTTGGACCTTGAGAGTCATAAGACATGTCAATATCGCACCAGGACTAACGGCCAATTATGCAAATATATCTATGAACTGCCAGAGCACCCATTGGGAAAACAAATGGAACCAGCATAGAAACTTCAACACTACATAATCCCTGAAACTGTAATTTGAATAAGAATGAAATAAGATGAGGAAAGTTCAGCTTGGCCCCAGTTCCTGTGAAATCTGCTTCTTCATACATTAGGGGATAAAAAATATAATTAGATAATGAATGTAATTTGATCAGACAGTTGCTGGATCATATATGCTGATAATATTCTTCTGTGAAACTTTCCCTGTTCTTTACGCCTGATCACAATCGCCACGTGTCCTGATATCCACTCACAGCACCTTCTCCACCTGGGTATATTTGTCTATACATCTGGCTTCCTCTACCAGACTAACAGCTCTCTAAGGGCAGGTACTTTGTCTGAATTCTTTTTGATTTCTTAGTAGGGATTCAAATGTGTTTTTGAATTAATATGAATAAAAGATCACCACTATTACAACACACACAAAATCACCAACTCTTCTGACCTTCAAAGAAAGATTTCATGGTGACGGTGACATTTATCATCAAAAAACATTTAATTCACATCAAGATATTTTTGGTACATTGAAAGTCACCGTATTTCTTCCAGCCCCTTTATTAACCCAAGTCATTCAATTATCACACAGATTCTCAGACTATGCAGACTATGAAATGCAGCATAGTCCACTGGTGAAGACTGCAAGCTGCCTTGATTCAAATCTAAGCTAGCCACTTATTAGCTGTGCCTTGTTTCCTTGCCTGTGAGATGCGGATGAAAAGCATCTCAACCTCACCTTGTTAATGAGACCTCAACAAGTTAATAACTTGAAAACTGGTTATAACAGTGTTGGAAATATTAGTCACTATTAATGCTATTTTTTCCCATTGATAGCACTGAATCATGAAGGGAAGGAAGTCAAGTCTAACATGAGAAGTGAAACAAAAAGGAAGAAGCCTATTATCTTCTAGATCTTGTCCCAGCAAATAAGGAAACTGGTTTTCAGGAGCCAGATCAGTAATTGGGATTCAGGAAGAAATTAGGTAATCAAAGCTGCGAAGCAAGGAGTTAAATTCCAACCTTTCTGTTTTAGAAAAGAAAAGAAAAAGAAAAAAAAAAACCCCGGCAAGTTAGGCAGCTTCTTTCTAGGGCAGGGAGCCTTTCCCAGAGTCAGTGATGTAGAAGTCTTTTCCCAGGATGCAGCCGACAAAGGATGGATAAGTGGGGTCCAATCAGGTCAGAAAAGGAGACAGCTGGGTTTGCAAGGCTACAGTGGGAGCCCAGAAGCAGACCTAACGGTCAGCTCTCACCATTATGCATGTGCCGTTGCCACTTTCTCTACCTTGCACATACGTAGACCTCCCTTTGGCTGTGGCCCCAACATTTTGGACTGTTGCTATCTGAAACTGTCCCTTAAATTGTGTTGACTTTGCTTTCTATCTCCTTAGCATCCCTGCCTGCTTTAAATGCTTTGGTGTTTGCTTGATTCCCCCCCCTTTTATTGTTATCAATTTCATTTTCTGGACACCCATAAAACTCTTCTTTTCCACAAACAGAGTTTTAGTTAAAGTAAAACTTCTGTACCCCAAATAGTTGGTTGTTAAGGGGACCAGTGTATGCAAGTAACATAGAAATACAATAAGGGAACCCAGGAACGGAGTTTTCTACTGAGCCAACAGGTGTAATGCATATTTACTACTGTAACTCAGATATTGTATCTCTCTTTGCCGATTTATCAAAGATCTCTCTTATTCCTATCACCCCAGTATCACACTATGCTCATTTTCATTACAACGGCGATGTCAAATATTTACTGTTCTATTTTTAACAATTACTAATGGAAATCTGTTAGAATTATTGCTGACCAAGTTCAGTTATGAATAGCATAAACTGCCTTTTTTCCCCTATTTTTATAACTACCCCAACAGGGGAAGGCTAAGTCTCATGGTGGTTTCTCTTTGGATGAAAATTGGGTAGGAAAAGACTTAACTGTTTTCCATTAATATTTTCTCAAGAAAGGGAACCAATGTGTGTATTGTTCAGATTCAATGCCTTGCCATCCTTCTTGGTAATTAACTATAGTGTTTCTTTGGCCTGAAATGATGGACGTCATTTGCATCATTTGCATCCATAGCATTATACTGTTCATAAACCGTGCCTGCATATTTTGAGCAGTATAGATTTTAACTCCAGGTGTCTTCCCTGCTGCCCTTGGCCCCAAAATACTGAGTTTAAGGATTAAGTACTCCTTTCATTTGATCCCATAACATACGCTAGATGTTCAATAAAAATTGAACCATTGTTATTGTTTATATAGGACTATCCTGAAAACTCCAGAGACTGGGGATAAAAATTTGAAAACCAGACAGCTCTCTCTATACAGATTTGATTACCTACCTGGGAAGACAACATTTTCATGAAGAAAAAAAAAAAAAAAGAATCATAAAGACAGACATGGAAGGGACCACAAAGGAAACATCTGCTAAGGCAAATAATAAATATTTGTTTAGAGAAATCAAATGGGAGCATTGGCCACTTATATTTTGAGGACTTCTCTTTGAGAACATATCATTACCAATTTGTATGAAATATTCAATATGAAAGGAATTTTTTAAATTCAGTTCGTGATGATGTTTCTCTCATTAATCTGGTCTAGATTTCCTCAACATTTGTCTAGTAAAGACATCATCACAGAGTCAACCATTCTCCTTGCAACTATTATGTGTAACATGATGCTGACTACCACATTCTATTGTGGATATTTGTCACATCTCTCTTTCCCTCTTGCTGGGGTCCTTTAGGGCAGGGAGCGTGTCACCCTCGTATTTGCGTCTCCAATGCCTCACACATAGTAGAATCTTAATAAAAGTTTGTCGAAATGAACTCAAGTATTTCGGCAACCTCAGAGGCTTTTTAAAATTTACATAAATTTTAGAAATTATTAATTACTAAATAGTCCACAAGAATAGAAAATAGCATAAACCCGGATTTTAATATATGTGCTGCTTAAGCAAGCAAATTTGGATTTTAAAAGTACTAACCTTTTCCCATATATACTTCAGATACCTTTTTCTCCATTTTTGAGGAAAAACAGATTATAACTGTAGTCCCAATTCACCCAGCCTACCCCGTTTCTTTCTTCTTTCTCCTGCCCTCAAAATAACCACTCTCTTGAGGTCATGTTCATCTTTCTTGTGAATGTAAATGTTACCTTTCCAATGTAAATATATAAAAATACATTTTAAAATTTATACAAATGCTATCATATGAATTCTTTTCAACTAGCTTTTTTTAAATTCATAAATTATATTGCCAAGATCTATCCATGTTGAGATGCACAAAGCTTTTTAAGAACAATTCATATTCCCTGATCAAATTTAGCATAAAACAATCTTTATTATCTAAAACCTTAAGTTATAAAAATGAAAGAAGGTCCTATGAATGAGGCAAAGAGAGAGGAGCAGAGTCTCTTTCATGCCTTTCACCCTGTCAGACTACCTTAACCAGCCCTCTCTACTACCCATCGCATCGAGGCAAAAAATCCTGAGTAAAGAGCAGGGTTTAGAAATGACAGGCAAGGCTTGAACTGTGTGCACTAACCCAAGATTCCCACCCCAAAACAATCCAGCAATCAAGTTCACTCTCCGTTTAGACCACCGGCAAGGAAAGAAGGTGGGAATTTCTCCTTTGAAATTTCAGAAGAGACATCTTTCCTCTCAACTTTTCTTCCAAAGACGTATAACCTTTAACAGCCAGACCAGCTCAGAACATGGGTTGCTAATGTAAGCTGTCCAATTTTTTTTCATCAAATAAGAATGTAAAGTATTTGTGAAAACAAACCATGACTTAGAAGAATACACTTGCTAGTTAATTACACGTAAAGTTTCCCAAAAGCATTTGTCTAAAGAAAAGTCCCTTTCATCATTTGGCTTCTGGGTACCTAAGTTCTCATTTAATGAGAAACTGAAACATTAAGCCATCAGTTATCTCTAGCCAGATAACTACTGCTAAGGAAAGAATTTTGGTTTTGAGGCCCTAAGAGTTTCAATAGATACAGCGTGTGTATCGCAGAACCTGGCTTGGTTAGAGGGTTTATCTTGGGCTTCTTCAGATTAGGAGCACCTCGAAAACTCTTTTTCCATTTTCAAAGGCTGTTATACAAAATTTTAAAAAAACACTTGCGTAAACTATTTCGACGTCTCTATAGGCAGAAAACAAAGCCTTGATAAGGCAGAGTCTAATCCCCAATTTAAAACTACTTAAAGTGGCATATTGCAATACCTGCACATTTATAATCCCTTATCACTTTTCATTTCCAAAGTTCCCTCAAATCAAATAATAACGCAACCTGTATGCTAAAAACACAGCTATATATTTAAACGCTCTACCGCACCGCTGCACGACGCACAAGCATAAGAAATAAGAAGGGCATATGGGGGGCAAGCCATAGCAGGAAGAGGAAGTGAGACCTTTACTCTTTGCAACTGCAAAGGAATTTAAGTACGAGTAATACAATTACCAGAGATGGACTTCAGCTCAGACACTTGAATGTTAAACAACCCAGCCTTCGATGAAGATGCAGTTCAGCCTTGATGTTCAAGAGAAACAAAGAGAAGCCTCTGTTTCCAGCTCCTGGAAGACCAGACTCAGCAGTAGTTTTGCCTCTACTTCCCTGACCCAGTTTCCAGCTGTACCTGTAGCAAACCTTGGCTTTCCCAGCAATCGTTGCTTTATAGAGCAGCTGGGTATCCAAGCAGTGCCCGGTGAGCTCCCAGGAAAATACTGAGCAAGTCCAAGCCTGTTGGAATCACCCAGGGGAGCACACGCTGCTCTCGACATTGGATTCTGCGCCTCATCCCCAAGATGATGTAGCCAAACATCCCAAGTCTAGGACTTGGGCAGTTTCTGAAGTCTAAACTATGTGAAATAATTTATATTCTTTGGTTGCATTCATATTAAATACACACACACACACACACACACACACACACACACACACACTGAGGCAATTATCCATAGCACAAAAAAAGCTTTTAAAAATACAAAATTGACACACTTTCTCAGATATTTCAGGTAGAGGGGGTATTTCAACTTGAGTGATTCACATAGAAACTCACTTCTCTAATTTTCTTTGCATGAGCACATGTGAATCTACATAGCTTACTTAGATTATAACAAAAAAATGCTAATGACCTGGTAGATAGATAACCACTTTTTTTCTCAGTCACGTCACCCCCACAGCATGGTCCTTTTTTCCTGCTTTAGAATGCTACGCAAGCAGATGCCTCCATCGGTCCTTCCCGGGTACATTGAATGGGCCTCTTGCCGCTCTGGTCACCTTTAAGCTCTCACTTTTACAGATCTCGCCAGCTGCTAATTTGGTGTTCCTCTGAAAATATTGTAAAGGGAGACTCTTTCTAGGGGCTCTGTGTTTTTGTGTTCCTTCTCCATTTCCATTTGGCATTCTATCCCTCAGGTTTCTAATGCCTCTGAGGACTCTCAGGCAATATAAGTCCAGTAGGCAAGGGAAGGCTGACGTATTGTGCATTATATGTTTCCTCTATTCTCCTCCCAATCAAGTGACCTGGCCTGCCTGTCATTCTTTCAGTGGATCTTGAGTAAGAGATGACTAGTTGACATGGTATATTAACTTACGACGAGGTACTTTTTGGGGGGTAACATGGGTGCATTCAAAGGAAGCTTTCACTTTGCAGGCCAGCGAGGACTGGCATGAAATATTCAAAGAGGTGTGAAGCAACAACCAACAACCAGGATGACTCTACCAGCGAAGCGATCGTTTAGAATCAAAGGACAGATAAAGAGCTTCCCAGACAAGGAAAAGCTAAAGGAGTTCACTACTAAACCAGAAATATTAAAGAGAAATATTACGAGAAATATTAAAGGCACTTCTTTAAGAAGAAGGGGAAAACAGATCAAAATGTAAATAAGAAAATGGCCATAACTACATATCTATCAACAATTACTTTAACTGTAAATATATTAAATACGCCAATCAAAAGACATGGGGTGGCTGAATGGATTAGCAAACAAGACCCTTAACATATGCCGCCTGTAAGAGACGCATCTCAGATTGAAAGACACACACAGACTGAAAGGAAAGGGAGAGAAAAAAATATTTCCGGAAAATGGAATCAAAAGAAAGCTAGGGAAGCAAAACTAACATCAGACAGAATAAACTTTAAAAGGAAGGCTACAGCAAGAGACAGAGAAGGACTCGGTAATTTCACTTTTGGGTATTTATCCAAAGAAACCTAAAACATCGCTTCGAAGGGACATGTGCACCCATATGTTCACTGTAGTGTTGTTTACAATGGCCAAGAGGGGGAAGCAACCTGGGTGTCCATCAGTGGATGAATGGATAAGGAAGAGGTGGTACATATATACAGGGACTATCACTCGGCCACAAAGAAAGAAAACTTAAAAAAGAATGAAATCTTACCATCTGCAACAACACGGACGGACCTAGAGGGTACTGTGCTGAGTGAGTCAGAGAAACATGAACGCCATATGATCTCACTGACATGTGGAATCTAAAGAACTAAATAAACAAACAAACGAAACAGAAGCAAACTCATAGATACAGAGAACATTTTGATGGTTGCCAGATGGGAGGGTTTTGGGGAGGGTGGGTGAAAAAAATTGAAGGATTATGAAGTACACATGGGTAGTAACAAAATAGTCATTAGGATGTAAATTGTAGCATAAGAAATACTGTCAATAATACTGTAATAACTATGTATAGTGTCAGATGGATGCTAGATTTATCGGGGTGATAACTTTGTAAGTTATATTATTGTCTAATCACTATGCTGTACACCTGCAACTAATATAATAGTATCTGTAAATTGTAATTGAAAAATAGAAAATTATTTTAAAAAGGAAGCTTTCAATAGAGTTTAAGGGTGAAAATTTCAGTCATTATTCCAAGTTGATAAAGTAACAATCATCCGCAAAGACGATTTTTAAAGCCTTTCAAATTTTAAAACATATAGCAACGAGTTAGAGTTTACAGAACTGGTTCAAACGTCTAGTAATTGCTCATGAAGAAAAGTCTCGCCGATACTAACAAAGCGAAGGGAACACAGCTCAAATGAAAGCGTCCGTCTACTTTTAAGATAGTTTCAAGAAACACTCCATTCCTTTACCTGGCTCCCAGAGTGCCGGCAGGAGGCTTAAGTCACCTCCCTAGAGTGAGGATTAGGGATTTCTTTCTGTGGAGAACCTGACAGCACCAGAAGAAAAGTGTGTAGCTCACTGTCTACCTGGTCCCTACAGTGAGGCTGCTTTTCAGAAACCACTCCACAAGGTCCCCCACTACTCACACACATTGCTAGTAATTCTCAGAAATATCAATGGACCACCTGGGACCATCAAACATAAGAGGAAATCCTTTAACCCCAAAAAGATTGAAACAATAGAAAACTGAAAATCTCAGGTAAAGGCGATCCAGAGACTGAACAAACTTTTCAGAACAACTGTGCTAAGGGAAGTTACTAGGTATGGTGGTTGATGTGTTAGTTAGCTCCATGGTGGTGATCATTTCACAATACATACACGTATAAAATCAACACTCTGTATATCAAATACATGTAATTTTCATTTGTCATTTGTACTTGAATAAAGCTGGGGGAAAAAGAAATAAACCTATCTTAAGTAAAAGTTCAATAAAATAAATTAACACTAAAAAAAGTAGATTTTCACAAAATAAGAACAGGAGGTTATAAAAAAGAAACCTTTGAAGAACAAAAAGAGAACTCCTGAAAATCAAAATTTTGGTAACAGAAATAAAAAATTACAGAAATGTTTAAGCAGATACCTTTGAGGATATTGCCCCAAAAGTATTAGAAAATACACAAAAAATAGAAAATAGGACAGAAAACATAACATAGAGAATTAATTCAGGAGTTCTAGTGTTAAAATAGTACTAGTTCTAGGAAGAAGAGAATATACAAATTTTTAAGAGAGATATTTTTCAAATAAATAATATAAGAAAATTTTCCAGAACTGAAGACCAAAATTCACCAAACTAAAAAAAAAACTCAGAGGATATAGCTCAACAACAACAAAAAAACCTAGAAACTTTAAGAACAGTGGAAATAAAAAGATCCATAAAACTTTAAGAGAAAAAATAGGTCATATACAATAAATCAGGATGCAGAATGATACTGAACTTTAAATACTATCTCCAGAATTTAAAGACAATTTAGTAATAATTTCAAATTTCTGACTGAAAATGATGTTCAAATGAGAATTCCATATCTAGCCAAACTAACAATATGCCAGTATAGAACAGTTACTTTCAGCCATGCAAGTTCTCAAAATATCTATCTCCTATGCTGAGGTGACATTCAAAACATTTAGAAACCAGCATGGCATGATATGACCCTTCCCAACAAGTCAGAAGACCAACATCAGAATGCACATCCATTTTTAACATGTGGGCGTAATGTGGACTCTACCCAGATTCCATGAACTCTTTCTCAGCAGCTGTGGGGGCATATGCTCCAACAAAGCTAAGAAATAGAATTTAAAAATTGGGGTACAGGATATAGAATTGAGGCAAAAACAGGATACAGGTTATAGAAGTGAGGCAAAAGCAATTCACGGAAAGATGGTAAAGGACATCAGGCATCAGACAGGGTTGGAGAGCAAATGGTCTGATGCAGAGCCAGTGTACCAAAGGCTAGAGAAATATCTGCAAATAAAAAATGAACTTGACGGATTTCCTCATGGGTGATGCACTTACAAAAGGTTTATTCTTCTGTCAGGGACTTGAGAAAAAAACAGTTATAGATACATGGGAAACTAAGCAATTTAAAAAAAAATAAGCAATTATTAATTCCAGGGAAAAGACAAGTAACACTAGAAAAGAAATATAGCTACATTTCCTACATGGGTCACATTGAACCCTATTTTTTAATCATAATAATGTAAACTTTGACTGTTGACTTAACCAATAATTGTGGTATAACCTCCCTGTACCTGTTCTCTCCCTAACTCAGATAACAAATTCCACAAATTCTAACTCAAAGTTTCAAAAGCCACCCTTCCTTTTCCATCCCACCACTTAACTGGAGGCAGGTGACTCCAGCTGAGGGACCGGCCCGCGGGTCCCATCAGGTTGAGCCCAGGGGCGGACACTGGAACACTACTGGGCGTGGGAGACTGAAAGCTCATTAAGCCAAAACAAAAAAAAATGAAGCTGGGAAGAGTAATTAGGACAATGAAGAAAAATTACCCAAAGAATTATGTTATTGAGGACAATAATGAAAGCAAAGAGACAGTATGGCAAATCGGTCAAAAAAGACTAAATCAAGTTCCTGTCACTTATTTGCTTTGTGACCACTTTGTTCTTTCCTTTTTTTTTTTTTTTTTTTTTTTTACTTCCTGAAATGGAGACAATATTACTACTTTCCTCACAGGGCTGTCATGAGAATTATAGCATTTGTAACAGGTAAAGGGTTTACAGTTGTATCTGGCATATGGTAAGAGCTCAGGAGACAGTAGTTAGTATTATTTGCAGTTACTCTCTGAGGAGATAGGAAAAGTAACTTTCAAATGCTCAGGACACATTAAATGGAAAATCCAAAATGCCGGCATGCACGGACATGTGGATGGAGACTGGTTAAGCAAGATGAACATGTTACCTCATCATTTTTCACCTGAATTACCACAGCAGTCTCTCCTTCGGTGCCCTTGCCTCTACTGTATCTCTTTCTAATCTTTTCTCCCTGTTGTGGTCAGAATGGAATCCTGCTGAAAAACCTTCCAGTGGCTTCCCACAGCCTTCGGGATAATATTCAAGCCACTGGCAAGAAAGTGAAGTCTCTTCAGTTGTATGTTTCTCCAGTTTCATGTTCTGCCTTGCTGCCACATGTCATGACCCTGGTCCCCAGCCTTACTACTGCTGTGTTCCTCCAAACAGGCCAAGGTCGCCAATGCTTCGATCCATTTGCTCTTTCACCCATTTTCATCTGGCTAACTTCCACTCATCTCTCAGAACTCCTTCCAAGGTGTAGCATTATCTTCTCTTGCGTTTCTTCTCTCGCAGGAACTGTGCTGGACTTCTTCTAGCACCCAGTTCGTCCTTTTGTTTGTTAGGAGGTTTGCGATTACTGGTACAATCTTCCTACCAGTAATTAGTCTGTTCAGTTTTTTTTTTTTTATTTCTTCATGATGCAGTCTTGGTAGGTTGTATGTTTCTAGAATTTACCCATTTCTTTTACATTGCCCAATTTGTTGAGGCACCTTTTGAAATTCCTATCTGACTGTATTGTATTCATTGATTTTTCAGGTACACTCATCTGTTTTTGAAATCTGGGTCTATATATGTCACTTCCTGCATCCCAAAATTTCTGACCAATGCCCAAATTGTAATAAGTATTTGAAGAGTGAATAAATGAATTTGGGATCAGTAAAATTTGTTTTAAAAATACCAAAAGATTTAAAAGAAGTTCTTTGGTTTAAAGAAGCTTCTGTGACCTTATTTGCACAATTGCCTAACCAACTATTACTTAATAGTGCTAAATTAAACTTCAGCCCATTCCACATCTAATTATCGTGAATACTGGTTTAACAATTTTATTATATATTTCTGGCTTAGGGTGCTTGTAGATTCTCTGTTTGTCCTATCTTCCTCCTTAGAATTGCCATTTGAATTTTAATACCATAATCATTTTCTCAGTGTGTTCCAACTACATGTAAACACCCAGTGATGTAGAATGGCTAAGGTATTATCCACACGGCTCAACAAGTTTGGCTCATGAGCTGACCACGTGTCATGTTTTTATCCCAAGGGTTTAAACTGATCTTAAGTGGTACCTTGCTTAGATAATTAACTCTGTCAGAGACCTGTGTAGTATTTAATGAAAGCCATGTATTGGCTAGAACAGAAAAAAGAGAATGTTACCATCAAAATCATAATATTGTGTTGAAAAAATTTAGCATCTATTATTATACTGTAAAATTACTTCAAACTGTCTTCTAATTTATTAATAATTTTTAGAGTTAAAAAAATCAGTGTTTAATTAAATCTAACATTTCAAGATGATTTCCTTTTAACAATAAAGCAAATACTAATAATTCCTTCTTTATCCAGCCTACCCTTGACTACTCCCTAAAAAATTTCTTTCAAGGAAAGAGACTGAGCCAGTCAGTGCATCAAGTTTAACCTCAATAGTCAAAACTAATCACAAATGCAACATTTTTTATTAGAGAAAAAGAGTACTTCTGGGATATTTTGAAAGAAATTCACTGCCCTTTTAAATACATTTAATTATCCAAGTTAACTCAAAATATTTTTACAAAAGGCCCCAAGAGTTAGTGCTAGTGAATTAATTTTTAATCCTCAAGACTATTTGCATATTTGACAATCATAATTTTTTTAAAGCTGCATGAATAATTTTTGAATCACAAAAATCCCACACCAACAAAACACTGAAAAAGCTCATTCTCTGGATGTTTTTTTTTTTTTAACTTTTAATCATAGAAGCAGGCAATGTCATATTTCTAAATCAAAAAACAAAAATATAAAAGAACTTTTAACAAGAATGTTGAAATGTAACGTGAAAAATAAACTATATAAATATTGGAAGGTCTCACATATCTAACTAATTTCAAATTTTAAAGTCTGCCAAATCTCATTTCTTTTACATGGAAGCTTAAAGTAGATGCTTCAAAAACATTTAGTAATAAGCTAATGCCATCTTGTTTGAAGCTGATAATAGATGGTAACAGATGAATACATTAATACTAAACCTTCAGTTTCATATAAGCTAGTTAACAAGTTACTGATGTCTTGACTGATGGGCAATATACACAAAATTTTATATATATATACAGAATATATATATATATATATACATATATATATAAAAGAAAAGATGTTCTAATAAACTTATTGTTCATCATAGCTCTGTGGTCAAATACATCATAATACATAGGTATTGTTGAATGCTACATACACCTTAAAAACTGTTTTTTTAAAGATATTCTAATGGCATGGAAAATGTTCTCAATGTGATTAAATGAATATTTAAAGTACTTGGAAATTGAGCATAGTAAATAGCACATGATATACAAATTAGCTATACTATAATATGAACTTTAAAAAATATTTAAAAAGAACATACAACATGCTAGCAATTTTGTTGATTAGAAGTTCATTTCTATTAAGAAATGGTTGTATCATCTAAATGTTTCTAATGCTCATGTCTCTTGTAATCAGAAAACCTATTTTAGAACTAGATATGTAAGCATAGTCTTCCAGTTGCATACTCATATATTCTTAAACTGAATATTTAGCTTAAATAGCTAAATGCCTTCTTACATTTATTCTTTCATATTTTGTTATTTTTATCACTACTGACAGCATATTTTACTCATTACTAACGTTCTGAATTAATGGCTTGAATGAAATATTGATTACTTATAAAGAATTTTACATAATCAGAGGCTGAATCATTAATTTAACAGATTACCTATTGAGCTCCTATAATATACTGGGCATGCTTTTGACACTGGGAAAGATTTTGTGAACAAGACAAGCAAGGTCTCTCTGCTCTCTTACAGCTGAAATTGTGGGGACGAGAATACGTTCGTATATGTCCATCTATCCATCCATCCATCCATACCTACACCCACATACACACACCAGAAATACAAAACTGAAAACGTGCCTGTGTGAAGAAATGAAATAGTGCAATGTGATCCGAGATGGACGACTTTTACATGGAGTGGCAACCTAAAGCCGCTCAGAGAATGACTGAGAAGCTGCAGTCAGAACGACGAGGAATCTGGCACATGAAGATAAGAAAGAAAAGAAATAGCCATGCAAAAGGCCCTCAGGGGGAAAAACAAAAACTTGGCAACTTCAAGAAATCGGGAGAAAAGCATCTTCAGTGTGGCTTAAGGGTAAAAGGCAGGGAGAAAAGTAGAATGAAATTGGAAAGGTCAGCAGGAGGATTATGCACAGCTTTGTGAACAAAGAGAACGGGTTGGGATTTTATAGTGGACAGTTTCAAGTGGGGGTGGGGGCAGATGCTTTTATCTTTGGAGAAAGATCGAAGGAGGCAACGTGGAAGCAAAAGTTATTACAGAAATCTTGGTGATTGCCAATGGTGGCTTGAGTTGCTGAGGTAGTAGTATAAAGAAAGTGGATTTTAGTGCATGTTTTGGAAGTCAAAAGACTTATTACCGATGAGTGAGGGAGAGAGGAATAACTCAGTTGCTTTCGGCATTTTCTGAAAAGATGTAGTGAGTCAGAGTAAGCATACGTGCATCCCAAATCTGTATAACTAATGGTACTGGACTCTGCCTTCAATTAAGTTTTAGCTCCTGGTACTAAAAGGTACAAATGTTAGATGCAATTCTGTCCCTCCCAGAAGAGAAAAAAGAAGGGGACAAATGTCACAAACGTGAGGCGTGAGTTCCTCTGTCAGCCAGGGGATGGGCGAGGAAAAGGATGTATCTGGCGGAGTGCACGGCCACGGGGAAGAGGGAGAGGCGTCGTTCCTTGCAGAGGGTTGGGGGTAAAGTTTCCATTAAGTCTGCTTGGCCTTTGAAAAAAGTCAATCTCTTTCATGTTCACTCTTTTCCCCTTTTTATTCCTCATATTCTTCTTTCCCATTCCCCAGGCTTCTTCTCTCTTTATAGTTAATGTTTTAAATTTCTTAAGTTTGTCTTTTATCATCATTATCATACCATAATCATCACCATCATTATCGTCTCTGCCATCATTAAACCAGCACACATTTATGATCTGAATTACTTCTTGCAACCTCCCTGGTCCCTTTGAAAGGTATCCTTGGTCTTGGCTAGATGAAGCAGCTTGCCCAAGGTTACCAGGCTGGGAAGTAGGTGAGCCAAGTGGCAAAACAGGTTTGTCTGAGTCTGCAGCCTGTGTCCTCAGCCTGTTCTTTGCTGCTCTCTGGCATCCCTCTCCATCCTTGGCACTCACTGCCCTCCCCTCCTCTCTCTCCCCTTCCTCTTATCATCCCCTGTCCATCCCCTGGACTGTGAGTCTCCCTTTCTTCTGTCTCCTTGCTTATATTTTAGTCAGGCTGCCTTGCCCAGTCCCTCTCTCCTACCTTCTCACTGAAATCTAAAGTTCAGTCTTATTACAAATGGAACATAGAAATCATAGACTATTAGAGCTGAAAGAACTTCAGTGGCTGAGCCAAAACTTAAAAGCAGATCAGCGCAGCTTCTACTCCACAAAATCACTGCTACTAACGTATAAATACAGATCGAGGCAAAAACCACCTTTTTTCGTTGTCGCCTGTGGGGGTCCTGCCTCAGCTCTCATGCCTGGAGCTGTGCTGCTTGTAGAGACTAGTCTCTCTGCCCTGACCTCCAGTCCAGTCCCTCCGCATTTGGAGGAGCTTTGTCAAACACCCAACCAGGGTTATAAGTACTTAAAGGATTATTTTTCATCTCCCAATATCACCCACCATGTATAACTGAACATGAAAATGACACGAAGCCAAATGTAGAAACAAGAACGTTCAAGAAATTATTCTCTGATTCATTACGCAAAGCTCAAGTTCATTCCCCCTCCACTCCCGCAAAAAAAAGTCCGTACCTCTGGTTTGCTGTTGCACCAAGCACAGCTTAATCTGACTATTAGGTAATTCAACTGCATAATGAAAATAGCGGGAGAATGGCTAAGGGCAGGTAAGGAAATGTGCAGTGTATAAATCTAAAAAGGAGTGATAAAGATAAATAATAAGCATACGTATTAATCACCCTGAGCTAGACAAGCGAAGCTATATACATTTAGTTATTACAACGAATATTTTAAGAGAAGTACTAACAAATTCCTATTCTACCGATGAGGCTTTGGGATAGTAAAAACGTTTCCGAGTGTTGGATGTGGTTCTGTTGTCTCCACAGCCTGAGTGAGTTTTTAAGGCACATCCTGCCTTAAAACACAGTGTGAATACTACTTTTTTTTCAAACACTTTATAATAAAACATTTAGATAATTACGGTATTGTTGTCTGAACTTGTTTCTCTTTTTCTAAACAAACTTTCAGAAAGTCATTATGGCAGAACCTCATCTTTAGTCAGCACTTTTGATAAACACTGGTAATAAATATAGTTGCTAAGGAAACAAGCTAGTCTAGAGATCCTTATGCTCTTGGTTTTCCACGATTTTTGGTAATTTTATAAGGCACTCCTTCAGGTAATGACACATTTTAAGAAATTAAACACAGAGCAATTTATGTTTGAGGTGGCCTCAGGCTTTAAATATATGCTTTAGGATTTGCAACCCATAAACCACTGTGTATAAAAGAGAAATTTCTGGTAATTGGCTATGCCACCAAACAAGAATCCTTCCATTGAGACTTCCGGTGAATTGGTTGTAGCCATTTCTCAGGTAGATCAGGAGATCTATAGCAGGTGACAAGAGTTCGAACTATCACCCCTTCAAACATTCGGACCGGATACAGAAATCCAACCAGAAGGGAAGGGGTTCAAACAGCATGCGTGGAGTATGGGAGGAGAGTACAGAGAGAAGAAAGGCTAGAAGTCTTGTTTCTTTGCATTCAAGGTGAGGAAACTAAGACCCAAAAGAAGACAGGAAAGACTTCAAAGGGCATTGGGGTGGGGAGGGGAGGGAGGATTTTTCTTCCTCATAATAAAATCAAAGCTCTCCAAACAGTAACTGGAAGAGCATGTCCACACGCCGTGAGAATACGCCTATAAGTATGAAAGCAGTTCTTTGGGAATGGCTTATTGTATCTTATTTAAAACCGATGAGCACTGCAATATTTATCCGTTATTCCTCTTTCATAGCCTGAAGAACTGATATGTGTCTTATTCTCTCTGAAATGGGAGGACATTCCAAGTATGCAGTGAGGGTTTCTAATCACACTGATTGGGAAGTACAGAACACTTGTCTGAAGGTGGTATAAGGTACCCAGACACTGACAAATCTTAAGTCTTGCTCTGCTGTTTACTCAGGAATAATGATAATATCCTTTAAGACACAAAGTGACACAGACATTTCTTAACATGGTATGAACTAATTATTCAAGGCCAAACTTTCAGAATTCTGATGTATTTTAGATTTAATGATAAATTGTGATATTTATGTAATATGCTTAAATAAAGTTCACCTAATTCAATAACCACGAAATTTTAATTCTGTGTTTATTATTCAAATTAGTGCTCTAAAAATTTTGTGCTGGACATTCAAATTAGAGATTTATGTTTTGTGCTGGACATTCAAATTAGAGATTTACAGATATGATTTCATGAACATTCACGGTATTTGGTAAATACAAGCAAAAAGGAACTTACTAGAAAGAACACACTAGAAAAAATGAAACATGGTTTACCATACATGTGCACTGAGAATAGTCTTTCTAGACAAGCCTTGATTAGTCTGTGTGGGAAAAAGCCCTCTCTTATAACTCAAAAAAATGTCCCAAGCGAAGTAAACATCCCCTTGTCTCCACATATTTTTGTGTTTTGCATTATCACTTTGCATATCACTTTCTATTGATAGAAAGATACACTAGCAAGATTGACACAGAGTTTGCAGATTTTTTCTCCTGCTCAGTAACTCACAATGCCTTCTTGTCCCTGGCTAACCTCCGAATACTGGTGGGTGTGCAAGGCAGCCAACGGGAGAATCGACCATCTCGAACGGGCATTCGGTACGTGCCCGGGGAAGCGAAGTTACACCGATTAGAAGACAGCAGCTTTTACACTCGCGTGATGAAGTATGAGTTCCTAGCGGAGGGATGGTGTGGAAAACAAGGCAGCCTTTGAGCCCTCTCTAGGGGTTTTCGAATTGGCCCTGGGGCTGCAGCAGTCAGAGCTAATATTTAAAAGGAGCTGTTTGTGTAAGCCTTTCTGAGTTGGAGGAAACGGCCTCGAAACTCACTTTAACAGTCTCCTAACGATCCAATTCCTCTCCACCAAGAATGTGACACTGGCAACTCCGAACGCAGGGACATCTCAGCAACCGTGGATTTCCTTAATTGTGGAATTAATGCTAACAGAAATAGCGAAGCTCAAACGTATAGTTGCGGCTCAAACATGACAGACTTTCTGGTGTCTATGCTATCATTTATTTAAGGAGGAGGGCTATTTGATTTACTGAGAAAAGACATCTCTGAAAAGTCACGATACATTAAATCAAAGCCTAACAGTCAGGGCTGTATGTAGCTCACAAAGAAGCCAGAAACGCAACACAGAAGGGAGAAAGTATTCATCTATTTTTCCATTTTCCATTTTCTAGAATTTCCTAGTTACAATTACGATTCAAGTTCAAGCATGGAAACATTACTTTTTCAGCTGAGTTTTCTATTTAAAAAATCACGCTTAACATCTACAAGCTGTTATAATTGGCTTTGCTCGTTTTATCTCTCCCTACCTATGTTTATTCATTTTCCATTCATTTCTTCATTGTCTGTTTATTCATTTATTCACTGCTCACTCAACACATTTTCCAGCATCTAGCCTCATGTTCTCATACACACTGAGGCCTCAAACATTTGTCAGTTGATTCACTGACTTGTGATACCTCCTTACTTATCACCAGGCATAACTAGGAAAGAAATGCCATTGTCACCATTATCTGAGCATTTTCAGGCGACAGGTAGCATCCTCCTGCCTGAGAGGAGCTTAGTTTTTCATGTCTCTCCATGAGTTTGTTTGTCTTGCCTCCATTTCATAGACAGGAGCCATCGTTAAATGGCTGAACCCAGATATCCAAACACCAGAAAACCCTGCAAGCAAAACCATGAGGAACTTGCATTCCTCTGGGTTCGAGGGAAACAGATAACCTACTGCTCATCTCCTGAATCAGCCCAGATGACTTTAATATAACTACCATTTACAGGAAAGAGAGGAATCTAGCACCATGGAAAAAACTCAGAGAATGACCTATAATTATCTTCATCTAGAGTAGGCTATTTAATTCTACGTGAGAGTTGTGATGCCAAACCATTCCTCTTCCCTCCTACTCATCACAAAATGAATAACTAATGAACCCATTCATTGCTGATGCCCCAGACCTAAGATTACTACTGGTTCTTCTCCAAAAACATCTAATCCACAGTTTCTCAGCCTTGTCACCACTGACATTTTGGGCCAGGTAATTCTTACCGGGGAGGGGAAGGGGCCGTCCTGTAGTAGTTTCTCAGCATTCCTGGCCTCTGTAGGTGGGTAGCACGTACAGAGCGAACAATGGAGGGACCAATGAATGAACAATGACAACCTAAAAGGTCCACAGACATTTTCAAATACCCCTGCCGGGTGAAAAATCACTCCCAGTTGAGAACCACTGAATCTTACGGCAAGTCCTGAAATCCCACACTTTATCCTGAATCTACATGTCTCCCACAAAATCCACCTTCTGGCCCAGATCTGAGCCCTCCCCGCTGAGTCGCACAGCTGCAGTCACCCTTCACAGTGTCCCTTCTAGCCCTTTTCCTGCTCTATCGTCAGCGTCAGCGTGTTTCTCTTCTTAAAATCCTTCCACTGGCTTCTCACTACACTGGGAACTGCTCACCGTTCACCCCCAGCACTCACCCCTGCTCATGGTTCTTTAGTTTCACTGGCTTTTCTAACATTTTTCCCACTTCAGGACATTTAGATACTCTCCTTGGAGTGCTAACTCTTTTGTGGTATTCAAGATGTATCCAAATATCATTTCTCAGCAAGTTTTTCCTGGACTATCCTATATAAAAAACTCCCCTCTCCTCCAAATACTGTATTCCATTACTCTGCATTAATTTTTGCTGCAGTAACATCAATCATCTCTATTCGAAACTATATTACTTTTCATTTTTCACTTGTCTTACCTACTACAAGTTAAGCTCCATAACAATAGTACCTTTGCCCATCTCATTTATAGGTATACCACCCATGGCCTAGAGCACTCACCTGGAACGTAATAAGTACTTAATTAATATTTGTTGAGTGAGTAAATAACTAAACATCATAAATAATAATGTTTTCTGTTTGAAGGTGAGCATATTTTTTATTTTAAAACATGTATGATTTTTACATTATTAAACCTACTCAAAGCAATCTGAATTTTTTTTAATTTTACCCAGAGTTAAAGCAAAAACCCTTTCAATGAACTGCAAGACCCCACGTGATCTAGACCACCACTAACCTCCTGACATGACTTCCTAACACTCGCATCTCTAAAAACAACAGTTTAAAAAAAAACCCAATTCTAAAATAGGCAAAATACACGAAGAGCTGTTTCACAGAAGAGGATGTATAGGTGGCAAAGAAGCACATGCAAATCTGATCACCTTGTTAGCCATTAGGAAAATGCAAATTAAAAACACAGTAACCCAATGAGATGTCAGCATGCACCTGTCAGAACAACTACAAGAAAACTTAGAGACAATATCAAATGCTGGCAAAGATGTAGAGAAACTGGATCACTCATATGTTGCTGATGGGGTTGTAAAATGGTGCAGCCACTCTAGAAAACAGTTTGGCAGTTTCTTATGAAACAAAACATGTAATTATCATATGACCCAGCAATCTGTGCTCTTTGGCAAAGGAGAAATGAAAGCTTAGATGCATATAAACAATCTATACCTAAAGTTCATAGCTGCTTTATTCAGAATAGCCAAACAGTGGACATGACCCAGGTGCTCTTGATGGGTTAAACTGAGGAACCTCACGTGGTGGAATACTACTCAGTAGTAAAAAGGTACAGACCACCAACATGCAACAAAACTTGTATTCACTTCCATGCCTTGGTCAAGCTGGGCAGACACAGCTTGGCCAAGGCGTGGGGGTAGGTGAACCAGTAAGGTGGATTTCAGTCTCCCGTATCCCCTTGGCTGAGTGCTCAGTAGTAAGTCACAGCACTAGCAAAACAAAGGGGATACAATTTATTCTGGGTATCATCTGTCTAAAACACTCATGGCCCATTTGACTTGAATAAAATTCGAATCTAAATTCGTGCAAGTCTCTTTCAAAACCAAGAATGAGAGAGACTTTTTGGTTTATTATTTGTTCTTATTTGTTTCTTTGCAAAGCATGGTTTTCTGCAGCACATAAGATCGCCAGCGTTAGAAAAATATTCAGGAAACCACGAAGGCTATGGAAATGTTATATAAAACTTCCCTTTTAATCACTAAGCATGTAAAAAAAACACAAAACTGCATGCCACTGGACATTCCCATGAAGGCTGTAGTGTGCATGCAGCCACACTTTGGAGAAGAAACAAAAGACTATTCAGAATATTTCTTCTTCAACTCTAGGTTAAGTGCTAAATTGATGACTTACAGTTGATACCATATTCACAATTTACAAAAAAAAAAAAAGCATCTCCCCTTTTTGCAACCAGTAGCAAGGTAGCTATTAAGGAATAATTGTGCTCACCTCTTTGTTCATTCCTGGTATGAAGAAGAAGCAGTTTTATCAATCCAGGAAGAGGGCTATAAAAGTCCAGCAGTGTCTTAGGACACTTGTCAAAATTATTCAAAGTGAAAAAATTGAATTGGAAAAAAGATTATGAGAATGTTCGCTGAAATTCTGGATCCATGATCAATACTCTTGATAAAATTCAATGAAGAAAACTTAATGTGGAGAATTCTCTGTATTTTCATCTGCAAACATTGGTCTCCTGCACAGTATGTGAAACATCAGCTTATTTGCCTTTTTAAATACAGATCTGACCCCTGCTCACAAAATTCTTCTGTTGATATAAAGAATATATCTACATTGAGATACTTAACACTGATTGTTAAAGGAAAACATGCTTGATCAGATCTGTGATATAAAAGTTAAAGGTTCAGCATTTTTAAAGCAAGGGGAAAAGTTTACTCCAAAATGTAAAACATAATTTTCAGAAGAGTTTGACAAATTTTCCAGAGATATTTGAAGTTTTAATGCATTAATAGAGGGAGCCAACACCATATTATTGCTTAATATTATTGATCATGTCTACTGTGAAGCTATGTATGATTAAGAGCAGGGTCCTAGGAATCAAAGAGCTCTAGGATGGAGTCTAGATTCTGTCATTTGCTAGATGTGTGATCTTGGTCAAGTTACTTAATCTGTCTCAGTCTCAGTTCCTATACCTCATTAAACCTCATCTCTAAAATGAACATAGTAATTCCAACTACCTCATTGAGTTTTTTGAGAATTAAATTAGAAAATCCAAAGAAACCACAGTTCTATATCTTTCAAAATTAAAGCAGAATGCTCGGTACAATGACCACACGGTGCTGAATAAGGTATTTTTGTTAATATTGTCCAAACCAATTATTATTACAGGAATTGATGTGAATATAGCTGTCTATATTCTGTAAAAAATATATATTTATTTTCAAGGAGAACATTAAATTATACTTAATTTTTCTATAAATTGAGCCCAAAGAATATTTTCCTGTCATGATGCTGAAATTTCCCATTTTGAATCTTAATAATTTTCAATCTTTTCTAGGCTCTATCTATGAAGTTTTAAAATCAAGTTTGACTTGATAATCTTACATAACTGCTAGAAAATCACTATAGAGATAGATATTAGTTTCTTTTTTGTACAAGTATAATGCTGAAATCAACCTACACTATCGCTCAAACTTTAATGCTTCGATGGATAGAGAATTTGTGACAAGCAAGAGAAGTCAAGGCTCAAATTTATATCACATGGTAAAGTCAAGAAATATATCTTTTGATGTAAAATTTACTCTATCATTACCTTAACTTTTAAGTCATGTTATTTATATATTTAAAATTCTTATATACTATAAAAGGACATAATATTTTATTTCTATAAAAGGGTACAGGCTTTAAAAGGCTGAAAACCTTACTGTTGAATTGTGCACCTGAAACTTACTGGATTTCATTAACCAATGTTACCATAATAAAAATTTTAAAAATTAAAAAAATAAAATAAAATAAAAAAGGCTGAGAAAACTGATCTGAGCCTCTAAAGATGGTATCAATTCAACAAAACCTCTATCTGTTTATTCTAAGGACAGCTTTCTTCTAACAATGCTATGTGTAATTAATTATTTGCCTGTGTGTGATCTTTCAAAGTTAAAAGCACAAACATCAAAATTTTCTATGTTAGAAAAGGCAGTTTCCCTAAGTTCCACATTTTTATATACTAAGATAAAATTTGACCCTTGTCAAATATAGTTCCCATCCATATCCACAACACCTGGAAAATATTAAACTGTAAATATATTTAATCTTTCAAGGATTTTTCTTAGTATATCCTTTATTTTACGCCAAGGACCATCTCTATAAAACATATTGTTTTATTTCTCAAACTGTATTTTCCAAAGCAAATCCATTAGTTAACAGAGAATTCTATTCACCCCAGGGAACAATTCCATTAGGCTCTATTTTCCTGGCTATGACCTAGAATTTACAAGTCTGAGTATATACAGTTTAAGATCTAAGTATTTGTGAATCACTGCCATATTTTAACCAATTCTTGCTATAGGAGAATTTTCCATGATTCCTTGAACTATTATATGTGTAATTCATCACACAAAAAGGTATGTAGAATTCTACTTGTTATATTCTGGAGCCATTTTTATAATATAATAAAAGTGTGTGTCTTGCCAATGCTGAGTCCTTTAACAAGTAATTACTACAAATTGACTGTACCGTGATTAGCATCAAGGGACATATTCACAGAACACACATCAACACTCATAGAAGTCATGCATTTGTTAGTGCAGCAAAACCAGGAAAACAGAATGGAAAATTTTATTTATAGGTGAGAATGCAGGAGAACCTACTGGGAACACAAAGACCACTGTGGATAACTATTCAAGGGCATTTTTTTATTCAAACAAATAAGACAGTCAAACTAACAAAAACTCATAGACACAGAAAACAGTTTAGTGGTTACCAGAGGGAAAGCGGGGAGGTAGATAAGGGTAAAGGGGGTCAAATATATGACTTTGGCGAACATGCAATGCAATATAAGATGATGTATTACCGAATTGTACACTTGGAATCTATATAATTTTATTAACCAATGGCACCCAATAAATTATTTTAAAATGTTTAAGAATTATTCAAGGCCAAACTACGTATAGATTGAAGAACAAGACTTTCAGATAATTCAAGGACAGAATTTCAGGTGATGTCTATCAAATTAAGCAAAGGTTATATGTACATTTTGAGTTATTTTATAGTATTAGGAAAAACCCAAGATATGTATAACCCTTAAAATTCTTATCTCAAATATTACTCAGAAGGTCACTCTTTGATGAACAACAATAAGCAAGATTACAATTCTCTCTGAAATTTAGTTTGCAAAAGAAAACGGTCACATTAGATCCCTCCAGCAGCTTACATAGGGACATAATTAATGATACAAAGACCCAGACAAATTAGTCCCTAAGGCCAGTATTGGGTTTTATGTGAGGCCACAAAGTTTATTTTATTGGTAGTAGTTAGTGCATCATAGTTTAGCTAATCCTAAATTTATCTTTAAATCTGTTCGTCTGTTAATAAATTCTTGCCATCATGAGCACACATACACACACTAGCTAATCCCCAGATATCAAGTTATAGAACATATTATAGACAATCAGGATCCCCAGTTATGGCTCAATTTTCATACCTTCCCATCAAATTGTGTCCTTCTATAGTCCTGCTCTTCCATACTACTTTTTATTGTATGGGTGTGACAGTAGGTGACAATTGGTTAATCAATTAACTAAATTGACTAATTGGTTACTTCGCCAAGCAACCATAACTTCTAGTATTCAATCTTAGGAAGTAGATATTGTGCTCACTTTATAATTGAGAAAATTGAGACTCAGAAAACTGTCATTCAGATGTAGGTCTCCCCCTATAAAACCTCATGTACATTCAATTATACCATTCTTTTCAAAGTGTGTTTCAGGATATTAATAGGTGTTTTGTTCAAATAAATCAGGGAAATGCCGGGTTAAATAAAAATTAACAGTTCCTTCACTACAGGACTTCCAAGAGCTAATGAGGTTCACAAAACACTAAGAGGAGAAAAATGTTTATACTATTTCCAAAGTTTATAATATATAGTCACCCTTTCTCCCCATTCAGACTTATGTAGGACAAGTATTTTCTTGAATATACTTAGGGAAAAGCTGCACTAAAACATATGTGTTTTTCTCTAGCCATTAATTTATTATACTTAAAGAGCCTATACATTTTGTAGATGTGCTGTGTCTCAATGCAGCAAAATTTTCTTCTATTATTACCTTTGTCTTACCCTCTTATTATTCTCTACATATTTTGGGAATTCTTATTATACATCTATATTTTCTCTCATCTTTTTCATCATGTTAATATGTTTGGGCCTCATCTATAGATTTCTTGAGCTTGTCACTTACCTCAATTTGGGGGGAGTTTCTAACTTGCTGTTTATTATCCAATATTTATTTCATTTTTAACATGGTGGAATATATTATAACATTTGTCATTTTAATCATTTTTAAGTGTACAGTTCTGTGGCATTAAGTATATTCACATTGTTGTGCAACCATCACCACCATCCATCTCTAGAACTTTTTCTTCTTCCCAAAAGGAAACTATCAGTTAGACATTAACTCCTCATTCCCTTCTCCCCACAGCCCTTGGAAACCACCATTTCACTTTACGTCTCTGTGAATTTGACTACTCTATACACCTCATATAAGTAGAATCAGAGAGCACTTGTCCTTTAGTGACTGGATATTTCTAATATAATGTTTTCTTTTCAAGGTTTATCCATGTTGTAGCGTGTGTTAGAATTTCCTTATTTAAGGCTAAATAATATTCCATTGTATATATATTATATTTTGTTTATCCTTATCAGTGGGCACTTGGGTTGCTTTCCTTTTGCTATTATGAATAACGCTGCTATGAACATGGAGGTTCAATATCTGTCTGAGTCCCCGCTTTCAATTCTCTGGGGTATATACCCGGAAGTGGAATTGCTGGGTCATGTGATAATTGTGTTTAATTTTTTTGAGGAAGTGTCACGCTGTTTTTCACAGCAGCTGCAGCATTTTACATTCTTGCCAACAGTGCCCAAGGGTTTTCATTTCTCCACATACTCTCCAACACTTATTTTCTTGTTTGTTTGTAATAGCCACCTTAATGGGTGTGAAGTGACATGTTTTAAGGAGCGATTCAAATACTAACTGTGTTAGCCCCATAAATACTCACGCTGGTTTACCACATGATTATGGGTATTTAGGAGAGTATGTGAAACATACTAGATGTTTAGAAAACGTGTATTGTATAGTAAGAAATATAGTTAGTTTCAAGGAAAAAGCCTAGAATGGAAAGATGAGTTTGTATTTTATCTATTGGTTAAGTGGAAGCCATTGTGAATTTAGAGAAAGTAAATGAGGTGAAAAATAGCTATCTATTTTGGGAAAATTTTTCTGGAAGTCAGCCCATTTAGGAAATGGCAAGACTAGTCATATGTTCGTGACAGAATAAACTCAATCCAAGAGAGAAGTAAAAGGTGACTGTAAGTTTAGCATCTTGGGTAATTGTCAAGCAAGAGCATCACCGACAGAAACTTTAAAATTTAATATAACGCCAATGTAATTGTACTTTCCGCTCCCCTGCTATTATTCTTAGGCAGATTAGGCTCAATATTCCCTTGGTCCATCATTCTACGTCTGCTCATGCCCCTTACCAAGGTTCTATTTTGGACAAGAATATGCTCTTTTTGTGTCCACAAACTATGAGGCTCCTTTGACCCCATCACTGAGCCATCGTAAAAGAGTCGAGCTTGTACAGGAACCTTCTCAACTTTCTTTTTTACAGCCATTGTTTCCTAACCAGTGCCTCCAATAAACACCCTCTTTGAACAAGTCATGCCCACAAATGCACTTAAATTAATTCTTTAGTACTTGTTCCTTTGTTTTTATGTCTTCTCTATAACTTTCTTTATAAATATTGTTTGTAAAACTGTTAACTCCTACAGAAATAATTTTTTTTTCTTACTATGCTTCTGAAAAATCCCAAATGTGATACTCTGGAGAAAACCATTGTTACCAGGCTGTACCTCTTCCTGATTAAGTTACATACCAGGGAATACACTTTTAAATGCCTCGATTCAACTGAAAATCATCAAAGGTGGGAATGATGTCTTAATTCTCTGCATTTCCCCAAGCACACAGAAACTAAAAAATTCAGCACATGGTTTTAGAAAACATATCTAACTTTAAAACTCAACATTTTCAGCAAAATAACAACATAAAAATGTGACTATATATGATTTTCTCGAGTGTCCGTATTAATGGTAGACAGAGACAACAAAATCACAGAAAATTTCTAAATCCCATTTTTGGCAAGAAAACAAAAAAGCTGACTTTTCCTATAACCTTGGGTCAGAGTTACTCACAAGAAACAAAATTTACACATTCAAGTTTCATCTCATTTCATATCCTCTGAGCTATTCTCACAGCTCACTATCAGTTAGCACGTACTATGAGCCAGGCATTCTGTTAAACACATGTACTATCATGTTTAATTCTACTATTATGTTTAACTTTTGGAAGTGGTTTTTCTTATCCATACTTTACAGATAAGAAAACCGAGACTTAGTGACAAAAATGACTTACTCCAAGTAAATCCCTAAGAAGTGGCAGAGTCACTTACGTAAGCTCCAAAAACATGACAAAATAGAAAAAGGGAATGAGGCATAACCCTCTGAATATTTGGTTTCTGAAACATTGACTAGGGATGCTGAACACCTAATAGTTTTTCTTGGTCCAGCTAGAAAGGAGACAATAGATGAGGAGGGGAGAAGCGAAACACAAGAATGCAAAAGTTTAAAAGGAAGACAAGACGGGGTTCAGAGGTCTCAGCCTCGTTTAGACCTGTTCTGCTTCGCCGGCTCGGAGTCAGGAAGAATCGCTGGGAATCCCGCACAGAAGACATTGCTCCTTGTCTTCAGAACACAGATGCTATGCAACCAGCAGTTTGATGTCCAATGGTTTATTTGCTCCTCCAATAGCCTTTAGGAGTTGACATATCTGATGGATATTATTATCACCTGGTATAGTGCTGGCAGGCACTGAAAGTTGATAGCTGGCTGACTCCCAATTGGACATGAGAAAACTGGTTTGCCCAAGTCCTCAGGTCTAGAAGCAGTCACATTAACACCTTCCTAAAACCCCAAAAGGCTTCCTACTACATTATGTCAGTTCATTTCCAGTGACAGTGACTCTCACTTCATAAGTAGAGATTTCCACTAAGTGGGTCGGTCTTTTGTTTATTTCAAGCCCAGGATCCAATTAATCATACAGTTATGAAAATGGAGGCTCTTAAGGGTTAAATATATTTCCCAGTAACACGTTCTGCTTAGAACCAGGAGCTGCATCTGATATACTCATAAAGAAAAATGTCTTTGAAGTCTCCCAGGCCTAGGCTCAGATTCTAATCTTCCCATCGAACTAGGAGTGTGTGACCTTGGACAAGCTAGGTAACCTAACAATCTGTTTTGTCAACTGTAAGATGGAAGTAATAATAGTACTTTCTTTATAGGTTTATTTTAAAAAGTAAAAGTAATTACAAATATTATGTATCATCGATTATGTGCCCCACAACAAGCCTTTACGGTGGATAGAGTGCAGCTTTCCAGACAGATGAGAGCAATGGAAAAGGCAGGTTAATTAACTTGCCTAAATCCCGTAACAGTAAATGAGGAGTTCACATTCAACTCCTAGAGTATTCGGTTTTGAAAGGCTGTGACCACTACATACTGTCAAACAATGTAAAGTACTTAGCACAGGAACTGGAATATATTCAACACTCAGCTCAGAGACCCTTCTATCATGATGCTTATCCAAAGAATGACATTCCATAATGTTCCACAAAGTGGCACAGCCAGATTACTCAGTCCCTAGTTAACTGCAACATGCCGCAGAAGATCAGTTTTCCTGGGAGGCAATGAACAATGATAGAAAAAGCCTTTGTTCATCCCTCCTCTGTCCAAAACACCCCAGTCTCAGAAAGCTCAGAGTAGATGAGCTCTCCAGAGGATAAATAAAAAATTACTAGAAAGCAAATCATATGTGATGACAATGATCCAAGTACTAAAGTATCCAGAGCCTAAAAGAAGAAAAACACTTGTAGAAAGAAAACTTAAAGAGAAAGTTCCAAAATAGTCCATTCAATAGAATTGTGTCTGATCTGTCACAATAATTTTTAAAATATCTCAACGTCATAAATTTTCCCTACTGTGCTTCAAATCCAGGTTCAATTTTATAATTGACCTCTGCATTTAAATTGAGCTCCTCTATCAATTTGTAAAGTAGCTTACCTTCAAATTACTTCTCTTTAATATCCAACACTTATTTGATAATTCTTATTTCTAGTTTGTAAGATAATGGAAACATTACAACCATGAATGGGTTTTAATGGAAAACTAGAAAAAAGTCTCCCAAGTAGAGACTCCAAAAAATGACTATATAACTCAGTGGCTTTTGTGATAAATAGCTAGTCAATCTACCCTTCATCTTTCGAGGTTAATCTTGTTTTTAAGTGACAAGTTTTATGAACAGATGAAATAGTCCCCACCTCGTTGGAAGAATCACCATCTAAGTTATGGGTTAACTTTAAAAACAGAAGTATATTCAGGTTAGAGTAATTTTTTGTGTGTGGCCCAATGCTGTTGGACACAATATGACACTCTTTTTAGCTTTATTACTTGGGAAAAACTCACAAAATGACTCCCAATTTGATTTTATATCTTACAGAATGTCTTAAAACGAAATGACTAATTACTACCTAATTTATATTTTGTTTTCCTTCAGGAACAAATAGCAGGGACCTTTTCATTTTTTATACATTATCTGTCCAACCTAATTTCTACCCTAGCTGAAATCTTAATTCCCTTCTTTGATAGCATAATTGTTTCCATGGCAACAATAAAAGATGTGACAGTATTCTCTGCTGCAGGTGAAAATAATCATAACATATTGATAAGTCATCTTAAGATACCATTTTCATGTAAATGACATTACAAGAGAAGAGAAGAAGAACAGGAGCAAACAAAGTGGCATTCAGAAAGCAGAAGTGCTTGAAATTAAACATTTTTTTAGTGGTTTTTGTGATGTTAAATGAAGGTCAAATTGAGAAAGAATGTCAGATAACGATGTCTCTTGATTACATATTGTAAATAACAAACATTTCCTAAAATTTACTGAGGAACAAATGCCAGGAGTACAACTGATCAATTTAGTTTCTGTGTCCCTTTGCAAATTCTTTGGAGTTAAAATAAGATATACAAAGATAGAAAAATAGGAAGTGATTCTGAAGTTTATCTATAGTACTTGCACTTGTGAATCTATATAGATTGAGACTTCTATACAATGTTCACAAATTTAAATTTAAATTTAAAGAATAAAGTTTACACCTTGAAATGGAAGGGGTTATCACCTTAACACATACCAACTCCATTTACTTTCAGCTCTTAAGCAACCATTGTCTCCTGAGGGACCAGCGACTGTTGGTACCAGCACACATATGCTGGGGGCAGGGACATGGGTAAATGAGTTGTGAGTCTGCCCCATTTGAGACCTGAGTGAAGATCAGAGGACAACACTGATGAGCCTGAATGAAGTGGATCCTGAATGAAACTGAATGAAGTAGATCCTGGAAAAGGTTTGTCTTCAGAGACCCTTAGCCCCTTGGAGGGGTGGGTGGGTCTACGATTTCCTTAGTGAGATGCAAAGTCCCTCTGATCTCTAAGATCTAAAAGGAGAAAAGCAAGTGAATTGAATTTTCTCCATCTCTGAGGTTAGAAAAACACAAGAGAATGGGCACCTAGAAGATTCTCTCTCATATTTTGGAAGAGGATAAATAACCTATCAGTTGCTATACCACTGAACACACACAGCTACCTTCTATCACTTGGGTCTCTCTCAAAAAAGAGTGAGAGAAAACATAAATGATCAATATCAATGAATGAGATTAATACAGATTCTACAAACCTTAAAAGATAATAAGAACATATTTTTAAAAATGTAATGCCAATAAACTTGATAACGTAGATAAAATTAACAAATACTCTGAATGATACAAATTATCAAAAGTGACTTAGAAAAAAATAGATTAACATAACTATCTAAATACTAAATATTAACTGTTAAGTAACTGAATTCATAGTTTTAAAACTTTCCACAAAAAACTCTAGGCATGGGCAACTTCATTGGTGAAGTCTATCAAACATTTAAAGAAGAAATAATATGACCTTACACAACTCTTTCCAAATATAGTGGAGAAGAGAATATTTTATAAGACATTTCACAAAGTCAATATAACTCATAATATAACTTAACATGGACACTACAAAAAAAAAACCCCAAACCCTACAAACCAATATCCCTCATGAATTTAGACCTGGAAATTCTTAACAAAGCTAATATGTTAAACCCATCGACATGTAAAATCTGAATCCATCACAAGAAGTGGAAGTTTATCCTAGGAACATGAGGTTAGTTTAACACTGGAATTCAATTAGCATTAAATCACATTAAAATAATAAAACAAAAAATAAAATGTGATCATTCCAATAAATATAGAAAAATCATTTAACAAAATTCTACACCCATTCATAATAAAAAAAAAAGCTCTCAGCAACTTGAGAATTAAAGGTAACTTTTTCAACCTGATATAAGTTGGCTACAAAAACCCAAAACCCTAGATTGCTAGATATTTAACGATGGAACATCACATACTTTGCCCTCCTAAGATCAGGAACAAGGTAATGATTTCTATTTAATATTGAACTGGAGTTCTATCAAATACAGCAAGTCAAGAAAAGAATAAAATGCATAAGGAATGAAAAGAAAGAAGTAAAACAATCTCTATTCACAGATGACATGTTATTCACTTAGTAAATCTTAAAGCATCTACAAAGTAAATAGTAGAACAAATAAGCGAGTCTATTAAGGTTGAAGGATATAAGGTCAATACACAAAATCAGCTGAATTTTTATATATTTGCAAAAAACTGGAAAATGAAATGAAGAAAACAGTAACAACAACAACAACAACAATGAAACCTGAATTATTAAGGGATAAATTTAATGAAATACTCTCAAGGTCTGAACACTAAATATTAGAAAATATTATTGACAGAAATAAAAGACAAATAAATGGGAAACCACAAAAGCAGAAGAATTGAAAGAATTATAAGAACATGTTACACACAAATCTATGACAATTTGAAAAAGCCAGTGGGAGGGATCATTTTCAGTGAAATACAAAAATTGTTAACATTAACCAAAAAAAAAAAGAGAAGCTTTTATTGACCAATTTACAGACGTGAATGGAAGGCAAGTAAGATCCATCACATATTTTCATAGCTGAGGTCTATCAGACCTTTAAAGAATACAATATATACTATTCCAGACCACAGAAAATATGGAAAGCTTCCAAATTTTACATAAAGCTAGCATAAATTAAATATCAAACCTTGATTAAATAAATTAAGTAACTGCAAATATTAAATAAAATATTAACAAATAGAATCAAGCTGCAAATCAACAAAACCCCAGATTTACTAAGTAGGGTTTATTCTAGGTGTGCAAGAGAGGTTTAAATTAGAAAACTCTATTATTATAATTTAGCGTTGCAGGAAATTGAAGGAAAACAACTCAAAGGACCACATTAATAGACACTGAAATGATATTTAATAATATCAACAGCCAATCTCAATAAAAATCTTTGGTACAATAAGAAAAGGTAACTACTAAAGTATTTAATAAAACCAAAAGTCAAAAGTATTCTTAATGTCAATATAAGAGAAAGAATCCGATAAAACTCATGAATTAAGCAGAGATCTTGGTATCACTATATTTGTTCAATATTAGTTTAAAAGTCTAGTGAAAACAATGCAATAAAAAAATTAAATATTTGGTATAACCATTGCAAATGAAGAGCTAAAACTGTTTTGCCGATGACACGATTGTATACTTGAAAATCCTAAAGACTTAAAAAGAGAAAAACTATGAGCATCGGTAAGAGAATTTATGGAATGGGTGGCTACCAGGTAAGCAGATTAAAATCATTAGATTTCTCTTTTCTAGTAACATATACCCTTAGAAAAAGAAAAAGGAGAAATTCTTTTAAAAATAACAATATAAATTGAATCGAATAAGAAAGTCATAGAACCAATGAAGGCTATGAATCTTATTAATCCTGTTAATATCTGACCAGGGTATAATTCAATTTGGGGAAGAAAAAAAAAATCTGTTTAAAACAGTTTCTCCCCAAACCTAGGTATTGATCTCTAACAAACTTAAAGTCATAATCCTATCCCATGCATATACAAAAAAACAGGTAGATGAAAATTTTAAATATTAATTTAAAAGTGAAAGGGATTAAGGAGTATAAATTGCCAGTTATGAAAACAGTAACAGGGGTGTAAATTACAGCATAGGGAACACTGTCAATAACATTGTAATAACTGAATATGGCGTCAGATGGGTACAGACTCACTGGGGCGATCACTTCGTAAAGTATATCACTGTTTTACACCTGAAACAAATGTAATGTTGTATGTTAACTTTAATTTAAAAAAAAAACTGCAATATTATATTTATGTGTATATATAATTTTAAGATTTTATTAGGACTTCTGGGGAACCTAGACAGAAGCTAATAAAAAAGTGCTGTGTGGCAGAAGATACTATAATAAAGGCAGTAAACAAATGATAGATTGAGAAAACATGTTGGTAATATAAATGACAGATACAGGTTTAAAAGCTATAATTATATGAAGAAAGCTTTAAAAACTGACAAGAAACAGGCAACGGCCTAAGAGAAAAATGAGCAACAGATATAAAGAGGCGATTCACAGACAAACAGATCCAAACAGCTAACGAATATATTTTTTCATTCACTAATAGGGAAATGGAAACTGTTAGCGATAAACCATCTTAAACCTATCAGACTGGCAATAATTTTAAATAGTGATAATACTGTCAGTGGGGATATGCGGAAAAAGGTATTTTCTGCATTGCTGGCGGAAATGTCAATGGATACAGCTTCTTCATAAAGCAATCTGGCAACATTTATTAAAATGAAAACTACATAAACCTTTTGACCCAGCAATCTCTCCCATGGGTATATATCTCAGAGGAATATAATCATCAGTAAGTAAAGGTATGTGAGCTCCGATGTTTATTGCATCAGTCTTTAGTGGCAAAAATATGGACACAAAGGGTTACTTTACAGTAATCCATAGAACACAATATTATTCAAATATAGAAAATTTAGGTAATCTACAGAACGCAATATTACTGTTCATATTTGCTAACCTGGAGAGATCTCCAAAAGCAATTAGAAAATTAAGATGCCCCCCTCCAAAAAAATTATGAATATGGGTCTCGTTTTGTAGAGAAACAATGGCAAACACACGCACATATGTATATATATACGTGCACGTGTGTATATTATACAAATATGTATATACATGAGATCTTGTTTGGCAATCATCAGGGATGTTACAAAAGAATACACATACAACCACATGAGTTAAGGGGTTTACATTTGCTAATGCTTAAATTACTGGTTGGAGTAGGAGAGGCAAATACGGAGGAAGGAGAAAGAGAGTAGGGCCGAAAGAAGAAACAAAAAGGACATATTATACGGACGTGAAAGCATTATGATCATCTCGTTTACATTAATAGATGCGCTTGTATGTATATGCACATTTTGACCCAGAAAGGCAAAAGCACCTTATATGTACTAACCTATTAAACCTTATTTAACAACTCCATGATGTTCAATCTATTATTATCCTCATTTAAAAATAAAGAAAACTAATAGGTTAAATAGCTTCTCGAAGCTATAGGACTGTCTAGCTCCGGGGCTTGGGTTTGAACCCAGGTCAGTGTGGCCCCGAAGCCTTGACTTTTAACCATTAGACATATTGGCTCCCAACCAATATATGTCCAGGACATATCATTAAGCTTAATATATACTTGCAACATAATGTGTATAATATGATTTTATTCCTCACCCCCACAAAAGAAATTCCTATAGATATGTATAAGCAAAAAGATGAGAAACCTAGTTTATAAGCTGTTAATTTATTAGTTCTCATAGGTGAGGACAGATATAAAGACAGTAAGTAGCTTTGCTTTCATATCAGTGAAACATGCCTCATAAGCAGCAAGATAGTCTCTTAAATAGTAAAAAAATAAATAAATAAATCACTGAGGGTTTTTTTTTCGCATTTAGGACTCTTTGACATCTAAGTAACATGTCTTCAGTGAGAATTCCAGGCACGAAAAGCTTTATAGAGCAGGTAGTATTTGGTGCACAGTTAAGATTTCGAGAAGTCAGAGAAATACCATAAGAAAAACCTTAAGGCAGAAAACTATAAGTCATCTTCAAAATACATATGCTTCAGGATCCGGGGCTAGCACAAACATTTTTGTATGAAAGCAGCATTAATAAACTTAAGAATGCAGAGACTCCTGCCTTGAATGCGAAGATTAAGAGCACATTGTTCTCTGTGCAAGCGCACGGAGCACCTGCACCTGGGCCTCTTCTAATTGTTAACGAAATGAACACTGTGAGAAGCTGGCATGAATGACGTGTAGACACCTGACATGGTCCTAGCTTGGCTCCCCAGCTCCAAAGTCCTCGACCAAAGCCCATCCAGGGATTGCTTTAGTCCATGTGGCTTGTCCCTTCTGATCTAAACAATGAGTCCACGGGGTGTCAGGGCAGGGCTGTGCCTGGCAGAGGCATTCTGCCCCGTCAAATCCCTGTACCTGCCTCAGAAACTCATGCCACTGTGACTTTGCCAGAAGCCAAATAAATGCCCCCATCCTTTCTCCCGCGGATTCTGGGCAGCAGCTTCACTTCTGCCCCCAGGTGGATTTTCCTGGCACAGACTAGGAAACTCCCAGAGCTGGTACGCAGCTGGCTCTCTCTCCTCTTCTGTGTCCCAACAACAAGAACCACAAAGAACAACAAAGGCAGCAGGAGTGGATGTCGTGGGTGGGAGACAAAACAAATGAAACAGAGCACGATATAAAACTGAGGGTCAGCTGTCTGGGACCAAGTGTAACCACCACAACAGATCAACAACCTAACTTGAAGCAATCTCTCTCATCCAAGTTTCCTCACCTGGAAAACAGAATGCCTTACAAACTGAAAATTATTTTTTTAATTTATTATCATTTTTTTGCTGCTTACTTTAGTGAAAATAATGTCAAAACAAATCTAGGAATTTTGTGATTATTAAAAGATATTCACTGGTTCATGGACTTTAGCTGTAATATATATTCTTAGATGCTAATTCTATTTATAACATGGCCAAGCTTACTGACTAGGGAACTTGACTATTGACTATAATTGCTGTGGAGTTATTTAAAGTAAAACACTGTCATGTCTTTCCATTCTCAATATGCTTCATTGTAACTGAATTCAAACTATAAAATAATACTGAAGTGACCTACTTATGGCCAGGGGGCAGATATTAAAAGGTATTCATTACGGAGTCACTGAACTGACATGTTCAGTTATGCACGGCTGGATAATACAGCAAGAATTCTCTTTGTCAAATAGGGCTACAGAAAAAGATGCCTTTGTAACAGAGGGCTGGCTGGAGCCCAAAGAGTCCAGGTAGTTGCAAGGATATCTTTTTTCTCTAATCTAACTGTACAGAAAAAAAAAAATACAACATCAAAAAACAAACTAAGCCTTAGAGAAAGTTCACATAATGCCAGATTGGTGATTTGAAAGGGGTTTGCACAGCTGTTTCATGATAGCTCCATTAAAATTGAAGTCTCACATTTTAGGGTCACTTCCTTCAGTTTAGAAAATCTGTAGGTTGTGGAAAGCCATGTGTAAATAACCATACTATTCATACTTGAATCTTGCATAACTGAATTCTTGCTCTCCATTCCCAGGAATTCTTTTTTACTTATGTGACTCTACCCCCAATGATAAACTCACTTCCAGACGTACAGGCTCGGGAAGGAAAGAAGAACAAAGAAGTAAATCACTGATTTTTGAGTTTCAAAAGTCTTTGGCATTTTATATAAGCATTAAAGCTGGAAAAGTAGTAATGTGTGAAATCTAAGGGTTTTTCTTTTCTATTTGACAGAACATAAAGATTTATCTAGGCTGGAAAAGAAGAAAAAAAATCAGAGAAAGGAAGAGAAATTAGATGCTCCCGAATCCCTGTGAAAGGGGTCCTGTACCCTCTCCTGACCCGAGGCCAAGGTCCCAGGCGGCTTCAGGGATTTCAGAGGAGCCTGTCACTTGAAACTCGTTTCAGAAGACCTCAGTAAGGCAGCAGTTTTAAAAAAATGCACTATGCTCTGCTCAGCATGGTACCGTTTGAGTGGTAATGACTGCATAAGGTTTCCAGCCAAAAGGGGACTGGGACAGCATCCGAGAATCCCCAGTGGACCCAGAATGGCACAAGGGAACAGCCACGCATCTCTTGTATCTCCTGGGAGGGCTCATAAATTGCCAAGCAGACAGAACACAAGGAAGGTTAGGACAAGGAAGCTGTAACCTTCGAGGACTCGGTGAGCAGAGATGACATAGCAAATGCTACCCAGGCAGATATCAAATTATTCATTCCAAAGACATGGGCCTCGCAAAGGCCCAGAACCTAGAAGCAAATCTGGTATTTGGGAAGACCTTAAGTTGTCTGAAAAGACCTTGAAACAATGGAAGAAACCTTAAATTGATCAAGATTAAACTTCTATCAGGTAAAATGGAGAACTTGAAATAAAAATTCACTTATAGGAAAATCAAATTATATTTCTTAAACATTCAGGTTTATAAACTGAGAATCATAAGCACTTCATATGACACCTCAGGCATATTTTTTCACTGTCCAAAGGCAGATGACGATTAATGTAAATTTAGAAAATACGTTCTTAATAGCCAATATCCAATTATCATCTATTAATGAAAATATACATTCTGGGATTTTTAAAAAATTTGGATCATTTAAAATCACTGAAATGATTAACTCAAGACTTCTCATCACTATTGAAATGTGTTTGATTATTCTAGAACATTAGAGTTAGGCAGACTAGGAGACATAAAAAGAAATTAAGAGAGAATATCCTCTTATGTATGACATTTTAATTGGGGATTCTTTCATCTCAATTACTTGGTTGAGTGTATGTGGTAGGAACAAAAAATAAAGTATAAAGCAAACTTTCTGGAATTCACACATATAATGAGTACCATTCTGCAATAGTCACACTGGAAACCCTTGAGATCTAAAGGTGTTGATGTTTATAAATATTTTTGGAATCTCTCTTTTGAAGTTGGCAAATGCGCCCCACAAAAAAATAAGTGTGTCACTAAGTTTTAACCAATTTACAAGCCATTCAGGAAAAAAAGTATAAATGTCTTTGTAGTGAGACTTTATCTTTGATTATTAATAATATTTCAAAGCTTGGTACTTATTCTATAAATTTGGCCCCACACATTATTGATGGTGTTCACAGCATAAAATCATCCATAAAGAATGTCCTCATCAAAAATAGCCAAAATATCACTCTTCTAAAGGACACTCAATGTACTACCAAAGGAATAGCAGAAAGAATTTAAAAATGCATCATCCAACAAGGAAGAAAAGGGCAGTTAATACTATAAATTTTGACAATAAATTTTTGATAACACATATTGAACAAAATTTCTGGCTTTTTTTTTTTCTAATTAGAACATGGTAAGAAATTGTGGTCTCCTTTTAAAAAAACAAAACAAAACAATAATATTGTGTCAAAAAAAGGAAGAAAAGCCTGAGAGGCAAATCAGTTGGAATGTTCTTCGTGGAGAATAACCAAGCATCCTAAAAAATAAAGACTACAAGAAAAGATGATCTATAACATCTCTAAAATAAATCTCTTTACCAATCTTCCTTCCCTGACCCCCCCCCAAAAAATTGTATATGGTATGTGTGAAAGTTGCCTATCCTCAACCTCTAATTCAAACCATATAGAGGTGAACTAATTAAAATGTGTTCCAAATGACAAATAGAAATATCATTTTAATATTCATGAGGGGAGCAAGTTTTTAATATTCAACCAACATTAGTGTATCAGCACTGACCAATCAAAACAGAGGCAGCAGCTAATGGGCACTAGCCATTAACATCTGATACTGTCAATACTGGGCGTCTCAGCTGAGGATTAGCCCTGCCTGTGGATGTTTCTCAGGGAGAGAAATGGCTCTTTTTTACAGAAATAGTTTATATATATATAATGTATATATAATATACATTATATATATACATATACACATACATACACACACACATATATGCATACATACATACATATATAAAGTAAGAAACACAAGGTCTCTCATTGCAACCCATTTTTTGGAAGGTCTGTACTTTGCTTCAGAAAACAAACTGTAAACATAAGGAATTTTATCTGTTCAGAAAACTTTCAAAGCAATATGATGAGATCATTCTACAAGACAGAAAGGGGCCTCCTTATTTTTTATTATAAATATAAAAGTCATGAGGCATCTAGGTTCTATCCAGTTGTTGATAATAGTGGAATAAGAATAAATGAGTTCATTTTATCAGATACTTAAGACACAGAAGATTATAAAGGTACTCCAGAGAGCAACAGGTCTCTTTCTTAGATTGCTTTTTTTCACGTCGAAATTGAATGTCATTCCCCAAGTGCTTCTCAGACCTACACAGATTCATCTCTTACTTGCAGTAATTTCTCCCTCTCTCTCTCTCTCTCTCTCTCTCTCTCTCTCTCTCTCTCTCTCTCTCTCTCTCTCTCTCATTTAGTGAGCTCTATTATGTACCAAGATTGTTCTAGGTACAACAGTGAATTAAACAGGCAAAAAAAGTTCAGTTTAGCTATGAAGGTTACATTCCAACGAGAAACTTAAACTATGGTTCATCTAGATGTTCCAAACGAATACATACTGAGTTGCTTCATTTTTTTGGCCACAGTTACACAGCAATGCAAGCACAATGATTTCTTTCACCACTCACATGATAATAGACATTTACATTATTTCCAATATTTTGCTATTATAAAACACCGTAGTAAACATCCTTAAACATATGACATTATTTATCTACATATCTGCAGAATAAACTAGAATTGTTGGGTCTGGGATTAAGCACATCTTTAATAGTCATATACATCCAAAATTATTTTTCATAAAGTTTGCATTAATTTTAACTGCCACCAGTAATGTGAGAGGGTCTGTTTTCCCACACCTTCGATAACAGATATCAAAATATTTTACCATGTGATTTCCCAAATGCTTTTCTTTTCTCTTACTGTATGTGAAATTGAACTTCATTTATGTTTAAGTCATTCATATTTATATTTACTTTCCTGTGTATGTGTGTGTGTTTTTTTGCCTTTTTCCTACTTGATTGTTAGGCATGTTTATGTAGGTTTGTAGGATTTCAAGATGTGTGTGTGTGTGTGTGTGTGTGTGTGTAAAATCTCTTTGTCCATATATAATTTGAAAATAACTTTTGACTTTTTATGATGTTAATTATCTTCTGATTTTTTTTCAGGTAATCAAATTTATCAGTCTTTTTGTTTTAGTATGTAGCTTTTAATTCATACTTAGAAAAACTTGCCAACATGAGTTTTGTCTTTTTAATTTAAATGTTTAGTAGTTAACGCCATTTATGTGGTACATGGGATAGGGTTAAGAAATCTACTTTCTTCTTTTGAAGTGGCTGTTCAGTCAACACAATACATTCAATTCTCCTTTTCTTCTCACTGATGAAATGAAATGACATTTTTGTCATCTACTGGATTCTCACATATGTTTATTTATATCTATTCCTGAACCTTATAGTCTGTACTTCTTATCTACTCAGACATTTATCCCTTTTTGTTTGAATTATAGCTTTATAATATGCTTTAATATGTCTGCTTTTTATATTTAAACAAATAATTTCCCTTGTTATTTGTTTTTCTTTAAGAACTTTAGAATCAACGTTTCTAATTTTAAAAATCTTGTTACATTTTTTATTGAGAGAGCGGTAAATTCATAAATGGACTTAGACCTGATATTTACCCAAGAAAATGATTTGCTTTTTCATTTATTCAGTTGTTCTTTTATGTCCTTTGGTTATTCTGTACATTTTTCTTTATATGGATTTTATACAGATACTGATGTCTGTGACATCTTTGTTTTTTTCTAACATTAATGATAATGCTTCTAGTGTTTCTCATTAAGCGTGATATTGGCATCTGGTTCAAGATACATGTTTAAATACTCAGAAAGTATCAATCCTCTCTGAAGTAAAGGTTTACATTTTATAAACTAAGAATGGATATAATTGTTATTAAATGCCTTTTCAAATTATTGATATAACCATACTATTTTTTTCTTTTGACATGTCAAACTGGTAAATTATATGAAATAGCTTGCCTAATATTGAATAATCCTTGCATTCTTGAAATAATGCACTTATTCTCTTTCTTTACTGAAATATTCTCTGTTGGTTTATTTATGATTTTTAAGTTTGTACTTGAAAGTAAGATTTTCCTGCAAGTTTTTGTTTCTTTGTTTTTAATTTGTGCAGCTGACTATGGTATTAGTGTAATCTCAGTTCATAAAAAAGTTTGGAACATTTTAAATTTTACTGGAATAGCTTACCTTCCTTAAGGTTTTGGTTCCTTTTGCCTATAGAACCAAAGTTTCCTAGGTTATATTATTATGGTAATTATAATATCTAGATTTTATTTCCTTCGTATAGTTTTAAAGATGTGACACTCATTTTACAGAAATTCTCAAATTTATTTACATAGAAGTTAGCCATCGATCTAATTATCATTCCTTTGTAGGTAATCTGTCTTTTTCCTCTGGCCGTTTTTAAGATATTCTGTTTGCCTTTGATATTTTATAGTTTTACTATAATATACGTAGGTGTGGTTTCCTTTTATTAATCTGCTTGATGTGTTATACATCCATCATTACATGACATTCATTATTCTGAAAATTTCTCAGCTATTATTCATTTGGATAGTGACTTTCCTTCATTCTCTCAAAGTGAAACTCTAACTGAACTCTTGTTACATATTTTATTATATCATCCATATCTCTTACAAAATTTGTTTTTTTTCACATCTTTGTCCCCTACGTCTCATGCTCCGAATAACGTCTTTAGACTTATTGTTCAACTCATTAATCTTTCAGTGTTTAACTTGCTAATTGACTTTTGTGTTTCCATTATTACATTTTTCATTCCTAAAATATGTTTTGATTCCTTGACAAATATGCCTGTTCCTTTTTGACAGACTTTTACTTCTCTCTGATTTTCTTTTGTTTTATATTTTTAAGCATTTCATACAGAATTTGATATCCAGTGCCTCAAGTTCTTTAGTGTCTAATTTGCTGTGTATTGTTCCTACTGACTCTCAGTCTTGTGGCTTCTTTCCTCGGGTATTTGCTAAATTTTGATTACACACTCATATTGAGTTACACTTGATCCTGGGTTACACTTGAACTTGGGAACAGTTTTCTCTAGAGAGGCCAGGGGAACTACTGATCTGAAAGCACTTATCTCCCTTCTAAGGCTTCCGCTTAAAGGAGCAGTTTCCAATTAAAACAGAGACCAGTATGATGCTCCTGCCATCAAATTGGCATTTGCCTCCAGAGCAATCCTCACTTTTATATTTGCTCAGTATTCTGGCTTCAGCTCACAGTTCTTACTTCTCTTCACTTCTTTTTTCTTTCTCCCCCTTGGATATCACCTAATTTCTACTAATCTCACAGAGCATTAAATAGCTTTGCTTTCTTTTATTTAACTCTGAAGGTAACTTTCCAAGAGCTATAAATTAAGAGAAAACCCATAGTGCTGAAAAAGAATCAAAGACCTAAGGACAAAATGATGTTGTGATCACAAACCTCCATCACTGGAATTTTTAACAGAGAGGAGAAAATTTCCACCTATTAACAATGGACTCATCCAGAAATGAACTATCCATACCTGAGTTACCCACCAGAGTCCTGAACCTGTATGGTTTGTGTATAAGCCTGAATTCTATATGGCTCAGATATCTCAGGCTGAAAAGCTGATATGGAAAGTGGTTTGGGATCAGTGAATTCTGTAGAATCTGAAGCCACCAAAAATCACTCCATAGAGGGGCAACCTCAGCCCAGTTCCCATGAAGGACTACTGCAGGAAATCAATCCTGGTGAAGTGAATAATTTGAGAATGTAACATTAGTGAGTACAACATACAGAAGATATTCAGAGACTTAGACCCCCAAAACAGAGAATTCACACCTTGGAAACCAGAGATATGAGGGAAATTGGAAAGGAACTTTAAACTGGTTATGTTTAAAATGATGATAAGGTTTAGTAACTTACCTAAGGTCACCTAGCTGGCAAGTTCAAACCAAGCATTCTAACTGCAGAGTTGGCTTTCATAATCACTATACTGTATTATACTGACTTCTCACACTGTGCCTGAACTAAAAAGATTGACATCTACCACACTCATCTAACTTGCTCTTAATTTCAGAGTTCACGCTCTTAAACCAATACTCTTATATTTGGCATCACGATACCCTCAAAGCAACCTACAATTGTACCATCAAGAGGACAGGAAAATAAATATGTGCTTCCACTAACTCTGGAAAATTCATCTCTCTGTGGAACATACCTATTATACTGCTCAGGATGGACATGGGAAAACTAAACACACTCCCATGAATTTATGGAAAAATTACCAGATGGACTCCTTGTATAAACATAACCTGTGACAGGAAGATGGGAATGAGAAGTGATCCTGGCTGGATGCGATTTCATAACTTACGTCACATATAGATTATCATGTTAAACAATTTTCTGAGACGAAATCACTGAATTTTATAAATTACGTGTTCCACTTGTTTTATTTACTATACATGCTCTAGATAACCACCCTCTCGATGGAACAGCATCATGGCAAAGATGATCACTACTTTCTGAGTTAAAATAATGCTTTGATAACATCTGTACATCTTGAGAGTCAGAAAGGAGAATTTTTTGACACTTTCTGAGGCTAGCATTACCCTGACACCAAAACAATAGAAAGCCAGTACTAGAAAAAAACTAAAGGTCTTATGTACATATATGTAAAAATTCTCCACTAAATATTGGCAAATTTAATCCAACAAAATACAAAACGAATAAACAAAAAGAATACCTCGCAACCAAGCTGGATTAATCCTGGAATTGCAAAGCTAGTTCAACATTCAAAATTCAGTCAATATGACCACATTATTTACATATGAAAAAAAAAACATGTGATTATATCAAGAGACACAGAAAAATGATCTGAAAAATTAAAATTCACCTATAATAACAACTCGCAGCAAACTGAATTAGGTAACTATAATAATTATATTAGAAGGAAACTTCCTTAACCTGATAAAGTATATCTACAAAATTCTCTATAGCTAACACCATATTTAATACTGAAAATTAAATCTTTCCTCCTAAAATCAGGAATGAGTCAAAGAGAATTGCTCTCCTCACTCTTATCCAACATAATACTAAAAGTCCTAGTGAGCACAATAAGGCAAGTAAAAATAAAAATAAAAGGCACACAGGTAAGAAAGAAAGATGTAAAACTGTCTCTATTCATAGAATACATGATCTACACAGAAAATCTAATTTCCAGAAAAAGCTTCTAGAACTAAGACATGAGCTTAGCAAATGCTCAAGACACAGGGGAATATACAAAATCAATCTCACATATATCTGTATATTAGCAATGAAAATTGGAAATGGAAATCTTTTAAAAGTATCATTAATAATGGCACCCAAAATGAAATGCCTACATATGAATCTAACAAAAAATGGGCAGTCTGTATGATAAAAACTACAAAACACTACTGAAAGAAATCAAAGAAGAGCTAAATAGGTGGGCTGGAAGGCTCAAATATGATTAAGATGTCAACTCTCCCCAAATTGCTCTATAGATTTAACTCTTTATTTAACCCAATAAAAATCCCAGCAGGATTTTTGTAGATATGGTCAAGCTAATTGAAACATTTATGTGGAAAGGCAAATAACATAAAGAGCAACTAAAAAAAAAAAAAAACAAATTTCAAGAACTCACATTATGTGATTTCATGACTTACAGTAAAGCTCACTAATCAAGACAATATGGTATTAGTGAGGCAAAATAGAGAATTCAGAAATAGACCTCAAAAATATAGTTAACTAATTTTCAGTATAAATGCAAAGGCAATTCTATGGATAAAAGATAATTGTTCCCACAAATGGTGCTGAAACAATTGGGCATTCATTTAAGACCACAATGAGATGTCATTACACACGTATTAGAATGGCTAAGGAAAAAACCTGACAATACTATGTGCTGCCAAGCAGCAGAGTAACTAGAACTTTCATACACTGCTGGCAGGAATGCAAAATGGTGAAGTCATTCTGGAAAAGAGTGTGGTAGTTTCTTATAAAGTGAAATGCATATTTAACACATGATCTGCCACCCCACTCATAGGTACCCATATAAACTCTGGAAAAACGAAAACTTAGATCCACACAAAATCTGTTTTGAGCATATTATGTTTACACCAGCATTGTTCGTAATCACCCCAAACTGGAAACAGCCTGAATGCTCTCCATTGACGAGTAAATCAACAAACTCTGGTACAAAAAATACTGCCTGGCAATAAACAAATCTCCGATAGACATGGATGGATCACGAACGCATTCTGCTAAGTGAAAGAAACCAGACTCGAATGGATGCAGACTGCATGATTTCACCGATATGACATTTTGGAAAAGGCAAAACTATAAAGACAGAAAACAGATAAACGGTCCCAGGGGTTAGGAATGAGAGAGATTTTCACTACAAAGGGGCAGGATGAGGGAATATTTTGGGGCTGAAAGAGGTGTTCTGTATGTTGATTGTGGCGGTGGTAACAAGACTCTGAACATTGTCAAAACTCACAGAACTAAGCACACAAAAAGTAGTGAATTTTACTTTATTGATATATTTTAAAATAATTTAAATTATTATAAATAAAATAATTTAAAATATATACATACAAAACAAAAATCTGCATTCTGTGAGCAGACCACTTCACCCTGAAGTAGTGAGAATCCTATGCCTTTTTCAAAACTAAAACGAATCCTAAAAATATGAAGGAAAAGAAAGAAGAACAGTTTTCAGGATCACATTACTCAAAACTCTAAAATCTCAAGGTGTGAAAAGTTCCTAGTTACTTCTCCTGCTGTTCAATTCACGACTCTTACTTTGGGCATTCAAAAGAACAAAAACAGCATAATGGAAACGAAATGCTTTGGCATCAGACTCCTTAACAACCCGTAATCACACCTCTATCAGCTCCTCTGCCTTAGTCTAACCTTAGAGGCTACTCCCCTGCCAGGAGGAAGGAATAAGCTAAGATCAGCTGAGCAACCTCTTGCACAAGGTCTCCTCTAAGCTTCCGTTCAAATCGAAATGCATCTAGGACTTCCATTCCGTGATACCCTCTTTAAACCGACGTTTTCATGAAATGTCACAAACGAAGAAGCATTGTCCAGAACATGTGGCAGTGTTAAGCTTTCAGAGGACAAGAGAATTAGGAACTGAGCTAAAAATATATTACGCAGATACAGCTACTGATATGAAAAAGAAATCAACATATTTCATTGCAGAATCGCCTAGTGGGTAACTTGTATGAGGTACTTGCTATAGAGTTTTCTGTATTTCTCTGACACCTATAAATTGAGGTTTTTGCTGGCTAAAACTTTTATACCAAGGAAGACTTCTGATTACTAAACAGAAATCAACAGATATAACCCTGCCGGAGTCTATGCCTATAAGAACTAATTTATCAGTGTTTGAGGAGCTATGGGGCAGAGTTTTACCTGATCTTGTCACTTTCTAAATTTGTCATACTGATATAAAATATTACATGATATGATATAACAACAATATAAATGTCTATATATTACGTGTATATATAAAATATATAAATAATGTAAAGTATGTAAAATACAATTGTTCAGATCCATGTCATTTCAGCCAAGGAAGGTTGCCAAGAGCCCAACTGTGGCCTTGACTCCTTTGAAACACAAAACATTTAACTGGGTGAATATGAACACCTTTCCTCACTTGAAGTGTTTGGGATATACTGACACTCAGGTTTTTCTGCATACCTGACTGAAGCTGAAGCTAGTTACGCTATATCTTTTTTTTGTGCTTAATCAGTCGGGCTTTCGTGGTTGGCACAATACAAAGAGTGTAAGGCTCTTATTAAAGCATGAGAAAAGCAGATGAATCACGTTTCTGGATAAAAATCAGAGATGGTCATAAAACCATCAGACAAATTAAACTAGATGCAAAGCCTCCTTACTTCATATTTGACTTTCTCCTTAGACATTTCTGCTTAAATGCTGGGTTAATTATTCATATAACACAGCAAAGAAGTAAAGGTAGCATCGCTCTATACTTCAAAGGTGAGAAAAAACTAAATAATGTATGTGGAAACGTTTTGAAAAGAAAATGGCATTGTATACATGCAAGATAATATTTTATTTAATAGTCACTGCTGACGCTCTCCCAAGTCTGTAGTAACTTTCCGTAGAGTAAATCTAACAGCTACATTGCTATTTCCTGTCTGTGATGAGTAAACATTGCTTAAGCCAGTTTAAGCAACAGTATAATAATGATTCTGCCAAGTGCTTTGCACTTCTAACAAATGGGCACAATAAATTAAATCATCAAGATAACACCATCCACATAAAACTTTGGCTTTTGTGGGCACCAGAGAAAGATGTCATAGGAAATATTTTGAAGATGAACATTTTCAGTCCTTAAACTCTCAAAAAGGCACTTCTGCTAAGAATGACTCTGCTGATTACAGCTGGTTTCCTAAGATGATTAGACATAGGATGCAAGGGGAAATTAATCGATAATAGCCAACCCTGTGTCTCCACTGTCTTAATCATTAAGGACCATAGGTCAGTTAAACTGATATCACCTGACACATCTAAAACATCTTTAAAAAAAAAACTTCATTATTTCCAATGCACACATTCTGATTATCTTAACTCATTCTTTAACTGCACTTATGTTAGCTTTGCTTTACAATTTTCTTATATTGGAGCCCATTAGGTAAAGAATAGATATTTCTATTGAGTTGTATCTTGAGAAAGTGTTTGGTGTAATCAAGGAATTTAGGTTATCTTAAACAGCTAAATTACTAGAAGCACAAAGTCAGGAAGGTCATGTATTTCGGCCATCTTATTGCACACTTACTATAGGTCAAGCCATTGATATAAATTATCTTATTTAATTTTTACAGTAATTCTAAAAGGGAAGCATTATTAACCATGTTTTATATATGGGGGACCAGACACTTAAAGCTTACATAATTTGCTCAAGATCTCATAGTTTATAGGTGGGAGATATAGAATTCTAATTTGCATTTGTCTGATTCAAAATACTTTGCTTTTCCCTCCATGAACCTCACCTACCAGGGGTAGGAAGCTCGTTCCTCTTGATATGGCAAATCTTTGGACAGTCCTGACAGATCTTTCTGATGTCAAACAACTAACTAGGAAAAAATTTATAACGTGCCATAAAAATTTATGTTATCATTTGTCATCAGTAACCACATCCTGATCCTGCTGGAAGGGGTCTGAGCCTCCATTTTCCCTTTGAAGATAATCCTCAAAATTTTAATCATTCTATCATACAACACTTTTTTGGCTTTCACATTACAATCAAACGCCTTTCTTGTCCCTAAAAAGAAAGGCTTAGGACTTCTCTAATGTTGCATCATTTCTTGATTGAGGTCCCAGAACTCTGCATAATAACTCCAGATGATTTTAGCCTGAAAAAGTGTTTATGCAGATGATATCAACCAACCTTCTAATTCTGAAAAGAACTTCTGAGTGATTCCTGTAGAATATCTTACACTAGGTAATTAGATCTATCTAGATCAACTACCTATGAATGACACCGCTAAGTAAAAGACTGAACTGAACTGTTAATAATTGAAGCTTATCCAAGTTATAATTGATTAACCAAAAGTATTTTACCTTGATGATAACTGTTGCTTAGTTACAGCTTCTGTCAGTTCCTACTCAAAAGATCCCACCACCCTTCTACTCATTTTCAATAAAACCACATATAGAACATTCTTATTTCCTGCTGGTAGTAGCAGAAAGATGTGTTTTCTATAATGAGTATCTAAAAAAGAAATTAGAGTATTAGAACAAGGTATGTGACACTATAGATGAAGATGGCATCTCTAATGAATTCACCTTACCTCTCCAGCTCTTTCCCACTCAACACCTTTCTCCATTTTTTCTGCTTCTCTCCTGTCACCTCCAGAAACACTCAGTCTGACTCCAAGAGTCTCTTTGTACACTCACCTCTTAGTTTATTTTTATGCCCCTTACACCTAAAAAAAATGAGCTCCCCCATTTGAGGGCTTGGCCAGTGTCTTGGCTTACCCATCCCATCACCCTCAGCAAAGAGGGCTCCGAAATTGCTAATTCAAAGTCCTGGTGCCAAAAAATAACCCCTGAAAATTACATGTTATTTGGGAAAAAGCTGATATTTTATATACTGAATTGCTCCAAAAACTTTATGATCTCATCAAACAAAACAGTAAGTTAAACAAACTCTTTTGCATTTCAAAAGAAAAACAACCAAGAATAGTAATCGATTAGAATTTGATTTTTAAAGAAATTCCTTATTGAAAACAGCAATACAATGTAATCTCATTATTACAGTTCTTTTTTAAACAGAATTCAATCATACTCATGGATAAGTTCATAAAATAAAATCCTGATATGAAATGATTACTGTACAATCAGGATATTTGTTCTATTACCCAACACCAGCATATACTCAACATTCAAAACTAGTGCATACTCTATGTCAGGAATCAAAGGTAGACTTAGCTATATTTAATATTTACATGAGGTTATGCTGTTGATAAACTTGATTCACATTTCAAGTCCACAACAATATTTCTGTGGACTGAGAAGTCTTATATAGAGACATTTGAACAATTTTCACACAAAACTACTTACCAAATAAATATGGAAATATGAAAATAAAAAAAGTCTGGGTTCCCAAGGTTTAGTTTAAACCATCATACCTTTTCCTCCCTATTTCCAAGATTCTAAGCCATCTCTTCCCTACTATGCAAAATAATCACTGAGGAAATAGCTAATATTCCCTTTAAGTAAATTCAAATAATGCATGTCAATCTATATATGAAAAAAAAAAATCACAGGATTAACTATAACATGACACCAGACTAAATATAGTTTAAATGACTAGAATCCAAATGTAATAAAATTTATAGTTACTTATGTTGATCAATTTTGCATTGCCAGATGTAATACATCACACAATTAAAGTCTGATATAATATGCCTATTGTATAAAACATGCCCACATTTATATGCAATTTATTTTAGGGTTGCAAGGTCATGGAAAATATTCCAGTAACTAACCCTCTGTTGGAACCACCCAATGAGTTTAATTATAGATTTGTCTATAATGAAGACTCCCTATATCAAGTACTTGCTTTGAAATCTACTCTGCATCCTCTAGAAATTTTGAAAACAAATTAGATACTTTATTATTGCTAAGATTACTTACAGTAGAAGTTCCTTTTTGTTCGTGGGTTCATCATTTGGAGATGTTTTCATCAGGAGTCATCATGCTTTTGATGTTTAATGCTGTTCTTCCTCCAAGGTTTCTTGTCCGTAATCTCCAAAACAGAGTCACTTGTACTAACAAGCCATCGTCCCATACTGTTTCCTTTTTTTGTGTGAACGTTACCCTGTAGATCAATTTCCTGTCCAAAAACACTCAAAAATGAACAAACGTTGCTGTATGCTAGTGAAATATGCTACTCAAATACTCTGTTTTGCAGTCTGGTTCGGGAAGAAATTCCCTGACTCAAATGAGGAACTATATCCCAGTTGTTCGAGAGAACTTAAAAGACAGAAGTTTCTTTCCTATGAGTGACCAGATCAAAACTGCCAGCGTCATTTATGCTCACGAGCTTGTGGGTCACACTATTACACACGAAGCATCCATGTACTGTGTGCAGCCCAATGACTCTCACAATTGCCACAGTAACAATATCCCAACTACATTTTAAAATCGGGCTTAGTATGCTTTGAAGTACATAATGCTTTCCATTCCTGAAAGGACAAAGAGATCTACATTGTCAAAGTTTATTTTTAAGCTCGTGTGCTTGCTAAGTGCAGTGGCGAACAGGCTTTCCGTGCCTGTAGTACCATTGCTGGAACCTATTAATGCAAACAGATGAATCGCTGGCTTGTTTCCACATAGGCTTTTATTCCTTTCTTTTCTTTAACCTTATCTAAATTGCATTGATTATAATTCTTTAAATCAAGAATGCTATCGGTTTTCGGAGTTGGCTTGTTTTAATCGTATAAGTAAAGAAGCAACGTAAGAAAGGCAAATAAGAGGCAGGTTTCCAATAGCTTTTGCTGAGATAAGGAAGTTAGTAATGAGAGGTCAATTCAGTTTCTGGATGAAGTCTGAGGGACATTTGGAGACAGGAAAAATGGCAACGAATTTTCAATAAAGAAGACAAAGATAAAGGAGGAAAGAGAGTGAGAGAGAGAGAGAAGAGAGGAAGTAGGAAGAAAGAGGAAGAGTGAGAGATGCCTCGACTATTAGCAATAATTCTTTGCATATTTTCTTATGGTTGGGAAAGCAAATTGCTCTGGTTTGTATAACTCCCTACCAGTCTGCTCGACCCACCAAAATTAGCTCACATGTCATCTAATACCAGACTAAGACTTATGGAAACACATTATTGCTCTATTAAAGCCATAACAAAATACAGCTGAGCAGTGAGCATTAGGTGGTAGGGTGACCCTGAGGTAATACAATCCGTGTTATAGAATTTCTAGCCCAAATTTTAAACATCTGGTTTTGATATGATAGTAAATGTGATAATGTACATTAAATACCAGTATTCGAGTAACATAATCCTTCCATCTGACTAAAACAATGCATGCTTTTCAAATCATATGAGAGAGAGAAAGAGAGAGATTAGACAGACAGACACTCATATTTGTGCATATACCAAAATGACCCTCCCAGGCACAAACACGCATGTACACACACCGTAAAAGCACATATACTGTCTGTCGTCTTTCCAAAAATAGAAGTGGGTTTTCACTGAACCCCTCCTGTACTCTCTCTTCTGGACATCCCTTTGCACAATTGCACTGCTATGTAGAAGACTTGGCTGAGGTTGATGAAAATGGAAAGAAAATGAGAAAAGGAATAATACTAATTGGACCAGACAGAGATGTGAGCCCCTGACCTTTGCATCATTAGTACCATCTCATGCTATAATCTGATGAAGTACCCAGTCACTGGCAACTTGAAAAATAAACTAAATCAGATTATCCCTATCCTGTTTTAACTTTGTAGGAAAGTTTCTGTATTTCAAATCCAAATATGACCGTATAATTCGATGTAATTCAGGGCTGTAAATGGCACTACAGTCCAGAAGATAAGGTATCTTTAAATTAGCACCATAGAAATCATCCTCAGTGCCCATCAACAGATGATTAGATAAAGGAATTGTGATACATATACACAGTGGACTATTACTGGGCCATAAAAAAAATAAATAAAAGAATGAAATCTTGCGCCAACATGGATGGACCTGGAAGGTATTATGCTAAGTGAAATAAGCCAGACAGAGAAAGACAAATACCACATGATCTCACTTATATGTGGAATCTAAAGAACAAAACAAACAAAGCAGAAACAGACTCATAGATGCAGGGAACAAGATGATGGTTGCTGGATGGGAGGAGAGTTAAGGGCAAGATGAAAAAGGTGAAGGGATTAGGAAGTACAAACTGGTAGTTCCGAAAGAGTCACGGGGATGTGAAGTACAGCATAGGCATATAGTCAATAATATGGTAATAACTATGTGTACTGCCCAGTGGGTACTAGTCAGGAAGATCATTTCATAAATTACGTAAGTGTCTAATCACTATGCTGTACCACGAAACTAATATAAAATTGTGAATGTCAGCTGTAATTGAAAAATCAAAAAAAAAAGGTGGGGAATAAGAGGTTCAAATTTCCAGGTATAAAACAAACGGATCATGGGGATGTGGTGTACAGCACAGGGGGTATATTCAATAATATTGCAATAACGTTTTACCATGTTGGATGGTCGCTGGACTTATCATGGGGATCGCTTCTTTTGGTATATAAATGTCGAGTAGCTACAGTGTATAGCTGAAACTAATACAATATTATATGTTAGCTATATTTTAATAAAAAACATTTTCGAAAATTAACACCATAGAATCAGACCAGTTGATAAAAAAGAACCCGTGAACATTTACTGACCTTTTATATTTGCATATGCGAAAGCTGATAGGGCGCCCTGAAGACAGAGGTGCGTGGAAGCTGCGGAGACAAAAGTCATGTTCAGAATGACAAATGGCTAATTAGTATGGGGTTGAGAGCTAAAGATGAGGCTACGGATGGCTGAGTGCTCACGTGTTTCAGAAAGGCAAGTTTTGATAGTGGTGCATCGGGCAACCTGTTTCCATTTATCGAACATCTGTGTTAAGAACACAGTTGTGTATGTTGAATGCAAATAATATAAAGTTATGTATAGAGTAGAAAAGTAGCAAAGATGAGGGAATAGTTCATTGTGTTTGATAAGATTAAAGTGGATGTCCGAGCTAGACTGGGGACAGAAATTGGAATTCGCCAAGCGGACAGCAGGTGGTAGGACATTTTAAGCAGTGGAATTAGTATATGCAATCGTGAGATAAGCAAAATGGAGAAATTATTCCCCAAAACACAAAAATATGCATTACTGGATTTTTTTAATCCTAGAGAAATTCTGGAAAGGGCAAGATAATTTGGTCCAGATTCGTATACCTTACTCCACCATGTGAATCATCCGCGGGGAGAAACTAAGTCTTGTACACTTTACCATCACCTGTATTCCTGGTACACAGCGAATTGACTGATTAGTAAATTGCACTGCCACTCCACCCTCGAGCAAAGATTGCACGAGTACCTCTTGCTACCATGGTATTCTGTATTCTGCTCTTTTTCCCAGCAAAAAGGAGTCTCGTTCAATGTATGCTCGAGTAGCAGGAATATTGAAATTTTATTCACTCCTTTGTTGCCTCCTGATAGTCAAAGTTCATGAGTCAGGTGAATGGTATTTGAAGGAGCTAGCACAGATTTAAAACCCCAAGTGCTCTTCCTTAGTTTGAGCCAAACCCAAACCTTTTGAAAGGCGTGAAAACATGTAGCCACATTGGTTTGGTTTTCCTTTCCTGGGCCTCTCTTCTTCCTGGTGCTGGCCAGCACCACACAGAAGTCTTGCAACATGAGCCATTTCCACGGAATTTTGAATTCTGCCAAAAACAAGAAGGATCGGAAATTTCGTGAGAATGGTTATTCTTAGGAGATTTCCATCCCAGATTCCTAACTTGTGTGGCTCAGATAAGCATCTAAAATGCACTGCCAAACTTTCTGAGGTCCCCAATGCAACTTATTTCCACTCACATTTCTGCATAGAGACCTCAAAGTAACAGCGAATGCAATGGTTTGTTGGGAAATATTTTCTTTATGCCAGCCCAGTATCCCCCTACCTATGTGGAAATGGGTTTGGAATGCCATTATAAAACAAACATTGGGTTTGAATGTCCCCAGAATATGTTCAATTTTTAGATGAAGCATGTTTACATTCTCCCAAATAAAAACAACCTACCCCAAAGCAACCCTTCAATTATTTTCTATTCTTTTGCTTCTGAGCAACTTCAAAATACAATATTTTGTTGGCATATTTGTTCAGGGTGTAACTGCTCAATCTCTTCCTATAGACTCATATCTCCTATATGCTTTCTATGAGAAGACTAGATTGTAAATTCGACCAAAATCTCACTAACTGGGACATTATATCAGTTAGCCATTGATATATAGAACGTCTACTCCAAAACTCAGTGGCTTAAAGTAATAGGCATTTATTATTGGTGACTATTTTATGGTCAACATGACAATTCTGACCTCCTCTGGGCTCATTAATGCATCAGCTGCATGTTGGGCAGGTGACTGCTGATCTTGGCTGTACTCTTTGACATGTTTTGGGGTCATGTGCCTGCAGGCAAGTATAGGATTACCTAGCTGTGACAACTGAGCTCTTATTGCGTCCTCACTTGCACCTGTCTTTCATATCCCTCTAACAGGTTAGCCCAGACATGGGCTCAGGCCATCTTGAGTATATTTTCAAGGCAATCAGAGGCAAAAGAGGAAGTGGAAATGTACGAGCGCATCTGAAAGCCTTTGCTGAGGCCAAACCATTAAGGTCATTTTGGCCAAAGCAAGACCCAAGGCAAACCCAGGGTCAGTGTGGGCATCAGCCCAAAGGATGCAGATACAGAGAAGCATGGAAAACTGGAGCCATTCACACACTCTGTCCACCACAGGCACATTGAAGGTGAGAAGCCAGTCATATTCAGTCACTTGGACGGACCTATAATAGTATCAGGGTACCTCAATCTGTGATACTAGAGTCAGCTTTCAGTACCAAGGCAGAAGAAGAAAGCCAAACTCTGAGTTTAGAGTAGGTGGAAAATGTCCCAAGAAAGCACAAACAAGTCACCAAACGATACCTGTGTCAGAAACAGAGTTGGAGGCATGGCCATAGGCAGCAATGAGGAACATATAAGAAGAGCCAAATAAAACCACCAGGCATGGTGAAACCAAGGACTAATAAGTTAAAGATGAACACTTGGGCGACATCTCTCCAAAGTAATCTTTCTGAAGGTGGCTGTTTGACTAGAAGCCCAGTTACAAATGCACTTGCCTAAGAGACGAGAATGATTGAAGTAGATTTGATCCAATGGAATTCGGTGGTGAGAATGAGGTAACAGGAGGCACCAGAATCAGGGATGCACTTGCTACATGCCTTCAGCTAACAGAACGAGCACCTAATATGGCCAGATGTTACAATGTGATGTGATAGATCCTGATTTTTAAAATACCTTGAACAGCATCTCCAGGCATGATTTACCCCACAGGCTACTAGTCTTCGACTCCAGATCTAGAGGTTTCATTTCCATGGGCTCTTTCTTTTTTAAAGAGGCTTTCCAAATTCACGCAGGTAAGGCCTACGTTAACAAATTAGAACAAACAATTTGCCATTAAAATATAAATAATGAACACATAAATGATTGGATCATTCTAGAGTACCAAACACACAGTTAAAGGACTCTTAGAGATATTTTTATCTCCCAAAAGCTTTTGAATTTTAACAGTTTGCATTCTCCCATTTTCTCTACAGAAGTCTAACAGGTACTTCCAGAATTCCACCCCAAAGTTAACTGTCCTTGATTTTTCAAATCAACTTACTCTTGACATTTTATGACATAATAACTTATTGTTTACTTGTATAATGACCTAATTTTTTTTTAATTTTTAAAATTTTTATTATGGTGACATTGGTTAACAAAATCCAGTAAGTTTCAGTAAGATGTACACATACACACACACATACACACACATACATACTGCACTGTGACCTGAAATTTTTATGTTGATCTCTTGCATTGTTGGTTTCTAGAATGCACTTTTCACTACACAGATTTCTTCCTATAACATGTAGAAAACATATTTATAATTTAAGCACTTAAAATTCTCAGCCTTGTTTACCTGAAAGGCCATTATCCACACTGCGGTTTTCTGGATTTCAATCTTGCATTGTTGGCCTCTTACTTCTTCTTATGTCCTCTATAGGCAGCATGGTGGGAAATTCTTTGAAATCCAAAGACCTAACTATTTTTTGTGCCCTGGGAAGATATTTTTCCCAAGGTATCTGATTTTTGGAAAATCTGAAAGTCTATTTTGTCTATTTCCAGAAAAGCATTGTTTTACTGCAGGTGGTTGGTTAATCTAACAATAAAGGGGGGTGGGACGGCTTACAAAGGTTTTCTTTCTAAACCAGGTCTCTTAAACACATCTCCATTACCCTGTTTTCAGACTTTTACTTGGATCTCACTAAATATAGACAACATTCCAAAGCCCAGTGTATTCTATCACCTATCTGTCTGTCTATCTGTCATCTATTATCTATCTGTCATCTATCTAAGCTCAGCATATTTTTATATCCTATTCTACACAAGCTTACATATATCTCTTTTTCTTCCTTTAATAGAGATTTAAGAATGTGTTCTATGTTACCTTGCTACTACTGCTGCATGTGGATACATATATTTATTTGTGTTACATTATATACATTTTATGTTCCTATCTGTATTCTCCTGACCTCCCCGACTTCCCAAACCCTCAACGACTTCCTCCATCTCAGCCGCTGACCCTGAAACCTACTTGTGGGTCTGGTGCACGATATTATATAAAAGCCAAACAAGAAACATGCCTGGGACCTGTTTCCCCCCACATTTGCAGATGTAGATTCCAGAAGCCCACATCACATGGAAGTGAGATCTGGCTTCCCCAAAGCTGCCAAAGGGACCAGGTGATAGAACTTCTTAAGTGTGGGGACAGCCAACTTCCACGAGGCAAACTTTAACCAGCAGGAAGCAGAAGATGGAAGGCAGCTGTCAGATAAGTGTCACCTCACTTCTTTACTCAAATGTGCTGTTTAGATGCAGGATTTTGCCATGCCGGCTGTCCTAACAATGCCACACGTGGCAAAGCAGGTGCGCAGCTGATGGAGTAGCTATGTCTCTTTGTAGCTCTTGGTGAAGCCGTGGTTAACATGGTAACACATTATCTTGCATTTGCTTCCCATTGTTTCTCTGCCGCGCATCCCTTTTCCCTCACTCTAGTTACTCCAGAACGCTCTTCCCAACAAAGCATTAGCACATAAGCACAGTATAGTGACAAAATGGCATAAGATATTAATATATAAAATTTATAAAGTCAGATAGAGAAAGCCAAATGCCATGTGATTTCACTTACATGTGGAATCTAAAGAACAAAACAAAAAAACAGAAACAAACTCATAGATATGAAGAACATTTTGATGGTTGATAAATGGGAGGGGGTGTGAGGGTAGGTGAAAAAAGGCAAGGGATTAAAAAGTACAAATTGTAGTTACAAAATAGTTATGGGGATGTAAAGTAGAGCATAAGGAATATAGGGTTAAATAATATTGTGATAACTGTGTACGGTGTCAGATGAGTACTAGATTTATTGGAGGGGATCACTTTGTAAATTATGTAAATATCTAACCACTATGTTGTACACCTAAACTAGTATAATATCATATGACAACTGTAATTGAAAAATAAAAATAATTTAAAAAAAATAAATGAAAAGAAAAAAAGAATTTATAAATCCTAGGGTTTTTGTTTTCTTTTTATGGTTTTTGTTTGTTCTTTGCTAGTGAAAAAAAAATGCTTTACAGAAAGTAATAACTATGAACCTTGTAACATAACAGCCGTAAACTTTGAAAACTGATCCGTAAGAATACTGATCCTTTAGGAAAGCAGGGTTTCAGACTCTTAAAATTATGTATAAATGAGACGAGTACCTGGAAGATTTTTCTCATAATATTTTTAAGTTAACTTTTTTCTATTAAATTTTGTGGGGCCTGAAACCAAAAACTCTGCCATGGTGGCTCTGCTAATAGCAGACGCATATTTAAAATGAATGTCCGCTTCTCAGTTCTTCACACATGTGCTAGTTTATGTCATATCGGGCAGATGGTAAGGTAAACGTCTACAGCCATTTTATAATACACTTTACAGCATAGTTAGCAAAACAATGCAGACTCTTCAGTGATTTTGTTTTTATCTTTCTTATTGCTCAAATCTAAATAAAGGCATGCATGTTCATTTGTGGGCTGAGATAGTCCAGTATTACTGATCCAAATCAGTATCATTTACTGAAATTTTATGTCTGATTCATGGATCGTTTTCAAAAAATCAGACCATTTGTACTTGGTTGATCACTTCCTGCGGTTGAAGGATAATTTAAAAATCCACTTATAGTCTATGGAAGTGTCAACACACTTCAAAACAGCGATGGGCGACCTACAGCCTATACAGCCTTAAGATAAATCCTGCGATCTTGTTTCAATCAAGACCTTTCGGCACTTACCGAGCAGAGAGATTAGGGAAGAAAAGCCACTCAGTCCATCTTTTCAGGTGGAGTCGTTTTAGCATTATTGGTCCTGGGCCATGCCGCTGAGAGAGCCACAAGGATGAAGAGCGAAACGAAGACTGAGCTGGGGGCGTGACGATTTCCAGTCTCTTCCCTCCCAGGTCAAGAGCAACTCCAAGAAGAAAGCAACTGGAGTATCCTCACCACCCGTCCTCCCAGGGGCTGGCGCCATTGCAGCCTAATGTGCCCACATCTTCTGGGTTAGAGGTCCCACGACATGGAGAGAGGACCGAAGGGAAGGAAGAACGGTGTGCTCCCACGCCGGCCCGGAGCCTGACGCACAACAGGCAACTTCATGAAGGTCGAACGTAGAACAACTTCAGCTCCATGTGGGCAACTTCCGTGTGACATTCATTGAGCAAGTTACTTTTTCATGTCTTCCCTTGAGCCTCAGTTTCTTCATCTGTAGAGTGGGGAATATATTAATTTTTACTCTCAGGATAATTTCAAGGATGAAATGTAATAATGATATGTCTTTGTGAATTCTAAAGTACTAAATAAATTCGGGAGTAGAAAGACAGACAGCTGTGTCTGCCTTGCCTTCTTTTCAAATCAGCATGGATTTTACCATTTGTTATTTGGGGATTCCTCCCAAAAGCAGATCCCAAGACAAGGACTTGTATATAGGTAGTCCATTTGAGGAATAATTCTATGGAACAGGAGAGGTGGAATGGAAAGAGTTAGGAAAGATGGAAAACTAATATTCTAGGTTATTTCTATAGGCAACTGGAGTTTGGTCTTACAGGAGAGAATTTATAAAAAAGAATATTCATGCTTCTTAGAATTGTCTATGTGAGGACCAAGTAGGGATGAATTTATTCACCTGTTCCCACAATTCATAAAGGTATTAAGCACCTCATCTCCAGGTACAAACAAAGGCCCAATAAGAAAGCAGACATCTACCGGTGGCCGTAGAAAGAAATGTGCGCATAAGAGACAAAGCTATTGTCATGAGAGGAGTTAAACTCCACATGTGGGGGAGGCTGAGAGGATTCGAACGCGGGCATCAGAGACATGAGACTCCATCTCATTAGCTAAAAAGCAGGGCCAAATTTCTCTTTGGTACTATTCTATGTAATACAGCATGAAACTTAAATTGTAGTCTAATGTCAATATCTGCTAGACCAACTGTCTCACAGTAATCTTACCAAGCTTAACCTGAAACCCAATGCCATACCTTTGCAAGGGCGCCAGGTCCCCCAGCCTTGTTTTCTGCAGATTCCTAACAGTTTAGTCTTTAAGCATCTTTGTTTCTTGGACCACTGCCTAGAGTTGCGAAGTCCGATTTCCACTGAAGCCCTGGGTGAGCTGAGTAGCTTTAAGGCTTAAGGGATCATGAGAAGGGCACATCTCGCACTGCCTTGCAGTGTGTCATCCTGCCCATTCACCTCCACTGCACACCCTCTCTCTCTATCCTATGCCTTCAAGCCTGTTCGCTAATTTGTCTTATTTTCTCTCACACACACAAGAGAGATTCACTCATGCTTAGGTCTCAGAAGCTTGGCTTCCCCTAACAAAATTGGGTTTCTACCTACATGTTCTCATACAAGATACTAACAAATTTTTTCTGCAGATCATGAAATAAGGATATAAAAATTTTGTTGTGAGACTCGATAAAACTATCTTTGAGTGGAAAAAAAAAATGTGGTCACTAACTTTTTATTTTCCCTAAACTATCACTTGCACAAAACATCACACCCACAGTGTACTAGTTCGGTTCTCCCTTTCAAATGCTTGCCATCATTCAAAGTATTTCTCTTCTTTAAAGTTATCACATTTATATTTTTCCTCTTATTCTTATGATTTTTGACTATATATGCATGTATGTATATGTATGTGTGTGTATATATGTGTATGTGTATATATACACACATACACACATACACATATATACACACACATATATATGTGTATATACATATGTATATATACATATACACATATATATGTATATATATCTTCCCATTAGACTGTAAACTCCAAGAGTAGCAATTAAGTCTAGTCTTGTTTAGCAATGAATCATCAACACCCGGGGTGGGGGTACCGCTGGCACAAAAGCAAATGATCCATTCATTTGTTCAGTGAAAGAATGAATGAATGAAATTGTATGTGCAAACTGGTTCATTTCATCTTACATATATGGAAGAAACGAATTACAGAGAAACAGAAATAAAACCCAAAGCCCAGAAGAGTGGAGTGTCTTGTCCGAGGTCACACAGCTAATTGATAGCAGCGTGATTTCAGCAAGTTTGCCGTGCACATTCTCTCGACCCTCAATGTAACTTCAGACCGTAACTGGTTGCGATACTGCCTCACAGAAGCACTATTGTAAATCCAGTGTTTTCTCTCAGACTCATGTGCTTGACTGAAGAGATACCGAAGTCCGGTCTCAGCATTCCCTGACTCTTATTTTCTTGTCGAGAGAGCAAATTAGTTTACACTTTACGTTCAAAAATGGCACTTTGATCCTATGCCCCCTTTTTGAAATAACTACTTTAAAATGCCTGTTATTTCCATTGGTGCTTTTAGTGATTTAGAACAAGGGTCATTCTTCGCGTAAATCAAAAACCACCAAGAGCTGATATTTTTTTGTTGTTTTGTTTTTTGTTTTTACTTCTCAGGAACATACGAAAAACATGGCACAGGTAGACAAGCACTCACAAATTCTTATAAAAGCAGCTAAGCAGGTTGTCAGTCCCCTCTGAGACTTCAAAAGCAGAGAAAGAAAATCTGATTTTATTTGACACATCTTAAAAGAAGTCAGATTAGAATACACATTTCCACTTAGAGCTTAAGAATGGGTACGTTTATTTTCTATTTTTTCTAGTTTAAATGTATAGGTGGAATAGCCAGGGTGGCTAACTTAGGGGCTGAGGAGGGAAAGCCTGGCTGGGGAGTTGGCGGGAGGGGAGCTCCAGGGTCCCATGGAAGCTGCTTCTGTAAACAAAGTTTGGTAAGGGGAGAGGGAACCCCTAAACTGGTGTCTGAGGGCCTCGAGTTCAAAGCTATGTAACTACTCAAGTATTATGCAAGTTTTTTTTTTTTTTTTAAAAATAGAGACTGCCAATAGGAAACCTCTCTCACATTTGTTTACCCTTCCTGTATTTCCCAAGACCTTTACATATGTAATGGCAAACATTCACGAAAATGCAATAAAACTTCACTCTTCCACACAAAGCAAGGGGAGATCGTGCTTTTATAAAGGGTATAGAGATTATATTCAATTAAATGTGTTAATGTTATTCCCTGAAAACTTGTTTACACATTTTAAATGGCAAGTCTTCTGTCCAAGGATAAATCTCAACAGAGTTCTTACAGCATAAATTCCAAATTAATGTGGCTGAGGTCAATGGCATTTGCTATGAATAGACTTGAAAATATCTCTAGCAAGTGATCTCCACCTGTGATCCCACCCTTTCTATACAACAGCATTTAGAGCTTAGTGCATTGCTTGCATACTTATAAGGATACCATAAATAATGTCTCACTGGTAAAGATTATTTTAAAAAGGTTTATAATGATAAGAAAACTATCAGAGCAACCCCTCTGCTGCTACAGAGGATAAGAAATGTCTCTCTTTCCTTCGGTTTCCTCTCTTTTATCATACACCCTGGGTCCTGAAGCCAGTATTTTAAAAAATCTATAATGGTCCTGCTTTGTAACTTGTTCCATATGTTTGACATGCTTCGTAAAATAATTCCACATTAGTTTCCCCAGCCTAGTGTTTGGATCGTGACATCTGTTTTTTCCTATGTCTTCATGATTTATTTTGGTGTCCATGTGAACTTGCTCTATAATAGTAAAAGGAATTTGCTTAGATTCCCTTTTCCTGGAATGTCTTCTTGTGCCTTGCAGACCTATCAAATTTTCTATCCACAGAAGATCGGACACAGCCACTAGCAAGCCTAACTCTTACAAGTGTGCAAACTCACACGAGTCCATTCATCTCTCTGGAACTTAATTTCCACATCTGTAAAATGGGGATGATAACAATAATAAGTATTTAGAAGGTTTGGAGAAGGCTTAAATAAGTTATTAGGTAGTACATATAAAGCACTGTGATCAGTGCCTGGCACACAGTTAAGTGTTGGTTGCTTTAGTTATTAAAGCCAAAGCACAAGGAAAGGTCCCCAGGAGCTAGGTTCCTCTCACTCTAGCACACCTCTGCTGGCCGTCATTTATTCACTCAGGTGCCAAAAGATAAAATCAACACCAAGTTCAGCCATATTGGAGACTAAGGCTAAAGGAAGTCAGGAACATTAATCCTATCTCTATTTAAAATCTTGACATGTTACCCATCACAGATTTTTGCATTAATGTTGAATTTTTTAAGATACCGCATTAAACTATTATTTATCTCAATTGCTGATAAAGGATCATTTACCTTGATTACTTGATGTGCATCCCCACCTCAATATAATTTTTTTGCCCAAAGCAAGTGCTTCACTTACCTCACCTCGTTCTGGCCTTGGACAACTATGAGCAAAACAGACCCAGTTCCAGTCCTCATGATGCAAACAATCAAATGGGAGGGATAGACTTTAACAAAATTCAGACCAAAAATAGGTAGATTCCTTCTCCATTAAAAATATGTTTTATCCCTCAGGTCTGTGGATAAGTATAAATACATTTTTGAAATCAAGAGTTGTAATTTTCATTCACTCATTGTTTAATAGATATATACAATGTGCTGCCACATGCCAGGTACTGCTCTAGGTGCTGGGGCGAAGCAATGGACAGCCAAAGTGGTAAACACTAAAGATCTCAGAGGGAATATATATAGGGCTCAGTTTGGGACATGTTAATTTTAAACTGCCAATAATCAACAAAATGGATATGGTGAGTAGACATTGGGATATAGATTTGAACTCTAGAATTCAAGATGCCAGTTAGGTCTAGACACAGAAATTTGGGAGTCATCAACTTATAAATGATTTTTAAAGGCATGGTACTAGATAAAATCGTGTAGGAATGAGCAAGATAGAGTTTAGTAGTCATGCGAGAAGGTACTAGCAAAGGAGTCCAGAGAAAATCAAGAGAGGGTGGTGACTCAAAGTCAAGCGAACAAAGTGTTTTGAGATGGCAGGTGCAATAAACTGTCAGATGCTGCCGGCAGGTCAGGTGAGATGAGGATTGAACATTGCCCATTGAATTTAAGAATGACCTTGAGAGCAGTTTTAGTAGAGCAGTATCAGTAAAAGCTTAATTTAGTGGGTTCAAAAGCAAAACAAAAAAAGAATGTGGACAATTATTTTGAGTTCTACTGTAAAAGGGAGGTGAGAAAGGGGGCAATGACTCAAAGGAAAAGGGAATTCAAAAAGGGTTGAAGTTTTTATTTGTGTTTTTAAATGGGGGAAAATATTACCTTGTTTCTATAAGACAGGACACAAAGGATAATGGCAAACGGGAAAGTATAATGAGCAGCAAGTTTGGTGGTGACATACGTGTGTGTGTGTGTGTGTGTGTGTGTGTGTGTGTGTGTGTGTTGTGAGAGGAGGGAAAAAAACTAACCTATGAGAGACAAGAAGGAATAAGGGGAGAACAGCACCCACACTCACCCCAAGCCAGGGGGCCAAGGAATGAAAAGTGGAAAACAGCTTCCCCCTTGGGGGGCTGCAGGACAGCAGGGTCCTCGGGAGAGCCAGCTTTCATTAGAGCCGTGGCTCTCAAACCTTAGCAGGAATCAGAATTAACTGTAGGACTTGTTAAAATACAAATGTCTGAGCCCCACCCCAGGACTTCTGATTCAGTGGACTGGGGTTAGACGGGAGTCTGAGAATTTGCATCTCTTACAGGTTCCAGGTGATACTGACTCTGCTCTTCCTGGGAGACCCAATCCCCTAAGTTAGTACAAGAAAGTGAATGTCATGTTCACCAAAGAGGCTCTTTAAGCCCCTGGTTTTCAAATTTTGAAATCAACTAAAGCCTGATCCATGTAAAATTAACTCCAATTTTCACTAATTTTTAAAACAATGTTTAAAAATTCATCACTAAACACAATTCTGTTTTTCCACACACCATTAACACTATTTATAAAAATGTTCATTACAAACACTGTAGATATAATTGTTATTTCTATTTTGAGAGAAGAAATCTATTCCCCTTACTTGTTTTATCTATTCCTTTGACTCTATTCTATTGATCTTGTAAACCTTTTACTTGGAGCCTATTTACTTATTCATTCATTTATTCTACATATTTATTGAACACAGATTAAGTATCAGACACCACTGAAGCACTTGGAATACAGCAATGAACAAGACACTCGGGCCTTTGAAAAGATACATTTCAATTCAAAGAGAAAGAACCCATGAAAAAATGAATAAACACCTATAGTAATTCAGGTGATGATCATTTTTACAAAGGTCAAAAATAAAGCAGGGTAGGCGGGGTACATATGCAATGAAAAACAGGATGGGGTGGTCAAGGAAGGCCTCAGCAAGAAGGTGATTATTTCAGCAAGAACATGAGAAGGTAAGGGAGTGAGATTGCAGGAGTACAGTTTTCCAGACAGGAATAAAAAAAGCTCCAAGACCAAAGTATAGCTAGTGTGTTTAAAGCAGCCCGCTGGAGTGGCATGGGTGAGGGAAGAGGTAAGGAGTGGGTGAGATCAGAGAGGCAATGTGGAAGGCTGGGGCAAAGAATCACGTACGTAGAGTCTTTAGGCCATTGAGATAGTTTAGGCTTTCTTCTGAGTGAACTGGGAAGCCAATGGCGGGTTTTATGCAAGGGAGAGATATGATCTGGCTTGCATTTTAGAAGGATCCCTCTGCCTGTTGTCTTGTGTATAGTCTACAAGAAGCAAGGACAGAAACAGGAGGACCCTAAGGAGGCCATTGTGATAGTTCAGGCAGGAGTGAGAGTGGCTTGGAGGATAAGAGCAGAGTTGAGATGTTAAGAGAGTCAGATCCTGGAGTTCTTCTGAAGGTAGAGCTAACAAGATGTGCTGAAGGATCAGATGTGAGGTGTGAAAGAGAGTCAAGGATGACTACAAATTTTAAAGCCTTTTCATATGTATGTTGGCGTCTGATGTCTCCTTAGGAGAAGTGTCTATCAGGTCTTCTGTCCGCTTTTTAATACATATGACATATTACTGAATTGTACACTTGAAACCTACATAATTTTATTAACCAACGTCATCCCAATAAATTTACTTTTAAAAAGTTAAAGCCTTGCTAAATGGAGCTGCCATTTACTGAAAAGTGGAGTTTTCTGGGATGAAAATATTAATTTTGGATTACTCTATATTGAGATAGTATTAAAAGCCATGAGAACAGATGAAATTGCCCAGGGAATGAGTATGAAGTGATCAGTATAAAGAAAAGAAGTGATCTAGAGATTGAGCCTGTGTGGGCCAACATTTTAAAGTATGGAATGATAAGAAGGAATTAGCAAAGGAGACTGAGAAAGACTGGCCATGAACCCAGAGGAGAACCAGAAGAGCACAGGTCTCTTGATTCAAAGTAAAAAATCTTCACAGGGGAGGGAGTAATAGGTTCTTTGCTAATTTGAACTATTTGTTTCCTGGGTATATTGAATGTTTTTTTCTGAGATAGCGTAAAACATACCATAACATAATGACTAAGGTCAAAAAACTTAATCACATAAAACATAAGACCACATTATTTCATGGTAAATAAAAAATAAACAATATCAATTAGTATATACTTTCACAAAATGAACAAAGGTAAGATAGTGCAATTGACATGGTATAAAATCGAGTAAACACAGAATTGAAGAAATTCCTAAAGATCAAGAGGCATTGACTATTTAACTTCTCCTCTTCCTCACATTAAAGAGAAAATATTAAGCAGCCTGTATTTAGGATTGAGAGTCTTAGAGCTAATCTCCAATTTCGTTATTATTATAGAGTTATACTTTATTTTCATTAGACCCCTGGGTTAGTTCCACTAAACCATGTTCCTACTTTTAGTTTTTTAGTTAATTTATGTTTGTCTTTCTAGAAGGTAAACTTTCTGAGTATTTTCTCACGTGTCTGAAAAGGACACCTGATTATTAATTCATCGCACCTTATTTCTCCTTTTTACAAGTCATCAAATACTAAATTTTAAATTATTCTTCGGAATCTAGTGCCTTGTTGCTGGTGAAAATATGACAATTTTTTTTATTCTCTTATGTATGTTTTGTTTTCATTTCTGAGAGTTTTTTTTATGTCACTACTCTTATTTTTGTTGAGTGTCGGTGTCTCCTATAGTTCTACACAGCCTTCACTGTTCACCTTGCAATTTAAAAACTCATGTACCTCTTGAACCTTGAGGAATTGTCTTCTAATATTTCTTGGATAATTCTGTCCCTTAATTTTTCTCTCTCCATTTTTCTGGAATTCCTGTGAATTGGATATTGAAGTTCAATACTGAAACTCTGTACCTCATATCTTTCTCTTTTTAACTCTATTTTCTATTCTCTATACTTTTCCTTTCTGGGTGAATTTCTTAAACTCTGTCTCCTAACAGTGATTTTTGTCTTTTGCATAAGTCACATGTTTGATTTTTAAGTTGTCTTTCTTGCTCTTGGATTTCCTTTTTCACAGCATCCCGTTTTTCTTTTATGGATGTACTATTCTTGGATTTCTTTAATGATACATAGCAGTTTTGTTTGTTTGTTTGTTTCTTTCTTGTGCCAGAATTATCTGTTTACTGCCAGGCTAGGTTTTACACATGTGTATCTTGGTATCTCTTTTTCCTTTTGCAGGCTTTTAAAATGAGTCATGAGTTTGTGAGTGTTGATTCATATTTAAGAATGGAACTAGATTGCTGACTCGAAGTTCTGTGACTGGGGGCGGGGGGGATGGGAGAGCTGTTTTCTTAGGCTGGGACGCTCAGGCTCCACGTGCCAGAATGAGGAGAGCATTGCTCAGAGCACAAACACGCACAGCAACTACTCCAATTATCCCTAAAACAGTTCGTTTACTTTTTCCTAAGGGGAAAAAAAGACCAGGACCACAAAAGTCCTATAAGAAAATATAGCGGGTAAGTTCCTTGACATCAGTCTTTGCAATGATTTTTTTCGATTTGACACCAGAGGCAAAAAAAAGCAAAAATAAACAAATGGAACAACATTAAACTAAGAAGCTTCTGTACAACAAAGGAAACCATCAACAAAATGAGAAGGCTATCTACTGAATGAGAGAAAATGTTTACAAGTAATATTTCCGACAAGGGATTAATATCCAAAATACATAATGAACTACAACTCAATAGCAAAACAAACAATTTGATTAAAAAAAAAACAGAGAAATTAACTAGATACTTTTTCAAACAAGACATAGAAAGGAATAAAAGGTACGTGAAAAGGTACCCAATGTCACTAATCATCAGGGGAATGCAAATCAAAACCACAATGAGATATCACATACATGTCAGAATTGCCACCTTTAAAAAGAAAAGAGATAATAAACATTGATGTGGAATAGCGAAAAAAAGAACCTTGCATACTTCTGGTAGGAATATAAATTGGTACAGCCACTAAGAAAAGATACTAAGGTTCCTCAAAAATTACAACTATAACTACCATATAACCTAGCAACCTTGCTTGGGGGTATATATCCAAAGAAAATCAAAATATATCCATATTCCCATGTTCATTGCACCATTATTCACAATAGCCAAGAAACAGGCTGTGTCCATCAATGAATGAGTGGATAAAACATGTGAGATTACATACATATATATAGTCGAATATTAATTGGTCATGAGAAAGAAGAAAATTCTGCCATTTCTGACAACATGGATGAATCTGGAGGGGATTATACTAAGTGAAATAAACCAAATTAAAAAAAAACACACAAATACTGCATGGTGTCACTTATATGCAGAATCTTTTTTTTTTTTTTTAAGTCAAACTTATAAACGCAAAGAGTAGAGAAGTGTTTGGTTGCCGGGCGGGGGTAGGGGTAATAAGCAAAGGTTAGTAAAAGGTACAAACTTTCAGCTATGAGATTAATAAATTCTGAGGATCTAATGTAAAACATATTGACAATAGCTAATACCACTGTATTATATAACTGAAATTTGGTGAGAGTAGAATTTAAATATTCTCATCAAAAAATAAATGTGAGGTAATGGAAGTGTTAATTAACTAGATGGTGAGAATCGTTTTACAATAGATACCTGTATCAAAATCCTTTCACCATGTGTACATATATCAAATCACCATCATATTTTACAATTTTATTTGTCAATCATCCATCAATAAAGCTGGGGGAAAAAAAACAGGAAAAGAAACTAAGAGGAAAAAATCTTTTTTTTTTTACCAGACTGAAGACATCTACATGCCATGATGGCCTGGAGAGGGGTTGATGGCCCCACAGCAGATCGTCAAACACATCCTTCATTCTCGGCCTTAGGTCTGTCTCTTCCACCCTCCATTTACCTACTGACCCAGATTCTGCAGCCTCACTGGGTTTGCTAGTTCAGTATTAGTATTTTAGGCTGTGACTATTTTAGACAAATCAAAACCTTCTATTCACTTCCAATCTTCTAGAAATGTGTTAAATTTCACAACCATTGATGCCTTCTCCTGCTCCCTTTGCTGTTATAGGTTTTTCATAAGGAATTGCAAAATCAAGTGACAACCAGGGCAGGGAAGATAAAATAACTTTGTTAAGTGGAGTACAGAATATTTATTATTCATTTAAAATGGCAACCATATCTACCCCCAGCCAACTGTTGACCTTTGAGAAAGAAATGCCAATGTTAGCAAATCTCTTTTTCAAAAGTGGCCAGGTAAATAAACTTTTATGAAAAAATAACCAGTTTTAAATGTTAGAAAATATTTTTTCTAAACACTCTACAGACCAATCAAAATATATCACTGGCAAGATTCAGCCCTTGGTTTGACAGTTCTCAATCTCTGATTTATACCTTTTTAAAGAAAAATTATTTCTCTACTCTCATAATGAACTCACAAAAAAAGGAGGGAAACAAGTACAATGTTCAATCTGCTTCAAATTCTAAGAGTTAAATGCGATATTACCTATCAAATCTTGGAACAATGTCCAGTGCACAGTAAGCGATAAAAGTTAACTCTTATTATTACTGTGATTTATTTGGAGTTTTAATTATATCATCATACTGCAGAAGGCATTTAGAACCAGAAACAACAGGGCCAGGTGGCAGTTTTGAGAGGTCAGAACAACACTGTGTGTCTCAACGATGCCGACACACTAAGAGATGGCAAATAATTAACTCTCTCTTGACAAGGAGGGGGAAAAGATATAAAATACCTATCAAGCAGGTGACTGCCAAGAATATACTTTAACAAATTCTAATTGTATCCTAAATCTTGGCACTCATTTTTTTAAAAAAAAAAAAGAACGTAGGAAAATTCCATCTTAATTTCCATGGCTCCCAAAAATTTGTTTTCTCAAAAACAACTTGACGTGCTTCCACATCATCCAAAATCCTCCCCCTAGACATTCAAAGGGCACAAAGAAGAAATATTAAACACACACACATACATGTACACACAGTCACAAGCACACATATACTCATGCACACGCATAAGCATGCACACACGTGCTACACACACACACACAAGCACAGCTTCTCGTTCTACAGCTTTATCGAAGTTTCACCTGAGTTTTCCAGATTCTGCAGTCTTTTACATGAATCTGTGTTGGTGCTTTTTTGGTAACTATCTGTGATGACCTACAGCATCACCTAGAGTTTTGGCATCAGGTGATGTTCAACATTCAAATATAGAAGTTGTCCAACTCCTGGACAGAGCCCATCTTCCCTCTTTGGGCCTCAGGCCCCGGGTGTAGGCGTCCAGCAACCACGAAAGAGCCACCTTACCTCCAGGGCATTCTGCAGCCAAGTATCATCAGCCTTCCAAAGGCCTCCCACTGCGGACGACACCGTGCCACTGATGGCTTGCTTTTGTCACGACTCATTTGTTTTGTTTTATCATCTAGCCCTAATTAATCGGAGTAAGAATTCTGTCTTCTCCCTCTGTGCATTAACAGAAGAGGGGTGAAAAGGGCCCCCTGGGCTGTACATTTTAGTTATTTATGGTGAGGCCATGAATCAGGGGCCAGAAGAAAGAAGAAGCATAATTTGTTTCCCAAACACATATCAGTGTGGATGGACTGGGACCGGATGGCTGGACTGTTCCTGTTCGGTACTAAAAACCATGTTGTGGGGACAAATGGGTTTTGTCTTAGTTTTCAATGATGGTATCAGTTAGAACCAGGCCCAAGTTATCACTTTGCCAGACTGACTATTTGTGTCATGTGACTTCTCTGCATCTCAGTTTCCCACCTGGGAAGCGGAGAATTAAACTCATAGTCTTGTCTTAAAAGTCCTATAAGTATAATTATCCCCATCCTACAGATGAGGAAATTAATGTTCCAAGATGCCAAAAAAAAAAAAAAAAAGAATTCTGTTGATTGAAAAGTACTTTGCAAAGTGAAGTTATTAACATCATTATTTACCTACAAATACTGAGATCTCTCCCCTCCTCTTTTCCTCGTCAATTCCATGAATTAGAAACTTACTGGCTGCTGACAGCACAAAAAGGACGTTTAACATCACAACTGGGGATAAAAATGTCACAATCCTGGGGGAAAAATAGTCAATGCTCTCATTCCAACGAAAGGATAATTAGAGAATTGAACTTTCCATCACGAAATATGTGAACCTGCTAACATCCTCAGAGTAAAGCAGTTGAGGGTGTTTTCACAAAAGGATAGTATGTCATCTGAGGAGGGATTTCAAGACTCAGAGACCAGAGTCCTTGGAGGCAGAGAAGTGGCTGAACTGAGAAGCAACAAGGGGATTTCTCAGAGAACAGAAGACACTATGACTGGAGGCTCAAACTTGAGGGTGACTCCCCTGGAGGACTTGTTAAATACATGGAGAGTTGTGCCCCAGCCCTAGAGTTTCTGATTCAGCGGGTCTGGGGTAGGGCCTGAGAATTTGCACTTCTAGTAAATTCCCGGGGTTTGGAAGGGGCAGAATTCAGCCATAAACAGCCACTCAATTGAGAGTAACGAGCAAATTCTGTGCGCAACTACAGAACAACAAAATCACGGCAAGCCAGGAGCCAGAGAGCGGGATCCCACACATCACTAGACACCCGATACAACAGATGGGAAGTGGCGCAAGGAAATATTCTGGACCTTGTGAGACTGTGGGAGGATGACACAGGCTTCAGGTCTGAAGGATATGATGGTTCTTCGAGTCACTAAAATATAGTTTGTTTGCAGGACGTCTTAGTTTAACTCAATTTTACTAGATTAAAGCCAAGTACTTTTTAAATGGGGAAGCAAGGGTCAGCTGGGGGTTTCTAAGTGGAGAGTTATTTAAGTAGAATGAGTTGGCAAACTTCTGAAGTTAAACCCATGCAGCTTCTGCACAGGGCCATTCATGCTCCCAACGCAGGGTTTTTCTCAGCCTCGGCGCTAGTGATATTTTGAGCAGAATAATTCTTGGTTGTGCTCTGGGGACAGAAGTTGGGGACTGTCCTGTGCATTGTAAGATGTTGGGCAGCATCCCTGGCCTCTAAGCACTAAATGCCAGTAGCACCCCAGTTGTGACAACCAAAAATGTCTCCAGACATAGCTAAATGCCCCGTGAGAGAAGGGAATACAAAAGAATACAAAATTGTTCCAGGTAAGAATGATTGCTTTGTTTGGGCTGCTATTGCGAAAATACCGTAGATCGGGTGGCCTAAACAACAAACATTTATTTCTCACAGTTTCAGAGGCTGGGAAGTTCGGTTCGGTGCCTGGCGAGGGCCCGCTTCCTGGTTCACAGCTAGCCAATCTTTTTGCCGTGTGCTCACACAGTGAAGAAAAGACAGAGAATGCTCTCTGAGGTCTAAAACAGTGCTAATCCCATTCTGAGGGCTCCACCCTCATGACCTAATCAGTCCCCAAAGGCTCCCCGGAACCCGCCCCCCCCCGCCCCCGCCAAATGCCATTACCCTGGGGACTGGGTTTCAATATATGAATTTGGGGGGAACAAAAACATTCAGTCTATAGAAGGCCCCATTTCATAAACTCCAGGCACATGATCTCCATTCTCATAATTCTATAAAACAAGTATCGTACCCACTTATTGACTGAGAATCACGGACTCACTGACATTTGCTCACTTTCAAACACTTACAAGCATCTCTTTGATTCAAGTCTATGCCCTTTATAGTAGGCTGTCTCCATGGGCTGGGAATAGAAGGGCAATCGCGTTTCTGTGACTCGAATTCCCGGAATTGGGATAATGACAACATCTCACGTTCTAGGCCCAGAGAAGAGATCAGCGGAGGTGAGGGGGTTCTCACAACCAGCCGCGCCGGCCAGCAGCAGCACCCGGCCTCCCGGAGGCTCGTTCTTCTTGCTGCAGCCTGACAGACATCTGTCAGAAGCCTAAAGCTGGCAGGGTATGAAAAACACACCCGGCCCTCTGCGACTTCTCAGGCCAAGCACAGCTTGTCAGCCTGTCAGTTACTGTCATGACGGTGCCAGACTGATTTGGGTCCTTTCATCACACACATGAAATACTTAGTGTTAGCAGGGAAATCCTTTGGGGAATCAGAGTCCTGTGGCTTGGTAGTTGCTTTCTTACTTCTTTTTAATTTCTTTCTGCTTTTTTTTTTTTCCTGAATGTTTCTTCAATGTCAGAGGTAACACATTGCTTCAGAGGAAGTAAAAGAAAAAATGTGTCTCAAAAATACTCAAAGAAATGGGCTGAAAGCCTGACTGGATTAGCAAAAGGGGCATGTGTTTATAAATTCATATCACAACTTTCATGGAAACCCTAATGTGTGCAAGTCTTGGGCCAGGCACGGGACTGTCGGTGACAGACACAACGTGCTCCAGGCTCTCGCGGTTCTCAGTAGCCTGTTGCAGTGAGAGGCTTCGTCAGTTAACTGTAATACGATAATGTTCAGGTGTTCGATACCAGAGGACAGGCTGAGAAGCCGCATTAGGAACAGAAAAGACAGGGCACACAAACGCAGGGATGCCTTGCTGAGTTAAATTATGATGCGAGCTGTTCAATCTGCTGATGATTCAAAAGAAAAGGAATCCGCAGGAATAAAATTATAATCCCATTTGATTTTGTCCCCTATAATCCATCCTTTAGGCCCCATTGCTTCCATGTCATGTAATCTAGCCAACTGTTTGAATCACCACCCAATATTTGTGTACCATTCTTTGTTCAACGATTCTGTGCAATTCGTCTTATTTGTAAACTGTCGACCTACGCTGAATAATTCTTTTTCCTACTTCTTGATTTTATCCCTTTGTGTTTCCCAAATGCTTTCTCTTTCTTCCTGGTTTTAGTTGTTTTTATTGACTAGCAAATGTCCCACTCCTACTAATTCTCTGTTTTTCCTTCTTAGGTTTTCTAAGAAGAGATGAGTTTGCATTCTTTTAGCAAAGAGACACTGAGAACTAAACAGAGCCAGACATATTATTTCTGATTCTGCTAATTTTACCTTACTGTGGCTGCAACAGCAACTCAGGTGAGATTTCAACAAGGACTTGTTTAAAAGCTGTGTGTTTGTGGGATCTAAATGAAAGAGAGCTCTTGGGCGCTGATCTATTTTGCCCTTTCAGTGTGAAACGGCAACTTCACTTCTAAGCCACAGTTGATACGGCACCACAACTGATTCTGAGTTGACACTGATTATAAAGGAAACAGATTAGAAGCCAACAGTAGAACTGAGCAAGTTTAATCAGTCAGTGAGGTTTATTTTGCCACAAATAAAGGGCAAGACAAAATTGGATCAAATAAAGCCAAGTGTTGAGGAGGCTGGTGTTTTAAGAAAGGAAGGAGAACCATATGAGCCCTGTTTATTAATAGCTTTTTAAATTCAAACAACCCAACTTGTGTTCTGACAGTAACGTGGTCAGATCATCTCCTATGAGTCTTCTCCCAGCTTTGCCCAGCAAGGAAAGCACAATGGGACAACAGAAGTGTCCTTCCTCAAGCCCACCGCAGGTCCAGCAAATGTCCTGTGCACAGACAAGACTGGGCTGGCAATTCAGGTGCTGATAAGAGCTTGGGAGAAGTACCAGAAAAGAGTTCACGTCCCACGAGAACTTTTCCGCCTGACTTTTTCTCTCCCCTCGTGTAACAAATAGAGTGTTCCCCAGTCATTTTCATGAACTTGACAGCAATGGGTAAACTTCAAAAGAGAAATATCAAAATGAGTACTTCCTTCCCCCATACACATCTGCTCCAACCAAACTGGTAAGACCTATCAGTTTTTAGTTACTTACTACCTGCAGACAGGATTCTTAGTGCTTTACCTACATTTACATACTTTGTGTTCTTATAATCCATAGAAAAACTCATGAAGTGGGTCTCGATATCCTCATTTCACGGATTAGAAAATTGAGAATTTCATTAACTAATCCGAGGTCACACACAGCCATCCTAAGTGATCCAACTGTGATTTGAATCAAGGTCAATGGGACTCCCTACTGTCCCAAGCCTTCCTCCCAGCATGCACGTGTGCAAATCTGTACGACCTCTCTCTTCTTGCACCCACCAGATGCATTCCTTCTAGAATGCTATTCCGTTCATTTCCATTCACCTAGTCCTCCCAGTCCCTAAGTATCTCAACTCAACTGCCATTCTCATTCACAGAGCTGAGTCCAGCCCTCATCGTAATCAATCGCTTCTCTGAAATCTTACGGTGCTTCCTTCCTTGGCATTTAACAAATGCAACCTTCTGTTGTTCATCTGCTCTGCAGCAGGGGTTAGAAGCCAACATAAGCTGTTTATCCACTGAATATTCAGACAGTTTTAAGCTGTAATCCTTCGTGCCAAGATGCACAATGACAGAAACAAGAATGTTTCATCGACCACTCTATCCCCAAGCCTAGCAGAATAACTGACACATAGTAGGTACTCAACACATTTTTTCAAATAAATACATATGGGACACTGAGGTTGAGAAAGCATGAGAGCTATATGCCTAAAAAGCAAAGAAGCATCTTGTGAAAGTAATTTATTGTCGACAAAGATTAATCCAAGTCCAGTGGGTCAGCGTGGGAGAGGTGGGGTAGTTTTAAGTACCACCTGAAGTATGCTGTTCCCATTGTTCCCTTACCCCATCAACACCATCCTACGCAATAACTCCAGCAGATATTGTCCAAAATACCTGTATCTTAGAGTTTATAGAGTAAATAAACGAAAGTGTTGTTTCATTGAGATCGGTAAGACACAGAGCACACAGAGTGCTGCTTCTTTTTAGCCCGGGCAAGAGACCAAAGCAATAAGAGGCGTGGAAGGTATTTTCCTCTCTTGAACAGGGCAGTCACCCCGGAGACAGAATCTATGAGATGTGAGAAGGGAGAGGACCACAGAAGCCTGATCAGGAAGCTGGACTGACCTATACATGGAAAGATGTAGGACGACATGACAGATCAGTGCTATCAAGAGATACCCCTGAAGAACCAAACGCAGGAGAGACACCTTAGTTTTCTTACGTGCAATTATTATTGAATTTTTAAAATGTTTTGTTTCTGCCCAAAACATTCCAGTAATAGTATATTTATTATGACAAATAATTATACCTTAATCGATCAAAGATTCCCCCCCCCCTCAAAAAAAGCCTTTTGTAGTTTTAAAAGAACCTTCAGGGCGCATTCTGCTGCCTCAGAGGACGACACTTGGATGAATCCGGGGTCAAGCAAACTTGCCAAAATCCACATAAACACAGTCCCCCCAGACATCGCAACACGAAGTAGAGAGCTCGACCTTTTCCAAAAGAAAACAAATAAGACATGAAAACAATCTGGCCACGCGGGGGCCCATTTGTCCCCCCGTAGAATGTCAGATGCACCTAAAGCAACAAGAGCCCACTGGACTCTGAGTTGCCAGGACACAGAATCTCTTCTCTATACTCTAAGGCTTTTTAAGCACACTGCGAGAGCTGGAGCAATGATAGATACGCAGACCCAGATGGGAGAAGACGACTCTTAATGACCCTCCTTTCCTGGAAGTCGATGTAGTAGTGTTCTGATCTAGACTGCCTTAAAAGTAGTTGGGTATTCTTTTGAATTAGTGAAAATGGGCAAGCCCTTCTAAGAGCCTCCTCACAATAGCATGAAGTCCCTTGTAGGATTCTGTGAATCTTAAGTTATTAAACTCACCAGATCAGCGTCTGCTGCAAATGATAGAAACAACTTAACTAAGCAGAAATGGCAAAAGGGGAGATTTGGGGCCCAAGGAATCAGGCCACCAATAGCTCTAGGCTAGATTGGACTTTGAGAAAACTGGAGTGAGGCCTAGGATATTACCAGGATGCTCTCCAGCCTCTCAAGTAAGAGTCTCTCCTGAGTTCTGACTTCCTTCTTTCAAACTGGAGGTCAGAGCATGACCGCTTACTGCTCCTCACTTCGTATCTCACAGCTTCGCTGATCACCCAAAGGGATTCCCCTCTTCCCTTAGTCAGATCTGAAAACACCCCGAAATGAACTGGTTCAGCTTGGGTCCCCTCCCCTGACAGGTGGGTTACAATGATGCAAAACTTCCATGGAGAGATCGAAGACATGTCCAAAAGGAAAGGGAATACTATTCCAGAAGTAGGGAGGGCAGGTGGGTGGATATGAATAATGGCCTACTGTACCATCATATTCTAAAACTCTGTTTCAAAAAAGAGAAATTTATGCATTTAAAATAAATATACTGCCCAACAGATTCCCTCTGGATTTCGACTTTCCTTCTTGGTTATTTATTCTTATTTATTTATTTATTTTTACCCTTCTGCTATTCATGTGGGCAATAAAGATATTACTTAACTAAGTGCTTCATAAGCACAAAATAAAATCTTTAAAATATAAATAAAAGCAAGCACACCAAGCACCTTTTTTAATGCTAATGTTGTTCTCTTCGCTCTAGTTAACCAATCCCTATCTTATGCCCTGTACATAGTTCTTGCCTTTGCATACAGTCTGCTTTACTCTGGAATGTTCTTTCTCCTTGCTTCTATCCACCTTGACCTGTCCCTTCTTTCAAAATTAGGCAAGAAGCACACCTTTTCCATGAAGCTTTCTATGACCAGTCTGACTTCTTCACTCAGCTACTCAGTGCTTTAATCACAGTGTTTGCTCTATTATCTTAAGTTTGTTCTTAGAAGCAAGAAGCTTTCTCTTCAATGAATAACAGAATCCCAATCTTGAAAATGCCAAGTACAGAGTCTAGGTATTAAGTGTGAATAAGTAAATTATACATGGCTTTCACCTATGTCTCAAAAAGAAAAAAGGTACTAGGGCAAAAATCTAAGGGTGAAGTATAGAGAAGTAATACATTTTTTTCATAGATAATTTCCATTAAAATAAATATCCCTCAATAGCAAACATAGTTCCAAACCTCAGCTTATTTCAGGCAAAATACAGTAAGTACAAAGTTTTATTTCAACCGTGGGTTACTGGGTGTCACAATGCCTACCTTCTTGCTAGGCAACTCTGGGAAGTCAACGATGAGAAAAGAAGAAAATGTTTATCAAGAAACTCATAACCCAGGCAGAGGCGAAAGAACATGCTTGTGGAACAGCTGGATGAAAGGTGTGTTGGAGAGAGAAAATAGGTAGTGGAAGAGGAGCCTTCCCGAACTTTACCAGACGAGCTGGGCCAACACGTCCACTGCATCTTTTGTGTATTCCCATTACAGTCTGTTTAATGGCTTCTCTCCATGTTTTTCTTCTTTGACCTACTCCTCACTCACACCCCACTCTTACCGGGGCAGATACTGTACCCATTATATTTGTCTATAATACCATAAAGCATTAATGAAAATCTATCGGATGAGTGAATGAATGAATGCATGCATACTGACGTGGGTTGGAGGCAGACAGTCAAATGCCTTGTACATTTTGCTCAAGGATTGGTATTCTGTTCCGTAGCCAGCAGGCAGGCAGGCAGGCATCACAGCTTCCAAAGGAGGGAGTAAAAAAAATCAGGTCTGTATTTTATAATCAAAGTATGAACTGAGTGAAGCAGAAAAAGTCTAGAGGCCATGATCATGTTCTAGACAAGAGATGGGAAGTGTCTGAAGTCAGGAAGTAATAATGGGGATGGAGAAGCCAGGACAAATATTTGTGAGATAGAATTTGGTTTCTGCTTGGACGTGGAGATGAAGGAAGAGTCCAGGATAAAAACATTTTGATGCAAACAAAAGATTCTGGGCAATTCCTCAAAGACTGTTGTAGCAGGGCTTTTCTCGTGCATTCAGGGATGATTGATAGTGTAAGTTGTGCAAGCCCACACACCAGCATCCCATGTCAAAGCCAATTTTTTTTTTACCCTTGATTTCCCAACACCTTCACTAACATAGATTTGGCTCAGGTATTTCATGTACTGCCACAGTACTTGTTAATTTTATAACTTACATAATTATTCCCTTTAATGTGTCTTAAATGTCAAAGTTCCTGAAGTAATAGCAATGTAGTGAATTAGGTAACTTGTACTAAACTTATGAAGTCCCAAGTAGTTAAGCAACCTTTCAACAGCTGTGACATCTATAAAAAAAAAAAAAAATTATGAATCCTTGCAATCTCCCCCAAAAAGGATGCCTCTAACAAAATAAGATTATTTTTGCTGAAGTTGAAAAATGATATTCAAGCAGGAAACAGAGTGTCATTCTATCTCAGCCTCCACAGAAGTGACTCTCCCTGACTTAGGCTGGGATCCCAGTGGCTAGTTTGCTCTAAGGATGAGTTTCAAAATGAAAAACTGGACAAGCAAGCTCAGACATTTCAGATCCACGAGCAAGACGGAAGGGTCAGGAAGTAGATGTTGTCCTCCTGATTCAGTTCTCACCATCCCACCCATCTAGATAGAGAATGATGTGGGCTGGGGAAGAACAGATATTAGAGACAGAGTCCATACAAACCATGCAAGTTACCCATTAACGAGACACAGAGAGAGGCTGCCCTAACCCCTGGCTTCTTCAAGCTCAGCCTCCACGGAGAGCCGAAAATACTCAGCCCTCCAATTTAGTTTTGGATTCAAAGCTGTGAGAACAAGGGCCTCAATTTTCAGTTGAAGTCCTTGGAAAATGGTTGTGCCAGTGTGGTGTGGCTGCCCCAGAGTACAAAAGGAGAGGGCTAGAGACAGGGGTCCTTCACCCAGAGGCTGCTGTGGTCCCCCAGCCTGGGTGTAGCAGTTGGCTACAGATAAAGCGCTTGTGGGTTACAGAGAAATGACAGCAGAGATGCTAATGCAGAGTGCAAAGCAGCCTGTCCAGTAGGGGTTCAGGTGAGAACGCTATTAAAATGCATCAGATACCATTATGGTGGAAACAAGCCAGAGAGTCAAATGCATAGACAACAGCAGGCCACCAAGACAAATCCAAGTCATGAAATAAACATGTCCCCACCATTTGCATAGCCTTCTGAGCAAACCATTAACTCCGGGAAAAGAAAGGTGTAAACAACCTCAAACCTGAAAGGACAGACAAGAAACTTAAACACGACTGAATTAAAATGCTTGCATCAGAAATAAGAGAGACTGGAGATTACATTTTTATAGACAAATGAAGAAATTTGCTCACTTGAGTAAAAGTAACTCTAAAATTTGTATGTAAGTTTATAACACCGAGGCCAAGGACTGCAGCTCTAAGACAGACCTAGACCGGAAGCCAGCTCTGCCAGTTACGTGGCCATGAACATGTAACTTATGCTCTCTAAGCCTCAGTTTCCTCATTATGCATCCTTATCCGACCCAGGTTTCTGGTGTTTATTTGTTGACCAAGTTTAATTCCTTGCCCATGCATCCTACTGGGCCTGGCTAGCAGATCCATCTTACACTCCTGATCTCTTTTCTTGTTCTATATCTGGTTCACCCAACATCCTTATTTCCAGCTCTAATGTCCAATTGCTCCTCTTCTAGGCCTTCCTAACCCAGAGCCATGCCCTACAACAATTAAGCCAGGCAGGAAATTCAGCTGAGTTCTATACCTGGAAACCCAGCTTCTGACAACATCATTGGAGTCACCTTCCTGGGGCGGGATGGACTTTTAATGTAGTTGATCCTGTTCTGATTCTGACTGTAGAATTACAAAGATTAAGAGAGAATAAAGAAATTGAACTAGCGATTGGATTAGAGGGTGCTTGTAAAGCATTTGGTGTTAAAAACTTAAAATATCAAAGCTGTTAATAGAACCCTTGTATGTACAAGGAGTTCCAAGAAAATGAAATAATCAGGACAGAAAGTATTCGTACCAGTGAGGAACATTAGCACGATCAGAAGGTACAAGCTGAAGCACAGAAAACCAAGGCACAAGCGACACATGCAGAAGCCAGCTGTGCCTTGAGTTCTTATTGCCTTTGGCTCTACCATATTCGTTTCAGTAGTCAATCTTTTACACCAACTCTCCCAGAATCAAACCCCTAGCATAACCAGGCAATATATTTCATCAATATTTTTAACTCCAGATTTTTCCAACTTCTGAATGGAATCAGATACCTTGTAAGAAGGTAATATTGAGGCTGTCCTAAAGCAATGGGTGGTTAAGGTCCATTTTCCTCTACCTCCCTGAGAGGCCTTGAGACAAACTTCCTAGAGAAAAACGAGAATCACCTCTTGGCTTTAGGACCAATTATATTAGATTTAAGAGACTTTGTTCCTGAAGATCATGGTTGGCTTGGTTCCCAACCATGGTTAAAAATCTAACCTGTATGCCCCTATGAACAAAACGTATCCTTCCAAAACCCTTGAGAGATTTTTGCTTCATTTGTTTTTTAAAAAGATCAAAAATATTAAGAATGTATTCATTTCACTAAAAAATATTTAACATTGAAAGTACCTCGAGAGGCACATCTGAAAAAATCCAGAAATAGATATTCTACATTTTATATTCAGCCTATTTTCCTGTGCTTAATTGATTCCATTATTCATGTTTTCCACACCCAAAACGTACTGATTTTTTTCTTAGTGCTTATGCACTTCAAGAATGCATAGTTATTAATCAGAGGATCTGTTCTTCACTTAGCCAAGCGATCCATGGTAAATTCTTTTCATCTTCCCCCATAAGTCAGTTCTTCCAGCTCCTTCATCATTTTCATTACTCATGTCCAAGTTCTTTCCAATTTATCTAAGATGCTCAAAATTTCCCATTGTTAAAAATCCCACAGAAAGGATACTTTGCTTCCAAAATCATGACATTATGATTCTCTAATTAAAGTTAACTCAACATGACCATGTTTTGCTTTCTGCTATTCAACTCAGATTTAATGTGCTACCTTTCAAGATGGCAGCTCTTCAGATTTGGCTTTTTCACTAAGAATTATTTTCTGATTACTCACTGCCTATCTGAATTTGTGATGACACCCTAACAAAAATAAGACTCTAGCTGGTGTTTAAGAGCCAGAAAGGGCTAGACTTCTGAAACTTTTGATTAAACTAATTCACTAGAGCTCATTTCAATACCAAGAGCAGTGAGTCTACAACATTCAGAGTCCTGCCTTTAAATAAATCTATAGGCAAGTCACAAGATTGTTTTCAGTTTCCTTAATTAAGGCATGTTCTCTGTCTCCATATTTCCAAATCAACCCTAGGCCCAAATGGCTTTTATAGTATTTGAGGGTTGGTGGCAGAAGTATTTTTATGTAAAAAGCCGGCAGAATCTCCTGGCAAAATTTGGCTTGGGGAACCAAGATGTTTATAACTGCTGGTTAATCCTTCACTTTTGACACTGATTGTTCAATGAACATACAGTCCTTGTATTTTCTCCTTCCTCTCCTTATTCCCCTGGCCTGATACATGGGTATTATTGTCTCTACCAGAGAATGGAGGTGAGACATAAAAAGTTAAAAAAAAAAAAAAAAACAGGAAATGAAATCACTCTTCACAGAATTTCTACAATGTTTCTGAGTTCTATGCCAATAGATTAGTATTCCTTTTTACCAGCTCTGGTCTTTAAGCATTGGAGCCAGCTTTTCTTCTTAGACGTAGCACAAGACACTTCAAAAAGCACCAAAAAGAAAAAAGAAAAATTCCATGACAGCCAACCAAAATATGGTATGATGTCCCCTGTAGATTTTATTTACTAAAGTTAGTATTACAATGCTTGGCTATGGACAATCAAGAATGAACTCTAAGTGAATCACCCTTACCAAGATCAGCCAGCTAAAACTGGCAGAACAGATAATTAAGTATCATCTCTTAGAACCAGCCTAGAAGAAGAATCACAGTGTATTAGAAATGGATATTTTCCAGTGAGACTCCATATAAAAGTCTAATTACTACCAAATATGCTAAATCTTGAGGCAGAACCTTGATCACTTATTAATGAATTTGCCAATCCATTGGAAGGCATCAAAGACATATCCCAATGAAATCCTGCCATCTAAGAAAATGAGACTTGTGATTATAATTTATAAGTTGACCCTCTTCCTAATCAGAAATGATAATGTACCAAGACATCTTGTCATCAATTACCTTTCTGCCCCTTACATTTTAACTATAAATTACCGCAAGTTATAAGCAAATCTTTAACATTCTTATTTAAATCAGAAAGATATATAGTTTGAGGTATAATGAGGCTAAAATTTCTTATGGGTTCTTGGTGTAATTAGCTATTAATTTCTGATTAGAAGCTTCTAAATGTTTTCCACTTTGATCTCGGAATTAACTATAAAAGAGTCAGGATACAGCTCTGACAACCAACCTCTGTGTGCAGTAGTGACTGTCACTGACTGGATATTTATTTAACAAAATTTTGATCAACTTGAAGTTCATGAATTTAGAATCTTCTGATCATCAGAATCTTTTAGGCCACTCAAACATGGCAGTTAATCATAAATGTAACAGATACTTAGTAATTAAGGGTCTAGGTATATTGAGAGGTAATATGTAAAACATTCGTTGTTGACCCCAGGACAATAGTGTATATGCAATTGGGATCACTCTCCACATAAACTCTCCGTGCATGCTGTGAAATTCCCTTTTCATTTCAGCTCTTATGACAATCGCGTCCTAATTTCTGTCCTGTATCTTATTCTGCAAAAGCACATGGATGAGGAAATTCTAGTTAATTCACAGGTCTTGTTCACTTTTTAACTAGACAGGACTCCTGAGTTGTAGTCATTCTACATATAATTCAACACCATTTTCTTTGGCATGATACATGTAGAAAACAGAGGGGAGAATCCTTCCTAAGGATGAAAAATTGGAGCAATCATTATAAAAATGAAGAGAAGGAAACTTAATGTGTCGATATGTCAAGTGATTTCCAATCATTTTTTTTATCCTCAAAGCAATCCATAATATAAATATTATCTCCATTTTTGAGATGAGTAAACTGAGACTTGGCAAAATGAATGAAGCCTAAGTCCACATTGCTTGGAATCAAAAGCAGATCTGTGAGATGCCAAAGGCTGTAGCCTTTCCCTTACTCCAAGTTGTCTCTTTGAGGGGAACTCCGATACAACATGAAGGAGAAACAGAGAAGGACTTACTTGTAGCTAAATTAGACTGACATCAGCTTGTAAAAAAGTTTCAAATGCTCAGTTAAAATTTATAATCCTGTATGGAAACAGACCTGCTGATCGGGCAGGAAAAGCTGGTTGACGGAGGGGAAATATAAACTGTCCAGGAGGAGCAGAAAGAGGCGCATAAAAGTTCAACATTACAGCCATCAAAACAGAGCCTCTCTCCTCCTTGAATAAGCTTTTCGAAGAGCAGTCTTGGTCTTGACTGAACATCTAGATACTTAAAAGTATCTGAACCAAACCAGTAGGGACTGAAACCCAGAAGCCCTTCTGAGGGGTGCCTGACATTGGTGACAGACTTCTGGAGAAGCCACCTCCTCCACAAGCAAGTCCACAAGCTAGTCAAATCGGGGCACAGTGAATGGTAAACACCCTTTTGCGACACCCAAGGTACTAACTACACACCTGGCAGCTGGTGCCAGATTCTACGGATCAAGATTTCCTTTGATGATTTTTAACCACTTTTGCCTTTATTAGAATTCCAGGCAGGAGATGAAGAACCTCCCCCCAGCAGAACAGTTCTGACAAGAGATTGTCAGGCAAATGGAACAGCATGAGCAAACTGTGGCAGGCAGAAGGCATGACTTCACAGGTGCACTGAGGCCTTGCTCTGACGAAGCTGCTTCAGAGCACGGAGGAGCAGCACTACCCACCTTGGGCAGCATGGCAGGAGTCACTGGGGACCGAAACTTGTCGGGCAAAGGCTTCAGGCCACTATCACACACCAAGCCCCACAAATGGCTCTGGCCACACATCAAAGCGCAAACAAATTCCATTCTTCAAGACATTCTGTGTAACACTCCGGTCTCTTCACCAACCAACTCAAAGGAGGTGGGTTTTTAAAGCTGCTGTCAGCTCTCAACTTGTAACTGGACTCCTTCTTTGTATACGTGCAGGTTTAGACTCCCAGTCTTGGCAAGCCCTGGGACAGCAGCAAACTGTTTCCGTGCATGCGTGGGAGAGCAGATGGAACAGTGCGCTGATCTGCAGGGCTGCCGCTCAGGATGGAGGAACAAAGACATAAATCAAGGACTGCTCCTTCTTCCAAGTTGACCCACACTTCCCAAGACAGCCTTTCTCCCACCTCTAAGACACAAACAGGCCTGGATAGCCCCCATTCATCACAATCCACACCTTCTCTCTGTTTATTGCCATTCCTGCCACTCCTATGGGAGAAAAAGACTCCTCTACCTAGTAAGAGTTTGGAACAATAGTTTGGGGTTTATTAAGATTATGAGAAAATGCCAATAACAAAAACAGCAATTTCCTGAAAGTACACTAACTGCGATATGGAAGCTAACTTTGTCCCCTTTCGCCATATAAAATCTTTGACCTATGGTTCATCTTCAGTTATTTCCGAATAATTTTAGAATCAAAATCAATTCACCTTCTTGGAGAAACTCTTGTGTCACCTTCCAGGGAGGGGCTCTTATAAACACGATCTTGGGTATTTCTTCCTCAAACTGCTCTGTGAAGCGCTGAGTTGAATTATAAGACACCCAGCTGGTGTTGGAGACTTGTCTGTTGCATGGTTTGGGGAACCCCCTGCCCCACACATTGAAATTCTTAAAGAAGTTTAGTATGCATTGGATACAATTCTCCATGGACTCTTGTTCATCTACCATCTTGCAAGCTGCTTACCTATCCTTTGTTCTGGACTACATTTCTAAGGAGGTTTATATAGTGAACGGTGTTTGGGAAGACAGAAATAGCGCCCGCCTCTGGAATAAAAGTCAGCCATGTTTACTACTCACCACAGAAGATTTGGGTTTTCTAAGCTCAAGGTTCCTCCCTATGATGCTCCCTACCGCATACAGAAACGTTTTCTGGTCTTCTTGGCATCACCCTGTAGGAACTGGGGCTTGGAGAAGTGGCACAAAAATGCTGATGCTGTCTGGCTGCTGCCTCGCTTTGAGAAATCTGTCTTCCGCCAGCCTCTATGAAGCTGTGGCAGCCTAACTTCACAACTTATAAGTAGGGTAAGATCCAACCCTTCACAGTTCTTGCGAGTACTTCATTCTAACCATAAGATGTGGGATTTTATAAGTTCATATTTCACCTTTTGTTTGGTATCGTTACCTACACATCTATGAAGCATCACGCTGTAAATTAAAGAAATCAAACCACTTGCTCACTCCTAGTGCGATATTTGGTACCACTAGGAACAAAAATGCTAAAAATAGCCATTTGTTTTCAAGGTGCCTGCAATACCTGTTGAACAAATGTAAAGTGGTATAATGGAAGCCATGTATTTGGTCTATTGAAGTCTCACTTCTGCCCCATGTCACCTGTCTGACACTGTACAAGCCACTTGATTTCATTTGCATTTGAATTCATCATTCACTAAACAGAGATAATACAACTTATACCATACAGTTCACATGAGGGTGAAAGGAGACAATAGCATTTGAATAACAGTAATAAATTCTGCTAACAAACTACTCTAAATCAGCCAACAGAGTCTCCCTTTGGGAAACTCAGCTATTGAGGAACACTGAGAAAAAAAATTCAAGATGAGTCTACTCTTAACTGGAACTTTTTTTGGTTGTTGGGTCACTGACAGCCAAGGGTCTATCTCTCTATTTCCTGGTTTTCTCTTTCTAAAAGCTTGCCAAACTCAGGGGAAATGATAAGGCCAGATGCATTAGATGTTTGAAAATATGGCTCCCCTCCCAAACTCAGGGTCTGATGATTTTTTTTTCCCATAACCAATAACATATATCTTATAACACTTAGTCAATACTTGAAAAACTATAGCCGTAAAACCACAATGACTGTCTGTATTTCCAGACAACCTTTAGAGGCACAGCTGCTGAAACGCTGAAAATGAAGCCATAGATCAATTCCCAAAACATGTTGAACACCAGTTTTTTAAAATGCAGGTAGCAGGTGAGGTTTTTTTTCTGCTTTTAAATAGCGGTGAGGCAGCCCCATTTCCAAACTGAAGCTTACGTACAGAGCAAAGCGAGTTCTAAGCGACCTTTTTACAGCTTTCAATCTTCTGTGAATTCTGAGCAAAACGTAAAACAACAATGCCTTTCCATTCTACCATGACATTTTTCTGGCACTTGCTTGAGATTATGACAGAACGGCAAAAACCTGATGAATTAAAGCCTCAAGCTAAAAATAACCAAACACTTGGGAGTGATGTCTCTTTGCTATTTTGTGGACAAGAACACTTAATCCAAGAGGCCAAGGGACTTTCTTATGGGGAGCATCTAATCGAAGACTTCTATTCATTAGGGTATGCAAGAAGATTATATAGTTTCTACGATATTATAAGGTAAATGCGGCCAATGACTATACATATCTCTCATTTACTGATGCATGCCCAGGGTCTAAACAGTTGCCATGGACCTAAGAGATACTCAATAAACACTGGTTAAATGAATTAATGAATGATCCTCCTTTATTAATCTTCATTGGGATTTTGCAACTTTAAAGTCTGAAAAATTCTTTAAAACTAATTAAAACCTGCAATTTAAAGCCATTCTAATTCATCTATATTGGAGATGAACACGTCTTATTCTTCCACATACACCCCTCTCCTTTCCTGTTGTTACATAAGCCGAAATCTCAACCTTTCCTTAATAGTTTCTGAACCTTGAGCACCTGTCAGAACCCTCAGGCTCAGATTGTTCCCACATTCTTCCCATTTCACCCTACGTGATTCTCTTTACTTTCATTTATAGTCATCTCTCTGAAGCCTTTGGTCTAGCAAATAATCATTACATTAATACGTTCTTCCCAACCTCTTGGTTAAAATTATTAATAAGATAATAATCAAGTGGCAACAGATATTTTCTGCATTATTCCAAAAGTCAAAGTAATTTATATCCCTTCTTCACATAACTAGCTTACTGTTATAAATCAACTTGTTTGTTTCATTATAAATAAAACCTAAAAATAAAATACGCCAGGAATGACGACAAATAGATTTAATTAATTTTGTGATTTATTCCATTTCGATGGGTTTGTCAAGATCATTTTTTTTTGTTGTTCACTAATAGAATTATATGCACTGCCCAAACCATCACACACGGTAATGATTTTCACCATTTCATTGTCATTATCATTATAATCATCAAAATTATCAGACTGGTTATTTTCCTTTCTGCAGAGGAAAATATCCCTTAAATGTGGGGAAAAAATTCTACTTTCATTGAAATTCTTTCCTATCCCAGTAGCTTAATACGCCTACTGGCTCTGTCATTTATCGGTGTTGTGTTGTAAGGAGTGCTATAAACAAGTGGCACAGAGGGACTTTGAGTTGCGAAGTGGACTGGTCCTCATCTCACAAGAGTAGGCTAACACCTAGATCTCCGATAACCTGGGCTCTGGTCCAATCAGCATGGGAGAGAGACTTTGTCCCCTACCCTGCCCTGTCGAAGGTCTTAGAAACACAGGACAGAAACATGAGATTCACCAACCCTTCACTGCATACCCTGAGCAATAAGAGGACCCCACTGACTCCAGTATGGCTATGCCAATTCCGGAGCGGGCCACTATTTCACTCTTTCAACATTCTCCTTCAATTAACTATGAGAGTATGAATGACTGACAGTATATAAACCCACTGGCATAGTTTTGCTCAGTTTAAATTGAAAACAGTCACCTTCACCATTAGAGCTTAGGTTTTAGAGACAAAGATGTCCCTGACTTCCGGTCCTGTTGCCACTACTAATGGCTGAGCATCCACATGCACCTGACCTGAACTCTCTGCAGGTCTGCTTCCCCTGGCATAAACTGACACCACTGGTGCCTATGACAGTAATTTTAGCAAGTGCTCAGCACAGTTCCTGCAAAGTGTAGATGCTGTGAAATATGTCTTAAAATAGTAACCTGTGTGCTTTTCTTTATACATAATCTTATTATTCAATCATCTCCTTGAGGAAAATTAGTATTTTTCAGGATGAAAAGAGAGAAGGAGAAACAACACAGATTCTGATTGTTTACAGCTCACGAATAGGCTCTTGAAATCCAAAGAAGCAAGGTACGGAGTGTTGCGTACTGCGTTGCATCACCCCCAAATTCATAGGTGGAAGTCCTAACCCCAGGACCTCAGAATGGGACTGCATCTGGAGACAGGGTCCTTATGGAGGTAATTAAGGTTCAATACGGTATTAAAGTGAGCTTAATCTAATACGACTGGTGTCCTTACAAGAGGAGATTAGGACGCAGACAAGCCAGAGGAAAGACTGCATGAAGAAAAAGGGAGAGGACAGCTCTATACGAGCCAAGGAGAAAGGCCTCCAAAGAAATCAACCCTGCTGACGCCTGGACTCAGACTTCCACCTTCCAAATTGTGAGAAAATTAATTTCTGCTGGTTATGCCACCTAGTACGTTGTTATTATGTGACCGTAACAAACTGAGAAGAATGGCGAAAGCCCCTGATGCCTCTGGCTTGTAGGGAAAGGGCTGAGGGTCATTCACGCAGGTAGGGGCTCGAAGTATGAAAAAAAAGTGGATTGTAACCTTGCAGAAGGAACCCAGAATGAGGAGATCAGACCTCGAGGGGCCACGAGAAAGACAGCCCATCTGCACGCATATTCGACAAAGGTTAACCCCCCTGGCTCACTGTCACCATCACCCCACCATCGCACACACTTCTTTCCATGCCAGCAAAGTATGGCGTCAATCATGGAGGCCCACTGCAGATTTTATTTAATTTTCAATTTTCTCATAAATACTAAGAAGTGCTTTTGAGTAAAACGTCCAAATAACTTATTAATATAGAAGAGGAAGAAATAAGCACTGTCTGGGCAGATAAACTGTTTAATTAAGAAGGTCCTGGAAGGAAGTGAACATTTTATTTAAAGACTGGAAAAGAATGATTTCTAAGAAAAAGCAAGTTCATTAGAGCAGATACTGCCAGTGAGACATCTAGAAAAAAACCTCTGGAGATTAACCTGCTGTTTGAATATGGAAGATTTAATGGACTTTCTGAAAGAAAATCCTGGGAGAGGGCCTATTTGAGATGTAAAATCTCTAGACATTTTAAGGCCATTCAATTTTATTTAATTGTGGAAACAATTTAATTTTGAATGCGACCTTTAATCCTGTCTGTAAATCAAGTTATTTAGTTGGTTTGGAGATGTAAAAATAGAACATGTACTTCTTCATTCCTAATTGATCATGTCAACTATGTTAAATTTTAGAGTGCTTTCTGTGGCATTATATTTAAAATCACTCAGACTAAAATTATCATTTTACTAACTCACTTTTCAGATATTTTTTGTATTGATCAGAACTAACACTACAAATGTCTACCTGTCAAAGGATTTAGCAGTTCTCCAATTTTGCCATTTCAGGAGAAAAAGGAAACAAGTTGAAAGGTGTCAGTGGTATAGTAATGTGTGTGTGTGTGTGTGTGTGTGTGTGTGTGTGTGTGTGTGTACCACACACATATATATATATATATTATTATTTACCATATCCCATTCATTCATTTTTTTTTCATTTGACTTAGAATATTTTTTATTAATTACTTATTATGTGCTAGTGCCAGGAATATAGGAGTGAACGACAAGAACTTCCACTGCTTTCCTGATGCTTACCATCTACCCGGAAGGCAGGAACAAAGAGTTACATGAATACCTATTTTTAAAAATCTAATACTGGGTTGAGGTGCAAAAATAGGACTCAGTTTCAGAAAAAAAAAATAATAAGGTGAAATTTTAAAAATCTCTAAACAAACTGAATATCACTTTTAAAACAAAAGTAATCCATCTCATTTACCAATCCTCCTTAGATGCAGTTGCTTTTAGAATCATTTTCATGAACTTCTGAAAAGGGAAGTTCGCCTTAGATTAAACAAATATTTCTTGCCTCCATTTATTTCTAAATTTGATACCTATCTTAATATAGATCCTGCTCTGTCTCATTTTCCTGGAAAATGGTGTTGGAATCATTGTAAAGTAGGAGAATTCAGAAACTGGGCCCATCTCTCAGGCAAGATCAAAAGAATTGGGTCCCAATTAGCAATCTCAGGTCAGGTGCCTCTAAGATATTTTCTCTTCTTCCTCTTAGAAAAGCACACTTTGTATCAGTCAGGATTCTCAGTTACAAGAAACAGAAGCTAACTCTTAGTGAAAAATTATAGCAGGTGGGTATTTGTTTGCTTAAGGATTTAGGATAGCTCACAGAATTCCTAGCTCCAGGTAATCTTCCAGGAAAAACACCTAAAATTACACTGAAGAACTGGTCTGATGAGGAAATGACCGCCATCACTTCCACACAGTATATTTGTTTCTCTTGAACATGATGTTACTGCAAAGACTTCCATCACTTACACCACTGCCTTTTTGCCTTTTGTCACTAGCTTCAGAATTCAAGACTGGCATGAATGCCACTCAGTGGCAGAGCCTAGGTGACATGCTTATTGGACATTCACTGCACCATGACCAGACTAAATTAATTGCTATAGCTTTGTAGAGAGTCTTAATATTCACCTGTGGATCTTTTTCATGTTTCAACTTTCCCTTATCTTTACAGTTAGGTGTATCTCTTACAAAGAGATGAGTTTTACTTTTTTAAATAGATCTGACAATTTTTACTTAAGTAGAGAGTCCATTTATATTAAAAATGACTGACATGTATAGCTTTGTTTCTACAATATCATTTTGTGCTTACATTTGAAATATTTTCTCTCCTCCTTCTTGGCATTTGTTCAATTGAATGAGATTTTTATATTCCTTTTCTTCCCTCTGTAGCTTAGAAGTTATGCTCTATATTTCTATTCTTTTAGCGTTACCCCCAACCTAATCTGCATAGTTATTTTAACAAAATATTGGCTTTTAGAATCCTTGAATTATTTTCACATTGTTCAACTTCAATATTATCCTTTTTGTAATCCAAGAAATTAAACATTATTGTTATTGGATTATACTTTCAATATTCTTTTAGAGTGACCAATCGGTTTACCAATTTTTATTCTCCATTCCTTCTTGCATTTTAAATCCTTAGGAACATTTTTCTTTTGCGAAGTACTTCCTTTAAAGAGGATCTACTGAGGCAAACTCTGCCAGTTTTTGTTTAACTAAAACTATCTTTATTTTGCTTTCATTCTTGAAAGATAGTTTTGGTGGCTTCTAATTTAGCAATTATTTTGTCAATTTCTTTTAATGTTTTTTAAAATGTGACTTTAAAGATATCTTCAGTATTCTATATGCTAATTTATATGCCTTAATATGAAATCTTAGGTAAATGATCAGATTTTTATTTATTCCCATTTTATTCTTACTCATTTCCAATGCTATACTGAATCATGGAAGGAGGGTATCTCTTCTTTGTTACTTAAGTGTCGGGGTCCTAATAAACCACTTCCAAGGGTTTATGGATAATTATGTACCAAAGTAAACACAACTAATGGATATCTCTATACACCTATTACTAATACATTCTAGGGATTTCCGGACCCTTCAGATCTGAAGCCAACTGAGTCTTGGAAGGTTTTGGCTTTTCACTCCCTTGGACTAAGGCAGAGACCAGAGTAACTAAGTCTCAGAGTTGAAAGGGATCGTATCCCCAAAGGCATGTATTCTCTCTTTCTTTGCCCATGGCAGATCTTCCTGATCAAATATGTTCTATCAATACCTAGTGTGGAAGTAAAAAATACTAAGAAGGCATGTCTCCACTTTCCTTTTAATTTGTGTTCAGATGTAAAATAAAATTTAAAAAAACTTACTGTAAAAATCCATCTACAATGAAAAATACTGTGTGTAATATGGTGCGGACAATACAGATCCTGAGTAGGCCATGTGGTTATCAGAACCAGAGGAAAAAAATTCTAAATAGACTTCCTCCTACCTTGGGTTCTAAATTTATGTTGAAAAGGAGAGTTATTTAACAAAGATGATGGGGGAAATGAATCACATTCGAAGAAGGTTAACTAGAACAGAGGAAGAACTCACAGAGGGGGCAACAGGACAATCACAGAAGGATGATCAATATTTGAGCTGCACTTGAGACAAGAATCAGAATCTTTTTCTGAAGTGAAGTGGAAGGAAGGAGTGAAGTTCACGGTCACATGGATGTTGGGTTCAGTTGCCAGCTGTCCTATTTTCAAGCCACTTAACAAGTCAAAGGGTAAGCAGAGGAGAAATGAGAGATACTTACTCTGATTTGTTCTTAGAAATACCAAGAGCATCAAACAGGAGGCAAAAACAGTGAAAAAAGAAGTGAGCTCTATCATGCATTCTGCCAGTGACTGTGTATGACAGGTCACTTCATCTCTCTGAGTTTTTGCCAAAGTCCTTCAGTTCTAAGATTCTATTGTGGTGGTTCTCAACCAAAGCTGCCCACCAGAATCATTTGGGCAGCCCCTGAAATATACCTATGCCTGGAACCATAGGGAATTCTAATCAAATAGTCCTGGGGAAGGGCCTGGATGGAACTAGATGAAGAAGTGACCCAACAGAACAGTGGCCCTGGATGCCCATCAATACAGAGTACAGAAACACCCTGGATATGCAAAAAAATTAGAAAATTGCACACTTCAGAACTTCTCTCAGTGGCAATATTCCTGTCGACTGAAAAAAATGTTGATGAGTTCCTTGAATGACCACAAATGTTCACTAAAAAAAAAAGGGGGTATATTTACTCAATGGTTTTCTTTTGCTGAGCATAGTCTGACAGTTTAGAGACAAAGCTTATACCTCCTTCTCTAATCTTCCCCCACGGGGCACTCGATGTCTCCTCTAAATAATTACCCTGGTCTCGAGTCTACACGTCTTTTGATTCTGCTGCCCACCATGCCAACCCCCAAATTTCAACCGTGCTCCAAGTGAGAGCTGCTATTCTGGAAATGAAGTAGTTATTTTGTAAACCAGGAAGTTCTATATTATGTTTATCACTTCATTATTATTATGGAAAGGTAGTATGATACATAATAAACAATGAGCATTATTGTCATTAATATTAAAATGTTATCTAGCATATTTTTCTCGATATTAGAGAGCTGTAGAACCAGCTACCTGACTCCAAGTCCTGGTTCTATTACTTTCTACCACTGCAAACTTGTAAAAATTAATTTTTTTCTTTGTGACTTGATATATATATATATAGATGCTCCCATCTATAAAATGAAGAGAATCGTAGTGCACATTTAAGTTTATTAGGAAAATTAACTATGCTTATGTATATACAGAACATATAATACTGCCTAGAATACTCAATAAATCTTACTTTTCATCATAATTATTATCATTAATATTATTATGAATCAAGGACATGTTGAATCTGGAATCAAAACAAGTGTGACCAGTCTCAGGACTAACAGATTAAAAATTTTGTAATTAAAAAAATAATAAAAAGAATCAGAAAAAGCAACTGAGACAAAGCTGACTCAAGTAGTTATTTTCCAGATACTGTCAGATATAGACTCATGGGATAGAAACTTTATCCAGTAAAACCAATAGCAAAAGACACTGGCCCAGATTTACGGCCATTACCATAACCAAGATATCTAGTCTCTGCAATCAATAGCCAGTAAAAAAGATCAAAAGATAAAGCTGAGCCAGACCTGGGGAATCAAAGAGGCATTTTAACACAGTTTTAATCCAGCCACAGTTACCTGGCTTCTCTCACTAGACAGGAGTAAGCTGAGGACCTGAGCCTCCCACAGTGCTGGTCCTCAGAGATAAAAGCCCAGCAAGTCAACAATCTTTGCTCAGAGTGAGGGGACCTGGATGCATTTGATAGCAGAGAATTACAAATAAGTTCCCTCTCAGAATTGTTATGAAAATGGAATGTTAGCGTGTACACTCTAGTAATGTAAATTATTATAATTATCATTTGGATAAAACTAAGTAATGAAGCTGAGATGCCCAGTTTTCTTCTTGGTTCATTCTAAATAGAAAGAACATCATGCTGTTTTACCTGAGTTTAAATGTATTACCCAGGTACATTGATTACCTAATTTTTGTGCATCTTTTCTTTAAGTAACGGCTTCCTTCATTTCTCAATTTCTATTTATTTCATTATTACTTCTCTCCTTTCTTGGTATAAATCACATTTTATTAATTCCTGGGAGTTAAATTATCCATATAATGAATGTAAAAGTGGGTTCATTAGAACACGCATTTTAGCAAATTCATCAAGTACTATGTATGATATGTAGATATGTTAACATTTGAGAAGATTTTTTTATCATATACAAGAGGACCCTTGACATTAGCAAGCCCAATCAGGGTCTTCTGTCAGAATCGATATATGTATTTTAGGGAGAAAGATTGCCTTTTTTTAGATCTTAAGCCTTAAGGATTTGAGCTTGGAAATGTGAGGGCCACCTTTCATGTTACATAGGAAAAGCCAGACAGAAAGTGTCCCCAGACCTCATAAGCGGGGAGATTACGAGATGCAGCAAGACAGACCCAAAACATGACTTAAATTCCTGCCCTGCCTGAAGTCAGAACCATCTGCGAAACTCCCAGTTAAATGAGTCAATAAATTCCCTTTTTTGCTTAAACTATTTTGAGTTGAGTGACTATTGTTTGAAACAGAGGGTTCTGAAATATATACTACAGCAGTATCAGCCATCAAATATCAAATACCAAAAGAAGCATACCTTTACCACTCTGGAGCATCATGCGGAAGACATTTCATTCTATTTCTGGTCTATTTCTGAAGCTCTGTAGAGGAGGAAGTCAATGGGTGGATGGGTAAACATCACATCTCATTGTCAGGAAGAACGCTCTTCTTTCATATCATGCTAGTTTCCCCTTCGGTTCTTTTCCAAGTATCTCCCAAACCCAGATTTCTGACTAGTTAATAAACTGTCTCCAGCTGTTTCCCTTGTTGTGCAAATTTCAACAGAAGGAGGAAAATCAATTAGCATGCACCTGAATGCATTTAGACAAGACTTTCATGCGGCTTTTTACTATAAAAATATGAGCAGCCCTACAAAAATAAATCAACCAGCTTTGGGAATACGAGACTGGAAATGAGGGACTTTCTCTTCACTGGGTTAGCAGGATTGGATGGACTCAGTGATCACAGTTATAGATAACTGCTAAAGAGAAGCTTCCTACAGAAATCAGTTATATAGTGTCGATATGAGTTTTTATTCTCTGGAAAGACCAAGGATAAAATGCCACTTTGCTACATGAACACGTGGGGCCGAAGGAAATGATTACTTTTAATCCTCTTGAAGGACCAATTAATTGTCAATGGTTTCTACTCTGTTTTATCTTTAGTAGTACTTTATCCACTTTGTGTAGGCGAGATTGGGAACAATATGTTTGCTCTTATAGTCTTATCGGGAATGTAAGACTAAGGCAAAGTGGAGAATTCAACATTTAATGGATGAGTCCTCAAAACCTTTATCTCTTTTATCTGAGCTATAAATATATCTTATGATAAACAAGATACAACGCTTATTTAAAGTCCAAACTAAAAACATGCTTTCCTCCAAACAAAACGCAATGGAAACATCACCTTAAAACAAGCCCTGTGTTTGTCTGTATGTGTGCCTTTGTCATATCTTTAGCTCATGTCACGGTTTTTGTCCTCCCTCCTATTTCTGAAGCATACAAAATGTTTCTTATCTTAATAACTGTATATCCTAACGCATATCATTGATTAGCATTTACCATTCCCAGTCAAAGAACAATCTTAGTAGCTAACATCTACGTAATGCCAAGTATGGTTGTGACTGTTTTGCCCATATTAATCACTTAATCTTCAGAATAATCCTATGAGGCAAATAGCACCATCATCCCTATTTTACAGGTGAGAAAGAGAAGCATGGTCAGTGGGCCAAGATCCCATAGTGACTAAGGGGCAAAGCTGCAATCTAAGCCATGCTATACTGACTGTCTAGCACATTATTTTTCACAGAAAACTATTCCATTTTTAAAAGAAAATTTGGCAAAGCTGTTACATAACATAGATTAACATGAACACACACAATTTATTCTCCTTGCAAAACTCAATTCGAAAACCCCTTTCTTAATGCTCACCCTCAGATTCCCCTCCTACATAACCCCAGTTCCCACGTGGAAATAACCTCTGAATGTCTACATAATTTTGTACTTTTAAGAAGACTTATCACAGAAATCCTTGGATTGTAGTTGCATATATGATAATTGTGTATATACGCATACACATATATAATTGTATGTGTATATGATTATAATTGTGTATGTGATTTATAATTATATATATGTGTATATATAATTGTATATATTATAATTGTGAAACTGTAGGCTCTTGAAAGTTAGAGAATTTTAAAATTATTATTAGAAAGCCTCTAATGCAGTATTTTTGCACGGAATGCATTCTCGATAATCACTTGTTAGTTGTATTAATTAATACTTTAGGTCAAAATTGCCTTCACCTGAAGTGTAGAGTCTGAAAAGTCTCAAATCTTTTGAGAAAAAGACAGGGATGATGATGATAACGATGATAATGAGAATAATGAATACAAATGGCAGGTATACAGAGAGAAAGAGTGAATCTAGTACTGGGCAGTTCTGTAGAAAATCATTGTTTCCTAAAATAATTTTGATAATTAATTCAATTTTCTTACAAATACCCTCTACCAATATCTACATTAGCCACGTCAATATTGTTCATTTCCACTATAAGGACAAACGTGGCTTCTTCCAATCTCAGATTGAGAAAATGTAAGGTAAAATAGTACGATGGTACATTTAAAGCTTCCCGAGATCAGTGGGAACACAAGGTGCCAGTGCATTCATTCTCATTGTGTATTTTGAATAATAACAGCAAGAAGTAAACATGAGGACAGTTTCTAACCACCAATAACTATCTCTCTAATTTTCTAACAACTTAGCATTTAACCTCAGAAAAATGCTAATGATATTTTCTGTCACCTTTCTCGGAGATGGCACAGTGATGAAAAACATGGTGTCCAGCATTAAATCTTTGGACTCAGATCCTAGGCCCGCTCTCTGGGTAGCCTCAGGTCCGTCCCTTGGTTCTCTGGTGCCTCTCCTGAAAGATAGTAATGACAGTTTCTATTTCATAGAGCTGCTGTGACATGCTAAGCCCTGAGAAGAGTAAGTTACATACAGAAAGCAAAAGCAGGGTGTCGAGTACTATTTTAAGGGTATTTTATTGACAATATTCATATCTCCCTAACATTATCCAGTCATCAAGAAAAACCTTTCAAAACCTAATTGTACCACAGAACATGCATGCATGAGGAAAGATGTTGCCTGTTTGGTAATATTTCCAAGATGATTTCTTAGTCCTTTATTTCCCTGTGAGCATTTCTAAGAAGGAAATGGCAATGATAATTATTTACTTTCTGATGTGATTATTCTGTCCTGAATTCCTATTTTTATGGATATTGTTATTTGCCGCATCAGGTTTTTCATCAATATAACTATCATGTTTAATATCCTTCTATTAGTGTCCTGATGTAATGCATTTAAGACAGGCGTGGTCATTTGTTTTGGTATTTCTAGGCAAGGAGATAATAAAATGAACCACAGAAGAAAAATCACACGGGTTTTGATAATCCGTGACAGTAAAACAATATAGTTTTTAATTTCCGAAAGGCTGCATATTTTCAATTTAATTCATGCCTCCTGAGACTCTTAATGTGATACGATTTGCATATCCATTGTTGCATCTCAAAGGATTAATTGGTTACTTCAAATAAATGTGGTGGATTTTGTAATAAATTGTCCCAAGTGGTGGGAGAGTCAGGGAGGGCGCGGGGAGGGGTGTGGGAGGGGTGGGAAACACAGTAATGAAAATGAACTACAGCCCACACGAAAAGTTTCTAAAGGAACGCTCATGCTTAATGGAAAGTAATCTGATTTTAAAAGAAATGAGCCTTATTTTGGAGCAGACTCTCTCCCCCACACAGTCCCAGGATGTTTAATTCTTCTCTGTGTCAACTCAGAGGCTAAGGGAACTCTCAAAGGCTAGCGGGACCTCACAAACGGTCTAGCTGTTGGATGACTCAGACCTTGACCTTAGTTGTCACTCGTTAAACACACATTTTTAATTTGGATGATAGCCAAATACAAAGCTATATGCCAAAACTATGTTAAAGATTTCTAATGTGGATCCCTGTTCCCCGGTAGTTTCCGGTTTCCTGAGAAATTAACACTTTCCTTCTTGGAAACCTGAATTTTTTACCTATACGTTCCATTGCACGAGTTACCAGCAATGCTTCAATTTACCTTCACTTGACACTGAGCAAGTTCGGACTTCCTTACCAAAACTTTAATGGGATTTTACAAACATCAAATCACCTTGTAGTCATCAAGAAAATAAGTGCATATTTGAATTGAGATTCTCATAATTTTGTTAATTAATGGGTAATACTCATTTTCTTTCTTCTTAATCAAGAAACCAAATGTAATTGCTTTTGCTGTAATTATCAACGTGCCACATTTCCAAGCTTTTGACAAATGATTCTATGAAAGTATCAATTGATTTTGCCATCATAATGAGTAACATAAACGCTTGATCAAAATAATAACCTCTAAATTTCTGGCATTTTCATGTCCCTTCCTTGGAAAAAAAAACACTAAAATTTTTCCTAGTTACGTCCTTCCCAAAAATGTGGAACCACTAAGTGAACAGATTTTTGCTCTAAAACACCTGCAAAAGTAGTTATACTCACGGTCTTCTTCCAAAGAATTTTTATCCTGTGCAGCACTATTTAGCATTTAACACATCAAAGTCATGTCAAATTTTCCAATCTTCTAATCTTCCTTTTACCAAAGGTAGGTGGAATATTGAGTGGCATCATTACAATTCTTTCCTAAATCAGAGAGTCTAAGATCTGCGAATGCCATACATGTGTTAATAACTCTCCTTCACCCTTGTATTTAATAAGAAGCTAAAATCACATCTGCACAGGCAAGCTAAGTCTCAAGAGAAGAAAAAAAAAATCTTTTTTTAAAAGCTACTTGTGTGATGGCAAACAGCATGGTCTTTTGAACTAAATAGGCCAGCATCCCTCTTCACAAGTCATAGCTTAACTCTTGAAACCTTTGACCCTTTACCTATGAAATGTGAAATAATAATGTGAAATAATATTTAGCTTCCAAAACTACTGTGAGAATTAACTGAGCTGATCCACAATAGAAGATGGGTACCTAATAGATATTTAATAAATGACAGCTATTTTTATTCGATTGTTCCACAGACAGGATTTATCAGTTCTATCAAGGCCATTTAATCTGTAGACAGGAGTTCAAGTGATGAAATGCCATACTAGACAATACAATACAAAGACACAATTCAGCACAATACAATTACAACACAACAAAATATAAAACCTCAGTCCCAGCTCAACCAGATCTCACGCAAAACAGGAAAAGACTATTTAGAGGAAGGAAATAGTTGAGCTGATTACTTTCGAAATTGAATCCTACAGAGAGTCATTTGGATAATTATTTGTTTCAATCATACATCACAGAATTAGCAATTCAGTCACTCCACTTAGCCACTTTCCTTTCTCCCATCCCTTTCTATATTTTCCAACTTCATAGGTATGTTTACAGCAAAGCCAATCAACACTGTAGGAAACATTTTCTGATGCAATGAAAGTGATTTTTGAGTTAGAATGGTTTGAAATCAGGACCGAATTCTGAATTATCCAGATTTCCTGCCTGTAGTGTCTACCTAAGCAAATGCCAAAATACTTGCTTGAATGTAATTAGAGAATAGCTACCTCCTAATTGATCACACAACTCTTATGATAGAGACAACAGATGGTTTATTAATCTTCTTACCTCAAGTGAATGGCGTTTTGTATCTTTTTTTCCATTTATCTCTTGGAGTCATAATGGTTTTCCTATCAATTTATACACATCTTCATATTTTAAAGGCATTAACATTATTTCTGTCAGGTGTGCTGAAAATATTCTTCCCCCCAGGATGCTTGGCTTTTTTATAGATGTAAAGATGCTTTTGTGCCTCAACATCTAGATTTCAATTAACAAATAGTAAAAGAGAGCTTACTCTATCTATGTCCGGCACTTCACACGATGCTGGGGTTACAAGACAGACCTGTTTGCTGTTCTTGTCCAGGTGCATTCAAGAAGGAAACCAACCCATGAGGAATACGCTAAACAGTCAAATAACAGAAAACTAGAAATGAATGGCTTAAGAATATGGGGTTTAAGATTAGCAAAGGATTCAAAGTGACTTTGTCCAGGCTTGGTACCGCTGAGACCTCTAGAGTAGCTGTTGTCAAGCACCCAGACTCTTTCCTCATTCTCTTCCCTCAGCTTTAGTCAGTGGCTTTTATACTCGTGATTACAAAACTGCCGCTGAGTCTCCAGACATAACATCTACATTCCATGTAGGAAATATAGAGGAGTTCTAGAAGTAGGAGGATGTCTGCATCAGATAAGCAAGAGTCTCCCCAGAAACCATCAGCTTATAACTCATTGAGCAGACATGGTACATATCACAGCCTAGGGAAGTGAGCGTTTTTATTTACCTGGACACGATGGTACTCTGAAGAACATCCAGTTTCTTAATAAGAAAGAAGTAGTAATGGATATTAGGTGGCATCTAATAGTATCAGCCTCAGGAAGGCTGTCTACAAAAAAAAATTAAATAAATAAAATAATTAAAATAATTATAAGTCATAATGAGTGCAATAAAAAAGGATAATGAATGCTGCTATAAATACTAATAGGGAATGGAACTATATTAGATAGGATGCTCCAGGAAGGCCTCGGAAAGAGGTGACAAAGTGTGATGGGGAGGATGAGAAGGAGTCAGTCTTAGAAATGATGGAAGGAAAATTCCAGGCAGAAGGAAGAAAAAGTGCAAAGGCTCCGGGCAGAAAAGAACTTGATTTATCCACAGAACTAAAAAAGATGAGTGGCACTGTGAGTGCGGGGGAAAGGGCACCAGTCCCCGACATAGTTGCTTCAACTAAACAAACAAACAAACAAAACTCAGACCAAGAGTGGTAAACAATTTGCCTCTCATCATTCTGTTAATTAATTTTTGCCTCCAGTACACAATATATATTTTTTAATTTCAAATATGGACATGGAGGGAAGAAAAAATTATTATTTTTTTATAGATGAAAGAAAGTTTCCTATAGCTAAGCCAAAGTTTTAGGTCGAAATTAGAAGGAACACAAAGAGAAATAAATTTAACAGTGAACATGTCTGCCTCGAAGCCATAGACATAACTATATACCTTTTCATATAACAAATATGGATTACTCAATTACAGTGATGGAGAGAAAAATAAGAACCAGAGAGAGTAGGAAAGAGAGGAAGAGAAGGGGAGAGAGAGGGAGAGAGGGAGAGAGGGAGGGAGGGAGGGAGAGAGAGAGAGAGAAAGAGAGAGAAAGAAAAAGAAAGAAAGAAAGAAAGAAAGAAAGAAAGAAGAAGAAAGAAAGAAAGAAAGAAAGAAAGAAAGAAAGAAAGAAAGAAAGTCTTTGCTTCAGTCAGAGTATCTAGGAAATTAAACAATTTATTTTCATATTTGCTTGCTTCCTACTCAACCTAACCCAGTTCAAGAGCCATCTAAAGCTGAACATATCAGTGAAAGAACATATTATCTTACCTTCTACGTAGTTTCACACACCCCTGCTACCAGTCATTAAAAACACTAGAGAAGAGATTGGTGACAAGTTAAATGCAAGATGATTACCAAACACGTGTCACACTTATAGTTGGTGATATCAGCGCTTTTATAAAACAGCTGATATTTCAATCACCGATCTAAAATGATAAGCTATTAAGAGCAAGTACAAAAGTTATTATAACTTAATTTTTACTAGCCCCTAATCCTCTATCACGTAATTTATTGTCATGTCCCCCTAGAGAGTAAATCAAATTGACAATTCATAGTAACATTGAATAAATCTTTAATGAATCTTCATAAATTCTTAGATTTTTTCTAATGAAGTTTCTCCGCAAGAGGTTAATTTAGTACCTTTATCTTATTTTCTTTTACCCAGGATGTTCAAATTCTTTAGAAGTTATTGAAAAATATGTACCATAATTATGTACAGTGTAATTTGGACTATCAATTGTACTATAAAATCTATATTATTTCTAAACATTTCTCATTAGTTAGCAATTAAATAACTTAAAACTAAAGCATGCTATTCTCTGTTGCTAGAAACACAAAGGTCCAGACAGTTCTGGTGTAACTTTAGTTAGACACATTTTAAAATTAAATAAACAGAACCAAGTAGACTGATTAATCAAAGTAGAAATGAACAATACACAGATGCAGACTATCATGAACATATTTTTAAGAAATTGGTATTCTTATTTCTAGCTAACTGTATTCCATTTCTATCTAGCAACATATCTTGAACATGCTTTCACTAGTTATTTCTTTAAATACTTCCACTTGAGAAGGACAGCTGACTCATAATTTTGATAGCTTTTCCAGCTGATTATGTTGTCTACAGAGAGTTCAGGAGCCTTAACAGAATTGGAGGACACCTGTCTTACAGCCACAAAAGACGAACTTAATATCGCAAAGGAGGAATACAAAATAGATAACAAAATTTGAAGTACGAATTGCCCAGGCAATGCTAATACACCATGCCAATTCTAGTCCTTAGTTAAAGAGGATTTTATCCCTGGAGAGTAAACTCTTTAGTGGTATGTCTCTCCATAGGAATAATTATAGTCATACTCCAGCATTCTCAGTGTTAAAGATGAATTGTTTTCTTCTTCACTGACTTCACAAGAGGCTGAGCTAAAATGTTTCCTTAAATAGTTAGACTCTAGAGAAGCTGCCTATAATGATTTGACCATTATCTATTCTCCCTGGGGGGTATGATCTGCATGTCCTTCCCTGCCACTCCAGACTCCTGGCACTAGATATGTCATATAACAGGTTCTGGGAACTTCGCTGTATTGAGCCAGCTCCATCATTTGTAGCAAAGTCTAAATACGCTGAAATACTGGCTGGACAGTAACATGAAGAAAGCAGCATGTGAACTGTCTTCTTTTCTGTCTCATAAATCTTTAAATCATCTACATAGAGGACAGTGAACCATATTTGGATCTATCTTCCCAAAAATATATCCAAAGCGCCCCAAGAAAGAAGAACCCAATCCCTTGAGCAGATGCTGAAGGACCACGCCATGATTCTAGATGCATGACGGTCCCACAGTATATTGTTTTTAAAATCCACAAAATGTAATGTTAAGAGAAATGAGATACCTCTAAGACAGGCTCAGAAATGCTCTCACCAGACTAATGGTCTTGATATTGACATTTAAATCCCTGGACAATGAGAGCAACAATTGTGAGGTTCTCAAATTTTTCATTCTTAGATTGAGGACATTTATTTTAGTGGCTACATGTACCTGCTGTAGAATCTTCCTGGACGCAAATCGGTCTCTGGCATTGCTCCATTAAAGAGGTGACTTTGCATAAGTTCTCAACCTCTGGGAATCTCAGTTTCTTCACCTGCAAAATGAGGCTTACACTATAGGCTCATTAGGAGAATTTAAGGTAAAAACATAGGAAGTATTTATACAGTACTTACTACATTTGAAAAAAAGTTATTAGGTGAGATGAAGAAAGAGCTAATAATTGCATATGTTTGGGCTCCATGGATACCAAAGTTAGGAGCGGAGCATGAATCTGTTGAGTGTTCTCTTTTTTGTTTAATTCCCTATGGAACAAAAAGTCAAAAGGCAGACGATGACGTGATGAAATCCCTCAGCATGTATCAGAGCAGCCAGGACGACAATACATCAGCATAATTTCACGTCTGGGTTCAACTCATTACTATCAGACACTCGCAAGAACAGAAATTACAGTTCTGGCTGTCATCTAACTTACTGTTTACCATACTACATTTTATCCTAATAATCAGAAAACACAGTGTTTAAGTAACAAAAAAGAATAGGTGGTTTCAATATTTTTCAATTGCATAATACTCCAAGACCCACATTTATTTTTTCCATGGTTAGAAATGCAGATATCCAAAAAGCACAGATTAAAGCAACCAAAGCTGAAACACAACAGCCAGTGGTTAGGCAACAGTAAGATTATTTTAACCAGGACTTACAGTGTATCATATATCTTACAAATATATGTTATATTATTGCAAATGTTGTATACATATAAATAAGGATTAGAAGAAAGTTCAGATAATATGCAAATAGCTTGATTTATTGAAAAAAAAGATTTCAGGTAAATAAAGTGATTTAAAAATTTTTTTCACTGTTGTAATGTTTACATAATATTATAAACTGTACACATAATCATATCTACTAAAATACTTTTTTAAAACTAGCTATTTGTGGAAAGTTGCTAATTATTTTTGTCATATGAATAACAAATAGATAACTAATCTCCCTTGCCAAAGGTTACTCTAACAGTTTACAAAACCCATTTGTAATGAACTTTCAAATAGCTTAAAACATCTATTATTAGGATTCCTAATAGCAGATAAATGATTGTTTATTAAATGGTGTAAAGTTTAATATAAAAATAATCATAAAAGTAAAAAACTAAGCCAATACATATTTTTTTCTAAAGTTGAGTGTACACATACACACACATACACAATTATCTGTTTTTGAGAAACTTTAAGTTATATAAGCCTTTAATCTAAAAATTTGATCTATTAGATCTCTAATCTAGATACTGAAAGTGATAGTTTTACTGAGAAATTATTTTTATGTAAATTTTATTGAGAAAGTTTTCAACATGGGTTAGATACTTATCAACGCACATTAAATGTTTTTGAGAAATTATAATTACAACTCACTGAAATTTTTAGATGTACTTATAACTATTTACAAGAATAAAAATAACAATTACATTTAAATAAAACCTTTAGCCCTAATGGATATGTATAGAGGGACATTCAAATATAAATTCAAATTAACTTCGGCCACCCAATAATCTAAATGCATTAGCCTGACGGTCAATAATGCTATTTAGGAATATGGAGACAGTTTTGTTTCTGTATGTAAAAGTTGCCCCCATCACAACCCTGCAATGAACTTCTTTATATTGAAGCAAAATAACTAAAGAAGAAGAGTCTGAAAAGGACTGGCCACAAAGGGATGAAGCCAATGGCCCTGTCCTCTGCTTGGTAAGATGTGGGTGGCTGAACATTCATCTAACAGTTGTCTGGAGTCTGTCCTGTGATTCTCAGAACAGCTACATTTGTGCCGATTTTTGGCTACACTAAGTATTCAGTGAAGAAAGTTACAGTGACAAATCAAAGAACAAAAATTATTCTGTCCATTTCCGGACTATTTTAGGTGAAAATGTTTCAGACCAAGATTACGCAAAAAAACATCTTGAATTTCCACTTAAGTTTGCTTATTCGGTTAATATAAGATCCCAAGCTAAGTTTCTTCAATTGTGGCTTTCTACAAAAGACACTTTTCAGTTAAGATACTTTAAATGTTGACAGGTAAGGCATTCTCTAAAGCAGGTATACACTTAGTACCTACTTTCACCTAATAAGGGGGTGCAGCACATATGCTGGGTCAACCGAAGTTCAACGAGCAGTACTGTAAAGGAAAAGCAATTAGGACATTATAGTATTTTGATGTTTGACTATTTTCACATACAGCACGCATCAAAATGAAGAATAGCTAAGAGAAAATCTCTAAATAACTAAAAAGTTTTATCGAGAGCAACGCTAAACCAGGTTCTGCTTGTTGTTCTTGTTAAAAGCATTCCTTAATGTTGATTTGTTTGTTCTTCTAGAATGTTGGGAGGGAGAAAATAACTCAAGCTGATAAATAATGTTTTTCTTTTAATTTGTTTTTTTGAGTCCCACAGTTCGGTATTTACATAAATGGGTGCCCTGCTGCTATTGAATCATTCATCTATGTTTGTCTAGAAACTGTTTCCTATAAAGTGAAACCCATATGTTTTGCAATGCTTTTCTCCCTCTGAAAAAGAAATCTGAATTTTTCCCTTCTGCTACCATTGACAAGAATTCTAAGATTGATTTTTCCTAAAATCTCCCCACAAAGGATTAGAAAGTGTCATAAAAACCAGTCGAACATGCCTCCACAGATAGTTTATTATCAGGTTCTAATTCTTCTTCATTTTCTTGAAGCTTCATCTGAGGGGGGGAAAAAAAACCCTCAGTAACCTGGCTACAAGAAAAAAAAAAATACATGGTTATTATAGTTAGAGTTTAGACCATAAAAGTTCAACTAGTCTCCTTTTTTTCCAAGTATCATAAATGCTGAAGTTTTATTTTTCCTAGTTTTGGGAAGTATGAGGCAGGTACTTTAAAAAAAAAAAGAAAACCAAAATTCTTTTCAAAGCCATAATCATAAATTTGTAAGGTTGAAGCCCAAACTCCTGGATTCATTCGTGAAAAAAAAAAAAATCACAGTACAGTCTTTTCAATCTTGCCAAAAGAAAGAAAGAAAAAAATACTGACTCGTGAAAGTATCGTAAATTTTAGGGCATTTTTCAGGACATCAATAATACCATCTCCCAAAGAAAACCCCAAGGGAGTTAACCTTTCAATAATATGGAAGAAGTTGAGGTTTTGCCCATGGAGGAAATTTCTAGATCAGGTACAGGTATACTTTAGAGATCCTTACGACTAAGATTAGCAGCAGGTGGGAGGCACAAGGGCTAACGGCTGAAAGACTTTTCTACCCGCTCAACTCGTTACCCTTTAAGCTATTTGATTTAAAAACAAGCTGTGTTTTTATTCAATTATTTTCCATCCCAAGTTTGGGCGATGGGAACCAATCTCTATTTTGTCGTGCTGCACTCCCTGCCTTTTCACTACTTCTCTTCACGAAAGCGATAAACACATTCTTGTCATCCACAGCTGTTCCTCCAGATGTTCCTGAACCAGGACCAAGATCAGCTCATCTGTGCCTTAAATGCGGTCTTCTCGGGAATTCTTGTGGGAGTTTCTGTCTTCTCTAGGTGAGCTCTTTCACAATTGCAGTGCGCAGCAAGACAAGACCTTTTCTTCTCAAGAACATCTGCCTCGCCAAGAGCAGGATGAGGCTGCCCTTGACCAACTCGGCTAGGGAACGGGCCGCCCCACAATCAAGAGAAGACAGAAGACGGCGAAAACAACAGCTATCAGCTGGGAGCCAGGGAGAGGGGAACCACAGTGAGAGAGAGGTCCTGGTGAGGAAGACATCTGAGCGCTTGTCTGCTGTTGAACTCTGAGTTCATTTATTGAGGATGTAATGTGTGCTGGGTAGTCAGTCAACATACATCATTTTAATTTAAATCTTACTCTATATTGTAGTGAATCTCATCACCATTATACAGATTTAAAAACCAAGGCTTAGGGAATATATGAATAAGAATCTGGAGGGTGATATTGCCAGAAATCTAACTCAAACTGTTTTAAGTAAAAGAGAATTCAGTTGGCTCAAACAATTGGAAAGTCTACAGCGTTGCCTTCAGACCTGGCTGAGTCCAGAGGTTTAAAGTTTATCTTCATATTTCTGACACTTCATCTTTGTTTCTCAGCTCTACTTCCCTCTCTGTTGGCTTTATTCTACGACAGCCTCTCTTCATGTGTATGAAAGTTCCAGACTGACATCATCCTTGTAGCTAGCAATCCTAACAGGGAGAAAGACTGCCTTTTTCCTGACAATTCCAGAAAAAAAAGTCCCGAGAAAGACTCTGGTTTTGGGCTTGGCTTCTAGCCCCATACCTGAACCAATTACTGGAACAGGGTGCTCTGGGCAGACCTGGGTCAAGTGCCCATCTTCGTGATGAGAAAGTGTGGTCAGACTCAACTTAACCACATGAAGAAGGTTCCCACAGAAAATAAGTGTTCACTGACCATAATAAGTGGAAAAAGAAAAACATGCTTGGAAAAAAATAAATAAATAATCAAATTAAATTTAAATAAAAGAAATCTGCAGCTACCACATTCCGCTAAAGGAAGGTGAAAATCTTGCTTGAGGCCATAGTGCTGGGACTCTTTTTCACTTGAACTGACTCCAGACCCCAGACACTCGCACCTTTAAGAAGAAAGAGAGGAACGTACAGCAGTCACCCCTTATCTGTGGTTTCAGTTTCCATGGTTTCAGTCACCTGTGGTCAACCACGGTCTGAAAATATCAAATGGAAAATTCCAAAAATAAACAATTCGTAAGTTTTAAATTGTGCGCCGTTCTGAGAAGCTTGATGAAATCGCAAGCTGTCCCGCTCTGTCCCACCCAGACATGACTCATTCCTTCTTCCAGCTGTATACACTCCCCAACCCTTAGTCACGAGTAGCTCTCTCAGTATCAGATCAACTGTCACCAAATTGCAATGCTCCCCTTCAAGTCACCTTATTTTACTTAATAATGGCCCCAAAGCACAAGAGTAGTGATGCTGACAATTCAGGAATGCCAAAGAGAAGCCATAATGTGCTTCTTTTCAGTGAAAAGGTGTGTATGTACAGGAAAAAAAAAACACACACACAGGTTATACGCAGGGTTCAATCTAAATTATAATTAAGCATTCCAAAATATATTTAAAGTGTTTTCACCATTGTAAGAGAGCATGTGTGTGGAATGTAATGGCTCAAAATCATCAACATATACATCAACCATTATAACGTCCTATAATATAATTACACTATAAGGTTTCTTGAGGTTAGTGGAACTATTTACCCATATTCTGAATTTAAGTTTTCAGATCAGCTTTCGTTATTTTTCTTTCACCTCCCTCACTTATCAGGACAATCTCGAAACCAAAAAGAAAAACATTTCTATTTCGAGTAGGATGAAAGGGCGGTCATCTGCCCCTTCCAGCCTCTATCCATATGCTCTGCCATCTTGTTTGCTGCTTCAAAGCTATAGTGAATGTTCAAATGAGATAACCAGACACATTAGAAAGGTATAGGTATGTTAAACTAATATCCTAGGAATGCCTTTCTGAAAATGAACTTACAAATACATTTGATACTGATAATGAGTTTTTCACGACATAAGTATTAAGAAATAACATTTCTAAGAAAAAACACTTTGTCAGTAACTACATAGACAAAACCTCAAATATTGAGAAAACAATAAAACATCTTTTTTTTGTATGAAAGTAAGTTTCATAAAATATTGAGGACAAAGAGATATAGAGATTGGGATGATGTGGCAAATCTGGGTATCTCTCTCACTCCCAGAGTAGAAAGGTAATAGAAAATATTTTTTTAGAGCTTGGAATTTGGAGTCACATATTTGGGTTTGATTCGAAGATTGATCACCTTTTTGCTACGTATCCACAAGCAAGTCCCTTAGCCTCTTTGAGCATCAGCTTACTCACTTATTAAAAACAGCAACAGCTTCTTCCAAAGGTACTTATGGGAATTAAAAAAGAAAATATTTTGAAGTGCTTGATACAAGTACTTGGAAAGTGATGTTCGAATCAAAATTGTGGTTGCTTCTGCTGCTTTGATCCAATAGACTCTAATCATATAACATATAAAAAGTTCTAGATTTCAATAATATAGCAACATAGGCGGAAGAGTGCTTGCTACAGACTGAAAAACTGAGGGTTAGGGTTTTAGTCAAATCTTCCTTGACTTTCGAACTCTGTCAGGAAAGATAAAGAAAGCAGTTGGAGAAATTTTCATCTTCAAAATAAAAAAAAATAAAATTTACAAATGCATAAAATTCATTTATACTTACTATTCCCTCTGTTATGATTTTAGTGATATGGGGTGGACAGATGAGAATTCAATACAATGGAGTCATGTTTATAAAGAATGGAGGACCCTAAGTCAATAGGTATCACACAAACCAGTGCAAATAGCCCAACATCAGAGATATCAGACCTGCATGGATTGTGCATAACAATCTAGCAGTCCTGCATTGCATATTTTAAGAGAGGGGATCCCAACTTCGTGCTCTAGGGCTCTTGCATTGCATGATTAGGGAAGCATGTTTCCTCCCCTGGTTGATCAGGGGCCAAGATACAATAGCAATATTTGTTGACAGAATCTTGGCTCCCATCCTATCATTCTATCTTAAGCATTCATTGTTGGGGGTAATTCCAGCCCTCCCTGCCATGATTGTATGAGAATAGAAGGTTGGTTCCAAACTTGCAGTTGACAAGGATTGATTGGCTTAAAAACGCTGACCTTGAAACTAATTTGCATGGAGCATCAAAGAAAACAAATTCTTTTACTGGGAGGCAAGCTTGTAAGTGTTGGGCAAATTAATCCTTACATCTCAAGAGATAAAACCATTCTTCTCTCTAGTCAAAACCCTTTGAAAGTGCCCTTAAATTTACCTAAAGCACAATGGGTGATATACAGAATTCTGCGCAGTAATTATATGCACAGTAAAATAAAGAATCACGGAGCTAGGCTGAAGGGGGAAAAAAAACCTATAGGCAAATACAAGGGCATTCAAATCATTGGCTTTTCCAAAACACGAACCTCTGGGTGAATGAGAGCTTGGTGGAGAATTCTACAATATTCTTACTCATACACAGAGCTTACGCCATCCTCTTTAAGTAGAAAATCTCCATAGCATTAATATTTATTAATAGGTTTGTTTGTTGTTTGAAAAATTATATCAGTTCTTAAGTTAAATGGCTTGATTTCCACAGGTAACGATTGTTGATATAACACAAAACTGAATTATTTTTGTTCTCGATCATATTTGAGCTTTACTTTGTTTTTGTTTTCTTGGTCAAGAGATACTCGGTGGTCAAGTGGAAAATAATGACAAAAAAATATTACAATAAAAGAAGACAATTATTACTAAGAGATACATGTTAAAGAGTCAAACAGAAAATTATTACTAAGAAATACATATGAGTCAAACACACCATTTTTCCTCTGTCACCTCATTAGAGGAAAGCTACTACATGCCAAAAACATTCTTATACATTGTCTTATTTGACTCTTTTAATAATTCTATGATACTTAGTTTTATAAATGAGAAAACTCAGGTTCAAGAGATGAAGAGATTAACCTTTGCCCTTTCCTTGCCTCCGTATCATATCTTAAAAAATAATCCGATATTTAGGCATCATAATTAAGCCTTAAGTACAACATAGAAATTCACTTGCCTCTTTAGTTAAATACACTTGCTAAAAACAGGTATGAAATCTGTCTATCAAATATTTAGCTAATGATTCTATCTGTGTATACGGAATCATTAGCATCACCTGGTTCTAGATGTTATTAGAAATACTGTAGCATTTCTTGGTTCTAGATATTATTAGAAATATTTTTAATCTATCTATTAGATTTACTCATATGCTTTGGGAACTGCAATTATTTACATCTAACTCAAATAGTTACCCAGATAAATGTTTGTATTTTTAGCTTTCCTCCTTAGCAGCCCTGGAAATGAGTCTAACTGTTCACTGTTACAACATTTTAAGGCATTTTAATGCTTTTCAGTTGTTATTTAGATAATCATATAATGTTATTACAAAGGATGACATTTTAATGTAAGAAATTATCATATTTAGCAATTAACATAATTTACTTAACATGGAATACTCTAAAATATTAATTTTAAAATATCCATTGAGCTTCTTTTATGTTTCAGAAACACTTCTTGGTGCTGAAGATACAGCGATGAACAAGGCAGACAAAATTCCTCAGAGATAGGAGACAAACAATCAGGAAGTAAACAAAATAATAAGCAATCAGTATGGATAACGGCTTATAATGTACGCACTGAAGGAAAGAAACAGAAGTCATGAGAGGAAGTAATGCAGATGTTGGGGTGGTGGGAGGACAGGGGAACCTTCCTTAGCAGAGAAGTCGGGGAAGTCTTTTCGGAGGTGATAGTTGAACTTAAACCTGACGGAGAGGAGGTCCACCATGGAGACGCAGGCTTTCCAAGTACAGAAAATGGCAAATTCCTAAGACAGGAAAGAATGTGGCTGTTGGAGCAAGTTGTCCATTGAAGCAGACAGTGGAATAGGGAGAGGGTAGAGAGGTGGGTCAGGACCAGATCACACGGGGACTCGTAGCCCACAGTAAGGAGTTTGATGTAATTCCAAGACCAATGGGAGCCACTTAAGATGGATTCGGTCAGGGAGGGCCAGAGTCTGGTTTGTATTTAGCATGCCTGCCGGCGAGCGATGCTCACTTTGTGACAAACACTGTAGAGAGACTTCTTCTTACTCCATTAGGTGGTCATATCACTATTGTGACATGAAAAACAGAGCCACAAAAAGTTAGTTATTTAGAATCACGTAGGTGATGGGTTTGAAACTCATACATCTGACTCCCAAGACCAAGTACTTAGACCATCAGGCCTGGCTCTGATAATTACTAAATGGCCCAATCAATGACACATCCCCCATTGCTGATACGTTCAGCATTTGATGTTCCCATTTCTTGAGTCAGATAGGGATCCAAACTAAATAAAATAATTTTTTGAGGGTTACAGGCAATATTAGTTTAAACTAAGATTGCACTGGAATAAAGACTCTTAGTCAAAAGACGAGTAAAGAATTAGAACTCAAATATATAAAAAAGACGAATGTTTGGTGCTGACCAGGCGCTCTTTATTTTTATGGAAGATCACCCAAAGAAGCATTGAAAGGCCTAGAACATCCTTAAGAACAGATGTCTCTGCTTTTATTTTTTTGCCTGATACTTTTCTTTCTCAGCTGGGGTTCCTTTGAATTGATTTCACGGGGAAGAATTCCCATTGTCACAAATGAAAGTTGCACCTGCAATCTATAGCGAGGGAAATTGACTCACCAGGAGGATAATGAAATAGATAGGTATTGCTGAAATCAGAGAACCGGGAAGTAGATAAGTAGCAGTTTGAAGTTACACTTATCACAGACGTTAAAATAGAGGTCTAAGAAGTAGGCATTGTTCTTAGAGAAGCAAACAGACATTTGTGCACGAGAAAAAGATCTGGTGATAGGATGAGACTAGGACAGAGGAATAATGGGAATTTATAAAAGGGGATAACAGGGCAGATGAGCAGAATGGGACCAGACTCACATGACAGAATGTTAAGAGAAGGTCTGTCTTAACCTGTTTAAGCTACTATAATGAAATATGTTAGACCAGGTGGCTTAAAAACAACAGAAATTTATTTCTCATGTTCTGGAGCCTGGAAGTCCAAGGTGAAAGCGCCAGTCAATTCAGTATCTGGCGGGAACCCGCTTCCTTAGTGACTGTCTTTCTCTCCCTGTAACTTCACAGAGCAGAAGTGGGTAAGGGAGCTTTGTCTGGCTGCTTTTCTAAGGGCGCTAATTCCATTTATGAGGGCTCCACCCTCATTATCTAATCACCTGCCAAAGACTCCCACCTCCTAAAAGCATCACCTTGGGGGTTTGTATTTCAACATATAAATTTTTTTCAGGGACACAAACATTCAATCCATAGGATGGTCCAACTATGTATCTATAACTTTACCTCCATTGATTTAAAACTACCTAGCAAAATAGGTATTAGAATCCCTACTATGTAGAAGAAGCAAGACCTGAGAGAGACGAATGGCTCAGGTCACATTGGTGGCAAGGGAAAGCAGACTTTTCCACATTTCCCCAAAAGACTCAGATTTCTCAAATCTTCCTGCTCTACATTTCTATATTTATCACTGAAATCTCTATTTTGGCTGCAGTGAGGGGAATGGAGTGAGAAAAGTGTCCTGTTCTGCACTCAATGGCATGTTGAGATGTACGTGAATGTTGGTGTGGCTATCATTGCCAACCCAGGTGAAGAAGCTAGTCACCGACTGAGAGATGGTTAACTTTCATCTGTGTTACTAGTGGTAGCACTCGTGTTAGACCAAGCAGATAAATCTCTTCTTTATGCATTCTCTCGCAGCTTGCCCATACTGTCAAGGAAATCAATTGCACAATGGTACCAGGACAGGTTCCCCGGAAGCTGCTGTCCAGAGTGATGGAAACGAGGTTATTGTGTGGGTTAGGATTAGGACATCTGACATTTAGGTAATGAAGGGGATTTGCTTGTGCAGTTTTCTGGTGCCACTTGCTCAGGAGCGAGCCAAATGTAAAAGAAGGACCCAATTCAGAAGGAGAGGCAAAGGCCGGATGATATGTGCAAATTACAATCATATCAACAAATGCTGTGGGGTTTTTTTTTCTGGTTTTCAAGGTACAAAACACATTTTAAGTATAATTTTTCTCAGTTTTTCCATCATCGAGGATGTCTTTTCTTATATTTCTACTGAGACTCCATATGTTGAAAGATTTTTATCTACCAAACTTTATTAAGTAAATTAACTCCTTTGCTGAGTTTTATTCATCAAAGACACAATTTCCCATCAAAGCTTTTAATCAGCCTGGGATTATAATATTTCCACGCGTGCTAAGTCTAATTCCAGGCTAAAGCAAAGAAAGTTGACATTTTAATTAGCATAGGTACCTTGGTCATAGTAAATGAGTCATTTCTACTGGCTTTCTGCAAATACTGAAAATAGCTTCCAGTTGTCCTAAAGATTCAGGCACCTTGGGTTCAGAAACAATGGAGTTGAAATGGCAGCTAAAGTTGTCCAGCAGCTATTGGATTTACTGGTCTGGACTCTAAAGAGAATGATGGCTAAACATCACCAGAATGTCTGTAGATTTGAAGCCATACGATAGCATCACCCTGGACCAGGGTAATGTGAGTGAAGAAGAGACGTGACACTAATACTGGGAGACATAAGTATTAAGGAAAGAAAAAGAAGCCCTCACATCGCCTAGGGGAGATCCCGGGATGGAGTAACACAACGTCATAATCAGGAGGGAGCTAGTGCTTTTGTAATGGCTGAAAAATGACTACTACAAATTTGTTATTTGTAAGAAAATTACTGCTTGGCTATGCCCATGAAAACATGGCTATGTCTATGGAAACACAGGTTGTTACTCATAAGAACATAATATTTTAAACCAGCTTTTTACTTTTGTAACCCCGCTTATGTACCTGACCTGCAAGATGACAGGTAGTGAATAAAAATAGCCCTTTGTGTTTAGACAGAATGAAAAATGAGATTTGGGGCTTAAAAGCCCTGTACCTCTACATTTCGGGGCTGCTTAATTTGGGGTCTGCGTACCCCTGACAACCAGCTGGCTGAATAAAGAGTGTTTCCTATAACTCACTGAGTTCCGGTGGTCCGTGTGTGTTTTTCGGGGCTGGCGGCTACAACACTTTGAAGGCCAGGGAGGAAAGTGTCCAAGGACAGTCCCAGTGTCAGTGCTGTACAGAGGTCAAGTGAAACCAGACCACGGTCCACTGGCTTTTCTCTCCTGTTTTGTTAAGAGGGGAAAACCAGTATGAGATTGGGCAGATTTGGAAATAAACAGCTGTTTTATTCTCTTCTTAGTTCTAATAGTTCATCTTTAACCCACTTCTCATCATCAACATGTAAATAGATTCAAAATGTTCCAGAATATGACTTTCTCATTTTCACAGCTAGGGAATAATGATAATCAGAGGTGTACCTGAGGGGCCATACATCACCTCTATTTTAACTGATAAAGCTGAGAATCCCAAGGAAATCCATCTAACTTTAGTATAGCAATTATCAAGTGTAAGCCATTGCCTAGTGAAAATGAGGCATGTTTAGTAGCTGCATTAAATCTTTCAGGTCACTGGGTCAGATGTTATAGGAAATTGTATAAGAGAATAAATACAGATTACTGATTACATGCAATAATCTATGAGGAGAATCTGCCCTAGGACAGTGGTAATTTGATTTTTTTTTAATCTTATTTTCTTCTTCTATTCACTATTCCCAGACAACCATAACAAGATCAGTATAATCTGCCTGGATGCCTAATGTTAACAGATAACTATTCTTTAGGAGAAAAGAATCACTTCAAGATGTAGTCTTCTACCTGAGAAAAAGTTTGTCACAAAAACTGATGCTGTGGGTGCTGTGGCATGCCACCCGGATCTCCCCTGGAACCCACTTCCCTGGCCAGCTGCGCCCTACTGCCCCTGCTTTGTAACAAAATCCAGCCAAAATATTACTTGCATTCATTGTCTCCAATTCCTCTCCTGCTATCCTCTCCCAAAGCCACCCGAGGGGAACTTGCTGCCACCATTGCACAGAAACTTCTCTTGTAAAGGTCCGCAATCACACTCACAGTGACAAATCCAGCCGTCGATTCTCAGCCCATGCCCAACTGGACACACAGCAATGCCCGATACGCTGGATTGCTATATGATGCATTACACTACACAGCCAGATTCCCTTAGGAATTTCTAGGGCACCGACCTCCGTTCCCAAACCAACTCCATCCATGACCTTCTCACCTTAGTTCATGGTCACTCCACTTTTCCCGTGTTCAGGTCAACACTTCAGAGTCATCCTTGACTTTTTTCTTTCTCTCGCAAAAAAGCCAACCCAGCAAGGGAATTCTGTCTGTGCCGTCTTCAAAATTTATCCAGAATCTGACTGTTTTCCCCCACCCATAATGCTACCACCCTGATTCTATCCACTCTCATCTCTCAGCAGAACAACTGCAAGAGATAGCCAAGTCATCGGCCTGTTTGCATCTTTGCCTCTCTTCGGTCTGTTCTCGATTTGGCAGCCAAAGCAATACTTATAAACATACGTCAAATGATCCATTCCTATGCTCAAAACACAAAAGCTTCTCATGCAATATGTAGTAAGTCCAACCCCTAGAGTGGTCTGTAGGACTCTACAGGATTTGATCTCCCTGTTAGCTCTCTGACCACCCTTCCTGCTGTTTAATTCCTTGCTTACTCCATTCCAGCCTCCTTGCTGTTCTTAGAAGAGGCCGAGCACATTCTTTCTGTTTGCAACGCTCTTACCTCAGATGCCCATAGCTAATTCCGTTACTGCTTTCAAATCTTTGCTCAAATGTCATCTGCTCAATAGACTTACCCTGATCATACTATTTAAAATTATTAAAAACCCTTGGTATTCTGATCCCCAATACCTTACTGTAGGTTTTTTTTTTTTAATTTTCTATAGCACTTATCACCTTTGAGTGTCTATATAAATTACCTCTTATTTATGATGTGTCCCCTAATGGGAACAAATTTCATGAGAGGAGGGACTTGGCTTGCTTTTTTCACTGATGTATCCCAAGCACATAGACTAGAGCCTGGCACATATAGGTACTCATTAAATACCTGTTAAATGAATGGCTTTGGTGGCTGTCTTTCTTTTTATTATTTTTTTTTAATTGAGAAATGATTTAAATTTTTTCCCCCATCTCCCTCCCCCCAACCCTCTGGTAACCACTAGGCCATTCATGTCCATGTCCACGAGGGTGCTGTCTTTCTAACCCGAGCACACTGTTGCTTGTTCTGACTTCCTTTGGTGACTGACTGCTCCCAAGAGATTAATGTGTTTCTGTGTATTCGCTAAGGATAGGATTTTTTTTTTGTTATCATTTTTATTGAGGTAAGTGTCACGTATCATAAAATTAACCATTTAAAAATGGACAACTGAGTGTATACATTTGTTCAATTCTCTGATACGATCTTCGATCTGTTATAAGATTGATTTTTATTTTCATATGCCTTCCCCATTCATTCATTTATTTGTTCATCCATTCAGCAAATAATTATTGAAAGCCTATTATAAACCAAGTACTATCTAACATGCTAAGGATATAGCTGTAAACAAGGATATAGCTGTCAAAATTCCCATGAACACTAAGGTCAGGAGAGATACACGAGATAAATAAATAACATTATGGTGGTCAAGAACTTGGGAAAGGAATACAGCGGTGCACTCATTGGCCTCTCGCACAGCCCCACATGACCAAGCCAGAATTTGCAATCCCATAGCTCGAAAAGGCGACCTTTTTCTTCCATCTGCATTGCTCCCTGCAAGTAATAGTCTGGCCCTTTTAGGTATAGATGGGATTAACAAAACAGTGGAGGCATCACAAAGCGGAGGTGCAGGTTCGACAGGTAAACCGGAGACAACGGGGGTCTGGTAACCGCTAGCAGGTGTAGCCCCTGACCGCGACCACGCATTGCTACAGCCATTGCTGAAACCTCACAGCTCCACAGCTCTTCCTGCAGGGTCGGAGCCACGGGGGGTGGGCATCTCAACGGTGGAGCTGACCCCGAGTGCACGCGCTCTGTCAGGGACAGAGTGAGGAAATGACTCGCTTTTTTCAATTTCTAGAGTGAAAGGTATGGATCTGCTTCCCACTGAGGCCACCTAATGAGATCATTTAAAAAGCAACTGGTTGGGTATTGGGCTGCCTGCCTGGCCAAAGCAGACAGACATCCATTATATTAAAACTGTGTAATTTCATGTACCTTAAGTCCTGCTAATCTTACTTTTCTATTTCTCTTTTTTATAAGAAATGCTTAGGCTGATTTTTTTTTCTTTTAATCTGATGCTTAGAAACTGGGGGGAAATGCTATTTTAACACTGCAAGTGCTTTGTCTCCTGACAGATGGAGAATCGAATTAAAATCTGAGGCAAACTGCCCCTTCATTTTCTGGGGGGAGGGGGGAATTCACTTGTTGAAGGAAATTCACTTCCTTCAACAACACAGCACCCATTCCAAGGACAGATGTTTCTCGCAGACCTATGTCTAAAGAATTAGTTGGAGTGTTAAGATAAATGTTTCTTGTTTTCTGTAAGGAGAGAAACTGTTCTATGTCTTTATAGCATTGTTAGCTTTTGTGGAGATATATATACGTGTGTGTATGCATGTGAACGTGAACTCAAGTTCAAGCATTTTCTCAGAGGAAAATTTGGGAGCAACGACTCTAAAAACCGAAGCAATATAATATTTACTGAGAGCAGACAAAATATTGAAAAAGGATCTAGAAATATAATGTCCAACACAGGGTACTGTTTAAAAGGGAATGATAGTTTCGAAAATATACTTATTTTGGACAATGTCGGGGGTGGCTGTCTTTTGGAGGCCCCACAAGGAGGCCATAACGGGGTGGGTGGTGAGGAGGCTCCTCTCAGGAGAGGGCGCGTCGCACCAGCACCAGTCCGGCCGCCCCTTCATTCTGACGCGGCCACTGCCACATGCCACATGCACTTTGAGTTCCAGGAGCCCAACTTTACAGCTGCGGCTGCCTCTGCTGTGACTAAAGAAAGAGCTGTCTCTCCCTTCCTGTCATGTCACTGGCTCCTGGCACAACACTGACGTGGCATCAGGGTTGCTGAGTGGCAGAGCCTGGGTGACCTGGCTATCCTCTACCTGCCAGGCAGACGGAGCAAGCCGGTCTGCTTTAGAGAGAAGGTCTTTGTCCACACTCCCCGTCCCTCGCCGAGGTGGGGGATTCCCAAACATGGGAAAGAGTTTGAACAGACAAAACAATGACAACTGGTCACTACACATTCCAACACCATTTTTAAACATGGTGTTGTTTCATAATACGATCAAATGTTAATTAGTCTTGCCATATTCACCTTCATTTGCTACCTCAGAACCAAGAGATACAGCCATATAATTGGCTGATGAATAGGAAATTAAATTTGCTAGTTCTAAAAATTCTTTTAAATTCATTCATCAATCCATTCAATGAGTACCTATTAAGTGCCAAATCAGAACTTGTAACATTTAGTAATAATTTAGAATTAGGAGAGCTGAGAAGTAATGTAGACTGTCTTATGTTAATACTTTATTAAACATCCTAGCACTATTCAAATTTTAAAATATTTTTTAGAAAAAAATATTTATAATTCTATTATCTATCTGAATTGTTCTGTCTTTATCTTCTTTTCCAAGTTTTTTCACATCTCTGATACTTCTTCATCTTAAATTCTTATGGAATTGTAGTTGAAATATCACGCATTTAAAAATGAAGGCAGTCAAGAATAATAATACTGCTTTTTTTTTTTTTTGGCAAAGAGCTCTAGCAACACAAAGACATCTCCCCTGAATCTCAAAATGTATTTTCAAACATGATATAAGATCACATCCTGTGGACAAAAACCACAGTCTGATATTGAGACAGAGTTGTTAATAAATACTTACCAAAAAAATAGAACAGTCTACAGCCATGCCGCCCTGAACAACCCCCAATCCCGTCTGATCTCAGAAGCTCAGCAGGGTCGGACCTGGTTAGTACTTGGATGAGAGACCACCTCGGAAGACCAGGTGCTGTAGGTGTAAAAACTAAAAAAATAAGGGGTTGTAAGCAGACAAGGTCCTTGCCATCTATGAGGTCAACCAAGGGTTGCCTCGCCTAAGAAAAAAAAAAATAGAACACATTTTCTTTTCATACTTAAATAGTTAATCTATTTTAAACTAGATTCTGCTGATAGTGAGAAATAGGATATGTTTTAATTTCCTTTCATATGAAGTATTATCCCAGGACCATTCATTAAATCCTACATCCCCTCCTCACTGATCCGCAACGTGAGCTTCATCATGTATCTCACTGAAATTGAGACACGCCTGTCTGCTATGTTCCACTGTACTGTTTGACCCTCCTTGCATTACTGCCAGGCGCTCCGAGCACAGTAAACTGCTCCAGGCCAGTTATTTATTCGGAGGAGGTAAGGTATGCTCAGGCACCTGGTTCCTGTGACATACACAGGGGATCATCTGAAAGGTACCCCAGAGAACGGCCCCGTTTTAGGGTTTGTGGATTCTGAAAGTGACCACATCCAACGCCAATTATAAATTGTTCTGTGTGTTGTACTTTTTTCCTATTATCCTCAAACTTTCATTAAAATTGTGCTAAACGTTATAGTCTTGCCTCGTCTTTCACCCAGGGAAATAAGAGAAACAATGGGATGAAATAGTGCAAGGCAGGGCAGCTGTTGGGAGATGATCCTCCACAAATATGTTCATGTTTCTGCAGTCGGGGCTTTCTGAGAAGAGAGGCTAATTGAAGAGAAACCCTAAAGATAGAGGCGTCTGGAGACAGGTAGAGATTTATCTCCCTGGGACCATTTATTTAGATTACAGAGTGGGGAAGGAGAGATCGTTCCTTCCTCTCCCCAGAGTATTTGTTTACATTCTCTCTTTCCCCTTCCCATCCTCACCCACTCCCTTCCAAGCCAGAGGGGAGGGTGGGCAGACATGCTAGCAACTCCTATATAAATTCTAAGCTTCAAAATTTGTCGATTCCTTCCTTACAGTACAAACCCTGTATGTGCAGGTACACGTGGCGTTCACTGTGCCACCTCAAGGATAATTTAGGGCTTGGAACTGATGTACACTGTCTATAAGAAAGGTCTGTTCCTTGATTCCGAGGTCTCATGTTTATAGATATACATATAGAGGTGATATTGATATATAAGTATAGATATGGATATGGATCTGGGTATAAAGATAACATTCAGAGATGTAGAAAATTAGGCAGGTTAACTTGTTAGCTTCCAAGTAAGCTAACATTTCAGACTTTTACAGCTTCAGACTTCACAGGAGCTACAATCCAAGTAAAATTTGGAGATCATGAAGTGATCTTGACAGTAGCCCAAAAGCAACCTGGAGACCAGAAATCTGGGGGTGGATGGTACTAGGTCTGCAAGAGGCGTCCAGGACCGATCTGTTCTCAGAGTTTCCGGTAACTCTGTGGGGCAACAACATTGGTAATAGACTGAATTTTCTGCAATTGAGAGGATTGGGAGGTGAGGGTGGAGAGGTGGGCTACAGAGTGACCAAAATTAGCAATCTGACATTGAAGAATTTGGACTTTATTCTATAGGAGATGAATACTTTTAAGCAATGATGAGATTTGTGAGTTTTTGTTTTGTTTTTGTTTTTTAAGATCACTCTGACTGCAATGCTTAGCATAAATTACAAGTGACTAACAGTAGGGAGAAAAAAATAGAGATGATTATACTAGTCTAAGTGACAGATGATGAAGTCTTCAACTAAGGTCTATAGATTCTGGTCCTGTCTCTCTTAAAGTGATGTTAAAATTAGATCTAGCTTCTCTGGTGATTGAAAATGCATTTCTTCCTGATTCCGGAATTTGGATTATAACAAATATGCTTCTTGTGCTCATTCAAATTGAATATACAATCAGTTCTCCACTACATCTTCTCTTGCTACACCAAACCTTATAACTAAACATTCAGCAGATTCTTGAATCACATCTTTCCCCAAAAGGGTCTCCATACTTCTCTGCTTTCAAGGTGCCACGTCTCTTTTCCACTCTTCCTTCTCTTCCTCCTCTCATTCTGCAGCCCTTATGCAGAAGATGAAAGGGAAATACCAGAAATGTGTTTTCGTCCTTTTGCCATTTTTTTCCTCCTTTCTTCTTACTATCTACCTCCAACTTCTTAACTTCCTCCTGTCATTCCATCTCTGAAAGCTCCCAGGTATAGCTGATAAATGATACTGACAATGACCCTAGCTACAACCAAGGAAAGAATATTTGGGACTTGAAATACCTCAACTCCCATGTGTCCGCAGTCTTCGTTCCTGCTGCTCTTGACCTCGTTATCTTTTTCTCCATAAAGTTCCGCATCATTTGAACCTACCCCTTCAGTGCATCCTGGTTCTTCACCCTCTTGGTGTCTATTTGAGTCCCTGAGGATTCTACATCCATTCACGAACTCTCCTTCTCTTCGCTGCTGATGTCCACGTCGCCTTCATCTCAGGAGGCACTCACCCCTCAGAGAGACGCTCTCTCATGATAATCCTGCAAAAGAGGCACAAAATAGATATCATCTCTCTTTTATAGATGGAAAAACGAAGTCACAGAGACATGAAGTGACTTAATTCAGAGTCACACGGTACACCAGTGTCAGCGCTGAGACAAACAGCCTGGCTGCTTCACTCATCATGTACTGCTTTTTCTAGGACAACATCCTAACTAGTTAGAAATATTTTTCAAACAAAAGGCTTCCATTCATTCTCAAGGATTTAATTAAAGCTTTCCACAATACTCAACGGAAAAAAAAGGAAAAGCTTAGAATAGCCTATAATGTAATTCTGATTGCCTTTCTCTTAAAAAAAAAAAAATCACGCCTGTAACTTCATCAAAACACTTGAGCTGTAAATATTTCAGACACAAACCAGAGAACTCAAAGTTATCTAAAGTTCAAGAAGAAGGCTTTTAAAATTACTTCCAACTGTCCAGATAATACAGGGTATTTAATGATTTTATTAGTATAATCAAAATAAATCAATTTCCATTCCATTAATACAAGAACTGAGAAAAATGAAATCTAAAGAATGTTTTAATTATATTATATGATTGTACTATTTACTCCCAGAAATATAAACACTTGAATCAATAGTTAAGAGATAACCAAGTACTGAACTTGATGCTTTTTTCCCAGACACTAAATACTATTGACATTCCAAGAAAAAAGAATTTTCCTTGAATCTACATTACAGGTCCAATCTCCCACACGATCTCAATAAATGAATTTAGATGGCTTCCTTTCTGTGTCTGCCATAGGAATTTTTCAGTAAGGTTCACAAAGTAAACGTTTTAAATATTTTATATTTTATGTATCGCAATAAGAAACAGAAAAGGTTCAGTAACCCTCTAATATACAATTTCAATAGTCAATGAATATATAAATTCTACATGTTTAAAGCTATTAATTGGCTCCACGTTCTTGAATACAAGAATTGTCAAATGTCTTTAGAGTGCTTTTTCTTTTTTCCCTCCAGCTTTACTGAGATATAATTGACTATAACGTAGTTTAAGGTTAAGGTATTACGATCTGATGATTCGATGTCAGGAAACGGAAGGTCAGTTTGGTCTTAGTCTGTGGTGGTTTCTATATTTATTGCTTTTCTTTCTGCTATACTTGATGTTACTATCAAGTATCTGTTGGGTACTCCTTTTCACAGCAAGCTAGAGGTGTCCCTTCCAAAGTTTGTCTGCCCAGACGACCAGCTCAGTTATAGGGATCATTCCTCCAGCATCCATGAGCCTCTTCCAACAGAGGCCAGCGATCAGCCCAGCCCCACGAATCCCTCCTCTCTTCTTCCTGCCAACCATGAGCCTCTCTCCCCTCATTCTTCTCTCTTCTAGGCAACTTCACTCCATCTTTTTTTGAGCCTGACTGCCCAAAGAATGGTTATATGTGAAGGTAATACAAAAGAGAAGAAAGGCAGGTCCCTAGATCAATCGTTCTCAAAGTACGCTGTGCGTGACAATCACTTGAAGTGTCTTGTAACATGTATGCCTTATGCCTCAATCGGTTTTGAGTGGATCCCAGGAATTTGCAGGAAGGGCCCCATATGAATGTAAACAGGTGGTTGCAGGGCCTGGAGAAACATTGGCGCAGGTCCTACAATACAAACTCTTGGCTGACCCTTCATGAGGCATGGGAATGGAAAAACGCCTCTCAGCCTTTTATGATGAACCTACAATTAGCCTTCAATCTGGAAAATACAGGAACTGATTTCTCAAATCAGATTATCGTGCTTCATAAGTTTTACAAATTTTTTCTAAGATATAAAAATTCTGGGTGTCAGGATAGGACTCGGTCCCATAGAAATGACAATGGCTACTAGATCGAGTCATTTAATGCACAAGAAGCAGAGAAGGTCTTAACATGATGCATATGATATTAACATGGAATATTTTACATACCTATGTGAATTACATATACATATTTTCAGATATAGCTATTGCAAGTATTTTCACTGCCAGCTTATTTTATAAGCCTATATGTTATACATACACGTCTATCCATGTCTTATAGAAAAACACAAAGTAATTTTACTTTGCTCATAGAGAAATTTTTTCTTATTTTGCTTTCACCTCACAGAATAGATCCAGTCTTATAATCATAACAACTTCTACCTAAGAAAAAGAATATGCAAAGAGTACAAATCATAGTAATGAAGCAACATTCAAAGTGAATATTTCTTTTCTCCTTTTTCTCCCTCCCAGTAAGTACTCCAAGACATCCATCAGCTGTTCTCAGAAAGAAAAAAAAAATTACCTTTTTGAAATATGAAAAATTCAAAGCTAGAAAATGTAAAATAATGATAAAAATGTAAACAGCAGCCCCTTGTGGAAAGGTGCATGCAATACTTTTATTGTTATCCTATCACCATTGTCCATAAGAAATGGAGCCTCGTAGGGGGCATACGCCTATAATTCTGGTTAGACAATTCCTCTCCTTGAATACCTATCCCAAGAATTTTTTTGTGTGTTATTGTACCATTTACAAAAAAGGGGAGACATCATTGTAAATTAAATGTAAAATATCACTGTATGTAAAATCACTTTTAGATTGTTTTATTCCTTTGTAGATACTACCTTCTTGCTATTATTCACCAGATGAGAATTCAATGTATACTACTATACTGAGATGCCTCCCAAAACTGAGCGGGAGAGTACTTTAAGTCCTTTGATTACAGTGAGGAAAAATTTTCAGGACACCAAGAGGCAAAGCGTGGCCCTTTACTCCCTACTAAATGCAATACCACTCCTGCCCTCTGCTTTAGAATCATAGCTGGGTGGCTCTCTGATTAGCAGGGTCAGACACAGAGGGACTGCTTCAGAAGCAACCAAGGCTGGGTGCAGTAAGCCCAGGTGACCAGTGTACAGGACAGAGGTGTACTATTACTTTCTTCATAGAAGAAATTATGACCCTTTGAGATATTCTATGTTTAAGATGTTCAGCTGTGTTTTACCTTATTTTAAAACATTGATGGGCAGATTTTACACCTTATATTCATAAAGACATTTTTAAAAATAAGAATTATTTCTAAACAAAGAGAACATTTGACAACGGACTATCAGATGCTATGTGGTCTCCTTTACATTCCTTCTCTAAGAACAATACATTAGCCACCAACCATTCACTCATTAGCTTTGCAATAGAAGGAAAATGGATCTTAGCAGAGACCCAAGTAGGGGATTTGCCCAGGAATGTCTTATAACTACACTAAAACGAGAGACAGAGAAAGAGAGACAGAGAGAGAGAGAGAGAGAGAGAGAGAGAGAGAGAGAGAAGATGGAAACCCCTTAAAACATAAAATTCATTAGCATAGAAAAGATGAGAAAGGATTTATTGAGAGAGATATTTCTGAAGATGTATGAAATATCTTTTATTATAAAATCTTATTTTTTTAATTGCCTATTAGTTTCAGACGTACTTTAGCTCCATTTCTGAATTATTTTGCTTAGCATGGCTCCTAAAGGTATAGCTTTCAGAATTGCTGCCTTTCCTCCCCTTGCTTTTGGAAAGCAGTTAAAGACTTGATAGCCAAGACTTAAATGCATCAAGGGAAGTAATTAATCATTTTGCAAAATGAGGGCACACTCTTTGTAATGTGAAAATTCACAATTTATGTAACGATTTAGCACATCTGTTTTCTTAATATTGATATGACTAAACAAAGGTAATTTATACTTTATTTCAGATACCCAGTCTTAAAATTATAGTTCAACTATCTTATTGAGAGTAGTTAATTATTTCTGAAAACTCTGGAGAGCTATTGATGCGATGTGGAGCTAGATGATGCCTCTAAGGTGCAGGAAGCAATTCCTGCTAACAGTTCATTTTGGAGCCATTAAATTTCTCTTGGGATATTAATATATATATATAATATAAACTGCTTTTGTATCTTCTTAATTTTTCCCTATTATTAAAAAAACAAATTCTCTCTTCTATGGAGTTCATTAGTGATGTCAATGTTTGTGAGAGAGAGAGAAGTGTGTGTGTGTGTGTGTGTGTGTGTGTGTGTGTGTGTGTAAGAAAGGGCTTGAGGGAAGCAGAAAATATATGCCTTCTATAAACTGGAGAAAAGGAACAACCACTTTTGGACCACAGGCAAAAAGATGATGCTTGGGAAACAGACAATAAGACTATGAAGCAAGTTTTGTCTTTCTGATTTTGTTTTTTAAAGACTCCAACTTTTCTACTGTTCAATATAATTTTTAAGAGCTTTGCTCAAGGGACGTTTGGGAATGTGGCAAAAATCGGGCAACAGCATGTATATATTATATAGTATTATTTCATGGTCTACCAAACTGTTTTCCTTTTGTTAGACTTAAGGGCATATCAGAGTGTATACTGTTCTCTCTGAAAACTTACGTGCAGAAAAAAAGCAGTACATGTCATACAAGACAGCAATTTGTAACTCACTCTACCATAGTTTTTACCGGCTTCTTTCTTTTTGTGCATCAGTAAGGGCATCGCACTGTGATGTCAATTCTTTCACCTGTGAAAAAAATTCATTGAATGCATCAACAGCATTTTATATTGTTACAAGAAAAATTCATTTGAGAATAATTGCCAAAAAACTCAAACAGACAGAAAGACTGTTTTAGACATAGATAGTTATCGCTTAATTTCCCCTTAAAATTGAATCATTTCTTAGACAACTGGAGACAGATATGGTTTGATAATGTCCCTAAAATATGACTCGGAACAAATGGATTTAACATTACAGGATAATGTCATTATATTTTGAACTTTTCTACTTTCAATTTGAGGGGAGGTCCTGATCGCAAGAATTTGTGATCAAGAATAAGGAAGCCTGGACTTGGGTCTGGACCCCTCCTCGTCAACTACCCATGTCGACTCTGCCGAACTATTTAACCTCTGCAAGGCACAGTTTCTCTATTCCACAAAATAAAGAGTTTTAATCTATTGGAAAAACTAATTCAAGATTCTAGGTGAATGTCATAGGGTTTTTGTTTACTTCTTTTTATTTTTTTTTTGTGGGAGGTTTTTATTCGTTTGCTTGTTTGTTTGTTTGTTTGTTTTTGGCTTTGGGGGTTGTCTGTTTAGTGTATCTTCCAAAGTAAATCTCATGAAACTATTCTCACTCTTCCTTTCTGAGAGTGTGTATAAGAGTGTGTTGGAAGGCAGGCCTTGGGGGTATCTAATATGTATTATCAAATTACACATTTCATTGATGAGTAATAAAACCTCGAAAATGTATTTTTTTTCCTTCTTAAACAGAGAAATGCTTACCTGTCTTGTCTCATCCTGGACTTATCATCAGGCTATTTTATTTCTGAGTATTAGTTTCAATTCCTTTATTCGCTCGTGATGTCTCATTTAAGTGTTGTTTGCGGGTTTAGTGATTCTTCCACCTATAAAAGTTGTGAGAGTTTTTCTTCAGAAAAAAACATTGAGAAATTGAATAGCACATTGAAGGTGTTCATGTCAATAAATCTTAACAGATTTCTTTCAAGAATACAAGAACTTCTACTAAATTTAATACCTGACTTAGAGTAATCATCGAAAATTGTAAAATCAGTTAACAGCAAACTAGAAAACAAACAAAAGAATTAAACTATATTATCTGCGAAACCATTCTATAAATTTCCTTCCTGTTTCATTTTTTTCTCCCAATCACCAACTTTTACATAATAGTAAAGAGCCATATTCTGCCGTTAACATTTATTTTAATAATTTCCAATTCACTGTACTGATTGCACTCAATTACAGTAATCATTATCTAGCCTTTATCTCTCATGAGTATTTATTTTAACAACAACCTGTGAAGATTCCAGGGTAGGATATGATGCCTGAATCCTACTACCCTCTTACTTTCTTGGCTTCTAGTCTATAGAGAGAAAGGATTCAAAATTGAAATAAATGGAACAAATGATCAGCTTTTAATTAGGGCTCTTGCTACCAGGTATATTGGAGACTCAAGCAGGACTGCCTCTTTCTGTGCAAAACTTGGAATTCAGCATCTACACTTGCCTGACTCAAACATTAAGCCAAAGGTGGGGAGGCCATACTTGAGATAATAAAGACCTGGTTTGCTTATTTTATGAACTGGTAATACAGAAACAGAGATTAGCAGAGAACGAAGAAAGAACTGCCAAGGTCACCCTGCTTTGGCCCCACCATCTGTTTAATGCACTTGATATGAAAGTCAAATTTTCCCCTCTCCTAAACAGATATGTCACTTTCCTATGAGGAGAAATAATGAAGAGATAAAGAAAGAAATCTTAATCTTTCCTTCCGATCCTGCCTTTTTCCTCCAACTTTTTAACTGCATAATGGAGTGGATTTTCTCTAATAAAAATATTTGGACAGGTAAATAATTCACACACACACACATACACACATTATTATCCTTAGTTTCAAAAAGCAGTACTGATGTGTCAGGATGTGGAGGCTTGATTTGAAAGATTAACAAGTGAGTATCCATTTTATTAACCTAGCTGACATACACCGAGTTCCAAAGACACAGTTCTCAGATCTCTGGAGCACAGGTGAGCAGAAAGGGAGAGAATGATGTAAAAACAAATACCTCAAAAAAAAAAAAGAGATTATAGATGTTTCAATATAAGTCACTAAGCAATTAATTTTTGATTTAATTTATACTGCCTAGAATTTTTGGAGATGCATGCTTAAGTTATGAATGACACTATAGGAAAGGTAAATAATAGTGAGCAAGTCAAATGTACATCTAACTAAAATTTTAAAAGAAGGAGGGAAATAATAGGGCACAGGCGATATTTTAAAAAAATATCATTGCTAAAATATGGATGAAAGCCACCAATCCACAGATTGAATAATCCACTGAATTCCAGACAGGCAAAATAAAAAGAAAACCATGCCCACTCACATTATATTGAAATTATGGAACACTGAAAACAACTGGCAAAGAGTAAAAAGCAGCCAAAAAGGAAAAAACTTTAAGAAAGTGCAAATTGTACTGCCAGCTAAATCTCAAAAAAGAACAACAGAAGTCATTATATAGTGCAATGGCATTTTCAGGTTTGAGAGAAAAATAATTGTCAAGCTACTATACCTCACAAAAATACCTTTCAATATCAAGAACAAAATAAAAATATTTCCTGACGAATAAACTAATAAATTCACCTTCAGTAGAGCTTTGCCAAGAAAGTTCTATAAGGAGTTCTTCAACCAGACGGATATTCATATAAAAGAGAATATCTGAGAAGCAAAAAATAGTAGCAGGGAAAAAAAAACCCATTCGTTTATAATAATAAAAGTTTTAATTTTCCAGGAAAATATTCCAATTCCAAATTTGTATGCATAAAATAATCTTTCCTTAAACACATAGAGCAAAATTTGACAGAATTACAAAGCGATAGAGAAAAATCTAGCCAAGAGCAGAGATTTTAACATACCACTTTTTGTAGCTGGTAGGTCAATAATGCTGTTTCAGGAAATGGTATGGCCCTTTCCAGTGTGATTTTGTCACTTTTCCCATGAAGTGTGAAGTTTACTTCGGCACCATTTGAATAAGGGTTTGGGTATGTAACCTGCTTCGGCCAAAGAGTCATTAGCAAACGTGAAACAAGCGCTTACACACTGGGGCTCGCTCTCTTGAGGGTCTTGGGAACCATACAACCACCACCTAATGAATGAGCCTGGGCTATCCTGCTGCATAAAGAAGCCTTGGGCTCAGTTATCTCCATCACCCCTCCTGACAGCCCACCAATGCAATGACTAGTTCTGTGGATGCTATGGACCACTTAAGGACCACGAGCTGGCTACTAATATATGAATACGCCTATCTGACATCCCTTAGAGGAGAGATAATCCATTCTAACTGAATTCGGTCCAAACCGTTGACCTAAAATGTGTGAACAAATAATTATTATTTTAAAGCAATAAGTTTTGGAGTAGTTAGTTTTGCAGTGAAAGCTAACTGATACAATTACCATTTATAGAAGCAAAGGTAAAATTAAAACAATATATTGCTTATTGATACATAATACAAAGTTGATAAAAACTATTTTGAAAAGCAAGAGGATGATTAACACAAAAGTCAAAATATTGCCCAAGATGAGGACAGAATTAGAAAAGGGCATACAGAGAATTTTTAAAATATCTGCGATATTCTATTTTTTCCTTGGGTAGTGGTACACTTATTTGGCTTTTTATTATTATCTTCTAAAAGGTACAAAGGTGTTTATAAACCCTCATAGAAGTATATTTCACATTTAAGAAAGGAGAAGTATAAATTAAAAGAATAGCAAAATCAATACCATATATTGGGGAGAGGCCATAGGGAATAAACAGAATGAAAAGTCCTCCATGAATGGCTGGAAATGATATTCAATATACCAGTAAAGAAATACAGCCAAAGATATCTGACTGAGCAGAAACAATATTTGGAAGTAAATTAAAAGAATTACCCTTGTCTCTGAAATATTTCTGAATAGCTCCACTTGGTGAACCACACCACAGGCTTCTAAGAAAGTGATGCAGAGCAATTTAACAACTCCAAAAACGTCTGACATTACCTAAAGATTCTAGGCAGGTAAAAAAATTAATTAATAAAATAAAATAATGCAATAAAATAAACCAGAATATTTCAGAAAATCAGACTATGAGTACCAGGAATGCTAAAATGGAAAAGTAAAGGAAGTAAAATAGAAAGACTCTCTGTACATTTATCTATTTTCTGTACAAGCTGGGCAAAGGAATATTTTATTAGCATTTGGAACTTTGAGCTCAAATTTCAGTGCAGGCCTCTAATAAACTCTATTGACCCGTCTGAAGAATTATTTTCGCTGAGGCTTACATCAGCCTAGGAACCTGGAAGGGGAGCAGCCTTGGCCAGTCTCACACTCCTGTCACATTAGGCTGTGTGCTAGGAGAGGAAGCAAGAAAACAGAGGCAGGCTCTCTACCCCTTTGGGAGCCTGTGTGGTGGAGAACATGATATCGCTAAAGCAATCCACAAGGGAAAATGAATGTGTCAATCATGGGAGGTGGAGCTGGTGCCTCAGGGAGCCTGCCGGGTAGAACGGTCATTCATTCCTGTTTGCCCGGGAAAGTTGGATTTATGGCATTGTTCAGGCATAATTATTAACAGCACTCCATCTCACTCAGAGAAGGGTCTGTTTTGACAATAAATTATCTAGCCATCCTACTTATAGAGAAAGTCTTTTGAAAGGAGTTCAGAGCAATGAGGCTGAAAAGAAGCGCCTGTTCATTTTCCCAGTCTCATCTTCACCCACGTTTGATAAGCGCCTCTCCTCCAGGACGGGACAGCTATCCCCAGGCTCGCCCACCGTCACCTCTCTTCCTTCCCCCATGCCCCGCCTTCTCTCCAACAATAGACAGCACATCACCACTCTCTTCATTCCAAATAAATTGAAATCTCTTTATAGGAGTCCTCATATCATAGGATTCAAACTTGAGGGGGAGGGGCGGAGGGGGGAGGCAAAATGGGGAGAAATATGGGACCATAGGGTAAAATAAACACTGAAAATTCCTGTTCTGAGTATGTCTTGATTTTCACCATAGTTTTTTCTTTGCTATAAAAAACTGCTTCGGTATCAACAGATACTATTTTCCAGTGTCAGATGCTCACATGTGCCTCAGTGGAGTGCATTAAACCACATCTTCAATGCAATGAAGTACCTTTCATTAGCTCATGTTTACTTTCATTTTTCCATGTGTGCTGGAGTGTTTTCAATAGCCACAAGTTTTGCCTTCATCAGATTTTCCATGTACAAAAATTATATACTTACTACCGAAGATGACTAACAAGTTCGCTTGTCATTGTGTGAAACTGAAAATATCTAAAATGCCTTAAAGTAATCTCCTAGATCCCAACTTTCCTTCTTTAATTTCCATTCCCATGTGATTTTAGCATTCGGCTTCTAAAAGCTCGTATTTGCGTTTTCTTTTTTTTTTTCTTTTTTTTAAAGGTGAGAACTCTACCATCTGCCTCTACGATGATCATATTTTTCTCTAAAATAAATACGGTACAGAACTCTCATTTTCTAAGTTAAAATTTCAGTCTTATTAAGATAGCTGACGTTTTATCATTTAACCAGAGACCAATTTTTTTCAGAGGGATGTTCTAGAAGAGAAACCAACATCAGGTTATGAGCTGGACATGAGCTATTGATTCATTCAATAAACATTTATGGAGTGACTACAATGAGCCAGACTAGATTATGAGCTTAGTTTTACAGCTGTCAGAGGAAGTAAAGCCAATGATAGTGGAATGTCCTCATTTTCCTGCAATTCACGTCTCCTCCCTAAAGGATTTCAGATTAGCAATTCAATACCCAAGGAGCAGTAGCAGATCGGAAGTCAAAATATCAATTTATCGATTGTTTAATGCCCTTTAGACTCAAGTTAAATGCTCTTTAGTTAACCTTGACACCTGACTGTGACATTTTATTTTTCAGTCCCACTCCTATTTCTAACATAAATTGGGGTTTAGCATGCATTAGTTGTCTTCAGAGAAAAAGAGATGATCAGGTCACAAGAGGGGCCTTAAATCCCTTCGACCATCTGATTATAATAAACAAGAGAGAAGAAAATGAGGAACTTTCACCTATGGCCATGATTTTCTCAGAAAAGAAACAGGAAGGATATACAGATACAGAGGGACACAGATGGAGATATATGGAGGTATAGATACATATAAAAGAGGCTGTGAGTGAGTGCTGGGCTTGAATGCCCTTAAAGTTACTTATATAACAAAGTGGCTCTGACTAATTGACTTACCAATTCTTCCTCTATTTTTGAAGCAAGCTGAGACTGAATTGAAGAAGTTTCCTCCCCAGGAGGAGCCAGGCACTACACTGGTGTTACTGATACAAAGGTCAACATCACACCCTCAAACTGTTCGAGGAAATGGCAAATGAATCAACTATCAAGCCCTTTTCAAGGCTGGAACTATGTAACTCTTCTACTAAATATGTCTAATCTCATCAGTAGGTCGAGAAGTAGCTTATAAATTTTGATCCGTGTAATCAAAAAGCTCTAAGGCAATCTAGAAATTCACTGAAATTAAACATCTTGTTTAACTTGATTCTAATATTTTTAGAGTATATCCAATCCCCACAATAAGATGGATTTGGGCTTCTAATTCATGAAAAGTAACACAAAGGAACCATGGTTTCAAAAAAAAATGTGAAAACCACTTAGATTCTCATTCATTCATTCATTTATTCAATAAATACTGAATGAGCACCTAATATATGCAGGCACTGAATATGCAGCAGTGAGCACGAAAGCCAAGAACCCTTCCTCAAGGAATTTATTTTTATCATACACACAAAAAAATATGCATAAGTCACAAAATTATTCTTTTGAAACAAACATGGATTTCTTATAAGTTTCTTAGAAGCAAATAAATTTATGCCATTAATTAAAAAGCACAAGGGGAAAGACTGCTTTAAAAATCAGATAAGAAACTTAAAAGCAAAAATTAAATTGTACACAGGATTACCTCATTAGCATGAATATGTGGTTTTCCTCTGCTCAAATATAGATGTCACTCATCGATCATCATACTCTTTCCACCGGAGCCCAGAGGTAATCTCGAAATCTTTTTCATAGTCCTCTAGGCCACCAATAACAAACAATGTGGCAGGCACTCAGGGTAAAACCATCGTCTTCGCCGATATGATAGATGTAGAGCATCTATCACAAATGTTTAGTGAGTACCTACCAACTACTGAGAACTGCTAAAAATTAAAAATAGGACCAGAAGACATTGACACTCGGATTTTCCATTATCCCAGCGATGCCTGATTCTTAAGAATTCCTTGATAGCTCTGATGAGGAGGGGAACATCTTTTTAATATTTATACTAAGTCAAGTCGAATTTGACATATTCACTAATATTAATATCAGTTAAACACCAATTGGTATTTTAGAAATTGTATTTAAAGGAAGTTACTTAGAAAATATCCCACTCTAAAAAATGGATTCAGCTGTTCTGAAAACTAGACTTCTTTTTCCAAGAATAAAGCTACATATAATAGATCTCTTGCTGTTAGAAGGAAACATGTCACTCCGCAGCAGTGACATAACAGGGTTAATTTCAAAATTTCAATTTTTTCTGAACACCTAAAATTTATTGAGCACTTATTTATACAGAATGATAATCTTTTGTTATAAATGATAACTTACAAAGACAGTAATGATATAGCTTTTTCTGGTCCTACAATCAGACATGATATCATATACATATATATATATTTTTTTTAAATGGACAGCATGTTTTTGGCACATGGTTTGCATTACTTGGTGTTACTTCTCTATGTTTATTCTTTGATGTTCTACAGTACTTCTGTTGTATACTTCTTTTGACAATTGCCTTGGACTATAGTTTTTCATACTGCCTTATTTCCCCTACTAGATTTATAAGTACTTGAAAGCTGACAGGATCTCGTGGTTCCCGCAGCAACTGATATAATTTGATCTGATGGGTCATAGAATCCTTCTGCTTATAACTTCTCCCCAAAGATGGTCATTTGTCTAACCTGGGTCATTATTTTTGATCTTTTATTTCTCAGTCATCTAAAAGTCATAGCTAGTGGAATCCTGAGTTTATTATTTCTTACCTGCCAATTATTCCTTGAGTAACGTCCAAACCACAAAATAATCCCCTTTCCAAATCTGAGAACACTGCTCCTCTCCTTCTAAGATCAGACCCAGACTCCATAGTTGCTGGAAACATCATTCATACACTTATCCTTTATCGCCACTATCCTGATGTCTAACAACATCCTTTATGCCCCTAGCAGAAAAGGGCACTCCTTCTACATGTACACATACAGTGATTTATAAACTACTGTCATTTATAGAGACCCCAATCTCAAGGTTCCAGTAGATTAGCTGCGCCTCTACATCAATCAAATAACAAGTGTTTGTGGAAATCCAACTATTTAGATCACACAGTGCCAGTCACTCTAAGAACTATCTGTATGCCACCTGAGACTGAAATAATATTTTTTATTACTTTTTAATTATTTAAGGTTGTAATCTCTTGTTTCTGGAGTGAAACACTACAGCGATTTATGGTAGAGTTAACTCAAAAGTTTGATAGCAATATTATACCATCTTGTTAAAATCCTGCTTATTTTTCTGTCGGTTGTTACTGCTACCCAACACAACAGGGAGGTCTAGAGGCATAAAATGACATCACTCTTATCTTGGGCCACACATCCTATATTTGAAGAAGGGCAATAAATGCAACTAATATAATTACATTAATTTCAGACTGTGAACCCTCCTACTATGGTAAGCTCTTGAAGGTCAATTAGTAGGTCTTACTCACTCGTATCTCCTGTATATTTTGTTGAATCAATTAGAGAACAATATAAGAACAACATGCTGAAATAGCTAATAGAAAATAAATTCCTATGAAATTTGAAAAAGGAAAATAATCTAATTTCCAGAACTAGTCATATGAAACTTACCATTTTTTAATTCGTCACAGCATTTTGGTAATAGGGAGCTAGGACTCCAAAGTAAATAAAATTAACTTCAAAAACAACACACAAAATTTTTGATGATTTTATAGTCACTCCACATTTCTTAGAGTCATTAACATTGAATTAGGTTCAGTATTTCTCATTGTTTCTCAAACTCATATTTTGTCTGTTTCAGAAAATATTTCATACATGTCTAGTCCAAAGAAATGACTTGTCTTTCTTTCACATATAAATATGGACTTTGTCCACATGGCTCTATTCTGAGTAATTTAGTAGCATTATGTGAAATACATGAATCTTTTAGTCTCTTTTCCAACTGAAGTTCCAATTATTCCACATGCCTTAGATTAGACTGCTTTTCAAAAAAAAAAAGCATTATAATGAGTTTATTCTGCAAAAATGATGAATATTTCTTTAATAAATAGGCATCTAGACCTTCCCTGCCTGTATATTTTCTTCAGGTCAGACCCTTTAATGCTTTCTAAATGTTAAAATGGAAAATAAATAAAAATAATCTGATTTCCACTAAAAAGAGATTTATGCAAGTAGATTCATAATATCTTGTCTCTTCAAAAATTTTAAGACATCTTACTAAAAAAAAATAAATAAAAGAGAGAGGCATAAAATAAAAATATAATAGAAATAGAGAAATTAGGATTGAGGAGAGTAAAGGAAGCAAGTAGCCAACACAGTAAGTGAAGTCAGTTATAATTTTTCTGACAATCAAAACTAAAAGAGATACCTAATATGTCATACAACTTACAAAGTCATCAAGAGGAAAGAGACAAATTCTTCAAAGTATAAATACAGTGACTAGTCTAAAAAGTAATAATTTTTCAAAGTACCATAAAGCAGAAGTAATTTCTTGCCATTGCTTTAGCTCAACTAATATCTATTAAGCATTTAATTTGTCAAGCATTTACACCAAGCATTGTGTTGAATATCAAGATGCAAAAAACTCTAGTTCTTACCTATAGAAAAAGTATAATCCACCTACATAGGTAAGATATGTGCTTATAAGGGTAACTAATAATACAAGCCCATGTATTTTAAATGTGAAATAAATCATGTAGCCATTAAGACCTGGAGGAATTGAGAGGCAAGAGAGACTGTTGTCTTGAGATAACCATAAGACAAGCAGCTCTGGAGGAACTAGGCCTGGGATTTGAGCACATGGAGCAGAATGTTATTGGGAGGGCTGAGGGCAAGACGAGGTCAGAATCCAGGGTATCAGAGCAAACCAGATGACATGAACAAGTTTTAGTATCCAGAAAATGGATGAAGTGTAGCTTCCAGGGATCCAAGCCAGGCAGAAAGACACAGTGGGAAGTAAAATTCAAAACTGTATTCAGTCTTCAAGCCAGCTACCTAGAAACGAGGGAAGAATAAAGTTCCATCCAGAAGACTTGAAGTCCTGCCTGCTTTCAGACAGACTCCTTGGAGTGAGTGGATAAGAAGGAGTAGAAATAGATGCTTCCCAAAGTGAGGCAGTGCTACCGTGGACTGGTGCCTGCTGAGAAAATCACCTTCGAGAGTCAAGTTCTGGCAACCAGCAACCCTGAAACCAGAGTGTTCAGAATAGCCAATAGGACAACAAAAGGTCTGGATGTCACTACATGTGTGGACTTAATTAAAAACTTGAGCGTATTCATCTTAGGTAAGGAGATGAAAAGAAGCATAACAGCTGTCTTCAGCCCTTTAAAGGGCTGCCATGTACATTTATAAATGCAAACAATTTTTTGATACGTTCGTGTATCATTTCTTTGTTTTCAAGCATGAAGTATGCAATCTCAGTTCAAATTTTGTCTTAAGTGAATAAGTGGTCTACTTTTAAAAACAAATGAGTTTTCCATCCTGAGAGCCGGAAGTTAGATGACCCTCTGTCAGGAACGCAGAGATGCGGTGCCTTACGCAGAATCGCCACTTTCAGTTACCTCCAGCGCTGTCTTCTGGTGAGTCATACCGTTCCAACATTACCTGCTTCCAACCAGAGAACACTCGCTCCCTTACATAGGTACCTTGGCTCCCAAGGCTGATCCTTCTGTCTTGAATCCCTCCTAACTGCAAAAACCAAGGCTGAAAGAGGTGGGTTTACTAGTACCAATTCTTGGTCCAGGAGGAAGCACCCATGAGACAAGTGTAAGTAAGGCGAGAGCAAGGGCAGAGAGCATATCCTTGTTGAATGAGGATCTAAGCAGGAAATAAACCAGTCTCCTTTTTGAAAAGAAGGAGCGGGAAACTGTTGATTAGTCAGTATTTTGTCACTCTTCAGAAAGTGGAATGTTGTATTTGAGGAAAAAGAAATTGAAAATATATGTTGAACCTTCTTTTTGCCCTCTTGTTATTGTGGTTGATATTATAGCATTCTGTTGCAGCTCTCTCGCTGGGACCATGTGACTCTTTGGGGTTTTTTCTCTTTCTAAAATGTAATTTTAATAAAACTATTAAATCTATATATATATTAAATATATAATCATGTACTACATATATATGTGTGTGTTGTGTGTGTGTGTGTGTGTGTATTGAAATAAATTTTCGATCTAAGAATTCATGGCAAAGGATAACCTTACTCAGCCCTAGTACTACTGCATTTTGTTGGAAGAATTCTAATATGAGGGATCACTGAGAGTCACCAGTTCTTCTCAGTAACAATGATCAGCGGAGAAGACATGAGTCACTCAGAGCTCCACCACTGTAACCAAGGTCTGAAACCAAAGCTGGTCTAATCCACCCTTCATGGCCCTGCTTAGAACTAAATAGAAACGATTTCAGAGGAGATGGCTTTCAGCTTCTTAGCATCAAATCTTCAATATCAACCAAAAGAAAATCTTCCTTGCATGAAGTAAAGCCAATCACAAGCCAATAAGGTAATAAAAATGAATAAAACCATAGCTTGAACTGTATGTCAGTAACAGACTAGATGTCGAGGGTCACACAGGCCAGAAAAAAAATGTTGCATTTTCATCTCTAATGGGTAAATCAGTAAGACTGGCCAACAGAACTCACTCTGGCTAGTTTCCAAAAAGTAATTTGAGAATATCAAAACATTTGGGAGGGAGAATCAGAAAACCAGTTTAGAGGCTCTGCCACCTGGCACAACGCCACCTGCAGAGACCACAGATCTGTCGCAGTGAAGATTCGATGGCTGCTCCACCACCGGGCTGGGACCCCGCGGCCTGCACCGCTGATGGCGTAACTGGACCTTTCCCGCTGCTTCTGCAGAGTGGCCTCCTCCGCTTCCACCCGCAACAGGCTGGATGCCCCACACACCTTCTTCTTCCTGCCATTAGTTCCTGAACTATAGCCTTTCGTGAGGAAGCCTCATCGGTGGAGGCTGGCTCACACACCTAGGCCTCACCCATAAGGCGAAATGAAAAGACCAGTGTCTGACTTCAACCCTGGAGACGCAGACTCATCAAAATTGGGCAATTTCCCAAAATATCAAAAGGTGTTCAGAGTTACAGGAGGCCACAGAGTTTCAAATATGCATCTTATCAGGAATGAGCTGCAGCTCCCCATGACGGCACGGTACTGCCTGACACCCGTGATGGGACCGTGGAGACAGGTTCCCCCTCGGTCAGACCAAGCTCCTCTGAATAACGATGCCTGGTGTGCCTACATTTAAAAAAGTTGCAACTAACGTGAGGCAATAGTGAGTAAAGAGAGAAGTTCTTGCCCACTGTCAAATTATTAGCCTCTTGCTGTAGTAAACATCTGATCAATAGCTTAAGCTTAGGCACAAGTTCAAAACAATTCTGCAGAAATAAGTAGATAAGCATACATTTTAATTTAAAAAGCTGCAATTTAACCCAAGTTAAGGTAGTACAATAATTTTCCCTCATTATGTAAATAAATATCACACACATATAAGTATAAAGAGGAAGTTACAGTTCTACATTACACTCACCAAGCAAGCATAGAATCATGGGTAGTTTTTCAGTCTGATATTTGCTGGGTGAAAAACTGTTATGCCTTTAAGACATTTTCCAAGGATTTAGGGTTTTATGATGGCAAAATAGATATTTCTATCCCTTTCTCTCAGGAACTATCTGAAAATGAAAGAAAGTGTTAAGAATCAAAACACAAACTTCATCTTCGATGAAACCAGAAGACATTTAAACCACAATAAATGAAAACAGAAATTAAATGGAGAGCAGTAGCAAAAGACAGGTAGTAGAGGAGGGTGGAACGCAGAGGCCCACAGATTTGTAGCACAAATAACAAAGCCATCCACCCCCAGAGAGCCTGAGGAAGGCTCAGGACTCACACGCATCACATGCGACAAAAAGCAGATGTGAACTGTGGCGGTGAAAACTTCAGAGAATGGATGAAGACTGTATAAGGAACAGTTAAACTGTTCCCAACCCACCATTAAAAGAAAAAGAACAATCAGAAAAGAGAGAGGCTTTCTTGGAGATTAATAGTACAATGGCTAAAATAAATAACTAAATAGCATAGTTTGAAGATAAAGCTGATAAATCTCATAGAACGGGGTAGGAAGACTACACGTTGCACAAATGCAGAAGAGACAAGGGAATGAGAAGACACATTTGAGGGGTCCAACATGCTACTGATGCCAGTTCAAGAGAGAAAACAATAAAAGAATGGGGAGGAAATTATCAAAAAAAAATACCAGAAATTTTCAATTAATTGAATACAGAAGTCTCCAGATTGAAAGGACCGACCATCTATCTAGCTCATTGAATAAAAACAGGCCCACATCAAGTCACATCCTTTGGAAATGTGAAAAAATGAAATCCTAAAAGCTTCCAGAGAGGAAAAAATAAATCACAGGCAAAGGATCAGGAAAAAAAAATGACATTGAATCAGTTGTCAACAACATTTGAAGTTAGGAAGCAATGAAATGAATTCTTCAAATATCTGAAGGAAAATCATTGTAAATCCTAAATTCTACCCCAAATCAAAATATATATATATTAGATGTGACTATAGAATAAACAGATTTTCACATATTCACGTGATGTCATAAATATACCATGTACTTTCTCAAAAACCATTGAAGGCTGGGTTTCTACTGAAATAAGCGAGAAAAAAAAATCAAGAAAGAAAAAGATATAGGATGAGGGAAGCAAAGAATCCAACAAAGACAGTCAAAGATGGATCCCAGTGTAAATCCCAGGGTGCCAACTACGAAGTAGACTGGAGAACACGACCCTGAATAAACTTCCACAGAGGCATCTTCATGCAAAAAACAAGAATCTGATTGATGACTCATTCATTTCAAATATGGAAAATTGTATCTGGATGGCATGGAAGGTTATAAAAATACTTAGCAATAAGTACAAAGAAAACTCAAACAAATGAAGAAATGAGATATGAGGTATAATTAACTACTGGAAAATCGTTTGTTCCAGGAAATAAATAAAATTAATTTTATATAGTTATAAAAATGTAAACCCTAAATTCTGATTAAGTTGTGATATAACTATTAGAAAAATGGGGTATGAGGACTCAGAATTTATGTAGAAAGCGGGGAGGCTGGGCAAGAAGTCTACACAAGAGAGCTAAATTCTAATCTTCCTTAGTCAGAAGTTATAAAAACGATGTCTAAAATAGGCAAATCAAGAGACAGTATAAACGATATTTAGAAATATCAAGATAAATACAAAAGAAAGCTACTAAAAGACTACAGAGAATTTACCTTTGAAGAGTACACCAGAAGTAAGAAACTAAGGGGAGGGATTACTATTTTTTATAAGCCTTTTTGGCACTCTGACAATATCTGATTCTTTCTTGTGTTTCTTAGACGAAAACTGAAATTCATTTCAGAAGACATTTCCAGAGCTGAAGCTACCACGGCCGTGCCACTCCGAGCCACAAGAAAAGCATCTTAAAGGGCAACGAGCCACTTCGCAAAATACTAGTAGGTTCAAATCTGAACTTATTCTCCCCTGGCTCAAATTCCTATTTCAAGCCTAGCCCCACTCTGTCCTTGGTATTCCTCTTGGAAGCACACGTGGCTTGGTCTCATGTGGTCTCCCTTCACAGACCCCGCTGCTTGTCTGAGCTCTCACGCTGAGCTATAGATTGAACCTGATGTCCTGTCACATGCGCCCTCCATCATGGTCTGCGGTTTCCAACATCACTACGGGACACTGACTGTTTAGGAAGGTGACTTTGTAAAGACGTGAGTCAGATCCATGTGGCAAATAGGGACAGATAGCCTAAGACTGGAAAGGGGGAGATGGTATTCTCAGAAGTCCAGCCAAAAGGCCCAGCAGCACGCTTCTTGAGGAAAGCTTTTTAGGAATCACTAAAATTTTATGCTAACTTCTTCTCCATCATGGCTTAAAGTCTCCTCCTGGGGTCTTTACTAAGTATCTGGTCCCAGTCTACCTATCTCAATAAATCTCCAGTGGCATTAAATTATAGCAAGGAAGATTATTCTCATCTGTTCAACAGAAAGCAATTTTTATTTATCTTACTTTTAGACATTTTTGTCTATTTTATTCAAATTAAAGTCAGAAGTTCAGGTGCTTTTTTTTCTTTTAATCTGTTTGTTAAGAAACAATATTATGCAAATAGAGAAATATTGCCCAGCAGTATTCTTCCAAGCCCTGCTGGAGACAGGAGCAGTAGCTGATGTGAGGGTGGCTACAATCCACGGCAAGACATCCAGAAGGGCTGACTTCGGAGCCTGAGAAAGGACCCAGCTCTTGGTGGGCGAGGCCCTTACACCACGTGAATAGGAAAGCACCAGCCTTCCTCTGGTAAGCTCGAGGCGGGGATAACATGACAATATTATCTGGTATATAATATAACATTATCCCTAGTTTCATCTACTAGCTCAGTATTTGTTTGTGGAAGGAATACAAAGCCCACCCCGGGCATGAGCAGAGGTCTGAAGTCCGAATCCCAACTTACAGCCATGTGATGACGTACCAAGCCAGTGGCGGAATTTCTCATCGTTAGAGAAGCACTCTTCTCCCTCGTTGTTCCTGCCCCATCCTCACGCAGAGATCTAGGTCATGCAGTTGACCCAATTGATTGTTTTAAGCTCTGGCCCATAGCTGGTTTCCATGGAGCTTTGTTGCGGCACAACCCCAATATGAGAGTCATATGCTTTGGGTATCGGTCTTAGAAGTTTTAACCTGTACTTCTCATTTACTAGATCGATTTAATTCATTCCATAAATGTGCTTTAAATGTGAACACAGAGATGAAAACCGCATACACTGCCTTCAATGAGTTCTCAGTCTAGAGAGGGAGACAGACTTCAAAAACAGGGTACACGTGTTCTAATAAAACAGTATATGGGGTAATTAGAGTCAGAAGACGGACAAAGGACCTGGGTTGAATGGGGCCAGAGACGACTTCCTGAACCACTGAAGTGCCCAAAACTATTATTCTAAATTATTCTAGAGAGAAGAAACAAAATGTGAAAAGGGGGAAAAAGAAAAAGAAAAAAAAAAAAAGGGAGGTCATGGCCAGTTTGAAGATCCGAGAGTAATTTGGATTGTAGAGCATGTGGCACCCCACGGGGAGATAAAAATACTCAGAGCATGAAAAGCTTTTGCACTCCATGCTGAGAATTTGAGTTTTACCCTATTGGGGATGGGGAGTTGTTAAAAAAAAAAAAATCAGACTGTGTCATAGAAAGATTACTGCAGTATCGATGTGAAAGGTAAACTTTATCCAGCGAGGGATGAAAGAAGAGACTGAGGTTGCAAGCAAGGACCTGAATTAAGACGTAATACGGAAGACAAAGAACAAGTCCTAAGACAGTGACCCCGTGGGGAGCGATGACAGAGACCCCAACTTATATCAGGGTGAGACCGTTTCTCAGCCCCTCCACTGCTGGGGAAGCCACTACATTCTCTGGACGGTTCCCTCCTACTGGATTCCCCATGTTCCTCACTTCTCCCTCAGCGATTGGACTGATTCTGTTAAAACTCTGATCTGATTATGTAACTCTCCTTCGAAGGCCTCCAACCCTACTGTAAACACAAACCCAAGCCCCTTCAAAGGCCCACAAGGCCACAAAGCCTTGTTCCTTGTCACCTCTCTGACGGCTTCTTGTACCACCCATCCCCAAGCACACCAGGCACACGCCTAACTGACAGATTTCTCCCTTTTTCTCGAATTTACTTTCCCAAAATATTTCTTCCCTCATCTCCTTCAAATCTTTACTCAAATGCACCCTGTAGAAAAATCCGACCTCTGCCACGTCCTGGTCCCTTTCCTGGTTTAATTTTATTTATGGCTATTATCTACTAATATGTTATTAACATTTCACTTATTTCTTTGTTTCTCTCATCTGTACCCCACCCCTCAATCCTAGGTGGTAAGTTCCACGTGGGTAGGGAATTTTATCTGGTTTTTGTCACTGCTGTGTATCTCCAGTGCCTGGAATGGCGCCTGGTACATAGTAGGTGCTCAGCAGATATTTATTAACTGAATAAACCTCAAGAAAATAAGATCGACAGGACTTGCTGATTGATTAAATGTAAGGATTAGAAAAAGGGCAGAGCCTAGCCTAGCCTACCTTAAAGGTTTCCAGTTGGTAAGACTAGGAAGAGGGACCATGCAGTGAGGGAGGAAACAGAGGGAAATGTAATTAGTTCTATTTTTGACAGACTGACTTGAAGCTACAGGTGTGTCATTTGTGCCAGTTATCAACGTTTTGTCTCTAAGCCCCCAAAGCCACCTTTCTTTACTGTGGGTAGTGGAGCCAGACCCTGGAGACATGTCTCCTTTGCCAGCTGACTCAAGGTTAGGCTTTGTTGACAGAGAGCACTGGAGCGAGTCTGTGAGGCCACAGCGGCAGGAAGCGCATCAGCGCTGAGAAGGGCCAGGGGCACTCACCTCAGGACCACCTGGGACCAGCGCCAGCACCAGCACCGTGCCCTCCGGCAAGGTTGTCCACCCCTGGGTTCCTCTTCCTCTGCAGCCAGGATCTCTGAAGATGTCTCAACTTCCGCCCTGAGAGGGGGGAAAGGGAAGAAGGGACTCTTCAAAATTCTTAATTTCTTACTTTTTCACACTCCCCAATCCTAGAGGGAGTAGTTTTTTCCTACTATGACTAATTTTGTGACTTTAGAGCCCTCTATGCCCCTTTTAGCAGTCAATCACCTTGTATATAAATATAGTGTTCTCTAAATCACTGATATGTCAACTATCTCACTAGACCCTGACCAAGACAACATCCAAATGGAGCTGCTTCTTAAGGAACTACAGATGCAGCTTTAGAGAGAGATTTAAACGGGAGATTCATATTTGGAAGTCTGCAGAATATTGCTGCTATTTAAACCAAAGAGTAGATGGTTAATGATGAAGCGTGTCCATAGTAAAAGCATAAGGGGGCCAAGGAGGGAGCCCCGAAGCACCATCACTCAGAGGGCGGTTAGGAAAAGAGCAAAACTGGAAATCAAGGGAATGGGGGGGGTGGGGGCTGGAGAGAATCAAGTGGGGAATCATGAAGGGGCTGAGAATTTGTCTTGGGCTTAAAATCGGAAGAAGCCAGAGGCAGAGAGAGTTGCGAGGAGTTTCATCAATAATGCAAATGTGCTAGGAAACTCACTTAAATTAACTGGAAACTTAAAATGAAGTTAGAAGTAATCTTTTCAAGAACAATTCTAGTACAGTGGTTTGAGAAGTCAATAAGAGAGGAAGCAGGCATGACAAATGTAAACCATTCTTCTGCTAAACTGGAAAGGTTAGGCAGCTGGCGGGGGAGCTGCAGGCCCAGGGGCTCCTCAAAATCATCAGCGTCTCCAGCTCTCGTGGTTTCCCTGCGGCCCCGTCCTTCCCACGTTGCCTCATAAGTCGTGGTGAGAAACATGGCTGCAGCCCTAGATTCCACATTCACATCCAGGAAGAAATGGGAAAAAGAGGCAGAAGAGCAAGACCCAAGATTTCGTCTTGTGCTTAATTGGAAAAAAAAAAAAAATTATAGCACTTGGCCACCTAGCTATATAGGGAGACCGAAAAATCAAGTTTTTACATTTGTATTACCTATGTAGTAGAGTCTGGCAAGATAGAGAGGAGTTGAAACTGGAGCTTAAGATGAAATGTGTAATATTGTATGACAATAGGACTGGATGTAATTGGACATTGTTTAAAGTATCTTTTAACGGAGATCGAGATAGCTAACCGCAAGGGTGTCTCGGGATCCTGACTGTGCAAGAGAGCTTAGGGAGCGGGAAGAGGTTAGTATAGTGTCTGAAGGAAACTAAAATGAGAACTCGCAAAACGAAAGCCATGAGCATTTGCCTCTGGGCAGCAAAGAAGACAAAGCCGAGGTTGAAGACACTCCCTGTCAACTCGGGGGCGATTTTCACAGACAACTACAGAAATAAGGGGATTAACTTCATCAGAATGTAAAGGTTTGTAGAGAGGGTATGACGAAGGGAACTATGGTAAATGAGTCCCAAATATGTGCCAAACTGTGTTTGTGATACGGACCACGGGCTCTTTCGAGAAAGAAAGAAAGAAAGAAAGAAAGAAAGAAAGAAAGAAAGAAAGAAAGAAAGAAAGAAAGAAAAAAGAAAGAAAGAAAGAAAGAAAGAAAGAAAGAAAGAAAGACAGACAGACAGACAGAAAGAAAGAAAGAAAGAAAGGAAGCCCGGACGGGCTGGCATTTGGGGAGCAAAAGGAGGGCTATAGAGACCGGAGAACTTGAGGATGGCCAATAATAGGTATAAGCACAGTAAGGAACAAAAAAAAAAAACCTAGAAGGGTAGGTTGTGGACACAAACGGGAACTTGAGGGGTTTGGGGAAAGGCGGCTCTGGATGAGGCCAGAGGAATGTAAGTCAAATACAGGTGACAGTCTTGGTGTTAAGTCAAGGCACTACGAGAATGCATGTAACAAGCGTCATCATCTGCATGAGCGCTGCCCAGGATGATGCAAGAATTGGGGTACTGGGTCAAGTGACAAATTCGTAGATGTTTTGGGGGTATGTGGCCAGGATAGAAATGGATGACCATCCAGACGGGAGTAGAGAGTGATATACGTACTCTGTGTCCCCTGAAAGGAAACGTTAGCAAAGATGGAGAATCTTATTAAACGTGCGAAAGGCCAACAATGAAATGAAGCTAAAATTTTTTAACTATAGTGTAAAGAAAAACATTTTAAGTATTTTTGTAAAAGAAGCTTATATTGTAGTCCATTCGCTTCTATTTTCTATTTCGATAATCTAAACGCTACCTACAAATATAGAATCAATTCCCAATAACTCATTCATCACCTCCCTCTGAGTGTCTGGGGCATAGAAGCTACTACAGCAGAACAAGCCTGGAAGGGAAGAGCAGGGCGGTGGGTTTGCAGAAGTCCGGGTTCTAGAACTGACCTGCTTTTAACTAGGCATATTTTCAATTCTATGCACATCAGTTTTATATTTACGGTAAATTGAGTTAATTTAGGTTAAATCATCTGTAGAGCTCTTGGCCTTAACATTCTCTTCAGATGCTCGTTTAACATCTATTCATCACCTTGTTTTTGGTCTCTTCGTTACTCATTTAAATCATCATTAAAAGGTGATTAATAAAAATAGAAAGGATGACAAGAGAAGGGCGAATTTTATTTACTTCACCAACTCCAGGAGATAACACCGGCTAAACTTAATCGTCTTGCACTGAACCATCTCAAAACTTTCAGGTTCAGTATGAAACATGCTTTCTCTCTGGGCTTCACTCTGCTGTTCCATGTGTACCTGACACCCCTGAGAGCTTACCAGTTACTTCATTTATTATCCACCATAGTTACAGTGGTGCTACGTAGAAGATATTTAATAAATCCTGTGGACTAGTGAGAGTTGTCTATATCTGTTGTTTAAATTAGTAAAACATTCTTTTCAGTATGAATTTGATGATGAAGTATACAAAATGGTTTCAATTATAATTCCATGTTCACATGTTCATAACTTGATGAAAAAAAAAGTCGTTGGGGCTAAAACTTTCCATTCCATGTTCTATCTCCACCCAAATACAGTTATTTTTTTCTCCACTGGAAAATTTGAGGAAATCGTATGATCACTTATGAATGTGGAAAAAATGCACTCTCAAATGTTTAATTAAATAAAAGGACCAACAATTCCAAAATCTTTAATATAAACCTCCCATACATATTTATAAAAACCAAAATATAAATATAGCAGGCCTAAGAAAAGAGATCTGGTTTTTTACCCATTTAGAGAAAATCCAAACTCTGAGTGCTTACTAATTTGAAGCTTACAAATAGCTATATTTGGGAAGCACAATAGTAATTTTACAAATTAAATGTGATACATTCAACATGCTTTTATATATGATATATACTTTATTAATTTTTGTTAAATGATACATGATGGGTCAAGAAACAGAATTAAGAGTAGAGATTGTTTTTCTGAATTTTTAATGCTCTGTACACAGTATGTGCTCAATAAATCAAATAAAATGTGTGAAATATATCAAATAATTTGTTAGTGTTTAAAGTTAGCTTCGGAAGTGACTTAAAAGAATAGAAATTGCTTTTCACACCCTTCTTATACATAATAATAATAACACTATTACATTATAATAGCTACTGTTTTTTGACCTCTTACACTGAGCCAGGCATTCCACGAAGCACTTTACATAAACTATCCTCACAACAATCATATGTAGTAGGTATTATTGCCATATTGTAAATGAGGAAAACGAGGGCCAATGAGTCACACACAGCTATTAACAGTCCCGGCTATAATGTAGACCAGAGTCTGTCTGCCTCTCAAACTGATTCTCTGACCCACAGCATATGGCTCCAGAGTCCTTCATCTGCAATTCAGAACTCCATGGGCACTGAAAACTCAAGTCATCATTCTGGAATCAGGGTATTTCCATCTGGTAGCCAAATCTGACCTAACCTGATGTGGAGCTCCTTAGAACTTATGCCCACTTGATGCAAATATTTATACTTTTCATTGCAGACACATGAGTGTCTTTGACTTCAAGTTGCTCTCTTAGATGCCGCTGGGGTTACGATGTGGTATATAGCAGTATATGCAAAATACTACTTCCCTATAATCTGAAATATTCCAAATTCCAAAAGACACCTGACTACAAGGATGTGAGAAAAGACTGTGGACCTGTATATGCAAATGTTAATCTTTTTTAAAGTATTTCAGAAGTCACTGGATCAAACTTGGGAAGACAAATACAAATAAAATAAAAACAATTGGGCAAAATCTATACTGACTTATGTAATACGGCTAGAAATAGATTTTTTAAAAATAAAAAAACTTGCACCAAATGCTTAATTTTCATTTATCTCCTCATAAAACCAGATCTGAGACTATGATAAAAAAAAATGTTTTTAATATTCTGGTAGTTTGGACTGCAGATTAATGGAGAAAAAAAACCCGCAAATATATTTACCTCCTACATGTGAACTTTTGAAAAGTGAAAATTTGTCTTTTCACAAAGTTCAAATGAGACAGAACAAGTGATTATGACCTTTCTCTGGTGTGAAAGTGACATGCTGATTTTGCTCAAGCCAGGAAGTGTTTATGTTTTGAATTAACCAATAAAACAAAAAACGCTAAAAATAAATGTGGCGCTACAACACATTAAAATAATTATACAAGCTTATTTCTAGTAAACAAACAGACTTAGATGATATTATTGCCTTTCTAGTTTTTTTTTTTTTTCCAAAAAGCACTAACACATGAAAAGTAAACAGCGCAATTTTTGTGGCTTAAAATGACACTGCCATGTAAATTGCTCGGTGCTATTAAGCTGTTCTGTACGTAGCATTCATCTGTCACATATTGATGTTGGCATTACCACTGGGCTTCTGTGAACTTAAGTGAACTGATTCTTTTTTTCAATTTTTATTATGAAACTATTAAATATACACCATGTAGAGAGAATAGCAAAATAAACTACCATATACCCATCACTGAGATTCAATGATTGTCAGCATTTTGCCATACTTGCTTTATTTATTCTCTCTCTCCTCTCTCTGCTTCTTTTCCTCATTAACTACTTAAAAGTAAATCCAAGGTACCATGATATTTCACTTAAAATGCTTGAGTGTGAATTTCTAAAAGGACATTTTCCTACATAACAATACATTAAACCACCAAAAAAAAAAATCTTTTAATTTCATCTAGGCCCAGTCCACGTTCTAAGTTTATCTATCATCTCAAAAATGTCTCAACAGTTTTCCTCTTTTTCTTACTACTGACTTGCTAATGACCATTTCATTCATTTGATTTGCAGATAATCTTTCTGTTTGAACAAATTAGAATGAAATAACATACCCTATCACATGAAACCCAAGCGAATCTACATCTTGGTTAAGTAAGTACTCACTGAAGCTGGAAAACTTGGGTTCAAATCCTAGCTCTTCCACTCACACACTGTGCGCCTGGGACAGGTTATACAACTCACATATGCCTCACTTTCCTACTCTGTAAAATGGGAACATGATAACAACAACCTTTTAGGATTGTTGCAAGGAATGAATGAATTGAATTACTGTATATAAAGTGCTCACTACATTACCTGGCACACAGGAAGCACTGAATAAATTGAGTTTATTTTTCTATACTGTGCTAACTTTCTGGATTTCTACAATTTGCTCAGTATTTCCAGAACTTTGAATCTATGTGTTCATATACTTAAGGAGAAATATCTACCATGTAGGCATAAAAACAAAGGCAGAAATTCCTGTACGAACATGAAATTGTACAGTATCCAGCCCCAAAACATCAATCAGAACCTACAGAGATCCTCATTCAATTGTAAAACCTATTATATATTTATAGAAACATATATTTACATAAATATAAACATGTATGACATATATTTATCATGTCAAATATATATTTATATGAACATAGATAAATTTGAATATATGCTTATACTTCTACAGTACTTTATAACATGAAATCATTTTCACATGTCAAATCTGATGCAGTCCACAAGCCTGTGAACCAGACATCATCTCTCACTTCACAGTTACAGGAGCCGAGGAGAAGAGACTTGTCTGGGGCAGAAAAAATGTTCCTATCGTATTCTTACCAGTATTAACCACATCTCAATTAATAATGTAAAATTATGAATGTTCATGTTTCTTCTACCTTAAAAATGGTGGAGGATTAGGGAGAACCCACTTTGTGACTCCCTGTCAGTTTATTTCTTTTCCAGTTTTATTGGGATATCACAGAGAGATAGCACTACGTAAGTTTTTAGGTGTGTGCATCATGATCTGCTTACATATTTCGTGAAATGATTACCACATTAGCTATAACATCCATCATCGAAATACAGATAGATACAAAACTTTCTTGTGATGATAATTCCTAGGCTCTACTCTCTTAATGCCCATATATACCATACAACAGCGTTAAGTACAGTCAACATGTCCATTATACCTCCAGTACTTATTTATCTAACGACTGGATGTTTGTCCCTTTTGACCACCTTCATTCAATTCTCCCTCCCCACACACACCACAGCCTCTGGTAACCACAAATCGGATCTCTTTTTCTATGAGTTTGGTTTCTGTGAGGTTGGTGGGTTTTTTTTTTTGGGGTTTTTTTGTTTTGTTTTTTGGAGGGGGGGTTAGATTCCACATAGAAGTGAAATCAGACAGTATCTGTCTTGAGTTTCTTTTTAACTGTTGGTAAAAATATCTTAACTTTGAAAGACTATGACACCCTTTAGAAAACCTTTTCTCATTTAAACATATTTGGCGGCTCCAAATTTCGTCTCAGAAGATGATTTTAAAAGAAGCTATCGCTGAAGCAATTGTGGCATGCTACTCCAGTTTATACGAGGCCTGCTAAGGCAGTGAAAGCTAGAGACAGGAGCAAAAATAGCCGTAGTTTGTATGTGATAATCTCTCTGTTCCTGTGAAAGATGGTGGAGAGAACAGGGACTGTGGCAAGCAAATGAAATTCCTACTCTGGTGATTAGTAAGGAGCCGTCAAGAGTTCACCTTCACTGAAGGAGGGACTCACTTGAGAAAAGCTGCCCACAGGGGCTTCACTATGGCAACCCTGAATCCATAACACTCCCTGGAGTTAGTCAGGAGCCCAGTATACTCCCCCAAAATCACAGTAAAATGATATGTTTTATCATTTTAATGACTTATTAGAGATTAGTATAACATACACTGTTACCGAACGTTGAGAAAGATATTTAATTAGGATAACTTGCTTTTTATACTATACTCTATGACTCGCTCACCAAAATTACCCTTAGAAGAATCTTTTTCTACTGTGTAAATCCTTTAAATAATACCTTCTCTAGTTGCCCCTTTATATATATATATATATAAAATCCCCAGTGGGAAATTTTGGATAAAAGTTATTGTCAAAACTGGCCAAATATTTGACAGTACATATTGAATATCAAACTCAGATTTTTTTTTTTCACTCTCTTCTCGAGGATAGTTCACGACAGGATAAATGGTAGTGCAGGATTAAAATGTTTGTACTAACAAAAACTCTGATGGTGCCATATTTAAAAAAAAATAAAAAGGATCAAAGAAAAAATACAGAGGAAAAGGATATGAGAAAGAAAACAATTAAAATGTCAGCTGAAAAGTTTAGAGCAGCCCTGGGAGGAGGAAAGAAATGGAAGTGAGGTTTTAACGGAAAGCGAATGCTATTGTTATTATTGTTTAACAAGTAGTTGCTTGTTAGAAATGTCAAAGTGCTCTAGAAACCATTGAACCAGACAAAATTCTTGTCCAGGAAAATAAATCAAAGACCCAAGAATGCTAACGCATAGAGAAACTCAATACCTTGACTGTATTCATTCATTAAATAGGAAAAACTGGAGAGCTGAAGTTTAGTTTTTATCCTCTCAATGTATTATGGCTACTGTTGTGATTCAACGGTGTTCTGTGTTTTAGCTTTATTCATACTGCTGTGGTCTGAATGTTTGTGTGCTCCCCAAAAGACCTATGTTGAAATCCTAATGCCCAAGGCGTTGGGATTCGGAAGTAGGGCCTGCGGGAGGTGCTTGGGTCACCAGGCTGGAGCTCTCATGACGGGATTAGTGCCCTTATAAGAGAGACCCCTCGTCCCTTCCGCCCTGTGAGGACACAGTGAGAGGTCTGTGACCCGGGAGAGGGCCCTCTCCAGACCATGCAGGCATCCTGATCTCAGACTGCCAGACTCCAGAACCGTGAGACACAAATTTCTGTTGTTTGTAAGCCACCCAGTCTGTGATATTTTCTTAGAGCAGCTCACGTGGACTGAGACACCTGCTCTACTGAAATAATTTGCTCACATCCTGCCACCTCCCCATGATCACAGCCTCCTTCAAGGCAGGGATTATAATTCACTCACTTCTGCATCCTTTGCCCCTAGCAGCGCCTCCATATGCTCCCCACACAGAGGGCTCCACTCACAAGTGTCTCAAATACAGTTCACCACCCTCCCTTCCATGCTCACCCGTTTTCCTGTTTCCTCTCTAAATTAATGATGTCACATTCCAGTGGCTCTCAACACAGAACTATTGTGGCCATCTTGATTTTGCCCTGTCCGTGTACATCAAATTATTAACAATAACCAAAAAATCAATCAATTTTACCTTTAATCCATTTCCCGTTTGCCCCGAGAATACTTGCCAACAACACTTGTGGCTGCAGCGTTTACCCCGAGTTAACTTTTACCTGAGATAACCCACGAATTACAGGCCTAACCTTACCTCCAAAATGCGCCATGAAATATTTAGCTTCTATTATTATTTTCGCATTGCACTAGTAGATTGACATCTTTGGAAACAGATGACATCATTCTATTCATAACATTCCATTTCAGTAGCAGTATTTCCATTACCAAACTATAGTAATTCTCAATTGCCAAAATTGTCAAATCCTAGAAAACACAGCATTCCTGCTTGTGATGTTAACATCGTTCTCGAACAGTGGTTAGACAAAAGGTTCATTTGATGAATCCGATTTATGTATACGTGTGTTACATTAGAATTAGAGATAGGTTCTGTTTAGAAATAACTCCAGGAACACTTTTTTTTTTATATTTTATTTGCACATTGAAAACCAGTCAGATTTGCTTCAGCCTCAAAGAAGTGTTTATGTAAAATTAAATTAATGCTGGCAGCGAGCTGCATTGTTTTGCTAAATGGGAAATGGGTTCAAATGTTCTCAAATCTATTCTTTATCCTTCCTAATTTTGTTTTCTCATCGTTTCTCCCTTGAAGTGTTTTAACAGCCTCATCACTGGCTTCTGAGCCACATGTTTACCAACCACTCCCATGCACCTTCAATGAAAAGTAAACCTCAAAAATTCAATTATGTTGTTAAATAAATTAATACCATTCAGAGGTTTCCCATCACCAATGAGAAATTTGGGCCTGTTCTGCAGCACACAGAGATGCTCCATGATCAGTTTCTAGTGCTTCTCCTCAAGCTCATTGCTCACCCCTCCATTTCATCCACCCCCACACTCCCCCAAGCTGAATTTCTTCATCTCTCTTAAATAGGTTATACCTCTATTTCTTATACATGCTATTCCTTCTGCCTAGTATGCATCCCTCTTTTATTTAAGGCAAAGTTCGGTTGATTTTGCAAGAATGGCTGTAATTATCTCCTTTGAAAAAAAAATGTTCTCAACCTCCAGAGAGATTGCTGGTCCAATGTCATGTTCTTACAATATATTGGTCATATTTACTTTTGAGCATTATTCATATGGCATCATCATTACTTATGATAATCCTCCCTACCGGATTCTGAGCTTCCTGAAGTCCAGGACTATACTATACAATCTGTACAATTGGCCCTCAATAAAAGTTCTATCAATGCTTGAGTGAAAGAATGAATTGACTAATTAATTAATGGAAAAATGAATATAATTTTAGAAAGAATGTTCAAGTAACTTGAGAGAAAAAAGTTTTTCAAGCAATTTTAAGCATCATTTACATGAATACTTGCTATAACCTGTTTTGATCATTAAAGCTTGGGTAGATCTTCAAATAATTTAAGAGCATTAAGGTTATGTGGCATTACTTAAAAGTTATTATTCCAACATTTCTTGCTAATTCAGGTAGGTTGTCCTTCCTCTCAGGTTCCGTAGGTTTAATTTACTCATTTAAGATATAGCTTCCTCACAAGTTTTTAAAATTCATCAGGAGACCATACCTATGAGTTCAACACTGTAAGTTGAATCCCTATGCATAATGTCTGGCCTAAAGTAGGCGTTCAGTAAATATTTATGGAATGAAATGACTAAGTGGCTGGATGTTTGTCAATTGCTACTGATAAAAGTGTGCATTTTTAAAATATTTAATTTAAAGGATTGTTCTTACATTTTTAGATGACTTATGAAAAGACACCATAGGATTCCTTTGCACAGAAAACTCCTTATTTCTTTTTAAATAATTCTTGATTTACAACAATTTAAAACATGTCAGTCATTAAAGAGGTAGTATTTTATTTCAAGTCAAGCAGGTCTAGTTTGAATCTGGACAAATTAATAAATAAAACTTACTAAACTTCAGTTTCCTCACACTTAACTGATAATAATTCCAATATTTACTATAAACATTCAGTGCCGTAAAACATGTAAAGCTCTTATCTCAGTGACAGGCAAGTAGAAAGTGCTCAATAAACAGTTGCTTTAAAATAATGAATATTCAGACCTTCAGCAAACACCTGCCTCAATGGTCTAGAAAAATTTCACATATTAGACCGTGTGATTTATATAAATGTTGAGAAAAATATGAGATTTTTCTTTCCTAAAACCCTGATGGAAACCCATTCCTGGAACACATGATTAGCTGACATCCACAAGTGAATTTAACCTGTGCCTTAATGAGGCTGTAATTTTCTGAACTGAAAATTGATTTTTGTTCCCTAATTAAAAGAAAAAAGTTTTATATAGATTTTTTAAATCTTGTATCTACAAAAGTTTGTATTTACATGGCTTACAGTTGATGGTATCCTTTTTTTAACAAATTATTATTAAATAAGATTAATTATAATTAAAGGAAAACTAATTATTAAATGAAAGGGATTGATCTGTACTAAGAAAGAAAGTTCACAATAAGCAGTATTAACTCCCCAAAAAACTGCAGTTTTCTAGGCCGATGATGTCATTTATGCTTCCAAGTATCGTCAATATTTATAAATCGAAGATGTAAACCAAAAAATTAAACTGTTCATTGGGCAGAGCTATCAATTAGTGTCCAAAACAAACTTCCTTTATCCTCAGAAGTGGTGCTTTTCATCTGAATGACTTCACTCTACAATTCACAGATATAATCTGCATCTTGTTCGAACACTTATGGCAGAGAGTTAGAAGCTCTAACATACAGAGCCCTCCAGGCACGAACATGGCTAATGTCAAAGTTAATATTCTTACCTAAAATGACTGGACCCCTAAAAAACTCCCCCCTCTGAGAAAAGAATCATATAAATATAAAGAAGTGTAGCTAACTCCATGGTAGTTAATCATTTTGTAATACATAAGTATACCAAGTCAACACATTGTACACCTTAAACTCGATATAATGTTAGATGTCCATTATATCTCAATAAAACTAGAATTAAAAAAAAGAGGGTGTGCAACAAATAAGGAGCTGTGATTGCCTCTGAAGCAAGGGTCTAGGTGGCTGGTAGACAGGGTGAATGGAACAGAAATTCCTTAAACAGTGTATCATTGTGTACTCGTTAAATTATATGCAAGTACATGAATTACCTATTCAAAAATAAATGTATATTTTTAAATAACAGAGAAAATACCTTCCATTCCACCTACGAAAAAGGTATGAAATGCAATGCTCTAGCCCCTTGAATCTCCCCAGACTCTGCCTCCTAAGCTTCCTCATGAACTCTCCAGAAGCAAAACAAGGCCATGATGCAGGAACTTCTATAAACTTTTAAAATGTAATTATTTTTAAATGTGAAAAAAAATTTCTGGCTGGTCAGAGTTGACCCACGTGCCTTAGCTTGCCTACACCTGTTCTAGAAGAACACTGTCCCACAGAAATATAAGAGTCTCAAATCTGAACCACATAAGTAATTTAAATTTTTCTAGTAGCCATATACTTATAAAGTAACGCATAGGCAAAATTAATTTTAATAATCTATTTTATCCAAAGTATTTAAAAGATTATTATAAAAATGTAATCAATATAAAAATCATTAATGAAATATACTACTCTCACTGGGGTATGCTGAAATCTGTTACACATTTATACTTACAGCACATCTCAATTAAGAAGAGCCAATTTTGTGTGTTTAGTAGACTATTTGAACAGTGCAGTCTAGAACTTTAAAATCAAAGGGTTAGATTAAGTTTCCTTTTGCTCCAAATAACATCATGAAGCTAATCTAACTTTCTAATACCGCACCAACACTCATTTATTCTTTTCTTGTCTGTCTGTCTGAGATTGAGCATCCTGTGCCAAGCACAGCATTAAGCTCCAGGAAAGATGCCATCTTGGGAATGATTTCTATCCCTAGAAGTTCACCATCACACAGAAGAACAATGTCTCACTGTAAGGAATACAACATCGTAAGAAAGTAACTCCGCGATAAGATAAAAGCTGTGTTAGGGAGGGAGGGCGTACCCGCAAAGGAGGAAACAGCCATTTTCCCCTGAGTGCTAAGAAGAGGCCAGAGCAGCATCAAGGAACTGCTGATGCTCGACCCGAGTGTGCAGAGCAGAGACAGGTTTCATTTCCAGCAGGAGAGGTAGCGTGATGGAAGGCAGAGGGGCACAAAACAGCCTGGCCCCAGTCAGGACCTAAGGTCATTACAACTGACTGGATTTTAAGATGCTAAGCCGGAAAGTCATAGCCAGAGACTCAATTAAGAGCCACACCTTGGATCTATTTAGTAGAGATGCTTAGGAGTTTGGACTTTACTCTGCAGTAAGAGACATCAAACGGTTGGAGGCGGGGTTGGCATGATCAGCTTCGCGTATTGAAAAATCATTCGCCTGAAGTTTAAGGCCTGGATTAGAGGAGAGATGCGGGTGACAAGGAGACATGTTAGAAGATCACTGCAGTAACCTTGACAAGCGATGACGAAAGGCCAAACCAACACAGCAACAGAGGGGGACACAGGGATAGGAAACAGGAAAGGCACCAAGTAGATGTGCAGCAAGAAAAGCGACTGCTGGAGAAGAGGCAGAAGCAAAGATTTCTATACGATAACTGGACAGATAACTGGGCATCTATCCATCACAACAGGAAAACAGGGAGAAGCTCTTCAGAGAGAAAACAATCCTTGGTAGACACTTCCAGAGACTCCTCTCATGTGGACTGCTTCCCTATAGCAAGTCCGTCTTGGTCCAGTTCAATGTAATGGATTTGATCAGTTTGTCCTTTCCTGAAACAAGCTCAGTAGAAGGAATAGACATGTTTTTTTAATGCTTTGTGTGCGTTTCCAGCCCTACACTGGAACGATCCTACCGGTGTATTGTTTGATGCTTGTTCTCTAACAAAACACCTTGAGTTCATGATCTAATGTTCTTAAAGCAGCCACAAACTCCCTACAGAAAAATCATTTGCCTGAGCTGCAAACTCCATGCTCTTTTTTGATGCTTCAATGATGAAAATACATTGAGTTCCTCTTCATCTCGAGCACTCATCAGTTGTTATCTGGTCAGTCCTTCTGACCACACTTTCAGCCTCTTTTTATCACAGATTTCACCATCATGAACAATGGTCTCTCATGCAGCTACAAGCACTACATCTGCCCTTAACGTTGTTCAAAGCAGACAGGAAGAGGCAAGGTTTCTCATCTCAACAGCTTTTTCTTTTTTTTAGGATGTTTATGAGTAAATTTTATTATGTGCATCCTCTAAACTCAATCACATCATAAAGTTAAATTCGTTAATTTACTAAACTCCACACTTATTTCACTGAGCTTTAGAGGGTAGACGAGAGTCAACTAACATTTGCCCTCCTTATGGGCTAATAAAACAGGCTTTAGTGAGTCAGAATAAATAAATTCTGAGGTGGTCTGACTCAGTACCTTTTCCCACTGAGCCATTTTTATAATTAATCTCCACATGTTATTCATGGCTGAAACTATAGTGTACATCAAATATAATCTTTCTCATTGTCAACAGCTTTTTTTACTAGGGAGCAAAATCCTTCCCAGAAAGCCTCCTTACTCAGCAGTCTTCCCTTTATGACTCATTATACAGAAGTGGGTCACATGTTCACTCTAAACCACTAGCAGCAAAGGCCAATAAAATTGCTGCACCCTGGCTTAGACCAAATTTGGCTCATTCTGTAGGACTGTGGGGGTTGGGAGTCATCATCATTTTTATGAAATAAAATAATAATAATAATCAGTGTACTCATTTCCTGTTGCTGCTATAACTAATTAACACACACTTAGTGCCTTAAAACAACAGAAACTTATCTTACATTTGGGGGTCAGAAATCCAAAATGGGTTTCACGGGGCTGAAATCAGGGCTGAGTGCCCTCTGGAGGCTCAAGGGAAGAATCTGTTTCCTTACCTGCCTTTTCTAGAAGCTTGCCTGCATTCCTTAGCTGACGGCCACATCCTCCATCTTCAAAGCCAGTAGTGTAGCATCTTCCTCTGTCGCCTCGATTGTCCTGAATCTAACCCTCCTGCATTTCTTTCATAAGGACTCTTCTGAACACACTGGGCCTGCCCGATAATCCAGGGTAATCTCCCTACCTCTAGGTCCTTAACGTAATCACATTTGCAAAGTCCCTTTTGCCATGTAACGTAACTCATTCTCAGTTTTCAGGAATTGTGATACACGTAGCTTCAGGGGGCCATTACGCAGCCTATCACAGCCGGGCTTCTAAAGGACAATAAATGATTGCCACAACAGCGGTCACTTAGTGACTACTATGAAGAGAGCCCTCTACTGGGCATTTCACAACTGTTACCCAATATAAGGCTAACACTAACACTTGGAGAACGGCGATGTCCCCATGTTATAGGTGAGGAGAATGATACGCAGAATGCTCATGATCATGAAGCGAGGAATGAGCCTGAGTGTAATCGCAGGTGTACCAACCAACATCCCTAACCTGTGCTTCATCACGCTCTCTCCTGCTTGTAAAAGTCCATTAAAAGCTACCAACTGGAGTGTTTTGAATCCCCGGAATGACATAATTTCTTCAAGTGCACACATTTTCAGTGGTAAATATATACTTGAACCTTAATTCTCTGAATTCCCAGTAAAAGGCAGAATGTTGCCTTTTTTAAAAGAAAGTGAATAACAATTTAATTTTCAATTTATTTTTGACGACTTAGTCCTACAGAAATAATCAATCCCTACCCATCTACTTCCACTTCCCGTTGATTCCTTTCAAGGTCATTAAAGCAAAAATGTTTAGAAAATGAACATTTTAAAATAATTTTGGTAATACCTAGTGGGTTTATTGTTTTACTTCCTTTTTTTAAAGTCTCAGGGTAGTTTTTGTTGAGATTCAATAATTCTAATATGTTGTCTCCATGGGAAGAATTCCCCTATCTAATCAAGGTAGACAGGCAATAAAAAAATAAAATAAAATAAAATTTGTGGTAAACAAAGCATTAAATTGAGTTTTTAGAGTTTTGATAATTGGCAGGATAGATGCGTGGACGTTAACACAAATCACGATAAGTAGCTGAATTCATGAATTACGGGACAAAGACATACCCATTTGCAAAAAGGCAGAAAGGTGAAAGGGGTAGAGAGACAATTTTCTACTTTTATGCATAATGAACACCTAAGAAAACATTAAAATCAAACAGGAAAATGGAACAACACCTTTAAGTATTACAAGGGGAAGAGCTCATCTGAAAAGGCTGAGGAATCAAGTAAAACCCTTAATCACATCTTGTCTTTTAGACTGCCTTCAACAACATATTCCCTATTTAATTTTTCTCTTCCTTTAAATTTGAACATTGCCATCAACTCTTAGGTCTGATGAGTGTCCAACTTATGCTAAAAAATTAAATACTCTGGAGTGGGGGGCGGGTCACAGTCTCAGTAATTTCAACACTAGTGTCAACACTCTGGTTTTCCTCCTTTCCATTCATGTTTAAATATTAAGGATGAAGTGTAATAAAATATTTATTCAAATAATTACAGAAACAAACACTACACCGCCAACACTGAGCTACTGGCTGGCAAGCAATAGCGATAGCCAGTGGAAGTCATGCCAAATTCAACATAAGAAAGGCAATTTGGGCATATTATTGCATAATGTATGAAAAAGAATTAAAATACCAAACAGAAGGGAAGTAATGCCTATAATCCTAGTCTCAAATGTTAGGTCCCCAGCATCCTGACTGGTACATACAATGGTTTCACGCGTGTGTGGCAGGGAGGGTGTATGAAGGGAGGTCTGTCTGTCTATCTTTGTCTCTGCATCTGTCTGGGAAGCAAGTCTGTCTTCTTGTCTGACATTCAATCTTTTTCAATTAAAATGCTTCCGGAACAATGCAGGCCCAAAACTCTCGTACCCGTCCTCGATATCCCCACAGGTCCATGTCCTTCCTGACTCCCTCCAGAGTCAGAACTCGGGGCCCAGTCGATTTCAGGTGCACGGGGTCTGTGGCATCCAGGGTGAGCCTTCCCGGAAGCCGTCAGCACGGCTGCTTGCCAGATGCACCCATTCACTGCGTGCCAGTGTTGCTGCTGCGAATTTGGAAGTTTACAAGTGAGTCATGAAATAAAAATGACTAGGAAGCTCCAGCACACATCATTACATAAAAGCCCAAATTTGCACCATCCATTGACTCCCCCTTTAAAAGTATGGATGAAGAGGACTGACTGCCTTATCACCGGAGCCACATTTCAATATTGGGCAGAAACTCATGGATAGTCTTTCTCAGGCCCTGGGGAACATCTGAAGGTTCTTATTAAAATGAACACTGAGTAATAAACTTTAATAGTCTCCAGAGGTACGTAATGCCAGAGAATAATACATAAAAAATGCTGATTTAATGAGAATACTTATAAACTCCTCATAAATCATTTATTGCAAAGCATAATTTTGAATTACTCAAAAGATGCTAAAACCATGATAAATTATAACTCATGCTGAACTAAGCCTTATGTTTCCAGTATCAAACAAATAGATAAATTAATGTCCTTAATTAGCAGCTGATGAGGAGAAACCATGCGTAGCTTTAAAAGAATCCTATAACGTCTGTGAAATTTCCACGTCTGTTGGCTAAAATAAGCTTTTCTCTTTCACAGCTTCACCCCCTCCCCTTCCCTGGATCTCCCTGCAAGCTGTCAACCCAATAAAATATATATCATGCAGGATTACGAGGCTGCCCATCACAGGAAATTGCTGTCTGACAAAGGTATTTCCAATCTGTAATGATTACTGTATCTGTCAAGCAGATAGTTAAAGTAATACAAAACCGAGAAAAACCTGATGCTTCCCCATATGTCTGGATAACCAGTATTTTCTTCACACATGCACTTAACAGATGCACTGTATTTGTCAGCAGCATACAAAATAAAACTAACCAAGCTCATTTTCTCCAATTTGCATAAGCAACACCCAATGCGGAGGGGAGAGCTGGAATTAAAGAGTCTATTCACTTGTATCTTCCAGTTTTCAAAATCTGAAAAGGTATCATCTCCCTGACAAGAAACAAGTCAGTGGTTTCTACGGCAGTTTGAAAAGGAATGCCAAAGAACGCCAACGGAGGTAGCAAAAGGGTCAAGATTATTACCACAAACTCCTTCCTCTCCGAATTATTATTTTTGACATTTGACTGAAAAAAAAAAAAGATCCAATCTGAGTGACTTTTTTTTTTTTTTTTTGTTTCAGAGGTAAGTGTCAAACTGCAAGTGATAGAAAAGATGTCTGAGGAGAAGGGAGTGGGAAGGAGATTCTCACAATGAAATCAGAGCTCTGAGGTGTCATGCTTGCCCTGTCTGCAGATGGTAGGGCCCGTGAAGTTCAGAAAAGAGACTCTGGACACAGGAGGAGGATGGGAGAAAGATGAGCCCCGTGCTCCCCCCTACCCTAATCCTTCCAGTTATCGCTTTTGCTTCACTCTTCAGCTCCAGACCGCCCAAGCTCTGCCCACAGAGGGGACAGGTGGCTTGTGCCTCAGTTCCATGAGTGGATCCCCACCTTCCACGGACCTCTGATTCTGTCTTTAACCTGAAAATTAATTAGTTGGTATTCGTGAAGAGCTTTTGCCTCCCTGGATCCCTCAAGGAGTCACTTTAAAAATAGAACCGTTTATCAGCCTAGTAAAAAGTCCAGATGCCATCAGGTGGGGGCCCAGCGGGCTTGAGAATAACAATAAGAGGGTTTTGCTGTCCTTCTAGACATATACTTCCCCTGTTCCTCCTGGAGGGACATTCTTCAATACTTCAAACTGTTTACTTTGATTTAAGAAACTTCAGCATTTTCAATTTCATATACCATTCTTGGAGAATTTTTCATTTTTCAGGGAGTGACCCCAAAAAGCTAGCTGAGAATTTTAACTACACATCATCAAAAACTTTCTCAGATGACAAACAAAAGATCAGGAAACCAGCAGTTCCTGCTAATCACTCATTCATTCATTCATTCATTCATTCGTTCGTTCTACTATATTTATTGAGTCATCTAACAAATATTTTAAAAGTTCCTTTCAATAGTCTAGGCTCTGGGCAGACAGCTTTGAACGAGACAAGTTATCTGCCCTGAGTGTGTCCAGTCCTGTAGGGAAGACCCTAAAATAAATAAGTACCCATTCTGGAACGTGCTATAAAGGAAGTAAATGGGGTGACAGCAGAGAGGACCTGAGAACGGCTGTTTGCGATGGCGTGGTCAGGGAAGGCTTGGGCTTCTAGCTGAGAATGGGACCCGCTATGCAAAGAGCTGGAGAAGGAATGTCCCAGGCAGATGGAAGAGTGAGGACAGAGGCTGGGAGTGAAGAAGGGTTTTGCACGTTGTTGAAAGGCAGGGCTGCCCGTGGATATCACGAGCCAGCAGGCAAATGTTCCGCGGAGACGCAGGCAGCAGCTCTGTGAGTTCGAGGCCGCATATGAGCTACAGTAAGAAGGTTGGGCTTTATCCTACGAAATCTCTGGATGTCTTAAGCAGAGAATGGCAAAATCAGTTTATTACAAAAAGATCACTCTGGCCACACCGTGGAAACAAACCAATATAGAGGCAAGAGACTGCAGTCAAGGGAGTCGGGGGAGAAAAGGAAAACGGGGCCATGACACACTGAAGATGGAAAATAAGTGCAAATGCTTAGAGGGCGGGGGATGGAGAGTGTGGACAAGAGAGAATGCTGCTCTGCACAAGGCAGACGCTTTCTCTTCTCTTTTCCGTACAGACGTTTGATTCCATCCCTCCTGATGCTTGTGGAAACTATTCTAATGTGGAATCACGATTCAGCAAAGATCACTGGATTTCGTTCTACTGAAGTCTAATGTTCGTGTGCTGGCCTGTGTGTCAGGTGTATTTCAGGTCACAAAGGAAGGGTTCTGCACTCGCTGATGGGCAAGGTTCTCACCGCTTGGCCCATCTTGCCTTCTTTTTCCCTCGGCCCCACCCTTCTGGAAAGCACTGCACTTGCACAGCTGGAAAAGATGACTGTTGGGGCCAGGGTGCCACTACTGCCCAGAGGGCCAAGGAATCACTTTAAAAATAGAATATTGAACCGTTTAGCAGCCAAGTAAAAAGTCCAGATGCCATTAGGTGGGGGCCCCAGCTGACTGGAGGATAATAAGAGGGGTTTTGCTGCCCTTCGAGACACACACTTCCCTGGTTCCTCCTTAATCTCCGGCTCAAGTCACACTAATAAAGACACCGAGTTCATCGCTGCCTTCCGTACAGTAACTCTGGATACCACAAATACTCATCTCTACACGAGGGCATCATCGCAAATTGTACAGGCTCATCGAAGTGGATAAAACACAGCATCTCTCAGCCTCTGAAAAAAGCTCTTTCCATAAAAACAGTGATTGAGTTCATCCACGTCGCCTTCCTCCCCATACAGATCTACCTTTTTTTTTCCTGTAACATTTGTACCACATGGCGGCACCATGCCTGCTGAATGTCATTCATGCTTTTGGGGTTCCCTGCTGGTCTCACCACGCTCCTGGAGAGAGACCCAGAGCGGCTTAGGGCAAGGAAGGGAATTACTTGAGGATTTTCAATATGTGTGTTCAAATGTAAAACTTCCTGAGCTTGTCCCTGGAAAGAAACTGATGGGGAGTAATTGGCGACAGGGAAAGAGACGTACAGCGATCTCCATCTGGTGATCTGAGCAGACTGCAGCTTTATTCTGTTCAGATGCTGCTTTTCTTCATCCTTGTGCAGGATTTCGGCCGTCTCATGAGATTGCTCCTTGGCACCAAATGGTTCTTCCAAATCAATTTCATGTCTAATAACAAAAGTAGCCCAGGATTTCTAAATCGTTTACATATAAAAACCTTTTACGTATGTTCCTTAGTTCAGAGAGGTTTCCAAGGGGGGAAAAAGAAGTTTATAACACAATGTTATCCCCATACCTATTACAGTGAAATCCGACTGGCATGTGAACTTTTACGTACTGGAAAGAAAAGAAGCTAAACATACAGCTTATCTTGCCATTAGTTCTGCTTCTCTTCAAATGTATTTAGTAGATATTAAGGTGGGAACAAAATACACCAAAATTTAACTTCTCAGACTATTCTGTTCCCTGCACTGCCTTCCTAACACAAGTACTTCTTTTTCTATTTAAAAAAAAAAGGGGGGGGGGGACTAGCTGTGTGTCCAGAAAGAGAAATAAAGTTATCTGTTATCTTAACTACAACAGTGAATTTCAGGAATCAAAATGATTTTATTTTCCTACGTTGGGTTTTTTTTTTTTAACAAAAAAGACAGAATCATACTGATCCTTTTTGCAGACTAGTTTTCCTATTTTTAAGTAATTCATTTCTTAATTTACATACTATAAATTTTACTACGTGATGCACAGTTTTACGTTTTGACAAATGCATAGAGTCGTGTATTTGCCACAACCAGGACTCAGAACAGTTCCACTGCCCCCTAAAATCTTCCCAGGCTCTCCCTCTGTAACCATTCCATCCCTCACCTTTATCTCTACTCTCCTCTCTTCCATCCCTACTATTTTGCCTTTTCTAGAAGGTCGTATAAACGAAAATATACAATCCATGGCCTTTTGCGTCTGGCTTTTTCACTTGGCAAAATGCATTCGCGATTCATGCAAGTTGTTGCATGCATCAATAGCTCACCTTCTTGTCTGTGGAGTACACACCACAGGCTGTTTACCCATTCACACACTAAAGGATATTTGGGTTGATTTCAGTTGTTGGAGATAACATGTAAACATTCGCGTACAGATTTTTATACAAACCTAAGTTGTTTTTTTTCCCCCTTGGGTAAATACCTAGGAATGAGATAGCTAGATCATACACTGAGTTAAAACTTCTAAGAAAACTTCTAGTTTTCAATGGAGTTGCGTATTTCACATTCCCACCTAAAATGCATGAGAGTTCAAGTTGCTCCACATCCTCACCAGCACGTAGTACTATCATTTCTCTTAAGTGGTACCCTTTCTAGCAGATGTGAGAAGGTGTATCAGTGTGCTTTCAAACTGCATGTTCCCAACAATGACCCGTCAGTTCCACTCTCATTTACAGACGTCAAGCAGGAAAAAGGGAAAAACAGGCAAAAAGCACACGCTAGAGAGGTGGCCCCCTTGTTCAGTGCCATCCATGGGAGCCCCACCCAACAACGTCCGAGAGCATATATATCACTGGCCAGAGCGAGTCACAAGGCCTCTCCTAGAAGTAAGGAAGATTGGGTAATGTCGTCATGGTTTTTTTAATTGTTTTGTTTTTGTTTTGTTTTTCTCTGACTGTATCGCCATCTAGGTGAAATGAGAGATGTCTAAGTAAGGAGAGGAGACTGGACCTCGAGTCGGCAGCTCACAGACTCTCCTCGCACCGGTCTCCCTTCCCCTCTCTCATGCCTCCGTACAGTCTATTTTCCACCTGCAGCCAGTGAGATTCTCATTAAAATTCATCAGATCACGTTAGTCCTGTGCTCAAAATAGCTTGCCATTTCCCTCAGAGTGAAATCAAAAGTCCTTTGAATGGTGGATAATCTCTTTTCAGATCTGCAGCTGCCCCACCTCTCGGAACTCACCTCCCATGGACGTCGCCGGTGGTCACTGGGCTGCAGCCACACCACTCACTGTCCCTCCTCTTCTGCGAGCGACCCGGGCACGTGCTCACTGCTGGGCCTTTGTGCTGACTGCTCCTTCGGCGTGGATCGTTCTTCTTCCAAACAGCCTCACACAGCTCTCCTCTCAATTCCCGTAAGTTCACATACAAATGTTTCTGTATCACAGAGGACTTCCGTCTCGTACAGAATCGCCTTAGAGAAAATAAAACTACCACCACCCCCCTCCTTATTCTGTTTTATTGTTCTTAACACCTAACAACATCTGAAGTGGCATGCATTTTGTTTCCCTGTTCATAGTTTCTGTCCTCGCTGCTGATTATCTTTTTTGTCCAGCATGGGGCCTGGCACTCAACAGATAGTTGCCAGTGAAATGAATGGGGAGAGGACAGCGAATGAAAGCAGGTGAATAAAGGGCCTGCAGAGGACTTTCTGAGGGTTCTTTTGCCTCCACTTCCCAGCTAGGTGAGCCGGACCCCAAGAGAGCTTGGGGTTTTGCAAAAGGAGCGCTTGGCATCACGCCCTGGCGGCATGTTTGCTGAATTAGAGATCCTGAGGAGAGGAGTTCGATGAAGTTTCCTGATATCGCAGGGCATGGAAATAGAGGGTGAGACTGGAAGTTTGGACAAAAAGGGAGGCAGAAATCTTCCTGGCTGCCAAGTAGACACTGTGAAGACAGCCAGGCTAGCGCCATAGTGAAAGCGTCCCACCCAAGTGCCTTCCAGAGTGTATGAGTCTGGCAGGGCTGCCATAGCAAAGTACCGCAGATTGGGTGGCTTAAACAACAGAAATTTATTTTCTCACAATTCTGGAGGCTGAAAGTCTCAGACCAAGGTGTTGGCAGGGTTGGTTTCTTCAGAGGCCTGTCTCCTTGACTTGTGTAGATGGTCATACATGCTCTTCCCTCTGTGTGAGTCTGTGTCCTAATTTCCTCTTCTTATATAAAAAAAAAAAATACCAGTCATACTAGATTGGGGCCCATCCTTGTGACCTCATTTTAACTTCATTACTTCTTAAAGACCCCGTCTCCTAATACAGTCACTTTCTGAGGCACTGGGGGTTAGGACTTCAATGCATGAATTTTGGAAAGACACAAGTCGGCCCATTCCCAGCCCAGCACTAAGGACTCCCTGCAGAAAGAACCCGGGAGGAATGTCCTCCCAGGGCACAAGATCTGGGAGCATGCTGAGGCCTGTGAGAACGAACATCACCAAGGCCCAGGATGGTACGGGACAGAGGTCCCCGCAGGGAGGCCCTGAAGAACCCACAAGAAGAGCCTCATGAGAGAAGACTGTTCAGTGGGATAGCTGACATTCGACAGTCAAGAGAACTATATAACCAGAAGAGCTAAAGCAAGAGACCTTTATTCCCGTCTCCTCTCTTTCTCTCCTGCGGGGTCCAAAGACGACCCTGGCGGGCGAGGAAGGAGGTGGAGGGAAGAGAGCGAGACGACAAACCACTAGCTTCTTTCCCACTGTGAGATGCAGAGCTGTGGGTCACGCCCGATCTAGGGAAAGGAGGAAAGGTTGAATTGGATGAGAGATGAAAGTTAGATTTCTGAATCTGGCCTGCTGTGGGCCAGGGCTGCTGGGGAGCAAGCCAGTTCAGAGATGTGAAGACGATGGGGTTTCGCCAGCAGGAGACACGAGCCTGCTTTGGAACAGTATCAAAGCAGACTCTCTTGAAGAACCCATGGCTCTCTGGGAAGGGAAGCACTGCCTGCACCATCCAAACTGTCCTCGAAACCCAAGTCCGTTGCTCCGTGATTGGGAATGAGTCCTTCACGCCCCAGTCTTTTCACAGCGATTCTGCAGGAAAGTTAATTTCACAGTGGCCACTCACAGGCCTTTGCTCCCTGGTAGACGTGAGTCTAAGGCCTTCCCATTGTGTGATCCACTCTCTGATTTCCCCCAATCACTTCTCATGAACATACCAGGCCCCAAAGCATAAAGTCAGGCCCGATTCCAGCATCCAACGTCACAGAACCCAGAACCCCAGACAATTCTTCCTCCCGGTGGACCAGCACCCCAGGGCTGGGGTAGGTGGTCATTTCTAACTTCAAAGTACAAAATATCGTATGCAGCCTTTTCCCAGAACAATCAGGTTTACTTGTCCTGTAGGCACCCTACAAAAGGAGGTCAAGTTCAGCAATTCCAAGGTGATAACTCTGTCTCCACCCATATACAATACAAGGAAGGTCTCCGTATGAGTTTGCTAGGGCCGCTACAGCAAAGTACCACAGACTGGGTGGCTTAAACGACACACATTTACGGTCTTGCAGTTCTGGAGGGTAGGAGCTCTAAATCAAGATGTCAGCAAGGTTTGTTCCTTCTGCGAATTCTAAGGGAAAATCTGTCCTGTGAATCTCTTCTAGCTTCGGCTAGTTTGCTGGCAACCGTTGGCATTTTTTGGCTCGTAAAAGCATTACGCCAACCTCCGCCTTTATGTGACGTTCCCTATGTGTGTGTCTCTGTGTCCAAGTCTCCACGTTTTACGAGGACACCTGTCATGTTGGATTTAGGGCTTACCTTAATGAACCCATCTTAACTAACTACATCGCAATGACACTATTCCCAAATAAGGTCACATTCTGAGGTACAGAGGGTTAGAACTTCAACATAAGAACCGGGGGTGGGGGGAATTGAAGAGGGGGATACAGGTTATCCGATAACAATCTTTCACAAAGGGAAAAAAAACCCTTAATCTCTAGGAGGACCTCCCATTGGCAGGGTACCATCCGACTCCGATTATGACGGTACTAAAAATAAAAATGAAAGCCTGGCAAGAAATGTCACTCAGGTGAATAACCTACAACTTCAGCAAGTAAATAACTTGCTATAGAATAAGACCGACGTCAATACCAAAATGTTCTTTTTCATCCAGTCTAACAATAAAACTAAGTAATAAAATTGTTTTTTTTAAGTAAAAAAGCAATCATTTAATTTTTAAAAATCATCAGTGCCAATCTGCTAATCACATGTAAGTTCATTAACTGAGAAAAATGTGTACGGCCTAAAGTTGCATTCTTTGAATGGGATATGAAGGCTCATATTGAGATATGAAGCTTAATGTTTTATCTATTAATTTAGCTGCTGTTGACTCATCTGTACCCAAGAGTTTACACACTAGGATTAAATGTGAGTAGGGCTTTGCTTTGAAGTCAAAAGTATGTTGGGGGATTTTATTTGCTTTGTTTGGAAATATTTTTCTTGGACTGTCTTATTTGATTTTCTATTATCCAGGGAACTTAGAGAAGGCAGAAGTACATCAAAAGTTTCTTTAGTGTCCTCTCCATAGGGTGACAGTAGAACAGATTTAAAAGAATGGTCCTTGTGTGGATGTGATAATTTTATTCAATATCTCAGAGTCTTTTACAACAGGTGCTATTTCCCATTTTATAGTTTTAGAGATGACTGGAGGCTAGTCCAAGGACTGTGAGTAAATCTAGGGGGGAAAAATAAGTAAATAACGTATTACGGTTGAATTCCTAGCCTATAGGCTGCACTTCCTAGAAAAACAACCTCCCTTTATAACACAGAAATCACCAGCTGCAATTTGTCTGAGCATCTGTAGCTGAAATGAAATCTAGCCTGACCAAAAAAGGGATTATTTATTTCACAAACATGACTAAATTCTACTGTGTGTCTTAGACTATCCTATGTACAACGGATGGAGTGATGAGCAAAGTTTCCGTGAACTCACATTTCAGCGAGGGAAACAGACAATAAACAAGATAAATATATTAGCATACTGAGTTAAATAGTGTCCCCTAAAATTCATATCACCGGGGACCTGTGAATATGACCTTATTTTAAAATATAGTCTGTATAGACGTAATCAAGGTAAGATGAGATCATATGGATGAGGGTGGGCCCTAAGACCAATAGGACTGATGTTCTTCTAAGGAGAGGAAAATGTGGCCACAGAGAAACACAGGGAGAACACCACTGATGACATACGCAGAGACTGGAATAATGCAGCTACAAGCCAAGGAACACCAAGGATTGCCAGTAACCACCGGAAGTTAGGCGAGAGTCACGAACAGATTCTCTCTCAGAGCCTCCAGAGGGAACCGACACTGTCAGCACCTTGAGTTTGGACTTCTAGCCTCCAGAACTCTAGGAGAATAAATGTCTGTTGTTCGGAGATACTTGGTTTGTGGTTCTTTGTTACCACAGCCCAAGGAAACTAACATAATTGTCGAGTGAGGTTAAGAGCTAAAAAAAAAAAAAAAAAAATCAGAGAAGTGGGATAAGGAATCCCAGGGAGAGAGTGCAGTGTTACCTTAGCTAGGAAACCACGCGATGAGAAGGCAATATTGATTAAAGACTGAAGGAGGTGAGGAAGTGATACGTGATGATGCTACCCAGAGAAAGTGTTCCAGGCACAAGGAAAGCATGTGCAAAGGCCCTGGCAGCAGCCCTGCATGTTCAGAGAGCTGTAAGGAGGCCGGTGTGGCAGGAGTGGAATGAAAGGGGAACAGTAAGAGAAGGAAATGAGCTCAGAGAATAAAGTGAGAGGTGGTGGGCAGGCAGATCAGGGAAACCCATGGGCTGTCGTTAAGTCTCTGGCTCTTACTGTGAGTCTGACAGAACAGAGCTGTTGAGGACTTTGGAACAAGTGAGTGGAGCAGAGGAGTGGTAACAGCCGACCTGTATTTTCACAAGATCTTTACGTTATTTAGATTATTCGAAAAGAACAGGACAGAAGCAGATAGGCCAGTTAGAGAGCCACTGCATAATGACTTGGACCATGATGGTAGTAGTCGAGGTGATTACAGTCAGTCCGTTTCAGGATATATTTTGTAGATATGGCTGAGGAGACTTACTGTGGATCACATGTGGGACATGAGTATGACAGAAGAATCAGTGATGGCTCCAAGGTGCTTCGCCGGGCAAATCAGAAGAATGGACTTGCCATCTATTAAAAGGGGACGACACTGGGAAGATAAGCACGTTGGGGAATCAGTTTGGGACATGCTAACCTTGGGATGCCACTTGGATACCTGTGGGAACATTGACTAGGCAGTTGGGTATACAAGAGGGAACCAGAGAAAAGTCTGAGCAGGAGATACAAATTTACAGTTATCAAAACAGAATCACATGTCCCCATATTCATCACAACCTCTGAAATATGTTTTATTACACTAGTAACATTACACTAGAAGCAACAGACTAATAGGCAAGAAAAAGAAACAAACAAGGCATGTAGTTCTGAAAGGAAGAAATAAAACCGATTATTTGCAGATGGTATGATTGCGGATCCAGAAATCCCACAGAATCTATAGAAACAAATCCTATTAAAACTTACAAGTGAATTTGGTAAGGCTGGAGAACAACTGGGCAAAATGCAAACAGCAACTGTATTTCTACATACTAACAACAAATAATTGTCAAGTACAATCTTAAAACAATACCATTTACAATAACAACACAAAACACCGAATACCTAGGAATAATTCTAGCAAAGATGCACCAGATCTCTATACTAAAACCTACAAAAGTTCCTGAGAGAAATTCAAGACTTAAATAAACAAAGATATATTGTGTTTATAGACTGAAGAACTCAATACAGTTAAGATGTCAATTATTCCCAAACTGATCTCTTCAATACATCTCAAAATCCCAGCAGGCTCTTCTGAAGGAATTGACAAACTGATTCTAAAATGTATATAAAAATGCAAAAACTTTGAAGTAGTTTTCTTCTTTGGAAAAGGACAAAATTGAAGATGTGTACTGCCTGATTCTGAAACATATCATAAAGTAATATTAATCAAGATAGTGTGCTATCTTGCTACAAAAATAAACAAATAGATCAATGGAACAAATAGAGTTCCAGAAATAGAGCCACATTTAATATGGTCGGTTGGTTTTCCCAAAAAATGGCAAGGAAATTCAATGGGGGAAAGAAAATCTTTTGTACAAATGGTAGCAAAAAAAAAAAATTAGAATCCATATAAATAAACCTTAACTGCTACCTCATTCCATATGCAAAACTTAATTTGAAGTGGATCACAGACATAAATTTGAAAACTAGAGCAATAAGGCTCTAAGGTTAGTGAAGATTTCTTAGGCCCCGGAAGCCCTAATCATAGAAAAAAAAATTTATAAATTAGATACATCGAAATTAAAAACTTCTGCTCATTAAAAACTACCACTTATAAAACAGGCAAAACAGAGACTAGGGAAAAAATATTTGCTTAACAACCATCTGTTTTTAAAAATCTGCCATTCAGGATATATAAAAAACTCCTACAAGTTGACAGTTTACAAAAAAACCTGATAACCTGAATTTTTTAATGAAAAAAATATCAGAACAAACACTTCACTAAGAAAGATATACAAGTGACCAATAGGATATAAAAAAGAAGCTCATTATTATTCAAAGGGAAATTCAAAATAAAATCAAAATGAGATGTCATTTCATATTTATTAGAACAGTTAATATCAAAAACTGACAATACCAAATGCTGATGATAATGTGGAGCAACTGGAATTCTCATAGACCGCTGGTGAGGACGTAACATGATACACCACATTGGTGAACCATTTGGCAGTTTCTATAAACAAATATCTTCCCCATGGCCAGCAAATACATTCTACACATTTATCCAAAAGAACTGAAAACATATATCCACAAAAAGATACAAACAACAATGTTCATAGCAAACTTATTTATTACAGCAAAAATCTGGAAACAATCCAAAAGTCCATCAACAAGTTGCCTCATGTAAATTATAACTCAATTTCAAATTTTGAAAGTTTTCACAGCAAATTGTTTTAAAAGTTAGGTGCCTATGTTCTCTTCTGTGTAAAAGAAACACTGGGATAATGTTTCTGGGACCAAGATTTTTCTTTTTGTAGCATTGAATCTGCTTAGGCAGTTGGACACTTAGTGACAATTTCATAAGTCTATGCCATTTAACAGTAATTTTCCAAATGCTACAAAGGAACAGAAAACAAAATCTTACATGAGAGCTAAATAATTTTAAGGAAAATATAATAAATTGGCAGTTTTGACTGATTCTTTCCTGATCCCTAAGCCAGGGAGCCCCTTCACCTTCATTAGGGAATGCATGTGATGTTCAGCAGAGTTCGAGGGTCTCTAACAAATAGTAAATACTGCTCAATGTGTGGCTTTATACATTTTAAAAGACAATGTACCAAAATCACCTAATTAATAAGCTCCAATGCAAAATGTTTATTTTTTTCCTTTTTTATTTTGCTACATTTGTTGAGAGGTGGTTGTAGAGATGCATTACATTTAAATTTGGAGACATTTCCAACCAAGACTACAAGCTTTAGTTAGCTGATGTTAATCCACTCTTATTGACAATAATGAGCATATCAGCTCACTTATTTTTAAGGCCATACTCTGTTCCTAACAATAAACCATGCTGTCAACGTGAAAGAGATTACTTGAGGCATACGAGAGAGCACACATCCAATTAATTGAATAGCCTTGCCAGATTTTTTTAACTTATGCTAGTAAGAAAAGAGGAAATGACAAGCTCTTGTTTTGTAGCATTTAGGAATAAAGATCATTTATAAGAAGATAATTCTTACCCTCCCTAATCAAGTAGCATTATCATACTAGAACTTTTGAAAAAAGTGTTACAAACGACACTTGGAAAAAGTGTTAGAAATGTTGAAACATGTTCTAGAGAATATCCTTTTCTATTTCATTGAAGTTTGTCAAGAAATGAAAGCTAAATGCGCTATATTCTCTTTTTCTCTGAATCACCCTTGTCTATGAACTCGGGCAAAGAAGAGTATAGCTGTTGTCAATAATGGAAGAGTTATAGCAAAACCTGCCCATTTTCTCATGCGTAGCATCGTCTGTGTCACTGTTGTGCACCAATAGTTTTGCTTTCTTTCTTTTTTTTTTCCAGAAAAACTAGTCCAGAAAGATATATTAAGGATCCAGAGAAGATGCGAGATTTGAACTGAATTTTGAAGGATAAATAGTGTTTTCCCAAGCAGTCAAGGAGGATGCAGAGTCTTTAAGGGGCTCTTCAAAGTGGCCAGGTGGCTCAGTCGGTTCGAGTGTGGTGCTAACAAAAGACCTTTAAAACAAAACTTGTCCACAGTTTTGAAGGAATATAGAAAACAGTAGTAAGTCTGTAAATTGAGACAAACCAGAACATTCTTCTTCTGTAAAAAATGGGTATATGGCACTTCAAATCCACTCTGATATAGTTCTACATAAGAATTATTTAAGGTAAAGTTTCAGAGAAATAGTGATACTGCCTCCTCCTTTCTGTTCTGGCAGGAAGGGGAAAAAAAAAAAACATTTCTTTTGTTACTATTCCTAGTTTTAAATATTCACGAGTGCTTTTAAAATGGTGAAGGAAACTACTGATAAGGTTAATAATAAACATTTTAAATTCTGCATGGCAAATTTCACCATAAGCAAAATCTAAATACAAATGAGAAATCAAGGCAAAACATATTTGAAACTCATATCATAGGCAAAGGGATTATTTCCTTTACAACGACCTCGGGAAAAATCGATGACACCAAACCAATAGAACAGAAAAAAAGAACAGGAACATGTAAACTACAAAAACCATGCATAGCTCGTGAAAGATAGATATACAGACAGATGATGACAGAAATAAATCATCGCACGTGTGTGAGGGTTGGTATGTGGCCTACCCACTGCGAGAGACAACGGCACTGCAGCAACAGTGACACACCCGATATTTGTCATCTCAACACCCGGATATTTGTCGTCTAAACACCATTCTCCTTGGAGAAGTGGCTGGGACCAGGACTGGTGCAAAGAAAAGATAAGATAAGCCTAGAACATCCTGTGATGCTAGAAAATAAGGAAGTGCACAAAAAAGGATGAGGCATGTCAAAGGGACACAAAAGCCAACTGGAAGGACCTTTCGGTGGCCAAAGCTGGCACAATGTAAGGGGGGAAAAAATGACAGTATTTAATTATAAAGCCATAGGATAAAATAAATATCCATGCCTCTCTAAGGCTATAAATATCTGAATAAATAAAAAAATTGGGGCTATGGGATGTCTCTTCTTTACAGAGGAACTCCAACTAATAAATGTAAAATGAAAGACAAAACTAGAAAATCACCATTAGGTCAACACCACAGTAATAACTGTTACAGATAAAACCCACTGATGGATACTATTATTAGTGGACAAAAGTTTGGGGGAAAAAGAAAATATTATTATATTCTCAAAGTATCTCCCCCACTATATTTAACTTCAAATCCCAAAATAACTTTACGGTAGAAACCCAGCAGATACCACCTTAACCACGTGATCGAAATTAACATTACCAGTAATAAAACATATCTACTCCCTGATATGATGTACTGAGAAAAAAACACAATGTCACCCGTGCCATTTTTATGAAAAATGCATGACCTCAATATAATCATGATAGAATATCAGACAAACCCACATTGAGAAATTCTGCAAAATAACTGGCTGTTACTCATCAAAAGGTGAAGGTCATTAAAGATATAGTGTGAATATGCTACCTTATATGGTAAAAGGAACTTTACAGATGTGATTAACAATACAGACTCTGGGGGGGGGGTATTATCCTAAATTATTCTGGCAGCCCAACCTAATCACGTGAATCCTTAAAGATGGACAGGGAGGCAGAAGGATTTGTTGGGAAGATGAGAAGACAGAAAAAAAAAAAAAACAGAAGTGATTTGGAGCTTGAGAGGTATTTGATTTGCTGTCACTGGCTATAAAGAGAGAGGAAGAGGCCACTCACCAAAGAAAGTAAGTGGCCTCGGAAGCTGAGCCTTGAGCTGACAGACAGCTAGAAAAGGGGTCTCAATTTTACAGTTGTGAAGAACTGAATTCTGACCCCCTAAATGATGCTGGACGCAGAATCTCCCCTATATCTTCCAGAAAGGAATGTGGTCGTGCTGCCAACCAAAGGTCGGTCCAGTGATACCCACAGAACTTCTGATGCAGAGAGAACTGTGAAATAATCAATTTGTGCTGCTTTAAGCCACTAAATTTGTGGTAATCTGTTACACAAAAACAAGAAAAAAACACACGCGCATGGTTCCCTAGGGAATCTCAGCCAAAACATGAATTTCTTATGCCTTGTTCATAGGAGTTATCCAGGCAGCCCATTGAGAGCACGTGAAGCGTGGTTACAGGGACACAGCCCCTGCCGAGAACACTCAGAATGGCTGCCCTGCGGACCATAACCCACTTACGAAGGTTTCTTGATTTTAGCAATTAGAGATACCACGATCTAGTGTTTTCTGAGCACATACAGGTGTCTGTGCTCCGAACCACGTAGCCCTAACTAACACCTTGGACAGAATTAAATGAACTAAGGAAAGACATCTGACCTATGGCAAATGGAACAGTTCACCAGAATCGCATCGGGTGACCCAGCAGCATGCCGTACTCCATGACAAGGGGACAATGCGACCAAATCCTCTATTCAACCTTCAGAGGGTCACCAGATGAGGGTTGTTGGACAGAAGGAGACACAGAAAAAAAAAGTGGTAAAAAGAAGCTATTCAGAGGCTAACAGAAGACATGAGTCCAAGCCATAAGTTAGCAGAAACCCTGATATTAACAGAAAAAAGAGAGGGGAACGTAGGCGGTTATTTGGTTTGTCCACTCTTCACGAAAGAATCTTCTTCCAAATAGTTCATTTGCAAGAATAATAGGTCACCGCTCCTTCCGCCATCTGGGAGCCTGCGGAGGCCTGCTGGGAACAGGACTTCTAAGCTGACAAACGTGTCTGGAAGGCTAAGGTCCAAGGCCATTTTTGCTGCTATAAGCGAGGTCTCTGAAACCAGAGGGAACCCACGGCTCTTCTTAAAATCAAAGGTGTTTATGCTCTAGATGAAACCGAATTTTATCCAAGCAAGAAATAGGCTTATGAATACAAGGCAAAGAACATCCCAGTGACTCCTGGTCCAACCCGAACAAAATCAGGGCAATCTGGCAAAGGTGACACGTGCTCATGGAAACAGGTTCGTGTCGAATTCCAAAGCAATCTTCCTGCTGGACACAGAATCCGGTTAATGCGTACCCCTCACAGAGTTAAACTTATTGAAAGTAAATAAATAGAAGTAGATTTGTTGAAAAGAAAAAAATAGTAGACACCAGACTAAGTCCTTGGACACGACTTTCTGAAAACAAATGGGAGTGACATGAAGTTATATTCATGGTTTCCTTACCTCTCTTTTAGGTATGGATACATATAACTACTATTTGCTGAAGAGCTAGTCCGTGTCAGCCACTCTATATACATTATGACTAATCTTCACTAAAACCATTGTGAAAGGTAAGTGCTGGTTACTTCACTTGAGAGGTGAGGAGCTGGAGCTGAGAGGAATTCGGCTGCTTGTCCAAAGTACTCCACTCTCAGGGGCACGGTGGGCATTCTAGAGTCTGGATGCTCCCACGCCCTCATCCCTTCCATGTCCTCCTGCGGGCTTTACATCCCCTGCTTACTGATTTAAAATGTATAAATAAGCAGACCTTGACTATCTCAGGAGGCAGGGTTATGAGCCCTACTTTAATCTGCCTAATTTAACTGATAAAGCTTCAGGGAAGGTCAGTGGTCTATGCTAAGGCTTTAGGGAGTAAAGTTTGCACTGGAACCTGGTGCCACCTGTTGGTTAATCCATGAAACTGGTAATGCAGGTAGTTTCGCCCCCATATCCCCAATACCGAAAATCAATCAACCAAGAATTCTTTACAAAGGAGCCATGCAGATCTAAGCCTAGTATAGCAGAAAGACTCGGAGAAAATATATCAAAATAGTATTTGTTAGAGGTGGAAATATAAGGGAATAGTTTTCTTTACTCTTTTGTTGTTTCTAAGTTTTCTTTGATCAGTTTATCTTATTTCTAATAAAAAGTTAACTTTAAAATAATAATAAAATCATGATAATAATAATAAATTAATGCATTCTCCTATTACTAATTTTTTTTTTTAAGGAGCCATAGCAAGAGCTTGTCTCTCTCTCTTTCACACAGCTCCAGCCTCCAAAATCTGTGTCCAGCCAGTTGGTGCCGTGCAAAAATTACTGCCTGGAAACCAAGCCCACTTCTCCCAGCCACTCCTGTAAACTCTGGAGAGGTGAGTTAACTTCCCTGAGTTTGAATTTCTCACGCAGAAACTAAAATGAGACCTTCCTACATCCCAAGTTTTCTGAGGATCAAAGGAAACCATGAAAAGGAAAGTGAGGTATAGAATGACACTTAATAAGCCTTGTTCCTGCTACATTTTATTGGCACTGGGCATAATTTTCATCTAAAGTTTGACTAATATGAAAGTTAGTCATTAGTAAGTACATCAGTCTCTCTACCACTAGATCACAGGTCCCCTAACTTGATCCCTGTTGGCCTGTATCAGAGTTATTTCTGTATGTAAGTCTCTTCTTTTCTATGAGAAATTCCCAAGGAAATGGGCAGAATGTATTGATCAGTATGTACTCAGAGTACACAACTCAATATTGCACCTATACCAGAAGCTCAAGTATGTATTCAATTTTAAAATTTAATTTTTAAAAGTTATTCCTCAGTGAGCATGTGGTCTTGAGTAAGAATCAACTTTGAAATGCTTCAGTAAAAGTAAAGAGATGTCTTTTAATGACAGGTAGTCCTGGTAACAGAGAGAAGCATGGAAGAAAATGAATTTCTAATGGACATTAGTTATAAAATTTTGAGTGAGGGTAGAAATACTAATTGCTGGGAGAGAATAATCTCCTTATACTTGTCGAGCACTTTTTCTTTTTCAAAATACTTTCACAAAACAGTCTGCAAGATGTTAACTGACCTATGCAGAAGTAACAGTGTACAAATCAGGACAGGAGCATGTGTTGCTTGACTTTCGGCCCAGTGTTCCTTCCACGATATCAGATACCGCCACATGGCTAGAGCTCAGATTATCATGATGCGCATGGATTTACAAATTTTGTCTGTCAAACTCCTATTCGCACTTCAAAACCCAGCCCAAATGTCACTGCTTTGGAACGCCTTTCATGGTACCCTAGACAGAGATGATGGCATCATCTTCTGTAATGACAGGACACGCAGCACCCCATTTTTTATTTATAGGGTTTTCTTCTCCCCTCTCCCCTCACCAAATTGGTAGTACACTATCCACTATTTAGCACAACACTTGGCACATACTGGAATCAATAATCATGAATGAACACTCGCTCAGTGCTATTCTGGACAACAGTTGCCTTCTGGGAACTCATGATAGACATAAGGCAGGACGGCCTCTTTTACCTAGTTTTATCTAGGGAAGTATAAACAATATATGACATAGAGTAAATCTCACGGTTTAAAAAATTAACCAAGACTTTGAACAGCATTTAAAAACTGTGCATTTTTTAAATATTAAATATCAGTAAATAGTAAAGGACCCTAATAGGAGCGCTGGGGCATATAGTTTTATCCGATGAGCAAATATGTGAGTCAGGGGCTCAGGCCTTGGAGTCTTGAGTTCAAATCCAAGTTTAGGTTCTCTGAACTTCCACAAATAACTTCAATTCTCTAATCCAAAATCTACTGTCTTTGATCTCTCGTTCTCTCTTTTTATAACCTTATTTAAAACCTATATTCAGTGGTCTGCTTCTACTTTTGCATCTGTAAAGCATATCCTCAACACAATACCCAGTGACCTCTTTAAAAAGTAAGATCTGCTCAAAGCACCCAACCGCACTGTTAACAGGAACAGGGCAAGGGGAAGGGACTCTGTAGATGCAGCTCCAGGAGAAAGCAAAGCTTAATCGTTACTCTGAAATACCTGATCTGAGAAAGGTTGGATTCAAAACCTATCCATTTTCACATGAAATCTTACCTCTGACGATTTCAACATGATAAAAGGGATCCTAAGATTTATTCAATATAATTCAGCTATTGTAAACGGTTATGAAAATGCAATTGAATTTTTTTACCTGTTTGTAAAAAGTTTATGATAGCTATCAAGAATGTGAAGCAATGGTCATTCAAGAGTCTAGTCAGAAACTGGGTTTCATTGTTTTGACCTAAAACCTGATACCAAAAATTCATGGTCATGGAAGTGAGTTAATGTCTCTTATTTAAACTGTGATAAGATTTTTTAAAAAGTAAAAGTGTAATATTTTCCCTCATGCTTTTTTACTTTGCCTATAATAGTTAATATAACATAGGGAAAAGTGTAATAATTTGTTTTCCACCAATCCCAAATTCCCTTTAGTTTTCCTAGTCTGCATACAAATATCATGACTTTCTATGTAAAGTATTTGGTGCAGTGCCCAGCATGTAGTAATTGTTCAGCAAATAACAACTGTGTCATGATGGTAGTGGTGACAAAGATGTTGGTTGATGCTGATGAAAAGCCTCAAATTTTGAAACTGACTTTACATGGCAGTTCTTAAGACATCCTCAGATAATCAAAACCCTAACTCTTCCATATCTTACAGTAGCTTTGTGAAATATGAATAATATATAATTATATACACATTACAAGAACAAGAGTTGAAAACCTTATTTTCTACATACTATACTGATATTGGTTTGTTTGTTTGTTTGTTTTTTAGTTCATTAAATTGGGCTTGGTACTGATATAGTCTCAGCAATGCTACCCAAATTTCAAGGCAGTAAATAAGAATTTATTTAATTCAACCCTGAAACCATGAAACGTAACCTGAAGAAAATATTTCATTTTATTCTGTCATTTTGTTCACTTTTCTCACGGTTAGCTATACATAAGAAACAAAAATGGTGTCCTCATTCTAAGAAAAAAAATCTCATGCATTTTTCATATATGTGTGCCATTAATATACCTTGAGTATCCTGAGCCTGTCACTTTTTTTTTTTACTTATATTTATGACTTTCTACTATCTGCAAGTGAGATTCCAACTAGAAGGAAATATTTATATGCACCAGGGAGTCATACATAATTTAATGCTGGAGTGAGAAAGAAGAAAGTGTTCCAGCATGTAATACAACTTCCCTTACAAGGATATGTATCTGAGTAGGAGTCGAAGATCAAAGGATTTTCTTCTTAAGCAATACCAGGTATTGAGAATAAAAACAAATTAATTTGGTTTTTTTTTTTTGGTTTTTTTTTTTTTTTAGTATTGACTATGCCCTAGAAAACCAGGACTTGCTTTATGTATCTCTGAATTAAGGGATAAAATTGAAATTTTCCTTGGAATATTTACAGAGAGAATTTTTATTATATAGCACATATATTTTTCAGCTCTGAGGAAGCCTAGTAACAGAAAAGATGGATACATGTTATTGATATTATAATAAACTCAATCATATATTCTGGCAATAATCTCTGGCTTTCCAAGACTTAACATTAGGTACATTTATTACAACACTGTATAATGTGTTTATACACTTGGTACCTCATACTTACTGATTTATAGGAAATTGGTATTAACTGCGAATTTTAAAGCCTTTTTAAATTTTTGATTTTACAATTCCTGGTACTTGTGAACAGCATGAAAATTGAAAATTAAAGACTTCGTACTATATTATAAAGTATAATGCTTCGACTTAATAATGAAAACATGATGTCGTATAAAAACACAAAGATGTGTTCAGTAATGTTAAGTGAAGAAAATGGAGCGCAACTTTTTCTACAAAATTGGAGTAAAACTAGCAAAAATATTATGCACATTTTACATAAATAAAGACATTGTGATGGCCGTTAACACCGTTCACAAATATTCCAGCTTTCTCCTCCTTTTGGATACGTAATTGGTGTATTTGTGGGCTCCCATACTACAAATTGAATGGCTTAAAACAACAGAAATGTACTGTCCCACAGTTCCAGAAGCTAGAAGTCCAAAACCAGTGTGTCAGCCAGGTTGGTTCCTCCTGACGGCTGTGATGGAGAGTCTGTTCCAGGCCTCTCTCCAACTTCTGCTAACCTCAGACATACCTGGGCTTGTAGGTAATGTTCTCGTGTTTTCACATTGTCTTTCCTCTACGCTCGTTCATCTCTGTCCAAATTTACCTTTTAACGAGGACACTAGTCACACTGGATTAGGGCTCACTTTGATGACCTCATTTTAACTTGATTGTCTTTGCCAAGATCTTCTTATTTCCAAATAAGGTCACATTTACAGGTACTGGGGATTAGAACTTGAACGCCCTTCGGGAGGAGTTATAGTTCAACTCAGAGCAGTATGGTTGCACTCTGAAAGTCAGGCATGATCATGTGATTTATCATGACCAGTGAAACATGTGCAGAATGACAGTGTGTCATTTCATCACATGATCCTACACAACCCCTTTCTCCCACCTCAGCAGCCACTGAAGGATGTGATCGGGTGGCTTCGCCATTAGTCTGAGGCCTGAGTCACTATGATGAGCCTACCCTCTTCAGATATCATGAACAAAAAACAAACTTCCCCCATGTTAAGTCACTGAGATGTTAGAATTGTTTGTTACTGCAGCAGAACTGATCCTGTTCAAATAGATATAAAATTAGTACCTACTAGCGGAGTGCTACCATAATGAAAACCTAAACGATATGGTATTGGCTTAGTGGTCAATTGGTAGAATGCAAAATAACTGTTAATGGAGGTTGGAAAGGTGGTGATCGCTGTTATACAGTAGCAAAAACTTGTAAAAAGCTGTAACCTGTGGTACCTTGGGAAGCATATCACACACCTACTGAACCTGTAGCTCTAAGGGAAGCAGCAAGAACACAAAGTCTTACTACCGTGTACTCACGCTGTTGTTGCATTTGGTAAGGTTTACAAGAGGGAGATGAGCTCAGAAACTAATCGGCCCAGTTTGCAAGCAAGAAAGGTAAAAGAGTCCAGGAATTCAGAGAGTTGCAGAGAGTTGCTTCTAACAGTAAAATGTAAATTTTAGAAATGCTTTTGAGTCCCAAAGCTAATCGAAACCCAGCCTCGAAGCAAGGATCAAGTTGAAGGGGTCATACCCATTGCCAAAACCTCCAAATGGATCAGAGCAATGGTCAGCTACGGGTGTGGTGCCCAGGAGAGCCTTGCAATGGGACCAAAGGGCTCAAAGCGACAGACGGGGGAAGGATGGATACAGAAGTCTAGAAGTCTAGGAAGGAACTGTGCTATGGGTGTAGACACATGAAATGGATTGGACTCAAACAGCTGGGAAGCTTACTCAGTGCCTGAGAAAGCTGAGCTGCCCGAGAGCCCTAAGCATATCCTGACTGATTCAGAAATGAAGGGGAAAGAAGAGAGAATGAAAATGGCGGCTCTGGCAGGGAGTTAAAATTAGAGGTGAAATTGGAGTTTGATTTCCTTTCGCTATGTTTTATACTTGTTTTAATAACATCTTTGCAAAAACAAAGAAATAGTATATAAAAATTTAAACTCTAGTGCCTACTTTGTTCTTTCTTAAGTAAATAACATTCTCCCAAGCAGTATCAGACCAAGGTCAGGGGTGTGAGAAGCGACTTGGCATCATGAGAATCTCAACAGGCATCAAAAGAACTTGGCTCTGTTGCAAATTTCCACAGATCCCAGGCCAGGGAGTACAAATTATATTCGGGCAAAAAAACTCTTTTTGGTAAAATTTGGATAGGATGCAATTCATGTCTGAATGTTTTAATTATTTGTTATATTTGTTACTGAAGGAATGGCAGATTTATTGCATGCTCTTAAAATTCAGTCGATTGATTTTGTATTATCAAAGGTATATAAGGGCTTCTGTTTCTACCTTTAAACAAATCCATTAAATTCCTTACTGATTCAAATTTGCCATTATATGCTTATAAACCCAAGAGGATATAAAGTCTAATATGTTATTATCTATGATAAACAAGTTCATCTGATCTATTCAGGGAAGAAGATCAGATCCAAGAAATAAAAAGCAGGAAAAAACCGAGGTTATAGAGAGCAAAGGGGAATCTTTGATTGCACGGACTGTAAGATTCAAGGCAAGGTCTCAGCGGAATTCCTTGGGGCTTGATTTTGATTTAGAAAGTAAGAGAACAATTCCAACCCAGCCAAATCTCACTGCTTTGATGTGGGGAAATCTACCTTAGTCTGGAAAAGAGAAATTATGATCATTAATCCTTTGGAAAATTAGACTTCAACAGTTTGGCAACGTTTTCTGAATGGTCATTATTTTATGTCTTTACGGTTTACGTATCTCTCTGCAAATTCAAATTGGTTGGATATTCCTATGTGAAATAAAATTTTAAGATACCTTCCCTGCCTTAGAGAGTTACCTATAAAGATAAAGCTAATTCTCCTCACACTCCACTGCCAACACACACGTGGGTACAGACACACACGTGTGCACGTGCATGTGAGTGCACACACGTGAGCGCACACAGACACCTTATTGTCACCAATCCTATAACTACAGCCAGATCCAAACATGCCCCAAGGAGCTGATAAAATAAAAAATCAAACCGCAAAATAAAGACTCATACACCAAAAGCAACTCAGAACATTAGTGGCTTATGTTGGCCAAACTCTACGGAATATGTACAAGAATGTATTTTGAGGTATTAGGCCAAAGAAGAAAAGAACGTCGCTTTATACGGGGCTAAATTTAACAACACAAGCACACTTAGCAGAGGCTCTGGGTTTGACTTCCTTGCTCAATAGCCGGGAGTGGTTCTAACAATGTGCTCAGCTGGTTCACAGAAGTCTTGACTCAGTTCTGGACCACACTAAGCAAAGCTGAAATGCCAGGAATTCCTCGGTGTGACGTAGTGAAGACCCTGGAAGGCAGGACGGCTGAAATGCATTTATCATGTGACCCGAGCCCACTCACTCTCAGACTATGTGCCCCAAAGTGATCCAGGAGGCACTCCCTTCACTGAGTCATTTGAGGACAGTGCCAACATCTATGAAAAGCTCGTTAGTCACTGATCTGCATAAGTTAGGGAGTCCACTTGCAAGATGCGATACTGAAATGAGATTTCTGACTTCAGCTGGATTTGACGTATCCTGGAGCTGCAAAAGACTCAATGTCCAGCAGCACAGTAGGGCAGTTTTCCTGATGGGCATCATGGCAATCAAAACGCTCTGCTTCCTTGGCAGTGACCAGAGTGTCCTAAGGACAGGGTATATGGGCAGCTCACTGAGATGGCACTTGATTTTTTTATTAATGCAAAATGTTCTAAATCTAATAAATAGAAGTCTGATGCGACCATCAAACAACATGTGGAGTTCAGACCCAATAACTAGAGTCCAGACATGGTAACCTGAGTAGATCTTCCAACACATTTTGAGGTTTTTTCCCCCTGGTTTCTGAGCCAAGGGCTGAAACAGATATCCTCACAAACTGGAAATGCTCCCTAAGTGGCTCACTAGCCCACAGCAATAGGGATACAACGGAAGAAAAGAAGTAGGAATCTGTTTCTCCTCCTCCTCACCAAAACAGTAAATCCAAACTTAAAGAACCAAAAGCTCATTTCTATTGTAGTGATTAATGTCATCATCAAAGATTTGAAAGACACAGGAGTGGTAACCCAATACATCCTCGTTTAACTCTTTTGGTTTGGCCAGTGCAGAAGACACACAGGCCTTGTAAACAGAAGTGGATTCTGAGAAGCTGAATCACATGGCAAAAAAAAAGAGGACTTGCTTTGGAAGTTATCTCCTCGCAGGAGCAAAGCCATCCAGGCCTGGCACTTGGAATGCATCTCTTCATCTGGCAAGTGCTTCTACTATACCCCGATATAGAGATAATGCCAGAAGTCACTTTCTGCCACTTGGCAAGAGAGTAGTGCGCCTTAACTTCTTGCCCCAGGGTTAGATCAGTTCTCTGCCCTGTGCCATCACTGAGTCTACAGAACACTGCCACCTCACCATCAGGCTGGGTTACTATTTTGATGACATCGCCTCAGGCTGGCAGGACCTGGAGACCAGGAAATAGCAGGTACTCTCAATGCCTTACAAAGAGATACAGGTGCTAAGGAGCAGGGGACAGATCCTATGGGAGTAAGGAGGCCTGACAATGCAGGGTTCAGTGGCTTTAGGTATGTTAGACATCCCCGCTACAGGAAAAGACGGGCTTCTCACCCACCCACAAGAGGCACGGCATACTGTGTATTTCTTCAAATATGGAAGGCAGAATAAGTCACATATGGGGAGATGTTCTGATACATTTACCAAGTGACCTGACAGCCACTGGCCTCGAGTGAGGCCAACAGCAAGATGATGGTTTCTGGCTTGGTGGAGAGGAGAGCTAGGAGTTCTGTTATTAACCTTAGGACCCAAAGATGTCAGGGAACTCAACGGCTCTAATAGATCAGGATGTTGGGTGGAGACTGTAACAAACTCTTCGAGGAGAATCAGAGAGGAGGCCCCTTAGGTTCTAATGAGAGGCCTTCTTTAGATGCTCATGCTTTGTTTGCTATTAAGCCCAGGTTCAGAGTGACAACTTATGATAGGATACAGGTGACCATGGATCTGAGCTGTGTATATGACCTGGGTGGCATAAATTCTGGCATATCCATCTTCGAGTGCAAAAGATATACAGGGACCTGGGCCCCAAGAAGTCCGAAAGACACAAGGAAGTTGCTGGAACAGGTTGCTTATCCCTCCCAGCCTGCTCACCCCTGCTGCTCTGCCGGCTCTTTTCAACCTTCACGGTAAGAGTACACCAACCACATCCCTTCTGAGCAACAAACCCACTTTATAGTGAAAGGAGTAAGGTCATAGCTGGTGCCCGTGGGATTCACTGGCTTGATCATACTCCACATCTACATGAAGAAGACACTATAACAATGTCTATCAGAGACTTGGTTCCAGTGACCAAAAGGACTCAGCGTTTGCAAAGCCGGAATGCTGCAGTGCGAGATGCAGTAAACGCTCTGAAAGGAAGCAAATCTGCAGAACCTAACGAATGATTCCACCAAATTGAAAGCTGATGATTTCACCCATGTCCCGACAAAGGGTAAAGATGAGGGACATTAGGTTATGCTACTAATGGTTATTTTTGACCAGCAAAAGAATTCACAGGGAGCTACTTCCTGGGGGACAGGAAAAGAATATGGCTAGAAGCCAGAGCATCATCTGAGGAATCCTCCTTGCGAAGTCATGTCCCAGGAAAACAGTAATTCATGAACCTACTCTGTGCCAGGCACTGTGAATACAGAAGTTAATAAACAGACAACTTTAGGATCGTCCTGACCCCAAATACCTACAAGTCTACAGACAAGTCTACAGCCTCGCAGGCATTGCACAAACGTTTCCCTCTCTTTTCCTCTCCCTTTGTCCCATGATTGTATACAAGTTGTACTGGTGATGGTCAACTTACAAAGTTAGTTCAGTGATGACAGAATATCAGGATGGCATGAAAAGACACCTGGAAGGAAAAATGGGCATTACTCAGAGACACTGAAACATGCAAACTATGACAAGACTTTGGATTGCTTTCCACTACGGAGGGTGTGAGTGGCTTTTTGGTTGTGTGAGCAGTATCACTTATTTTTCTTTTTCAGTGTAAGTGGAGGGAAAGGATGTGTCTCTCAAGCAGCCAGAGAGGTAGGATCCAGTGAACACTGACTTTTTCTGGCCTCCCAGCAACTAAACTCCCTTCTTCAGTACATGTAGAATTGGGGAGGAGGAGGACCCCACCTCCCATTCTGGAAGCCAAAGTAGAGGCACCTCTCTCTTCTAGCCCCAGTACCCGGGGAAAAAACTCAGCCGGTCAGATTCTCCTACCTGGGCCTGTGAAACTGAAAGAAGCGATACACAGATGTAGAAACACATTAGAAAGTAAACACACAGCGAGATCAGTGACAGACCAATGGCGTGTCCACCACCAAGAGCCGGGAGCTGAACTCTAACCAGGCCGTGCATGCGGGCTCATCTGGGCAATGATTCCAGCTCCCTTCCATTCTCTGTTATCTATGCTTGTTTCTCTCTGGCCATTTTCCTCAATCCTTCTAGTACACTGCCTTTTAGCCTAGGTTAATGAGATGTTTCTATTGCTCACAATTAGGATCCTGAATGGATATACACTGCCACTCACCTTCTGGTGAGTCTACCAGATTAAGGTTTATAGCCTCCATTCTTGTCTCCCACCTTCGGCCTCTCTCTATTCTAAGCAATCCAAGACATTCAAAACAGAGTATTCTAAGTCTAGATTCTGATCATGACATTTCACTGTCAAAATCTCAATAACCGTCTCCCATCACTCCTCACCTCTACCACCTCCTCTACCATTCACCTACTAAATTAAGTGATATCCTCTCATCATGGATCAGTTTTCTGGCATTGTGCTCACTGCTTCTCTGTGTTTCTATAGAACTTTATGACTTCCTGTTTTCCAAACGCATGCCATGATCTCATGGTACTGAACTTCTGCTCATTCTGTTCCCTTCACTGACAACATTCCATCTTTACCTGTCAAAATTCTATCTGTCTGTTAAGGTACATCTCAAATGCCAGGTCCAACATGATGCCTTTCAAAGCTCTCCCACAAAATGTGTAATCTCTCCTTCTTTTGAATTTTTCAGAGTACAACCTGTTTCTTCCATTAGATCAGTCATAGATTTCTGCATTATAGTTATTTGTGCACTTTTCTCCTCATTTTATAATCAGAGTAGTTTAGATATTTTTCTGTGTAGATCTTGAAGCACCTGGTAGGGACCCTAAAAATATGATTGAATTAGATTGATGGATGGATTCAGCACATTATAAATACATCAACCTCCAACCCATGAAATGATACATGTTCTGTGAAAATAAGTTAAGTACCTGCGCCTGATTGGCTAACATATTAACTGGAAACCAACTCATGCTGCCTTCCAGTATGGCTTCTTCTTCTAGAGAGGCTGAAAAAGAAGCCCTCGTGGACAAAAACTCAGCCAGTTTTTGTACTTCCAACAATCTTACAGCTAGGCCTCTTCATGTGACTTGGGTGCCAAGAAAGCAAACACAAGCACATTGCAGTTGGAAGTGGACATGTGCGCCTTGTCCAGGGAGTTGGCCAGAGACATGTCTGTCTGTTTATAACTACGTCCTTTGTATGCCCAAGTCTGGAAGGCCCCAAACATAGCCAGTGCCATGTGTCATTTCAATGTTCCTTTTCTTTTTTCCAGGTCGGTGTTGCAGTATCTACCCTAAGCTGGTACCTTATGTTTGTAGTTTTTCATTTTGCATTTTCTAAAAAAGACAATAGAAGCCAGTTATCAAAAGAAGGCATCTCTTGTTTTCATGGAATGTGAAATGGATTTTTTGATTAAATTTCTTGGACTTATGCATAACACATCACGCTAAAGTATCTTCCCTAGACACTAAGACTTGAATGTGTTTTAAATTGTGGGCTCGATATGAGATTTTAAATAACCACAATCATTACATTTTGTATAAATTAAATCTTTTCTACGCATCACACAGAAATTCTAATCATTATTAAAGACTAACTGGTTTAATTTCTTAGCAATAGGTAACAGCTCTTTTGTTCTTCACTTTTCATAATCTTTATTTTTCCTCATCTTTATCTTTCACTAATAGTATTCTATAGTGTTCACTACGCTATATGTCCTTGCTTCTTTATATTTGATAGTAAATACAATAGGGTAGAAAATAATCATACCATCATATTCACTGGCATAAAACCACAGTGATGCAGTCCTACCAAACTAGAAAATACTAGCTCTTACCATTTTCAAAACCAAAGGACATCAACACTGATTGCACACACTGAATACGATGGGGGCCTGAACTCGTATTGCGCCAACTTCTCTCAGCTTCCCAAAAGACACCCAAACCTTCAAGACTCAGTCTTAAATTTCTTTCTCTATCAGATCATACATCACACATACTGCCTAAACAGCAAAATTTAATGACAGCTCACAGGCTTTTGATGTCAGTGAAAAGCTTTTGGAGAGTTGTTCACGCGGTCTGCTGCCACGTGGCCTTATTCTGACAAATGTGTCAGGCAGGCATGCCTCTGTATATCTCTCTCAAAACAGTCTGTAGTTCTTTCATGGCTCTCTCTGGGGTGCTAATAGTCTTAATTTATCGTGCTTCTCACTCAAGAAATCCAAAGTCCTTTCCTCTCATAAACCATCATCTCCTTTCATAAACTAACATGTGACAATATTTCTATAGAATAGCTGGACAATGTGTCAAGCCTTAAACTATATATGTATACCCTTTGACCCAAAATCATCACTTCTAAAAATTTATCCCAAGGAAAAATTACTCTGAAAGATGCATCAGACATGTACATAATAATTTTGATGCAACATTGTTTACAATTTTAAAAAATTAGGATGAACCTAAATGTCTAGCAATAAAAGATTGCTAAGAAAACGATGGTGGAAACTATTTATTAGCATGGAAAAAAGTCACAATATATTTGCTAGGTGAAAAGGAAATCAGATCCCTCAAGTACTATTTTATTTTAATATGTATCACGAAGAGGGGTGGGTGGGCTACAAAGCTACCGCACTCCACCAGCCATTCTGAGGTCAGGCATGTCCTCTTTCAAGAAGAAAGGAGATGCTTCAGCCACTGCCCCAGACTGGAAGGTCACCTTCTCCACCCTAGTGGCCATCTGGGGGTTCAAGAACATGCAGACTACCAGACCTACCTCCACATCTACTAAGCCTAGCAAGAACACATCTTGGAGAACCTCCTACAATATTCAGATCCTATCTTTGTCCCAAGGAGAAAGATCTGAATGGGTCACTGCCTAGTTTCCAGCTCAGAAGACCACTTTTGACCCCAATCACATGGATACCTCCATATCCTCCAAACTAGACCGCCTTTGTGAGAGCCGGGCTTGCCTCCTGGCCAGAAACACCCAACCACCCTCCAGTGTGCAACAGAGGAGGTTATAGATGAGGCAATATCGATAAAGAGTGTGAAGCTGGAAAAAAAAAAAAAAGACTTCTAAATTATCAAAACTAACAAATGAATTTTGATCAGCTATTGTAAGAGAGACTAAATTATCTTTCTAGCTTCTCTATAGAAATGGTATTACAAAGCATTGTCTTGCAAAGAAGCAACCAGTGAGTGAGTACTCAACCTGAAATGCAGAAGAGAGGAGTGACAAGCATTAAATACTAAAAACAGTAACTTTTTATTTTTCTGGATTGTGTGACGTTTACGGTAGTTTTTGACTTTTTAAAATTTGCAATTTTCATGATTTCCTTTACCATTCTATATATAAATATCCTTTTGAACTAAATTTTATATTTGTAATTTTGTATTTTTTCTTCTTAAAGAAGGTCCCCCAAAATGTAAAAATTTGGGCCTCACGAAAGTTCTAGATTCATTTCTGATGCATAAAAAGTCCTGTAAGGACCAAAATACACCATGATATTGGTGATGAGAAAACCAGTGAGATTATGGGGGATTCTTGTTTTGTCTTATTTTGTTTTGTTCTGATTTTCCATGTTTTCTAAGTTTTCTACATTAAGCATGTATTACTTTGTAATTTTTAAAAACATAATGAAAAATGTTTAGAAAATTTCAACATTTATGTACTAATGGCTATATATGTTATAGCTTAACCAACCCCCTAGGCTAAATTTAGAACATAATTTAAAAATTTACAGTCTCTCAGTCTGGACACATAAGGATAATGTTTTACACACAGGAAGCACTCAGTGAGTAACTGAATAAACAATATTTGAAATAAAACTCTTTTAAAATGTGGTCTTTAATATTTAACTGAGAGAAATGTCTTGCTAATGACATTTTTAACTTCCTAAGCTTAATAAATTACCTAAAATTAGTCTATGAATTAACCTGCCCACAGATTAATTAAAAGCTATTCTTGGAAAATATGAAATGGCAACCAAACCAATGGCTAAGAAATGATTAACCACCTCTCACAGATGCCAGCCCTCCTCCAGGTGTGAAAGCATACAAAATAATTAACTGAGTTATGGAGCTTGCTCTCTAGAGCTTATAATATAATCAAAGAAAAAAGATAATGTACAATGAAATAAGTCGTGGACAAAACTAATATCCATTATTACTTGTGTAAAAGTTCATGGTACAGACACTTAGAGAATAAGACAGAACATAGTAAGATTTTGATTGGGTAAGGAGGACAAACTTGGAAGGATTCAAAGAAGGAAGTTATCAAAGTATGTAGATGTCTTGAACAAGGCCTCACGGGATGTGGGCAAAATAGGACTGGAGAAAACCCTTCCAGATTATGTAAATGTATTTTTAAGCCTCGGGTAGGCTGCACACAACAGGGTTATGAAGCAGGCAGGATACCAACCTGATGGAAAAAATCAGTATTTGTTGAGGAGGATTCGTATTGACCTTTTTATAATGACTACAATAGTGATGTTTGAAAAAACTCATCTCTGCCATGGAATTTAAAACTGAGAGTCAGTGACATAAGCATATTTTAATTGGGGAGATGTACTCAATTAGAAAAATGAAAAAATACAAATTATTCATGACTATTCACCCAGGTGCAGTTCAGGAAACCAAGATTTATTTGCATAACTAACTCTCCTTCTCTCCTATTCAACCCTGAAAACATGAACATATGTTTAAAATATATATATTTCCTTTATTTACTAGCAAATGTGAACAACAATCAGAATAATTTATGTCCTTGTGTAGATATGGACAGATCAAGGAATAAAGTTTATAATAATCCATGTAATAGTCACCTGATGTCCTGTAGCCAGGTTAAGTTTTGCTCCAGAGTGAAAGGAAATTATTTTTTCACATGCCCATCAGGGACTCTATCAAATGTGTTTCCAAAAATTATAGCAGTTAATTTCCTAGTAGAAAGAGAATATTCACTCTCCTGGTCAAGAGTTTCAGTACTAGCGAATTTTAGCTAAGAAGAAATTCGTTGTTCAGAAACCAGAACTTTTTATATATTTTGAGTCCTCATTCTGGTTTATATGTATAGATGCAGACTCTGACCCACTTCATATCAAATATTGTGACTCTTTCATAGGATTTTTAAAGATCACCAGAATGGAGTATAAGACATGAGAAAAGGAAAATATGATATATATTGAAAACAGAAAGAAGAGTATGAACATGAACAGAAGCATGTTAGATTCTCTTATTCTAAGTAAAGGAAAATTACTTGTTAGAGCAAAGGGCTCGGTAAACAGCACTGGCGTATTGAGAGTCTAGAACCTCTTATCTTAAATTTCTCATGAACAGATTTATAAACATCAGGCTGTGTGACCCAAATCTCCCCAAAACTATCAGCCTACAGGGTACAAAAAGGTCACAATTACGATAACAGAGCTACCTCCTGGTTCACTGTCTTCCTAGCACCAGATCCACCCTCTAGGTCAACGGGCTTTGGGGGCCTCTTCTCACAGGAAAGTAAATGGCCATGACTGACACCCCACTTCCCCCGCAATTCTCATTCTCAAGAGGCTCGGGATCCAAGCTAATGGCCCCAGCCACAGCCCTCTTCCATTCCCATCATTACTGGCCAAAACTGGAGGAAATACCCTCATGTTACATCCTATTACCAACCCTGTGTATTCACTCCGTTTCTTAAAGAAATACTTAATGGTGCATATTTTACTTTATTTCATTTCATTATATTTCTTTGATATTGGCAAAGTTCCCTTGGGAGTCAGGGTCGAATGCTCATTTGTGTTACACCACTAACCAGGCGTTCATGTGTGGCTGAGCTGGGCTCCAAACGTGATGAATACAGGCAGGCATCACTTCTCTGCCCATCAATGCTGCATCTTACCCTCAACTCAGGTATTTATTTGCAAGAGTAATAATGGGACTTTACAGGCAGAGGTTGAAGGTTAAGGAAAGGGTTGAAGAGAAAGTGAGAGTAAGGACTGGAAGGGATAGCTCATGCTCCCCTATAGTTCCCTTAAACTTTGGAGGAGCACCTGGCACAGGCATTAGAAGGAGACAAACAGGACCCAGGCTCTGAGAGCTGTTGCCGGGGTGACATCCTGGCTCTTCTGTTTTTTTCATCTGTAAAAAGGAATTGTTGTGATGATTAGGTTATTATTTTAAAGTCTGACATATAATAAGCCCTCAATAAATATTTTTGCAATAGAAAAATTAGGTCTTGAGAAATATTTTTTCTTTGTTTTGCCTACTTTATAAGAAAATGTGGAAATTGAAAAAAAACATCTATAGACCTTCTTATGAGATAAAATATTGCCTTTCTAAGGTACAAATATAATTGAAAAATGTGTGTGGACAATGTCAGAAGAGATTCTCAGCTCTTGCTTTCAAAGCCTGTTTCATAAAAGAGAAAATTTAATGGTTTCTGCCTTAGGAGAGGAAAGTTCATTGCAAAGTCAAGAATTTTGTTGCTTAAGAAAATAAAAGAAAAATACAAAAAAGGGGGGGGGGAGTAATATTATTAGGATTACTGTTCCCAATAGCTCAGATTATCACATGGAGAATCCAAGTAAAACATTTTGAGAATAGCTCAACTTTTCAGTATCAGCTCTTGGAAATCATTAAAAAGTAAACTGCAGTAATAAAAGACATTACTTTAAAATAGTATCTACAAAGTGTTATTTAATGCTTCCAACGTATATTCACAGCCATGACACAATGTGAAAATAGAAGCAATTTCTCAATTCATAAAAGAATCTCAAAACTTTGAAACCAGCCTTCAACTAAACATATAATTTCTAGTAAACAGGAGTTTTGTTTTTTTCCAACCCCTATAAAGAGTCAAAAATAAAATCTCTTGGCTATGCAGTGAAGGATGTTATAATCTGATTTATTTATATCTGGTTCCACCTGAAGGGTTCTTCTCCTATTATGCTTAAATTTCTAAGAGTCATGCATTCAGAATGAAAACAAGCTTTCAGTTTCTCTCCAGCATACCAATTAAAACTTCCACACTTAGTGGGAGGTGCCGGTTTGAGCCTTGAGGGTTGTGGGAAGATTAAGGCAAATATTTAAAATTTGGCATTTATTTGCCTTATTATCTAAGCATCATGTTGGTTAGTTGCTTATTATTTTAGTAACTATTGTTCTCACAAAGCACAAATTTTAGGAACATCTGTCACACTTATCTATAAATTTATTCTAACCCCTTCTTCTATATTCTAAAGATAAGCATTTTGTCCACTGAAAGAGGTTACCATTATAGCATTTTGGCACATGACTAAAAACTAACCATTCTAGATTTTTTTCAAGCATAGCCTGAAAAGCACTTACTGATCAATCCTACAGAATACAAGCAAAGACAAAAGGATTTAGTGGTCAAATAAGAGTGGAAAATGCTACGAGTTATACCACACTTGTGGCACATTAAAAGGTATGAGAAGTACCACTTAAAGAAAACTTAACTGTTTTTAATTTGGCTCTCACAAATTTTTTCTTTACTACAAAACCCCTTTCACACAGAACATCTATAAAAATCCTAACCATCGATTTTTTTGGTCTACCCACTGGTCAATGCTGGGGTACAGAACAGCAAGGCAGAAGGTTGTATGCATGGAACTTCAGAGTCCTCCTAGGATGTGACCTAGGACCCTTTCATTTATATAGTGAACTTATATAGATCATAAAATAATTCTCAGTAACAGCTAATTTGTATGCCGTATCCATTTCAAGCAAACCATGCAGTAAGTTCATCCTAAATAGCTAAATTATTACAACCGCCATGTGTGGGTAGCACTATTATTATTTCATCTACGAATGAGCAAACTGGGTTCAGAAAGGTTAAGTAACTTGTATAAGGTCCTGTCACTATTAAGGGTCAAAATCAAAGTCTGTCCGCTTCAAAAAAAAATCAGTGCATTTTCTAATACCTTAGTATGCAGAATGAATATTATATTAATAATTTGAGAACTGGTTATGGAGATTATCTCTTGTGTTCAGCCCTAGGGATTCAATATTCAGCAAAAAATGGACAAGACTCTTGCCATCACAGAGTGCAGAGGCCAAAGGGTAAGACCAACATTAGTCAAATAATCATGAATATGAACAGGGCACACTGTCTATGTGAGTCAAGGTATTATAGAGACTGTGCATTCCCTCAAAGATTGTACCATTTAGTTGAGTGATTTTTTTAATGAGAAATTAAATAATAGCACATGGTAGTGAATAATAATATAAATTAAAAATGCTGTAGTATCAAGAGGAGGCCTATCAATATTGACGGTATGGATAAGAGCCCGCAGGTATTTATAAAGACTGTTGGAGAACACTGGACTCCCCAAAGAAGGCGAGATGGGGGCTCAGGCATGTTAAGCTAAACGTCAAAGACAGGCTTCCTCAGCTGAGAGGACGCCCTTCCCATTGGAAGAACAATAAACTCATCAATGTTCCTGGAGTAGAGGGATAAGAGTAGAAAGACATGTACCTATTCATCAACAAATACTTACTGAGCAACAGCTACATGTCAGGCACTATGTTGCATTTGGAACAGACTGTAGAGGACTTTCTTAAACCAAGCCAAAATGTGTGACCAGCGAGCAAGTTCTTATTCCCGGTTCCACTACATCCAGTGGTCTAGATGTGGTACACAGGCACTGGTAGTGACTGAATGTCAAGTTGTTAAAATATTTTGAACATCGCTTCTACGAGCAGCAAACGGGCAATTGTTAAGCTCCCTAAATCCCTTTTTTTAATCTATAACAGTGGGGGGTGAATAATTTTTCTTACTCTAAAAACAATTATGGCTCAGAACTAATGCATTATAAAATGCCCTGCACATAGTAGACACACAATAAATGACTATTAGTAAATGAAAAACACATATTCTTTAAGAATTTTGGCTATAAAGCATCACAGTGCCTTTTTAGCATGTTATGCTAAGCAACACGCCCTGGATAGTTTGCAATGAAGGTTCGTAGCCTCTTCTCTCTTCCATTCCATTTACATGGGATACCAACTCTCATCAATCACGCTACATCAGTGATTTCTCAGCATATCCCACCCCACTCACAACACTGCCCCAACCCACCACTGACTCAAGATTCAACTGTGCCCTAGGAAGAAATGGAAAGCATCACCGTTGAAATCATACACGCACTACCGTGCACCAGATTTTTGTGTGCACTTTTCTATTTAATAGATAAGACGGCAGAAGAAATAAAAACTGATCTCAGCATTTAAACGCCTGCAAAAGAAATGCTTTAGCTTTACTCCGCATCCTCACTTATCTTCAGAAATATTTCCCAGGAGCGCCTCCAAAACGAGCAACAGAGTGTGCAGGCCGGTTTTACGAAAAATGAGTCCCGATAATATTCGGACCTAAATGCCTTGCTGAGCTGGAAAGGATAGACTCGGTAAATTAGAGCTGTTTATGACAATGCCACCAATGACAATTCAGGGTGGGACTAGCGTTTTTGTAGCTCTTGCCTGTGTCCCAACAACGTAGGAGGGATGAGAGAGGTCACCCAGCCAAAGCTCCTGTGTCCTCTACAACACTGCATCCATGATGGAAGGATGCGCTCTCACTGAAAATCGCTGGTGGGGGAGACCATGGATTTTTCAGAGTTTGTGAAAGTTCTGATTGTTAGAGGTTCACTCCAAGCAGCTGAGATTCTGCATCCACATTCATCGGACGCTGGCATCTTAGAACCGGGTGTTGTCACTGGACAATTTCTTCTGAATTCTTTCAAACTACAATTTCGGTTCATTCACAACACGCAACCAATGAAGCATTGTGCTTTCTGTGCTTCTCTAATTATGTTTCAAATCCAATAAATTCAGCAAGCAAATTGTATTTACAAAAAAAAAAAAAAACATTTACAAGATGAAAATAATAAAGAGGAAGAAAGATGGAAGAGAGAAATAGAGTAAGAAAGGGCTGAGCGTAGCTAAAGAAAAGCACTTCCTAAAAATGCTAATATTGGTAACCTTTAAAAGATGCATAGAATTTCCGTTAACAGCAGATAAAAGACTGAAAGCCACTGGGCATAAATCACCTGGAAATGCTAGATAAAATGGTTTAAACACTTTTAAATGTGTTGCTGAGGTTGTAAGAGAGTAAGACAAATCTCCGAATGCCAAAAATAAAATCATGACTATGAAAGCCAAACCCAGCAGCTGCCTATCTCCAGTAAACTTGAACTTTCAGTTTTAGTAGGTGGTTCTCTGCATATAAATAGTAAATTAATAAAGATAAGAGAAAGTAATCAAAATGCAGAATAAAACCACAAATCAAAACAGATTTCTCTATTATGTGCAAATAAATATGAAAACACAGATGAAACTAATTGCTTTCTAGAAGAGTCAAAAAGCAATAATTTCCATTAAATCAAGGACAAGACTTGGCTGTTAACAATCAGTGTAACTATTCAGCATTGCTCTCAACCTACCAACCAATGCAATTAAACAAGAGAAAGAAATAGGGGTGTGAATGTTAAAAAAGGAGGAGGTAATATTGCTTTTGTTTTATTTTTTGTTTCTGAAAATTAGACGCTTCTAAACCTGGAAAATCCAGGAGGATCCTCTAGAAAACTACTACATTGCAAAAAATGTGAGAATTCATAAAGATGACTGTGTTCAAAATTAATTCAAAAAATAGTCAAAACCAATTAGAAGACATATTAGAAGGAAGACAGACTCAAAATAGTATTAAAAAGATAAACTAGAAATAAACTTACTCCAAATATAAAAACTCTATATGAAGACATATTTTAAACATGACTGAGAGATACAACTTTAGTCCTTAATAAATGAGAAAACATATACTATTATTGAAAAGGAAAATTCAATGTTGCAAAGATGCCCATTTTCTCTAAGTAAATATATTTACTTGTCATTGCAATTAAAATAAAAAAAAGAGTTTCTTTTGAAAAATTGCATAGGAAAATACTGAAAAAATCAAGAGAAATGATGACTAAACCAATCAGATATTGAAATCCATTTTAAAGTTATGTTAATTAAAACAGTGTGATGATACTAAATAGATAAGACATGCTAATTAATGGGTCAGGAGAAAGAACCCAGAAATAGGGGCAAATACACTGAGGTTTTTAGAATATGATGAAAATGTCATTCCATTCCATAAGATAAAGATGGATTGCTGGATAAATTTATTAGTCAATAAGGAATACTGTATCAACAGGAAAATTTACTTCATTCCTATTTTATTCTTTATATCCAAGTAAATATCAGATAGAACAAAATTTTAAAACACTGTTAAAAAGACGGAGAAAAGAAAAAGAAACAATAAACCATTAGCAAACACAAAGAGAAAATTTTTTTTCTTTAATTTTTATGGTACAATGGGCTTTTATAAGTATGACACAAAATCCAGGGACAAAATAGAAAAATATTAACATATTCAAACAGTGGAAATAATTTCTTTATGGCAAAAAAACAAACAGGAAAACATATTGTGGCATTATGTCATTAGCTATTAATATATAATGTAATTTCTACTAAAGCCAACAGATCAGTAGAAAAGAGAAATGGAACCAGGGGTGGGGGAGGTAGATAGGGCAAGTGGGGTCAAATATGTGGCGACAGAAAGAAATCTAACTATAGGAGGTGAACACAGTGTAAATAAATAATAAATGTGTGTGTGTGTGTGTGTGTGTGTGTGTGTATGCGCCAGCTGAAACTTATTAGATTTCATTAACTAATGTCACCATTATTTAAAAAATTATTTATTTATTTAAAAATAAAATAAAAATTTTTTAAAGATGGACAGAGAATACACACTGAGGGAAAGTCAGAAATGGCTCAAACCTTTAAAAGATATTGAACTCTACTCATAAGAAAAGAAATTCCAAGTCAAACTATATCATCTATTATCTTATTACCTTACTAAATCAGAAGTCCAAAAATCAAAATGTCTGCTACTTTTTGGGTGAGGGTAGAAATGAACAGGTCCTTATTCTCTTCGCTGGTGCCAGACTAGTGTGACTTTTATGCTGGCAGTATGCCAATGTCTACCAAATTTTAAAAGGCTCTAACAACTCTGTCTACAAACTTACCTTTAGAAATGTTCCAGAATGAACTGACATTGTAGATACAAAGCTATTTGTTGAGTATGAGCAAAAGATTGTTTAAGAAAGAGACTAAAGACAATCTATCAGTAAGGGATTGGTTAAAAACAGCTTGGTACATAATATATAGATTATTAAACAGCCCCTAGAAAGTACAAATCTATAGGTTCTGAATCTAAACAATCCCCCATATACATTGTTTAATATAAAAAAGATGAAAACTGTACTGTACATGATTTGAGTGAAAAATAAAATATGTACATATTTAAATATCTTTAAGCATAGATTCTCTTTGAAGGACAAATCTTAAACCAATTGCAGTTTACTCAGAAATAAAATTGGGTTGCTGATAGTCAAAAGTAAGTAGAAAATTTGCTTTACCTTCCATCTCTTTTGAATCACTTGAATTATGTGTCACATATATGCATTAATTATTCAAAACTTAATTTTTAAAGTAAAGTAATTTACTGTGCCATGTAAGCCTGACAACATACAGTGTAAAGAACCATGTGAAAGGGTTGGGTTTTTTCCCCCTAAAACTCAAGTATCACAACAAAAGAAGAGGTATATCTTTGCCAGCTGCAGTTTGTTAGCAATTATATACCAATATAAGCAGAATTTGAAGAGTAAAACGTTATATAAATATGAAGGAAAATAAATTCATTTGATCTGTCATTAAAGCCACAGTTGTTCCGGTAAGCTTCTTAAGAAGAATTCAGTAAACCATGTGAAAAAGCAAAATTATTTTAATTTAGCTGCTTTTTAAAAAAATCTTATACATATTGAAAGAAAAATATGTATCGAAAGAAAATACATATTGAAAAAAATACATATTGAAAGAAAAATATGTATTATCCTACCAAAATTCCAAATGAGATGTTCCATATTTACTGGGGTGTTATATGTCTATATTCATTAATAAAAATTCACGTAAATCTATTTTAGCAACTCAGATGTGAACAATTTTCTGAATTGATCATGATCATCTACAGAATGATGAAAATTTTAGTTGCAAAAATTTGTTTTTTTAATATAAATGACTAAGCATAGGTATTTATAGGAATAATATAATTTTAGGAAATGTGATAGCAATTACTTTTAACATGTGATAACCCTCAAAGCTCACTATATAAAGAATAAACATTAAAATATAATAACCTCTGTTAAGATAATTTTCAGGGGATCTAGTAATAAAAATATAAAATTTCTCAGGGAGAAAAACATAGCTGAGTGTCTATTCACCTAAAATTATGAAACTATCATATGGGAAAACTTTATAAGAAACACACTATGAATAGATTTTATTTTATGTTTCACTAGGCTTATTTCCAGTATTTTAGTTTTTGCTATGAAAGATCTCAATAAATAAATACATACATACATACATACATACATACATACATACATACTCTGGTGGATATGGCAACTTCTTCCCATCCCACCAACTTCTAAAACCATGCTTCAGTAAATAATCCTTAAGAATGTCAATATAAATAAGTAAAAATATACCAAAAATTGAGAAGTATCAATCCAGTGACTTAACTGACATGTGCACTTTGAGTGTCTCCTATCGGTTCACTATTATATCATGGTCACTACTATCAAAAAAATTGTAACCAAGTGTGAGACTCACAAACACACGCTCAAAATATACATAAGAGAGTAAGGATTGCATGGGGCAGGCTGCAGATTCAAAATGTAATAAGAGTCTTGAGAAGAGGGACTTCGAAGAGGATCACATAACCTGCAAAGGCCTCAAGCCATCATGAAGATGTTATAAATAGAAAGGACATCTCTTTCACTAATTAAAAGCTTAACCTAGGTATGAAGGTAGAAGTCTATGGACCAAGGCAGAAGTCAGCTCAAAACATGTGAAAGGTGTATGTAGAAAATAGGAGAAAGTAAAGCAAGATCATTTGAAAGAAGACAGGCATTGGGGCCAGCAGAAGCCACAAATTTTTTAAAAACCCTCCCAAGTTCACGCCAGTGAGGGCCCAAGCCAGGATGGAGCCCACCAGAACCGCTCCGTTATTTGTTTAGAGTCCGCACCTCAGATTTATTTTCCAAAATTAGCATGGCAGAAAAAAATTATTTCTAGATGGTTAAAAGTTCTATCATCATGAGAAAGTTAAAGTTTCTTCTGCAACTTTATTCCCATATGATGAATCAATCTTCTCCATTCAGACCCACCTCCGGTAGGTTCCTATGGGCAAAAATATCCCTTTGTCACCTCCTCATCTTTGCTGGCTGCTGTGCCATCTAAAGAGCACGCAGGCCTTCCTCATCTTCTGCACAAAGTCTCCCTTCCCTTCAATAATCAACTCAGTTCCTCTAAGCCCACACTAATGTCTCTCTTCTTTGAATTTTTTAGCATTTACAATTTTATCACATGATTGAGTTCTTAATTATATACTATTCTTCGCTCTCTAATTTTTATGTCACTCTGATTTGCAGTATCTTATTAAAAACACCATAGTGCAGAATCACGTCATATTTTTCCGCGTCCACCATAGCTCTAAGTACATATTACCTTAACTACTCTCTTCCCTTCTCTTCAGTGCAGCTTTATGCAAATGGTTCCACAGGTTGGAAACACTGATGGGCAATGCCTTTGACAACCTCTCTTGGGAGAAGAACTGAATAGGACACGAAACATCTTGTAAATTTCCAAGTCACTTAACCTTTTCGAAATGATCTCACTGAACACAAGCCAGATAACAGAGAGCTACAATAATAAAGATAGGTTTTTTTCTCTGCTCATGTTCCTGTTTGAAAAACAGAGAAATGAATTATGGGTTCTAAAATCTGAAATGTTCGATTCACCCGCTTCAGAAAAATAAGCATATTAAAATGCGGTGTTTACTTTGACGTTTTCTCCTAGTAGGATCCAAAACTTAAAATCCAGATGAGTCATGAGTTTATGTTTAATTCAGGGACCAGAACTAGCCAAAGGTCAGCTATGAACTGAGATGCTACAATTGATATGCAAAACAGTATCCTCTAACAGTTCCTAATGCTCCTTTGCGTGAAACAGTCTCAAGGTTACTCAGTTGGCAATGGATTAATTTGGTAGTTGGATAGTTAGAATTTAAAAAATTTCATTAGGAGAAGTGTTAATTATTGTCATTCTTGCTAAATGTATTATGAAGTACCTTTCTATTTGATCTTGTAATAATTCTTACACACTCACACATGTTACCAGGTAAGATGATTTAGAAGAAAGTCTTATAATGCTAATGGGTAATTCCTTAAAACTCTCCCATTTAAAAATGACATTTAATATGTTCTTAGGGGGCCATAAATTCTCCATTTTATTCCCAGATGATAATTTGACATGTCAGGAGATACAGAAATGCTGTGATATATAAGAGCCTTTCTCTTTCTCACCTCCCATAGTATCTAGTAATGATTTGGTAGGTCATTCAGCATTTTCGGGCCACTGCAAACAGAGTGCACGCTGAAGGACCTCATGACATGAATTATGAACTAAAAAGGCTACACCTGTAATTCACCTGGTCACAGCACCCGATTATCAATTAGGTGATTCTCAGGGCATGACTAGGGGCTGTACAGCAGAAAAGGTATTAAGGGAGAGAGACAATGCAACGAAGCAAAAGAAAACACGTGATTCCTCCCTCTCTTCACTGTAGAAAATAGTTGGTCATTGCTATGGACTGAACTGTGTCCCCCCAAATTCATGTATTGTCTCCCTAACCCCCAGGGTTCCTATGAGAAATAAATTTCTGTGTTTAAGCTGCCCAGTCTGTGATATTTTGTGACGGAGCCCAAGCTGACTAACACAATCACCCTTTCAAAGTAAAGTCAGAATCTATATAAAACAAAGTACTTTTGTGCTTGTACAAAATGAGGAATGGTCAGCTTATAATTTAACATGCACGAGAATGTCCACTTCTTCCCATCACCTGTACCTTATGAATTGCACCGGCCATCAACTTCAGTCACTACAAGTTCAAGCATGTAAGCACACTTCTTAATTCTAAACAAAGTATGTTAGTATTTGATTAAAGATCAATTTTAGTTATTAAAGAGTTTCAAATCAGATCACTTTCTATTGAAACCCATCATGTGACAAACTCCACCTATAAAGCTTCCTATCATCTTCACCTTAAGTATGAACAGCCTAGAGTCACCAGTCAGTTAAGGAAAACCTCTACTGTCATTAAAAACGAAGGCCAAAATAAACAAGGGGTGGGAGTGATCACAAAAAAAAAAAAAAGTAGACTGGTCTAGAAAAATGAAACTTAAGAAGAAAACAGGCACTAAACATTCTCAGAGAGGGGTTTCTGAAGCCACCATGATGGTGTAACAGCAACCGGATTTATTTATCCTCTTGCATTAAACACCTAGAAAACCAGATATGAAAAACTGGTTTTCAGATAGGGGACAGCAGGCAGCTCAAGACTGTGGTCACTGAGAGATGGTGTGGGGGAGGAGGGGCGGGGGGGCGGGGGGGGAGGAGGGGCGGGAGAGGAGGCGGGGGGGGAGGAGGGGCGAGGGGGAAGGAGGGGCGGGGGGGTGCAGGCCGGGAAATGAGGCACGCCATATGGTTGGCCCGGATTGGGGTGATTTCCAGGCTGCAAAGCCGGGACCGTGGGGGTGGAGGTGGGCTAAACAGAGCCCAAGGTTGGAGGAGGCCTCGCAGGTTGAAGTTTGCAGGCAAGTGGCTCCAAGAAGAGCGAGAACTGAGCTCTGGAGACCTGCGGGCTGAGGACGGACTGGCTCATGTGTGAAGAGTGTGTGAAGGGCCAGGGCGAGGACTGGCAGGTGGCAGCAGAGCGGCTTCTGCAGGTCCCACAGGGCCGGAACAGCTGCCATTCCCGCCGACTTTCAGGGAGCAGGAACCTCCGCGGCAGAGTGGGTGAAGGCAGTTCAGGGAATTGCTACCTTTCAAAAGCAGCCTTGAAAAACTATTAGACTCCCCAAACTATGTGCCTACACAGCTCTGATTTAAAAAAAAAAAAAAAAATGTGTAAGAACACGCAGAGCAGCATTATTCACAGGAGCCAAAAGGCAGAATCAGCCCAAACGTCCATCAACAAAAGAATGGGTGGATAAGCCATGCGGTAGCCATACAATGCAATATTATTCAGCCGTAAAAAGGACCGAAGGGGTCATTTTTGGGAGTGATATCATCAAGCTGGTGACATAGGAGGATCCTGAATGTCTCTCTTCCCATGGACCCAAAAAATATATAGCTACGCATGGAGTAATTTTCTCTGAGAGAAATCCAGAAACTGGTTGAGTGCCCCCTACGCATCAGGCAACTGAGAAAATACCCACATCAAAACAGCTGAGATATGTTCTCGCCATAAATCCCGCCACTGGCACGGAGACTTAACATTGGGAGGGAACCCCCAAATCTCAGCTTTTCCCTGAGAAGCAAAGGGTTTGGACTATACATATAGCACCCCAACTTTTAAGGCTGCCACCCAGGGGCCCCAAATCATCTAGCTGAGAGGGCCAGCAGAGCTTGCATTCGTAACAAAGAAGCAGTTTTTAAATGGGCAAGTGAGTACTCGCCACAGCTATCCCCGGGGCATTGCACAGAGGGAGCTGATGAAAACACCCTTTTTCCAGCGTTTCCCTGGAAGGAATCTGACTGCATACCTTACTAGCTGCTGTCTGAAGGCGAGGCTTCTAATCAGCCAGTATGACTGGGATCCTTAAGGGAGCCCAATAGAGTAATTAGGCAAGGGGAAAAAAAATACAGGGCATCCAAACCAGAAAGGAAGAAGTAAAACTGTCTCTGTTTGTAGATGACATGGTATCATATACAGAAAACCCTAAATATTCCGCAAAACAAACAAACAAACAAACAAAAAAACAAAAATGGTTAGATCAAATAAATTCAGTAAAGTTGCAGGGTACAAAATCAAGATACCAAATTCAGCTGCATTTCTATACACTAATAGCAAACTATGGGAAAGAGAAATTAAGATAACAATCTCATTTCCAATAGCATCGGAACGAATAAAATACTTAGGAATAAATTTAACCATGGAGGTGAAAGATTGATATTCTGAACAGTGTAAAACATCGATGAAAAAAATTGAAGAAGACACAAATAAATGGAAATATATTCCCTACTCATGGATCTGAAGAATTAATGTTGTTAAAATGTCCACAAATGTCCACGCAATTCCAAGTGGTCTAAGGATTTGATTCAATCTTCACCAAAATTCCAATGGCATTTTTCACAGAAATAGAAATAACAATCCTAAAACGAATATGGAACTACAAAAAGATCAAATGGCCAAAAATCTTGAGAAAGAAGGACAAAGTGAAGCATCACACACTTCCTTGATTTTCAAGCTATGTTATACAAACTATAGTAATCAAAATGCTATGGTACTGGCATAAACACCAGATACATAGATCAGTGGAACAGAATAGAGAGCCCAGCAATAAAACTATGCGTATATGGTCAATTAACTTTCAACGAAGGCACCAGGCATATAAATGGGGAAAAGGTGATTGGGAAAATGAGATATCCACACGTAAAAGAATGTAACACCATATACAGAATCAACACAAAAGGGATTAAAAACTTGAATATAAGACCTAAAACCATAAAGTTCCCAGAAGAAAACATAGGGGGTAAGTTCCTTAACCTAGGTCTTGGCAATGATTTTTTTTTTGGATTTGGCACCAAAAAAAAAAAAAAAAGGCAACAAAAGCAAAAATAAACAAGTAGGGCTACATCAAACTAAAAAGCTTCTGCATGGCAAAGGAAACCATCAAAAAATGAAAAGGAAACCATCAAAAAATGAAAAGGCAACCTAGGGAACAGGAGACCACATTTGCAAACCAAATATCTGATAAGGGGTTAATATCTAAAATATACAAGGAACTCACTCAACTCAGGAGCAAAACAACAAGTAACCCAATTAAAAATGGACAAAGGAACTAAGTAGACATCTTTTCCCAAGAAGACAAATGACCACCAGGTATATAAAAAGATGCTCAATATCACTCATCATCAGGCAAATGCAAATCAAAGTCACAATGAGATATCATCTCAGACCTATTAGAATGGCTTTTGTCAAAAAGACAAGAAATAACACATGCTAGTGTGTATGGAGCGAAGGGGATCTTCGTGCAGTGTCGGTGGGAATGTAAACTGTCACAGCCACTTTGGGAAATGGTATTAAGTTTCCTCAAGAAATTAAGAATAGAACTGCCACATGATCTGGCACTCCTACTTCTGGATATATATCCAAAGGTGGAAAGGAAGCAAAATTATTATCTCAAAGAGATATCTGCACCCCTACTCTTCATTGCAGCATTATTCACAACAGCCAAGATATGGAAACAACCATCTAAGTGTCCACTGACAGATAAATAAATTTTAAAAATTGTGGTATGTAGACACACTGGAATATTACTCAGCCTTAAAAACTAGGGGAATCTTGTCATTTGCAACAACATAGATGAACCAGGAAGAAATTATGCTAAGTGAAATAAGCCAGGAAGATAAATACTGCATGACATAACTTACATGTGAAATCTAAAAACAATTTTTAAAAAAATTGTTAATCTAAGTCACAGAAACAGAGTCGAATGGTGGTTGCCAAGGGCTAGGGGTGAGGGAAAGAGAAGAGGCTGGTAAAAGGGTACAAACTTTCAGCTCTAAGAGAAGCAAGTTCTGTGGTCTAATGGATACCATGGACACTGCAGTTGACAAACTGTATCGAATACTTTGAATACTTAGAATTCGCTAAGACAGATTGCTAGTGTTCTTACCAAAGGAGAAAAAAAAGATAAATATATGAGATGATGGAGGTGATGGATGTGTTAACTCGGTTGTAGAAATCCTTTCACAGTGTATACGGATAGGAAATCATCATGTTGTACACTTTAACTATATGATAATTCTATTTGTCAATTAAACCTTAGTAAATCTGGGGGGCAAAAAAGGAATGGAGCACAGATACATGCGATAATATGGAAGAATCTCGAAAACACTATGCCGAGTGAAATAAGCCAGGCACAAAAGGTCACATATTGTATAATTCCATTTATATGAACTTTCCAAAAGAGATAAATCCAGAGATAGAATGCAGAATGATGGTTTGCCAGGGGCTGGGAAAAGGAAGGAATGTGGAGAAACTGCTTAATGGATAGGGGTCTTAGCAGTGATGAAATGTTTTGGAACCAGATAAAGATGGTTGCACAACATTGTGACTGTTCTAAATGCCACTGAATTGTTCACTTTAAAATGGTTCATTTTTTGTTATGTGAATTTCACTTTCATGCGTTTTTTTAAAAAAACATTAAACAAAAACAATAGATGTCATATGTAATCAAGCTTTAGACATGATTTTCCAATTAGTTGTGTACTAATTAAGCTTTGTAATAATTAACACAATTTGTTTTCTCCCGAAATTTTGACAGAAAGGCTTCCCAAAGATTAGATCCACAGTAAGTGACAATCATCATTGCTAAAACACCATTGTCATTAACACAACAAGCAAAGTTGCAAATCTGTTTGTAATTTACTGATGAAATAAACGTCAAAAGTGGGATTTGCTGACGCTGATCTCTCTGCCACATTTGTACAGGGAAGCTTTGAAGCACCTGTATCTTTTAACAAATAACAAACTGCTTTTTCATTCAGCAGTGCCACTATAACGAGTGGGAAATTTCTCCTACTTTAAACCCAGCTCAAGATGAGAATTATATCTAAGTGAATAATGAATGAGAGCTATTTAGAAACATGAATACAAATGTTCTGTGGCTGATGGTCAGCCCTTTGTTTTCAACAGCTTATGCATTTGGCTTCTCCGGTGTCTATTTGTATTCTAATTTTGAAGACACATTCGACTCTTCATTTCACATACTGCATTGCCCTTTGACAATGGGAAAGCTGCAAGATGCGGTTACTTTGGGTCTGGTTTTCTTTTTACTTGAATGCAAATCAAAATGACATAGAAACATCACAAGCATTTTTTGCAATCTCCATTTCCCTTTATTTTTAAGAAGAAACAAAAATCAAACACTAGTTTTTCTCTTGGATTTCAATAAGGAGGCAACATGATGTAGGGAGAAGCATGTAGGGTTTGGGAGTCAGGAGGACCTATATTTAAACCCTGGTTCTGCCCCTTATAATAAAAATACATTGCAGCTATATACTATATACATAATATATTATATATATATATATATACATATGTGTGTGTGTATATATATATATAATGATACTAATTAGAGCTACCTACTGCATGTACTGCAATGTATGTTTAGATAGATAGACAGATAGATAGACAGATAGATAGATATGTATTGTTATATAGAGAGAGATGTAAAAGTGAAAAATTCTCCAGTAATTCTCCTTGTCCCAAGGACAAGACAGGCAGTGATATCTTCAGGCGCCAGCTCCCAAGAAAAAAACAACATTGCCACCAGGTGCAGATAACAAACCTGTCTACCAGGCTCCATTTGCTATATGATTTAAGAGTCCCCCAGAAACAAGATAACTTTGTACTAGATGCTAACAGCTAGCTTTTGTAATCTGCTTGCTTGCTTGATCAAAGCCTACCAGGACATAGTTTCAGGCTTTACAGGCTGCCTCCTCTGGAAGCTCGGGGCTGATTCTCTGACCCTGCATGCTGGAGAGAGTCAGTCAGTCGCCGGCGGGCTAATAAAGGCTCATAAGGAATCTCGATTGGCTCCATGGGTCTTGGATTTGAACACGCCACAACACAGATAGATATGTCTATATAGAGAGATAGGTATAGGCATAAAGAGGTTTGAAAGAGAAGGGAAGAATATAAGAAAAGGAACAACAAAAAAAGAAAGGGGCAAGTGAGAAAAGAGTAGAGAAAGATGTTAAAAGGATCTCAATCGTTGTATATTCTGAAATAGATACGAGAATTCCGTCTTTGCCCCATTAGTCCTCTGATCTCACTAAAATGTTCTCTTTCTTCGCTGTTTTACCTCTTTGGGGCTGTTTTTAAACTGTCCCATCTGCTTCCATCTCCTTTTAAATATGAACACACAGACTTCATCAATGAAATAAAAGAACAGAAAATCAATGAGGTAAATAAGACTTAAGAGTGACATTTTAACTCGATCCAAACATAATGTCAATCTAGTTGTTCAAGCCCAAAGATCAAGAAATAACTATTTTTCCTGGTAGATCGTCTCTCTGAATACTAAAGTAATAATACGTGATCACCACAGAGGTTAGAAACACAGCAAAGGACCAGGAAAAAATTAAAACCACCATAAACGTTCCCACTTAGAAGTAACAGTTAATATTTTTTTGTCCTTCCGGTCATTTTTTTCTAGTCTTGTGGTCTGAGCCTATAGTATGACATTGTCTTCTGATATTTTAGTTTTCATTACATAATAAGCTTTTTCCATGTCTTTATTTTCTAAAATACGATTTCAAGCGGACCTTAGTTCATTTAATATTAAGAATACATAATACAAGACCTGCACATCCACCCTAAACGTTTCCCCTCAGAATCACTCCGTACCTGTAACATGGGCCTCAAGCTCTGTGGTCACATGTGTCTTAGTTTTACAAATAAAACTTAAAAGGTGTATCTGAAAAATCAGAGAAAATAGGAAAAGGTTGACTAGTAACACTGCCCCCTTCCCAGGTATATTACTCTTCATATCACACCTGTCATTCTCACATCAATTTCATACGACCACAACCATAAAGAAAGCTCTTCGACTTGAGATTGTTACTTGCTTTAGATTAGCAAAGGCCACGTCTTCCAGGATGCAGAGATCATTCTGGCCACAGGCACGTTCGGCCTTGACTTTTTCCTTAGTCAAGGAGGCAGTTTACTAACAAAATTAACTAGGTCATGTCTCAGCTGACTGCAAGTCAATGATTTTCCCTGAAATGTGATGCAACCTACCCCTGACATAAAAATTAAAAATAAAAATAAAAGCTGAGTCAGGTGCTACCTTGAGCTTTTGGTGTTTTGTTTATTTCAAACAAGAAAATGTGAAATGTGCATTTTCTCTTCAAATCTCTGGAGACAAGAAGAATTAGGGAGAAGCATCTTAAATATTTCAACTCCCTTAAATATTTTAACCTCCTAATAAAATACTCGGCACTAAATAAATATTTATTGACAAATGAGCAAATAAATAAATAAAGTTTAGCACTTAATAATGTAGAGCCCAGAAACCAGGAAACAGGAGGTGACTCTCGAGAGCCTCCATGTTGGCGAAATGGTGACAGAGACACAGCTGAGCCCTGCCACCTGTTTAGTGGTTTGGGTTGTGTGCAAGTCACTCTGAGCGTTTTCACTCTGAACTTTTATCTCTACACAGAAAAAAAAAAAAAAAAGTCACTCTGAGCCTTAGTCTTCTCATCTATAAAATTCCATTGTGACAGTTTGTCTTCACAGATGGGGGTGGTTGGTTGACGGACCTCGAAGGTATTTAAGTCAGAGAAAGATAAGCACTATATGATTTGACTTATATGTGGAATCTAAGGAACAAAAAGAAAAAACTAATCAAAAACAGACTCACAAATATAGTGGGCAATTTGGTGATGGACAGGGGGGAGGGGGGTTGGGGAGCTGGGAAAATGGAATGAAGGCTTAAAGAAGTACAAATTAGTAGCTGATGGATGGTCACAGGGATGGGGAGCACAGCTTAGGGAATGCAGTTAGAATGAATACGTTGGCTAGGTGGAGGATCACGGGAGGGAGGGAGCAACTGGGGGATCATTTTACGAACTATACAGATGTCTAACCAATGTACTGTATACATGAAACTCATTAAAATTTTTAAAAGATAACAATAACCATTCATATATGTTACAAAGAGCAGAGTGAATGGACTTTGGAGACCAATATTCAGACCACACTCGCCTCCTCATTCTTCAGCCAAGTCCCCTTGGGCAAGTGACTCAAATTCGATCAGCCCATGAAATGGGGAAAATATTAATTTAGGAAACTGTGTGTTTTAAAATGTGATAGCATGTGTAACATGTGCAGCAGAGGCCTGGCTTCCAGGATAACGCTCAGATGAAAACAACATACTCATCTTTCACAAATATATCTTTTTTTATCATAGTTTATTTAGCATGGTAATATTTATGCTTTTGTATGTGCTTTGCATTAAATTCTTTTAGCCCTTGCTGGAGCCTATAAATTAGAAACTAAAAGACATTGAGTTTTAGACTCTTTCCAGCTGAACATGTCATTGATGAATGTAAATATTTAGAGTTTAGAAAGTGCTAAAAAATTACAACTTCATTTATATGAGAATCTGCCACATAGTTATGATTTGTACCTATTATAACTATTGTATCACAATCAATTATCCTCTCAGTATTTGTTTTTTTTTTAAAGGGAACTAGACATTGTGTTTTTATTTTACTTCTCTGATAATCCCTTTTCATTGTTTTATTCTATTTCAAAGGACATTTGACTGCATTACAAACACATAGTAAGACTAGATATATATAAGCCTGGGCTTAATGGGATGAGTTAGTTTAAATATCTTAAATGTGCATTTTTGAAGTCACCTCACAGTAATTTATTGTCTTGCAAACCAAGCTTGAAAAAAAGTTGTTTCAATTCAGCGTTTGCAGATTATAAAGACAGCCTCCAACCTTCCCTTTATACTTTTAAACAGTTTTTTTTACTTCTGCCTCCGAAATCTGAAGTTAAACTATTTGCAACTGTGCTTATCGGTTTAAATTCTTTAGGCCTTGGTAGAGGCACTGTTTATCACTACAAATTTCTTCTCTGTCATGTGTGAAGCACAAGGGAGAATAAGCATATCATTCTCTTGTTTTAAAAATCAGTCTCAGGGTAGATGCACTTCAAAAGCTTGGGGTTCAACTTTGAAGTTCCCTCTACTTCAAAAGCTTTGCCTTGAAGTGTGTTATGGAGAGAAACGCACATCAGGGCATCCTGAATTCTCAGGTTTGTTGAGAATTACTTCCTGTGGTAAAAAAATTAAAACAAAATAATAAATAAGGGAAAGTCAGTCTGAAAGAAAACTTTAGAGATATAAAAATCAAATTTTCCTTTACCAAGAAAAAAATGTTTGTTCTGAGAAAGTTTCAGCATGCTTTTTTTTCATAGTTTATCCTATTAATAACTGTCAACCAAAAGACATAAGTTGTTCACTCTAAATAAGATATCATAGGCAGTTTGAGTATTTTTTAAATCTTAATAAAATTTAAAACAGCATTAAATAGAGACCATCACACAGAGCCAAGAGTAAGAAAGAGTAGGGCTATTTGTTGTTGTCTCATAAAAATAATTTAAGGTATAACTTTGTGAAGTGAGAAAAGAAGAAAGCTAGCATAAAAGATAAATGCCATTTGTTTTTACTTAGAAGTTATACTTAAACTATGGTAATTCCTTAAGGACAGAGGTGTTTCTCTGTTTTGTCTCTTTCACTAGACTAATACCAGCCACATTGCAGGTATTGCAGGTATTCAAAAACCATTTGCTAAATAAATGAATGAATTTCTAAAAACCCAGAGAGGACACAGAGAAAAGATAGCAATGTGTTCTCAGGAACGAAACATGCATTTACTACTCAAAGATCATTAAAATCCAGAGCTGGAAGAAACCTTCAGAAATGACGCAGACCTTTGCTCCTCAAAGCGTGGTCCACAGACCAGCAGCATAAGCACCGTCTTAGACAAGGAGATTCTCAGTGCCCACCCAGAAGTACTGAATTAGAACCTGCATTTAGCAAGACCCCCAGGCGATTCACATGCACAACAAAGTTTGCAAACCTAAACTTAGATGGCCCCTGTGTTCACAATAGAGTCCTGTCTCCAGACCTGAGGGCAAGTCTGCTACCCCATTGCAGGATGGGACAAAAAGGAGAGGCCTTGGTGAAACCGATTCCATAGCCGATAAGAGAGAGAAGAGAGGATCTGAAGAGCAGGCACAGATTCCAAAAGAAAATAGAAGTCTCTGACATAGGCTGAGCAAGCTGTCAACAAGATACGTTGAAGACCATGTAGACCAATGGCGGGGCGGGCGGAAGGCAGCCATAGTCCATTCAGATAGTTTTCTTAGAGGTCCAACAAGGCAGTAAGTTCCTTTTGGTGCTTTGGATGGTCTGTGTGGGTTACACAGCCTCAGGTACCAGCTGGAAAATAAGAGAAGGGCTCTGAGGCTGGGATGGCAGAAGGAAGGAAAGGAGGAAGGTAGGCAGGAAGGCAGGAAGGAAAGAGAAGACAGGAGAGAGAAAGAGACAGAGGGAGGAAGGGAGAGAAGGAGAAGGAAAGTATCCAAAAAAATATGAGAAGACCATAAGGTAACCTCAGGAACAGAGGAAAAGGCAATGCACGACAGGTAACCAGTTCTATTAAAGATCTGCTGTGTGACAGAAATTGAACCGGATGCTTTGCATACAGTATATGATTAAATCCCATAGGAGAGGCATTATTCTCTGAATTTTCAGCTGAAAAGAAAAACTGAGGCTCAGAGAAAAACATGAACAGTCATGTCATTTCATAGGAATCACGTATGACCAATGACATCTAAAGAGCTCAGCTTTACGAGAAATCAGGGAAACGCAAGTCAACACAGAGGCCGCTATATTTTGTTAACTATATGATTGATAAAAACGCAGAAGTCTGACTACACCGAGAGTTGCTGCAGAGATGCATTAATAAAATCTCTCACACATTCCTAATGGAAGAATCAACTGGTATAATCACTTCGGAAAAAATTTTAGTATTAACTTTTAAAATTAAAGTCGTGCATGCCTTTCAACCAAATAATATATGTAGATACGCCCCACCCTTTCAGTGGTTGCTGGGCTTATAACTCGTTTCCATAAAATAAGAGAATGGAAAGAGAAAACTAGTAACTTTACAGTCAAGACACCTGACCAAATTGTATTCGTTTTTTAGAGCTGCCATAATAAATTACGAAAAACCTAGTGGCTTAATACAACAGGAATTTATTCTTTTACGGTGCCAGAGGCTACAAGTCCAGAATCAAGACAATGGGAGAGCCTCCCAAGGAGGGCCACCCACCCTTCCTCGGAAGCCTCTAGGGGAGAATCCTCACTTGCTTTGTTCTGCTTCTGGGAGCTCTAGGTGTTCTAGGTACATGACAGCCTCACTCCAATCTCTGCCTCCATGTTCACGTGGCCTTCTCTCCTGTATTTCCCTGTCTAAATCTCCCTCTCTTTTCTCATAAAGATACTAGTCATTGGATTTAGGGCCCACTCTAAATCCGGGATAATTTCATCTTGAGATCTTTAACTAATTACATCTTCAAAGACCATAATTCCAAATAAAGTCCCATTCTGAGGTTCTAAGTTGACATGAATTTTGGAGAGACACAATTCAACCTGATACACAAATAATTAAAGTCAGTATCGCCAGTAATATCGTGTGGACATGTACCCACTGACATGATGTGATAAGAAGGGCAATTTGCTGCTGTGATAGTCCTCCCAACACTCATAAACATGGTATAATCATGAGAAAAACATCAGGCAAAACTAAATGAAGAACATTCTACGAAGTACCTCACTGTACCCTTTAAAACAAAGTTAGGAAAATCAAGGAAGATTGAGAAATTGTCATACACCAGAGAAGACTAAGGAGACATAGCAACTAAATGCAATATGGTAACCTGAACTGGACAGCGGTGGACAAAGCTTGTGACATGTGAATAAAGCCTGGAGATTAGTTAATAGTAAGTACCACTTCTGGTTTCTTAGTTTTGACGAATGTACTGCAGTGATGAGGACATTAAAAGAAATACATGGGGTGAGGGGCCCACAACTCTTTGTACTGTCTTTACAATTTTCTTATAAATATAAAATTATGGAGGAATAATGGAGAGCTTAATAGGTGGCAATGAAAAAATTTACTAAGAATATGAAAAATAAAGTTGGATCCCTACCTCGCACCATATACAAAGGCGAATTTTAAATGTGAAGGATCAATAGAACTAAGCATTTAAAAAAATCATCATGACCTTGGATTAGAATATTATGCAATAAACAAGACTTCACATACATAAGCCATAAGTTGAAATATTGATGGATCTGGATAATTTCTATTCAACAAAAAATAACCGTGAACAACATTTCCTAGGCAAAGGAAGAGGGGAAAATACTAGCAATTTTCAAAACTGTGAGGAATTAATATCTAAAATATACAAAGAACTATTCAACATGAGAAATGAAAACATGACAGTAAAAAATTGAGTAAAGAACATAAATAGGCAATTCACGGAAGGAAAATCTCAAATTTCCTTCTTAGTTATGAAATCAATACAAAGTAAAGCAAGCATTTACACTCATCCGTTGAATAAATTGGGCGTAAGATAATACAGGTGCCGAAGGGAAACAGGAGTCTCATGAACTGCCCGTGGAAGTACTAACTAGTGTGCTCATTCTTAAAAACTGTCTGGTAATCTTTGAAGCACTGTGCTATGCCTACAAGAGCAATCCTACTCTTGGCTATGTATCCCAGAAAACCTTCATACAGATCTCTAAGGAAGGATCTAAGTGGGAGTTCGTCCCAGTAATAAGTCTGGCAGCAGATTATTGAGGTCAGCCTACGTATCATCACTGAAGAAGTGTAAAGGTTAAAAAAAAATTTTTAAGGTAATGTCATGTAGTAAGCAAGTAAGCAACACAGAGCTCTCTTAAAAATATAACCATGAAAAACGATAAACAGGATGGGTTCTGTAATACCGTGGTATGTAATAACACAGCCATTTTAAACCCGCATGCATAAAAACACTATATTTTGCAATGATAGGTAGACCCAAAGTACTATCTCAAACCCATCGGAGTGGATGCCTGAGAGGAAAGAGGTGGAGGAGAAATAGGGTGTGGCTAGGGAGCAAAGGGTAAAAAAATAGAAAAGAAAGCAAAGATTAGACTTTCATAATTAATCAGAATGTATACCATTAACTGGATAGGGTTACCTCTGAGCTTGAGACTGAGGGACAAAAGAGCCATATTCCAAAACCAAATATATGTATATATTATTTTTCCATCAACACGTTTTTTATACACCTCCTAAATACTCAACGCTAACTAGGCACTGGAGCGCCAGGGCTAACCAGGACAAAGTCCTTACCTTCATTATGTTTGCCTTTTTGCATCAGTGACAGAGTGTAGTTAAGTAAACAAATAAACATAAAATATAATACCAAGTAGAAGTGCTGCAAAGAAAGAAAGAGAATGAGAGATCGATATTGAAGGGGGTTATGGAAGCTGTCCTGGGCGGCACAGCCATGGTCACCAATGGCCTGAAGAAAGTGACATGTGAACATTAGGGGATGAAAACAGGAAATTATTGTGGGAAATAAATACGAGTAAATGAAAAATGTCATTTGAAAATGGTCATGAGGATCGTTGGATTTGACAAGTGACATTCCCAAGGTGAGGGGACTATCTCGAGGGGAGTCGTGTTGAACGTGAGTGCTGTGTAAAAACACGCATGGAGCTCAAATGAAGGTCAACACTAGAGACCAAGTGTGGAAAAGAGGCACATAGCAGAGAGCAGGGGGTAAAACTGATGAGGAAGCAAAACAAAAAGAGAGAGAGAGAGAACCATGGAGAATGTCTACCTCTGAGGGCAGAAAGAGGAAGAGGAGACAATAAAAACAAAAAGGCGGGAAAATTAAAGGATTCGATGTTGTGCAAGTCCAGAGAGAGGGTAATCGAATCTAGAAAACAGTGTAAAAGGTCAAAAAGATGGACAGAGAAATCACCATCAGATTTCCATCCACATTTTTGTTTTGCACTACATTATGAGGCAATGTCACTAAAGTGTGGAAAAGTACAGAAATAAATGTTTCATGAACACTTTTTAATGGAATACACATTTTACATATATTACCTCATTTAATTTTTCCACCCTAAAATGTAAACATCATTGCCACTATTTTACAGATTTTAAAAAAAGACTATCACAAACATACAGTGAAGAAATAAGAATTCGAATCAGATTTATTTAGCCACAAAGTCTATGCTCTATCCCCCAAAAGTTCCCCAGGTTCAAGAAATAAACGGATGGCTAAGGATATATATTTTTTTAATGCTCCTTTTAAAGAAATACTAATAGCACTAACTGAGTGCTTACTATGTGATAGCTCCTGTTCTGAGTGTGGTGCCTATACTATCGTGATCATCACAACAGCCCTGGGAAAGGAGTTGTGCTGGAGCCCGTGGATCCTGCTCCTTAGAGCCAAAGGTAAACATCTCATCCAAACTCAGAATTCCGTGAGGCCATGTTCGTAGCTTGGAATCAGTCGGTGTGCAAGTACTTACACCGTGGAAACTGGCACCCGTACAGGTTAGAACTGCCTCTCTCACCTGCCCCAGAACCTGATTAACGGCCCTATCATGGTCATGCCCATTTCACAGGGAGGGAGCCCCGGCACAGCGTCCTCAGCTAATAAGAGGCAGGACGGACGTGGAACCCAAGCAGTCTAGCTATGTAGAGATTCTAGATTAACCCTTGTGCTGTAGGGTCACGTACTGCTTCGTGACAATGCGGATACGTTGTAAGAAATGCCGAGGCAGGCGACTTCATCCTCGTGCGACCATCGTAGAGTGTACCACACAGCCCTAGGTGGACTACAGCTCCCCGCTCTAACTGTACGTGCTATACTTTTACGAGACTGGCGGCAGGTAGCTTTATTTACACTTGTTTACACTAGCATCACCGCGACACAGACAGGAGTGACTGTAGTGTAAGCCCCGACTACTGACTTTTCTTTATGTAATGCAAGCGTCTGGCTGAGGCTGCGATTGCCACGCATCCACCTCCAGAAAGGCCATCTAGAATCAACGCATCGCCAGCGACACAGCCAAAGAGCCAGGCCCCTCCCTCCACTGAGCGTCCCTTCCTGTACAGACCTTGGTCGATATCCTTAACAGATTATTTGGGTCCCTTGTTTTCTTTCTCGTCCTGTGCTTCAAATTCCCGCTCTTATGTTTTGAATTCACCAATAAAGAGTGAGCCCGCCAAACCCTAGGTCCCCATCCTCAACCCCAATAAACGCAGGACCCCAGCCTAAGCACGTGCTCTCTCTACTCACGACCTCTGCTGTGGTCCCCCGGCGTGCTTTATTCGCTCCAGGGTCTATAAGTAATAAACCCTATTTTCTTCAGTTTCCTAGGGGTTGTCACTAACGGGTGTCTGACACGCAGTGAGAAACACAAAGGCGCTTCCAGTCTTAATATTGGCTTAGAAAGGGGCGGTGTCTGCGCGAAGCGCACAGGGGCCAGGGGAGGGCTCCCAGGCATTACTAGACGACAGCGTCACTATCGATCAACAGACTAGCTCGCACCAAACTGCAATGCCTTGCGCTATGACGGTAAGAAGGCCGTGACTGGCACCAACCAGGTGATGGGTATTTTTCTTCTCTGTTATAATTTTACGGGACCACCCTCGTATGTACGATCCGCCGTCCCCGAACACATCATTCTGAGGTGCATGGCTGTTCTGAGATACTTAGAACCTGAGAAGGTGATGCGATCAAGGGAAAATACGGTGAACTAGAAAACTTGATCTGTTCAGAGGCAGAGGAGGTAGAGCGAGCAGAGACGGCAAAAATGAAGATGCAAAAGGGACTAGGGACTACACTGAGGTGCGACCCAGTGGGAGGACAGACAACATGGAACTACGATTGCAGGTATTAGTTTTGGACAGAGCAAGGGTAAGGGACATTTTTACCTAGAAAAGAAGTGGACAGAGATCTCGTGAATATACGCAGGGATTTTAGAAGTGGCAAGAAGGAAAATTAAGACATGCGCGATATGGAACTGAGCCTTGCCTACGTAATTAAAACCAAGGTTATTCGTCGAGAGCAATGGACAGCGTTTAGTCAAAAACATTAAGAAAGTGGAAACGTTGTTATAGTCTATAGTGTTTCACCAGCCCTAAGATATTTTTAAATAAATATTATATATAGAAAAACATTAAGTGAGAGGGCGAAATCCCACCACGTGGTTAACATGCTGCAATTTGCTAAAATGATCAGCAAACAACTGCTCCATTCAAAATGTAGCAGATGTGCTACAATTTGCATACATACTGTCTGGCCAGCCCATGTCAGGTGGTGTGGAAGAAGCTGGCTTCATCTACTTTACTGAGTTCACGTTGCCTAGGGAGACGAATGATCAGTAAAATACAGTAGAATGACAACTATTTACACTTATTTTGACCACAAGGATGTGACCTCTGAGAAATCAACCAGAAATCTGTGCTCAAGGAAATGCGTTTGCAACCAATTTCAGTTTACCTAAATTTATACTAATATATTCAAATCGATGTAGTACTTACCTCACAATTTTCTAATAATATTCATGTGAGTTTAACTATTTTCTGGTCACCAGATCAGAAGCAGAGGCCATCTCTGAAATGAAATGCGATATGGTTTTAAATGATTCAAATTGTGGAAGAATCAAATTGACTCTACTTTTTTGAAGATTTGCCATAACTTTTTTCTTCCTGTATGATCTTTTTATACACAATGTCAGCAGCCTGATGTTTAGTTTTACGTTCTTATACATGATAGATAGGTGGGAGTGAAATGTGCACAATGCATGAACATTGAATCACAATCTACATACTTTGAAAGTGTATTAAATGCAAAAAATAGTCTTGGATTCTTCATGAGGTCTCAATTTGTATAGAACTGATGTTTTAAGTGGTTGTTTAAATTTTAATTTGACATATAGTAGGCAGTAAAGGGTCCTTTAAGGAAAAATAAGTTGAAATCTTTTAAAATGAGTTAATCTTTTTGACAGACAGAAACTGCGAGTGCCTACAGTGATTCTAGCATTCCCAGTTCCTAGTCTCACTTCAGAATTATTCTCGGGAACAATTGTTTTTAATGGCTTCTCTTCCACATCAGTGCTGATTTTCAACTGGTTGTCGCCCTCTGGATCTTCTCTTACAAGCCAGCACCAGACTTGACCTCACAGTCACTCAGAGTCAGACACGGATATAGACTCGACCCCTTTCTACAGGACAAAGTGACATATTTTGGGGGGACTTATAATGTACACTAAATTTTTATTTTGTTTACTGTGTGCAGTATTTTTCTCCATACATGCTCCCTGGGGAACAAGGAAATCTCCTTGAGAATAACTCTTAAACTCTGGATGGCTTCATGGCTTCTTTGTTTTCCTTCTTCAGCTAGAATGAACATCCACAGAGACAACTACTTCATACTGTAAAAGAAACAAAATGACTGCTTTTTCTTTTATCACTCTATTGTGTGTAGCCAGTACTCTATATTCAGGAGACTTCTGTAGTCTGTGATGTCCTTCTTCTTAACAATACACCCAAGATACGTTAGGCAAAGACCAGCTAACAGGAATGTAGATCCAGGAGGCTGTATGATTTTTAACCCTTTACGTGGCCTGTGTGTGCCAACGGCTAGAAGAGCTCGTTCTAGAAACCCAGCTCCATTTCAAACAGAGAACCGTGGCTTTGTTCCTCACTGGACATGCTGCTTCATAAATCCAAACTCGAGTGACACAACACGTGCAGCACACAGATCTGTCTATGTGGAGAAAAAAAAAAGAATCCAGAGATTTCCAGGAATTATTTTGTAAAGCAGCAAATACGTGTAACATGCCATACACCAGGGTAGAAAGAGATGCAAGGCACCGCTCCTTTCATGATAGCTTTATAACTTCTGACGACTACTTTTTCTGTTTCCATCTTATTCTTTTCATGCTGCTTCAGTACCAATTGCAGGTCCCTGCCAGGCTGGAAATGGCTGTTCCTCTTCCTCTGGACTGATCCAAACTCACATCGCAATGCACCTGTGAACACATCTGCATGGAGGTGCTGATGGATGAGTGTGGGGTGAGGGTGAAGGCCTGTGTCACGTGATCCAACATGCTACACTTTCTCTCCCCAGCTTCATCCCTACTCACCTACCACAATAAGAGCAACCTAGATTTTGCTATTTAAAAATGTCTTTCCCAGTATGTGTGGTCTGTTTAGGCAATGTGTATAGGTTGAAATACATAAAATTGTCATTATTTGACCTACGAAAATGGCAATTCCTTATGATTCCAACCTAAAAGCTCTGTTCAAACACCACCATCCAGTACAGTGAAATATACTGTTAGTTTAAGAAACGTTCATTTTCAAGCTGTCAAATATTGCATTACTACCACTTTTCCACAATTCAATAATTAATAACATATCATCACTTTTATTTTATACCTACATCTTGACATGAAGACATTTGATTGGTATTCCTGATTCTATAATTTGAGAAGGGAAGTTTCCAGCCAACTGTGGCTAATCTAGTCACTTTTTTGTTATTACTACCCAATAGTGCATGAGCAACTCTCTCAGGAAATAGACAGATAGAGACAAGTATAAATCAAACTAGTTTTCCTGATAGTTTACAGTAGGGTAATTTTTTGTTATGAACAAAGCTGAAATGAGGCTTAGAGATTAATCCAGTGCCTATGTCCCCTTCCTTAGGGAAAATTCAATGCTAGTTGCAGATATAATGGTGAAATAGATATCTACATTATCATCCATAAAACTTCCCAAACCTTCCAAGGTAATTTTCATCCAAATACAGTATATGTGATTATGTGGGGCCAGTAACACAAAACCAAGCAATGTAATCCTCTAAAACTACTTTTATGAGGAAACTAGATATGCTGTGAATTCTCAAGAGCATTGTGTTACAGAATTAAGACTACATATGAAAAGCACATAAGAGGTTGAAGACATCTTGGGAAACAGGAAAAGTAAGCCACTACCCGAAAAGGAAACTTCTATTTACACAATCTTCTTTATGTGGGGCCCGGCAATTTGATGCATTTAATAAATTACAGCATGGTTCTTACACCCTAAAAAGATTATTTAACTCACAGAGACAATTTATCTTACCTAGATTACCAAGAATTCTACACCTCTGAAAGGAATTCTTCGAATCTAAGTACTCCCAGTGCTTTAATTTTATATCTCTTTTGTAGATTTCACAAAAATAACAAAAACTGAAACATTCTCTACATCTCGTTTTAAAAGAAACTAGAATCTCCACTATCCCTATGACAGTCATATAAATTGACAATCTTAGTTTATAATTTTTTTTTTTTACAACTAGAGACATTACAGTCGGATAAAAAAAATTCCAGAGTTAAGTATATTTTTGAAGTTTATAACTACAGGAAACTATGAACTGACTGATATTTATACTAAATATTTTCATCAAGGCTTTTATACTTTAAAACTTAAAATGTGTAGCATTTCTGTAATGTCATCATTTTACTTCAAATTGAACTCAATATCAAATGTCATATAGTTTTAGCCCATCATATTTATTTCTATTTTAATTGTCTTACCTTTGTTTAAATAACCACCCTGACATACTTTGGGAGTCTATGGCCACGCCATCCTGAACAAGCCTGACCCAGTCTGATCTCAGAAGCTAAGCTGGGTTGGGCCTGGTTAGTACTTGGATGGGAGACCACCTCGGAAGAACAGGCGTTGTAGGCGTAAAAAATAAAAAAATATAAGGGATTGTAAACTGACAAGGTCCTTGCAATCTGTGAGGTCAACCAAGGGTTGCCTTGCCTAAAAAAAAAGAAAAAAGTAAAAGAGAAAGAACAAATGATTAATACACACAACCACCTATATGAATACCCAGAGAATATATTGAGCTTTTTTTAATCCCAAAAGATTACATGCCACATGATTGCGTTTCTATAACATCCTTGAAATAGCAAAATTATAGAAATGAAGATTAATGGTTATAAGGGGTTAAGTAGGGAGTGAAGGGTACATAGAAAGGATGTTGTTTTAAAAGGTAACCTGGATGCTCCTTTCTGGTGATGGAAATATTATGTATCTTGACTATATCAATATCCTGCACTATATTGTACTATATGTTTGTACTATAGTTTTGCAAGGTGTTACTTTAGGAGAAAGTGGATAAAAAAGTGTATCAGATCTCTCTGTATTGTTTGTTACAACTGCAAGTGACTCTACAAATACCTCAAAATAAAAAATTTAGTTAAAAAGTCAGTGAGAAATTAATTTTTAGAGCCAGTTCTGCCAGTTTTTTCTTTATAATTCTTGTATTGTGTCTGCTTGGGAAGACTTCTTCTCTCTCCCTTCTTCAAGAGTAGAGAAATGTCCTCCTTTATCTAACATTTTGATAGGTTTACTTTTTAAATACAAAACTTATCCATGTTTTGATGTGCTAAAATCTTATAATCCATGGCCTTCCTCTTTCTAAATCATACCACAGCTTTTTCGATAAAATACTAGATGTGTATTAGCTATTTTCACAACACCTCGTACTTTGCCTACATTCTCTAAGAGAAAAGGAACAATATTGGCATATCTTCATTCTCTCCTAAATGTCATTAACCATGCTTTTGACAACTACAATGGGTTTTATACGTTCTCAAAGGAAATTGCTATTAAGATACTTCATTTTTTAATGTCTCCAGATCATCAAATCTATGAAATGTACATATAATTCAGTGCTGAAGGAATTTATCATTAAAAGAGCAATTTTGATTAGTCAGGCCATTTGTTAAATCTATCTGTCCAAAATGTCATTAGCTTTTTTGGCAATGAGAAAACTTATATAAAGTTCTGAAGAACTGAGAAAAGTTTATAATTCTTAATATTTTTAATTTTTTAAATGAAGAAGCCATAAAAGACACCTTTAGTAGGTTTTTCTCTTTTTGATTTTGTCTAAAATTTCAACCAGATTAAGTTTACAATATTTAAATAATTGTTGTAGATGTCTTATAGTGATAATTATTAAAACAATAATGTTAACCTTATTATCCTAAAGTAGAAATTTTTTTTCCTTTAGAAGTGGGCCGAAAACTTACCAGTCAAAAGACCATCTGTCACTATTTTTATAACACTGTTCAGTATAGTAAGCACTGATGTCTGGAAAATATAGTCCCTCAGTTTTAATACATTTCACTGACCAAAACTGAATGGATGAATGAATGAATGAATGAATGAGTAAATAAATAATAACTTCATTTTTCCAATGTAAGTGTTTTCCAAGTGTTTTTATAAGCAAAACCTAAACACCAATTGGGAAGTTAGTTGCTTATACTAAAAGTAGACCAGTAAACCTTCAAGTGAGATTTCTATCTCCCCGTTATTCTGATTAAGTCACCCCGTGGGGTGGTGGAGGTTCACCCAGCTCCAGATGCACCACGAACGTGGACTGCTCCAACCTGCACAAATTCAGGTGGCAGCACTTCAGATCCAGACAGGTCGCCTTTGATCCCATTCCTTCTCTGCCGTTTTACAACATCGAGGTGCCACAGACCACAGCCGTGCGAAGGAAGAACCCGTTCAGGGTAAAGGGAGGCAGGCCAGCTGGGAAGGGTGACAGGAAAGGCTTGTCTTGAGAGGAGAGTAACTAAGGGAGCCTCCTTCCCAAACACCCTGACGGCATCTCACTGAACTAAGAGGTGGAAAGGAAGGCCTCCTTCTCTAACACATTCCCCACTCAGCGTTCTTACTCTCTGAACCTAGAGTAGCACCCTCAATACGAATGCAGAAAAAGAGAAAGATAGTACAGGAAACGGACCTGGGGCAGAAAGGCCACCCCAGGGCTTGCCCTGCCTGGGCCACAGGGCTCCCTGACATTCGGAACAGTTCCTCTGATTTGCTGCATGGTTCAGAAATGCACCCGGGGAGATCAAAGCTCGCACAAGAACCCCAGGCTTCCTGCGAGCGGCAGAAACATGTGATGGTCACGAGCAACTAGAGACTGTGGATTCGGAGTCTTGCTAAACATGTTACTTAAATTTTCATAAGCACTGACCAAAAAATACTTGAATTGGAGTTTAATTTAGTTTTCTTGAGGAAACAAGAAAATGGCATCACATCAAATATACATAGTCAAGGAAAGTGATTGTCTTAAAAAAAAAAAAAAAAGGACCAAGAGAATGACCTCAAAATATTTCATAGTGAAGACTGATTATAACGGGGAGCTGCTGAGAGCCACCCCAGGATACAGTGTTCCCAGCCTGTTCTGAGAGAAATCCTGTGGACAGAAAGGCTTTTATCAGCTTCATTTATTTGCCCCCTGATAAAAAAAGATTGGGTACACAATTTAAACGAAGAAATAAAAGTAAATAAAAGACATTCTAAGGAAGAATCCAGCTTTTTCATTCAGGTCATCAAAGTACTAATGAGAAGTATGCATTTCTCAGGTATTCCAAACATTTTTTTTTTTTTTTAGTAAACCAGACACTGAGAATCTTAGCTTAATGTTTTACAGATTTAAAACTAAGAGATTTCCTTGTGTAGGGAGAGAATATTCCAGAAGTTGAGTTCGGTGGAAATGCCACCCGCACCCTTGATTTAGAAGCTGGCCTCAGTACTAGGGATGAGCGTGCCTTCCGGGAGGTGCCTCGCATACCTGTGAATCCAGAGATTATTGGGATTCAAAACAATCCTCACGCTTGCAATCTGATTTATGTCCTCTACTAGAAACTACTTGCGTTGAATGTTATTTGAAAAGAGCAGGAAATAGAAATTTTTTTGTTAATTTTCTACTGAGACTTTTTTGTGGGGGAAGCTTGGTTTCCTCATAGGGGATGACATCCAACAGCCGCATGCTAGTCACAACGCTAATCATCGCAAAAAGCACACCGCAGTTTTTAAAAGTTTACCTCTAGAGGCCTCGTCCTCTGTTTTTCTGTGGCTTTTGTTACTATTACTAGTAACGATGTTACTAATAGCTACCTTTTCTGAGCACTATGATAACAAACACTATCACAGGTACAAAGCTATGGATCCTCACCACGCCTTGTGAGGAACGTTCTCATCACTGTTATCATACCGTTTTAAATGTAAAGAAATTGAGCCTTGGAGAAATCGAGGAACTCCCCAATATCACAGCATTGACACATGAAAAAGACAAGAGCGATGCTGGATGCTTAGCATGACGGCTATTCCGAACCTTCTCTCCCCAGCTCTGTGCACAGCACCTCCCAGCCCCGAGGCATTACAGATGCCCCACAGTCCCCAAAACGCGCCACGCTGCCGAGTTTCCCCTGGACAGAACAGGAAAGATAACTATTTCCCAGTCGCATGTTCGCTAAGAACACGGCTTCCTGCGTGGACAGTGCTTCGCCGCGGGCAGTGAACGAGCATCGCAAACGCTTTTAGAGGAGCCGCTGTGTGTCCGGCTCTCTTCCAAACACTTTATTTTTATGGATTGATACCATTGTTATCCCAACTGTACGGCAGAGGAAAAGAAGTTTCCCGAGAACACGCGGATGGGAAGCCGCACGGCCAGCATCCGCAGCCGGCCGCAGGGCACCAAACCGCTCTGCGACTTTCCACAAAAGCTACTATGAATCAAAGCGACTCAGCCCCTGGCCTAGAGCTAACGGTCTGGTGTGGGAGACAGAAATTCATGACATCAATACATACGTGATTACAGACTGTCATCAATCCATGAAGGAAAGGAAGAGGCGGCTGAGAGAGTGACATGGGGACCTTTAACAGACTGGGCAGGCAAGCAGGCCTCTGTGGGAAGCTACGTCTAAGCTGAAACGTGAAAAGGAGGAGGAGCGGGCCCATGACAGGCTCCAGGCCCAGCAGGAGGCAGCAGGTGAGAGCAGGGAGGAATTAGGGGCATCCTGAAAACCCAGCTCATTTCTTTATTATTTTAAAGTTGTAAGAACATGCCAAATTATGGCTCATTTTATCTTATTTCTCCCCATAGGCTGACAATAAAATAATAGAACCCACGTGCCCCACAGTACGTGCAGAGAAGGTACCCAGACACCCATTTGCCGATCCCTAATCATCACCAATCTCGAGGGTTGACAGGGTTGAAAATGAAAAATGCTGAGAGGAGGAACTTCCCTGGAGACCCTGTCCTTATGTTCTGCATCCACTCCCTGGCCCTCCCTGTCTCTTCCACACAGGGGAAGAAAAGGGATGTCTTACCCCACCCCACTTCGAGGTCGAGTGTCGGGCTCCGGGGAACTCCTCAACGAACTGGCATCTGACTCAGCTGAAATATCTAAAGGCGAGAGGCCAGGGCTCAGCCATGCTGAGGAACAGCGTTCAGAGGAAGTGGACAGCAGTGCAGGCGAAGGACACTTTCACACAGGCAAGGATGTCGGAGAGGTTCCCATCAACCATACACGGGTCCCCTGGGAGCCAGCCTGGACCCATCTTCAAAGAGACCTTGCTCAAGAGGTTTACCAGAGAGAGTCTCGTGGTGTGGAAGGCCCGATGCCAGGGACTGTGAGTTTGTCTGCAGAGTGGCCAGCCACATCCCACATCACAGGACTGGTCACTGGGGGTTCCCAGTGGGGGCAGGGGGTGGTGTCCTAGAAACCCACAAAATGTATCCCCAGGGAAAGAGCCACGTCTACATCTGCCAAGCTTCATGAACATCAAAGGCAGATTGTAAAAATACCAGTCTCTGAATCCTGTCCTGTTTCCTTAATTTCTTCTTTCCAATTCAGAAGGAGTCACAAGCCTGGGATAGTGACCAGGGGCTGGAAAAGTAGAACAAGGAAGGGGTATGCAACGGAAGCATCCATCCTCCCTCCCCCGTGCAGGATGCAGAAAGTGGGAAGAGGGAAGCATTTTAAATCTGGCTGAAGGTCTGCATCTTAGCAGTCGTGGGACTGGGTCATTTAAAGCACTGTGCTTACGACAGTATCCCAAGGTGGGAGATCATGGTGGCCAGTGACAGCAGTGGAGGAGGTGAGAAGTGGTCAGATGCCAGAGACATTTTGAAAGAGAATTTGCTAACTGGTAGATCTGGGATGTGGGGAGAGAAAGGGGGGGGGGAATGAAAGAAAGAAAAGTTAAGGTTGATTCCAAGATTTCGGGCCTAAGCAGATGAATTTTTGGAATTACTCAAAACTGACGTGAAAAGACTTTGGTTGCAGGACAGCTTGGGACATCATTAAGTCTGAGGTGTCCATGAGGCCATTAAGTGGAAAAGCTGCTGCCAAGATGATTGGGTATATGGATCTGAGGTCCAAGAAAGGGGTTTAGGCTGGAGCTACAAACCTCAGAAGAGACCGGTGAGGGTCTATATCCTGTAATAAGGGCCCTGATGTAAGAGAAGCAGCAGCCAGCCCGTCGTAAACCAGCACCAGTGAGTCACGAAGTGTTCAGAAGCCAGGTGGAAAGAAAAATAATGAATTTGCATAAAACCAGAACAGAGATTTTTGCCAAATCTTATTAGTCAAAGAAATCCTGCATATCTGTACTTTGGTAATTTGGAAAGGTTTTTTGTTTGTTCATTTGTTTGTTTGTTGTTTGTTTGTTTCAATAATAATGGCTATTTTTCAAAGGATGTTCTGGGTGTTTTTGTTTGGATTTTTATGTACCGAACTTCTTCAAACGAGAAATGCCATGTACCTTTTATACTCGAGAGAAAGACAGAAAGCTTGGAATGAAGGTGTCTCGAAAATGTGGTAGAACCTCTCTACTCTGAACACAGAAGCTGTTCTCCCATTAAACCTCTCTCTCTCGCTCGCTTCATCTGTTCATCTTTCCTCTTGGTTGACATCGTAATCTGTGTGTCACGTAACCACACGGTTGGCCCTGGAAAGGCAAGCAGCCACTGGCCTCTCCCTCTCTCCTTCTTAAGGAGGCCACAGGGCACCAGCAGAAAATGCCCCTGTTCCGCCAGGAGCGTCTCTTCATTGTACCATCTTAAGAAGCCTTCGTCAGAGCCCCGTCCGTCCCGTAGCTCTTGGCAACGTAACTGACAGAACATTTTTCTGGTGGAAGAAAAGAAATAAACGTCCAAATCACTGTTATCAGCGAAGCCAGATATAGTGACTTTTCTCCCTTAGGAGTTGGGGTGAAGTCCTTCTCTGGCAATCTATTTCAAATCTGACTACCACATTATCTCTTAAATGCAGACAAAAAACTATTTTTTTATAGAAGAGTGTTAATTTCTTTAAGACAACCAGTCGGTTAAGAATATTTGTGGAGTCCTTTCTGCCTGTAAAGTGTTATTTAGTTATCTGTGATCTGAGAATTCGGAGCTGCATTCCTGCCATTGTTCCTTGGCGAACCCTCTAACCACAATAAAAAGGGAAAATCTAGTCTCCTGCCCTGTAACCCAAAGAAAATTGCAGCTAGAGGTCAGAGGGGCAAACTAAATGTCACTCTGACCCAAAGTTTTGGAAAAAATGTAAAAATTCCAATATGATAAGAGGGCAAGAGAAATTGTGGCAGTGGCATCAAGCTACTGGCTTTATTCTTGAGCTGGTTGTGATCCCACAAGGACGAGGCCTTAGAATGCAGGTAGTTAAGACTGTCTGCTCGGTTGAATTCTGGACTGGAGGCCGAGAGCCATGCTTAGCTATTCAGTCCTTAACAGTCCTATACCTCTGAGACAGTGAGCAATCAGGGTTACAGAAAACAATGCAACAAACACTAGGAAAAAAAAAACATAAAAATGAGAAGAAACATAGTCAAATGAAGAAAAACAATCGTGATACATTTAAACTCAGAGGGTTTAACTTTGACTTAGAAGGTTGGTTCCCAGTCAGGCCGGGAGGGTTGTTTCTTTTGTCTTGCTCAAGTCAGAACTAATGAGTCTAATGACTTTAAATCTTCCTAAATTATTCCCCAGACTTAGGTTTTATTTGGGGGCCGCAGTTTAGACAGCAAACGCTGATTTATTTAGCATTCAATCGATCCAACTCAAATTGCCAGCATGACGGCCCTGTCAGTGCAGTGAGTGTTGAAATTCATACTCCCGTCTCTAAAATATTTCAAGATCATAACATCCTTTTAGAATTATCAAAATTATACAGTTTCAAGTTTAACTGCATTGGTTTCTTTTCCCTTTTGATTCCTTTCCTTTTTTATTATTATTATTTTAGGCATATGTAGTACAAGACCTTTCAACTAACTAGAATACCCTTCTCTCTGAAACAGTGCTGCACAGCAGAACTTTCTACCAGGACGAATCCGCTTTGTATCTGTATTGTCCAATGCAGTACCGACTAACCACATTTGACTATTGAGCACTTGATATAGGGCTGGTCTGCTTGAGAAACCGAATTTTTACTTAACGCTTTTCATTAATTTAACTTCTATTTTAAAGAGCCAGATGTGACTCGTGGCTGCCGTACTAGTGGACGGTGCTGCTGTAGAATAGCAGAAACCCATTGACAAACACTGCCTTTGCACGCAACGTGTCTGCAAAACACAGCAGTTCTTTCCACACTGTACGCGGAAGAAATTTATCTTTTTTACATGGTTTGTGGTAGGCCAGAGGCAGGGCTGCTGAGGGGCCGTCGATTCAGGATACTAGTTCCTGAGGGCTGCCATTCCGGGAACTGGGTGGCTTGAAACAATAGGAGTGTGTTGCCTCACAGTTTTGGAAGTTAGAAGTCCAAAATCGAGATGCTGGCAGGCAATGCTCTCTCTTCTGGGCTTCGTCTAGCTGCTGGTGTTTGCGAGCCATCTTTGATGTTCCTTGGCTTGTACAGGCGTCACTAGAGGGATGTGGCATCTTCTCCCTGCGTATCTTCACATCGTTTTCCCTTTGTGTTTGTCTCTATATCCAAATTTCCCCTATTTTAAGGGACTCTAGTCAGATTAGGCCCACCCTGATGACCTTATTTTAACTTGATTAGCTCTATAAAGACCCAGTCTCTAAGTCAAGTCACATTCTGAGTTACCAGGGTTAGGACTTCAACATATCTTTTTGGAGGGACACAATTTAACACAGAGCATTCGGTATAGCAATAACCTCCTTGTATGGAAGTAGGCACATTTCTGAAAGTTGACGGTGCCCCTTCTCCCATTCTAATCCTTAAAAATCAGCAGGACCAGGGCAGAGGGCCTGGCGGGCTCCCATTTTCACATAAGCAGCATTGACCACGTACGTGACTCTGAGCAGGAGACATTGGGAAGCCTCATCTGCTAGTGTTTACCCTTCCCTGGTGTCTTTGCTCAGCCTGGAGCAAGTGTGGCAGTAAACTGAAGAGAAAGCAACTTTGAATGAAACCCAATGAATGCATGGAACCCGACAAGCCTCCCAGCCAGAGCAGCGTCCACGGTCCGGCCCGCACGGTGCTGCTTGCAGAACTTCACGGTCCCTCCGCGGTTCAGATGAAGGAAGCTCTGCCTTAAACAAACAAACAGAAAAGTGCGCTTGTTCTTTACTCATTCTGTCTTTCGCTCAATTCCCTAAGTCAGTCTGAAGGATCTACTGTTCCTTTTTTGTCAGGCAGCATCCTGCCAGCTACCGGGACAGGTACTTCTCATTCACCCAAACCTTTGGGAAACTTGTCAGCATTATGTACCAGCCAAGGGCAAAGGGCAGAAATCCCCCCTAGGCCTTGATGAATGGAGCTGGTAAAAATTTTTCAGTAGGAGGAGACAGAGGGATTAGCGCGTGAGCAAGCAAGTCTGAAAAGCCACAGGGGAAAGAGAGAAGGGCATGAAGGGGCTGGAGAGTTGAGGTTCGACAAAGTAGCAAGATAAGAGCTTCGAAATGCGGAGCAAGAAGGAGACCCTGAGGCGAAACCACTATGGTAGCATGAGGAGAGGGAGGCGGAAAACAAACAAGACAGAGAGCCCTTCGGTCAGCATCTCTAAGGACTGAGGACCATAATATCAACCAGCATCTCAGTAACACCTCACCAGTGGGTAGTTGGGTGGAGTTAGGTGGTAAGCTCCTTAGAGCACAAAAAAAAACTATACCGACTACAGCGCCTGGTGCATGGAAGTGTCCAGTGAGATAAACACAAAAGTAAAGGAACTTCGGACTTACGGTGTGATGTCAAAGTGCGTCAAAGTGCAGGAAAGACAGGCTCAGGTACTGTTCTGAGAAGCTAAATGGGAGATGAAGACGAGTAGCCTAAGAAAGATATTAGGAAGTAAGTGAGAAAACATGAAGAACAAAAACAATCTCCAGTACTGTCAAATCAAGAAGTGGAGAAATGGAGAAATGAATGAATAAAGAGGTCCGAAGCAACTGAGGTGTCTTACCTGAGACGTTTGTGGTATAATGCATTGGCTAATTTAGAACCTGAGCGTAAAGTCTCGTATGATGGCAAATGCCCACGATCATCCTCCAGGTGTGTTTTGTTCCACCTACGTGGGGTTAAAGAATAGGTTTAGAAGGAGATCTCCAGTGGACTTAAAATCCATTCGCTTGCAGCTGTGGAGCATGCCTGCTCAGGCCTGTCCCCGTCTGCACCTCGATGGTCCCCTCACAGGTCCACTTGCCCCACGTGACAAGGCCCGATAACCCACGAGTTCGTGGAGCCAAACAAGTTATTAGGCTATTGAAAAACTTTATAGTGGTTGATAAATCAGCACTATCCGGTGCCTTCCAAATGTGTCCCTGACTCTCCAGTTGTCCCAGGCCCACCCCTGAGGATCTTCCAGCTCTCCCCAAGATCTAGAAAAAGGAAAAATGCCAGGTGTCGCAAGGAACCTACAGACCCTGCTCTACCCCTGTGGCCGGTGTCTGCTCTGCCTGGTAAATGTTGGTACCGTATCTGTTGTTAGACGTTATCGACAGCATCCCCACACTTAGGATACCTGCCGACTCCCCGCGGCGTATCAGTTTGCCGCCTCTGCTCAAGCCTCAGCTGCCTCTCCACCTCACGTGGAGTTCTTGTCTTTCTTCTGCTGCCCCGTGTATCTCAAAATATTTGGCCTATTGATGTTTTCCTTATGCAACCTTTAGAACATGGTTTTCTCGTAGCCCCATTTCCAAGGGGGCCCCAAGCGATTCCTATGCTCAACCTCTTGGCTTATTCATCCTTCCAATCTTTGGCATTGCTAGTTGTCAATCTGTATAATGTCTTGTCCCCCAAAACCCCCCTCTGCTCCCTTCTCTCGGCCTTTGTCCACCGTTGCTGTTTATTACTGGATTTGGATGCTGAATTTTGAGGTCCTCTTTGTTTACCTAAAATTTAAGCAAAAGAAAGCAAGAGGAAGAAGGCTTTCTTACAGAAAATTTTTCATAGATTAAAAGGTTACTATCACTTTCCTAATGAAACTCAAATAATCAGCAGATACGAAAGAAAATCAGAAACATAACTTTTCTGTCCAATTTTCTAAGTGTTTCTGCATAAGTGAAGAAAATATCTAAAGTACTGAGATCCTCATCTTAACACTGGACTCCTGTGGTGGCCAGAATTTGGCTGCATTTCAAAATAATAAGCATTTAGTTCAGAAGGCTGTTTAAAGGAAATAAAAAGACCTAAAATCTTGATCATCCAATATGGTCTGTATTAGAATAAATTGATTACCCAAAACCTAACGTGATCAGAGCTCTGCCAAGAGGCTGGCAGGCAACCACTGTTGACGTGTTCCAAATCCTAATCAGATATTTGTAACAAGTAATTATTTAATCACCATTCACATTTATCCTTGCTCCTTCAGCCACACAGAGGAGGAAGAGAAAGAGAAGAACCCTCAGAGGGAATAAAAAGAGATCCAAGCTCCCCCCCCCCCCGCCTTGTGAGTCCAAGAAAACGTGGCCATATAAAAAGAACAATTCAATGTCGTCCGTCAGACTGGGCACAGCAAAAATCAAGCTGCTCTTTCCATCCCGGAAGCTTTTAAAGAGCGCTTGACTTGCCGGAGCAATCCCCGTGGAAATACTGCATGAGGAGAACTGGTGTCATGATGCTTTTCCTAAAAACTCGTTTTCTCTTGTAACATGCATAAAAGGATACAATTACAAGGCAAAACGCAACTTAAAAAGATGTTTCATTCAGTCTTGGTCGTACTTTATCGAATGATGAATCCAGTTCATCAAATGTCTAAATTTCTGAAAGCAAACTTTCAAGCAGGTACAGTGAATAATGATAAGCATGTAGAATTTAAAGAGAAAACTCGAAACATACTTAAGACGTATTAATGGTTTACTGATAGACAATAAAGAAACAAAAAATTACAGCAGGCTTAAACAACAACAACAAAAAAAGCAGCATTTTTCACTCTATGGTATCACACAAGGAATCTCTTTCCTCATTTTTTCCCCAGACCGGTTTTGGTAAAAACATTTGAAGTTAGATGTTTGACTTTCTAATCTTTTACATTCCTTGCAAGACAGCCCTCAATTTTCCAAGTTATTACCCTGACATTCCATGGGAAAAGTATCTTTCGTAACTGTCTAAAATTATGATAGAATCATCAAAGCCATGCACAATAAGTTATACAAATATGAAATATAAGTCAGTATTACTTGTTCTTTAATCACCTAAGTTTTCAGCAAAGCAGGCAATACAAAACAAGAGACGCTATAAATGCCTTTATGGAGAGACCAGACACAAGCATGCCCAGTTACCTGCACAAGCACCAGCAAGAGCATCTGTGATATTATTATAGCAGTGCAATGGCCTCACTTGCTTTAGAACTGAACTCAAAGGGAGGGATTGATGCAGACAGTTCCCATGCCCAGCACCTACCTCTAGACAGAAGAACGCTGAGAGCAGAGCCAACTACATCATACCCCTTTTCTTCACTTTTCTGGAAGACCTGAGCTGGAATGGGGATCTCCACCTGGGGTCAAAGAGAGAGGCTCAGGGAAGGACCCCGAGAAAGGTAGCTTTCTCCAGGTAATCCGATGCACCCTGGGAAGAGCCCAGGTGTGAGAAAATTGCTTCCTCGTCTCAGGGACCTCAGGTGTTTGTAATCCTCCAGCATTTTGCCTCCTGATGCAGATGGGAAAAGGCTTTGCAGGGATGTTCAATCAGTTCAGCCCCTACCTCGCACAGCCTATGTTAGCTGGCTAGCAAAAGTCACGACAGCTGCTTGTCATGGGTGCCGTCAGGAGCCTCTGGTGCCCACTCCTGCATTAGTGGACATCTCAGCAAAGACAGGGATTTGGGAGGGAGATGAACTCTTTTTCCTTTGAGGTTCCCTTCCTTTTAAATCCTACCTGGAATTATTTGAACCCACACAGCTTCCTCCTGGCTCCCCCTGACTCAATTGGTTCATCCTGCTTTAGACATTATAGTTTTACCATGGTGAAATGTAAACATTATGCACATCTGCAGTATCAAATGCCATGTCTGTCACTACTGGGTACATAATCACAGGCAATCACTTAAGGTTTTGTGACTCAGTGTTCCCAACTGTAAAGTGCATATCTGAGTAAATGGTTTTTTGCTCACTCACTTATGCATTTATTTCACGCCAGGTACTGGGAATCAGTGATGGCCTTTACAAGCTCCTCCTTCCTTGAGAAACTGGTAGTTTACTGGGATTGCCCCCAAACTGTCCCTATTTCTTTTCCATGCTTCCATTCCTTTATTCCATAAATTTAGTGAATTCATACTATATTCCAAGCATTATTCTAGGCACCACATGGGGGACAGAGAGGAGAAGGAAGAAGGGGAAGAAGGAGAGACAAAAGTTCATAACCTCATGGAACTTACGGGGTGGGGAGGGGGAGAGTTTAAAAGAGAAAGAGGAACAAAAATATAGAGCCAGTGATGAGTACTGATAGTGTAGATCGTATCAAGAACTGAAGGAATCGCAGGAATGAGGAAACGCAATCACCCGGCAAGATTATATCCCTGGCAGAGAGCCAAGTACAAGCAATGCCCCGAAACAAGGTTACCTGGCACCTTTGAGGTGCCAGAGAGGCCAGAGAGGCAGAACAGAATGATGGGGGCGAGAACAGAAGATGAGGTCAGGGACACGATAGGATCAGCCATGAGGGCCATTGTGAGGGCTTTGACTCTCACTTTGAAGTAGAAGGGAGTCCACTGGAAATTCTGAGCAGAGAAAGGCAAGCATCTAACCAGAGAACCCAGTTAGAAGGAGATTATAAAAATCCCGTAAAAACTGATTATGTCTTGGACCCTGATGGAAACAGTCATGGTAGAGGTGGGAAGAAATGTTGGGTGCTTCCTGCGTTTGTGTTCTGGGAACTCTCGGAACCTTATGCATATGTCCACGATGTCAGTAACCAAGCTGAAAAAGGAGCAAAGGTAATTCAATAAACTATTGCTCTGATGATCAGGACAGAGAGGTACCTAAGAGCAGGTACTTTGTCTTTCCTTTTTGTGTCTAAGCAGAATGTTCCCCTGTAATAGGTGTTTAATAAACACTATCTGAAAAGTGGATGAACCCGGAACAGAAAGAGAGCTCAGAATTAGACTCGCACAAACAGAGTCAATTGATCTTTGATAAAGGAGGAAAGGTAATTCAACCAAGAAAGGTTAGTCTTTTCAACAAAGGCTGCTGAGACAATTGGATGTTCACATGCAAAGAAAAACACATCTAGACACCTTACACCTTTTATAAAAATTAACTCAAGCTGAATCGTAGTTCTGAAGATAAAACGCAATACTACAAAACTTCTAGAAGAAAACAGAGGAGAAAAGTCTATGTGCCTTCGGGTTTGATGATGAGTTTTTAAATGCAATACCAAAAGCATGATCCATGGAAGAAAAATGGGTCAAATTTGACTTCATTAAATTAAAAACTTTTACTCTGCCCAAAATACCATTCCAGAATGACCAAAGAATAATAATAAAAAAAACAGAAGCAGTTACAAAATGAATAATGGCCACAAGCACCCCCTCTGCACACAGAGTTCTCCAGAGAGAAATTTCCCCCTGACCTCAGAACAGCTACCTCAGTCCCTGAAGCCCATCTGGAGTCATGCTGAGTGGTGTTGAAAGGAATATTTAAATGAATTCTCTTGCTCCCAGGAGGGCTTCTCCTCCCCTTGCCAGAAGCAAGAATGGCTCAGGATCATCAGCCTCCTGGGGGCTGTGTTGCCCCCTCCTGGGATTTGCAAGGTGTCACAAGAGTGGGGCTGATGGACATTTCTGTTCCAAGTCGTCCCCTCCTGCCTGGGGTGTGGGAGGACACGGAGCAATATCAACTCTCACTTGCTGGAAATGGAGAATTGTGTGTGGGTTTTTTTTTTGTTTTTTGGTTTTTTTAAAGTGTTGAAGTATTAGTATCAAGTAGATTACTGGTCAGTAGGTTACTGTGGAGAAAAAATATATGGTTTCTAGAATATGCCACTAATTCAGATGCGTTTGGTGGAAATTTTTTAAAAACGGATTAAAGAATTTACTTAAAATAGTTTTATTACTTCCAAACACATAAGGCAACCTCTGTGATCTCTGTCAATCAGGGTCCATTCAAGAGACAGAAATGACATTAGTTACTTAAACAGAGTGAATTTAATCAAGAACTGTTAAGTAGGTATTGAAGAACCTAAAGAGAATACACACACACACACACACACACACAAACACACATATATGTGTGTGTGTATATATATATAGCATTCACGAAGGCTGCAACCGCTATAAGCAGTTACCATTCCTAAGGCCAAAGGAACGATGGGAAGAGGTGAAAATCATTCATAAGTGAGACCCGGGCGGAAGGGCCCCGCTGCGGCCGGTCCTCTGAGCGAGCGCGCACGCGGAGGCTGATGAGTGCTGGGGAAATTGTAAACCGAATCCAGATGCAGCTACTGAACCGAGCTGCTGCTGGCGGAGTGAAGTGAGGGGAAGGGTGGAGGTGAGAGGACGCGGACGAGGAGGGACTGAGGAGGCTCTAGTCCCTCCTCCGGGGTCCCTCTAGCACCCACTCCTGGGAAAGCCTGTCAGGGAATCAGACGACAAGGCAGAAACACGGCTTACAACAGTGCCAGGGGCCGCACCGCAAAGCAGGTAGGGGAGGTAGGTCTAAAGCCAAGAGAAGACAATCACCTTCTAAATGGTACTTTCACAAAGTATCATTGACGAAAGGAGGAAATTTTCTGTAAGCAAAAACAAACAAACAAACAAACAAAAACATAAATAAGTGTTAAAAAAAGTTAAATAGGTTAAACATTCCTCCTGAGATCTGAGGTATCTTTTAAAATCGCCCTGGAGAACCTGTTCTTTCTTGATAATGCAGACAGGTGGCAATCTAGAGTACATAAGATATTGTCACCTACTCCAAATGTAGGAGAAATGGATACACTAGGTCCTACTGTTCTTGGAGAGCCATGTAAGGCAATCTTATTAGAAAAGATGAAGCACATACAAACCTCCTGGGCTTCAATGTCTTGACCTTTCTGTGATTAGATTTTTGAACTATATACCATCTTGATTTATCTCAAAGAAAAATTGAAAATTAGCCATACCGGGAGTACAGTATAGTTAGCAAACTCTCAGGGGGAAGGTCCTGTCTGGGTACCATTCTCTCGGATAACGGCGGAAATAGTTCTGTGAATTCCGAGGCAGAGTAATCACATGGAAATTTTCAGTAAGACGTTCACCCAGTCCACCGGTTGAAACAGATGTTGGCAAAGACTTGATTTGATTGCTTATTAAGAAACATTTGATCTTGTTTTGTCAAAAAAGAAGCCCACGAGGATGGCTCTTAATATCAACCAGGGCTAAGGCTGAGAAGTCAGTACCTCTCTGTCAGTTTCTCACACGTCTTGATAAGAGAGAGAAGTCAGCTGTCATCCAGGTGATAATCATCAATAAGTATTTGTAAGCTGGGCCCTGTGCTTGACCTGAGAGTATAAAAAGGTATGAGATACTCTACTGGCCCAAAGAGTCCTTGAATTCAGATGAGGAAGTAGAAATCTACATCAAAATATAGCATATGCTGCCTTGCTGTGATTGACGTGTTAACCACAGGAGAGGTCACTCAGGCACTCCCAGGAGGAGGTGACGACCAAGGAGAGTGGGCAGGGAAGACTGTACAGAAGACTGTACTGGGCCTTGGAAGGTTAGGTGGGAGAAGGGGTCAGGAACGATTCCAAGGAATAGTGAAGAAATTGTGTGCAAGCAGGACTAGGAATGGTCGACGAAGGCACCATAAACCACCTAATTTAGCTGAACTGAATAGAGCTCAGTTACTTTTTTGATTTTTCCAACTGGAAAAAAAAAATCTCTATTCAGACTCTGAGCGATTATGGTTCTGGTTCTTTTTAAATTAATCATTCAGCTCTAGGTGGATCAATAACTACTTACTGAGGCTTTCACCATGCAGGGCACTGCATTAGGGATAACCAAGTTTACAACACATGTTAGGATAAGTGCTATTTGGAGTGCGTGAGCGTGAAAAAAGATAAGCAATCACAATTTAAAGCAATGTATGATGACTAGAAAATGAGCGGTTCAAGCAGTGACGCCTGCTGAGTTTTATAGACTAAAATGTATGTAAAATATTTTAAATAATGGCAGTAGTGTGCCCAGCCAAAAATTGGAGTTCTATAATAAAAAAGAAGAAGGCAAGAATGAATGAATGTTGGGAACAACTAATAGTCACTGAGAAAAGCTTTTACACAAACTACCCCTCTAAACATTTAAACAAGGCATTTGATGAAGCAGGGAGGGAGGGAGAAAGCATGGAATCAAAGGCAATTCAGAGGAATTCTGCCCAAAAAGGTAGCAGAGGAGCGAGGCAATTGATGGAGATGAGAAGTAAAACCACTTGAAGTAAAAGAAGGAAATAACAAATTTTAAGGCGACAAAGGCTATTTTTCTCTGTCATTGGGGAATTATCTATAGCTTCTGACTTTCCTAATCATCTCCTTGCCTGTGGGAGATTGAACAGACTCCTGACAGACTGAGGAAGGTAACAGAGAATCTTCTTTTACAAGATTACGTAGGATTAGGGTGTCAGAATGCAAACCGATCCAAGTCAACTCCAGAGAGCATCCCCGGCCAAAAATGTGAGGCCAGAAGCTAAAACCGAGGATAAAGTATGAGCTGGAGTTGGAATAATCTGACTTTAGGTCTATGCTACCTTCCCTAAATAAGCTGAGGCTTTCTGACTACACCTGGGGAATGGGAGTAAGCAAAACGGGAATGCTCAGAGTGGCCTCCGCGAGTCCACGGCTGTAAATAAGGACCTTTGCAGGGAACAGCTGTGAAGCCGAGGGCCAGGGTCTCCCGGGCCTGGAATTAGCAGTCCTCTACAGGACAAGCAAACTTCCGATTCTTGAGCTGAAACTGTAGGACAGAAATTGCCTCCCAGGGGTGTTCTGATCCCAGCCTTGCATTCGTTTCTCACCTCCATCTCTTCCCATCTGCTCAGTGCTCCTTCCCTCCGGTGGGGGGTTGTGTGTGTGTGTGTGTGTGTGTGTGTGTGTGTGTGTGAGAGAGAGAGAGATGGGGGGGGTATTTTCCTCACTGTCTTTTTTGAGCCATCACCATCCATAATATATTATCAATTACTGTGATTATGGTGTCTAGACCAACCAATCTTAAATGGCCCCAGGGCTCATTTACCACAATAATTTTTAAAGTTATAGAAACCAGTTAAAGTGAGAATTTAATATACGAAAATGGAAGACAAGAATTTTAAAAATAATTTTTATCTTTTTTGAACTTAAAAAACAAAGATAACAATAAACAAAGCACAAAGTCCAGACGAAACCCTAGCAAACAGCTTCCTTAATAGGCCGAGTATGTGGTTAATAACTTCTCTACGGATATGTCATGAAAAATTTCATGAGAAAAAAACATTTTCTCAATATCCTCATTATAGATAAATATAATAATTTCTGAGTTAGGGTGATGTTTATAAACAACATGTCCTTTTTTCTACATTCTATGATATTATTTTATTGACCTAGAAGGTATTTTGCTTTACCAGGGACCACTGCACATTCTTCATTTGTATTTCTACTTGATCTTCACTGGCTGTGACCTTCTAACTCAGCTTACCATTAAATTTCTCTCCAAAACTCAGTCTTTCTGTCAAGCGGCTGTCTCTAAAGTAACATGGTAGGGCTCCCATAGCTGTTATTTTATGTGTGTGTGTGTGTGTGTGTGTGTGTGTGTGTGTGTGTGTGTGTGTGTGTGTGTGTATTTGGCAATTATTCGTGAAGGTCGATATCCTCAGATTTCGTTCTGGTTTTCAGATATTGAATCGATACCGCGTAGGTTGTATGCGTGAAGGGAAAAAGTCCAGGAGAAGAAAAATCTTAACATCTGACAGGTTATATCCGATTTTTTTTTTTTTAATTTAAAGCCCAAGTTGTGTAAAAGGCACACGCTGCCATCTTGGAGAGATGCTAGAAGAGAAGCCACTTAGTACACCTGGAACAGAGCTAGTGCGGGCTTTGGCCTGAAGGCACAGCCCGGCGAGGGAGGTGGAGAGCATCTGTGATCTCGCCACCAGAACATGCGTGTTCGTGCTCTATGTGTCTGTCCCCTTGTCTGTCCCACTAACATGCACACATGTACATCTCTCTGAGGCTGGCAGCCTAACCATGGCGTGCCTGCTGGGTTTTCCCAGCCATATCCCTTGGTCTTTAAGGCGAGGTCTTTAAGAGTAGAGGGCCATTCCCTCTGCGCAGAACTCAAGACTCAATTTTCTTGATGTGGTCCAGACTTGCTATTCCTTCTAGTGCCATAAATGATCATTTCTGGGGGGGGGGGGGAACCTGTGTAATTATTCACACTGATAGGCCACATGCTCTCCTTTTAAAAAGCGCCGTTCTGAGTAGCTGGGATCTAAGCTTTAGGACGGTGTGGGATGTGGAGAAAACTATTTTATTCAGGATCTCAATTTCTTCCTCTTCAAAGTGATCAAGAAAACCTAAATAATTAAACCATATAGTTATAATAGAAGTATTGGATGTTCCCAAAGCCATTTGATTTTGGACTTGTAGCTATTAGAATTTGAATTACCTGTGGTTTAAGGAAAATCACAGTAGGCAGAACAATGAATAGCCTTAAAGATTTGCATCAAGAGGCTTTAGACAAATGATGTACTTTCTTTATGTCTTCCCTGTGAAACTTAGGTTCAGACAGGTGCTCTGTACCCATCTAAGCGGAATTGCTTTTCATGATACATCTGGAGAAAGAAAGATCATTAAGCAAATGGGTTTCAAAGGGCTCAGGTAGGAGGCCAAACTCAAAGAAGGTGTAGAGTGTAGGTGCTGACCAACAGAAAAAGCAGAAAAAAAGGCTTCGAGGTTGAATCAGGAAGGTTGTGAGTGAAGTAACAGAATTTCCTACTGGAAGTCACTTTAAAAAAAATAGTGGTATATTCTCTGACATGACAGGAAGTCCAAGATTGGTTGAGAGGCTTAACGAAGTTATCAAAGACCCGTCTTTCTGATCAGGCATCCTGTTTGGGAAACGCTTTATCTCTGGGCTCAGAGTTGGTTCCTTGCAGGGTGGTCATCATAACCAGTCCTGGCGGAAGCGAAAGATGTGACCTTAATTGGCTTAGGCTAACTACATTCCTTCCTTGCTGATGGGGCCCAACGTCTGAACCAAAGGCTGCCCAACGTCTGAACCAAAGTGGGGTTCTGTTGGAAAAAAAGAAAAGTAGGAATGACATTGGGGTAGGCAACCAACTGTTTGCCATAGCAACAAAAATTTTATCTGGGGACAATTTAAAAAATGGCTGCATTTGGTTAAAAAATAATTCATTGACTACAATCTATGTTGCATATGGGAAATAAGTGTGCGACTCTTCCAAACCAACATATTCTCTTAAATGAGTTTATGACAACCTCAAGGGGGGGCGGGGTGGGGAGCCTAATTTTGTTATACATGTTGGAACAACATTTCAAATGCTAATTTGGGCTTCTGGTTTTCATAAAAGATTGGCAAGTGGAATCTGCAGTATATCTCCTCAACACGTTGTTTTAAATTCTAGGAATGATGGATATCCTCTACTTATTAGGCCTGCCATTCAAATGTTATATTCAACTCCATAAATATCTGTCATTTCCACATGGAGGGAACCCAACTGCCTCCCAGGATTGAACGCCCAAACTCTGAAAACACGAATTAGGCGGAGCCGAGATGAAGCTCACCCATCTCCTGAGTGAAGCTGTTTCAGAAGGAAAAAGTCTCCATGTTCACTGCACCTGTTTACAAATCACAGTAGTGTCACTTCTTTCCTTCCTCACGTGTCTATGATTCTAAGAAAAGTGTCCATACTCCGATGTATAGACATACGATGTAGGCTGCCCACAAATAGCACAGAGGAGACAAAGCGTTGTGGGCTAACACAGGGCATTCTCGTGACCCTCTGCTGGCCTACGTCCAAGAAGATGACCACTAAAACAAGCAGATGGGATCCAGGAAAAATAACCTCAGGTGCACTGCCCAAAGTTGAGCAGGAAAGGGCGGGCACGCAGCCAGCAAATGCTGTTAGATAATACAGCGGGGATTTAATACTGAGAGGATTAGTTCACCTCGAAAACTCAAGAATATTCCAAAGTTTCACTAAAAAGTCTGTAACTGTGGAAAGCTGCCATTGTCCTATCTCCTTGCAAAGGCAGCATTGGAGGAAAAAAAAAAAGAAAAGACTGTTATTAAGAGAGGGTAACTTTTGCTGGAAACCCAAGCGCCAAATCCCTGATCCTCTCAAAGACTTAAATGAAGTTAAATAAAGCACACACATCTCCCTTAGGTGTGGAGTTGTCCTGAGCCTCGAAAGGAGCCTTCCCCCACTGGGTTCAGAACGGGATCCTAAAAGAACGTGCCAGGCTGGTATCTGGTATTTGGTTCCTTTACTCGCGACGTGGGGCGGGGTGGTATGGTTACGTACAAGGAGCTTAGGACTGGGGGTCAAGACTACAGCCTCAGGTTTGTTTTGCTACAAATTTAATAACCTTTGGGTCTCTTCTTGAGACCCAAATAGGGCCCACTTCACAAGATTATTACATATCACATGAGATAAAGCATTTGAAACCACGAGGATTTGGTTTAGCAAATACTGTATTTTTATACAGATAAACATCACTCTCTGATCATCCTCAAAGTGTGTAGTAGAGGAATAGCATAGCACAGCAACCTTACTCATCTGTCGCGCTCTTTGCATTGAGGGGATGAAGGCTGGTGGGAATTTTGTGGGCTGGAACTCAATTTGCAAGTAAACAAAAATGATGCGTTTCTTCGTGACTTTTTAAAACATCAATACAACAAACCATTTACATTTATACATGCAAATACATCATGACACAGGATGGATCTTACCTGCAGCATCAGGACCGATGCGAAAGCCACCACTTTCCCTTTCATACTGGGAGCCAGGGCTGTGAGCAATGTGGCAGGTAGGAATCTAGACACTTACTCTCCCCTGAGACCACTAGACAGTTGTCCAACACCACAAAACGGGAAGGGAAGAATTGGACTCGCTGGGAAATGGGTGAGGAATAGAAAAATGAGTTTCTGGTAACCTGATGCCTAAATATATTTTTCCAGAGAAACAATGCTGAGTGGAGATCGTATACAGTTGAAACAAACTTAATTACCATTTTAACACACTATGAGCTAAACTGAGTTTCTGGGCTTGAATTTAGGTACAATTTGCAATGTTGCTTCTATAAAGAAATGTATTCTGAGTTCCAAATGACCAATGAAATTCAGCAACACAACTCACTTTTAATTATTGCAATAATCATTTTCTTTGGGTATTTTTAACAAGCCAAACAAAACTCCCAAATCGGTATATGCTTCATTTGCAACAGTAATTGAATGATATGTACGAATTTATAATAATTAACTTGCAAAATAAGAATTAATGGTATTGAGAATGGTGAGAATTTTGTAGAACAAAACTTAAACTGAAATTAGTATGTTGTTAGAAAAACAGATTTATCTAACAATTTTAAGTATAATATTTTTTAAATAGTAATTATCTATATAATCACCTTGACTGCAAAATCATACACATCATTAAATAAAACTAATGTAAATCACCACAACTTTGAGATTAACTTAATTCTCAATTATGTCAGAGGAAACTGAGGCATAGTGAATTAAGTAATTTGTCCAAGGTCACATGGGCAGCTCAACATTCTAACACCTGGCTTTCACTTTAATGGCTACATTTATACTTAACTTTTATATTCACAACTTTACAAACATTTAGAATTTTCAAGGTTTTGCAAAAGATTCTTTAAAAAGGATTTAAAGTAAATAATGCTTATGCATTAAGTTGTTACATCTTTTAGAAGTTGAAATTTATAGCTAGTCCATTTTTATATTTTTAAAAATTCAATGTAACACAAGTCAGGTGCCATTATCCGAGACTTAAGGATGTCTGCATGGCACAGATAAAGTGGAAAAGCTACCTCTATCACCCGAATACTTATCCTATCAGAATTATTCTGGAACATCCTGCCTCTAGAGAGGCACAGGACAAACAAGTCTGGGCTCTGTCCTCATAAAACTGAGGTTGAAATACTTCAACTCTCTCACCCTATCTCATCTTTTAACCAATGAGGATAAACCCCCATTTTGCAAAGCTGTGGTGAGACATCGCAATAATCATTAACAAGGCCGTCTCAGACCTGAGTCATAAGTTCCACCTGTGTCTCCTAATCTCGGCCTATAAAAACCTTAATGTCTTTTCTCCCAAAGGTGTACGTTTGAGCAAACATGTAAAATCACTTTGGAAAATGTGTAACTTTCCAGTGTTTTAAGTAGTTAGCCGTAGCTGAGCTGAGTGGTAGCATTAGATACGTAGCTCTTCCTGGAGGTAGGATGCTAGCTTTAGGTCCTCAGACCTGTCTAACTCGAACAGCCTGTTTCTCCCGGGGCCCTTCACATTCTCCTCTCAGTGTTCTCTCCAGTCAGTGAACCTAGCGTAAAGCCCCTTCCTCTAGTCTCGTCTATGACTAGAAGTAGCAGGGAGAGGAGAGCTCACCTGTCCACTCCAGCACCTAGTGTCCCCCTGAAGAAATAGTTGTACCCCCTTTCTCAGCCACGGAAGAGAAATGTGAAATATATGCCAATGATTAGTGCAACTTCTGACTGTGGTGTAATAAACCTAGAACTTGAAATTATCGTAGTTTCTCTCTCACTTAAATTGCTTTCCAGACACACTGCCATCGCCAGAATAACTTCAGGAGGACTTGGAAATTCTAAGATTGACATTTTTGAGCCGCCCTAACAGCAGTTAGTCTTTGTGGGCTCAAACCATTGGGAATGGAACCGATCTCCTGGGAAGGCGGGCTCCGACTTCTTTCCAGGTTCACATAAATTTGGGAAAACCTGATCTGATGGTTTCAACAAAATAAATTTGACTGGGGTCAAATGAGAGAAACCAAAAATAAATCTCAAAGGTTAGTGTGTGCAGGGATGATTTGGGAGATCAGACTACATTAAATGTTGGGGTTTAGTCTCTTTTCATTGAAGATGCGGTCCCTTTGGACTCTTGATAATTCCCCCAAACACAAAGCCATCGCAGTTCCTACAAACCATTCAAGAATTGTCTCAGCCGAGCCCCTCATTGTACTGACGAGAGAATCCCGTTCCGAGGCCTCTGGGCTTGGTCCGCTTCTCCATATGATTTGTCAGCTGGGATCTTATTTGTCACCCAACTTACCAGATACTTTGGAGCTGGGACTCTCGTGTGTTACTTTTCATTTTATCTGCTGCTGAGCTCATAGCACACGAGTATTGCTAGCCAGAGGAAGATTATTAATGTCCTGGCTGTCCACTTATAAGCCTGTGAACAATGAATTCCCTACGATTATGAAAATGGAAGGCATGGCGGACACTCCCTGTGACAAGAGCAATAGCGACAGTCCGGCCAGTAAAAGACAAAGATGCTTTCAAGGACCCACAGAGCTCTTCAGGCAGACCTTTTGAGTGGAATCTTCCAGTCGCCAGGGACAGCCAAGAAAGCTGATGGCCTGGTCCCAGTGATGTCTACTCGGGGCCGTGCCCTTGAGCGCATGGCAGCCTTGGGATGATTTATGATAAGAATACTGCACCAGACCACAACCCCAAGCAACTGAAACAGGAGGGAACTTAGGCTATCAGCTTTCAGAATGTGAATCTTAAGCAGCTGAATGTTATTGAAGCACTGTCCAACAATAGAGGCCACACTGCAAAGGACAACTTTAACATACAAATGAGAGTACTGGTCAAGGTTTATACATCAATCCGCACCAAAAGCCAAGAGCAAATGATCTTTTACTAGCTCGTGTCCTGAAAAGCTTTTTCACCCTGATCCAAGGACACAAGGACTAATGCTGAAGTTGTCAGGTTTGGTATGGCTCATAGTGCCTGCAGATTTTCAAACCCTGTCATCAAAACGTGCTGGACAGTACCGCATACTTTGATCCTTGCTTATATGATTTAATGGGGACACATAATTTGTTGGGCACTGGCTGGACGTGGTACATTCCCATATAATCTTCACAACTCATATTCCAAGACCTGTCTTTTAATGTAACTGACATGCTCCCTACGTACACTCGTATCATTTGTTAAAAGTTTACCTTTGTAAGAGGCTGCTGAAGTTGACAAGAAATGATACCCGTGTTCGTAATGCATTTATACTCAGTAATCTTTTTTAATAGAAAACAGAGGTGATTTATTTTTATTAGAAAAAAATGCCATATTTAAATACAAGACCACCATTTGTGAGAAGGCATACCAAAATGGTCTTAAAAAAGAAACATCACAATGACAGAAAACTTGTCATGTTACACCTTTAAGGAGCCTGCCACCAGGCTAAGTGGAAATAAACAACCAACTCCCATCACCAGAACACACAAATATGTACAGGCTGCATAAGCGAAGGCTTAGAAAACACATTGGAAGAAAAGGGTGAACACACCTAAGTGTCTACGTGTAAATGTTTTCCTAAAAAACACACGGCCTTTTACTCAGCTCAAATTCTCAATCTAAAACTGTTTCAGGCCTAACACTATTCATGGTAAGTTATCGTAAAGCAAAAGTTTACATTTTCCTGGGAGCTGTTCATTGGCATTTTTTTTTTTAGTGTAAAATCCACACATGAACAGAAGCTGTTCTTTTGTGCCTGCCACTTAAGTGAACATCACCGAGACGCTCTCTATACTATGTTTACGTTACCGCACAGAGCTACCGGTGATGACTAGGTGATCATGGCCTCCAACCTTTTCTAAGACTTACAACAGAAGATCTAAAGAGCGCCGTATATTGTGATTTGAATCGATTTCTTGCCACCTGTCGCATGCTCCCTTCTGTTCAACTACTGCCGCTGCCAGGAGTCCTGACACACGAGGTCCCTCCTACTGGACCCTACAGTTCTCGTTGGACATGGGGCCGGCTTCTGGGCTGGGGGCGAGCCGGCCTCGCTTGGGCCTCAGGCCCTCGCGGGGGCTGTCGGCCGAGCTCCGCGCAGGAAGGTGACCGGCCGGGAGAGACCTTGTGCCTGTGTCCGCTGGGCTTCGCTGGAGAGCCTTGACCTGCAACACAAGCATCTTGGTCAGAGGTTTAGATCACGTTCACATCTCCACAGCATGGAAAACACAGTACTTTACCTTCTCATCGAATTTTAAGGGATGTTCTTTTCTATGTGTTGTGCACAGTTTTTCTATTTCTTCTTCCGGAAGAACAGGCCCGCCTAACAGGCTACGAGGGTGTCAGACAAGACCTCTGAGGAGTCACTTTGCGAACTCTGATGGCCAGAGACTTGCTCCCCACGCGGTGAGACATTGTCAGACCAGAAGGGAAGCTCTTTGAGGACAAAGGCTATGTCCTCTTTGCCTTTGCATCCCAGAGCTCAGAAAGTGCTGGACTACCCAGCAGAGAGGAAACCCACACCAGCCTCCGTTGGCCCTGAGGCCCTGCTGTCCGCGAAGGGCCGTAACCCCAGGATCAACTCCACCCTCCTGCGATGGAAGCCTATTTACAACACTTAAGAGACCTAAAACCTGCTCCTCGTGGAACCCCGCTTGACTCATTCTCCACACACCGTCGTTTCGTTTTCGCATTGGATTTGGGCTACAGCAGAAGGGCGGCTGCCTGATAATAAAGTCCAGTGAGACTAAAACCCCTGTCTGATGTCCTGCCTTTTAAGAGAAAGAAGCAGATGAGAGGGTGAGGTAGCCGACAGAGGAAGATTTTTGTGAGGTTTAGATAGTAGTGAAAGATACGGGGGCAAAAAGAGAAAGAGGAGAAAGATGAAGAGCACAAAAGCTTCACTTAACCAGAGGCAAAGGCAAGAGGTGAAGATTCAAGTAGGAAGATCTCAAGAAGGGAGATATAGGGAGGCAGAAGGAGAGAGACCTTCTAACAAGGGTGATGTGTGTTCAGTACCGAAGCCGAGAAGCAGCCACGCGACAGATCACTTCCTGAGCAACTGACTGTCCCTGACCTTCTTCCAAAGTAGTAAAGAAACAGAATGCAAATTATTTCCCCATTTATATTCTTTCCATAGGAAGTTTGTGGTTTTAAAAGGCAGTGAAATACTTTTCATTACAGCACACATAGCAAATCTGGCCAGCAGATTAAATCCCTGGAAAGCTTGCTCTACACCTCGGATTATGTGCAGGACACTTAACAGGAGAAGCCTTGACGGGTTGGGACTTAATGGGAAATCACTATCCAAGGCAAGTTGAAGGAAAGAAAACACAACAGACTTTTACTGGTACTTTTCTTTTTTTTTTTAAGTAGAAAGTGAGATAAAAGACAGGTGTTTTCCTTGAACCTGTCCGATGTAGGGGAGTCAAATCTTTAGATTAACCATAAAAAGTGAAGAAGGAGAGAGAAAGAGCACATTGGAAAAGAGAATTTGAGCTGGAAGCCTTCTTTAATCCTAATCAAATGGCCAAAGTCCACTCCTTGCCTTCCCCTACCTCTAGATTCAATTACTCTGGTACAGAATTGAGAAAACCGTCGTCTGTGATCAGAGTTTAAATTGTGGGTTTGACCCCCAGGAGGTTATTTGGCCTCAGGCTCTACTATAAACAAGATGAGGTCAGATTCACCAAGTATTTGAACTGGTGAGCGCACCCCATACCCCAACTATCTTATAAACTATGTCTGTAGCATGGTGTGGGGAGAAGGTGGGTATGCGTACGGCTCACTGAAAGTAAACCTCGTTATCAGAAAATACGTCAAGGCCCCACGAAATGGGTGACTGACTGACGCTGTGCTGATGGCATCAGTGTCATCCTCTATGATTACGTCCCAGAGACATAATAGAGAATGATCTATGCCTAATCTGCATTTTACCCATTTTTCCCTTTGAATTTGTCAGATGTCACGAAGGGTCCTGGGCTAAATGACCTAAAGAACCATCTTGCTCAAAACTCAGCCAGTCACTTCAAGCTCACGATCCTAAGTTTCTAAGCAAGTGCTTTAGGAAATGATGCCTTGCTCTGTAGTTTTCAAACGAATGGTGGAATATGCTTAACAAATGAGGCAAGCATTTTACAAGGTGGCTTGGAAAATGCTGAATTAAATTAAAAATCAATAGGCTGGGTTTTGAAGAGTTTGCATCTAATCATGAAGTCTCCTATAACCTCCTCTCAAGGGGAACCGCCCCAATTCATTTGCACTAAAATTGCTTAGCAAGTCATAACTGCCAGTGCCTACTGCCGCCTGTAGCTAATACAAGAATCGCAAATCTGCAGAAAACTGTGGTTACGCCATAAGCAACAGATTCAACACAGTGTGACAAGCAGGCCCCCTAGTGTGCGAGCCCTTTTTCTTAGAGAGTAAGTCCAAACTCTACGTGCAAACTGCTTTATCACCAATTCCATATAAAAGGAGGGAAAAATGGCCCGTGTGGCGAGTTCATGAGATGATTTCCTAACCCACCTTTAAACCATCTATTGTCGTGGTCACTGCAGACAATATCGATAGCTCCACTTATTCAACGAACGTCTGCTGAATGTCAGACCTTGTGTTAGACACGAAGACACAGGTGAACCACAAACATAATCAGGAACCTCACGGAGCTCGTACTGCCAGACTCGGATGCAGATTTTTAAGCAAGTGAGTACAACAAGGTGAACTGGCATAAACCAGTGGAAGAACAGGGTACTTTCTACCTACATGTCATGATTTTGTTTTAAGAGAGCGAGACAAACACTTCATGTGGTCCCTGTAAGTGTGAGACCAGCAGGAATGGACGTTAGTCTGTAAGAGGAGTTAAGAAGTGGCTGCCGGTCACCTGTCTGAGGCAAAGGCCTGGCCTACACTGAACCTGAACCTGACTCCTCCTGGGTCACAGGTCAGGGGTTAGCTTGCGGATAATTGCTTCGGTCAAGCTCAGAAGCTTCCCTCTTCAGGGGCACTCGTTAGTTGCTTTATGGAAAAGAAGCTGTTTTTATGGTCACAGGACCTACTCCAGCGTACCCTCTTCAGTGTTATCATTTGCGGTGTCTAAAAGTTAAATCTGTGTGTGTGTGTGTGTGTGTGTGAGAGAGAGAGAGAGAGAGAAAGAGAGAGAGAGAGAGAGACAAACACACACACACACAGAAGGAAATAAGGAGGGGTGAGGGTAATTGATGGGAGAGGGGAACAATTTGCATAAAATGGTAGAATATTCCTAATACGAGTAAGGGATGGGCCCATTTTAATGAGTGAAAGAAAATTTCAGACTCTTCTTCGTCACCCCTGTTGTAAGTTATGAACCAGCTTAATACTAGGTATAAATTCTTTAATTCTTAAAGTTCCTGTACATCAACATAACAAACAAATCTGCAAATATGTTCTTGTTTTGATGCAACTAATCACCAATGTCACTGTATTTTGACATCCAAAATCCTAATGAGGAGGATACCTACTCAATTAAGAATTATTACGTTACACAACTAGGGGTTACTACACTTTCAAAGCTTCGTTTGCTGGTTTAAGAAATCAGACTGCATACTTAAACTATGACAAGGAAGTAAAAATCACAAAAGTTTCAAAATTCTTGAAGCTATTCCAGCAACTTCCAACAATAATGCTGTGACCCATAGTTTGCAAAACACTGAAAAAAAAAAAAAAAGCAAGACTATGTGTTGAGAGAGCAGGCATTAACTCTGGGCAGGTTAAATCTTTGAGTCTTATTTTCTTCAAATTTTCATAATACTTAAGACTGAGAGTTCCATAAAATGCATATATTTTGCATATAGAATGGCAGCTGCTGGTATGGATTATAGCAATGAAACAAAGATTTGTTCAGCAAATCTCTGCTATAAATAACTTACTGGGCTGTTTATAAGGTAAATAGAGATCACTAAGGTCCGAGCCCTGCCCTCAGCAATCAAAATAGCAAAACCCATAAACAGAGCTCCTTGCATTAGACGTCCACTGAAACATATGCTTTCTATAGAAAGTAAAGGAGTGATAAAAGATGAAGAATTGACAGGTGGTGGGGCAGATGGGTGAGGAAAAAGCACAAAACAACAATGACCAATGCCTGTGCTAAAAGAAAAACTACCTCCTCAAATTCTTCGGATGTAATGCTTGAAACTTTCCTCCAAGTCCTTGGAGTTCTGATCTAACAATGTCATTCCCCATTAAACTCTTTGTAAGTGGCCTGCTGGGTCAAGGATGAGACTGAGCAGCAGGATAACGTCGTGCTCACCCTCAGTCACTCACTACTGACTTATTTATACTGCAGAGAGAAGAAGGACAGACTTTAAAAAGCTTCTGAGTCAGAGGGCGAGCAGCAAACACCCGCCCCACACAACGCTGTCATTTCCTGGATTGCAAAATGTGGATAACGTGTTCGCAGGAGTTTACCTTTTGGGATCTGCTGCCACCAGCTGTTGGTTTCGAGGTCTCGGCGTGATTTTCTTTATGGAGACTCAGTGGGGACAGTGCTAACTTTTGTGCAGCAAGGCGGGGGCTGGTCCTAGTTGCCATGGTGGTTCTTCGCAGGACGTATGGGCTTGTCTTTCCCGTTGGGATATCAGCAAACCCTAAGGGCAAAAAAGCTGCCTGTCAACCCTGCTAGTTCCAATGTTATCTACAGTGGAAATGATACTCATCAGGCAAAGTTTTAACAGGTAAGAGTGACCCCCAAAATGCTTTCCCTAGCCTCGATGGACAGGAATTAACAGCACAGTTCCCCTGGGAGTTGTCAAATTGAATAATAACTAACAGATTTCCTCTTATTAGAAATATAAAAAAAACCACAAATGGGAGAAAAAGGGAAAATAACATTAAAAAGAAAAAAAAAATCCCTGCTTCTTCTATGTGAAGGTCCTAAGTCATATTTTCTAAGATCTATAGAAAACCTCAGCAGGCCCTCTTATAAAATTTGAATCAGAGGTGGGGAGGGTGGGGAGGCGGGTAAAGTAGAAAGGAAAAATAAAAAAGGCCAGTTCTTGTGTAAATGAGGTGTAGCTCAGGTGACTCTCTCATACAGAGGCCAGGAGCAGGGAGGGATGTGACCACCTCCTCCCACAGACATAACTGGCATGGTTTGTGATGAGCAAGAGAGGGAAGTCAATCCCAAGGACACAAAACATTGTCTCACACCTCAGAGCAGCATTAACAGCTAACTAAAAGCTAACTAAACCAGTGTTAATGTTTTGTTTTTAACCCTTTAACTATAAGTAAACGGTAATGAGAAAGAGCTAACTATTTGGGGACTAGATTTCCTAAGAGCTAGAATTACTCAGATCAGTGTTTCTTAAACCATCGGTGGCAAAGACCCAGTTTTGATCATTTGTGTGTGTGTGTGGGGGGGGGGGCGGTAATTTCTAACCTGTGATGGAATGGAATACTACTATTATATGACACGATGAGAGTGAATCAATAGAAAAATGATCACGTGTTCGGATGTTCCAACAATGCCAAATTGCTATGAAGACTTACTCTCCTTCTTGATTTCTGGACCTTTTTTTTTTGTGTGTGTGTGACAAACCAGGAACCAGAGATTCCTAGACTGGCCTCAGTCCCTGGGCCACACTTGGAAGACCACTGAGGTTTTTTTTTTAAAAAAAGGTGGGAAATGGCTCCAGCCAGGGGCCAGCGTCATTGAGCCCACCCTCCAGCTCAACCAGTTCCTGGGTGGGGGGACACGAGCAAACACAGGAAAGCTTGAAGGGTGACCTAGATTTGGAGATTTTTCAGCACAGAAATATCAAATTCTAAACAGGCTTTTGACAGTCATTTTTCAAATCTACCAGCACTTTTTGTAGTGTGACATGAGTAAATCAGATGCTAGTCATTCTCTCATACAAAGGAAGTATATACCTCGCCAATTTAAAAGTAGGCTACTGCTTCTGCAGCTCGGTCCTGTTGCCCAATAACTTCAAATCCAAATGGTTCTATCTTTCTGCGTGTGAATTTTTTATGTGGACTTTCAAAAGAACACAACTAATTCCGTTTTTAAATGATGCGTACCTTTCTTTACAACTTCCGGAAGCCCTTCGGGCTCAAACTCGGTGTCTTCTGCATCCTCTGTGGGGTGAATACCACTTTTGACCACTTTCCTGCTTTTTTTAGAAAACGTCTCTGGTGTAGAAGACGCTGTTCCTCCTCCGTTCTCGCGAATCCCACTGGACCTCTGCCTTTTGCCTGAGCCTTTATTTTGGCCGGATGATAACTTCTTCTCAGGAACAGAAGGGACTGGGGACGGTCCTGGAACAACTGAGTTTAGCAAAGGAGAACTCTGGAGACTGAGTTTGGATGGCTGTGAACTCAGACGAGCAACCTGTGTTTCTAACATCTCTTTGGCTCTCTCCAACTTCTCATGGCTTATGAGCAGGGAGCAGTACTTATCCAAGTATTCGTCCGCCTCCTTGCTTTTTTCTTCAAGGGTTTCTTTCAGTTCTTTCACCTCGGTCATTAATTCATCTACACTGGCATCCGCAACAGCACCTGTCAAAAACAAAGCCACACAGCCTGTCACTTGATAATTCTCCAGTTGACACTGGGCATTGTAAAGCAGAAAACCTTAGACTTGTCCTTTGACTTCTTTTGGCAAAGTTGGGGAGATATATCTTTACATGGCCTTATAGTTCAAACGATTCTTGTTTGGGAAGGATCATATCAAGTACGTGTTCTACTTAATTACATAACTAACTCTTTCTTATTAGACAGCTTAAATAAAATGTGCCAAAGTCTCAAACTCGTATTTCGAACAACCCATCAAACTTTCCTATAGTTATTCATAGGAGAGCAAATCATGAACTGAGCACATCTCCTATTTTCCCCTGCCCATTATTTCCATCATTAGTGAATGTACAATAAAAGTAGGTAAAGAATATGAAGTCTCTACCTAATGGCTTTGGGAGACAGATGGGGGCCGGTGACAAGGTTAAGTCCAAAAAAGTTCTGAAAACCATTCGGACACAATGGAGGGTCTGATGGACAAAAGCTTGGGGGACGCTGTAAAGTGGGTCACCTTGCAGTTGCCACGATTGGCATTAAAGCCATTAGAAAAACTCCCTGTAGACCTCGAGTTCTCTTCCCAGCAGGGAATACCACTGACCCGCCCCCCGGGGCCATGTCCAGAGGGCCACTCATACAACACTCACCATCATCTCTCCACATGTTAAGAGAATTCCACTATGGGGACATAAGTGCAGAAAAGTGACAAGGACAGTTGTCATTTCTTTTCTCTTTTATTTAAGCTTCACACCCCAAAATATAGCCCCCTAACGCTTCCATTTAGTTGACCCACGAGAATGGGCCAAGAAAACCAGAAAATCACCTGTTCGTAGAGTACTAATGACACCTGAGACGCCAATCTGTCTTTGACACAGGAACTACACGGATGGGGACGTCCACATGAAAACCGCTTGTCAGAATGGCCCGTCAGCAAACAGCGCTGCCGGTTTCTCGTACGTGTTATAGAACAGAAAATGTGATCGCTCTATTTTAAGAGGTAAGTTTCATTCGGAATCGTATTAACGACCTCAAGCTGGGCACAAAATTCAGAAACTAGAAAACAGGTAAGTGCTGAAAATCAGCACGCCGTAACAGAACAGAGGATGAAAACACTCCCTGCGCAGACACACCAGGGTTTCACTGGTGGGAAACGGTTTGACTCACCGATGTGCCCAGGTGACACCCACCTGCTTTCTGTTTGTCTTGCGCAGCGTCCTCAAGGCGAGCGAGCTCTTTCTGCAGCATTTCCTTTTCCTCTTCCAGCTGTTTACAGGATTTAATCAACAACTTTATTTTCCCCTGGGCACGCTCGTTTTCCTTCTTCAGCTGATTTATGTGTTTTAGATTGTCCATCTATTAAAAAAAAAAAAAAAACCCTTAAATTTAAAACCTTGAATTACAATGTTCAAAAGAAAAAAACAAACCCAATAAGTCTAATGCCCACCTGGCACTTGGCCATCTTTATGTCCATTTCGCAGAAATGCCTGTTTAGGCCATCTGCCCATTTTTAATTAGATTGTTCAGTTTTTGGTGTTAAGTTGTACCAGTTCTTTATAAATTTTGGATATTAAACCCTTATTGGATATATCATCGGAGAATATCTTCTCCCATTTGATGGGTTGTCCTTTCTTTTGTTGATAGCTTCCTTTGCTGTGTAAAACTTTTTAGTTTAATATAGTCCCATTTCTTTTGTTTCCCCTGCCAGAAGGGACATACCCCCAAAAAACATGACTAAGAGCGATGTCAAAGAGTTTGCTGCCTGTTATTTTCCTCTAGGAATTTTATGGGCTTGGGTCTTATATTTAAGTCTTTAATCCATTTTGCGTTTATTTTTGTAAATGATGGAAGAACATGGTCTACTTTTATTTTTTTGCATGTACTTGTCCAGTTCTCCCAACACCATTTATTGCGGAGACCCGTTGTATATTCTTGCCCATAGACATATTCTTGGTGGGTCAAAAATTCTCGAGAGAATTACGTTCCCATTTATAATCTTGTGCTGTTGCAAAATTTCAATACCTAAGATGACATTCATCTTAGTCACACCAAGTGAAAGCTAAACGATATTATGGCTCGTAATGCAAATGACGAGCCATGAATTTTACAAGTAACTGAAATAGAAAATAAATACAATGTCGGGAGAATTGTGGCATCATGCACTACTTAGTAGAACAAGCTCACGGTTTCTTAATCACAATTATAAAATCCGAAAAAGCTCTGCAAATGATTTAGAGGCAAAACTTGACCTGAACATATGTGAAAGTATTTACAGTCTTTATCCCACCTTGTGAGAACATTCATACATTTTGCTATAGAAATATGAATTTGTATGAAGTATTACCCCAGATCCTGCTGGGCTATTATATAATATGTGACATATGCGCTGAATTATGTAATATCTTTAAAAATGCAGAATTCTAAAGCAATCTAGCTCCAAGGGCTCCGGTAAGAGATTGTGAACATATAAAGGCAAACCAAACGATTTTTGAAAAAAAATGTGAGCATCACATTCACATTGCCAGTGATTTGTTCTTTGATATATATCATCTTAAAATAATTTATTAGCAATATTCAGTAAATTTGCACTTTCGAAATTTTCTATTTCTGGTTCCAGTCATAATTCGATTAGAAATCTAATTCGATTTCAACACTTATCAAGTGGCACCTCATTAAAATTATGTGCAATCTGAAAACAGAGTCAACAATTCACCATTTTGTCCATGGTATTTATACATATACAAATATTCATAAATAGATATGCAGATTTAAATCTTATATGCATATAAAATTTGTGTGTGTTTGTATATAGACATTGTCCAGTGAACTGCAAAGATTAAAAAGGCAGAAAATGAGTAAATAAAAAAATAGAGCTTTCTTTATTAAACTTAGTATCTCTCATTTTGTAGTAGAACATTATTGATCATTAATGTTAGTTTGAATTTTATTAGTTAATATTTTATGGGTATATTTTCTTTACCTTGATAATCGCATAAGAGCTGTAATAGAATAAGTTTATACTTAGTTTCCTGTTTGAACATATTCAATATACAATTAATATCATGGTTTTAAAAATATAAATCACCCCATAAGAAAAGACCTTTACTGGAAGATATTTATTTTCCAGGTTCATTATGACACATTGTGGATGGTAATTATTTTATGAAAAATATCTATAGGAATCAAAACAGCCTCCTTTCCAAGTACAACTGCTGTAGCACCATCAACAGTCCCAAAACCCTGAGATTAGAGTTCACCTTCTTTTTCTTAAAGGAAAATGTTTTCAACCCTTGCTTGGAGAGAGAGGGACTATGCACGTGTGTGTCCTGACCAAGTGCTCTGTCACAGCTCAATCTCTCCATAAACCACAGGGACGCGGGTCTGGTGACAGCAATGAACCTGGAGACCAGGCAAGTGAGACCTTGGAATTAGCCACCCAATTATTATTTACAGCTGAGGGGCCTGCCCTGTTCCATTACTGGCTTGATCTTCACGGCCACCTCAAGAGGTCTTTAACATCCTTCAGGGTGAGAAGATTCGCTAAGCAATGAATAAAGTTTATTCAAGCTCTGAGACTGCAGGCCATCTGCCCACTGATTTTTAAAACTAACTCAGCGGAGAATTGATGAATACTATTTATGACTATGAAAAATCTTTTCATTAAAATCAAAATAGAAACTCATAAGCCAGTACCATTAAAACCATTCTGTAGAAGCCATTCTAAGCCATGAAGTAATGAGAGTAAACATACTTTAGTTTTCCTCAAGTCTTCTAAAAGCTCAGTGGTTGCTTTCAAAGAATTATTGAGTTCTTCTTTACTGGACTTTAGCAGGTCCAACTCCACCTTCTGCGAGCTGAGGCATTCTTCCTTAGAAGTCAATTTCTCTTGGTATGTCTGGATTTCCATTTCATGCTAGGGTAGAAAAATATTCCTTTAGCCAGGAGGCTCAGCTAAAAACATTGTAAGGAAAACAAACAAAAATAAAAGTTGTTCCCAGGACCATTTCAAATGGTCTTTGAGACTCTCCTGCTATCCTACTGCAAGATGGAAACGTATTTTTAAATTTAAGTCATAAAATGAGACAGGTACAGGTAACTAGGGGAGAGACAGTGAGGTTAATATGACGGGACCCTTTCTAAGATCATACGGCATAATAATAATGCAGAACTTGACCTTCTTGCAAAAAATGCCTCATTACCACCATCAACACACATTCCCCAGCTCCCCCAGGAACCAAACCACGCATTTCACCTGTTTGTTTGTATCGAGAAGCAAAGCCTGGTGCTTCTTTTCAGCTTCCTGAAGCTGTAGCTGATATTCGGCTATTTCTTCTCTCATCTTCTCTTGCTTTTCCATTTGGTCTTTGTGTATGCAATCCAAGCTCTTTTTCAATTCGCTGTTTTCTAGCATGAACTGCTCCAGTTGACCCTAATGAGAAAATCATGGGAACATCATTAAGAACCCGGATCTATCTCTTTAGGAAATACTGAGTCCTGAGGGGGGAAAAAAATAGTTTACAGGCAAGACAAAAATCTATACAGAATAGTGCTATAATCCTCAGCAATGTATTCACTTTAAATTGCAACTTTATCTCCAGTGACAATTTCCTCTGCTCCAGCCTAGCCATCCCCAAAGTCACATCCACTGGGACCACAGAATCTCTGAAACCTCACGTTCAACTAAACCACTCTGGGGCTGCACCCTCCTAGGCTACCAGGCTCCTTGTTTAAGTACTTCCGGTGCAAACATTCCTGGACCTCATCACCACCACCACGACCTTCACATTCAAAACCCCAGACGGAACATTTTCTTCCTAGACCAGCTTAGATTCCATGCTGTATCTCTTGAAGGATTTTCTCCAAAGGCCCTCAACTCTTTGCACCCCCCTCCCTTCACTGTGCAGGACCGGCAGAACCCCAGGCCTGGAGCCACCTGCCTTCTCAATGCGTGATCCCAAATGGCTGTTTCCACCTGTGTCTATATACATGCTGAGTCCACTTCCTCACCTCCCATTCATTCAGCCCAGTCTAGCTTGATCTCATCCCAACTCCTTCTGAAATCACTTTTCAGGGCATCAGGGCCGCAAATCCGAGGAGCACTCCTCCGTCCTCATCTCAGCTGACCTCTAAGTAGGATCTGAGGCTGCAGACCACTCCTTCCGTCTGGAGGCAGCCTCCGCTCTTGGTTTCTAGGACGCAATGCTCCCCTGGTGTGCCTCATGTCTCCTCACTGCCCCTGCTGGCTCGGGCTCCTCCATCTCCCCTGCAAACTGCAGGACCTCTGGGCTCAGCCCTGAGCCACCTTCTTTTCTCTGTATTTTCTACCACTCCCCTAATTTTTAAATATGACCTCTATTCTGGGCAAGCCAAATGAACGTATCCACCCCAAACCTTTCGGCTCCAGCCTCATATATTTGTACCCCATGGCCTTCCTTCCTCTCCAATCTCTTTTCATATCATTGTCTAATTCCAGCCTCAATGGCTTCCTTGCAAGTTCTTAAAACAAAACAAAAAACAAATAAAAACCAAAGATCTTTCCAAGCTCAATGGCTTTACCACGCTGCTTTCAGACCATGAGCCTTCACCCCTGCTCGGTCCTCTGCAGGGCTAACTCCTCATCCTGTGGGTGGCATTCTGACCACCCTATCTAAATCAGGTCGTTGCCTTCCTCCACACCCCGCTTCCCAGTTATTCTGCAGTTTCCTATGTCCTGATTTATTGTGTTTCTAGAGTGTAAGCACATGACTACGTTCAACATTCTATCCCCGACCTCAATAGTGCTTATTATTTGCAAAATGAGTGGATGAATGAATAAGGCTACTGCAAACTAACACACTCGTATGCATAAACTTGAGACTGAACACCTAGCTTTTCTTTTTTAGTAGAGCCTATAAATGAAATATAAATAACAACATACTTGGGATAGTCCCAAGCTGCTCGGTACCAAAGATTTCAGCAGATGTAATACATCCATAGGAGCTCCTCCTGCAAAGCACTGCTGGAAAATTCCTTTAGTCAGCTGCTGAGATTAGATGCCAAAACTTTTAAAGAGAAGTACAAATTTCCCCAACTTCTTATACAGGCTATTACAAATATCATTTCAACTTTTTGTGATTATTTAGGTCAGAATCACAACTGTACTTTGCCATCCTTTTCCAAGTATCACTCAGGGATGAAGCTGCCAGAGGACTAGAGGGGTTATAGGAATGTTTACCATTTAACGGGGTTTGGCAAACAGGTTTCACTGCACCTGCCAACTCTGCACGCATGGTAGCTGCTACCTGGGACTCGGAGCTGAGATGCGGGAGGGGAGGCTGTGGGAACAGTGCTGAGTGGCAGCTCCAATGCTATCGGTCTGCCACATGAACGCTGCCCTAAGGATAGCACCACAAATCACTCTAACTTTAAGTTTTACTGGGACTCCCTTTCAGGGATTTTGTTAGTTCTTAGCAAGATCAGTACGTCTGTCTCTAGCAACACTCTGGCTCGTAACCTGTGGCAGGCCAGGAGAGCTGCCTACTGAAAACTGCATGACACCTATTGTGGGTGAGAGTTCATGTAATCCAAGGGTCCTCTTCTACGAAAAAGTATCTGGGCTCCGTGACAGGTGTGTTCATGTGTTCAGAGCCCTCTTGTGACTCCTTCTGGGTTCACGACAGTCCTGGGATTACTGCTAATCTGATTATGACATAAGCGCGGGGTTATTTTTTTCGAAAAGCTAAGAAAAAGTCTGGTACATTACAGGTCTTGCAAAAACAAACAAGAGTGTAAACACTGAATTATCAGAGTGTAATGAATCTGTCCCAGAATAACTTACTTGGTTGCTCTTTATTTCTTCCACCATTAAATTTAATTCTTCAGTTAGCCTATTTTTCTCCCTGCTAAATTCTTCTTTCAACTCTGTCGTTTTCTGTACCATGTCGTGTATTTCCCTCCGCAGCTCGATTTCCTTTGAAGTCATTGCATTTACCTGAAATTTAATCTTTTGTTAGGATCTGCTTTTGGCTGTGTTTTGATCAAATTAATCACTCTGATACAACATAGTTATGACATCACTTTAGCCTTCAGTTAAAATAAAACCCGACTAATCCTCAAAACCTACTGGTGAGCTTACCTTTTCTTCACAGTAAAAACTTTTAAAAAGACAGCAAGAAGGAATGACAAGGAAAGATAATATTACTGACTGAAAATCCTTCATGAAAATATTAATTTGAATTAAACTGAAACATCAGAGAATACTGTCTGAGGCAGCATCTTAGATTTTTATCAGTTCTCAGATCTCTACTAATCCTCCAATGCCATTCTAATGCACAAGGAACATGCCTACGATTAGTTAAAGCCAGTTAAAACTCCATTGTCTGCATTGCTACTCGAAGTTGAAAGAGCAAGGAATAGTTTTCTCGTCATCTCTACCAAAACTGCCATCTCTTGCAAGCCATCCTGAAAACTTGAAATTCTTGGATTAGAGGTACGATTGATTGCGTTGTCTAGATACGCCCTTTTCCTTTTAATATCTGTCCAGTACCATTTGAATTGGAAGGAATCACTTGCCTAGATCAGTAAATAAGCGTAGAGGGCAAAAACTTATTTTTTCATTAATAATTGAGTCTCTTGGCGGCAGATCGTCCCTTTAATCATCGGCTAACGAAACAGGGGACTGCGCAAAGAGAAGGTACAAAAGAGGGGGCCCAAAGCACCAAATCCTTAGCACACACCCTGGGGAGCCATGCCGGTTGCCGCTGACAATTATATCACTGTCTTTCATAGTTCTTTCACCTAAAGGCAAAAAAAGGCAGGGCGGGACCAAGGATCCCTTCTGCTCCCAACTAGCACCTGTTACACTCTCGCTAGCAGTGGTTCTCACCTGGGCACGGGGAGGCTTCTACTATTCTGATGGTCCATCACTGCAAACACCATCCAGAAGGGAGCATGACCCACGCAGTGGTCTCCCTCCCTCACAACAACACGGGCCACTTACTTTTTCAACGAAGGACGTCTTTTGCATTCCTGTCAATTCGAGCTCCTTTTCCAGGTCCTTGTAAGAATTCTGCAGTGCTTCCAAGGTGTCCTGCAAAGTGTCGTTTCTGGACTGCAGCACCTGGATCTTCTGTTCCAGTTCCACCGTCAGATTCTCCAGCTCTGCTTTTTGCTGTCGCCACACTTGCTGCTCTCCTTCCGCCTGGGACAGTGTAGAGACGAGCTGCTCTTGGTCCTGAATTTGATTTTTTAGCTCACGGATTTCTCCATCCTTCCTCTCTAGCTTCTGTTTGTCATCTTCTACTTCTTGAATGAGGCCGTTCACAGACGACTGCAGAATAACGTAATTACTTTTGGCCTCGTCGAGGTTTTGTAGCAACTGAGCCTTCTCAAGTCCAAGACAGTCTACTTGACCTCTCAGATTCTGCTCTTCGGCTTTCCAGGTCTCTTGGTCATCACGCAAGGCGTCACCTTCTCATTTAGCTCTTTTAATTGTGTTTGAAGCCTATCCACTGCAGTTTTAGACTCTTCTTTCATCTGTGCTTTTTCTTGCTCTTTTTCTTGCAACAGATTTTCAAATGAAGAATTTAATATTTTTAATTCAGATACTCGTCCTTGCTCTTTCTGTAATTCTTTTGTCAGATTTTCTTTTTCTGTCCTTATATTGACAAGATCTGATTCCAGCTCTCTCAGATTTGGGGCCATCTCCTCTATTTCTGCTTTTAGGGTCTTTACTTCTGCTTTGTAATTCTCAGCCTCCAGAATCGCACGCTCCTGGCTTTGTCTTGATATCTCTAGTTCTCTTTCGAGGTTCTCAACTCTATCCTTAAGCAAATCTGCTTGATGCTCACTTTCTTTCACTTTTCCTAAGACATGGAGCTGCTTCTTTTCATCAGCTTCTAGGTGGACCTTCAGCTTTTCGATGCTACTTCTCAGCTGATGCACTGGGGAGCCCAGGCTCTGTCCTTTGTCCCTGCCAGCCTCTTGGTCATCACACAAGGCTGCCACTGCCTCATTTAGCTCTTTCAATTCTGTTTGAAGCATCTCCACTGTGGCTTCGGATTCCTCTTTCATCCGTATTTTTTCTTGCTCTTTTTCTTCCAACAGATTTTTGAATGAAGAGAGTAACGCGTCTGCTTCAGACAACTGGCCTTGTTTCTCTTGGAGTTCTTTCACCAGATTTCCTTTTTCAGACTTTATCGTGGCGAGGTCTACTTCTAAAGCTTTCAGGCGTTCGGTCGTCAATTCTACGTGTGTTTTTAGGCTCTCCGCCTCCGCTTTGGAATTCTCAGCATCAAGGACCACCATCTCCTGATTTTCCTCTGACATCTGCAATTCTCTTTCAAGATTCTCAACTTTATCCTGCAGTGAATCACTCTTCCGCTCACTTTCTTTCAGTTTCTCTAGGACGTGGAGCTGCTTCTTTTCATCGGCCTCGATACGGACCCTCAGTTTCTCAATGCCGTCCCGCAGCTGACGCACCTCCTCCTGTGTGGAGCGCAGCCTCACTGCCACCTCGCCCTTTTCTGTCAGCGCAGCCTCCAAGGCCTTGGCGACCCTCAGCTTTTCGTCTTCCAGTTCATGTAACTTGGTCCGCAGGCTTTCGGATTCCCTTACAAGCGATGCTTTCTCTTCATGCAATTGTCCCATTTGGCTTTCCAGCTCACTTTTGACCGAAGACAGTGCCCGTGAGTCCTTTTGCAAACCTGCATCTGCTCCTGGAGATGAGCCTTATCTTTTAACAGCGCGCTCACGTCAGAGGACAAAGTCTGCAGGAGCTGTGCTTTGTCCTTCACCTCAGCTTCCACCACGCCAATGTGACGCTGGCACTCCTCACGATGAGATTCGAGCTCTTGGATTTTCTCCTTCATCTTCTCAGACATCAGATCCAGTTCTTTATGTCCTTTTGACAAGGTATCTAGCTCTCCATGAAGCCGGTTTTCCTCACCTGTGGCCACAGAGAGTTCTTCCTCAAGCAAGTTATAACTTGCTGCTTATTCTCATTGTCTTTTTCTAAACGGAGCTTCTCTGTGTGCGCCACCTCTAAGTCGGCTTCCACAGAGCGGGCGTGAAGCTCCACGCGGCCCTTCTCAGACTTGATGCTCTTCAGCTCATTTGCCATCTCGAGAAACCTCTCCCTCCATCTGTCAACCAACTTGGATACGTAATCCTCAGTGACTTCATCTGACAATTTATATTTCTCTGTGCTCATTTCTGAACTGGAGTTGAGGCCTTCTGAACTTCCTACTTTCGGGTTATCGTAAGAAAAGGATTCCAATTTTTCAATTAAATCTGATTTTTCTTTTTTAAGTTCCTCAACTCTTTTCTCCAGTTCTGTGCATGTTTCAAGCTTGGTAGTTAGTTGTGCTTCCTGTAGATTGAGTTTTGAGTCTAATTCTTTTATTTCACTTAGCAAAATTTCAACATTTTTGTCCCGTTCCTCTAGGACATGAAGTAATCTCAAATTCTCATTTGTTGCCTCTTTTACCTGCGTTGGAGATTCTGAACGGCTACTTGATTCTCCAGGAAATCCACAGGTGCCAAAGCATTAGGACAAGAACGTGATGATTCAGAAGCACATTCTGAAAAGCCCTGGGCTTCGTCTCCCTCTGGGGTCCCATGACGGGCTTCTGGGGACTGCTCCCTAGAACGTTCTCCTGCAAGCGGGACTGTGCCTGTCTCGGCTCTCTTCTGCATCTCCAGACTGCGGTCCTGCTGGACGCTGTTCTCACAGATCGGACGAACCTCCTGCTTTGGTGTTCTCGCTCTCGTTTCCGAAGTCCATTCTTCTGATTCTTCTTGTCACAGTTGTCATTTCCTCCCTGAACGTCCTGCAGTTGTAATATATAACGAGAACGCATTTTATTTTTCAAGAAGAGTCCAAATAGAATAGGCTTAATCATTACTTTATAGAAACTGGCCTCTTGCCTCTGCTAAACACATCTCTTCAAAGACAAGTTTCCCACCGCAGTCTCCTCTCCACCCGAATGCTCAACACAAACGAACATTCGGGAAGAGTTTTCTATGAGCAAGGAAGGCACGGGGCCAGGTATGTATCATGAAGCTAAACCCTTCAGCTATTCAATCCTCTACACTAGGACCCATTTCAATTGCATCTTTTTCCTTGCTAGCGATATTCGAGGTAGCCTCAATGTAAAGTTTCTCTGTGATTATCAAAAAAGAGCTAACAAATTCCACATAATGTCCGGCTTCCATCTTCGGCATTTCCAATAGTCTTTGATAAGAGACAGCAGGAAGGTTTCATGACCAGACTGCCAGCCCAAGGACGTAAGCACAGAGCCAGCACTTCCTCTCTATATTCTTAGATAAATCGCATGTCTGGATGTCACCTTCATCTCAACTGTAAAAGGGAGATCAGCTGCTGTGACTACAAATGCTGCCTCTTTGCCACCTGCCCTCTGACCTCACACAGGCAGACAGAGGGAATAAAGCAAGGCTCATCGATGGTGCAGTATTATTAGTTTAGCTGGTAGACTAGAAGGACAGAGTTATAAGTACTAAACAATTTCATATTCAATAACAAAAGAAATGTCTTTTTAAACGACCGATAGATTTGTATCAGAACAAATTGTAAGAAAATGATTCGGTAATAAGTAATAAACTTCTATATTTAGTTTCATGACTATAATTCTAACATTAAAAACAGTCTGAAAAGGGCAAGAGAGATGAAAATTCATATCACATTACCACTCATAGGCTCTAATTTAAGTGTGCTTTATTAACTCGAAGAATGAAAACGTACACCATACACATCCTAAAGATGACATTCTGACTCTACCATTTTCTCCAGGAGACTTTAAAAAAATCTTCAGGAATTTCCCATATAATCGTTTAAATGTAATCACTGTCAAAATGTATCCAAAAGACTTACTCATGCTCCTAAATTCGGGTTTGTTTAAAAATAATAATAATAAAACTTTGGTATATTTTGTTTTTATGCCTTGAATCCTAGAATTATTTTAAATCAGATTCAACGTTGATTTCAACTGAACATTTACTAACTACTGGGCATGTAATTGGAGAAACGGCGTGTAAACCCACGTACTTACATCTTCGATGCCGGTGCCCAGCAAAGACCGAGTGCTCAGGTCCAGACCTTGTAGCTGGAGCCGCGCTGCTTCGAGCTCCAGGGACAGGTGTTCTGTCTGTTTCTTCTCTGCCGCCAGCTTGGACTCCATCTCCGCTGTCACGCTGGTCAGCTTCTGTTGCCACTGTTCATTTTCTGACAAATGCTGCTTCCTGAGGCAGTCGAGCTCTTTCCTTTCAGAACTTAATAACTGTTCGAGCTCTTTAATTTCCTGATTTTTCATAATCTCTTGGCTTTCCATTTTCTCTTCCAGCTTCTTGAGGGACTGCACGTACAGCTGACGGAGGGTCTCAAGTCCTTCGGCGCCGTTCTTTGGGGATGATGGGATTGCTTTCTTGGGCAGATCCTCCTCCTCCAGACTGCTGTAAGATACCTCCTCTATGGTACACTGGTTTGAGGAAACACTCCCTTCTAAATTATTCAAAAAAGATGTTTCTCCCGTCTGTTCTAAAAGATCTTTGTAAAAGGATGATTCTCCCAAACTTATAAGACTAGGACTGTCTGCCGCACGAGAGAATGACAGTGACAGTGAGTGCCCCTCCCCGGGTTCCAGCACCCCCTCCTTTACCAAGTCACCCTGAGAGTTTCTGAGACTCACTGACAAGACTGAATTTTCAGCCTTTAGCGTGTCAACGTAGGACTGCAGCTCTAACATCTTAGAGCTCATGTGACTGTGCTGATCGTATAAAATTTTGTGTTCGCTTTGCAAAGATGAGAACTTCTCCTGTAATTCAGCAAAGTGCATTTGAACTTCTTTGTTGGACAATGTCAAGTGCTCATAGACGTTACTGTCATCCAAGGGATTTAAGGGCAAAGACTTCTCTTCATTTTGTTGTTCACCGAGCTTACCTTCTGGCGTTTCTTTCACTAACTCATCTTGGCAAAGGCCGTTTTCATGATTTAATAATTTAACTTCATTGACCAGTTTCTCTATGTCTTCTGCCATTTTACTAGTTGCTGTGATACATTCCGACCTTGACTCGTTCAGCTCAGACGCTAGTTCGAACTTTTCGACCTGCAGCGTTTCACACATTTTCTCCAGCTCGTTCAGCTTGCTCATGGCTGTTTGCAGAGCGCACTGTAACTGCGTGTTGTCACTCTGACTTGTTGACAACTCGTGAAGCACTGAAATATACTTTTCGTCTGTATCTTCTTCACAGTCTTTAAGGCCACTCATTTCTGGTGACTGAGCATCTCGCTGGGAAGTCCCGGTTTCTAATTCTCTTCTAATTGTCTGTAACTCGTGGCGCAGGCACGCCTTCTCCTCCTCGCTTTCCTGCAGTTTCACTTCCAAACCTCTTATCTTAGCTTCGAGTTGTTCCAGTTGGGCATTATAACTGTCCGGAGAAGTATCTTTAACTTCAAGATCCATCGGAAGTTGAACATGGCATTTACTTATCGCACTCTCTCTTGCTTTCACAGAGTCACTGATTGGCTCCAGTTCTAGATTTTGATGCTCACGTTTCATCTCCACTAACTTCATCAGGTGCTCATTCTCTTGTAATACAGCATTAACTTCCTTTTGCATCTGCTGTTGTGCTCCTCCTTTAAAGCCACAATTTCTTGCTTTAAACCATCGGCCTCCCTCTTGGAATTGTTCAGGATATCTGTGATCTCAGATCTCAGCTCCTGCTGCACGGCCCCTAACTCTTGCATTAGATTCTGGTTTCTTTCTTCAGCAAAAGCTAGTTTTGTTACAAGTGCTTGGTGTTCCCTTGCAAATGTTTCCTTTAGCTGTTCCAATTCATTTTTTCTATTTTCACAAACACTGGTGCACTCGCTTAGCAGGCATTCTAACTTAGAGCTCTTTTCTTGCACTATTTTATATTTTTCACTAAGATCCTCAAATGCATTTCCCGTCTCTTCACATCTTTGTAGTAAAGCAAGTCTTTCTTGCTTGTACTGATTAGATAACTCTGCAATACATTTCTCCCTTTCGACTACACACTGTGAAAAACTCTCACTTTTTTGGGCTAAGTCCATCTTCTCTTGATTTAAAGTTGCGTTAATTTCCTGGAGAGACCTATTCTTGTGGGTCAGTTCTTCATTTTCCTTTTTAGTCAGAGAAAGGATGGAACTCGTTTCCTTCTTCTCCAAGCTCAGCGTTTCAGACAAAAGTTGTAGCTCCTTTAGAGATTCTTGAAGTAAATGGTTGCTCTTTTTTAATTCTTGAATCTCTGCTTGCTCAGTTTCAATTTTTCCTTCGAAAGTTGCAGCTCTCGTTCTTTGTTCTCCAAGGCAACTAAAGTTTCAGTGAGGACGTTCTGATGAACAGAAGTGTCTTCTTGTAACTCACTGATGCGTTGACTTGTTTCAGCCACAAAACTCTGATGCATCTGTTCTGCTCTGACGAGATTTTCCTCTATCTCTCCTCTGATTTGCACCAACTCTTCACACTGCTTTTGCAGATCGGAGTTCTTTTTGAGATTCAAGTGACGACTCAAGGGAAACGACTCTATTTTGTAAGACGGCTGAAGTTTTTGGACTTCGGTCTGCTTCCACATGGCCTCCGCCCCTTTCCGAAGGCATGCTTCCTTGTTCCCAGTTATATTTGCAAAGGAATTATTTATTGCGGACTGCTGTGCAGAAGCCAAAAGACTGCTGTGAAGAGCCTCGTTTGTCACCAAAGAATCCTTGGACTTCAGCAGATCCCTGAGTCTCTCATATTCAGCGTGCAAGTCTTGGTAACGCTGGTCTTTGTCCACGGTTTCACTTGACAGCACCTGGAGTTTGTGTTCTAGGTCTTCGACTTGCCCAGTAAGCTCAGACACTTTCAAACTCATATTTTCTATTTCCTTCTTATGCTTCTGATCTGAGGACTCTGCTTCCTGCTGCAGGTCTACGTAAGCTTTTTTCTGCGTCTCTACCTCCACGTTCCTGCTGTCGATCACATTGTGAAGGTTTCTCATCTCGACGTTGAGGTTTTCTCTTTCAATCTCCAGTATTCTTACTCTCTCGTTGTATTCGTTGCTTTTAATTTGCTGTGTCTTAAGACAAGTTTCCAAGTGATTAATTTTACTCTGCAGGCTTTCCTTGTCTGATTCCAACTGCTTTAACAGTTGTTCGTTTTCACTTTTCCAATGAGAAAACAGGGTTTTCTCATCTTTCAATTCTTCATATTCTTTCTTTTTTAACTCCAAAGCACTCAATAAAGCTTTGGACTCTCTCTCTGTTTTGCTTAACTTTTCGCTCAGTTGTTCGATGTGATGTTCCCTTTTCTTCAGAAGGTCTTGAGAACAATCACGCTGCTTTTCCAGATCAGCTATGGCGAGCTTCAGTTTCTCCAAAGTCAAGGAATTCTCTTGCTGATTGATTTTTTCTTGAAGATCTCTTAACATGGCTTCCTGAGAGGCATTCTTAGCTATTAAAAAAAAAAAAAAATAAAAACATTGTCGATGTTTTAAATATTTATTCTATGATAATTCTAAACTAAAAAAAAAAAAAAAAACATCAAGAAATGAACAGCTTCAGAAGCCCTGTAAAAATTGACATTAATGCTTGGGTACCTCCTGCAAAGTAGACCACCTGACAATTACCTCAGTTTACATAAAGAGATGAGAAATGATGGTCCTTTTGATGATGGTAATATCATCTTCTTTCTAAGCAGCTTAATAAAGTGTTGTTGTATAAAATACCAAGAGATTGTTTTCCTAAGCACCTGAAATTCCTTTTCCTCTTTTTCCTGTATGTATGTAGGTATGTGTTTATGTATGTGGGTGCAGGCACACCTCCTTTATCGTGCTTCGCTTTATTGCGCTTCACAGATGTTGCATTTTTTTTTTTAATTGAAGGCCAGCCCCTCCGCCAGCAGAAAGATTACGACTCGCTTTATTGCGGGTCTGGAACTGAACACAATCTCTCTGAGGCGTGCCTGTCTTTTTTTTTTTTTTTAATCTCTTTTCAAATACTTATTGAAAGAGAGAAAACTGTGACAAAAGCAGCCATGAAATGGAAATACCTCTCTTCACTGAGGAATAGTTCTGATTTTCCAGAAAAGTAAATAACTACTCCACCATTTTAGTCAAAAACCCATAGGATTAGGCCTAAGTATGAAAGAGAAAAAGAGCCTGTATATCAGTAACTCTGGAAGCCTGCACAGGAGTATACCTAAGGAACAATATCACCCTCATCCCTGCCCCTTGCAGTAAAGGTGGTGTCACTGAATGTGAGAAGCATCTGGAAGCTTTTTCAAACTCCATTATCACCTGTGTTTCTGCCCAGTACCCTCTACTTGTTCCCAACCTAGCTGGGAATAAGCTCAACGCTTTCATTCAACAGTGATAAGCTGTATATTCCTCAGGTGTGTTGAGGAGAGCAGAAGCTGAGAACCTCAACAGCAGGTGATAAAAGCAGCATGTATTCTAAACGCAGGCGTTACAGTAAGTGGAAAACGGCTCCTGTGTTTGCCCCGTTCACCTCAGTCTACTCACTGAGTGAGGGCGCTCAGTGGGCCACGAGGACTATCAATCACCTCTGTGTGTGAGGACCTGAACAATGATGTTCGTGACCAGCCCTGAAAAACGCCCAAACCTTCCTTTCCTACGGTTTTTCTTTCAAGAAAGATTGACATTTTACCTACTGCTATGGGAAAACTGAAAGCTGTCTGGGGGAAGATTGGAATTCAAGAACAGTCCCAGACAAGGTGACACACAATCCACAGGTCGGGTAAAAAGAAATCCCAGATGTGCAAACACCCCAGATGAGAAACTAAATGTAACTAAGACACACATGGCACACGCGAATGAACGTGAAACTAATGGCATGTTCATTCGGTGTGTATACATAATTCTGTGGCATTAGAGTACTGAATAAAATCATTTCGTCAATAAGACATCAAAAAACAATGGTCATTAAGGGCCGGGACAACACACATTTAACCTGGGGCTTTCCATTAGAAGAGGAACGGCAATGAGTGAGGACGAGCTGTCTGGATGTAACTAAAACACACGCTTGAGATACAAAGAAGCACTCTGGGGCGAGAGAGAGCACTGACAATTTACTTCTGTAAATTGTGAAAAACATTTACCCTTCTGCTTTCAAAGGCTGAAAACCGGGTATTTGGAGACTCAGTGTGTTCCAATAAAAAAAAAAAAAAAAGTCCAGTTATCACTCCGGAAACTAAAAAGTAGAAGAAGGAAAACTTTCTCGACTACAGACATCTTCCTGGGAGAACATAGGGAAAAAAAAGTCAAAGACGTTTCTAATGCCATCCATCCTCCCTCATGGGAACGTTAGCTTAGGGGAATAACTCTCAAACTCTAAAACACGCCAAGTTTACTTACCCCGCATTTCTTCTACAGAATTCTGGCTCTGACTCAAACACTGTCTGGTCTTCTTCAGTTCCTCCTGCAGGTGGCAGACTTCTCTGGCACTTTGCTCAGACTGACTCTTAAGGAAGCCGTGTTCCTTCTTCATTCCCTGAAGCACACATTTACTTGGTTAGAATCAAGACAGACGCTCAAGAAAGTTATGACTTCTGCCTTAGTTAGGGCCCCGAATGGGATCCATCGCTTGTGTGCCTCACTAAGGCAGGAATCACACGTTCCCTTTGCGTACTTAATGAAATGAGACATTCTTACTTAAATACTAGTTAAAAAAGCAAAAAACCCAAATCTGAAGATATTCTTTCAAGAATATATTTCTTTGAACTTTCCGGTTGTCCCTAAGCTGTTCCAAGAGTTGGTCATTAAAAAAAATCCTATTGACACAAGTTCCAAGTTCTGATCACACCTGAATGATCAAAAAAGTCTTTGCAAATACTTGGAGTGCTAAGGAACCACAAAATCCACGTGACAAATTTTTGCTTTTCACTGTAAAACCACCGTAAGGTTCACTGTTATGGGGATGTCTCAGTGAGTAAAATTACCTTCAATAAATGTTTATCCAGAAAATCCACAATGGGCAAGGTGCTGGAATGGGCATCGTAAAAGAGATACATATAAGACAGAGTTTCTCCTCAGGGCGGGTACGGCAGTGGGGTCAGATGTGACACCGATCTCTTAACACACATCAGGATGGGCTAAGCACTGAGAGAGCCGAGTGCTCTATGGGAAATCGGAGGGCCGGAGCTTGGAAGGAAGAGTCCATTCCGGATGGGAGAATCTGGCTTCACGGCGCAGACCAGTTCATCGGGCACCTGATTCAATGACGCAGCCATGCAGCAGAGCGCACGGAAAGCAGCAGGGACGCCCGCTGCATTATCTAGGGAGCCCTGCATGTTCTCCTGACTCTTCAAACCAAGCAATATTCGTAGGCCAAAGAAAAACACTATTGATGACTAACCACGTAAGACTCACGCAATATATATCAGAAATCCTCTGTTTCCTCAACCTGTTTTTTTTAACTTTAAATGGTTTTATAAGTGCCTCAGCCTATACATACACCACCATCTGGACCACAGGGAATGGGCATATACCATTACGAAATGATAGAACTCAGCATCTCAGGGAAGAAAAAATTCATTAAGGCTAACTTTTTAAAAACCGCACTTGAAAAATGCCCCTCTGAGAAGTAGGGGAAATTTTAGAATCTTAAAGAAGCAATTAAGAGCCGTCCTCCAAAATCCTGCCGCACCGTCGGAAAACAGATGGCGCTGGCGGCGCTGTGCTGGAAGGCTGCCTGCGATTAGCAGTCTGGTTACTACCAGCAGATGGGCACCGAGGCAGCAAAGCCAAAAATACAAGGAGAGGGAGAATCTGGCTAGTAGAAAGCACTCGAAAACTTGCTGGCAGATGCTGTGTTCGTGTATAGATGTTCATTTCATCATCAAAATAAGACAGAGCCGGTGGTAGTTACGTTCCCGTCTCCTTGTCCCGATCCTGCCTCCCCCTTCATGAGCTCGACTAAAGGGCCGCTCCGACCGACCTCGGGACTGAGACCTCGGGACAGGCTACCCACGTTCACACCGGTCGGTGCTAAAATCTGCAAAGGATGAGCATCAAGCTGCAACGATGCTATTGACTTAAACTAGTTGTCATTGAACTGTAACGCAGCTAGCATCGTTTGCTCTTCAAGTTCAGGATAATCACCATCGAATGAGATCACAGATGTGAAAGGAAAAATACCTGAAAGCACGTTTAGTAAGGGTAATGGGGCATTATTAGCATTCCTTCCCAAAATTAACAGCAGCCAGATCTGCATGATCGGCGCAAGGTCAGCCGAATGAGTTCGACAGAAGAGAGTAACTGGAGTTTAACCACCTGGGTTGACTTAGCATTCTCATTTTGCAACTTGTAAAATATTTTTCTTACCCTAAAAAAAAAAAAAAAGAAAGAAAAAAAATCGATCGAATCAAATGACATCTCCAACTGGAGGAGTGACAAGAAAACGGGAAGACGCCAGGTGCAAAGCTGGGTGCCCCCCAGAGAGGGGAAACTTATGCTTGTGCGTCTGTTGGTCTCCATCCACTCCGTCCATAAATGAAGACATTTACATGAATAGTGAGTTAAATGGAAAGATTAAAATGTCTTTCTCTATTCTGGCATTAGCTCCGTAAATATTTGTTCCTAACGAAGAAATGTTCCAATCCTGGGACCCAGCAGGCTTCTAATGCTATGGCTATGACCAACCCAAGAATTTTAAAAGGCCAGGATTTAGAAAATGAACATCTGAAAATGGAGCTGTAGGCTGCCATCCATCAGCAATTAGTTTTCTGTGAGGCTATAGCCACTTAAGACTTGATTGGGTAGCTCATTATCAACAATGAGTTAAGCATACAAGGATACATTCTCTTAGGCATCTTTTGCATCCTCATATGATTTGCAAAACTGGGCACTAGTCTGGAAAAACGTGACAAAAATCCCTATAGCCACAAGGCAGCATTACAGCTGAGCGAGCTTTTCCACTCAGATCGACTTCGGTTTCGGGGCAGCAAGGGAGACATCACCGCCCAGGGCCAAGACCAAGCAATTTGCAGTTCCTGTGTGGCATTTCATGATCCCACCCCCAAATGAGGCCTCATATGACTGTACTGGGGAGAAGTCCATACTGTGAACAATGGAAGGATGCAAAGATGTGTTTTTCCCCCTCTACCTCATCATTCTTGCCTGCCAGACCAAGCTCCTCAGAGGACTCGGTGTTAACACAGATCCCCATGCTCAGGAAGGTCCCGAGCAAGTGTTCCCTCCTCTTGGCTGTCAAAATGGTGGTTTATTATGGCCCAGCCTCAATACTGTGGGGCTGGCACTGGTTGTTGGATGAGCAGTTTATCTAAAAAATCTCCATTCACTTTGATGCTAAACGTTAACTTTACCCTTGGTTGGGCCATTAAATCATGTTTCCAATACTGATAGTTTCTCATAGTGCATGGCATATTAGTTTGCTAAACACTAACAAGGAAAATTCAGTACAACTGTCACATTATTTCAGCATCCAAAATCTATCAGCGTGCTAAACTTGCTTGTCCTTACTTATAATTAGATAAGGAAAGATACCCAGAATGAAAGAATTGAATAGGCAAAATTTTAAATGTGAAAAATCTCAAAGGCAGTGTCCTCTGGTCATCACTGTCTATGCCTGTGAGTGACAGCAAACAGGTCCTAACAGTTGTGAAGGTCAAAGCAATGAACAGGACCGTAATAATTTACTCAGCCCTTATGTGCCAGGCAGTGGCCTAAGCACTTTACAAGCAATATTTAATCATTAAAAGTTTTGAAAAGGGAGGGATATTACTAGTCTCTACTATATTCACATGAGGAAAGTCAGACTCGAAGGATAAGTAATTGTCCCAAGGTCACACAGCACACTGGTGGCAACTTCAGATCTCGGCCCCTCTGAAGCCACCAACATTTATCATTACGTTATACCGCCGCACTGACTGGGTCGATCACTTTGCTGATGCCGATCCCAATTTAAAACGCAAAAGGCAGCTAGCTAAACACATTGAATCCTCGACATCAGCCTCAAAAGAAGACACACACTCACGCCCAATGTAGAGAAGGACACTCAATGAATTCCCTGGCCCTGAGCTAGGCATTTCCACACGACTGCCCTCACTGGACGCAGAAATCGATGGACCGACTGAGGGTAAGTGCAACGTGGTATGCAGCTCAGTTAGAACAGGCGCACGTCCACCATGGACAGCTCCACGCGGACACGCAGACCCTGCAGGGGACGCCCAAGTCTTCAGCAACACCTGCGAGACGTCCGGCCCGCTACTGCGCCCTGGCCAGGCAGGCAGTTTTAAAAGTGTTTGAACCCTCTGAACCAGACGATTGCTGCTACAAAATGCTTCCACCAGGCCGCCAGTGGAGTCGCGGGAGAGTTCCTGGCTGAAAGGGAAGCTCACAGAGGGAAGAGTTCGGTGCCAGTCTGCCTGTGGAAATGTTAGCAGAAGCATCTGTTGGTTGGTCCCCACTGGCCAAAAGGCAAACATTTGTTTTGCTGAAACAAAACACTTCCATTTGAAAAACTGTTCGCGATGAAACCATAATCTGATAGGAAGTTTTCTTCCACTCAGCTTGCTGGAGCAGTAGCCTTCTGTCCCCAGGAACATCACCCTCTGGGGCCAGCTGCGGTAACAGTCACTCACTTGTTTGCTTGCTGACAGATGTTCCGATTTTACAATCACGCTATGTTCTTCAAAGCCAAAGGAGTAAATACATTTAGACTTTCCTCACTTGCATAAAAAACTGTTCTTCATAGAGAATTTTTTTAAAAAAGAATCTTTACAATAAAAGTGACTGCAAAATATTTTTATAGTAAGTGGAAAATTTTCTTTCCTGGGACATTTGATAGAGAAGAGACTTCTACCACTCTGCTGTGCTTCTTCATAAAATTACAACGCTGATTTATGGTTCTATTCAAATTGTTTCAGTCTATTAAGCTCCCTAAATGGTTCTTAATTAAACCCTTTTAAAAAACTCCAGGACACTAAATAAATCCAGAGAGGAGCTAAATTAAAGTAAGCACGCAAATCCCATCGGCAGAAGCAAGATCAGGCTACTCCTCACCCACGCTACCGGGGACGCCTCAGCCACCATTTTGTATAAAAAACACGAACCTACAAAGACACCGTCAACTATGTTCGCAGATGCTCAACACTACGGCTAGTGTTGACTTTTGAAGCCAGAATAATATAATTTACAAATACTCAGTGTTTTCATAAGAATTTGAAATTTAGAAACTCTTCATCTGTCATCACTTCTGTTCATTTAAATGTACGACTTGCCACAAGGCTTTTAATATCGGATGACTCAAAAGCCAACCTTCAGAAAAGGGACTTAAACTATACCTCCCATCACCGATTTCATTTCTTCCCATTTTAGAAAATCCCTTGCTTTCTTCCATTCTTCCGCTTCCCAGAGGGTCTAAAACAATCTTTTTCTAAAAGAGTAGTATGTGTTCTTCACACAGGTCATGTTTTCCTGCATCGCTACACGCATGTTAGCGATTATATCAGAGCAGAAAGTGAAAAAAGAAAAGACCATGTGCTATGCCACAGGTTATATAAAAACACTTTGTAATTCTTCTGGCACGTGAGAGAGAAAATTACGTACGATCGTGATGAGCTACTGAAAACGGTGTTGAGATTCTTTCACCCTCCCACTTCATCCCGAAGAGACGCTGATAATTACTCAACTCTGCTCCTCACCTCACTACTCCTCCTCAGCTCCTCCTCCTTGGTCTGACTCGCCTGCAACGCCTGTTCGGTTCTGCAGAACTTTTGCTTAAACTCTTCCACTTTTTTTTCTAGCTGCTGCTTCATTGATGTGACCTACAAAGAGAAAAGAAGGCCAGTTTCAGTTTTCTGTTCTTTTTACATAATCATTGATTCTTTGTTAATAAGAAAAATCATGAGCTAGAAGAACTGATGCCATCTCTTTTGGCGGAGACGCTTGCTCCCTAGAGACACGGGGGAGTGACTGCTGCTTTCTGAGCAGAGGACTGAGTGACAGGATTGGACTTACACGCCATAAGAGGCAGCACTGGCTGCTGGTTGAAAGAATGAGGAAGAAAGTGCAGAGCGGGGAGGCCAGCAAGGAGGCCAGCGGGGAGGCCAGCGAGGAGGCTGGCACAGCAACCCAGGTAGGACAGTGTGTCTTACACCAGCCACGGCACTGGAGATGGTGAAGGAAGTTGTACCGAATATAAAATACAGACGGACATACAATGCAGGTAGGTTTATTCTCGGTGGGGAGGCACGTAACCCGTGAAGGGTTTCCAGGGTGGCCGCCAACATTTCTCTCTCCTGACACGGATAATAATTAAGAGCATGCTGATAACTCACTATTGAACATTTATTCTATATAGATGTTGTGCTTTAACACAAACAAGTTTGCATATACTATACACATATAATGCGCCGCCAACACATATACACACATGCACATAAATATGCAGATGCACACACCATATACACGAATAGACGCACATGCGTGTTTGTGTGAACAAAAGTAGAGTTGGCAGAGTTTTAGCCTGAGTGATGTGAAGAACAGAACTCTCTTATTCACTGGGAGGAGAAAGACTAAGGGAGGAGCAAGTTTGGAAAAAAAACAGCTGGAGCTCCGTCCTTAACACGTTAAGTGTGAGACGCCTGTTAGACATGCAAGTGGAAACACGAGGTAACACACTTGAAGTCTCAAGTTCGGAACAGGCGTCCAGGCTGGAGGTACAAACACGGGAGTCATTATCACACCGTTGGTACGTAAAGCCATAAAACTAGATAAGATCATTTTGGGAGTGTTAAGTAAATTGATTATAATTTTCCATGCTTTTGACAATTTAGGGGTAGAAACTTCCACCCAGTGACATGACCAAGAACCACCAGAATATCAGAGACCGAAAGAGACCTTCAGATCTGAGAACCTAACTCACCCTCCTTTTTCTGAATGAGAACCCAAACCCAGAAAGGTTCGGTTTGCTTTCTTCTTTGAGAAGTAAGGAAAGTGAAGACAGAGCACGTGTTCCGTACAAGTGTCCTATCCGCTGTGGTGCAGAAGTAACACGTGTACAGAAAACGGGGGGTTAGGAAGAGAGAGAAGGGGTTGGCGCCCTACTTTATCCAGCTCAGCCTGCAGGACGTTGTGCATGTTCTTGGCTTGCTGTAACTCCTGCGTGAGCCTGGCTTTCGTCTGCGTGTACTCCTGGTCCAGCGCTCGGAAGGAGCGCTGTTGGCGGGACAGCTCCTACAGAGCAAAGACACGCGTCAGACAGATGACGGTTAACAGGCACATTCCAGGTGAGATGCGAACATCCCACAGGACACGCTGGGCTGATGGCGCAGGAGACGACAGGGGGCCGAACGGGCCCCCCACTTACCGAGGAGCATCGTCAGCCTCAGCACTGGTCCCAGTAATCGAATCCAGGGCTCCAAGGGCCAGGGAGGAGGCCCACCAGTGGGCCACGTGGACGCTAGCCCGCTTCCCTCCTCCCCACTCTTCCATCGCTCATCTCTATTTTGAAGCGACCAGGGGAAAAAGAGGAGGGCTGAGCTGCAACTGTCACAATCCAGCTGCGAAATCAAACGTACTCAAAACTGGGGCTTAAAATTTCAAAGCCCACACACGTACCACTTATAACTGATCATGAGCAAAGAGTATGTGCCGTGCCACCAATTAACTCTGGTAACCGCATAAGGATACCGACTGACATCTTACTGGAAGTCGGTCTCACTGGGAGACTGTGGCCCCTCAGTCCCTATGACACCTTCAGGCTGCTCGCCAGACACAGCTGTACCTCCGGAGGGCATCCTCGGCCCTGACTTGTCTGCCAACGTCTTTCCCCATCACGGCAACCACAGCTCTGATGTCCCTGCTCACCCGCAGGCTCCGAAAACGGCCAGAGAATGTAATATGAATTCCTTCTCAACAGAGCATTCGAAGGAAGAAATAGGATCCTTTCCTACTCGGTACCAAATCCCAAACAAATCAGAAAACATGAATACAAAAGACCATTCTGACGACTAAGTCCTTTCTCCAATCCAAAACTGAAAGATGGAAAAGTGTGACGAAAAATGCATCGACTTTGGCCTTCCTCACTGAGCACCTCCCCTCAGAGAACATCCCAAACAACGTCACTGTGACGTGTCCACAAAGCCTTGCGCACAAACGCCTCCTGAATCCATTCGCCTTACCTCCTGAGATGCCTTTTCTTTTTCCTTGGCTTTCTGTTCCAGAGAACACTTGGCACTTTCTGCGTTTTGTCGCTGACAACTCAAATCTTCAGTCAACTTTTTCAGTTTTTGTTCCAATGCAGTACACTAAGGACAAATAAAAATGTTCAGTACAAAACAGGATTATTCAAGGCAAGAAGCAATATTTTGAAGTTTTAGAAAAATTCCAAGTTCTGGTTCAAGTTTACTATTGTTGTTTTGACATTGTTACTTTTTCATAAAGACTTGGGTTTAAAACAATACGCCATAGACCAAGACCATTATTTTAGCACACAGAAAATTTACATTAGGGAAAGATTGCAAGGATATTAGGACTATTTAAATAAATAGCCCATAATTTGCACTATAAAAAAAGAAATCAGAGTGTCTGAATAAAGATTCATCGAACACTCAGTTGCACAGATATGAGGTTAAAATGCAGGGCAGTCACCTATGTAATTTGGAGGCTGTGAAATAATGAGGGGGTTCTCATTACTCTCAGATGGTAGTCTGCTTCAAGCACAATAGATTCTGCGGGAAATTGTAAATATTAAAATGCTTTCTCCACAATGCTCCCGCTATGCCATTTTAAATCTCTGGAGGTTCACAGCACTCCAGAGGATATCGAAACTGGCTTTGCACCAAGCTGCCATAAGCCACACAAAGAACATTCTCTTGCCTTTTTTACATAGGCAATTAAATCTTTAAAAACTTTTTTTTAAAAAAAACAAACATGAACTACATCAACGTTTAGAATGCTCTTCTACAATTAAGTTGGAACAAATGGGTCTTAAATCTTCAAGCGTTGAAATGAAACCCATTGCTCTGCCCTCCCCACGGCGCTCGCACCCTTAGACCGCCCTAGGAAACAACTCCGAAGGTCCGGGAAGAATGACGTGCTTCACGTGGGTGGGGGAGAGGCCACTCCCTGGTTCGTGCCCCAGCGTGGCAAATCTCTCTACTGATATGTGTCTCTGACACTCAGTTTCATTTAGAAGTGTAAGAAATTTAACAGAGAATTCAAAGCAAAGAAAACACTGTGTGATACGTGGCCAGACAACTATTAACTAACCAAAGATAAGAAGAACAAAGCTGGTCATTAATGACTAAATGATTTTGCAATATCAGAATTTTAAAAATACCAAATTCAGAATGTAAAATATTGAGCCAGTGGTTCAAATTGACTCACTGCCTTGGATATTAAGACGGCTCTGTCATTATCCTTATTGTTCTTGAATTTTTAAACCCTCAAGGAAAAGTATTACAGAAATTAATAATAATAATATAACTGAATTCAACAAATATTTATCAAGAGACTACTATATGTTAAGCACTGTGCCGGGCACTAGGGATACAGCAGTAAACAACTCAGATAAAAGTCACTGCCCAAATGGTAGCCCAAAATTTTAATGGTTAACCATTCTCAAGGGAAAAAAACCCACTAATGGCAAGGTAGATGAACCCTTGGCGCCCTCTGCTGGTATTCCTTAAAACTGCAACACATTCCATTCAAGGATTTCAGAAGCAAATTTTTTTTACTTAGAAAGCATAAGTTAAAAAAGAGCTTTCAGGGGTATTTATATTTTTTAAAAAAATTTTAATGCCATTCTGATAATGATGATGTACAGTTCATGTATGAGCAGCTGACCACTAGGTGTCATGAGTGTTCCATAATGTTCTAAAATAGTGTTCAGAGCTCAAGTTCTTAAAAATAGTGCAGCATATGACCCTGGAGCTCAGGGCTCTGGTGAGTTTTTCATCTGTAAAAGGGCGGGGACTGAATTCCAGGTGTGCTGCCGGCCCAACACAGTTTCCACCTAGGTTCAACAACTTTGTATCCCACTCGGTTTATAAATACTTGGAAAAGAATCATACTAGAAACAGCATATGTTCACTAAAGAATGTGGTATTGGTTTTGATTAAATAGGGCCATTTTATTTAATAGGTAATTCTAATAGTAGATCAAGGAAGAGTATAAAAAAAGCACAATATGATTTCAGCAACATATCTGACAAGGTCCTATTTGTCCTTAGAAGCAAGACAAAGAAAGGTAGACTGAATTTTCAGTTAAGGTGGATTTGTAGCTCAACAGAAACATGAATCCAGGAAGCACTGAACAAATAAGTCTTAAGAACCTGGAGGGATGATTTTAGCAGAAATACAGCCAAAGCTGTGTTCTCAGCGGTGTCCTAGTCAAATATTTAATTCCTGATCTGGTAAGATGAGACCTCACCAACAAGTTAGCTAGAAAAAAGATTCAGTGATTTTGTCACACCAAAACCAACAAACAGAATGTGACCTGGAAGAAATGCAACTGAAAGTGAGTTTAATTGACAAGAAACTCGATGTAATAACAACTAATATTATTATAAGCTCACCACGTGCCAGGCACTATATTAAAACCTTTACAGAAATTATCTCATTCTTTACAATGATCCTAAGACACAGGCTAATTAACACCATTTTATCAATAAGGCAACTGAGGCTCAGAAATTAATTAAATAGCTCCAAAAGCAACACAATTGAGATGTGGCAGAGCCAGGACCCAAATCTTTCTAACTTAGAAAACCAATTTACAAACTCAGACTGCACAAAGAATAAATACATGGATCAAGGTAGGTCGCTGTCCCATTGTCCTTCCCTCTACTGCACCCTCATATATCTAATCAATATTTATCAAGAACTTCTCTCTGCAAAGTACTGCACTATGAGAATACCTAAAAATGAACCTGGACTCCACTTCCAGGAAGACAGAATAGATGTCCACTTCCCTATTCCTCCTGTCAAGAACAATTAAACACCCTGACATAAGAAAGATCTGAAAGGAGAGAAGACTGATTGGCTGGGGACTTCAGGACCCAAGGGGAAAATATGATGTGTTGAGAGAAAAGAACGGTCAACCCAGCATCTTTATACCCTGAAGAAGTATCTCCCAGGAATGAAGAGGAAATCAAGACATTCTCAGAGAAAGAAAAACTAAGGAGAACGCGGCCAGTAGACCAACCCTAAAAGAATGGTTAAAGGAAACTTCCTTTCTCGAAACAAAAAGGAAAAGATGAAAGGAGGAAACCTGAAGGAATCAGGAAGGAGAGGAAGATAAGCAACAATACTAGTGTTTCCTTCTCTTCAGTTTTCCTAACGATGTTTTGATGGTGGACACAAAAATTCTAACACTGTCTGATGTGGTTCTAAATGTATGTAAAGAAAACTTAAAATTATATTATAAATAGAGGAAGAGAAAAGGATGAAAAGAAGTAAATTTTCTCTAATTCCTTAGAGCTGGTAAAAAATATCAATAGCTCTACAAAGAAACAGTCAAAAGCCCTACAAATCAAAAGAACTATAAAAAATGTTCAAGCGACCTTCAGGAAGTCAGAAAAAAAGAAAACAAACAGAAATAGAAAACAAAAATTAAAATGGGAAACTTAAGCCCTGACCTATCAATGATTACATTAAATGTCAATGGTCTATCTAAATAGGCTAGTTAAGATGGTACTGGAAGAGTGAATTTAAAATATACCCAATTATCTGCTGTCCACATGAAACTCATTTAAATATAAGATAGACAGCCTGAAAGTAAAAAGATGAAAAGAAATACATCATGTAAACATTAATCAAAAGAAAGCTTGAGTAGCTATTACTATCAGATAGAGTAGACCTCAGAATAAAGAAATTACCAGGGACACGGACATATCATATAATAAGGGTAAATACAAAGAAGACATAGAAAACCTAAATACGCATGAACCAAAAAACAGAGCTATAAAATATATGAAGCAAAAACTGATAGAACTAAAAGAAAAATAGACAATTTTGAGAGACTTTCAACATCCTCTCAACAATCAATAAAACTACTAGACAGGAAATCAGGAAGGATGCAGAAGAATTCAACACCATCAACCAATAGGAACTAATGAGTTTTAGAACACTTCGACCAATATACTTGTTTTTCACGTGCCCATGAAACTTATTTCAAGATAGATCATATCCTAGGCTATAAAAAAACCCTCAGCAAATTTTTAAAAAACTGAAATCATAGAGTATGTTCTCCAAACACAATGGAGTCAAACTAAAAAACTATTAATAAAAAGAGGAAAACACTTATAAAGAAGATATTTCTAAATAATCCATGGGTCAAACGAGGAAGTCTCAAGAAAAAAATTTGTAAATACATTGAACTGAATAAGATTAAAATACAATATATCGAAATGTGTATAACAGTTAAAGCAGTAATAAGATGAAAACTTATAGCATTAATGACTATATAAGAAAATTCTCAAATCAATAATCTAAACTTACCATCTCAACAACCTAGAAAAAGAGCAAAATAAACCCAAAGTGAGCAGAAGGAAATAAAAGCAAAAAATCAATAAAACTGAAAATGGAAAAATAATTTTTAAAAAATCAATGAACGGAAGATCAATAAAAGATCAAACACATAAGACTGACAAAGAAAACAGACAAATATCAGAAACAAACAAGAGCTATCACCAGACTTACAGACTTCTAAAGAATAATGAAATGCTACAAACAACTCTACATACATACAGTTTAAATGCAATGAACCGTTCCCTCTAAAAACACAAACTATCCCAACTCGTCCAGTATGAAATAATTTTAATAGCCATAACTATTTTAAAAGTTGAATTAGCAATTTTGAAACTTCCAAAAAAGGAATCGCCAGGCCCAGATAGCTTCATGGAGAATTCCACCAAATGAAAGAATGACACCAATTCTACACAATCTCTTCAAAAATTGCAGAGGCAGGAACACTTTCAATTCATTGATGAAGTTAATATTACCTCTGATACAAATACCAAAGACAGTTTACAAAAAGGGAAAAGAGCTGACCAATAATCCTCATGATATAGACGCACAAATCCTTAAATTATTAACAAATAAAATTCAGAAATATACAAGAATTATACACTGTGGCCACATTGGATTTTTTCCAAGGATGCAAAGCTCATTCAAATATTTAAAGCAATCAATGTAACTTGTCATATTAACAAGGTATTATTTTATACAACTATATATAATTCTACAATTATCTTAAAAAGAGTAATTTTTTTAAAAAAGAAAAAGCCTGCCCCTAGGTAGCTAATAGGAGATACAGTGGTTGTTTTTTTTTACCTACTGCCTTAGAAATATCTAGAAAGCTTACGAAAGGTTAATTCCTTAGGTCTAACAGGATTCAGTTTGCAAAGTTCTCAGAGATGCTGAGTTAGCCAAGTGTGGGAACCACAAGGCTAGAACATAACAATGAAAAGGTCTTAAGAGGATGCCAGGACAGAGAAGCTCTCACTGCACTAGGTGAGGGATGAAGCTCATGGAACGAGGAACATGTTGACAGGATGCCAAGAGGAGGGTGAGCCGAGCAGAAAGGCAGACGGGGGCAAAACACTGGGCCCAGATGTGGGTTATGTTCAGGAAACATCAAATGAGCACGGGTGGGCCTAGAAGAGATTCCTTTTTCGCTACACTTGTCCCCATATGCCATTCTATCTACGTGACTTCTCTGTGTACAGCCCCATGAGGGTGAAGCCCGTTTCCTCACTGCTCCAGACACAGGTCTAGAATAGCACCTGATATGTGTGCAGTAGGCAGTGAATCAACATTTGTCAAATGAGTCAATGAATGAATAATAGAAAAAAGAGGCAAGTTGGAGCCTAAGAAACAATATCCCCAACACACACACCCACCCACCCTCCCACCCACCCAAAATAACAGGCTGAGAAGCTCGGCTTAATTGGAGTCTGATGACTAAATGGCCGGAACACATTTTCACCCTCGTCTGAGATGGAAGAGATAGTGAACTTGCTCCAGACGCTGGGCTGGGAAACCATGCAGTCCAGAACTTCCCCTGACCTACCCGACTCTAAAAGAACTTACCAGTTTGACAGCATCAGCATGCCTGACATATTAATAAGGTTCATTATAAACATTTGCTTCATAAATTTAAGTGTAAAGTACTTTCCAAAGAATTGCATAGAAAAACAAAACAAAACAAAACAGAAAAGTTTCAACAACTCACGAAAAGTCAAGTACCTTGGTTGATGCCTGGTCATACTGAGCTGTGGTTCTCACTAGTTCATCCCTGCTTTTATTCAAAACTTTCTCTTTTTCATTTAATTCCACTTTCACTTTCTCTAGATGGAGCTGCAATTCTTGACATTTATTCACTTGGCTTTTCATTTCTTTTTCTTGTTTGCAGACGTACTTCCAACTCACTAATCTTGCTCCTCAGGTCTTAAATCACAAACAAAACCCACATTTCAATATATAGATTTCTCACAGAAAAATCACAACTAAATTCAGAATATATCATTTACATTACTCTGTTCTGAAGTCTCTGCTGCGACCAGTATGTCAATTCACATTAAACACAGAAGCAAGTCCTTTAATTGAATTTAATGTCAATGTTTAGTCTCTATTGTTATTTCTATTCAAATATCTATTATTTCTATTCAAATAGAAAGCAGGAGAAACAAACTTATCACGGAGAAACTCGGGGAAAAAATGATTTTCCAAAACCATGACTATTATCTGATTGAGGCTACAAAAAGTACGTCATATATAACACCCCTATTTAAATTACCACTTGGCTTTATACTGCAGCAGACTAATATTTGTTGTGTGACCATATCATTGCAAATAAATGATAAACAGTGAAAAATTCGCACTTCCATATTCTTGGGTAGCTTTACCTCTAGTAACGATCAAGACAGTGTGACTCTCCTATACTGCCAAAATTAACAATAATTTTTTTCCCCCCACATACACACAATATTGGTTCCAACGGCATTGGCAGTGGGACAGCTCTCACCAGCGAACACTGACGGTAATTTTCAATATATCATAGCACTGGAAATTATCATAGTTTGCAGAGCAGATTCCAAAGCACCACCTGGTACCCTTGGCTGTCAGCTGCAGCGTGGTAAGGCAGCCAAGGTTACAGGTTGGCTCCCATATGGACAGCCTGGCAACACAGAGCAAAGCTGTTCTGCAGACACATATGCCACACCTCTGGCCCACACCGGCCAGAACACAGGCTTGTTCCACGGGGCACAAAAGGAGCCAGATGAGAAGCGTCGGGGGTTGTCAGCTGTAACCAACTTACCCTGCTTCCGGAAAGACAAGTCAAAGCCACTCAGCCTACTTTTGTCGTTGTTGTTATAGACTAGCTTATGTGTTACTGTTAGAATCCAACAGAAATGCTGGTAAATCCAAATTGCTACTTTCCCCTAGTTCTTGGCCAAGGAAACGAAAACATGGGATAAAATAAAAAGCCTTTATTTGAAAGGATAAAATTTAATCTATATCTGTATATTTCATATATATGCAATATGTATATATCCATCATATATATACATATAATATATATCCATGTACCAGCCATTATGAAAAATTCTCTTTCAAATCTAATTACTGTTATTTGTTTTTGGTATAATCAAATGCTCTGTCCTATTAAAATCTTCAAATATATTTTAAAACTCTTGACTAAGGGATTTCTATTTGTCTAAGTTTAGTCATTTTAATTAGGTTTAGTTTTCCCAAACCTTTACAGAAATGCTCCTGGCTCTGACAGTTTGTGCTGGTAAATTTGGAGATACTTTTCCAAAAGAAAATCTGTCTTTGATTTTTATGAGTAAGCATTTTCTCAGGACTCTGAAAAGGGACTCCAGTAATACAACAAAATTACTTTGCAAGGGAAAACGAACACATTGGCAAATTCAGTGATTACATAAACCTGTAATGCTGACAGTATTCATCCTCCTTTTGAAGGCTGCAGGGCACCAGCTTTTTAGTACAAATAAAGGCACACTCCAAAACTGTGATATCTTTTCTCACCGAAAGACAGAATTACACATCACCAGACCGGAATGCTGACCGCTGATGTCTAACAACACACATAAGCACTTTCTAGGACTGAAAATGTCAGGAATCACCTCCGAAATTATCACAAGAAAATCTAAACTTAATTTAGCTCAAGAAATCACCTTGATTCTGGGCTTTTAATTGATCCAAAAGATGAGAATTGCTCGAATTATCACAGAAACTGCTATTAGCATCTCTCTTCCCTACGTTCAAAGTTGATCTACTTGGAGTCACGTCTTGCTCCCCGGAAAAGTAAGATGCAGAGAAATCTCTCCTGATCGGAGTTTGCAGAGCACTAGATGAAAGACGACTGGGGGTCTTTTCCTGTTGCCATGAGAACACAGAGGATGAGGCCTGGTGTCGGGCAATGTCTCGGTGATTCATGGTGTTTTGGGGAACAGCCTGGCTTGCTCTCTGCAAAGACAGAAACTCTTTAGAGCCCTTTAGAAGGCACAATATTTGAGATTCCTTATTTTCAAATAGAACATAAAGCCGCGCCACGAAGTTAACACTTCTACTCCGTACCAAGAAAGACCATTCATCAAGTCCAGGGAACCGTGAAGCCCCAATATCTAGTGAGATTTTCTAACGGTTGGACCTCAGCATTAAAGGGTTAAGCTATTATCACTGTGGCTCGATCTATTTCAAATGGGCTCAGTATTTATTCTGTATCCCTCAAATGCTCCATTAAATACACATGGAGTATTCGCTCTCATTTTGAATTCTGGAATTTGAATTTCCTTTGCTCATCCTTGGTCACCTCTCCCTGAAGCTTTGCACAATGAAAATCAAAATTAAATATTAACCTAAAAAACTCTCTCAAAAATCTCACTTTGCACCATACCACTCTCCCCAAAAATGTCATATAAGGTATTTTATGTTATGTAATATACATTTGTGGATTTTCTACTGCTTTGAATTCTTTTGTTGTTCTTTCTGCCTCCATTCTGATAAACACATGGTTGTAGATGCTGCATTGTATTTTTTATAGTAAATGTGTTTCTTGCCACGGGGAGGTTTAATGTTTATGGAGACTCACATTCTTCCATAAACTCTAGAAACAGAGGCTAGGCAGGACTGGCACCAGTGTCTGACCTGGATAATGAAGCACATGATGTTTCTAGGACAAATCAGGGAATGATTAATTTTCATTCACCTTGATAAGCAATATGCCTTTGCTATATCAAAATCTTGGCGACCACAAAACAAGGATTAAAGGCACAAAAAGAATTGAAATTGTTAAATCTCGAATAGGCACTTTTGATCCTCAATAGTTAAGGTATCTACTTATAAATTCAGCCTTAAACTAAATTTTGCCATCTCTCCAAGTTCTTATGTTTAGTATAAATACACCAAAAATGGTAAAAGACAATTCTATAGATAACAGGTATTTTTGGGGTCAGTTCCTAAACTAGAAGTAGGGGTTTCTAAAACATGTATTTTATTTTGTTGACCTCAAGCAAATTACCTACCTCTCTCTGCTTATTTACCCATGTCAAAATGGAGTTTAAAACTATTGTCAGTAACTTATTTAAAAGAACTGGAGAGATTACATTGATGACATTGTCCTCTGAAATAAACATTTCATAAATAAGGGTCTGTGAACCCCACGTCCCTGGTAACAAGGACCACAGTCCATTAGAAGAATGGAATATAAAGCAATTTCCTCCAGGTGACAAAGCTGGAGTGTCAGGAATGACTGGTTCTACCTACTCCAAACATGTTTCTTATCATTATATCTTAATAGGGTAATAATTATGTTGCTACGGTTTTCATGGAATTCAGGGACATTTAACATTCAGGGATAAACTTCCCGCTCTATGTACTCACTCTTTACCTATTTTTAAATTAAATATCATCACCGATGTGCCAACTGCAAGTAAGCAGGTCTTTCTCTAACTCTGTTCTATCCTATCTCACAGTACCTCTCCACCTGCATGCTGTACGAGGCCCACACTCAACTTACTTTGGCCTGCAAGGCTTTCACCTCTGTCTCTAATCTTTTTCGTTCTTCAACTTCTTTATTATATTTTTCTTTTAGATCTTCATATTTGGAACCTAAACACAGACAAGGAGATATAGTTTTATGTCAATCGTTGATATAATGACAGAATTCATAGAGTAATAATCATGACAATAGATAGTCTAGAAACATGTTTCTTAGTATACCAGGAGAGAATGTTTTAGTTAAGGCAACAGATATTGATCAAATTGCTCAAATATCAAAACACATGGAAACATGGGTGTTTTGAATATTCTGAAATTGATTTATTTTTGAAACGTATCATAGAAGAACAAAGTGAGAAGTTTAAATGCTTAACCTGATGGTCAACATAGTTCACAAATAGATACACAAATGTATAGATCAAGTAGATGCACTTTCTTAAATGCATGTTGAATTCAAAGTTGAATTAATTCCTTTGGCAGAATTAAAACGTCAATAAAAGAGCTATTCACATAAAGGGGAAAATCCTTACCACTATAATGCTGACTTGGCGTTAGTGGAGTTGTAAATATTTTTTGTGGTGTATTGCATGGATTCAGAGAGATGTCTGCAGACTGTGCGGCTTGTTGACTTCTTTCAAGTTCAGATTTACACCTGTTAGAAAAGGACCCAGGAGGAAGCCAAATCAGAAGAAAAGCTACAGAATACCAACACCATACATTCCCAGAGAGTAATAAGCTTATGAAAAAAACCTACCAAGAATTCTTACCATTTCATTTACCCAACAGACCTTTTTAAAAAGAACTAACTTATGTGTCAGACATAAACTCAGTCCCCGTCTTCAAAGGACCTCAAGTCTAGTTAGCGAAAAAGATATAAACCAATAATTACAATTGTTATAAAGGGTATAATAGAGGTCTGCAATACCCATTATAGTACAACAAGATGGGAAGCTGGGGATTTACTCCAAGCAAATTTTGTACTCTAAGCCAAAGAAAGACACAGGGATATTAAAGAACCCAGACTTTAGAAACTTAAGAAAAAAACTGATGTCCTTGAAGCACGGGCTCAAATCACAAAACTGGATGTCATAGCCATAAAAGCAGACATATATACATACCATGTATTTTGACATTCTAAAAACATAGCTATGCACAACAAGTTAACACAACGCATCTAGGAAAGATCTAGTTAGAAACGGTTACAAAGACATGGAGAAAGTAAGTGACATGTTGTATACATGTACAGAATATCCCTACCATTTAAGTTCTGGAGACCTGTCAGAATCAACCGACCAAAGTTAAACGAGGATTCAATTCTTACGAGCCTCTAATGGTCCAATTTTAGATTGATACGAGAAATGAAATGAGTACCCTATCAGAATAGCCAGCGATGTACAATGCACCTCCCCAAAGCAGGGAGTGAAAGAAGCAGTGAAGAAAGTGCCCGAGTGCCCCAGCTGCTCCCAGCCCCAAATTCAGTCTGGGAAAAAAGAAGCAATGTGTGCTACTCGGCAAATCAAATCACCACATTCGAACTCACACAGGGAACAGCACTGTCCAATAGAAACGTTCTGTTCACGTGAAAAAAAGCAACAAGAAATCAGTGAGTTTCATCTTAATATTTTATTTAACTCATTATTTTCAAAAGACTGTCACTTCAACTTACAATCAATAAAACTAAGACATTTTACTTTTTTCCTCAATCTTCAGAATTTGGTGTGTGTTGTACACTTACAGCACATCTCAGTTTGCACGAGCCACAATTTAAGTGCTCAACAGCCACGTGTAGCCAGCATCTACCATACTGGACAGCGTGGGTCCCTACACTGTCAGGCATGTAACAAGGGTTGTCATCCTAGAGATGAATTTTGAACCTTGCGAAATTAAGGTCTCTCTTCCCTCTCAAATTCACATCTCACCCCTTTTCCCCATCCTTTCATTTAAAAAAATAATAAAAGTTCATTTTTTATATTAGATAAAAGTATACCCTTTATCTTTATAAACATTTGTTTTTCCATTCTCCTAGGGAGAAAAACGCAAACTACCAACACCAAAAAAACCCCCAAAAAACAAACAACAACAACAACAACAACACGCCACTAAATTAAGCTGTTTTCTGCTAGGTTTAAGTACACAAGGCTGCTGATATCCAACAGTTTTTGACCAGCATTTCAATTCCTTCAACCTAACTTGTTCCTGAAACGTAACCAGTGGCCGCTGATGGGAAAACAAGTTCCTGCCCTGCACTAGAAAGTTACCAGTGAGAATTTTTAAAGCTATACTCAATAGTTTTTGTAGTCTATAGTTTTTATTCTCTTAATTTTATACTCTTGAAAACTACTCTTAATAGTTGTTAAAGTCTAAAGTTTATATAAGTTTATGAACTTTTTATTAACACCTACAACAATATCATAAATAAGAACATTTTTAAACTACATGTGCTATGGGGGTATGCTAAGCCCATGATGATGATGATAACTGACAACTGATGATAATGATCCTGATAATAATGATCCTGATAATGCTAACATTTAATAGTTGCTACATGTAATTTATAACCCCGAGCACTGTATACTATCTGCAAGTATTGCTACCAACTGGCACTTTGCAATAAAATAAACGTATACAAAAGTATCCTTTCCTACAATCTTAAAAATGCACACATTTCTGTCTAAATTAATAAAACCAGTATTTCTAAAACTAGCAGCCAAAATGTGCTTCTCGAAGACATGATTATTCCAGCATACTGAGGTGAGCTTCCTTCCCACTTCCCTAGCATCTATTTTCCGAAACAAATGCCTATCTTTCATTCATTCATCAAATATTTGAGGACGTACGACTGCCAGATGCTAAGGATACAGCGATGAATAAGAACAGATTCTTATTCTCTCAGAGTCTGAGACGGCAGACAACAAAAAACTCAAGGAAGTAAAAGTTTATCATTCTAACATGCAACTTATAGCTAGCCACCTTCCTGTGTGGACAGAAGATAAAATTAGAAAAAGATTTCTGAGACTAAGAAAGATTCAGTTAAATGCAATGTAGAATCCTGGATCAATCCTGGAACCAAAAAAAAAAAAAAAAAAAGACATTACTGGAAAAGCCAGTGAAATTCTAAAAGTTTGTAGTTAATGGTACTACCTCAATGTTTATTTCCAGTTTGGTTGTTGTACTTTGGTTACATAAGACGTTAACAACTGTTTCTGAATAAATCTAGTTATTTAATTTTTTTAATTTTTAGGTATGCACGTGCAAACTCAACAATGGAACAATTCGCTAAAGTTTTTTGTTGTTGTTGTCTTTAGCGTTTATGGCTCCTTGTTCTTTTGACAAAATTCTAATATTAAACCAAGAAGATACCATCCATAATCTAGCAGTGTTTAGGTCCCACTAAGTCCATTTTGATAATGCCTCTAGTTGTTTGGTTTTTTTTTTTTATGGAAAAGCAGGAGTAATAAACACCCTTTTTATCGCTCACATATGGTACTGAAACTGGCAAACTGACTATGTGATTAAGATCCCTCTCAGATGGACATCTCAGCAGGACTGTCTTTGACTTCCCCGCCTTTCCAGCGCAGGTGGGCACAGGACTCCCACCACTCTCTTTCCAATATCCTCCATCATTCCATTGTCTTCTAGCCCATTACCGTGGGCAAAGACAACCCTAAATCAACTCTCCTGTTCACCTTCTCAGCATTTACATACCAAATGCTAAAGGAAAAAAAAAAAAAACAACAACAGACAACTCTGTAGATTGGTCCCTCTATAAACTCCTGGTCTCCAACCTCAGCTGAGCCCTCGGAGCTTCAGCCCTTTTATAATTCCCTAGTTCTCTCTCTCATTCTCTACAATAGCTTTTCCACTCAGAGAAAACATAGGCTGTCTGCATAAGCCATGCTTTAGCTTCCCTCCATCTTTCCAGTAACCACTGATAGTTTTGATATTATTTATTATTGTGTCACCCTGTAATACAGTACATGGCACATGAAGCAGATGAATAAACGTATACTGAATGAATAAATAAGTGAGCGACCATTTAATCAGTTTATATAGGACTGAGCCGTGCAACAATACAAAAGAGATTTTTCTCAGATTATTTATTCCACCGGAAATACATATTATATATATGTTACAACAATATATATATAGTATATATATTATATATATATATATTACAATTATTATATAATAATTATATCAGGGTTAAGATAAATGAATACATACAAAGACATCTATATAAATATCATTCAAAAAAATAATTACCTTTTAAGTTCCTGCTCCAGTTTTTCTATTTGTTTTTTGCTTGAATTCAGTTGTCCTTCTTGGAAATTCACTTGTGACTCCTTAACTTGAAGGTCATGAGACATCTTCTGCTTAGCTTTCTCTAGATTTTCACATATTTCCATCAAGCTTTGGTTCTCTCTTTTCAGGTTTGTACCCTCAGTTTTCTCATTCTCAACCTAAAGGGGAGAGTTCAAAAGAATGTCTCATCCATAAATTTACCAAGAATTATTTATAAAAATGAATTGAACACTGACAACTAATTTTCTGAGGTATGGCTGTAATAATGCAGATATCAATCCTTAATGAATGCATATCTTTAAGATGACGCCATTTCAAAGCCTATAGAGAGATTAAGTTCGACAAAGTTATGTATGATGCTATCTTTGGTCACGGTTACACATGCCCATCCTAGAAAAAGAGACTTTAATATGCTTTCGAGTATTAATAAAACAAAAATAAGCCCTATAAATCTCCCTTAGCAATTCATTCTCAAGTTTGACTGCTAAAGCCAGTTAACGTCGGAAACTGGAAAATTCTCCCACAAGCAAAAACATTTTAGAAGCAGTGATTATATCACTACTTTGTTGGTTAATGTAGAAGTAAGAAGTATTTGTTTTAAGCTTCCATTTACGAGTCCCGAAGAGATGAATGAGGTCTGGGAATAAATATCAAGATGAAAAGTCCACTCTCAAAAAGCGATAGCCATTTGTACTACAAAGTGCTCTAATACTGTCCCCAGATTCAGAATCGCAGTCCTTGATGATGTGGAAAATCCAAAAGCAATTCTCAATTCACGGTCCCTATCAGAAGTTAAAATGGAACCCAGCGGCCATAAATGTTAGCAGGTGAAGCAGAAATGAGGACAGGGAATGGAGGAAATGAGATCATTAAAATGACTCAAAAAAGGAGATTGGGTCATTACCACCTGAAGGTAGCAAAACCAGTTTTCTCGAAATTGAAAAGGCCAACATGAAAGAACTAACCCAAAGAATGAGCAGTTTTAAATACCCGCATTTCAATGGTACCTTCTGTTTTTGCTTCTGTAATGCAGCCTCCAGAGTTTCAAGCTGAAACTGCCTTTGCTGCCTTTCTTTCTTCAGTTTGTCCAGCTGTCCTTCCAGCTCTTGAATCTTCTGAAGAGCTCTTGTTGGCAGGCCTTCTTTCCATTCTTCCAAAGCCCAGCTCATTTTGCTCTCCTTTTTTTTTTATTATTCAAACATTTGTAAACAAACTGAAAAGAATAACCAGATGTTGGTCTTACTATAGTAAAAAAGAAAAAAAAAAAAAAACGTAAAGCCTCAGAGACTAACAAATCTAAGAATCAAGTTTGAAAACTTTATATTTCAAAAGATAATGAAGTATAACATCTTCTCCATCCTCTAAAAGGTAGATGGAGAAGATTGTGAAGTACGTAATATGCTTGTTTGGCATCCCCTTGCTGTCTGTTTTTATTTCTCATTTTTGACTTCTTATACAACTACCTGCTTTCTACTGCTCAGTTTGTTTTCATTATACAAAACAAATATTTTACTGTAAGGTTTCTGGTGAAATAGGCCCTATAAACAAATAAATGCATGGCAAGTTATCTTGCAAATGCTCTTCTTTCCTCTCTTCTCGTTAATTCCCACTGGCTCTTGGTCCCTCTGCCTCCGGAAAACGTTCCCTGGGGAGATCCATAGTCTCTCATGGCACAAGTACCCCCTCATCTTCCAGGCACGTCTCACTTGTTGAATTAACGCATGGATGAACAAAGAGTGAATGCCATATTAGTACTAGAATCATAAAATGTGGCAAAGCCATGCTTCAGACAGACCTTGACCAGGAACCTGGTATATAGCCTCAATGACCCAAATCCCAGCTCAGCCACCTATAGACGTGTGACCTTGGGCATGTTGTTCAACTGCTTTGTGCCTTGGCTTCCTCATCTGCAAAATGGAGATAATAGTGGTGGCAACTTCTTAAAGCTTCAGAACAATATATTGTGATAAGCTTTCTATAGATGGTAGCTATTATTGCGTTAGTCCTTAACAACATTTTCATTTCTATATTTCAGCCTATGATACCATGCGGAAGTGGCCCATCTTCTCTGCCACATCTTAGGAAATTTAAGTCAGCTGGGAGAAAAAGCACAGCAATTGTTCTTTAATCATTAGCCTTTAGTGCTTAAGTGAAAGAAAAAGCATTTATTTGCCAGTTATTTTGGCAACAGGGTGAGAATTCATTTCTTACTAAATGAAATCTACAACCATTTTACTGTTTTGCTCCAATCGATTTTACAATGAAATTTTTTATCAGAGCTAAAATAGTAGAAAGTACTAAGAATTTCAAAAATTGAGAAGGAAAGGTTTTGGAAAACAATTTAGATATCAAGCTTTAGAAAGCTGTTTCTTTTCTGCCAGTTTAATTTTTCTGTTTCCAGGTGTCAGTTCTTTGAATACAGCATCTTAAACTCCACTCCAACTTGCCCACGAACAATTGAAGGGTACCTCAAGCTTCTCCACCAACAGAGGACAATTTACACTGTCCCAGCAGGCTGTTCCATCCATCCCAAACTAGCTTGCCCAACCAAGGTAGGAGGGGGCACCCCAGAGGCACACAACTATAACCTCAACAATCCTGCGGGTCATTGAAATCGTTACATCAAGACGCCATAGCCGGCCAAATATAAAAAGGAGCAATTTAGAAAGACAGATTAGAGCAGACTTTAAGACATCAACCAACAATAATCTATATGGAGCTACTGGGGCAAAGGGACAAAAAAAAAAAAAAATAAGGTAATCCTCAGCAGTAAGATGAAAGGGGCAAAACATAGCGGGAGAGGCAGGTGGAGGGATGGTGAAGAAAGCTCCGTAAATCAAGGAGGATTTGCTCAACTGTTTATTGTCCTTTCCAGAAAATGCTCTCTCTCAAGTATGTGGAAGATATTCTTCATGCCCAATCACCCAACCCCGTAAAGCGCGCGAGAAAGCTTTTGTGTGACTCGCTCACACCGTAAGCCCGTTTTCAAGCTTTCCCTTTATCAGAATCCACCATCTCACCAAGAAACCCGAGTCCCCGACTAGTGTGTCCCGGCTTGAGCCTGGGAATGAAAACTCTGCCTGCTCCTCTAGACCAGGTTCAAGGATAGGACTTAGGTCATTTATTTCTGGGTCCACATAACACAGCAAAGCGAGGCGCACAGGCCCATCCGAACAAAGGTGCAAGGTGAAAAAGAAATGCTCTCGCGACTCATTGATCAACAGCCGCCCAGATCTAAACCCAAGCTTGCAGCTCCTCCATGCAGTCAAGGATCGATGCCCACATCTCTAATAGGAGCCACTCGTACCCGGACGTAGAAGGCTGCTAGGAAATACCTGTATTTTACCTTACAGAGTTGGAAACTGAGGCCCGAAAATGCGAGTTAATGACCGAACAGCGTCTCCGGACACTAATATGAGCCCAGCTTTACCGGGACCAGATTCTCCACTCGGGTCTGGTGGAAGGGGGCGGTTCGCGACTCCTTCAGGACCCGGGAGCGCAAACCCACCGACATCCCCGCCCAGTATTCTCCGGCAGAAAACCAGCGGCTCCCTCACGCCCACTGCCGGAACCGGGACCCAAGCACGATGCTCACCTTGCCAGCCAGGAAGGAAAAAAACCCTCGGAATCGGGTTCCGGCGCAGCCTCCGCGACTTGGAGCCCAGGTTCCAATTCAAACTGACCGCGGCCGCCACCCGTTTATGATTCGCCCGCTTCCGGTTCCGACCAAACTCGCCTCCAAGCCTATTGGTCACCTCAAGCAGCGGTGGGCCAATCCGCGTCTGCGCACTCGGATTGCTGCTTTTGATTGGTCCTTTCGGATGGATTTAAAAATCAAGCTCTCGCCACTTGCGGTGCAGGCCGCGGAGAAACAAGACTTTTTTGTTGGTGGTAGGAGGCGGAGACCACGTGCTTTTGCTGAGGCTGGAGGAAGTTTTGAATCTCCATTTCTACAAAAAACGGGGAATTTGGGCGGCTGGTTAGGAGGGTGTGGTCTATCACATACAGCCAGCGGGAGAGTGCTCTCTGGCGAAAACTCTTACTACTGCACATATATTTTTGCTTATTTATCAAATATGTAATTTAAGGCGGAGATACTAGGTGCTATGTTTGCCATGCATTTTTCATCCAGTGTCATTCCTTAACAGTTCTTTCAGATAAGTCTTCTCATTTTATTTAAGGATTAACGGAAGCACATGGAAGCTATGTAATTTGAGATTAAATTTAGAGTATGCAGAACCTCTGTTGATCATTTTCCAAAGAGTGATTGAGAACACGTGTTAGCTGGGATTCCATGGAAGCACGTTGTATTCAAAACTGGATATACTTTCCCCTTTTTCTGAAGCCCACTGTTTTGTGTGTATTTATGCACTTGTTTTATTTCCCAGTTAGACTAAAAAAAAAAAAACTTTTAAAGGCAGAAGCAAAACAGTGGCTTGTTAAATTAACATATCCCTGATGCTAAATTAATATATCTCGGAATCCTCACTGGATTCCAAACTTTTTGTAAACCTCTACCTTTCGTTAGATGGTTACCACAGCCTAGACTGCCCCCTACCTTTCACTGAAATATTGCTCCTTCAGGACCCAATTTAAATGCCACTTTCTTCATAAAATCTCCCTATTCTCACTCACCTCTTAGAAATAATTATTTCCTAGAAATAGAATGCTTATACATTACATTTATATCTATGCCTGGCTCCCCCATTAGACTCAAAAATTCCCGTAGAGTAAAATCTGTTTTAATTGATCCTTGCATCTCTAGTAACTCCCTATACTTTCCACATAGTAATTTTAAAATAAGACCATCTTGGAGGTAAAACTACCATTTGGAGAAAGGCCTTCTTCTCCACTATCTTTGAATCCTCAAAGAAAGGGGAGGGAGCAGGTAGGGGAGAAGAATTTCTATTGAACATAGCCATGATCAGTGTAGTATCTGATCATTCTGGGATTTGAACTGAATTCTGACTCCAACACCAATTACAGTTCCATTGTTTCCCAGGGTAATTATTCAACTATTTATTAGTTGCCTAAGGAAAACAGAACTAGAAATACATGTAATCAAGGATATTCAAGGTTTGAATGAGAACTTCACATTTACTATTAACTCACTCACTTATTCACTTCTTGAACAAGGGAACCATGTGATGGAGCTCATTTTAGCTACTTTCATGATATTTCTGTGACTTTAATTTTATGGTTCCCTTTCCCTGCCTCTATTTTTCCCAGTTTTGTCTTTTGTTTTGTTTTAGGGGCGGAAGGTGATGAATTCCATCCAACGAAATGTACATGTTTTTTGAGAGTCCATTTTCAGCTCCACTTCCTTCTTTTTAAATCCACTCCCTCACTAAGCCAGTCTACTCTCTCTGGCTTTCATCCACCATCTCCACTTTCTGCCTATAAATTGGGGCTCTTTCGGTTTCAGCACCAGGCAACTAAATTAGACCAGCTGATGCTGGCTAAGGATGGGGAAATCTAGAACGAGTGATGGCAGAAAGTCGATGACTATGAGTCCTGGCCTCAGGACCAGTTGTAATAGCAGGGACCACAGCTTAGCCCACCAATTCTCCTGAACAACATCTTTTTTGGAGATTGTGACCACCACACTGAAGGTACAATGACAGAGTGAAATTAATACAAGGACAAGAGGATGTGAGCAGGGGAAGCTGTGGTCGATGGTATTTTTATGACATTCCCTCAGCCCAACTTGATTGCAGCCACAGCTGTGGTAGGTTCTGTGTGGGGTCAGATAGAACCTCAAGTGCAAGCCATGGATCACTGTAGATTCTCTGCTCCCCAGCTTTCTCCAAAGCTGAGAGAGTCTACTAAGCCAGTACACAAGAACAGCCAGGAAGTGTGGGGGCAGTTATAGCTTCCAGGGGCAATCCTCAATGAATGGAGTCAGGAACTAGTGGATAAATAAACACCTTAGTGTTGCATCTTTCACATGGGTGATTCTGAAAGATCCTGGAAGAATCACACACCTGACAACTACTGTAACAATTGTGAAATAGCACCCTTCTGTTACCTTTTCCTCCCTCCCTGTCTCATTCCCCATGCTCTCCACTTTACTTCCTGAAATCATCACCCAAATAAACTTCCATCCAAGTCTTTGTCTTTGCTTTGGGAACGGAAAGTGTCACACACATATGATTTATTACTTTCGGCAAGTAAAAAATTCATCTTGGTTTCAAAAGCCTCCATTATATAGATAGAACGTCAGCTACCTCGTCTGTGAAATTAGAAGTGTAATTGCAATGATGGTTTTAGACCAGGGGTTTCTGGTAGATAAGGGTCATGCTTTTGTGCTTGTTTTGTGCATATCTGGGCTTCTTTTAACCCCAGAACCATGAATTGAACATATTTTTTTGGTACAGGAATTTTAAAGCTTGATATTAAGGGCTTTTTGATCTCTCTAGAAAAGAAAGGCTTGAGGGATAATATTACATATTATATGATTGAATAGAATTGACTACAAAGAGCAAACAACATCTTGGCATGCATTAAGTAAATTGATTACAAACCATAGAGACACAACTTAGTGTCTAAAGCACACACACAAAAAATCATAAACTTTTGAAAAGCCTTTTCCATTCTCACCACTAGGTGATTCCCTATGCCTTGGAAAATCTTTAAAAATAACTACTATCCCATATACCATGTTTCACCACATTCTCTTTTCTATTTCCCTCTCTGTAGCCAATGTTCTTGTTTACTCTCCTTTTAAAATAATATTTACTTGTTTAGAGGAAAATAACAGAAAAAAAATAATGGTCATTATCCTAATGCTCACACAATCTTTTTTACTAACAATAATTCATGCACATAATAAGAAATTCCAAACATTCAAAAAAGATATAAAAAATGAACCTGGGAACCTAGAACAATCATTGAATATCTACTAGACTAAAATCCTCATTTTGTAGCTGAAGTCAATGAGACTAAGATATGTCTAAAAATTTACAAAAGTTACGGGCAAAAAAAAATGCAAATAAAGAAAACAGTTTAAACAGATAAAAACCTCATCATTCTGGAATCAATTACCTTATAGACATTCAAAACACATTCTTATGACTCTTGCAATAGTAATTTTTATGAACAAAGTGACATAATTTGTACAGTTTTACAATTTCAGTAGCAGTTCTTAAAAAACACACTTACCTAGTGCTTGTTTCTTCCAAAGTATTAAAATCAATGTTCATTATATTTTCTATTCCTTGTTTGAAAACCTGATTCTCAAGGAGAAAAAAAAAATGGCTGGTACTGTTCCAAATTTCCAAAAAGACAATGATATAGCCACAAAATAAATTTGCTCAAGGAGATGCCAGTATTTATTATGTGACGATTCTCTCACACTCTATGATCAGGTGTTTGAACCTTGTAATGAAAGGTGAAGGAAATTTCCTAAACCAGGAATAGTACTTTAGTGTCTCTAAGAATATCATAGAAAAGTTTCCTAAAATGCAAATTTTTAGGCTATACCTAGTTCTGATTTGGGGTGGTGTGCAGAAATCCTTTTATGAAGCACCCCTGTGGTCGATAGATAAGGTGAATATACTTCCTGGTTTACTTCGATTGTCCCGGTATTCATCTGTTTTAACATGTGTCCCAGAGTTGTTGCTGTTGTTGCTTTTAACAGACTATTATTATTATTATTAATTGTATTAAAATAAGCCAAGATCGGTTTGGTAGATCACTTTGTACTTCCACATTCTATCATGGTCTTCTCTGGTCGTGTGTGAGATAGATGCGTGAAAAGCAGAGGTCAATATGTAACAAGTGGTTCAATTTGAACTATCAGTGATAACCCCTCTCACTTTTTCAAAACCTTTCTTGATGCAGGAAGCTAATGCCTCCATTTTAAGGATACCATACAGGATGCTGGCTGATAAACTGTGATTGCATATAGGTGGCTTGGGACAACTAACGTCCTGCCCCCAGTGACCTGGGAGAAGAACTTATTACTTATGCCCCTGGTGGTCATCTGGTGTATGAGGCAGTTGTGCCTTAGTCCAGAGTGTGGGCCTGCAAGATCTTGAAGCCATTAGGGGCCAGTCTGGCAGTCTGTGGAATTGCTGAAAGTGGGAGATCAGAAATTTGATGAATGCGAAATGTATGTGGGAAGTTGGGGTTAAGTATGCCTGCCATAGCTTACATAGAGTGGTATTAATGATCCTGCTAAAATGGTTTTACCATACACTAGATCTACAACTATTTATTTACTTTATTGTTTGTTTATTATTGTTTAATCTTGTTAAAGATATGAACCCTCTCAGCAGCAATGAGCTCAAGAAACAAAACAGAACCAAATGAAAATGCATGTTTAGAGAAAAATTAACTACATATTTTTCATTTCTCAGTAAAGTTGATGATGAATACATAATGACATAGAATATTTGCCAACATTTACCATTCACCATGAGACTTGTAGTAATTAATTTATTTAAGGTCATAAATATACTGTAGAGGCCACAGAATGCACTTTAAACCTTAGATATTATTTTAAGGTTTTCTTGGACAAGTATGAAATATGAAGCAATAGCTGTTAATGTGTTTGGTTTAATTAACAGAACTCTGCAGACAGCTAAATGACTCCTTTTTTATGTGGCAACAGATGCTTCAAATTAAAAATTAACTAATCCCAATAAATGTTAAATTTTTTTCACAAAATTCACAGAATCAGAGCTTTAAAAGTTCATCTGACTTTATCGTGAATGCTATTATAAATTCAGTTTAAAAGTTTAACATTAAAGATAAAATTATTTGTTCTATGATAAGCATATGAAAATAAATTCTGCATATATTCTATCTCTTGTCAATAAACTCCTTACTAAGTAAAAAATCTATAGAATGTTCTATAAAGTTCTTAGAGAATTGCAGTTATTAAAAACAAAATTTGGAAATAAGGAGATATTGAAATTTATCCTATAAAAGCAAGGGAAAATTGAATATATTAAACATTGAGACCTTAATCAATTTAATTTGAAATTCTATAATTGTGCCTTGAAATATCTAAACTTGTGAAAAAGTATTTTGATAGGGCTTCTTGTTTTTATTTCATAAATATATATTCTGCCACGAATGGAATGAAATTAGCAAAAGCTAACAATTTTGAAGTGTCTAAATTATACAAAATAATTTAAAGAAATATAGAGACAATTTATTGAAAAGTTTTGTCTTGTAAATGTATTTGTTTTAAAAAATATCTAATGTGAATGGGGGCAAACAGAAAGCATCTATGAAAATATCTCGGCTGAGATATTTACACATTTCTATAAAAAAGAATAGAATTGAGAATCTTCGTGTAGCAGAATTTGTTCTGAGCTCACCGTGAATCTCACTACCTGTATAGCAATATCTCAGTTGGAAATATTTGGTCTACAGAGAAGTGTCGATTGAAAGAGAGATAGCAAATTTATGAAAATATATATATATACAGAATAAGATCATATTGAAAAAACACATTCTTCAGAAATATTTCAGTAATGAAGTATTAGCAAATGATAAAGCTAAAAGACTAAATAAAGTATGAACATATACCAACAACAATGATTCTGCTATATTTTTAATATTCAGATAATCCATATAAAGTTTTCAAAATCTTGCTTTAATATACATGTTATATGTTTTTAAGAAATAACTTTATTTTCAAAAATGGTTTGTAATTGAACTATTTTATAGCTGTAACTATATAAAAAATTTGTTGGTTGATAAATATGATAAAAATTCTAAATTTTTAATAATTTTAACTCCCTCTTTTATTCTCAAAAATATCTGAATTTGGCAGTTAAATTGTATAGTCAGTCTATTTTAAACCCAAATTTGAGAGAGAAACACTTAAATCATTCATGCCCTAAATTGGTGAGAATAGTTTTGAAATATTTTTAAATGGATGGAGAAGGCTCTTTTAGGGTATAGACATCGAGAAAAAGACCTGAGAATGTAACATTTTAAAACTGAGCTGATTTTAAGCAAAATATAACCATTCATGTCGAGGTCACATAGATTTAGCACATTGAATTTCAAGGAGCAGTTAGATGAACAACATGAAGGACCAGGAGTAAGGAGTGTCCCAGGATATGGAACTTTCAGTGCAAAAACGGTGACAGTCTCAGACAAGTCGAGATTGATGGTCTCCCTACATCTATTACATGAATTCAAATCCCAGTGTGTTTAGGTGAGGCCTGTTGGCATGTGAAAAAGGGAAATCATAAATTTTGAGCTTCTGAGTTATGCTTTCAGAGAAAAATACTCTTGGCCTTCAGTATATCACAAAATAAATAGACAGCAACTTGTGTGGCTCCCTTATTCCCAGTCCTCGCTTCTTAAACCAGCAAAACCCTAGACAAATATCATATGATGTTTCTTTTCCTTCCCCCCTTTCCCTGGGAAGTCTTGACTGCTGCTTCGTCACACTCCCAACCCTAAAAACTACTCTCGATTTTGAAAGTAGATGCAACATTTCTACAGTATCTGGGGACTGCCTGACTTCGTAGGAATCCAGTTCTCTGTGTAGCCACCAGAAAAGTTAGAGCATTGAATCCTAGTGCCTCGTTCAATGCCGACACATAGTAAAATTACAATAAATACATGTAGAATTTGTGAATGATAGATCAAAGGGCCCCCAATAGCAGAAATCTATCAAACTATACTCTCCCAGCTAACTGGTGAAAATCGTCAGGAAGGAAGGGAGGAAAAAAAGGTTGGAGAATAACTATTCCTTTTCTGCCCCACCCAAGAGCTCAAGTGGTTGAGGTGAAGTGCAAATGACCACAAAGAAGCCGAGGGAAACTGTTTATTCCTGTTCCTTTGCCTCTTCAGCAGTGGGAGGAGGAGGAGCTGAAGCGGACCTGGCTTTTCCTCTCTTCGCTGTATCAGCTAGCCAGAGACCTGAGAGATAAAGGCTATTAAAGTTACCCCTTATATTTTCCCTCTAGGAAATTTGTTGCTGAGATCCAGAAGCAGAAAAAACAGGAACACTGACTATTTATAAAACAGGTAATCGACACTTTTCAGAGTTGCATATGCTTCTTCAATAACCAAAAGAAAAAGTATTATTTCATGAAAAATGTCAAAACATGACAGATTATACATTCGGGATGCATAAAGGGGAGCAGTTGACCAGCATGCATTTGAAGAGTGTGACACCAGATAACCAGAAGGTATCAAGCCAAAGAAAATCCTAGCTCCACCATTTACCAGCTGCGAGATGGACAAATTACTCATCCGCCGCCCCAACCCTGCGGTTGTTACCAGGATTAAGCACGATAATCTGTGTAAAGCTCTCAGCACGTGCCACATGGTAAGTACTCACAAGAAAGCTATTGGTAGTTACAGTTCTGGAGAGATTGTGTCATCTAATCACCTGTAATTTGTGCTGGAAGAATCAAAGTGATTTTTACACCTCATAGTAAGTCTACAAGGTATGCTGAGTTGCCGGTTGCCTAATTGGATGAGTCACATTGTTTTCTTTTTTTCACTTCTGTGTTGAAAATAGAAAATTAGGTCAAAGGTTTGCTTGATGCGGAAGAGCCTTCTTATTTGGTTACCTGCCTGAAATGAGAAAGTAACCTTAATCTCTGGCTGCCCACCTGGCTTCACGGTTGATGTCGATGGATTTCCTTTTGGGAACCTGAAGCAGAAGCCTCAGGACAGGGTGTGTATGGCTCTTAAACAGGAACTATAGATTAAAATTTACTTTAGAGTCTTTTTCTCCAAACCCACCAGGACTGATATATTAAAAAGCCAGAACCCCAGAATTCTTTGGCTGGATTTAACTGACAATCTATGCTTGCGGACAGGGTGCAGTGTCCATGAAGGCTTCCTGATGGCGGAGAGCGCTGGATGGGCTTCCTGAGGATGGCGTGGACATCCCGGGCACTGTTCCTACGAGAGCTCATCTAAGGAATCGCTCTAATCGGCTTCTAGGTCACTATGGACCATACAGCCCTAATTGGCAGTAAATCACCTATTTAACCAACCCAATGTCCTGAGGTAGTGGGATCTAATAAGGAAGGTGAACTGCCCAGGTCATTTCCACCAAGTGGCTAACTTGAACTTGGCAGATTTCCATTTTCTCAATGTTCTCCTTGGTGCATGAAACTGAGTGCTGGCTGAATAACCTTAGGCCATAAAGTGCTATAACATGTTAGCTCACGCTGGGTGGCAACAGGTTTGTTTTTCATGATTATGTAATCTGAATTCCTTTTCCAAGAAACGATTTGGAAATGAACTATTAAATTGAGCTGCCAGCAAGCATGTAGTCTAAATGCACATCTGTGTGAACTACAGTAAACTCAGACCCTTCCTCTCACATGGTCCCCTTACTCGTATACGAATCTGTAAACTATAAATCGAGCGTGACCCATGAGCAATGTTGTCCAGTAGCTGGCTGAGGTTTAAACAAGGCATTCAAATGCCTACTAAGGCTTTTTAGGGAGGGTATTTGATCTGCTCAGTCTTAAATAGCAACCTAATCAGCCAGCGACCTGGGCACTCTGTACCCGTATTAGATTGGCTTGTAAAACTAATATGGTGTTAACCTATCATGTAAAGTGTGCATACTGGAGTAAATTCAAAGACTTTAGGCGCTAGGTGGGTATTTATTGACTAGAATGCTATTTAGAAGAGAGTTCACATTGTTCCTAGTTTCCAGGACAAAGCTTAAAACCTCAGCAAGTAACTGCTTGGGGTTTTGCATTCCTTCGTCCTGGGCTCACAAGCAAGCTTCCTGTTCCCTCTGGGCTGGCAGCCTGAAGGCCAGGTGATGAATGGTTTGATTCTTATAGCTGGAGAATCTGCTCTGGCTTTCTGCCCTTAAGGTTCTGGGTGCCAGACCAGGTGTTTGTATGTGCGTGCATGTGTTTTTAAGTTCCTCCTAGAGACCTGGATTTCACTTGAAGGTAATGTCAGGAGAAAAGACTGAGTTGGGCATTTGAGCAAAGAACATATGAAATAAAGATCCACACACTGTGTTTATCCCCCAAAAGGAGTGTTTCAGAATCACCAAGAACCAAACTCGGCACATTCTAATCATTCTCTGAGATCTTCTTGGTAGGTTTCAGGAATTAGGAGAGAAAAAAAGAAGAACAATACCAGATTCTTGGGACAACTTGTCCTCCCCCCCGCCCCCGCTTGGGGAAATAGCATATATATTTTCAAGTGGTCCGATAATGCTGTGATTTCCTCCACAGCTTGTACACACAGTCCTATGTTTATTGGAAACTGAAAGTCAGTACCAAGATTTCCTCTATTTACCTTCACCAGCTACTGCCATTAAATAGACCCCAGGTCAGAACCTACTGGAAACTGGGAATGAGGGAGGTAGTTTATAATTCTGGCCACATGTGACACTGTGTGTGTGTGTGCGCGCGCGCATGTATAACAAAGAGAAGGAAAGAGAGAATTTCAGAACTTGCCTTTGATGGAGTAGTTACGAGTTTGCTTTGAATTTTAAGTGGAAAACAAATTAAGAGAATACTAGAACACTAGTTCTTTAACATAAATGCTAAGGAGAAAACATTAAGCTTTTCTTCTCTGCCCCATTATTCTAGTGACTTGCAGGGTCTTGTGGCCAAAGGGCAAAAGGACAGGATCTTAAAGTGGGGGAGGGGGGAGGAGAGGGTTGAATTTTAACTCAGCAGAATTGGGGACTAATTTCCTTGGGAGTTCAAAAGCTCTTAATGAAGGCTTTCTTCCAGACAGAACCAGAGTGGGCCACTGCCCAGTCACACTAAGGCCTGTCCCTAACCCTCCTTCAGAGAAGAGGAGGCTGGCTGTACATACTCCTCCTCCTCTGAGGTAGCCCCTCCCTTGGTAAGGCAGACAACCTTCCTCAGTGCCCCGGCCTCCCACCCCCATCCCTGCCCAGGCACCACTGTGCTCACTCTGACTTTTGTCTTCCCTGTTTAGAATTCTCTCTCTCCACCTCTCTTCAACTCAACCTTTCACCTCCTTCCAGGCCCAGCTCTTGGTCTTCAAAAAATGCCCAACAAAGGACCTCAACCCACTCACCTCAACTCTAAAGCCATCATTGAGCTGCTACAATTTTCACTACTTCTGGTAAAATCTTTGAGCTAGATGGTCTACTAGAGATAAAAGTTCTCTTTTCTTTCCTGGCTATACTTTTCTTAAAAAAAAATAAATAAACAAAACAAAACAACAACAACAACAAAAAATAACCTATATTCTCTTTCTGCTGACACTTATCATTATTTACTATACTCATGGAGGAAGAACAGAACTGACTTCTCACTGCTGTTACATCCAGGCATTATGTGATTTCAACTTTTCAATTCGCTGCACATCAACCCAGGCCCATATTTGTTTTTGGAGAAGTTCTCTGACATTAGAAGTTAAAAGCGTTCCAAAAGAATGGAAGCTGTTTATCCAAAAAGGACAGGAGGAACTGAGGAAGAAATTCGTACATAGAAACATAGAAGAGCTATTATATTTCTTACATTCCTCTGCTCTGCAAAATATATACTGGGAAGTAAGCTAAAGGGACTTTTCAGAAATATGGTCCAAAGACACTAGGGAAAAGCCCTTCTCTATTAACAGAAATGTGCTAAAGCCTTTTAATAAGAAACAGAAAATAGAAATGAAATTTTTTTACTTACACCTTCCTGAGTTTTTAAATCTCCCTTAAAAATAGTAGAGGTAGCGCAAGCTTCCATAAGAAAGGGATCACCCTTTCTCATGAATATGGACTTCTCCAGCCAGGGAAGTCTAAAGGAAATTGAGTGCAGTCGACCTGCAAGGGTGAGCAAGGATAGTTGAAATGCACTGATAATTTGAAATCTCATTTCCACCTCATTAATTTCAACCACTGTTCCCTTCTATTGGTGTTTTTAAAGACCAAAAGATAGACCAAACTGAAGATAATATCCTGTCCCCACTCCTGCCTTCCTCACCCCTGAGGTGTTTGGTCAGTAGGGTGAAAGGTCATCATCAGAGAAAGAGGCAAAGCGAGTGGCCCACGTGATTCACAGCCCAGCTAGTCCCCCCTCCATCGCTTACCTGTGCAAAGGTTGCAGGTGGCTGTCGCTTATTCAATATCGATAAGAATTAATATGAAAATCATTTCTGGTTGTGATATGTTTCCCATTTGTCAATACCCTAGATTTTGCCAAATTTGGGAACCTTAGCATAATTATGGCTAAAGAAGTGCATTTGACAGAAGTTAGTGAACTTCTGTATATTGACTCCTCACCGCTATCTTAGGGAAGGAGGGAATTTCACATCCTTTTCAGGACAATGTGCCTGTTAATGATTGCCTACGTTAGAAAGCCACGGGAGCTCTGTCCCTCCCAAATGTGCCCCTCTATCACTTCAGAGTATGTAGTTTTCTTACTATTATATAAGAAGGGTGCTTCGCTGTTTAAGTCATAAGGAAAAACACTCATAAGAAAACTGCAGGATTCACAGCTCCTAGATAACATCCGGATGCCAATCGGGGAATATGAGACATTAATGAACTATTCTGAAATAATCAGGCTCAAGTGCAAAAAAGAATATGCCAAGTCATGGGAAGCCCTGGTGAAGAGAGGGGAGGAAAGTGAAGCCGGGATGTGAGCAGTAGGACTGGAAGGGGAGTTTTCTGTGCCCGTGAGTCCTACTCAACACTGTGTTGCAAACCTCACTTTCCCTTCCCTTTTCCTTACTGAGACCAGCTCAGGATTTCCCATACCAGGATAATTAGTACCGCTACTTGTAGAGTTTATATTCTGAGAGTGTTTGACAATGAAATGTTATCGTTAATTGGCAAAAGTTTAGACTGGAAAAATACAGGTGAGGGAGGATTTGCGGAAGCAATTCCTCAGCCCAGAAACTTTATTGCCTATCAAGAGTGCCTCGGTCCCACCCTGGGGAGAGTAATCAGGAAAAAATGCTAGGTCCTGATCAAGATACCTGGTGTGAGGAAATAAGATGCATATGCCAACTAGATAAAAATAAAGATGAAAAACAGTCAAATACAGCAGGGTGTGAGTGTTTTCTGTGTCAACTTGGCTGGGCTATCTTTGAATCAAACACTGATCTAGATGTTAACTGTGGAGGTATTTTGTAGATATAGTTAATGTCTTCAATCAGATGACTTTAAATAAAGAAAATAATCCTGGATAATGAGGGTGAGCCTCATCCAATCAGTTAAAAGGCCTAAGAGCAAAAACAAAAACAAAACAACAAAACAAAAAACAAAACGGTAAAAGCTGAGGGTTCCCTGAGGAAGAGAAGGAAGTCTGCCTCGTGACTGCAGCATGAGCGCCTGCCTGGGAGGGCCTACGGATTTCAGACTTTCCACCCCCACCAACCGCAATCTGTCTGCCTGTCTGTCTGTCTACCTACGTACGTTTACCTCTCTTTCTCTCTCTCTCTCTAATCTCTTACTGGTTGTTTCTCTGAAGAACTGTGTGATACAGAGAGTAATTAGGGAGGGCCTGAAGAGGTGATTTGAAACTGGGCCTCAACGAATAAGGAGCTAACTAGATGAAAAGTAGAGGTGAATATGGCTCTGAGTAGGAAAGAACATAAAGAAGAAAGCGAACAGAAAATCAAGATGTCTGAGGCACAGAGAGCGAAAGAAAAATGACCCAAGAGAAGGCAGGAGAAGTTTGCAGACATTAAATCATGTAGGACTTATAGCAAAATATTTCAACTTATTTTTCAAACTACTGCAGGAGACCTTTAGGATTTTTATCCTGGAGAAAGGTGGCTGTTTCGTGGAGAAGAGAGAATGGAGGTCGACACTTAGAAAGTTACTGTAGTGGTCCAGATGGGGAAGGATAATAGCCTGGCCCAGTGTTTTGGCAGAGGAGACAGGAAGATGTGGGCTGGCTCAAGGTTATATGATAGAATGAATGGAGAAGGTGGGAGGTGAAGGCAACGGGGATGCTTCTCCTTTTCTGGCTCGTATAACTGGGGGGATGGTGATGTTACTAATTACAGTAGGGTAGACTGCGAGAGGAACAGGATTTAAGAATACAAATTAAGAATTTAATTTTGATACTAGAGTACAGAAGAGAGATTTCAAGAGAGAGCTCTACATTTGAGAGGCATCATTTACAGATGGCATTTGAAGCCATATGAATAGACACAATTAATCATGAACAGAAGACGACTAATCGAGGGCAGAGAGGGATTGAACCCTGGTAATTCCAACATTTAGATTAGAGGTAGGGTGGAGAATGAGTGGCTAGAAAGATGGCAGGTGGGCCGGGAAATGAGAATGCGCCCAAACAGGTTGTGTTTCAAGAAAGAAGTAGTCAACTCTGTGAAATCCTGCCAAGAAGCCAAGCAAAATGAGAACAGAAAAGCAAACACAGAGTTTGGGACCACGGCCTAGCATGCTGAGTAGCTGAGTACTGACGTCTGGTGTGTCTGGTGTGTGTGGCACCTGAAAATGAGGAAGGAAGAGAAAAGAGATAGGAAAAAGCATGCTAGGCCGTGGTCCCAAACTCTGTGTTTGCTTTTCTGTTCTCATTTTGCTTGGCTTCTTGGCATGCTGAGTAGCTGAGTACTGACGTCTGGTGTGTCTGCTGATTTACTTGATGCTTTCTCACTTAGCATTCATTCACAGCACATCTATAACAGGCCGACCACTATCATGGCTAATTCTGGGCAATTTGGGTCTCTTAGGTATTGGTTTTCATACTTGGATCCACATGAGGGCCTGTTTCTTTTTTTTGTTTGCTTGTTTTTTTTCTGAAGGAGGGAGGGAAGAAAAAGTTGGTGTCTGGCACCTGAGAATGAGGAAGGAAGAGAAAAGAGATAGGAAAAAGAATGACAGGATGTCCTGCATTCCCCAGCCTGGCCTCAGAGATCATTCTGATCTATAGGAAGCACCTTATAAAAAAGACGAATTGTTTTGAAGATTCAAGTATACCAAATTCTAGGTTAGGAGACTTATTCTCTCTCTTTAATATTATTTTCTCTTGATTACATTTAGCATAATTTGTAATTATGAATATGTTTGGTATAATAATTTATTTAACATTTATGTGTGCACTAGCTGTAACTTTCATGATGCAAAGAGCCTGTCTGCTATCTTGTATCTAGTAATCAGTATAAGGCCTGACACATAGCAAGAGTTCAAGACATAGGTGTCAAATTAATAAATGATGACAGTTTATGTTGGAATAAAAATTACAACCTTAAGTTTAGAGGCATAAATAAATTACTGAACTACATGTCAGTGGTATATTCTATGTTTTTCCACATATATTAATTTGCTACTTATTTATACTGCTATCCTCCACTAATAGAAAGTAGTAGCAGGCACTGGAAATTTAAAAAACTATATGGGAGAAACACAGGAAATGGAGAAAATTTTACGTAAAAACTTATTTTTTCAGAGATTTTAGAAATGACAGTCATTATTATATTTTATCTGTAGAATACCTCAGTAATTACACAGTATTCTGTCCTGGTGTTTGGGGACTGAAGGTTATTTTTTTATTGACCTGTACCAAAAAATCCAGATGTACAGTAACCATAGCTCCAGAACCACAAGAAGTCTACTACTTGTGTGGTTCCTAGATCATTGGCCCAAAGCACTACTCTTTGAATGGGAGGTTTGGGGAAAGGACATATGAGGGAACCATAGAAACTCCTCATGCCACTGATACAGAAGAAGAGAACTTAGAGAACTATCAGAGAATCATACAATTTTAGAGTTAAAAGAAGCTTTAGGCGGATTCCCTTTAGTGTGTAGTTTGGGCTACGTGGGCCTGTCAGTGAATCGTGGAGTTGCATCACCAGTTATTACGACTTGTAAGAACCTCATACCTCATGTCTGACTTCAAGTCCAGATCCTAAATTCTGTGTGTGTGTGTGTGTTAATTTGTATAAATATTGAATTCTTATAGTCGCTATTGGTGTATATGACATAAACAAGCTTATGGTTACAGCTTTGATGATTTATCTTGAATGAGCAACCCTCCGCAAATACATTTATTTCATACATTTGAAATTTTTATATTAGGTTTTCTTCAAAGTGAGGCACAGCTGAGCTACTCTGATGAAATCCCAATTTTAGTACAAGTGAAAATGTCACTTTCTCCCCTTACAGACTCTTGCTAAGACATTGGTGAGCTCACCATGTGTCACGCAGTGAGGTCAGAGCCATGTGTTCCAGTGGCCCAGGCATGGCTACAACAGCTGGAGTGGAGGGTCTGTTATATATGAATCATCTATCCGCATCCTGCCAATTTTTTTTATAACGGGCTTATTTTTGTGCATTTTTGAGGAAATTGATAGTCTTGTAATGGCCATATGTTCATACTTTCTTAGTAACAGAATTTGGTTAAGAAGTGACTAATTCTCCACAAATATAAGGAGTTATCTTCATTTTTTTCTATTGCTTTCTGCACTAAAATTGGTACCAACGGCTCTGCCGGCTGCAAAATCAATAGAAAAGAGTATTTGGTCATACATAAAACACACAAATATTTAACTCACTTTGCAAAACAGCTATTATTTAGATTTAAAAAATTTCTGTTCCTTATTTTAATATTGTATTCTTCTTTTGTATGATTTTTAAATAGAATTCAGTTATATCCATTGATAGATCTTATCGAAAAGTGCTATTTTAGCCAAAAATGGTGTTTCTGTGCTCCTTCTGAGCACCACTTGCTTAAATCTTAATCTTCTTTTTGTGATCCTTTATTATAATATTTTTAAAGTTTTATGCTAAGTATCATTGAATTTGAATGATTTTTTAAATTAAATAATACAATACAGAAAAATGCGGTAATAATGTTCTCTCAAGAAAACTATTTATTGACCATTTCCCTATATTCTATTATTTTAAAAACCACACCCTTCATCTTTACCAAAAAACATGTACTCCCTCAAAATTCTATGTTAAGTACAAAAAGGCTTCAGTCTAAACACGGAAGATGTTTAAAAAGCTCTCCCCAAAACATGTCTTACTTAACTGTGTATTATCAGCATTTAGCAAGCAATAATAGGGGCTTATTAAATGTTTTGAGTTCATGTTACTATCAACTACATACACAAAAAAAGAATAACAGTCAATATTGAGCTGAATATAGTCTATAATAAATAGATTAAATTTAACACAAATACCATCACATAAGTGTTTATAAGGAGCTTGTAGAAAAACTGGGTAGAACGTATGCTCTCCTTAACTGGTAAAAATTTTCACAAGAAGATTGCATTGATTTTATAGAACATATGGAGCTCGGTGACAGATGGGCGGGAGTAGGTGGTTCCTGACATGCAGAGGGGCCCTATGAGTCCATCTTCCTGCTTTTTGTCACAAGAGGAGAGATGAGATTGATGCACACACGAGCTGTTTCACTCTCTGTTTTTTAAAAAAAGGTCCATCAAGTTACGATACTTGGTCTCTATATTTTTTTGCTTGCTGAGCTTTTTTTTTTCTTTCTCTTTCGCTAGTCTATACTGTGGTTAACTTACCGGCAAGCTTAATGGCGTAATTCTAGCTGAAACAAATGGTTTAAAAAACTGATTTGATAGGATTGACCAGTTATTTTGTCTTCAAATCCAGGTAGATCATGGATCGTGGGGTGTGGGCATGTGAGTACTTGAAAAGTTATATGCAAATTTAATAAAATTTAAAAATTAAAATCAGTAGTGGTGTTCACAGTTAAAGAAGTCCCTGGCTCTACTTATGGTGACTTGTTTTTATTGACGATTTCTTCCTCTCGATCTAAAATAAAAGTGTTTCCTAAGTTTGTAAATATATTGTGTTTTCTCCACAAAGTACTTTTGAATTTACTGATAAGTTCAATCCCAAATTTGGTACAAATTAAAATGTAATTTTTTCCCCTATATTGTTAACAGTTTGGTACATATACTTCTAGACTTAAAAAAATTTGTGTTTGCCTCACACAAAATGTAGGTTGACTGAAAGACAACACTTTGTAGGAGCTAATGGTTACAAGAGTTTTCTTGTACTTAAAAATATATACATAGATAATACACCTATATCTATATACCTATGTGAGTGCATGTGAGTGTGTGTGTGTGTGTAAAATAACACACAAAACCTTGCCAGTATCAGTACAGAATTAAAGCGATTACCTCCAGGTAAGGTTAAGATGGAAATGGAATATGAAAACAGACAAGCCACCTTTTAATTATATATGTCAATACTGTGTGCAATATTATTTTTGTCAAATGTTTTTCTTGTTTAAAATTTTTATTATTATGGGGCTTTTAACTTCATTATTTTGTACAAATACAAATTAACCAGAAGAGTATAATGAACTCCCATACGCCCAGCTTCGACAATTGTAAACTCATTGCCAGTTTTGTTTTATCTATATTCCCATCCATTTCCCACCTCCTGTCTTATTTAGAAGCAAAACTCAGTTACAACATTTCAACTATAAATATTTTAATGTTTAATTCTAAAACAGGACTCTATTTTAACAGAAACGCAATACTAGTTATCAAATCTAAAAATTTTCACAGTAATTCTTTAATATCTCATGGGCGTTCGAAGGCCCTCAGAAATGGCATAGACGGTTTTTCCATTTTAGAGTTTGTTTATTTGAATTAGGGGTGTTCTCTTCCAGAGACATACCACAGGAGATGAGTGAGCCCACAGCTGTGCTCAGCAGCAGATAGAAAAGTAAATCGGGTCCACTGGCGAGGAAGCTGGCCAGGGGTGGGGAGGGCCTGGGGTCACAAATAGGAACCAAGACTGAGGAAAAAAATGTTGTCATTCTGCCCTTTCCCCATCCTGTATTGCCCAAGGCAGATTTCCCTTCCTTCTGGTACTGGGTAGGCAGGATGTCACAGCACAGGCTAGAAGCAGAGGGGTTGCTCCAAGGCAGAGCTCTGAGCTGGTATGATTACGAGCAGATGGCAGGGAGTGGGGCTGGCCTGCCCAGGCCCTGCGATGCCCCTCCACACATGTCCTGCTCCTACCCCCACGTGGACATCCATTATAATAGAGTGCCTGCCTCCAGTAAAAGATGATTTTTTGAGAGCAGTTGAGCATACTCCCTCACCCCTCCCATAATGCACACAGCAACACACATACACACCACCAACTGCCCGGAGAAGCACAAGCTTGCTAGACTTCTGTCCCTCTCCACAGATGCATTTACTCATCAAGGCAGCTAATCATACCGCAGGAATGAGGATGAGCTCAGAGGGCAAATTCTGAGAACGGTGAGTTTGAGGGAAAACAAACACCCTATACCAGAGAAAACAGAACTCATGGAAGTCAGAAAAGGAATTTAAAGCCAGAATGACAAATATGCTTGAAGAGATGAGAGAAGATACTGGAAATATGAAGCGAGAACAAGCAGTTCAGAAAAAAATTAGAAATATTAAGAATGAATCTTGTCCGACAAAGACAAATACTGCATGGTATTACTTAGAAATGAAATCTAAAATAATAATAATAATAATAGAATTAAAACAACAAAAAAATCCTTCAAATCATCATGTTATACACTTCAAATATCTTACAGTCCTGTCAATTATACCTCAATAAAGGTAAAAAAAAAAGTTAAATTAAAAAAAATCCTGTAGTTTTTGAATAAAGAATTTAATGGATAGCTTAAATAAAGTAGTAAATATAAGAGCTGAAGAATTATGCTGAGGAGGACATCCAGGAGGCAAGAGGAAAGGATAGGGTAAAGAAGAGAAAAGAGAGAGAGAGAGGGAACTTGGAGAATCAGGTAAGTATCAAAGTCTACTTCTTAGAGACACAGAAGAAAAAAAGGAAATGGAAGGAGGCCGATAGTTCAAGCAATGACTACCAAAAATTTGCCAATGTCACACAGCTCGGAAACGGCAAAGCCAGGAGGTAAGTCCAGATGATCTAGATGGAGCATATACCCCGAGTTTCATTTATTGTCTTAAATGCCAGTCTGGAGGAAGAGAATTGAGTTGGGAATAGGGCATAAGGTGGGAAAAATTATAAGCAGAAGAGAGGCAGTGTCTCAACCGGGAAGAGTGTAATAGGTAGGGATAAGTCTGGGTGTCTCAACTCAATGTGACCGAGGTCCTTAAAAACAAATATCAAAATCCCCCAAACACAGCAACCACAATTTAAAAATAACAACAAGTACAGCCAAATTATTTCACTTCTGTAATTCCCAATTTCTTCATCTCTAAATGGGAGACTATAACCCCAATCTTGTTGTAAAGATTGTATGATATAATACATCTAGAACTCTGAGCACAGGACATTAACCGCATATACTCACATAGAAATTAAACTTTTATTTATTCAAAAATTCAATGATATTTGTTGAAGATCTTCTATGCACCAGGCAGTAGAATACACTGGTGAACGAAACAGACACAATCTTTAGGGTGGAATAGGGTGGAAGGGGCAATAAACAAATAAACATAAATAGAGAATGTGAGGGAGCATGAGAGCTACCAAGGAACTTAGAACAGGGTCAAAGGGTAGAGAATGGGGCGTGAAGACGTGAAGGACAGTGGGGAAAGGTTTGGCCAAGAAGTGGAGTTCCTGGCAGAGAGAGAACAGCAAGTGCAAAGATCCTGGGGTGGGAGGGTACTTGGCACGTACAAGGGGTGGCAGAATGTTGGTATGACAGGAGCAGAATGACCCAGGGAAGGGCGGTTGCAAATTAGATCAGAAAGGTAGCCAGTGGCCAGATCATTTGTGTCCTCATCTGTCACTAAACATTTGGTTTCTTATCGTCATTTGAAATCGTTGTCCCTGCTCATCCCATGAAATCGGAGGTGTCAATCACGGAGGCAAGTCCAGCATGTGCCAAGATTTAGTATGTCAGAAGAACTTCTGCCTCCTAATTGTAGCAGAAGACACCTCACAATTGAGTTTCCTAGGCAATTTGCCTTTTCCCTACTGGCCACAGGAGGTGGCTTTAGATCCTCAGTGGTCATTCCAAAGCAGTCCTCTAATTGCCCTTGTCCTGGTCCTTGGGAATTACTTGGAAATGTTTGAAGTCCCAGAGCCAGTCACTCTCGGAGTCACCCCTTAGTCCAGGGGAGGCAGCCAGGAAGTAGTCAGGTCTTCGGGGAGGTTATGATTTAGCACTGTTGGACTCTTACACAGCCCTGCCTACACCTGAGGGTAACCCTATCCCACCCCTGAAGGCTGGGGTGTCCACATTCTTTAGAAAGACATTCCAAACACGACCCGATCCTTCCCTACCCCAGAGAAGGTTCGTTGCTTGTCGCTAATCACAGCAGAAGATTCTTTCATGACCCGTACCTCTCAGAGGGGTGTTCTGGCTACAGCTGCCCGTGTCGGAATAGAATGCGCCCTGCTCTGGTTTTTACCTTCCAGTCATCTCCAAATTTGTACTTAGTTCGGAGGCTGTCCAATTTTTATTTCCATAAACCTGGTAGTTCAGTTTGCATAATTATTTATTGACAACTCATCTACGTGTTTAAATTGCATTAAAAAAATTAAAAAAAAAAAAAGAGCCCAGAACTAAGGTGATGAGGGAACGAACTAATTGCCACCTATGGGAGTTGTATTGAAATTTGGCATCTAGGACTACGAGAAAGAGAAGAGTCAGTGGTCCATAAGATTGGGATCCAGTAATTTCAGGCTGGATATAGTTTCAGATACCATTTTCGAGGCTTAGGTGCAGCTCCAAATATTAGCAAACACAGACAGTGTCAGAAAGAGAGCCATTTCTGGACTGGCCCTTTTATTCTGAACACCCTCATTATGAGAAGGTAAAGACAGACCTCCTGGCTCCAAATATCTTTCTTCTGAGCCTGGTGGAAAAGGACTGAAAAGTGTATCCAGTGAAGAAGAGGATCTATTGACTTTTTAACTCAGAAATGTCCTGGCTGACTTGACTTCATATAACACTGTGCCTAACCACACTTTATTTCCTATGAACAGTGATTTTAAAATTCCACTCAGAATTTCTCTATCCTAGTTATCTTTAGGAACCTGGCACCCATTCCCACTATCATGCCACGAAATGGCAACAGGCAGATATTTTGAAGAAGATTAGACGAGGATAAGTAGAGCTGTCATTTACCTGCCCTTGTGAAACTCGCAAAGGTTTTGATGGCTCCTTGGCCAGCCATGGTTAATTCTGGAGCTGGGTACGTACCTTCGTGAGAGCTGGCCCAGGTATGGATAAAAACAGGGCGAAGAACAGCTTAGCTTGGTCCATTCATGCATGAGAGGTTCATAAGTAACTCTTCTTGGAAATTAGGGTATTTCTGACCTTTTGTGCTTGATGCCACGAACAGAAATGACTCCGCACTCCAGAAAGTGACTTCGCACCAGTTGAAAGCCACCTTTGTGCTAGAAGAACCATAGATCCGACTGGCCACTTCTTGGATTTCATGAGGCTAAAAGGTGAGGATGTTGACTCATAGGAATCTTGGGAGCTAATGAAATAAATAGCAAGGTGTAACGTTCTTTGAAAGGATTTCCTCTCTGATCTTATAGCAGCAGCTTCTATTACTCCTTTTGCTGTGCACACGGAAAAAGAGGAAAGGAACGATTTAAAATAACTGGAGGCACATACTGTGGACGTGTGTCTTCTCATTAACATAATTTAATATGGCCAAATAGAGCTGTTCCCTGGTAAACTACTGTAATGGTGAATTTTCATCATACACTATCCTGCTGATGTTTTTATTTTTCCTGTTTTTACCATATAATTTCAGCCACCACGAATATAGTGGCGCTCAATAAACTTTGCAGCACACGATAGATTACATGAACGTGAACTTTGGAATTAGAAAGGCCCAGCTTTGAGACTTGGTTTTACTATTGACTTAGATACTTAATTTCTTTGTATGTCTCTAAGCACAAGATACATAGGTCTCTGTGCATTTCCCTGTTAAACTAACCTTCATGTATCAGTCTTCTCCAGCTGCCATAACAAAATACTGGACTGTGTGACTTACACAACAGATACTTATTTTCTCACAGTTCTGGAGGATGGAAGTCCAAGATTAAGGTGCTGTCAGGATGAGTTTCCAGTGAGAACTCTCTTCTTGGCTTGTAGATGGCCTCCGTCATGCTGTGTCCTCATATGACCTTTTCTCTGTGGCGCGAGCTCTGGTGTCTCCTCCTCTTCTTCTGTGGACATCAGTCCTTTTGGGTTAGGGTCCCACCCTTATCACCCATTTAACCTTAATGATCTCTGTAAAGGCCTTATCTACAAATATAGCCGTATTAGGACTTCAACCTATGAATTTCAGAGGGACACCACTGAGTCCCCAACACTAAACGCTGTCACAGGCATTCCTTCACGGTATGTATGGACAGGACCTAGACTTGTTCCTAGAGCATGGAAAGCCTCAGGGGTTATTAGTTCCCTTGCCTCTTCCCTCTGTCACTCGCCTCCTTAGTGGGTGCTTTCTCCTCTGCACATGAGAAGCCATCTTTGCATAAATGGTGTAGACATTTACAGAGTAAACAGAGAGATTCCCAAGACTTCACTTTGGCAAAAAAGAAGCTTCTCCCTTCCTTTATTGGTGTGGGTTCAGATGTCCCCCTGGGCCACTCTCTTTTTGCTGAGAACTGTCCTTCCTGTCCAAAGGGCTAGCTCAGCCACAGCAGCCTGTTCCTTCTCCAAGACCCAAGATTGACAACTCGAGCCATATTCTTCCTCTTGGGAATTTGGTTTTGAGATTCGGTCTTTGCCGAAGGAGAGAAATCCAATTTGGAGGGAATGAGGTTCATGATATTAATAGGTGACATCAGGAGCTCAGTGTGTATCAGGTGCTGTTCTAGGGGTTTTCACATCTTGACTCATGTAACCATTACTACAAATCTATGAGGTAGATATGGTAATCATTCGCCTTTTTACAGATGAGGAAATTCAGTGTGAAATTTGTCCAGGGTCACAGAGCTATGAAACTTAGATACGGGCACAAGTGAAGGACAGCACTCCTGGCCAGAGACGCCCATGGTTCTCTGGGCTTACCCTTCTTTCTCATCTTCCAGTGTCCTGTGATATGTTCCTTTTTGGCTTGAATAGTTCGAAGTGGGGTTTTGTTCTTTGGAAACTGAAGGCATTTGTACTAAGATGATTGGCCCTGCCTACCAGATCTGTTCCATTATGTTTTTGAGTTTAAAAACACAGTGTAAACAACTGCGGACAGTGTTTTTTGTTTTTTTGTTTTTTAAATGATGTTATTCCAAAGTTTAAAAGTATTTAAATCAAAATGAAGAAGCCCTCAAGATGAGATTTCAAGAGTAGTAAAAGCAGCCTTTTCTGGATAATAGATGGTTTTCAGCAGCAGGGGTGGGTAGACTCTTCATTGGCAGTGTGCCCCACAGAGGATATTGGATGTGTGCGTGTCTGCACATGCAAGCGTGTAGAGAGATAAGCTGTGTGTTCCCATCAAGCCCTGGAAAAGCTGGAAGGCAAGGTTGGGAGCTAGTACATGTGTGGGGCAAGAGGCAGGTGGGGGAGAGCCTGCAAGCTAAGCCAGGTAGAAGCTTATACCTTTATGACATGATTCAAAGGCTGTTTGGGACCTAAGGTGAAATCAGCAGAGGATGATATAATGAATACATTGAAATTGGCAAGATACTTACTAGTGCTTAGATTATTTTTTTTACATCATACTGAAAGTACCAATTATGTACATGAATTACCCTTTCTAAAGTGTACTTGATCGATATATCTTGCTGTTGTATGAACTTTTTAGAATAAACAATTGGCTGAATCTGGCACATTTTCATTGAAGACACTTGTGATCTGCCCGAGTGGCTCTGCCTGATGTACTTGACTCTAGCTGTCCTGCCCATGTGTCAAGTGCAGTTGCCAGGGGAGCCGGCGGTGTCTCAGGACAGGTTCATCTTTCTCCTCCCAGCCTGAAAAAATACAAACTAAACATCTTGACATTCTTTCCAGAAAGACGGAACAATGAAATAATTCACTTGTGGCCTCGGTCGGCAGGCATGGGCGTAGAGACCCTCTCTCCTTTGACTCAGTTTCCTTTGAAAGGCAGAGAGCTTTTCCTGAGAGGTGCATCAAGAAATGACCCGGAGAGGTAATGACCAGAAGGCTTGGTGGTCAGAGATGAGGGGGCGTGAGGAATGAGAGAGTCGGACATTAGGGAAGATTATGAAATGGAGACAGTGTGTGACCTAAAGGGGTGTAGGTACGGGGGGCCTCCAAGAGACAGGAGAGCAAACCCAAATTATCATTGCATGCTTTCACACCATCTATGCCTGCACAAAGTCTTCTATTCACTCTAAAGATTTTACAAGTATTTGAGAGTAGTGTGACTTTCTGACTTGGCCAACCTGGGGCAAGGCTGGGCTTTCGAGGGTGGCTTCCCTTCCCAACTGAAAGGGATCCAACCGGGAAGGAAAAAGGGCTCAGTCTTTTGAATCAGAAATGGTTCTTCCCAAGCAGATACCCTGACGTTCTCCCTAAAGGGAGAACTCATACCACGGATACCATATTGCACAATCGGGGAACACCGTTCACGCTTTACACTATTCTAGCTCTTGGAGTCGTGCTGCGCACTGCGTGTGAGGCTGTCCGTGACAGTTCTACATACTCACAAGCTTTCTTTAAAAATTTTTTTTAGGCGAGGCAACCCTTGGTTGACCTCACAGATTGCAAGGACCTTGTCAGCTTACCATCTTTTATTTTTATTTATTTATTTTTCTTTTTTACGCCTACAGCACCTGGCCTTCCTAGGTGGTCTCCCATCCAAGTACTAACCAGGCCTGACCCCGCTTCTGAGATCGGACGGGATTGGGCTTCTTCAGGGTGGCATGGCTGTAGACCATACTTACATAGCTTTTTTAAAAAAATCACTAATTTCCTACTTTGTTTTTATTGATAAAAAGCTCTTAATGTATACTACCATTAAAGCACTCTTAAACTGGGTTGTTCTAAAATGTTCTCTTCCTTTCCTTTTCTCTGTCAACTAATTTTTTTTTTGTAGGTGTTAATATAGGCTTATTTTATTTTGCTGTCAGTCAGTGGTCTAAATTGGAGGGAGCCAGGCATAATAAAATTACTTGGGAAATATTTTAAAATATACCTGCCCAATATATCAATGGGAGAATGGATAAGCAAATTGTGACATGTACATACACACACTGTGTAATTCCTTTTATATAAAGTTTGAGAACTAGCAAAACTACTCTATGGTGGTCAGAAGTCAGCCTAGAGAGGTGATACTGACTGAAAAACTGATCCGGGTGGTGGCTACGTGGATTTATCTAAATGAAAAAGTCATTTGAGTTGTTGGCACAATTAAGATTTGTGCTTTTTATCAAATGTGAATTATTTCTCAGTAAAATACTGTCTGAAATATTTTATACCGCCTCCTCCCCCCTGCCCGCAGTCTCTACCCTCGACCCAAAGAATAGGATAAATACCATATGGGAGCCAGGGATACAGAGAGGATGTGTACTGTGAAAAGCTTATTTTCTCTCCATTACGTAAACTGCTTTCTGGAAAGAATTGGAATTAGATTGAGGATAAAAACAAATAAAATAATTATTTATTATATATATATATATGTATATATATATGGAACTTAAGATTTGTAGAAGGTCCCTAGAGACCATCACAGTTTTCCTAAGAGAGCCTGCTTGCTTTCCAGTTTGCCTTGATTAGGGAACTTGTTCTGTGCTGCTTTCAGTGATTTCAATGTTTTGAAGGTATAAATTAATAAATTAATGTGAGGAATACATTGGAGATAGGAGGAATCATGGAGACCCACGAGATTCTGCCTGTATTTGTAGTTTGAATCAGGCTTAGAAGAAGTTGAAATATTCGGGGGGGGGGGCTATTTAATATTGACAAGTTCCTAAAATTCCAGTGTTTTAAAGTATACATGTAATGATGTGTTTGGAACCTATCCCACGAACCAAGACCTCAGGGATGAAGGAAATTCAACCAAACTCTGATCTCCATGGCACACTGCACTTAAGAAATAAACTCAGGCCTAGAGATGAAGTGGCTTGCTTAGGGTCACACGGTTGCTCAGAGGCAGAACCAGAAGTCGTGTCTGTAGGAGAGTCCTTTGCTCATTCTTCTACACCACACTTGTCTTAGCATGATGTGCCAGGAGTATGGTATCACAGTGATTTTAGAACAATCCACAAATGCCACTTCCTTTCCTCTAAGACCCCCAGAGGCCTCTGACTTCAGGGAAAGAGAGGGAGCCTGGGTTTTACCTGGAGAGCCTGAAGGTATTTCCATATCTTTAATCTCAATCCTGTTTTTGTCAAATTTTGAAGCGATAAGTAGCTTGCATTTTTGGGCCAGACAGACTAGTCTCCCTTATCACATTTTACTAGCTGTGTGACCCTTGGTGAGATAAGTGATTTCTTCACCCTCACTTTTCTTATCTAGGAAATGGGGATAATAACACAGGAGCACAAATGTTTTCTGCGGTTCCTGGACTACATGTAAGGCACGCCTTAATTTTCTGTGGAAATTCAGCAAGCCCACACTTGAAAGTCTGAGGAACTGATCTTAATTCCCTCCAACCTTGCCGTTTTATCCTGTAGGGTCTTCAACAATAGTTCTGGAGATTGGCAGATGCTTGGAGAAGTGTCACCACAAATTTAAACAAGACGGGTACAACGGGCTTTGCTCTTCGGTTTCCCAGTCTCTCCTCCCAGAGGCCCAGAATTTTCGTACGAGCTTTGGGACACTTAAGTACTTTGGAACAGTATCTTCTGTGACAAGGACTTCGAGAACCCTAAAAAAGGCCTAGATTTGAGTCTTAGGTCAGATTAACAGAGTCCAAAGCACGTTTTCGGTAATGCGAAGGACCACGGGAATGAAGGCAAACGCTTTAATTTTACAGCGACAGAAGCCAAGGCTTTCAGGGTCTGTAATACTGTCCATTCAGCCAACCGGTCACCAGCAGGGCAGGCCCGAACCCAGGTTCCCTCTCCGGGCTCGGTGGTTTTTCCATCACCAGCTGCGTCTCATTAACTCCACCTCCGACAGCGCGAAGGAAGTTCCCTCCCAGTGCCTACCCGGGTAGGGTGGGGCGAATCTGTGGCATGGAAAGAACCGGGAAAACGACATATTCCAACTCCCAGGCGGCATAAACCGCTTTTGCGATTCCAGAAGCGGGCGTGTGTGCGTGCGTGTGTGTGTGTGTGGGGGGGGGTAGGTCCGGGACACCCTGAGGTTCCGGGTGTACGGGAGAGACAATTCCGAGACTGCCAGCTCGGTGAAGTCACCTAACTCTCTCCGGGTCCATTTCCCCTGTGCAGTGGCTGATGGGGGCGTTCTGCTTGGAGGGTTCCCCGGTACAGGATAGACTGTGCTTGTTTGGGGTCGGAGTGGCCAAGTTGCGGGTGCTGCTCGCCCCTGCGATTTTCGGAGGTCTTAGGTGGGATTTTCCATCTTCCTGAGTTGCGCCCCCGCCGGGAGCGGCGCAAGGTTGGCAGTGGTCGCTTTTCCCTCTCCATCCCTGCGATTCTTCCTCCAAGGAGTTCGTCCCGTCCTCCCTCCTCAGCCTCCACCTTTGACACGTGTTTCCCAAACGTACCACGCTGAAAGTGCGCGACTTCTCCTGGGCCTGCAGAAGGAGCTCCTGCAGCCCGACATTCCTCGGATTCCAGCGCCGTGACGTCCCCTAGGACCTCGAGCCTCCAGCTCGGGAGCTCGGGCTCCACGTTTCCGCGCTCCCCGCGCAGGCGCGCCCCCGGCCCCCCGCGCGCGCCCTCGCGGCCGCATTCCTCCCGCCCCCGGCCGCGCGCCCCGCGCTCCCTCCGCCTCTCGGCCCCCCGCGCCGGCGAGCTTGGCCCGGGGGTGGGGGAGCCGCGGCTGCCGGCGCCTGCTCCGTCCCCTCCCACTCGCACGGCCCCTCCTCCCTCCTTTCCCTGCTGCTCGCGTTTCCTGCCGCTCGGGCTCTCCCGGCCGCTCAAAGTTCTTCCCAACTTTTCCTCCCCGAGCGGGCGCAGCGGGCGCAGGCGGGGGGCCGGTTGCTGCGCTCCTGCTCGCTCAGCTGCCTGCCCTCCGGGCTCAGATCCACGGGAGCGGCAGACACAAAGTGGCCGCTGGCGGTCCTTCCCCTCCCACCTCTGCCATCCTCCCCGGCCTCTGCGCCTCGGCCCCCCTCCGGCGGGACACCCCGGTGGCTTCTTCCTTTTTCTCCTGCTCCGTGCGCCCCTGCGCCGACTCTCGCGCCGGGATCGCGGCGGAAACCTCCCTCCCCTTTCGCCTCCTCCGACTCCTACCCTCCGCCCCTCCTCCGCCAGCCACTGGAATCAATTCCTTGGGGATTGGGGCTCTGCCGCCGCCGCGGAGGACAGCCTTTCCGCGCGGGACTCCAGGGCCCCGACGGGGCCATGTAAGCAGGTAAACGCCGTCTGGGGCAGAAGAGCAGGGCCCGACGTCGGGGGCCGCCTCGGCGTCCCGGGCGCCTTGCTGATGACTTGGCAGAGGCTGCCAACGCCAACTTGGAATCTGCGGCCCGGGACGCGGGCAGGGCAGGGGGGCGCGAGGTGACCGCGGCCCGGGAGTTTTCTCTCGCCGAGGGAGCCGCCCGCTGTGAGGCGCGCGGCTCGTCCTGGGAATTAAGGTGGAAGGTGAGGGCTGTCTGGAGAGTTTGTGGTTAAACCCACACACTCGCCCCCTCCTCAGTCCCTTCTGCTTTTTGGGAACCACAAGGGGCCCAGAAAGGGCAGCTGGAAATATCTACGGGCTGGGGACGAGAGGATGAAAGACAACGACATTGCTGTCGCTCCAGCGGGAGAGGAACGCGGCTCCCCGACCCTCCTCCCCCCCCCCCAGGGGAACAGGATCTGGGGAGAGGGGAGTTTTTACGTCTCCACCAACTAGGCCCCAGCCGTGCCACCAAACTCCTCGGGACCTTAGCCCCTGCGGGATGGTTGGGCTGGCTCAGGGAAAACCTGTGGCCACAATTTCAGAACAGGTCTCCACCTCAGACTTGCCGAGCTCTGCGTGCTGCCAAGTTCCGAGGGTGGTGTTCACACCCTCTCTCCCCCTTCTCCCCGTCATGACCCCTAACCTGGGTTCTGAATACCTGCAGGTGGGGCTTACCTTTTTGAGAAAGCAGAGGGTATCGCTGCCCTATCTCCATTTCCCTTCCGCTTCCTTCAGTTCCTGTCACCCCCAACCCCACCTACAATTTAAGGAGACTGCGGGGTTTGTCCAGGAACTGGCTCTCGCTTGGTCTTTGATAAGGTGAAGAATCTCCAGACTGCATACAGGGTTTATGGGGTTCCCACCAATGTGTTAATTTCTTATAATGGATTAGGTCACTCATTCAGTCAACAGACTTGGCGTTGAGCTTCCCCTCTGCCAAGATCAGGGGATACGAAGATGCTACAAGATGTAACTGTAGCCTCCTGGAGGAAATCCACAGGCTGATGGAGAATTGCGGTGTTGTAGGTAGTAGTTTGGTCCTGGAGGTGAGGGAGGGGGTGAGGTGTGCTCTGAGCTCACCTGGAGGAGTGATTCAGAGAGAGATCACAGGTAGAGGAGACATTGTGCAAAATGAGAGTGTTCAGAAAACGTGTACGCAAAAGTCCAGCAGTGTGGGGGTGTCAGGGGAGTTTATGACCAGGTCGATACAGGGCACAACATCTTTTAAAAATAGCAGAAGTTGAACTGGAAGCATGTTCCCATTTATGGGAACCAGATTACCTTCCAGAGAAGCAGGTTCCTCTGGACACACCTCCATGCCCGATGCTGTTTCTACAGGGAGCAGCAGCTTCGGCCACCATCTCAGCTTTAATTGGCACTAATTAGCCCATGCCTGGTTTCGTTGGAACGGTGTTGAGTCTCTTTTAAAGAGCTGCTTGCCTGCCATAGGTGCTAATACTGCAGTATTACAGACCCTCGTGTTAAAGTTACCTTATGCTTGGTGGTGGCGGTAAAAGCCTGTGTCTCAGAAACAGCCTTCGGCATGGTTACGGGACAGTATGGTGCTCTTTTGCCTAAGCCGATTGAGCGGCGGGGTGATGTGCAGAATGACTTCATGTATCTGACCCTGTGTGCGTTAGAGTATGCCCCACTTTTAAAGTCATTACCTTCCCCTGAGACTTTATAAAAACTGAGTATCTCCTCGCAGGTTAGATAGCCTGATGGGCCAGGATTCGGCAGACGCTGCCGGGGAAAGTTCCTGCTCGCGCAGTAGCGGTCCGCGCGTCGTTCGCCTTTCAAGGGCGCCTCTTCACCGGGCTGAAGTGGCGTTGTAGTAGTAATCGGAGTGGCTGAGTCCTGGCTGAGGTGGCAAAGGTCCAGCGTTCAGTGACCTCAGGCCAGTACATCAGAGTGAGAAGAGCACACTTGACTTCCTACGATTTCGGGTGTTTATCCAGGCCCCTCCACAAACACCTCTTATCTCGAGAACAGCCCCTTGACAGTTTTCCTGAAGGTCTGGAGGTCCATGAGAGAAACCGCTGAAGAGACGCTTTCTTTGCTAATCCCGTGTACCTCCACAGCGTCCATCATTGGCTGAAACGTATAATTATTATTAACACCTTAGCTGTTGAGGTTTGTGCGTACTGTGTAGCTTGGACACCTGTAATGGAAAGAGCAGTTAGACTATTTAATGTGGAAACACCTAAAGAATTCAAAGAAACATTAGTTTTTTAAGGAGAATTCTTGTCCTGAATGGACAGGCCTGGGGTCAAGAACTGTGAGGACTCCCCCACCCCTTAAAAGGCTTTCTCACCTAGTTTCAGGCTTATGTGTTTTGCTCTTAAAATGGGAAGCGAATAGAAACCCTTGATCGTACATTGTAGCCGACCTGGCTTCCACATTCTTGTCCTTTTCCACCTCCTATCCTGCGTTTGAATTTCCTTAGTCACCAAGTGCTGTGCAGTTTTCAAACTCACTCTAAGTCTCCGAACAGTGCTTTGCACTGGTCAAGATAGGGCCGGGGAAAGAGATAAGGTGAAATGCTTAATTAGCCAATGAAATTATTGCTGCTCGTGCTGATTAAAAAAGCACAAGGGAAACCAGCCAAGTTTTGGTAAAAAGGAGGTTAAAATTAATATTTAAAATAAGACTGGTGATCCCTCCTTCCGACTTAATTTACATTTCTCCTGCCTGAGCCCCTTGGAGGGTTTAGTGAGTAGTCCTTGGGGGTGTGGCAAGTTCTGTAGCTTTCCTGGCTAGCAGTCAGTGTGCTGGCGTGGGGGGACCCAGGCTGGGACTTGGAAGTGTACCTAGGTTTGAATTCCAGCTCTGCCGACTTTGAGCTGTGTGAGGCTGGATGAACTCTGCAGCCCTTCGGAGTCTCAATTCTTTTCATCAGCACGATGGGGCCAGTAGTACCTAACTTGGCAGAATATTTGTGGAGGAGTCAATGTAATACTTTATGTCCCTCTCCTAGCATAGTGCCTTGTGTGGAGTAGGTACTGGGTCAGGGATGGCTATTTATATGTTCTGGGAGTTCTGTGCAGCCATGAATGTGCTCTTTGTGGCCTTATTTCCCCCCAGCAGCCTGAATTCACATGTGTGCCAACATACACATAAAGCTTTGTCTTCGACCTTTTTTTTTTTTTTTTTTTTGGTCTATTGGCCCAAAGCAAACGTGTGAGCTGGCAGCTGCCTTCTGGCCCTCCAACAGGAGGAAGTTGAGCGTTGTAGGGCCAGGCAGTAGGGAGGCTTGAGGAGAGAAAGCCACTTAGAGAAGGGCCGAGAAAAGGGTGCTTCTCCCTGTCTACTACTTCCTAGAAGGCTCTAGTGCAAATCTAAGGATCCTGATATTTCTAATGTTGAAATCCTGTTAAAGAATGTTTGAGAAGATTTGCCTGCCTTCAGCAAAAGGGCAAAAGAAAGCTGATCTTCACAAATGGATGTCTTTGCAACCTTGATTTCCTTCTTTAAGCCCAAACATGAGGCCCCTTCTCCACGTCTAGTGGAATGCCAGCCTCCTTGAACTTTAACGTTGCCTTTCATCTGAGAAGCCTAAAGTATTTGACAAACATTACCCCTTGATCTTCATATCATCCTCCCAGGAGGAGGGAGTGTTAGAAAAACAACACAGAAAACATCAGTTTGGGCAGGCGTGTAGTGTGCGTTCTTGAAACAGAACGGATTATCATAGCTAAGAATCGGTTAAATCCTGTACGCATTTGCATGCAGGCCAGAAGGTCATGAGCGTAGCCCTTCGAGAGGTCAGGGGGAAGAAAGCTAGGAAAGATGCAGATCTGGCTGGGATTTTGCAATGGGCAGGGAGAGGAAATCCATGTTCCCCAGACCAGCCACGCCTTTGCTATACATTGCGTGCACGCTGATTATGAAAACAAATAACCTCTGAATTATTTATAATTCTGAATGAAAGGATATGCAGGGCTTGTGGATAAGAATTAGAGTTGCTGAGGATAAAAGGTAGTAGTGACGGAGTACCTTTTTGCGAGATAAGGGGCGGTTGTGCGTCTGAGTTGGGTTATAAATGGCGTATTAACATTGTTTTAATTTCCTTTCCCTTTTTCCTGTTGGTTCTATATTTCTTGGCTTGGTTTTGTTTTGTTCTCCCATCGGGCTTTTGTTTGACTTGCTTCATGGTCTTTGCTGTTGGGAAAAAAACGTGTTGTGGCTGTTCTTAGATCAATCTTGTGTGTAAAATTTGATACGTGGGTGATTTAGTTTAGTTCCTTAGGGGACTAAATTAGGCCCGCTCAAGGGTTTCATCCTGAGTTGGTCAATTAGCTTGACCCAGAGGCCTATTGCGTTTCCTGTAATTCTAGGCGGCCATCTCATAAATGCTTGATGTTGGTCAACAGGGAGGTGTCTGGGGAGAAAGAGAGGCAGAATGTCTTCTTCACATTTGTGACGCTTGAGATTTTTAGTACTGAACTGTATTCCTAAATGAGGAAGCTTTACTTAATCAGATTTACCTAACGAGTTTTTAGCAACGGGGGGGGGTGGGGAATCACTCATTATTTATTGGAAGTTAGCAAAAGTTCCTAATGCTTATCTTTGTGCAAAGTGTATCCTTTACTAACACTTAACTTCCTCAAGTCTGGACTCCCGTCTTCCTACAGGTCTGTCTTTCACACTCCATTCCCTCAGGTAACTGGGACACTAGCTAAGGCTACAGATCTCAACCTCCAGTGAGCGCACGAATCATCTGGAGGTCTTGCTAAAACACAAATTCCTATTCCCAACGCCTACCTCAGTTTCTAATTCAGTAGGTCTGGGGTGGGGCCTGAGAATTCAGAATGTCCAGGTGATGCTGCTACTGCTGGTCCCTTGACCAGCTGCCTTTTGAGAACGCTGGAGCTCAGGAATTTCGTTTTGGTTCATCCACCCCTGTCCTCAGGCTTGATGTGAGAGTCACCTAAGTTTTTCACTGCCCTGGGTTGAGTGATTCTGTTGTTTTACAGCTTTGGAGAGGCTGGGAGTCACTAATGGCCACTTATCCCTACCCAGACCCATGGAGAGCGTGAATTAGGTATTTTAATTCTAGCGGATCTGCTTGGCTGTCCTCTCCAGTCCGGAGCCCTCCACTTGATTCCACAGAGTCTGGTTTAGCCGGTCCTTCCATCTATCTGGGTATTCGTTAGAAGTGTCAAAATCTACCTGCTTTAAATTGAACTCACTAGTTTCTTGCTACAAAATCGGCTGCTTCTGTATTTCCTGTGTTAGAGACACCACCATCTATTGAGTTCGCTGCTGGAGCCAGACACTTGGAGTGCTCTTTGTCACACCTCTACCCTCAAACACCAATAAATAACCCACCCAATCCGTCCTCAGATCCTTTGAATTTCGCCTCTAAAATATTTGTGTTCGTTTCCTTCACTCCATCTCCACCGCCGCCTCTTGGGAATTGTTCAAAAGTTTCAAAGCTGTCTTTCATATGTTCTTCCTCTGCTCTTTCAGAGAGTTTTTAAAAAACACAAATCTGGTTTTTATACTATTTAAATTCTTTTGCTGCTTATTACCTTATGATAAGGCTTCTTTACCCCTGACTACCTTTCCGTTTTCATCTGCTTCTCTCTCCCCCTCTCCCTCTTAACACCTGGTGGTGTTTAATTCCCTTCTCCTTTGTTACATTCTGACCCAGAGTGACCTCTCACCCATGCTGCCTGTTCAACCCCTGCTCTCGCAGCTAAAGGTTCACCTTCCCTGACACTGCTCCCATTGCTGGTTAGCATTCCTTTCTTTACAGTTCCATCACAGTTACCTAATTGGTAAGTTTTATCTCACCATAGTATATACGTTTGCTTCCCTGTCTCCTCTGCGGAGTTATATAAGCTTCTCCTTACAGCATGCATGTTTTACTTGGTTCAGAATCCGAATCCCCACCCTATATGAGGGTTGGTTAGCAGGAGCCCGTGTCTTACATTTATTGGCACCAACTCTATCCCAGTGTTCCCAGCACTTTAGATGATTTTATTAAATCTTTTAACAGCCCTGTGAGGTAGGTGTTATTATTATCGCCGTCTCGCAGAGAAGGAAGTGGAGTTGATTTTTTAAAAAGGTATTTATAGATCATTGAATTAAAGCATTTCTGAAATGCCGATCTGAGGGTCTTGCCAACCCGCCCTTAGCCTGTCCTGCATCTAGAGCTATAATAAGCAGCACCAATATATCATCTAATAGGAGGTGTAGCGCCCTGGGAAAATTCCATCATGTTAATGACTATATACGATTTAAAAAATTAAACATATCAGTGCTATTTATCACACATCTTTTTTGTTCATTTGAGGAGATGACTCGCATCCCTAAGCCGTGTTCCAAAATTGCTGGTACCCTGGTTCTTTCTGTTGTTTTGCTTTATCTGAATACTTTCAAAGCCATGATAATTTCTCCGCTTATTTTTCAAACCCAGAAAACGTTGCAGATCAAGGAAGTGTAAATACCACAGAAAGGTTAATAAGTAGGAACATTTGGGGTTAAGGCATGAAACAAAATTGTTTTTGCAGGTGTAGATAGATGGATTAGAATATGCTTAATTTTCCGTTATGCATTATCTTTTATATCTTTCATTGAAGAGGAAAATGCAGAAATACTCATTCAACCTCTGAGTTACTAGTTGTTAAAATGAGAGAGACCGTCCGTGACACCGTGTCACAGCGGACCTGCCAGCCCCCTTAGCCCATCCTGCATCTGGAGCTATAAGAAGCAGTGCCACTGTGTCACTGACGTTATGCCCAAATCACAGGACGGGCTTTCGCCGTTATTGGAGTTCTCGAGTAAAAGGGATTAAGGCAGATTTTCTGGTCATGAAACAAATTGGATATGAATTAACGTGTGCACACTATACACACTTCAACTTGATATTTAAGGTTCTCCGCGAATAATCCCCAAATGGTCCTCTGATTTCTTTAGATTTATGTCCCACTGTTCCCCGGGATTCTGCCAAGCTGCAGCTGTTTCCTGAACAGACCCGATAATTTTCCACCTATGGTTATGTTCTTTCCTTGCCCAGCGATCCTAACACTCAGTATTGCCTGTCAGAAGTGTCCCCGGGGGCCCACTTCAAATGCCATTTCTCCGGGTGCCTCCTCCGACCTCACTCCCAGGTCAGGCCCTCCTGCTACTTGCCTCTCCTCATTTACGTCTGTGCTTTGTGTCCTGGTTTTCCTGCCCCATCCTCCTTCATTAGCCTGTTAGCCACCTGAGAACTGTCCCCTGCTTTCCTCTCCACCTCTCTCCCAGTGCTCAGCACGTTGTCACTTCTTTGCTGCTGCTGGTCCCCTGTAGCTGCATTTGGGTTTGCCTCCTTCTTGCCTCAGGAATGTCCTCTGAAGCTGGTATCTCGACATCTCTTTGTCACCTGTCCCACTGCTAGTAGGGCAGAGACCAGACCGCCCCCTACACTACAGCCTCTCGTTTTCAACTCATCTGATGTTTTTACTCTCCTGCTTGAACTCTTTCTCTCCCCTTTGTATTGTTTTGAGATACATATATCTGCAGGAAGAGTTAGAAGGGAATGTCAGAAGGATAAACACCAAATAAAGGGGGTGGGGTGCTGGCGGAGGTGTGGACGGAGCTGTGTTGGTTTATTTCCTAAGCTGGGCGGTGGGAACGTGCATGTTTACTATATTCTCTTGTAGGTCTAAACTATTTAATTTTAGAAACACACTAAGTTGCCCAACTTTAAACGCAGACTCCCTATCAGCATTCAGGGCTCTGCATGAATAGCTCTTGCTCCCACCTAACCTAACTTCTAGCCTCGGCTGGCCTCTCCTGGCTCCCTGTCACCCTTCTCCAAACATTTCTCACAGTTGAAGCCTTGTGGTTTTGACTCATGCTATTACTTTTCCCTCGAATTCTCTTTCACATCTGGTCACACAATAATAACCTCCTCCTTTGTTTTTTAATGTCTGTTATGATTTTTACATCTTCTTAGATGTTTCATTGGACAGTCTCTTTTATCATTAGGGAGAGTTCATTGTCACTTGACCTGTCTTCCTGTGGTACTTTATAGTCTTTACTGGGATAGGCTTTACATTGTATTATTGTTGCTTGTTCATTTATCTTCCCAGATGGTAAGCTCTTCGAGGGCGTGTTTTGTGATTTATTTATCTTTGGGTTCTTGGCACCTTCTGCTAAGTAGAGTTCAGTAAAATAGGGAATTGTTGAGTAGTAGATCCGAGGCTAATGTTTTTAATTGGAGTAATTTTTTTTTAAGTGTGTCCAGAAATCTTCAAAGCAAATTGAATATCTCTTGGACCCAATATCTGAACTGTAGGCTATACATCGAACGGATTTCCTAGTTCAAACCCATGATTTGTTTGAGAAATTCCTTCCGCTTTTCCCATTTACCTTTTGGTGATGGTGATAGTTTGGTGTTTTTGTTTTTTTATATTTTATTTCTTCTCTACCCGACCCCATCAACATGGACCATGTCGATGGTTTCTGCAGGGGCGTCCAAGGGTATGCGTGAGTCTAGCTTTCGAAGTAGACCTGGGCTGTGACGTGGTACCACTTGTTGTAAGGGTGACATCTGCCATCAACACCACTTGCTCCGGGGTGGAGAAGCGCCACGTCCATTTAGATGAGAGGCAGCCGAGTTTATTTTTGTGGTAGACGTGTCCCACTGCAGAGGTATAATAACCATAATGAAGGGGGATTATGCCGTATTAGGTTTATGAAGGGTGTACTAGTCTGTTACCAGGGTCAGTGGTGACAGCTCAAGCCAGCAATTAGATTTCATTAAAGACTCCAGCAGGCAATTCGCATTTGCTTCTGCCAATGAAATCCTGTGATCTGTATAAGCGTATTCTTTTTTGTTATGCATTTGGTAAAGTGTGCTTTCAGTGTTGAAGGCACACATTTGTTTTTAGACACACACAAGTCACCAAATTATCATTTGAAAAATGGGGCCGAATTTTAGACTCCCTGCGTTTAAATCTGTGGATTATACAATATTCCGGATGAGTTGTGCTGTTTTAAAATCTGTATATTTTTCAAAGATCATGTAGATTTTTTTATTCAAAGGTAAGGAATTCGTTAGGGACTATTGGATAATGATGTGATTTCTGAGGGAAAAAAATGTGACTGATGTGAAACCAATTAAAAATCCCAAATAATGAAATGACACCTACCGGGCTTAATTATATTCTCTAGAAAATTATTGTTTATTTGAGAGGCATCTAAAAATAAAGGCTGAAAAGGATGATTTGTGCTGTGCTTCTGCTGAGTAGCTATTTTGGTTATTTTCAAAAAGAGGCTTATTTTCCAAGTGCCAGGTTAGGTACACGTGTGTATTTTTGTCCATTCTTATGAATGCGTTTAGGCATTTTACCTTTGCCTGTGAATATGAAGTGATGTTTGCATTTACTACGTTACTCAAAGAATGTCCTCCCTCCCTCCTCCTTCCCTACTCCCTTCTTGCTCCTTCCCTTACATCCTTTGTAGTAAATAGTCTTCACTTGGAGGATTCCGATGCATTCATTTGTATAGGTATCCACAATCGATATTAGGGATGATAAAAAGGAGAAATGCAGAGTGCACAGCATTGTGCAAAGAAACGCAGTGTGAAGGTCTGTAAAGGGTGTCTGTTTCTATGGGATAGTTAGGCGAGCTCCATGTCGCTTATTCTCAATTTGCATTATTATTTTTCTCATTTGTAGATTGAAAAAACGGTAATAATGGCTGAGCATAGCAGTTTGAAAAATGTGTACATTAGTATATTAAAGACTCCAAGAAATCTTACAGTACACCAAAGTGTGTCAAAACCCAATTCATTTTATTAAGGACAGATTTTTTAAAATTGGATTTTATGGAACATATGTAATCTCAAAGTACACTAATATTATATAGGACACTTTCTAGAAAAAGTATTGGTTTAGAAGGTCCTTGTTATAGAGATGACATGTTTGCTGTCTTCAAGAAACTCAGCAGCTAGATTAGAGTGTGTAGTGACTTGGATTATTAAGATGAGGAAATATTTAAAATCGCATGAGCAGACCAGACTAACACCATTATTACTATTACTTTTTGTTAATTTTTTTTTAAGGGGGTGGAAAGGGACCACAAAACAAGAGCAAGTTTAAAATAAAATATCAGGAATTTATTCACAGAGCCAACTTTTAGGGAAAGTTTTAAGATAGTAAACATTTAGTCTAACTTTATGCACTTATAATACAGCAAAGAATAATGTTCAGGTTAAATTTTGGGCACTATAGGGAACCTCATCCTTCAAGGAAAGATCCAAATATATTCAGTCATCCCTCTTATTGAGGCCAGAAGCCGTGGCTAATATATAGACTACTGAAAAATCTTGATTCTCCAAATTCCGGCCATCAGCCCTCCTCCTTACTTACAATACCGCCAAAAGGAAAGCAGGCGGGCTGAGGAGATTGAAACCGTGGAGGCCTTCAGAGATGCCATTGCAGTCATTTTATTAATAGCTGCCACTGTTTACATTGTTTTGTGTCATTGGACATTTAACAAAACATTGTGTCTACAGTATGACCAGTTTTTCTCCACCAAGACTGCTTTATGTTCTGAAGCTAATTTGCTCAATATTTCCTTCATCAATTTTTCCTACTTCTGTGTCTCACCTTTTGAAAAGCAGGGCTTCACTTGTGGGAAGCTCTTTTTCTCTAGACTTTTACACTCCTAACAATCTTATGAAAGAGATGTTATTTTTATCTATAGTTTATCCTTAAGAAATATGAGAGTTAAAGACTCGCAGCTGGTAAGTGGAAGAAGTGGGATTTGAACCCATTCTCTGACCCCACAGCTCAAGTTCTTAACCACCACATTAAGACCAGAAGTCTGTGTAGGTCAGGAATATCTGTCATTCCACCCTTCTTCTGTTCTTTCCTGCACCCATCAGTTTGTTTAATAAATGCATTTTGGTGTTTTCGAAGGTAGAGATTTTTTTTCCTGTGGTTATAATCTTTAAAAGAATAAACAACTAATAATGTACCCACTGGCCACGTATGACCGTACGGCATTTAAAATGTGACTAGTTTGAGTCGAGACATGTTGTAAGTATCCGATGCACACCAGAGTTGCAGACTTAGCACAAAAATGTAAAATATTGTCATTTTTCAAATTGAAATAGTATCTGTGGATCAGTCAAGTTAAATAAAATCTATTAAAATTGTTTTCTTCTGTTTTGCTCTTTTAAGGCAACTACTGGAAACTTTGAAATTACCTATGTGGTTTGCATTTGTGTTCCACATTATATGTCTTTTGGACAGCATTGTTATAGGTCATTATCAAACTATTCCTGGAAGCTCTAGTCCCTAAGCAAAGCCTTACAGGTAGGGACAGAAATTAGAACTTGTTGGTGATGGTAAGAAGCAAGCTTGACGATGACACCTTAGATGACCAGCAGAGAGAGACTAATATTCGCTGGCATGAATTTACTACTTACCATGTGCAAGTACTTTGTCAAACACTTTAAGTGGATTATCTTTTTGATCCTTACAACAACCCCGTGAAGTAAGCGCTCTTGTATGTAGGCTTATTTTATAGATGAGAAAATGAGGGCTTAGAAAGGCTGAGGCAGGCACAAGACTCTACCACTGGTAAATGCTCGTTTAGTGTGTAACACCGTTGGCATGCAAATACTATCAAATGATGGAGCCGAGAGTCAAATCTGGGCATGGATTCGGGGCTTGTAACCACTCTGCCTCACTGCCTCTCTAAGTCGAAAGAGAAAACATTGGCTAGAAGTGATTGGTAGCCGTCCTTTTATTCCTTACGTGTCTGTGAAGGGTGCGCATCCTTCCCCCCAGCACTGGCAGGTCCCATCTGTGAATTAGGGCATAGAGTACAGGAGTTGATGTTCCTAAGAATGGTCTTGAGTTATCAAAAAATGAGAAAGTTGTAATTATGCGGGTGATATAGAATTCTACACTTGAAACTTATATAATGATTAACTGATGTTGTTCCAAAAAATTTAATTAAAAAACATTGACTATATGAAAAAGGAAAAATGATGAAATTATGCCTGGCATACTCCAGTTACTAATCCAAGATTCCCTTAATTAGGAAGATATTTATCAGAAATTCATTTTAGAAACTTTAAGTGCACTTCAGATTGCTTTTTAACTGAGAGAGTGATGTATTTCACAGCAAGTAAAGATTTTGTTAATATAAGCATTAGATCCTCCTCTCTTAATACACTCAACAGTACTTTTAAGAAATTGGTAAGTTAGAGAGACCGAAAAAAATGGCGCAGGTGGTAGAGGCTCTGCTCTTCCCTCTGGTGACCAAATAAAAAGTTGTGATGGCAGCAAGGAGCAGCAGCAAAGAAAAATTGCCCGGGATTTAGATGAACAAGCCGTACAAATAGGGAGAAATCCAAGGAAGCACCCTGAAATGGCAGAAGGTAGGACGAGGCGAGGATGCGGGGCTGCTGGGTCTGGAGAGGCTGAGTGAGACAGGCTGTGACAGCAGCAGACGCCTCAAAGGGGCTGTGTCCACCAGCGGATTTTCGCATTGACGGACCTGCTTGTTCTGAGGACCAGTGCCGATTTGGCTGCACACAGCGGGCAACAGGGACTTGCAGGTAGACATTGTCAGAGCGAGGGCCTAGTCGAGACTCGCTCTGTACAGAAGTGCAGGGGTATCCATTGTTCCCTGTTGAGCCCTCCCCCTTACCAGTGTGCTGGATGCAGCATCACCATAGCCGAGATGTCAACAAACTGGATAACAGGTTGCTCCGCCTAGAGGATTCCCTAAAACCCCGCCTCCCCCAGCTCAGGGCCCCACCCAAGCCACATCCAGGTATATCCTCAGTGAGTCAAGTGCTCCTTGCTGAGCAGCACCTAGACTCACACTGGAGGTAGCTGGTCTCAGTTTCTGGTGTGGCCTTTTGAGGCAACTATAAGCGCAGCATCTGTGGGTTGTGTGCTGAAGGGGTAGAGGCTTGGGCTAAGTTGGGCCCGCAGCTGAACCCCCTCTGAACTGTGCCACTGGACACCTACTTCACAAATCCATACTAATAAGACTGGGAGACTTAGGAGCTTTGCTTAGTATGTAGAAACAGACACAGAAAGGCAACCAAAATGGGAAGAGAAAGAAGCAGAGATCCAGATATAATGGAGTCAAGTAATCTAACAGGTGCAGAGTTCAAAACACTGGTTATAAAGATGCTCAATGAACTTTTGGAAAGTGTAGAGAACTTCAGCAAAGAGAGAAACATAAAAATGAAAATGGAAATTCTAAAAGGGAACCAGTCTGAAATGCAGAACACGTTATCTGAGATGAGAAGTATATTAAATGGGATAAACAAAGGAATACACAAAATGAATAAAGAAAAGGATCCAATGCCCTATCTAGAGGACAGGAAAGCCAAGGACACGCAAGCAGAATGGCAAGAATGAGATGCCAAGACTATAAAAATAATTAAAGGAGAGTATGGGACGCTATTAAGGGTCCAAATATCCATCTGATTGGCGTAACTGAAGAAAATCAAGATGTTGAGCAGCTGTTTGAAGAAATAATGATGGGACATTTCTCTAACCTGGTGAAGGAAATGGACATGAAACCCCAGGAAGCTCAGAAAATTAAAAAAATCAGAGATCCAAAGAGGCCCACACCAAGACACATCATAATTAAAATGCCAAAGTATAAATAGAATGTTAAAAGGACAAGAAGAAAAACAGATAATTACTTATAAGGGAACACCCATAAGACTGGCAGCTGATTTCTCAAAAGAAACTGTGCAGGACAGAAGGGCTTGGCAAAAAATATTTGATGTGATGAAGACCCAGGATCTACAACCAAGAATAATTTAAACAGCAAAGCTATCATTTAGAGTTGAAAGACAGATAAAGAGCTTTCCAGACAAAAGTAAGCTAAAGGAATTTATCACTGCCCAGCCAGTATTACAGGAAATGTTGCAGGGACTTCTTTAAGAAGAAAAATATGAAAGACTCACTTCAGATTAAAAGACACACACAGACTAAAAGGAAAGGGACGGAAAAAAGATATTGCTTTGATGGACCTAGAAGGTATTTATGTCAGACAAAAGTAAACACTATATGATTTCATTTATATGTGGAATCTAAGGAATAAAAAGAACAAACTAATCAAAAACAGACTCACAAATATAGTGGACAGTTTGGTGATGGACAGAGGGGAGGGGTAGGGGGCTGGGAGAATGGGGTGAAGAGTTAAAGAAGTACAAATTAGTAGCTGATGGATGGTCATGGGGATGGGGAGCACGGCAGAGGGAATGCAGTTAGCATGAATACAGTTAGCTAGGTGGAAGTTCAGGGGAGGGGAATAATTGGGGGCATCATTTTATGAACTATATAGATGTCTAACCAATGTACTGTATACTTGAAACTAATTAAATTAAAAAAATTGGTAAGTCTGCCTACAGATCTGTTTCCAGCTATTTAAACATTTTTTCATGTTTTTCTAGTCTTTGTTGATTTAAAGACATGTTTTCATGGTTATAGTTTTATATACTCCTTCACATATACATGATTTTCATACTTCATATTGTCTTAGTAATTAATATTTTAGTATATCTGCATATAAATGATATACTGTAAGCATCTTTGTTGTTTTTTATTGAAATTCCAAACATTTACATTTCTTGGTAGCCTATAGAAGATCACAATGAGAATCTTCACATTAGTAGTTGTTGGATTTATTTCACAATAAGTTTCCAAGAGTGAGATTGCTTGTTATGATGCATTTTTGTGATTCTTGAATCATGCCAATGTAATGGAATTTTAAGCATAGATCCTAAAAGTAAATTCAAAGGTAGCACAACTTTATTTTCAGATATCTGACATTCTTTCACATCTTGCTTTGCATAATGTTTAGTGACTAAGACATAGATGATCCTAGCAAATAACTCTGGCTTCTATTTGTTTTTTTTTTACAGTTCCTTCTGTTATAGGCTGAAAAAAGAGTTGATGAGCCCCGAGTTTGTACATTCAAAGACTGAATACTGACACTTGCACTAGATTCACTTTTGGCGTAAGTATTCGCTAATCCTTATATCACATAGGGCAGAAACAGGTGTGTTGGAGAGAATTATTTCTGTTGTGAATATAATATGTATAGAATTGTAATATGTATAGAATTGTTGCAAAACATATAAAGAGTTAGCATTTAAGTGGGAATTAAAGACATACATGAGTAAATGCTTGATTGACAAAAATAATTACAAACTATTACATCATTCTGAGTTAGTTAATTTCTGGTGCTTGTTTGCTTACCTTGTTTTATATAAATATTGTTGGTATCTGCCTATTCTACTTTTTTTAAATATGTTTTCTTATATCAGCTACGTTACAACTTGCCATATTTTGATGACTTTTATTAGTTTCGCTTCAGTGACAAAAAAGGTTTCAACATCTGAGTGGCTTCCAACAACAAACATTTATTCCTTTTCAATGTTATGTGAATGCTGTGGGTGGGCTGTACCTCTCCGTAGCTCGACTGGACTCTGTTCCGTTAAACGTGCCTTCTCATTTGAGAACCCATGCTGAATGACAGCTCCTACCTGGACCATGCTGCTCTCGTGGCTGAGGGTAGGAATATAGCGAGAGAAGCATAAGTTCTCATTCAAAGCTGCTTCATGGAGATGGCAGATGTGCTGTCCACATCCCATTGACCAAAGTGTACCACATGGTCCAGCCAAAAATCAGTGAGTCAGGGACCTCCATTCACTCCATAGAATTCCCAGGCAAGTCACAGGGACGTGATGGGATGGGATATATTGCAGGAAGGGAGTGAAGAGTTGGGATTACAGTTCACTGACATAACTATTCCTTTACGGGTTGGCGTTTGGGTTGTTTCCAGTTTTAACAATTACAAATAGCATCCTCTAAACAATGTTGAACAAATTACGTTTATTTACTTGGAGAGTATTTTCCTGGGATATAGTTTCTAAAGCTGGTTTTCTGGGTCAAAGGGCATGAATTGCTTATAGATCTTGTTACATGTAGTCATATTGCTCTATGCAAAGGCTATCAGTTTAGCACTATCATTAATATTTAAATATACAGCTTTCCTTATATCCTGCTGGTGCTAGGTTTTGCAATTTTCATTTTGTTAAGTTTCATCATTGTTTACAGCTTAATTTTGTAATTAGTAATGATGGTATTTTAAAACAAAAACGATTAGAACAAATTATTGTTATTCATCTGTTATTGAATAAAACAAGGCCCCTTTTCTTTCTCTTTCTTTCTTTTTTTTTTAATGAAAAGTGTTTTTATTTCTCAGAGATGCATTCTAACATATTTAGGGGTAAAATATGATGTCTGTAACTTTAGCAAATTTAAAAATATATAAATATGATAAAATGTAAAAAACTGTTAAGTTTAAGCTAGGTAGTAGTATACAAGTGTTTATTTTAACTTTTAACTTTTCTGTATGTTTGAAACTTGTATGAAACAGCTTTATTAACTTTATGAAAAAGTTAATATTGTATTTTTTATTGCTATAAGTTACGTTCATATTTCAAATCTGGTTAGCTATTTTAAAATAACAATGTGTCGTTCCTTGCACATACTTTCAAGCTAACATTTTATTTCTTTAAGTGTGATAATCATAGTTATTTTTTAATCCATGTCTGATAATTTCAGTATCTGAAGTCTGCACATCTGTTCATTCTTCTCTCTCTTGTTTATACTGATTCTCAAACATGGTACTTGGGTTTCTGTGCCCCTTTTATTTTCTTGTTTCCAAAAGTCATTATAAAAATTACTCATTTTCATCCTGTCTCTGTTTTCTTGGCCCCACACGTTTCTCTGTACTGTTTTGTAAGTACGTCTTCATCCTGAAAACAAGACATAGACTTGAGGTTTTATAACTTATCTGAATTAAATCATAGTAATTACTGTGGACCCGGGTAAATGGCTGAATCTATTCAGATTGCCGAATTTTGTTGCATGTTTAAGTCTTAGGAGAGGGGATTTATGTTTTCCTTCATACCTAACAGTAGATGGCTTTAATTCCATGGTTTTCAGATTCACCTCTTGCAGTATGGTTTATAAAGCAGAAAATCCCAACTGAAACATAAGAACCAGTATTTCCTGTAGTTTCTCCCTCAAACTGTAAACTAAAACTTTTTATTACCAACTGTATCCGCTCACTCGGTTTACTTCAAAGTGTCACATTGCCTGCTGCTACACTTATCTTTGGCTTCTGCTTAGAAATAGTGGTATCTAGACATACCTATAAATATTCTTGGTTCTGTTTCATCATGTGAGGCTTTGAGACTTCACAGCAAAGGCAAAAACACGTGGGAAGACATGAGAAATCTTCAGGCAGATTATGTGTGTGTGTGCATGCGCGTGCGTGCATGTTGGAATGGGAAGTGGTGTTGGCATTTGGGAATGACAGTTGGATTTTGCAATTGCCGTTAGGGTGCGGATGCCTCCCACCTCATTTTGTGGAGGAATGTCAGAAATCCTCCTTGGAACTGAAATCCATTCTCTGTGTTTTTTTGACACAGGCTGGTAAAGCTTGTAGGAAATATTGCAGCTCAGTGGGAAGCAGGTCCAAGTGTGGGATAAGCAAGCGGATGTGCGAACCAGACATCAGTGTGTGAACAAGAGTTTATTTGAACAGTAGTAGTTGCTGATTCTAGAATGCTAGGATGTGTATTTAGAATATTAATAGTGTGCATATCAAGACCCTGATTAGTGTTGAAATGTGAGTTTGAGTAGATTAGCCATGAAAGTCTTTGGATTTTTTGTTTTCGAAATGGTTTCTGATTTCAATTTAAGTTCATTTTGTAAAAGTCTTTTGGGATTTCTTGCAAATTTCGTTTGGAAGATGAGGACCCATTGGTTTATGAAGTTTTGATTTTCTAATAGGTAAGTCTTTAGGGAAAACTGGATTCTGGGGCTCATGGTAAGTGAGAATGAAGATGCTTTATGTTAATATAGAAGAAACTGAGTAATTACAGAACAGAGACTTTTAAAATCTTGTGCAGTCAAATAGTAGGATGCTTGTTTATAGTGAATCGTTACATATTTAGGTTGAATGTATAGGGTTACTACTAAACTCTTCTCAAACTCTTGTCATGCTCATTGGACATGCTTTCTTAAGGTGCTGGTCGTTTTTAAAAACAAAAGAAGTGCTTATCCTTGCAGGGTGTTCTGCTTCACTGAATTCTGTATTTTGGGAGAGCTGAGGCGAAAGGTGTAAAATGTATTGAATGTGTGTATGACTTTTAGGCCTCGGTTGCCAGTCCTGCGTGTGAGACCCCGTCCGGTATTGCCCCAAATCAGACAGCGTTATCCTGTCCACTCCCCAGTACCTTCTCCTTTCTCTTTTGTTTTCCTTCCCTCTTAGCCTGTGTGTTGGCTACTGGTGGAACCCACTTACGTGGTGCTGTGATCCAAATATGCTCCCCCAATATTCTGATGTTGAATCCGGACCCCCAAAGGTGATGGTATCAAGAGGTGGGGCCTTTGGGAGGTGATTAGGGTGGAGCCTCATGAACGGGCTTAGCGTTCTTATAAAAGAGACCCACAGGGCTCCCTAGCCCCTTCTGCCATGTGAAGATACAGTTCGAAGTCTGCCTCTCAAAAGAGGAGCCTCACCCGTATTGCAACCCAAACTTGGACTTCCAGCCCCCAGAACTGTAGGCAGTAACTTTGTTGTTTATAAACTATCCAGTCCATGGCATTTTGTTGTGCAGCCTGAATGAACTAAGTAAGACGTGTGGCTTAACCCGAAGGGTGATCGTCAGGTAAAAAGTCGTAGTTTACTAAGATCGGTGGCTGCTGGGCTGTTAACATACCTGCATCCATCTGACGCTGTTGGCAGCATGTTCAACACAGCCAGTAGCTTTTTAGACATGTGACAAATTTGTGGTTCTTTTATCTCGTTGTTTGTAATACAGCAATTAGTACGCGTTTGCCGACATCCATGAGTCCTTCAAGGTTCTTTATCAGGAGGGCAGTGGCAAAAACCTGCTACTTTTCCTCCTGTCTCCTAGCTTGAGGTCCCCAAGGAGAGCACGGGCAGCACACTCTGTCCTGCTGGTGTGCTCAGCTGTCGAACACAAGTGCGTTGTGGGGGGGGGGGGCAGCTACCAGACTGCATTTGGCTGACGAGTTGTAAGCTTAGCTTAACTGCTTTCCCCAACTGCCTTTTAGATGTTTCTGCTTTTCTGATGCATTTTCGTGCTACTGTGACATCCAGTCCATTTTTTTTAACTACATGACTATTTAGTATCTTGGATATACCTGCTAGAAGGAATATCATTATATTGATGGAAATTTTTTGGTTAATGAAAGGAATACTCAAAAAGAAGAGTTAAAAGAAGTAGTTAATATTTACAGGACACTGAATAGGCAGCGGAAGTAACAATGCAAGCAGTTGTATGACAGTACGTGGGGTGACTTCATTTATTCAGAATTTTTGAGTACTAGACTAATTTGCCCAGCTATTAGGCCTTTTGGGTTGAGAATAAGCTGAGTCCCCTTGACAGGCTGCCAGGTATAATTTCTCAGCTAGCTTTGGTCACTCCTGGTTGAACTCATAAAATGAAGTTCCTTAACAGGCAAAGCGAAAGACCAGACCTGATATGTAGGCAGAAGCCTCTGTTTGCACCCAGAGAGAACTCTCCAGCTGTTCTGAAACGTCCAGTCTGATTCTTTCTTATGTCTCGACTAGAATTTTCCTCCACTGGAGTTAGGGAGCTTTGCTGGTGCCCCCTGTGATAAGGTATATGTACCTTTTTGCCTTACCCTGCTTGCGACATTTGCTCTCTTTCTTTATTACTTTCTGTTCTTCTTATTTTCTACTTTGTCTCCCCTCTTTGTCAGCTATCATTCCCGCGCCCCCCCCCCCCCCCATCGCCCCACATCCCATGCTTAAAGGAAAACAACAGCAACAAACCCCTGGATTTTCAAGTGTTTCACCAATCCTCTTCTCTGCTGTGCCTGGGCGGGTCAGTGCTGGGGTATAATCTTGGTTCCCTTCCGTTGCTGTGTTTTGTTTATGGAGTGATGTTGAAAGAACTTCTCCACTAAAGCTAGCTCACTTTAGCTGTGCGGGGACCTTGAGTCCTTACTAAACAGATTCTAACAATTGTCTCCTATACTGTATATTTTACTGCTGATCGAGTATGTTAAAATGATATTTTTCTGTAATTTCTCTTTGACCTGGAAAACCAAATAGCTGCTTCTTTGAATGGAATTTGAATTGCCGCCAGTGTGTGTCCACTTTCACTCCAGTTTGATTTTAATCACTTTGATCACACATGTGTCTCAAAAAGCAGCTACCCATTAAAAAGGCAGCACCATTATGAGGTGACTTTGGCTTGTTACATGAGAGTTCCCTTAGGCCATGTAAGATGAAACCGCTCTGGGCAGATGTGTAATGGGCCAAGTCCATTTTGAATTTCTGCAGACTTTCCAACCATCCCCCATCGTCACCCATGTGGTTTAGTGGAAAGTGCACGCCTGTGGAATTTAAGAAACTTGAGTCCTAGTTCTGCCACTAATTAGCTATTTTGGGTTTTGGCAAGTTACTTAGCCACTCATGACTCAGTTTCCTTGTCTTCACTGTAAGTTAGTTGGTCTAGTAGCATATGGTTTTCAGGATCCTAGCTCCACGCTTCTCTGACAATTCCAATAGTTCTAGAAAACTTTTCGTTCCAACTCTGTGGTTGAATTTGTGGTCAGAACAAATAAGGAAACTTCTGTGCTGTCACTCTTCTCAGAGGAAACTACTAGTTGTCTGATTTATTTTTGTCCAGGAAAAGATTCCAATGGCATATTTAAATATTAACTTTAAACTTTTCTCTTTTTGCAATCGTAGTTTCACTTTATCCGGCACGTACCTTTGATACCTCCTGTGAAAAAACGGGGCTGTAATGTATAACAATACACTTGTTAGCTGCATTCATTTAAATGAATACTCGCGTTGGATCTATTTTCAGAGCCTCGCCCCGATCGCTGAGGTCACTTTAGACAGTGTTAGCTGTTGCCCTGACAAAGGTTAGGAAACACTGGGGTGAGAGGAGAGGTGGAATTTAGCAGAAGTTTCTCCGTGTCGTGGAAGAGGATGCATGTCCTGCTCTCTGTTCATTGCCCTCTGCGGAGCGTCCCCTGTGATGATAGTGCAGACGAGACGTCAGGGTCTCTTCCTGGGGATGTGAATTTCATGGTGGGTATTGCTGTAACTGTGTGTGTCGGTCTTGAGAATGTTTGTGGGTTGCCATATGTTGCGTATGTGCCTCCTTGGCTGCTTCTGAGCTGTGATTTGCAGTCTCCGGGAATTGCAACATCCTCTCCGGGGTCTCAGGTTTCCTGACGCCCTCCGCTGCAGATTTCTTTATAGCGTACGCTTATTACATGGACGTGTTTTTGAGACTTTCATAACTTATTTTGAAATGAGTTGAGACGCTCAGGGGTGTTTCACGTTGTAGGCCGGAAGTCTCCAGTCTAGAATAGACTGTGATAGAGGAGAGAGAAGAGTTTGGGAGATTGGTTAGTGATTTCCAGACAGCCGGAGCTGATGTGTGGGGGCTGCCGGAAAGGAGAGTAGTCTGAAAAAATAGACTTCGTAGTTTATGTGTTGACTTTCTTTTGATCCTGTTATATTTTGAGTCCTTCCATATTTTTAAAAGCATACCTTTTGTTGCTTATTTTCCACTCTAAGTCACTGGATTTCAATTTAGCAAAAGAATCTTTTTTTTTTTTTTTTTAATGCCTAGTTTGTTTTTCTTGATACCAATTGCCATTCTTTCCCTTTTACTGCCTTGAAGCAGGCATACTGTTCTCACACCTAGGCCTGCTTTATCAAGGACTGGTTCCAGAAGTTTGTTTGTAAATGAATTAGCCTCAACCAGGAATTGATTTTCCTATAGAAAAATATTCAAGTTAGTGCTTAAGTTCTCGCTGTGTGGCGAGAGAAAGCGCATCACCTCGTAGGTGGCGGGGACTCCCAGCTCCCTGCTCAGCCCGAGCAGGAGGAAAAGCTCCAGGCTTGGGAGCCGTGGCCAGGGCTTCTGGGCCACCGCCTGCAGAAGGCTGCGGGCCACCTGGGCTCCGTTCCCCTGGGCGCTTCCACGAAACAGCACTCAGGGCCCCCAGTTCCAATTCATGGAGCCAGTGAAACTACTCTGGGTTCATTCTTGGTTAGCGAAGATGACCACTGAGGGATGTGTGAAGAAAATGGGAAGGTGGAGAAGAGGTGGGCAGTAGACGTGCTCCTGTGAGAGATTATGTTTAGCTTTGGATGCAGGGTCCAAGGTCACACTGCCTCTGTGTGTGTCTGTCCTTGTAGATCCGGTGCTGTCAAAATGTCAGGACCATCCAAGGGTTAATAGCACGTTAGGCTCCTATAAGCTATGAGTCTCGTAAGTGTGTTTGGGTCTTAAAAGTCATACTTTTCACTATTGGGTGTGTAGTCAGCTCCTGATCGCTGTTGCAATTAAAAAAAAAAAATCTCGTGTCAGTATTGCCCAGCTTCTTAGTAGGCCTAGTGGGGGCCTCCTTTTTCCTCTCTTAACTTTCAAGCGTTTTAATTTGTTATCACTGTAATTTTACTACGTATTAAATGCAGAGTTGTGCCTTAAATCCTTAAAAACACTTCATTTCCGCAATTGATTATCTTTTGTTTACTGGTGAAGTTTTTACAGCTTTCTTGCTATTTTTGTCTTTCTGGTGGTCTTCACTTATATTTTTCATGTCCTTTATTAAAAATAGCCTGGAATCTGCTAACTGCACTTCTAAGCAACCTCCATTTACCACTATTTGGTTTAGACTCAAGGAATGTTAGCTTTTTTTTTTTTTTTTTTTTTTTAATGCTAGTTTAAGCCAAATGTAGTTAGGAAAGTGAGTTTGTTTCAGAACCTTATGTAAGCATGTATTGCATATGCATTCTTTGGTTACAGTCTACTGGTCTGGATGTTTGTATTCTGCTTGTTCCCTTTCTGAGCATAATTATTTGCGTCCATCGAATGAGCTAACTGGTGGTCAGTCATGTTGCAAGTTATCTTTTTTTGAAAAAGAGATACTCATTTACGCTAAAGCTTCCCTTAGTAGTGGCTGATGGTGATTGTACCAAGCCCCACATGGACTCTTCTGTATTCTATTAAAGCTGCTTTTGAATCTTTAAGAAGCTATATTACGTATATGAAATCTCTCATACTTGTGAAAAAAATGATCTAAGAAGCTTCCAATATTTATTTTCTTGGAAATTAAATTAAATACACAAAGCAAAAATTTCATAAAATGTGGTTTTAGGTGCCTTTGACAGACAGTGGGGAGAACACATGCCGAATCAATATTGCCCATACTTTTCCTAATTGCTTATTTTGCATTTTAAAAATAGATTTCTTATTGAACTCTTCTTGCTCTTTCTTTTGCTTGTATATGCTGTCATTCATTTGGTATTTATGGATTTTTTTCTCACAAGGTAGGGATCTGCTTTCTACTTGTATTAGTTGTTTTATTTTTTTTCCAGAAAGTTCTATAGCTGAGCCAGAATCCCTTTTTATCACTAAGAACTTGTCAAATATATTGTGAAAATAACATGCATCTTTATGCATTTATATGAGAGATCTTTTTATTAATGTTATTAATATGCCATGTGTACCATGGACCTTATATTGATTCATGCCTTTTCAACAAAACTTTTTAAAAAATTGCATCCAGCTGTTATTTTTTTTTTTTAAAAACTACTACTTTAAAGCCATTGCAAATCTGTTTTATTTTCCCCTTGTGTTACAAAAAGCAAGGAAGGCGTTTTAGTCCCTTTAAAGAGACACTAGCCTTGGGTAAATAGCAATTTAGTCCAGGTGGGTAGAAAAGAATGCTTGTGACATTCTTCAGCTCCATGTGTAACTTCCAAGCAGGAGGCCAGGCAGCAAAGCATTCCGTGAACTGGAGAAGTGTTTTGCATTCATTTACAAGACTCTTAATCACATGACTGATCTCAATAAACTCAACAAGTCACAGCGGTGGAGGAAAGTATATGAGGCATGTAGACCAGTAAACATGGGGACAGGCCTTTACATTTGGCCTTCTCAGCTGTTCCCACAATGGAAAGGACACCATCAGATTCTCCCGTGAGTGGTCATGGGTGGCTCTGTGAGGAATGGAATTATCCCCATCTGGGCCCACCTGCTGCTGAACCACTGGACATTTTGCTTTTTTAAAAATGTATTAAAATTATTGGGGTGACTGGTTAATAAAATCAAATAGGTTTCAAGTGTACAGTTTAATAATATGTCATATGTATATTGCATTGGACATTTTGTTTTTAAGTTTCAGGTATCCTGAGTGTTTGAATTGCATTTTCACCAAAAATTCTCAATTCTTTTTTCTTTAACAATCTCTACTCCAGACTTCTCTTCCACCATTCCTAGTGTATTCTGAATTTTCTTTGGTGACTTGATTTCATTGTTTACCACAGTCTGGTTTAAAGCAAAAGCGTTTTAATAATAAATACCTCCTAAGTCTTGTCATTTTTTAAAATTGTTACCGTATTTTAAAAATTTGTTTAGATGTAGCTTATAGAGTTTGCCTTTTATACAACTAAGAGGGCTTTAGTGTCCGAAATAAGATTGTTGTTATTTGGACATTTCTTGTTTCAAAATGTCTCTGGAAAATATTAATGAGTAATTGCTCGTGTTTATTGTGGGCCACCAAATATTACTGAGAATTTACTGTGTTGCAGATATGGACCTGGGCTGCTAACAGTGAGTGAAGTGCTCTCAGTTGGGGGTGGGGGTTGGGGACAGACTCAGAATCAGATCCTGGTGACAGCTTGGTGAGGGCCGTGATGCAGCCCCTGTGATCCGCTGCTCTAGGGACGCTTTTCTCTTGCTTCTTGAGGAATTTTTTTTTTTTTAATTAAGGCACTGATTAAATTAGGGAAGTAGTTTAAAACCAACATTTCTGGAGTATAAAACAACACAGGGCAGACATTCTTAGGACATTTTTGTCAAGTTACTACTTACTTTGTTTCACTGTTCGAATGTAGACTATACATTTTGTAGTTTAGTTTTTTAAATTTTGCCTCTATTTTGCTTTAGTTTAGCTGAATTTAACTTTACTTGGAATGAATAGCTGTCGTTTAGAGAGAGAGAGCAAATGATAGACACTTCTATCCTTTCCTAGTCTCTCCCACTTGGACCCAGCTGACCAGTTGTCCAGTGGGATTTTGGATGGTTTCTCTTGGGTCCTCAGCTCACGAGAACCCATAGGAAATTCATTTTTGAAGATTCATCTCTCGATGCGAATAAATTACTTGATCATTACCTACTGTTTTTCTTTCTTTGTGAAATGTGTCAACTCTCACAATGGGCGAGGAGAATAAGTGTTCTCGACAAAAGAGCTATTTGGAACAGTTAGTGTGACAACATTTAGTCCACTTAATGAGCTTAATGAATGAAAAAGTGAAGTAAAATCTTGTTGTTCTGGGAAATAGTTTATGAAATTCTAAAGAAGTTGTTCCAAATCTACCTAGGAAGTCTCTTTCCTTACTACTGGTGAGTAGAGATTAGTGGCTTTGATAGGCCGAAGTCATATTTTCATTGGGTAGAAATAACTAACATTTTTACATGATGTCGTGCTTCCCATTTCCCCCCTCAGGCAATAATTTCATCCTTGGGAAAAGAAGTCCATCCAGAAGTGCTGGATTTTCGGTGACAATCTTTTGCCCAACCTTTATTGTTTACTGTGTGCTGGGCAAAGTGGAGGTGGCATTTGGGGGTTAGGAAAAGATATCAAATCCTGGTTCCTTTTGTAGAGGAATTTATTATCAGTCTTTGTATTTTAAGTCTCCCTTCGGGACTCTATTATAAACTTTCAATATTTTAAGTCTTTTCTCTTTCCTTTCTGCCTCTTTCTATCCTCAACTTTTTCCCCTCTCTGTTTCATCTCAGAAGAAAGGCACGTTTCACTTTGCTGGTGTGTCCTTGTACCTTTTCATTCGTGGCTTACTGCCAACTGCTTGCTGCTATGGTAAGATTTTGGGATGTGGGTGTTTATCTGGTATTTTTTTTTTTTTTAAAGCTGTTTTAGCTTTGTTATCCTCATTAAATTTGGTGAGTCAGTCTGGCAGCAGCATCTCATATGGCGTCTTTAGATTCAACTCACGGACTGATTTTTGTGTTTAACTCGTTTTAACCTTGACGGGAGAAGGGTTCTCCCTTCTCCACTTAGGTTCCTGAAGTTTTGGTGCAATAGTGACTTCAGAAAGGAAGAAACATCATGCATTTCGTAATGCGTACGCACAGTTTGTTTTTTGGGGACTTACAGTGCATTCCCATGCTTTACAGAAGTGGAGGTGGCAGTGCCTTCTTTGTGACGTCATAGAGGCAGACTGATTGTGTTTTGCCTGGATGGCATGAGACAGCCTTAGCAGAGGAAGAAATCGCTGAGCCTGGAAGGATGAATAGGGCCTCCAGGAAGGAGGAAGAGGAGAAGGAATGTCTTCAAGACAGAGAAGTAACACGAGCTGTGGGAGGTGGAGAGTGGATGCCTTGAAGTTTAGTGCATATTCGGGGGAAGCTGGGTGTTTGGGTGCCTGGTGCTTAGGGGCGAGTGGGGGGGGAAATGGGATTGCTCTTCAGCTGGGAGGTGACGGTAAATGTGGGGCTGGGGACACTTTCCCCTTACCCTTTAGTTCAGGCTGGTTGAATAATTCAAAGGACGTATAGGAGATTAACAGGAGAAGATCAAAATTTTAATATGTGTGCACAGGGACTTCACATAAGCATGACAGTCCCAAAGACAGCGAGGCAAAACGAGGTATATATATGTCACTTTTGGACTAAGGAGAGGGGGCTAGGCAATTGACAGGTAGATGAGAAAAAGCAAACGTTTGGTACGCAAAACTTCTCGCAGGGCCACCCAAAACAGGACACAAAAGGGGAATCTTGGGCACACGTTTTGCTTGGACTCTCCCTGTCTGCCACACCTAATTCATGCACGCTGAGGTGACTCTGTGAGGTTCCCTTCTGAAGCAGGTTTTTCTGTCTGAATCTCTTTAGCAGGTGAGGCGGAGGGAAAAAACTCTCCCGAGTTGTTGGGCTTTAATTGTTTTCACCTCGAAATGTAATCTGCTTGCCAGGATGCTGCATTCTGGGGAGACTTGCTCCTGACCCCCACATAACGGAAGAATGTTGTGAGTTTTCTATTTGGAAACTTAGACGTTTCCTAGATGGGACACTTATACCTGCCTTTGTCACTCTGCGTTGTTCTTGGGTTCAAGTTAATCAGCTTTCCAACATAAACCACCTTCCTATTTCCATTTGATTCTGTCCCCAAATAAAATACATGTACTGTCCTGGTAGCAATATGAGTTGCCTGGGTTAGGTTTGTAGTGATAGGGAACTTCAAACACACTTGATCAAAACACCTTCGGTGTCTGTCCTGCTCTGGTGCTCATCGGGAGAAATGGCGTTCCGCAGGAAAGTCAACATATCTCAGTAAATGGCGTGTCTTCCAGGAATGCTGGGTTTCTGGCAAATGGAATATCTGCCCAACTTCCATTTCTCGGTGATGACTCTCTGAAACTTGTCCCAGTGGGGTCAGCGGCCTATTGGTCACTGCCGTCTTTGTAGAGGATCGTCTGAAGGACGTGCTGTGACTTTTCACGCGTACCTCAGCCTCTTACACCGTCAGCATGAAAAACAACCACAAAACGGAGACCCTCGTACAGAAATGATTTCTACCCCTTCAGTCGCGGGACCTCACCGTCAAGGGTGGGTGGGGAAGGGCGAGGAAACCGGAGGGGCAAATCACTCGTTCTTATTTTGTGGTTGGACTTGTCAGCTATGCGTGTACCCTGTGCAGAAGATTTTTCTGGGGCCCTGGGGGTGGGGATGAAGTGGAGGGGGTGTGAGTCAGCCTCCTCTGGGGTGAGGTGCTGGGTGCGCTTCCTGCTTTACGGTTTGGCAAGAGGGATTGAGGAGAATCACACCCAGTTATTAGGAGCTTCTTCAAAAAGTTAGCCACAGCTTCCTTAGTCAGATATAGGACAAGGCCGAAGTGAGAATATCATCAGCCCAATAGTTTCCCTGTGGTTTGGCCAGGGAAATTGTATTTTGCCAAATGTTACTTTTCCAAGGACAGTGATATAGCATGACGTTTTCGAGAGAAGGAAGTAAAACCCATCTTGGGGGGTTAAAAATACATAAATAAACTGAACTCAATTTTTTAAAAGCTTAATTAAATAGTGTGTAAATTTATTGTTGTCTTTTGATCTCTGAGATAAGGCTCTTTCTGCTTGTCGAGCGATCTTGCTGTGGAATTTTGGATAGTTGACTGGTCACAAGGCATTGCAGAGATGCCATTCCCTGGGCCATGTTGCCATTTTGTTAGAAGATGTAAAGGAGGAATTTCTTTTCTTGCAGTGGTAGCTGTTTGGTCATTGCCATGGGTAGTGGAGGAGGATGGATGCTTGTCGGGGGAGGAAAGGCACTTCCAGGAGACTGAACAGGGCTGAGGGTTTCCGCTGGGGGTGGGTGGTGGGGTGGGGGTGGGGGCGGTGACTTACACCTGTGCCTTGAGTGCCTCCTGTGGTTCGCGCTGAGCCTAGGGGCACCCAGATGCTCTCATACGAGGGTCCTAAGGGCACATGGCACGTCGCTTTTGGAGTCTCGTGTGGTTGTGTGCACTGTTCAGCACAGGGCAGCGGTTGGTTTGAGCTGCGGTGTGGGGCAAAGCCTGGACTGATGATGGAGAGGTTGTCACACTTCACCTGCCTGGGAGCTCATGAAAACCAGGTTCCTGCCAGGGACCCCAGGGCGACCCCAGACTCGGGGAATTCACTCTCCAGCGGTGGAGCCTCAGAATCTGCCTTTAAACAAATCCGCTGGGTAGCTTTTTAGCTGGAAAATAGCTGGTCATACTTTCCTATTCACAGACAACTGCTCTAAGCCCATTTGGCGCTTTTGAAAAATCTTCCCTCAAATGATCCATTATGGGATGGTGGGTGAGTGGCCCAGAGCAGCTCCTAAGCACCAACCATCTGGGCAGAATGTCTTAAAATCATGTCACTTCATGATGTCTTTGCAGAGAGCTTGAGAGTCTGTGCAAGCACTAAGTTCATTGCCTTTTAACACGGGGTGTTTCATCCTCGTAAGGACAACTCTGACTATTAATGTTGCTCCCTGTACATAGAATAGGTTTGCTGCTCTGGAATATGTAGGCTGAGAGCATCCAGGTGGTACAAGACCACCTGGGGTTCCTAAGCCAACTCTCAAAATTACCCTGGATTAAAAAGAAAAAAGAACGGAAAAGGAAAATTGGGGGTGGTACAAGGAGGGAGTCTTTCACAATTGGATTCACTCCATCCTTTGTTTTCTTGTAATAACAACGATGCTGATGCTGATGGTGAGAGTAATAACAAACACAACAAAAAGTCATACGAAAGCAAGTGTTTATTGAGGACTTACTCTGTGCCAAGCGCTGTGCTAAACCCTTTGCCTACATTGTCTCATTTAATTTTTGTGGCAACCCTATGAAATAAGTATCATTATTATCAGGCCATTCTGCAGATGAAACCGAGGCAGAGGGTTTAAGTGCAAGTCAGACAACGAGTAGAGGCAGATGTGGAATTCAGACTCTGTGAAGTCCAGACACAAAACACAGTGCAGATTAAAGCTTCCAATGCTGCTTCCTATTCCGGACCAGATCATTTTTTAACTAAGTATGTAAATCAGTATTTCAAAGGTTAAAAATCATTTTGGTCTGAGTTGGTGTTTGGACCAGCAATCCTGTTTTAACTTTTTTTTTGGGGGGGGGTCTGTGTGTGTATTTTTAATTCTTTTTTTTAAAAAACTTTGTGGTAAAAAAAAAACATAAAATTTACCATTTTAACCTTTTTTCAGTGTACAGTTCAGTAATGGCAAGTGCACTCATATTGCTGTGAAACAGAGCTCCGCAAGTTTTCATCTGGCCCTTGGTAACCACCCTTGTGTCTCTGAGATTTTGACTGTTTTAGATGTATAAGCGGAATCATGCAGTATTTGGCTTCCTGTGACTGGCTTATTTCACTGAGCATAACATCCTTACGGTTTGTCCACATCGTTGCACTATGAGAATTTTCTTTTTTAAGGCTGGATCATATGTCACTGTACGATTGGACCACGTTTGTTTATCACTCGCTTCCACCCCTTGGCTGTGGTGACTAGTGCCGCTATGAATATGGTGCGCAAAGATCTTCTTGATACCCTGCTCTCAACCCATTTGGCTCTCTACCCAGATGTGGGACTATTGAATCATGTGATAGTTCTATGTTTAATTTTGGGGGGAACCTCCACACTCTTTTCCAGAGCAGCTGGACCCCTTTATATTCCCATCAACAGTGTGCTAGAGTTTTACTTTCTCCACATCCTTGTCAACACTTGTTGTTTTCTGTTTTCTTTTTGTTTTTGGTTTTTGTGTTTTGTTTTTGTTTGGTTTTTAGCGGCCATCCTAATGGGTAGGAGGCGGTGTCTTCCTGTGGCTTTAGTTTTTGTTTCTCCAGTGACTCGTGATGCTGAACATCTTTTCATGTGCTTCTTGGCCATTTTATATTATTATTATTTAGTATCTTCGAGTCTGTGAATTTTCAAGAGACGCCAAAATGTGTTCCCCACCGTCGTGTCGGTGTGACATCCAGAACCTTCGCGAGGTGATTGTGTTTTCTCCCGCACGGACGGAAGCTTATCTAACCAGCCTTTCAGAAACCAGAGCTGAGAACTCCTGCTTCGGGCTTCGGCTGCTGGGAGAACACAGCAGAGACCCTCCTGTGTCCTGGTCTGGGTTTAGACCTGCCCAGAGGAAGCGCAAACCAATTGAGAGGATCGTTAGCTGTTTGTCCAGTGTGGCGGGGCTCACTTTCCACCTTGAGAGCACTGTTCTGTGGGATGGGATTACGCTTTTGGAGGTGAGGTCACGGAGGGCAAGGGCGGTGAGAAAGGAAAAGAAGAAGCTGCAGGGAGCTCTTTTCCAACAAGCAGAACCATCTCATAGTGGCAGAGCTTAGAAAGGGTTGTGAAAATAGCCATATAAGAAAAATAAATAAATGGTCTTTCCCCCTACTCTGTGGTTACTTGGTACCGACTGGAACAAAAAGTTGGTCGAATCAATCTGGTGACAATAATGGTAATGGCTAAAGCACCCAAATCCTAGAGAAGAGTAAATTTAACTCTGTGACAGCTAATTTGTAGTTTCAGGGGTTAAAGGTGTTACGTGCACCTGTTGAACAGTTCATCCTAGAATTGGATTTTTTGGGGGTGAACCCCTGCAGACTCAGGACTAATTGAAAAAAGGTACATATGTTGAGGTCTTGACTTCTGAGATGTCGTTTACTCATAGAGAATTCATGTGGGGTTAACCGCATCGGCAGCCTCAGAAACAAGACGCGTTCCTTCCTTTTCACAGTCTGGTCTGCAGACCTGAAGGCCTGGGAGGACTCTCTGGCTGTTGTTAGCCAGTAGGTTAATGGTTAACTCCTGCATCGTGGCAGACATAACACCTAACTCTGATGAGGACCTACTGCTCAGAATGAATAATGGGGAACCATTCCTTTCCTTTGACTAAAACCCTCTACCTGCCATAGTGTTTATGAGGCTGTGAAGGTTTTTTTTTTTCTTTTGCTAATAAAATTTACATAGCACAGAAGTTTTATGATTCATTTATTGCAAAGAAAGCAGGCCGTGTCCAGGAATAGTTTACCATCTTTTGGGGACTAGTAGTAGAATGATTGCTACTGAATTTTCATTTAACTTTGATCCCTGTCTAGTTTGAGACCGATATAAAACGGTCCTTTCCTTGATGCAAAATATGAAAAAAAAATACACTCTTGTTGGTAGACAAGTCATTTTAAAAGTCTACTGCGCTGCATTGTGACAGCGAGAGTTTCTTTTTTTATAAGGAACAGTCATCTGGACTGGAAAAAAGATAAATAAAGAACAAAGGGAGCAAAGGAAATTTGAGTGGGTGCCTTGCCAGTGACCTGGTGGCCGTCCGGGGGTCAGCCACCCCCTTCCTGGGTGGCGAGCGGGGGTCCCCAGGTGGACCACCGCCACCGCGCACTGCAGCTTCGGCTTCACTGTTTGTTACGTTCCGCTGAGGCTTTTGGTGCCCTTAACCCAGTTAAGAACATTCTATAAACGTCAGGAATAGTCTTTGTATTTGAAAAAAAGCTTGGCTGAAAATGAGCGCTTGCCATTTCTGAGAGGTACGTTCTTAGTGTATTAATGCTTCCGCACTCGTTATCCGGGTCCTGGTTCTATGTCTTAGTGCTCGATCCGAGTGGCCATTCTCAGATTCCTTCATCACCATAGTCTGTCTGTTGTCTAAGCTGGGGGTGGAGGGCTGGCCTGGCCCCTGAGTCTCTGGCTCGGATTTACCCCTGAGGCTTCATTGTAAATCTGTTCTGAACTGACAGTTTGATCTGGTTGTAATATGTCTTGCTTATTACAAACCCTTAAGTGAAAAAAAAAAATAGACAGGACTCTTTCCCTTTGTGGCCAAGGATTTTGAGAGGGTTCTGAGGGCTGACTGCATCTGCCATGCAGGCTTGGGTTCTGTGCGCTTGGCTGGCATCCTCACCCCTCGGACACTGCCTCTGGCAAGGGGCCAGACGTTTCTTAACTGCCACAGTGCATATTTCTCAGTCTTTGTCTTTCCTTTGGGATTTGACCGTGGCCTCTTTCTGAAGCATTGCCTTCTTGGGCCTCCCGATGTTCCTCCTCCTACCCGGGTGTTCCTTTTCACTGTCCTTTGAGGAGTTTCCTCCTCTGGTCACTTGTTGAATATAGATGTGGTCTAGCTTCGGGTCCTCTGCCCTCCTGACACCTTTCTTGGAGGCTTTCCCCGCCATGTCCACGACTACTTTGAACTTGTCTGTTTAACTCAGACCCCTGTCTCTTCATGGCCCCCACATTCCCGCTATCTACTGGATTTTCCACGTGATTGACAAGGTATCTCAGACTGTCACAAACAGTCCATTCGATTTCTTCTCAGACCGATCCCTGCTTCTGTGTTCCCTGCCTTCGTGATGATGTCACCTCTTATCGAGTTAAACAAAATGGGGACTGAGTCAACCGAGTAGACTCATTCTTCTTCACCTTTTTTATGCCATAGGCACCAAGCCTGTTGCCTTCTCTAAGGCAGCTACTTTTTTCCTAATCCGAGCCAATCCTACCGATAGTTCGTTAGAGTCAGTGTGGACCTCACCTCATGCAGAAAGGTGCCTTAGAATTCTGGACCTGGCTCCGTATCCTGGGGTGTGCTGAGTCTCGTTTACCTGTTGGTCCCCCCTTGATTGAGTTTAGCTGTGGCCGGGGCTGTGCCTCATTCACCATACTTCCCCCAGGGCCTAGCAGAATGGTACCTTGGAAATGCATAATTTACTGGCAGTTTGTGAGTGCTGCCTTTGATGTCTGGAGATGGGGCTGAGATACCAGTCTGTGGACTTTCTGGTCCTGTCATCTGTTTAGTTGCTTCAGGTTGGATGTGACAGCTAAGGGCAGGTGGCAGTTTTAGTGCAATGGGAAGAACACAGACTTCCAGAACTTTGCTGTAAGGATTAGGGAAGAATAATGTACGAGAATTACCTGATGGGGAGCTGGTTCTCGACAGTGATATGTTTGGGGTAACTGCCCAGGGGCTGGGCTCGGCGCTTGGAGGCAGCATGACATGGAGGTTCCCTGTCTGTCTTTGCAGAGGTGAGGCTCGGGGGACACAGTGGTGGTTGCTTTATGTTCCACAATGTAAATTAGAAGACCTTGCTTTAGTCTTAAACTACCCCTATGATCCCAACTCATTTCCTTATTAAAAAGTGTTTATTAAGCTCTCATGTTGTAGGCACAGTATTAGGTAAAAGCTCACAGGAATAAGACAGGCGTAGGGTCACTTCTTAAAAAGCTTACAACTACGTGTCCATAGAATTCTTATTCTCTTTTCACTGATGAAGTGTTCTGTGTTTAACCAGGTCTCTTATGGCTTATGAGACTGAAACGTTATTATAGTTACGTTGTCATATTAAAACATGGAAAGACAATTTTAGCATTTTTGCCTATGTTCTGCCAGATGAATTTCCTATTTGCCACGTTATCTTGAACTTTGGTGTTTACTTAAAAACTGCACAAGCCTATCAATTTAGAACACATTTTCATCTTACTGTATTTAGTTCTCGAAACTACTATTGAGCATGGTGGATCCTTCATTATTAGTCTTTTACATATTTCTAACAGTAATGAATAATTACCCAGTACCAGGTTTTTAAAACCTTTTCCCTAGTGTTCACGACAACGTCCAATGAATCTGTGTTTTTCTCATATTAATGTTACAGGGGCCAGAGCCACCACATGCCCTCTGATGTCACAGTCCCAGGGCTGTCCTCAGCTGGTTTCAGATTTCTTTCAGACTTTCTTAGGAAGACCTTAGATAGGCTGCAGCAAATTATCTCCTTGTCCCCTTCTGTCATAGCCAGGGTTCCTTATGTACACTGAAATCCGGTGAGACCTGTGACAAATTGATTGTTGGGCTTTTTTTTTTTCCTTTTTCCTATCTGCTCCTGAGTGGTTCTGACACCTCAGGGTGATGACACCTTCATTGATAATCGATTGCTCTTGTATTAAGAACCGCAATCACAACAAAAAAAGAGTTGTCATTTCCTGAGTTCAGGGAGGAGGGTGTTGGTGCCCTTCCTCTGTTGCTGGAAGGGTGGCACCGATCATAAGAAGCCTCTGCAGAGGAGAGTGCTCGGAGAGGTGATGCCACGTGCTGCGGAGGAACTTGGGAAGTCGGGATGTTCGGACAAAGTTTGAATCGACTTGGGGATGTAGATAGATGCAGATTCGGCTGGGAAGGGAACAGGGCAGATCGCTGGCCCCTTCTAATCAGGAATCGGAAATCTGGAACCCGAGTCCATCTTTTGTCCCAGGCTCCTAAAGTGACTTTTCAGGTAGCTTTCGTAACTGCCGCAAATTAAATCAACAGGGACACACACAGGTATGTGTTACTTATTTGGCAGAATATTCTGCAGAGAACTTTTATCCTCGGGCACCTCCTCATTGATGTCTTAGCATTAAGTATAAAGCCCAAATGCCGCAGACTGGAATAGTGACTCACTGCCTGGAGTGCGAAATGGTCCTCGCGGGTAGGACCGTTTGCCCTTTCTCCGCTGCGAGTGGCTGGTGCGGCCCTGTCACCAGGAGCAAGGGTTCCTGCAGGAAATGGAGTGGCTTCTGAAGTCGAGTTTCCTGTAATGTGAAGAGTTTCTGTGTTTGGAGACACCAAACAAAACTGATTGTTATTTTTTTTTTTTTTTAGGAGTCGTCTCCTAGGCATTTTTAGAAAATTTATCCTTAAATTAGAAATACTATAACAACTTTACAGAGCGTTTGACAGATTCACCATTTAAAAAGATTACAGTAACTTGAACTTTGGCAGACTTTTCCAAGTTTACATACATAGGTAACTTTTCTATGTAAAGTGTTGGCTTTGAAGTTTTCTTTGAGGGCAGAGATAAAAGGTATTAAATTTAAACTTTAAGTTATACTTATTTTTGTTTGAATGGGTAAAGGATGAACATGACAGAATTTTAAAAGTACACACAAGGTTATGCAGTAAAACGTCTTCATTCCACCCCTGTTTTATAGTCTGAGCTTCCCTTCTTGGACCCAGCTGTTACTAGTTTGTAATAGAGCTTTTCAGAGATATTTTTGTATACCTACAAACATATATTTCCCACTTCTCCTTTTTCCACACATCCAGTATACTACACTGCTCCCATTCTAAGACAGTATTGTCTCTTGTCCTGGAAGCCATTTTTTTTTCAGTGTGTAAAGGGCCTCCTGATTCATTTTTTACCTTATGTGGGTGTACCATTATTTACCCTGTTTTCTGTGATGGGAGTTTTTAGGTTTTTTCCAGATTTCGCAATTAAAATTTTTTTTTTCACCCAGGTATGAGTCTTAGAATAAATTTCTAGAAGCAGAGCTGCTTGCTGGATTAAAGGTTTGTGCATTTGTAATTTTGATAGATTCTGCCAAATTGTTTGCCAGCGATGTATTGGGGTACTTTGTAGACTCTTATTGGCTTTGAAGTCTTTCTCTTGGGGGTGGGAATTAGAGAATTTAAAAATCTGCTTAAATATGTTTAAATGTATGTGTGTATATTTACATGTTTTAACATATATTTCATTATTGCATAGTCATATTGCAGTCTCCTTTTGGAATTATTTGGTGTTTAAGTGGCTGTTTTCAGCATTGTGAGCTATCAGATTGAGAAAAGATGGATGATAAGGTAATTTGAGGAACTTTTAGATTCATGTCCTCTCTCTTCTGTGCCCTTCTGAATTCTTAAGATTCAGCTCCTTGTTGCCTTCTTCCATGAAACCTTCAGCTCTTAATTATAATTATTCCAGCTCTTGTTGAACTGGAACACCATTTAGAGCCCGTGCTTAATTATATGCTTTTATTTAAATTAATCTGTATCGTGTTCGTGAGCCTTGTCAGGAGAATCAGAGTGTTAAAATGGGAAGAGCAAGAAGCGGTTGTGACTCTTGGCTTTGCCTTGTGATTTTTATCTAGTTCTTGGGACAGAAACAGTAACATTCAGTAAATATTATTTTCTCATGTTTTTAAAAGCTCCCTCAAGCCTTTCATTATAACATTTTAAACCTAAATCAGTATATTTATCAGTATAAAAGTAATAACGATCGTTGTAGAAGATGTAGAAATATAGAAAATTTTATAAAGCAGCAAATAAAAAAAATCACTCAGAATCCTGCCTTCCATGGAAAATCTATCAATTCTTTTATCGTGTGTGTGTGTGTGTGTCTGTGTGTGTGTGTGTGTGTGTTTAATTGGGAACAGCGTGTTGATGTAGTTTTGTATTCTTCCCTTTTACCCTGCCAACAACTGACAGTTTGAGGATGTCCTCCCAAAACGTTTATACGTACATGATATGAAATGTAGAGAAAGTTTCAGGAAGCAACTCAGAAAGGAAATTATACGGTGCATAATGCCGCACCTGCTTCTGCCAGTCAGCTCTGTGGTCAGCTCCCTCCCCTGTGAGTGTGAACAGGTTCTAGTTCTTTTAAAGGGTCGCACCGTGTTCCATACAACCTCCTAGGTGTATCCAGTTTGCCCTCTTATAAATAATGCGGAGGCGAACATCTTTTTACAGGGTTACATGTGGAATCTTAGAAGATAGATTCCTAGAAGTGGAATTACTGGGTTAAAGGTCATACACACTTAAGGTTTTACAGGTATCGCCAAATATCCCCTTAAAAATGTTTTACCTGGGTATAGTCCAGTAAAAAATACCTTTATATCTTCTTCATCAGCGTTGGCAATGATCAGTCTCTAATTTTTATTTTCCAGCATCAGGGATTTTAAAAAAAGGCCTCATGCATATCTGATTTACTTTTTATTGAGAGGTGAATATCTTCATATGCCTCTTAGCCCTCTTTCAGCTATAATTTATGTTTTGTTTTGTTTTGTAGTTTCTTACTGGATTTTTTTTTTGATACTAACTTTTTGTCTGTTAGATATGTTGTAAGTATTTTTTCTCAGATGGTTGCCTTCTAACCCACTTTATGTTGTCTTTAGCCATACGGCATTTAAAATTATGTACTAAAATCCGATCTGGTTTCTGATCTTATTTAGGAAAGACTTTCTCTATCTTCACATTTATAATGTATTTTCTTCTGGTGCTTTAGTAATAATTTTGTTTTCTTACATCTTAACTGAGCTAGACTGATTGCATAATTGAATTCTACTATTCCGTTTCCCAGTAGTTTAATCACAAAAATGGGTATACTTTTTGCATAGGATTTTTATGATTTACCAAAGTAGTTCGGTATAATTGTAGATGAGTTTAAGCTGAATGATGGAAATGTACATGTTTTAGATAAATTTTTCTTGAAGATTTTCAAATCTTCCTCAAGCTCTCATTTAGTTTGTCCTTTTCAAATCCTGTTCCCTGGTCACTTTAGGGGTCCCAGGATTTGTGACTGCAAGTGTCACCTAGAAGTCATACAAGCCAGTCCAGCTTGTATCGTAACGTTTCATTGGCAAATAAAGGTGTTGCTTTAAAAAAAAAAAAAAAAAAAGCAGAAAACCCATGATCTGCTAATCCGTTTGAAGTTTTGGGAGCTGGGCACCTAATAGTCACCCATTTTCCCCGAGGGGCTCCAGCTTGGTGTTGGTCAGGCGTGGAGTTGTGTGCACTGGAGCCAGAATTCCTTGCCTCGAGGACACGGGCTGAGCTCCCGGGGCAGGGCTGGGCTAAGCCTCAACTCTGTTTCCAGCCCTATCCTGTTACAGTTATGAAGTATGTTCCACAGTTTGACCTTCTGCTCTAGAACACTTTGCACACTATTATTCCACATTTCCTCTCTGATACCTTTCTCATCTCTACGCTGGGACCTAGTTATGCAGAAGCAATAAATACTTCAGAGCATAAATATTTTTGTTAAGAACTGAGGTGCACTTCTAAATCTGTGAGCACAAAAGTGAAATGGAAAATTACTGAGTACATTATAAACTCAGGACCAAAAATGCCAGGAGAGTTTTATTTTTATGTTTAGAAAAGAAACATGAAGTGTTGTTTATCTGTGGGTGTGAAAAATATATTAAAATAGCATATCATAACTATTTCAAAAAGTGTTTTTCCTGCCTCATCTTAATTTGATAATTTAAGTCTTGTCCAAATACATTTTCTCCTGAAGTGGATTAATGCTGCATTATTTCTTATTTGGACCCACTCGAGTTACTGAGATTTTTAACCATTTAATTCTTATTCGTCACCCTAATATTACAATTGACTCTTGAACAGTGCAGAAGTTAGGGGCTCCAGCCCTCCCCCGCACCCTACATAATCAAATCTGTATATAACTTCTGACTCCCCCAGAATGTAACTACTATTGATGAGAAGCCCTACCAATAACATAAACAGTTGATTACACATATTTTGTATGTTACGTGTATATACACTGTATTTTTACAATGAAGGAAGGTAGAGAAAACATTAAAATCATAAAAAAGAGAAAAAAACATTTACAGTTCTGTCTGTATTTGTTGGAAAACATTCATGTATAAGTAGACCGACATTGTTCAAACTGGTGTTAAGTGTCAACTATTTAATTATTTTTCAGAAAATATCAAATACATTTTAGTTCTTAGTATTGCCTTTCACATCTTTTTCTTTCTTGAGTGTTAATTTTTTACCATCTTTCCTTTGCTTGGAAGAGCTATAATAATAGATAACTTATTAGGCACTTATTTGTGGTCCAGATACTCTGATAACTGCTTTACGTGCATTATCTCACTGAATCCTTCCAATAACGCTGTAAAGTGTGATTCCTGTTATTTTCATTTACATGTGAGGAAACTGGCTCAGAGATTCAGTAGTTTGCCCAAGATTTTAGTTTGTTTAAACTCAAACTTTTCAAATTCAAATTTAAGACTCTTTTACTTCAAAACCAAAGCTCTTAATTACTATAGTACATTTACTTTTTTTAACCTTAATGAGTAACTGGATGTGTCTTTATTTACCCCTTTTTGGGCTAAGGCTAGGAAGAGACACTCCATCTGACCACACTTGCTTGTCCCGGGTTTCAGACCGTTACTGCTTGATCCAAAGTGAGTTGTGAAGTAATCTCCAAGACCCGTTTTAGTTTTATGAGTCGGATAAGAGGAATTCCAGGTCTTGCAGGCATCTCTTTCCCTCAAGTTCACTTGTGGTGACGATGACAGATGGTCAGCATTGCTAATTATACTACTTCTCCCTGAATCTCGTCAAGGAACAGACTCACCCTCCCTCATCCCTTCTCTTCCATGCACTGGTGTCATAGTGACTCTTGCCCTTAAAAACATCATGAGAGGCCACTCTTCCTTTAGACTCCCAAGTATTTTGTTAGCTTTGGGTCTCTCCTCCTTGTACATGTAAGAGTTTCCTCAGTATGACCAGTTACTAAAATGTTCAGGAACAAACAGCTCTAACTTCTTAAAGTTAGATAATGGAGCACAACGGAGCTCACCGTTTAATTTGGTTAAATCAGCAGGTAAAGAGAAGTAGACCCAGGGCTTCTTCCTGTGTTGACCAGAAAGCCTTAAAGCACAGGACTGTTCAATCTCTGTAACCTTGGGGGATGCTAGCCCAGGCAGGAGGGCTGACAAGATCCCCGATGTAAAGCGTAAGGTCAGGACGAGAGAAGGGGGAAAGAGAGAGAAGGAAGGCACTAAGATGGGACAGAGGACACTGGTGGAGTGTCCCAACAATTTACGTGGTCGTCTTCACTTAAGATGAGTGCCGCCACTTTAGAAGTTGTTCTTATTTTCGCCAATACCTGCCCACAAGAAAAATCATGCCAATATTTCGGATTTGAGCAGTTCATATATATATATATATAATATATATATATATATATATATATATATATATGTATACATGGCCTTGTATGTAAAGCTTCGTATATAAAGTGGGTCTATATATATACATATATAGCTTTATATGTCCAACCTTCGTTTATAAATGGGTCTAACATGAGCCAGTACATCAGCTTATATCATCTTCATTGATCCCATGGGGGCTCTGAATAGATTAAAATTCTCTATAAAAGTAAAAATCTTGCAAAATCTTCTGGGTTTTTGGAATAAGATCTAGTGTAGTAAATAAGTCCTTTTTTTTTTTTTTGAACAAGGAGATATAAAGGGAAAATGGATGGAGGGAAAAGGGTGGAAGGCTTCTCTGGAAGGCTACTTAGATGAGCTAAACTCAGGGAAATCCTTGGATCCTAATCTCATCCTTCAGTCCTTTCTAAAACCAACTTCCTAAGTTTCTGAGTTTTCACGGTACGCCTGGAGGGGGTTACGGCTGTGCCTTGTCCAGACTGGAGAGTGACAGCTGGGACCCTGCAGCAGCACTGACTGCCACGGTCCCCGTATAATGCCTACACCGCAGCCTTATCCATGAACTAATCACACCCTGCGGTATCAGAACTCATAAAAAGGGGCTTGAGTTTAGAATTTTTCCAGGCCGGTCCTAATTCCACATGATCATGATAATGAAGTCTGTAGATTTTTAAAGCCTATTGAAGAAAATGTAATTTTAAAAACAAATTGTTCACTGAATATGGGGTTAATAACCCTATTAAGCAAGTTATATGTCTTAAAGTTGCATAAATGTAACTATGAATTCTGACGTCTTCATGGTATTATCATTTACATATATACAAAATGGGAAATGCTTCTGTTACCTAGTTTCTTGCCAAGGATGTTTTGAGGAACATGGCATGAAGTGACTACAGATTTTTAACAATGACTTAGTGGGTCAATGCGATACAGTTACCGATAATGCTCTGTCCAAGGTAGGTGTTAGAGTAGCAGCTGCTTCATTCCACGCGAGGTCATCAGTTCCCAGGGATATGCTTGTCTTGGGAGAAAAGGTGAAATTCAAAGTTATGGGAGAGACTTTTATTCCCCTCAAAACTTCAAAGGAAACGTTAAGTGATCTTTAAATGTTTATCTCTGAAAGGGACCTGCATTCATTTGCGGAGGTGATCACTTGTGCACCCTCTGCTACATTCTAGGAGGAGTAACTTTATTTGCTTAGAGCCTTGAGATTAGAGGGATAGAGGAGCTGGGTGCTTATTATTAGAGCATTGGCTTTTGACCTAAACTTTATAACTCACAGCTAACATTTATTGAACACGATGTGCCGCTTACTGGGCTAAGCTGAAATCTAAACTCTCAGAATAGCCTTTTGAGCTATGTGCTACTGTTAACCTTCATTTTATAGATGAGACACTAAGGCTTAGAAAGATTAAGTAAATTAGACTGATAGATAAGAAATGGAGTTAGGACTTGAACTTGGGCATCTCTGGTTCCAGAGACTGTCCTGGAATACACCCTTAGCGTCAAGTCTATTTTCTTATCCATTTATTCAACCGCCAACTCAATCGATTTGATGCCTGCTATGCATGAGCACCCTGCTGGGCCATGGAGCTCCAGAGTTGAATATGAAATGGCCCCTGATCTTGAGCAGCTCATGACTTAATGGCACGTTGGGATAAGGGTTATGAGAGAGAGGGTTTATGCCCAGGGCTGAGCAAATCCAGAGAAGAGACATCAAACCTTAGGGTGTGGCAGTCTAGAAAAGTCGCCTGGAAAAGCGGCATCACATGAGTTCTGAAAGACAAGTTGGAAAGGAGGGCCTCTCAGGGGCCACGGTGCTTAAAGGCTTGGAGGTCAGAAACGGCATGGTGGGTTCCTGCCCTCTGCAGGTGATGGGCACATGTAGGGAAAGAACTGAGGGAGGACACAGTACCCTGGGTATTTGGGTTTGGCTCTGCCATTTCCTAGCTTTGTGTCCTTGAGCAAAGTCTTAATCTCTTTAATCCTCAATTTCCTCACTTGTAAAATGGGGACAAATAATATGCCTATCTTATAGGGCTGTTATAAGCATTTAATGACATAGCGACTTGGGATTGCTTAGTATATAGTGCTTCACGCATAGTAAATTGAAGCTGCAGTTATTAATCACCATCATCATCATCATCATCACCATCCTCTTCCTCTTCCTCATTATTTAGGTAGGCAAGGACCAGATCTTCACAGGCCTTCCTCAGACCTTTTTAAATCTTTAGGAGTAGCTTTAGCCACACTGTGGATTAGAGAAAATTCTGATGTCTTCACATGCCCTGGTGGGAGGGCAAAGCAGATACATATTTTGAGAAGTGACAGCAAGCTCATTTCGACAAAATGCATTCCAACATAGTGGAGAGGTCAAGAGCCCTGTTCTGATGTCTGTGCTTATTCTGGGGAAATTCGTAAGGAGGAAAAGGCGATAATATTACTAAGTGTCACTTTTGCCAAAAGTCTTAAACACAGCTGTCAAACCTCTTTCCGGAGAAGGCCCTTTGCCCTCCCTGATGCTTAAGCATTCATCCTCACTAGCTTATGAGCTTCTTGAAGACAAGAACCACATTGTACTCATCTTTGTATCTAAGGTCTGACAGCTGCTAGCGCTCCGTGGAAATGAGTTGTATGAGTGAAAGTTAATGGTCTTCTTAATATGCTGGTACCTGACAGTTAAAGAAGGGCAGATTCTGTTAAGAAAAAGATAAGACTTATGCCATTGTACCGTTCAGTGGTTTTTATGTGTTCGGCTAGGAAATTTCCCTGCTCGGATGCTGTAGTGATTTTGATTTTTTTGCACGCCAGTGCAGACAGTTGTTTTAGAGACAACAAAGGTGTTATACGGTAGCTGAACTTCGTGAGGACGTCACAGCTGTGTCTGTCTTAAATAGTTTTATCCCTGCTGTCTAGCACAGTGCCGGCCCATGTAGGTCCTTGCTAAATATTTGCAATAATAAATTTCTTTTAAAAATGTGGCTTAGGACATTGTCCTGGCATATCATCGTAGTATAACAGGGACAAAAAATTAGACTCTTAGTTACTTTTCTTGGCTTCTAAGTAGGAGGATAGCCAGTGGTCGGTACAAAATTCGGGTCGGAGTGGAGATGCTCTTCTGTGTAGACGGTCAGCTTACAAGCCATATGGTGTATACAGAGCCTTTGCTTTCTGCCCTGGCGCCATTCATGAGTGTCACGTTATAAGGGCAAGGTCTTTGGGCTGAATGGGGACAGTGTTTTAGGGCACGGACTCCAGGCGCCAGCTCTGCTTCACATCCGTTTGCTCTCGTCACCGTGCCTCGGCGACTGCAGGTGGGTTTTGGCGTACTTGGGGGCCGTCCTGTAATGCAGCCGACCATGTGGCCTAAAGATCATACCGACCCTGCCTGTCTCCTCTTCCTAGGCATGTTAGCCAGGGTCCCCCTCCGCCAGCCGGCTTGTCTTTGTGTCACCGTTTGGCTTGTTGTCGCATGACAAAATGCTTTCCAATCTTTCTCATGCATTGTTTGCAGAGGGGTAGGTTAGGAAGGTTTTGCCGTCTGTCGCTCCTATAGTTGGATTTATTGGCCTTTGATTCACCTTCCTCAGTTCTCGTCGGCTGGTGTTTGAGACGTCTCAGTAAGATGTTCCCTGCCTCCTTCTGCCTTCGTGTTCCTGCCCTTTCTGTAGTCACGTGTGAACCACCCATGAATTGGTGACTGTAGGATGGCTATGTCTAAGGAAATGGGTGTAATTTACTCGAATTCAGTTTAATGCCAGAATTACCGTAAGAGGAGTGGGTGCTACGCAGTTTGTGTTCACTTGTGCACTTACCCATGAAAATACAAAAGCATATAGTTTTTACTGGTATCTATTATTTTTTTAAAAATTCCTTTAAATTTCAGCTTTGTTGAGGTATACCCGACAGGTTACATTGTAAGATATTTAAATGTACATCATGGTGATTCGATATACATACATATTGAAAGGTTTCCCCCTCTCAGGGAAATGTGAGTTTGTCCTACAAATATCTGGGAACTGCCCCCATTTTGTTTTATTTGTTCAGACTGCAGTATCAAGATTGGCCTGTGTACTGCCGGGAGGATTATGAAGATCCAGGGAGGTGGTTTTTGAAACAGGAGGAACAGTGCTGGTAAACGCCAGGCATGCGTCTAAAACCAACACTAGGCACACACGAGTTTCTAGCCCTCCACCACCCTTTCTAATCTCAGTTCTTTCTTTTTCTTCTGACCCCGGGTGGTCTAGCAACTTTATTCCTGTTGTCTTAACCCTAGGTACGCAAGAGGATATTTTTCTAATGTGGTAACTGGTGGTATTGCCTACAACACTGTCAGTAGGTCATGAGCTCTGAGTTACATTTCCTTTGGTAGAGACCGACTTCCTCGAATCCCTCCAGACCCTACAGAAAAGTCATAATAAAGGCTCTTGCTTTTAGACACCATGGAAGATGTAGGGCAAGGTCAAGACCATACGGTCTAATGGAGGCTGTGTGAACTCCATCGCTGGCTAGTGTGTTGTCTTAGGTAAGTTACTTAAACTCTGTAAGCTGCACTTCACTCATCTGGAAAATGAGCGTAATTAATGCCTACTACATACAGCCTTGGTGGTATGAGTACTAGAAATTATATATGTACAGAATTTGGTGTGGAGGAAGTTCCATAAATGGTAGCTGTGATTTCTGGTCAAATTCAGGTGTGGCCTTTGGCCATAAACGTACAGTGATCATAACTCACTGATCTTGACAGTAACCCAGCATCTATCTGTAAAGGTCTGTGGTCGAGGCATTGCTACTTATAAATGGCTGATGTGTTTCGATGTGGAGATTCAGATCTAACTGATTTTTAATAACTACATAATGTTCTGAATATCCTGTGCCAAGATTCTTTGGACATAACTCTACTGTGGATGTTCAGGGTGTTTTCCGTCCCCTACCCTCTACGCCAGTGATGTTGACCGTAACATCCTTAGGGTTCATTGCTTTTATTTCCTATGAAAGTTTCCCAAAAGTGGCTTTGTGGAGTCAGAGTATGCATTAATTATAGTGCAAAGGGATTTGGGGTTGCAAAATCTGTATAAAGCTTGGTTGTTCCTGCCCTCTTACACACTAGTGGGAGAGAAGATATGCATTATTTTCCCAAGATTTTTTTTTTTTTTTTTGGCTTATGTACAAAGATTTCAGTAGATGGGGTCCCCCCTTCCCCACCCCCGCCCCAGGGAGTTTGAAACCCTTAACTCTGAAACCTAGATATAAATCAAGAGAGCAAAGGGAGCCTTTGGAAGTAGGTTTACTTTGTGTAGTATTTGCTGTATTTATTAGATATGCGTTTGTCAGAAATCGTAGGTAATTAAGTTTTCCAGCTTTCAAAAGCTAAGAGTCCAACTTGAGAACCGAAGCACTTGGCATTTCCCCGTCCGGTTTCTCACCGTGCTCACAGCCGACGGCCGTAGACATCTGTCACGCCGCAAGAGCCACCCCCACACGCAGCCTCTTGCCTCTGGAGGCCCAGGCTCGCTCAGCACTGATGTAGGCGCTGAGCTCAAGGTCAGCGATGGTGACAGGAAGGGTAGTGGACTAACAAGTGGTTTTGACAGCAGTGAATTTACTTGCACTAGAGGTAGACGGGTAATGTTGTTTCTTCGTAATGTCACTGGGAGCTGCTAGTACAACATAATTTTTCTAAGTACTCATTTAGCATGTGTGCGTGTGCGTGTGTGTACATGTATGTGCATGTGTGTGTGTGTGTGTGTGTGTCTGCCTGCCATACAGGGGGCAGAGAGAAGAAAGGACAGTCCTGATGGGTTTGCCATGCATGTGCGTGCATGTTTGTTTATAGTCTGTGTGCATGAAAGTGCCTACATGTCGCATGAGCCTCTCTGCTGAGCAGTTTTGTTTTCTCCCATTAGTAATTAACATGTGGTTACATCAGTCGGGATTATGCAACTCCAACAGCTGACACTCGTTCATACCTGTTTTCATCCTTTCTGCCCTCTGATTCAGCTTCGGAACCCACTTCATTGTAGGCCTGAGTCCCTGGAGCGGTCGCACCTCCGAAACACGCTGGGGACCGGGTCCCGGTTCCCGGTCGGTGGGGCCTGCACGTGCTTGTGTGCGTTCACGTTTCATCTCCTGAGGAGGAACGGCCTTGGCTTCAGGATCCCTCTACCTGGGGGCTTGCCGGAAAGCCGGTTTCACTCTGTTCCACGTAGCAGGCTTTCCTCAGGCTTCCTGCAGTATCGGTGAAACGGCCAAAGGAATGGCAGTGAGAGCACACACTAACCCCTGTAATCGTCTCAACACCTCTACGTGGCGGGGACTTTTATCACCCCCACGTCATACATGCGGGAAAGGGAGGCAGCTTCTGAGCCCTGGTTGTACAGCCTGCGGGGTTTAGGCATGGAAATTGCTCTGCGACTGGGTGAGGCTGGCCGGCGGGGCTCGGGAAACCAAGGAATAAGCTGACGGACCCGGGGCAGCCGGGTGCGTGTTCGGTCCAGTTGGAGAGAGTTGGCAGAGAGGCTTGGCTGCTGCTCCTGTTTGGATAGGAAGTGACACAGATGAGTCCTCCCATCCGAAAGCCCTGGACCTGTGAGGGAAGCCGAGGGAACTCAGGCATGGCCAGGAAGGAAGAGGGGGGACAGGGAGGTGTGGAAAATTTTGCTAAGGGAGCTCACTCGCAGCAGCCTCTCACGAAGAGCCCCGCTCCTCGGCAGTGCTGTGCCTTGACGCCACACGTCGCAGAGGAGGGCGAAGCGACCGAAAGGTGTGTTCACCCTCGGAGTGTTTCTCCTGTGCTGACGAGTGAGTCATACGATCAGGCTGGAAAACCTCTCCGGTCGCTCTTGTTGGTTGTGTTTCTGAAGTTGGTGTTTGAAGAGGCTGTGTGCGACGTGCTGGGAGCACCCCGGGGTGCCGCACAGAGCGGTGCCGCAGAGGGCAAGCCGCCGGGTCAGAGGCGCTCGGTGAGGTGGGGGTGGCAGAGGTGCTGTGGCAGGGGCAGGGCCCCGATCCCGTGCCATGCATGCCCTCCGGATAGAACCTCCTAGGGCTGATAACAGGTCAGCGCCTCCGGGCCCGTCTCTGCCATACCTGACTAAAGTCCTCTGTGGGTGCGCAAAGGGGGGTTGCTGATGGGGCGTCGCGGTCTTCCTTCTAGAAGGTGGTGGCCTGCGCTTGTCATGGTTATTTTGACGTCACCAGGTTGTGGTTTCCCATCCCGTTTCTGGGTGCTATTAGGATGTTCCTCGAGTAAGAACATGGAATCAGGTAACCTCATGAGTGAGTCTCTGTATGTTCTTGGGCAAGTTCTTAACCTTTCTAACCTCAGTGCCCTAGTCTGTAAAATGGGGGCGTTAGGGATATAGCCTGTGGGCAATAGGGCTGTTGGCGATAACACTCAGCAGACGGCCTCATCTCTGTGTCGGCTTTGAAAATGGAGGTGCTCATATGCTCTTAGTGCCTGACACTGGTGGGGCGCCCCCGTTCTGGCTCCTGGCTGTGATTAGCTTCTGCCCTTCGGGGCAGACATCACCATGGGTGTAGATACCGACAGCAAAAGGACCTGGAACTGGAGAGTTGCAGATTCTAGGTCTCCGAGAAGGGTGGAGTCTTTCAGGACAGAGCATTCCCGGCGTGACGAGACAGAGGAGGCTCCTTGGAGAGAGAAGCCAGAGTCGGGTGTTCTGATGCAGCTGCTTGTGCACGTTGGACAGGGAGGAAGCCCTGATCTTAAGCCTGGTCGATTTGATTGTTCTTGCATGTATCCAGCTTGTCACCGTACCTACAAAAATAATTTTTTTCTGCCATCTTTGAAAAACGAAACGAATAACTCTTACTGTCAATTTGATTTAGTTAAAGGAAAGCTTTATTTTGGAAGGGCAAGAAGGTTCAGTGGGAGGAAAAAATCCTGACCCCTTTTTTTTTTCCTGTAACATACCTCTGCGAAGTGCATCTGTTATCTGTTTTACCAGGTTACTTGACAAAGTTCCATTTAAGAAATACGTCTTTATTAAACAAACAAACAAACAAAAACAACAACAAAAAAATAAAACACACCCAAGTTTTTTAAAATGGAAGATTTCAAGCATGTGTAACACCGTAGACAGTGGGGTGAGCCTGGCATAGCCTGACTCATCTTCGGCAGCTGCTGGCTGATGGCCAGTGCTGCTTCGTCTGCACCCCGCCGCCTCCCCGCCCCATTATTTTAAAGTGAATCCTAGACAACATATTATTTTACCCATAAATATTCAAGATGTATGTCGAATGCCAGAAAGATCGTGTCTCTTTAGAAACCTCAAAGTGGAGACTGGGAACATGATTTTTTTTTTTTTAAACAATTACCTGTGTGTGTTTGTGTGTGTGTGTGGGGGGGGGAGTTGTCAAACTACGTGTCCTCCCAGAGTCACCTTCTGCAGCCCTCTTCCTCAGTTGAAAAAAGATCTCAGCCTTTGATACTTTGTGGGACTGTTTTTGCTGACTTTTATAGCAGGAACAAGACAGGATCATTGTTTAGGGAGAAACAGTGATTCCAGGTAGCAGAAGCTTTCCCTCTCAACGTGTGTGTTTGTGTGTGTGTGTGATTTTTAACCATTATGGTTGGGACTTTGTGAAAATATATTGATTTTCTGCCTTCTTAACCAGAGTTTGCTGGATATTATTTGTTTCTGTTTACTCCGGAGCTTTTTTTGACACAACCTTCCATGCCGTGCAGTGCTTATTTTAATAGTTTACCTGTAACCTCCCTCCTGGCTATTTTTATGCCGTCAGTGTGCTTTTCCTTGTCTCCTTGAAATCTGCTGAGGGCTGCAAAGCAAGACCCAGGAACTGCACGTAAGAGCTCGTCAACCATGGGGGTGTTTTTGTTGGAATTAAGTGAATGTCGGAATCAATAGCTTTGTGGTATCTGCCCATTCCAAGGATGTTTTGGCTCCATTTCCTGGTTTTCGGTGACCTTCTGCATAGACGGGGTTGTTGTTGCCACTTTCCATGAGGAGTCACCCCAATGGGCACAACGTCGCAGGCTCTTCTAACTCCAAATGTGGCTTAAGAAAGGCTTGGAAGGTCGAGTACATGGTTCGTGGACAGGAAAGTTGGAAACTGTGTTGTTTGGATAATTTCTTTCTCACCACAGAGTGTTTGAAAGTGAGTTAGTAGGTGAGAAATGAAGGAATTTTAAAATGTGACCATTCTGGCTTTTGTTGTTGTGGTTAATTTAAAAGTTAGGGGGTTGCATGTAAAACGTTATGCAACAATTTTACTTGGCTAAAAAGAATTCAATGTATGGAAATACTTTGAGTATTCTATAGCCACAAAATCATAAAATAGTCACACACACACACACACACACACACACAGACACACACACAGACATACACACACACACCAAAAAAAAAAAACTGACTTTTTTTTTTTCTGTTCTACTTTAAGGGGAAGTCAGAGAAGACATTCTCACTACTCTTTTCCCTCCATCTCCTCCCACCCCATCCTTTTTAAAAATTCTCCTTAGGAAAATAACAGTATTTTTTAAAACCGAGCTGTGCCTCGTGCAGGTTTATACACAGGATTGGACTAGTCGCATCAATTTTTCCTTTCACACCCAGACGCAGGTTACATAGTTCTGTGAGGTGTGCTCGGGAGGTGTAATAATATGGAACGCTGGACAAATTCCAGAGACTGTTGGTAAATATAGAATGCAGCTGAACAGCACTTAGCGTCTGTTAGTGGTTTCAGACCTTTAGAAGAAAAAAAAAAAATAGAGGCAAGTATAAATAACATAGCATGGGAGAAGTAAAAAGAAAGTGTGACGACCATGTTTAAGATTTGGATTTTAAGTTATGTCTTCATTTCCCTAAAGTCTGTACAGGGAAGTCAACACAGAGGATTAAGCTGTATTTGGTCGATATTATGAATGATCGCTCTGCTTCTTATCCATCGTATTTAAAGATTTAATCAGATTAGCCAAGTGACTTTTTCTGTGTTATGAGAAAGCTGTCTTTGCTTTGTGGTTTCAGATTTACAGGTTTTTGTCGAGGTGTGTAGGGAAAAGGAGACTACAGGATACTAGACAGCCACAGCTGGTAGTTAAAGATGGAAACGTACACATTAGGGATTTTAGGGAGCCGCTTGACTAGTCAGAAGTGGGTTTTAGAAGTGACCGTGAAGCTTTTCTGTGTGTCTCTCCCACTGTAGCCTGTTTTGTAGGCGGCACCTCAGAACACTGTCCATCACATCGGGAGTGCCACTGTAGATTTTGCAAGGAACCTCCACGGGATGTGGCATCTCTGGCCTTTGAGACCACCCCAGTATCGAACACATCAAGGTCTGGGAAAGGGACACTAGAAATCTCTGTTCTTCATCCCCCCCCCACACACACACAAAAAGGAGCTGAGTAACTTCTTATTCCCGTTCTCCATAGCTTAAGCCTCTCTTAACCCTCCTAAAGTCAGACCTGTCTAAGGCTCCAAATTCCTCAAGTGTCACTGAGGTCACCAGGAGGCTCTGCCCTCCTCCCTTGGCATCAAAAACCAACTCTCTGAGGATTCAGTCTTTCTTTCATCATGATGACAAATATGTCTTCAGCTTCCTGCCATGTATAAACTTCCACCTCAAGGTTTACAGGAGCACACAGAGCGGAGTCTGACACAGACGTTTCCCTTCAGGATCCTAAGCGGGAGCGAAGATGCACACGGGAGCCTCTCTGGCGTGAGGGAGGCTGCGCCATGCCATCAGCTGTAGCAGCACAGCCAAGCAGATTATTATACCAAAGGCAATTTGGAACCAGTTTTCCACTCCCAGGAAAGAACTGTTGCCAACAGCAGACACTGTAGCCATTATTGAGATAAGAAGGCTACCTGTCTTCTTACCCGCTCAGGATGGGCTCGTAATGGGACGCTTCGGCTGGTGACTGGCTCCTTTGTGCTCCAGGTCAGAGGCTGGGGGGCGGATCTCAAGGTGGCAGTGCTAGGAGGATGCATGGTTCATTTTGACACTCGGTCAGTTTCTGCATGGCATCGTCACAGCTTCATGGTACACTCTGCTGCATTCTGTGCTTTGCCGTACGTACGTATGTATGTATGTATGTATGTATGTTGTTTTCAGAGACTTTCTCCACAGTAGGTGGTAAGATACTCAGATCCTTCTTTTCAAACCTGCTTTGCTCTTTTTTGAGTTTACCAGCTGACTGTGAGGGGGGACAGGAAAGGATTGTGTCCACATCTACTGGGTGCCCCGCCAGAAATAATGTCTCATTTACTTCTCGCAAACAGGTAGAGTAGACACTGTTTTTAGAGATGAGTAAACTGAGGCTGAGAGAGGATAAATGGCTTAGCATTGACCCCAGGCCTCTCTGGTTAAAACCAATTCTTGCTTGAAGGCTTGTCTCTGTTCTTCGAAGAGTAACCTTTGGTTCTCGGAACCACTCAGGTCCCTGTCAAGTGAGTGTCTCCTGGGTGCAGTCTTTAACATTGACTTGCCATTTGCTTTACTGAGACAAAGACCCTGGAGCTAGGGAGCTTAGAGAGTCCTCGGCATTTCCCGTCATTTTTTTCACCTTTACTTTTATTCTCAACTACTCTCATCACTAAAGGGATATAGGATCCAACTCTCTTATCCGATGCTCCTTTTCTTTCTAAGATGCATCTAAGAAAAAGAGGATTAATAGATTGCTTTGAAATTAGAATAAATCAGTATCTTGAAAAAAAAATCATGAGTCAGTATTGCTTTACTGTCTATATTAACCAAAAGGACTTGTTTTAACTTCCACAATTTCAGCAACAGTTGCAGCTTGGTATTATTTACCAGATGTGTTCTTGAAGCGTAAATAAAATTCTGTATTTGAAGTGACTATTTTAAAGGGCACTTTACATTAAAAAAAAAAACTTATAGTAAATAGGATGATAATTGCCACCTTGATCTCTTTTGAAAAGCCAGTTTCATCAGGAATATCTAAAGGGTCAGAAACATGTGACTTTTCTCTGTGAATACGCATAGTTCTGGGTTTTGTAACGTTCACAAGATAAAGTAAAGATGATGAGGCCACAGAGAACCACATTGGGAGAGCCAGAAGGGTGCCGGGAGCCAAGTTATTTAACCGAGAACTTGTATAGACTCAGTCAGTTCTAGTGCGTGATAGTGAGATATTGTAATCCTTGCTCTACCAAGGGCAAAGCAGAGGCATTGGGCTTACAATACCGCAGGGAGCTGGCTTATGTGTAAGAGAGAACTACATGCCCTGTGGATACTTAAGAGGTGACTCGGTGACACACATGCTGCGGATTCTTCAAGGGCTTAAACGTGGCAGGTAATGAATTCATAGACTCTTAAAATGTTAAAACTGAAAGGGACTAAGAGATCATTTTCTCTAACCCTACTGTTACAGGTTAGTGTCCAACAGGTTGTTTACCTGGGATAATTTAGGTGTAGCCCTTCTGAAAGGTAAGGAATGTCTTAAATGAGTGCCTGGAAGTTTTTCCCCCAGCAGCATAGTTCTGTGACCACACAAGTTCTGGGTGGAAATGCCATGGGCTTTTCATTTGGGTAAAGAATTTGCGTTTTAAAGACGGGGACGTTTAGAGTCAAAATGTGCTGACACTTCTAACATAGATCGGTGTATTAAAAAAAAAAAAAAGCACAGGTGACTGAGAGTTCAGGCAAAGACAAGGATCAGAGAAGTCCATTGGAAGAGGTGGCACCATTTAAAAAAAAAAAACCATAAGGAGTAAGTGTGGTTGGAACCTGCGTTGAGGGCAGCCTTTTTTTTTTTTAATTAAAAAAAAAAAATAAATAAAAACCTTCGATTATGAACGTTTTTAGGTATACAGACGAGCTAAAAGAATAGGGAGAGAGTTACACGCACCACCTCGATTCACCAGCTGCTCATGTTTTTTCATGCCTGTATTTGTGGACGTCCTTGTGTGTGTCTGCCTGTGTTGTTTTTAAGTCAGTTGTGAGTAAGTTATGGGCATTATGCCATTTTTACCCCTAAATCTAAGCACTAGCATCTCTTAAAGCCATTTTCCTACGTAACCACAATTCCACTACCCCAAACAGAAGACAGTGCACATAATACATTAATATCATCTAATTTCTGTTCTCTAGTTCAGATTTCCTTGATCGTCCATGGCTTTTACAGTTTTTTTTTTTTTTTTTCCCAAACCCGGGTTTGATGAAGGGCCCACACGTGGCGTTTTGTTTTTATGACTCCTAAATCCCCTTTGCTTTAGAGCCACCCCCTTCTAGTCTCACTTGTTGGGTTTGTTTTTTTTTTGTTTTGTTTTGTAACATTGATCTTTAGAAGGATTAGACCAGCTTTCTTGTAACTTTTTTGGTTGATACCTTACCAGGGAAGTTTCTTGAAGTGAAGATGTAAAACGTTTTTCAAAACTTAAAACAGGTATTTTGTAGGAGGGGTGTTGCCAGGTTGTCAGATGAGGCCGTTCCCGAGCCCCCCGTTTTCAGTAGCTGATGTACTTTACACGAACCTTTATTTGCAAAAATTCTATGAAGCAGCTGTGAAATGTGAGAACAATGTAAACATCTGTGCAGTACAAAGCGAGGGTCCTGTTATATCATTGCTGTGTAGCCCTGAGATGACAGCGACTCATTTTGGTGAACTTACATTCTTTCCCATGTGTTGGTGTGTTTTCGTTCATCTGTTATAAAAGCGGTGAGCATCTATATACGTTGTGGGGCAGCTTTTTATTTCGCTAAGTGTGCATTACGGATGGTGTCTTGGAGCATATGTAGCAGGGGTTGTTTTTAATAGTGGCTGGGCTAAATGTGCACCAAGCCAGCCACATTCCTTCATAGGTGTTCAAGATGAGACACACCCAAAGGTAAAGTGCCTGGCCCAGCATTTGAGATGTGGCTTGTGCCCACAGAGCAAATATTTTTCTCCGTTTGAGGCTCCCTGGCTAATACAGGAATTGAATCTTGGTGTTTTGTGCTATGTGTTTCAACAAGTTGAGGGAACATGTGAGCGATAAATTCTTAAGGACTCTGTATTTAAATTCTGTCCACCCCCCCCTTTTTTTTTCTTTTCTGGGTGGGTCCCTCCATATTTCTTTTTGTAGATATCAGATCATCAGGTTGGCCTACCTTGGAGGTAAACATGATACGCTGCCAACATAAAGCGATTTAGAAATGTTAATACATTTTACCAAGTCAACGTCTCTACTAGCATGTGTATTTTAAGCCATCGTAAAACATACCTGTCACGCGAAGGAATGTGCCGAAGGCAGAGAGCGTCCACGACTGGCGGAGGGAGTGTGGGGCGTGTGTTTTGCTGTGTTGTAGGGTTGTGCCCTGACAACCTGCGGGAGGCCTGGCGTTCTGACACGGAGCGGTTGCTAAATAGTGAAGCCATTTTATTTATTTATTCAAGAATTCCTGCAGTAGTTATTCATATTTGTCCATCCACATGTCAGGGGCTCAGAGGTAATTCTGTGGACGAAGGGTGTGAAAACTGGCTGAACTTGCCCGGCTTAGAGAATTAAGTGAACAGAGTAATCATGAGTAAGAGATGGTCCTCTGAGCTTTACGGAAAGCGGAACGTTGAACATCGAGGCTGTCTGGGCGTTTCTGCCTCCTTTGGAAGATGCGCGTATCCCGGTGAGAACGTCGCTAGCTCGGTGGGGGAATGGTACTGCCACTTTTGTTGTTGTGGTTTTACTGTCGTGTTCTCATGGTGATGATGTCGTCACTGGCATTTGATGGGACATCAGGGTGTCAGAAAAATCTCATTATTAGTAAGTTAAATGATCTCTAACTTGGTGACAGGGCTTTTGCATCGAGCATTTTATAAAAGAACAAAATGATGATACGGCGTTTCCCCACATCTAACTGTCTAAATATTTGGTAAAAAAAAAAAGAAAAGAAAAGAAAAAGGACAAGAAGTTGTAATTTTAAGTACATTAAAGAATTCATACATTTAAAAATATATTTAGAAAATAGAAAGTTGCTGACTATTAAATGTATATTTCCTCCATTCTCTATCATTCATTCTAAGGAAATAAAGTATGCAAGCGAATAAAGTAATAAATATTAAATCGAAATAAAGGCAAATAGTGCTAAAGAGAATAAAGAGGCAGTGTTCAAAGAGTGAGGAGGAGCAAGGCAAAACGTTGATTTCAGGGAGTCAGTTAAACATGGAACCGTACTTTTCTCCTCTGGAAGATAGAGGTCATAAGATCTATACACAAGGGTCGTTGGTGAGGTTGAAATGAGATAATGTCTATATTCAGGAGTTAAAACCAGTGTTCATTTCCACGCCGGTTGCTTTCTCGAGCAGACGGGATAGTACAGTGAAAAGCAACATGGGAACCGAAGTTGCGCAGACAGGGGTCTGGCCTCCGGGCCATTTGCCTGTGCGCTCTTGGATGAGTTCTTTTCATCTCTCCGACGCTCCGTTTCTTCATCTGTGAAGTAGGTTTTATCAGACACCCTTGGAAGATAAGGTGAAGCACACGGGCTCTCCCAAGTGTCTTGCCGGTTCTGCAATCTGGATGTTCACCTGTCGGGGAGGGGAGGGGCGCGAATGCCTTGCGGTGCGTGTGGGACACGGGGGGCCGTGGGATCCATCACCTCCCTGCCAGCTAATGACCTTCCTGCTGCTTGTCTGTTTGCAGCCATCCTGCGGAGTGCCACACCGGGCATGGCCACCTCTTTCTGTGTCTGGAGGAGCACAGCGGGTAGCCCCGTCGCCCAGTCCTGAAACTGCGGGGGTCCGTCTCGGCAGGGGGCACCAGGATAGGAGGAAGGCGTCGGGGGGCCGCTGAGTCATGCCTTTCGGCCTGAAGCTCCGCCGGACACGGCGCTACAACGTCCTGAGTAAGAACTGCTTCGTCACCCGGATCCGCCTGCTGGACAGCAATGTCATCGAGTGCACACTGTCGGTGGAAAGCACGGGGCAGGAGTGCCTGGAGGCCGTGGCCCAGCGGCTGGAGTTGCGGGAGGTGAGCTGTGTGTGTGTGGGGGGTGGATGTGTGATTAGGAACTCACCGAAGGGACCAGCCGCCTGTCTCTTGATTCCTGCCGTTCTCAGCCTCAGCCTTGTTCTCACACCCCTCGACGGAACAGGGGCCCTGCTCTCTGGGGTTGGGAGCAGCAAGGACACCACCTAGAGCTTGCACGGGGTCGTGGCCTCCCTTTTCTTTCCACCGGTGAGGAGGTTTGGGGGGAGTTAAAAATGAGAGAGGCTTCTCACCAAAGTCATTTTCTGTCTTTAAAGCAATCGAGTGGGTAGCTGGCGTTTTGGCATTTGGGCTGCACGTCAGGGAGAAAACTCCCACAGAGGGGATGGATGCAGCTGCTTTTATTTTTTGCTCGTTTGTTTCTGTATTTTCCTCTTCAACGAGAAAAAAAAAAGAGAGAGAGAGAGGAAAAGCATTTAAAGCGAGTGTGACCAGTGAAGCCTTTTGTGGGAGCTTGCAAAATGGGGATTTTGGTCCTTCTAAGGCTCTTTGTGACCCTGTTTTCTTTGTACTGGCTGTGAGACTTCTTTGGGCTAGAGCAAACCCAGGGTTGACCAGTAAGACAGTCACATGAGCCCTCTTTACATGACATTGCAAAGAAGAGGCTTGGGGAGTAACCCACGCAAGCATTTGTGTTTTGAGAGCCATGTGGCTTAGCAGGTAGTGGGTATGCTGCTGTGGATAAATGGTTGCCAATGCTGAAATGACTGTAGGCGCCTGAGAGTCAAGCCTTCCAGAAGACGAGGAAAAGCTCTATAATCGCCCTAGGCCCTGTGACGTTCTCGCCCAACCAATACCTCAGAGCCATGTAGAAGAGGGGGTGCTGCCTGTTGGAAGTGGTGATGTTTGGTCTCATTCCTCGTCCCTCACTCCCGATCCACTTTCTTCCCACGTGCACAAAGGAATTGGGGGCAGAGAAGGGCAGCCTCTCCCCTTGGCGTCTTCCACAGGCCACCTCTTTTCTGCCTCTCGCAGACTTCTGCCTGAGCACTTCTGCCTCCTGCTGGTCTTCTTGTTTATACTTCGGTTTCAGGGATCAGGCCTTCCTTTGAAGTTTAATTTCCTGTGTCAGAGGCTGTCCTGCCTAACACGTGTGTGTAGCTGACGCATAGAATAAACATGTGAGGTGTTCTGACCTTGCCAGTTGATAGCTGGCCCTTTTTTGCTTGTTAGTAGCCCACTGGGTATCCTTAAACATAGGTATGCGCATGGGCATCAAGGAAAAACCGTACAGTAGCTCATTTGGGCTGGAAACTGGTCTAAATTATTGTAACAATTTTAGCTATAGGTCACTCAAAGATATATGCAGTGGCTTAACTTTTGAGTATTCCTAGTAACTCACATTAGAGTAACTGAGTATTCTTAGCATGCATTGGGAGCCCGCATAGCCTGTGGTTAGTAATTACAAACGCAGGCTTTGGAGTCTTGGACTTGGGTTTGGATTATAGTCTTCTCATATTAGTTAGGTATCCTTGGAGGTCACTGCACCTTTGGGCATCAGTTTTCTCATCTATAAAATGGGAATAGTGACCCTCACCTTACTTACCTTAGAGGGCTGTTGTAGATACTAAAAAAGATACAGTATGGAAAATACACAGTGCCGTCTCTAATACCATATGATTGTTCCAATCTGAGAGTCGTATTCACTAAAGAAAATCTTGAGCAACTGCAGTGCACCAGGCACTGCTTTAGGGCTCGATGAAACGTGGATAAATGAGGGTCAGTTTTGTCTTTAAAATGTGCAAGGACAAGTAGGGGAATCCGGCACTTAAATGAACAGTGAAGGCTGAACACGGTCCAGGCCGAGATGCTGCGCCACTGAGCACTGCGGCCCAGGCCCCAGGGAGACCTCAGTGCAAGGTGCACAGAGCCTTTGCTCTCCACAGCAACTCGAAGGACACACAGGAATCCGGCAGGTGGAAAGGAAGGCAAGGTCATCCTGGGCATAGGGAACTGGATTTTTGAAGATCCAAGGGTGAGAAGCTAGGCACCCTTCCTGGGGGCTGAGAAGCCATTTCTGCATGTCACCAGGTAGAGCTACTGTGTAAGGTGCAAGGTGAGGCGTGTCGGAGGTGTGTATGGTAATAATTACTCTCAGCAGACTATTTATTATTTCTAGCAGTGAAAGGGCAAAGGTCAACCCTGGATTATCCCAAAACAGTTGTCACAAAGGCTAAAGCAGTGAGGTCCAGATTGTGCTGTCAGGTGTGTGCTGCAGCGAGATTGATCTTCTAATGCAAAGGTGTGTGTGTGTCATGCTGGCTTTATTCTGATGTGCCCCGAACAGGTGCCTCCACATTGGAACAAATCGCTTTCTCTTTTAATTGTACGCTTTTGTTCTGCAGACAGATGATGGTGAAGGTATGGCCTTTTCTGAAGCCATCCGACTAGAGGGTGAGGTAGAGCAGTCTAACCCTTGGTTCTTCTTTTGTGCACCCACGCCCTGAAGAGGAATGCCTGCTCCCCCCAGAGGCAGGAGTGGGAGTGGGGAACCCCGGGTCTGCTTCGCTTTGCGCTGGAGTCCTTTTCCAAGCAGAGCTGATGGTGCTTTAGAGGAGAAAGTGGAAATCCATCTAAATATAACAAAATGTTTAGTCTTTTTCGTTTTTTGTTTTTTTTTCCAGTCTTCTAGGTGTATCCCAGACTTCATAATAGCTTTATCTTAGGAAGGAAAATTAACGTGGATTTAACGTACGTTCTACGTGAATTACAACTTGCGTTTTGCCCCTTAATGTTATGTGATCATTTAAAAATAATTTTATTTTTCAAAGCAGTTTTAGGTTTCAAACAAAACTGAGTGGAAAGCGGTGGCTTCCACCTACCTCCCGCCCTCACCCACTCCCACACTGTTCTTCACTGTCAGCATTTGTTACAACTGATGAACCCACATTAATACATCGTTGTCACCCAAAGCCCGTAGTTTACATTATGGTTCACTCTTGGTTTTTGTACCTCCTGTGGGTTTTGACAAATGTATAATAACATGTAGCCATCCGGTAAACTTTTTGAGGGTCCCGTCTGGTCTGGAATGCATCGATCTCCTCCCATTTCACATGACACCCAGAGAGCCAGGCCTGGTTCACCTGGTTAGCAAATACAATCAAGCCTTGGGAAGCTGAATGTAATGGGGTCCCTGCTCCCAGAAGCCCTAGAGTTTGGAGACTAGGACAAACAAGCAGCAAAGCAAAGGGAACAACCCATGCCGAGGTACAGAAACAGGAAAAAGAACGTGGCAGTTTTCAGGGGAAAGGGCAGGGTTCGTGTGCGCAGCTTTATTCGTGTATGGAGGGGTCATGGCTGGGGTGGCGGGTGTAGGGGTGTGGAAGGGCTGGTGGGGGTCAGCTTTCGAAGGTTTTAAGATATCTGGTAGGGAATTTTAACCAGATCCTGTAGGACTTGTTCCTAAAATGTGTCACAAAAATAATTAAAATAATCACCACCTTTTAATGTACTGCCTGTCGTGCTGAGCACCTTCCGCATATTAACACCCATTTCATGGATGTGGGGCCACAGTCCAGGGTGTCCTGCCTGCCATTACCAGGCTGGCTCAAACCCAGCAGGCCGACTCCACTGTTCTAATCCCCAGGGATGCGTAGTGCAGAAAAGGGGCCACGGGAAATGCTTTGGGAAACACACTCATAAGTTCTATGGATTAAAAAAAATGTGTTGAACTCAGTGTTGCACAATTATTTCAGTCTTCTCTTAAATACTCTTTTTGGATTGTTTGGGGAATAAAAACACTGCCGTGAGATGGAAAGCCATCAGAGGATTTCAAGGCAGGGCACGACACGATCATCAGCACGCGTGTTAGGGAGAGAACCAAATAGTAGAAAAAGAATAGGGGTGGGGTGCCAGGAGGAATGGAGATGCTCGTTAGGTGGACATGATCATCTCAGCAAGAGGAAATAAAAGTAACTCCTTAGGAAAAAAAATCATTTGTATGAGTTTCTGGCCAGAAGCTCTATTAAGGAAGAGATTTAAGAGATATAGAAGGCTCAGAAGTTAGAATTCTGATAATACACTCACAACATATTTGGATCAATGGATTTCACCCTTTTCCTTTTCCCCAAATAAAATCTTAGGCGGGACTTTAATGTCTAAAATGGAGCTGTTCTGTTTGCAAAGGGGCTGGCTCTCTGGAGTTTTATTTCTCTGTGTCTTTCCTAAACCCTAGATTAAGAGAGAAATAGTTAAACCAATGTTGCCTTATGACTGATGCTCATATTTTAAAAATAAATACATGGAGAAGTAGCAGAGTTGAGTGGCCAGGCACGTGAGCTTGGATCAAACAGCCTGAGTTCGAATCCTGGCTCTGCCTCTTAACTAGCTGTGTAATCTCGAATAGTTACTTAACTATCCTGTGCCTCTCAGTTTTCTCATCTGTAAATGGAGATGGTAATAGTAGCCACTTCCTGTGAGTGGCTGGAGGGGATTAAATGAGTTAGTTTTGCAAAGTTGACACAGTGTCACAGTGCTTGGCACACAGGAAGCACTCAATACGGTGGTCTCCTCTACAGCACACCACACAGGCTGTGTAGACCCTGCTACAGCCCTCAGAGACTGGGCTCTCCCCCTTTTGTGAGACAGCTATTCCATTTTTTTTTTTTAAGTTTCCCCCTTTTGTGAGACAGCTTATTCCATTTTTTTTCTAAAAAAGAAATCATGATCTTATATTGAGCCAAAATCTTTCAATTACTTGAACAGTTATTAATTGAAGATCGTGCTATCTAATATGATAGCCACTGGCCATATGTGACTATTGAGCACTTGAAGTGTGGCTAGTTTCAATTGAGATCAGCAGTAAGTGTAAAAATACACATCAGATTTTGAAGCCCTAGTATGAAAAGAAGTTAAAATATCGCATTAATCATTTTTGTCTTAGTTACCTACCAAAAGCATCGTATTTGACTATATCATTTAAAATAAAATTTATTAAAATTAATTTCATGTCTTTGTATTTTTTCAGATGTAGTTACTAGAATATTGAAATGTGTGGCTCACACTGTATTTCTACTAAACAGTGCTGTTCTAAGGAAAGGAGGCCATGCTTATAGTAATAAGTAATATAAAGAATTCCAATAAAATGTAAAAGTATGAATTATTTCCTTTAGGGATAATCTTGACTCTACTTTTAATTAAGAATTAATCAATGGAGGAGGGATAAATAATTTAACAAAGGTACCCGAGTTACTCTTCATAGCTAAAGTCTATATAAGAGAGAGAACTGTTATTCTATTAGATCCAGCATTCTTGGGAATGGTGAACTATTAACTTCTGGGCTTCTCCTAAGGCAAGACTAAGAACCCTGGTTTTAAGGGAGTCTAAAAAAATTCCATTATCATTTCATAGGGTGGGTGATTATCCTCCAATTTATCCCCCTTTTCTTCTGCAAATTTATATTTTCGCCTTTCATAAAAGCTGATTTATCCACAGTTATCAGCTATGGTTTTGCTGTTTTTCATAATGGCTGGAGTTTATAAAGAAAGATATGGAATCTTAACATGTATTTCTATCATCAAAGAAAAGCTAACTTACAGCTTTTCCGTGGTTTGATTTTATGCTAATTTTTGGGAATGGGTAACTTACATTTGATTTTGGGAGTACTTGATTAAATGGAACACCTCATTTTCTGACCATGCCAGATAATAGTGGTATTTGCTATATTTATAGCCCGCTTAACCACAACCATGTATGTTCGTATGGGCAGAGAACTAAAATAATCGACACTGATTAAGAAGAATCAATTGCTGGAGAGGTTTCTGGTCTTTGGATTTGTGTTGCTTTTGTCTTCATCAGGATAATGATGTGAAATCTTATTCGCTTAATGGTGATTCTGTCAGGTGAATTGGCACCAGTGTCTGTTTCCTAGACACAGAGATTACAGGTGAAATACTCTCCCCAGCCTTAACTTGTAAGTCTTCATCTTTTCATATATTCCGAGTGAGTTGTGCAGCCTCAGAAGTGTGATTTTTTTTTCTTGCCTGTGAGATTTGCTCCTCAGGTTTGTGTTACTCTGCAGTTTTTTTCCTGTACTTTTATGAAGAGATCGGCCAGCAGAATGAAGATGGTGCAGTTGTTAATTATAGACGTGTCAGTTATAGAAATCCCAGACCTACCCTGAGTAGAGGTTGTGATCACACACGAGTTGTTTTACAGTTATCCAACTGATGTACAGCGGTTCATTTTCCAAAGCCTTGGAATGGAATTGCATGAAGTGCTGTTTCAGAGTCTGCTTATAGTCAGTCATCTTTTGAAGTATTTTCTATGCCTCAGTGGAGGTTTTAGGGCTTTACATAATTCCTGTATGTTTTATATGGAGGCATACCAACTCGGATTCTTCATTTACAACTGGCATACTGGGTACTACAGGCAACCTCTTACAACCTAATACAGGAAATTGTAAACTCTTGCTTCTGGATGATTAGCTCTTCAAAATGCATGAGATAAGATCGTGGGTTTAATCCCTAGTAATTGCCAAGACGTCTGTAACCCTTACCAACAGTAGCATTAAAGCGCTTCCATTTGTCGCAAAACTGGAAAAAAAAAACCCTCAAACAACCTTTTTTCTATTAATAGCGAATGTGGAGGATAACACCATCTCTACAAAGAAATGGATAAAGGAATCAAAAGCACCCCACACTGTTTTTAAAGGTCATTATTCTCTATTATCTTTTCATGATGCTGGAAGAGGGGTCTTACTTCAACCCTAAAGTCCTCACACACACCACTCTGCCACTGAAGACTCAAGCATATTTTTGCATATACTCAGGCTTCCTCTCTTAAAATGCGAAACTCCAAACCACACAAACCAGGAAACTACTCATACGAAAATGACGATTCAGTGTGGCTCCCCTGTGTTTTTTCTTGGTGGTGCATTTTTGGCAATTGATTCAGAGATGTGGTTTCTCTCCCTGGGAACCAGAGATCTTCTGTCTTCTTTTCTCTGCGTTGCAGTGAACTCATTGCAGAATTCATGGCACCAGAGCTGCATTCTAAAGCAAGCCAGAGGAATAAAATGGGATTTATAGCTTACCCAGAGGTTTCGTGATGATGAGATGGACCTGGCTTATATTGGGTGCCTCAGAGATAAATAACCCAAACAAGCGTCTCCAGCATTAATCGGGCGACACAATGGGACCCTTTTAGACCTCAGCCACGTGGCGATGTTTAGGAATGGAGCTCAGCTTCCAGAATTCAGCTGGAGTTTAAATGGGCAAGTCAGTTCTGAGCAGGCCGGCCTGGTGTGGTCCCAGCTGGGCTCTATGGGCTTAATGCGCCCTTGGCTAATAAACAGGAAGTTGGTTGGTGCACCTGTTAGTTTAAGTGAGCTGTTAGGTTCTGGTTCCGTTTCCTGCGAGGCACGGTACACACATCGCCGAATAAACTTGTGTTGCATTGTAAACCCGGATAGAGCAGGGTAAGAACTTTGAGACGGTCTTTCTCCTCTGCTGAATGCTGAGGAGTAGGGACATGGCTGGCGGAGCAATGAGGGAAGTAAGGTAGGAGCAGAGATTACTTTGGGCATAGCTTCGCAGGACATTGTGGGGATGGGAATCTCATCGAGGGACTTTCCTTCCCTCTTGATAACTCAGTTCAGTGCTTGCTTCTAAAAGTGGGTTATTCTGGCCATGAGTAGGTAGAAACTGGCCTCTAGGTTACCTGTCTTCTCCAGTTCTACCCTGCACTGAAAATCCCATTTCTGAATAGTTCTCTGATTAGGTCATTGGATAAATGCATGGCCAGACACCTTGAAATATCCTGTCTCCTGGAAAAAGGCTCGAGACTGTGATACCTTCCCGTGATTTCTCTTGTTCTTCACCATCCTCTTTTCAGTGTCTGCACGTGTGTGTGCAGGTATCTGTGTGTGTGCCCTTGGGTGTGTGTGTGTACTCCATGCAATATTCTTTCTCAGAGTGTATTTTTTGGGAAGATCAGTCCCGGGTTAGTGACTGGGTGGGTGGGAATAAGAAAAGGAAATTTAAAATACTAGGAATAGTAAAAAAAAGTTTAAATTTTCTTTTGAAAAATCAACTGTAGAATACTTATGCAGTTACTGTGAACCCTTTATAATTTGAATATTACTAATTTGAGTGAATGTTATAATTTGAATGAGGTATGGACCATAAAATTATACCCCCAAATGTCAACTACTTTTGGCAAAAGGTGATAATTCCTGGTTGGCCTGTTAAAGAGCTGCAAAGTTTGCCCTCCCTTTCTCCACCCATGCTTACAAAAGGGCACTTTTCCAGCTAAAATAATATTACATAGCATGTTACTGTTTACATATATTACCTCATTTATTATATGCAAACTCATTGCTAGCCATCCAAGCGGTCCCCAACCTTTTTGGCACCAGGGACTGGCGCTCCTATGAGAATCTAATGCCTGATGATCTGAGATGGAGCTGAGGTGGTGATGCTAGCGCTGGGGAGTGGGCTGCAAATACAGATGAAGCTTCGCTGTTCACCTCCTGCTGTGTGGCCCGGTTCCTAACAGGCCATGGACCAGTATCAGTCTGCAGCCCGGTGGTTGGGGACCCCTGCTCTATGGCACTGTGCTCCATAAAGAAATTCAGTATGATGCAGACTGCCTTGGCTCCTTCCTAGACAGTTTATTAAATTCAGTACTCAGATTACCTCATTTTAAGATTAGCCTAAGCCTACATCATCGGTCCCCTAGGACAGCATCAGAGTGATGTTCCAGTGTCCCATAAACACCTATAATGAGACCCTGACAGAAATCTTAGGCACTGCTTTGTGACTATTTCCTTACACCTTTTAGATTTTTTATGTTATGTATAGGCCTTTCAGCTTCTACTTTTTGCCTGCTTTTTCTCATTTATTTCTGGATAACCTCTGTTTTCTAATTCTGTGGTTCGTAGGGATACCAGTAGGCTTATGAACAAGAGTCTTGTGGCTTGCCTGGTTTCATTTACTGATGACGGTGATGAGGATGATGATGATAGCAGTGGCAGCAACAGCAGCAGAAGGTGCCATATGTGACATTGTCACTTAGCTTTGTGCCGCCCTCCCCCAACACAGTTGACAGACATCACCTCATTTATACCTCTAACAGCCTGTGGGCGATAGTTGTAATCATCACCCCCATTTTACAGATGAGAAAGCTGAGAGTGGGGGGGGTGGCTCAGCGACTAGGACACAGTTACTGAGACAGTGTGGCAGCTGGCAGAGGAGCTGACTCCAAAGCCTGTTGTCCTTCTCCTCAGCCACATTTCATTTCCTCTATGCCATCTGTCATGATGGAACAGAGAATGGACTCACTGAAGCTGGCGAAGGACAGTCGGGCCAGAATTCACTCAAACAAGTTTGTCCGAGTCGATAGAAACCACACCTTGGCTCTGTTGGCATTTTGTTGCTCGAGAAACGCTTAGACTCCTGGTGTGAACTTGCCCTTGGGAATGTCGTGGAGAAAAGCTGATGAAATCACTGTCGCCGTCTGAAAGTATCATTTAAAAATATCCTTTAGAGTGCTTGGGTCTGGAGCTTTTTGGAGGCAAGGGCACGTCTGGTTTTCTAGTAAAATCAAGAGTCAGCGCTTTCTTAGAGATTTGGGTGGGCTTGTGGCAGGGTTGATCTATGGTGTGGCTGCAGGGGCAGCCGGCTGGAGTGGGAATGTCTGCACAGAAATGCCTCTGGAAATTCAACATCGCAATGAAAACATTCTTTTGAAGGCATATTTCCAGGTGTGCTGTAAAGCATGCTAGGCTGTAATTGAAATATAAAAGAATGCTTCAAAAGCAGGGATCTATTTTTTGGTGATTGTTGTGCTAATCCTGAAATCTGAGCATTAATTAATATAAAGACAGGATTGGATGCATAAAAGTACCCGTTTTAATCATTTAGCATGTTGTTCAAAACGAAACTGGTTGAAGCTTCAAAAATCTAAGGGCGAAAATCCCACTTTCATCTGTCAAATCCCACTGTAAACTGCCAAGCAGAGCCACTGGGGGCCCCTGTGGCAGCTGCAAAGAGGTCCCCCCTACTCTGCAAGCCCGACATGGAGAGATTTGCTGCAGTTCATGTATAATGAAGTGGTGGAGGCTGTGTTTTTTAAAAGGACTGTATTAAAGCCCAGACAGAGCGAATCAGTTTTTAGTTAAAATCTGGTTCTGGATGACAACATTCTACGCTGTGGAAGCTTTCAGTTGGCAGAAGGTTTTGTCTTAGGAGTTGAGTAATCGGTCACCTTGCCGTTAGCAGGTGCAAGAGCTGTGCTCCCCTTTGCCAGCGTGCTCCGTGTGAGAGCACGAGGCATTCAGAAGCCACAGGAGAGCCAGCCTTGAGATCTTAAGGAAAAAGTCAGCACCGTCCACTCTGTACCCCGCCCCTTACCTCACGTAGGTACATCGATGTCCACGTGGACAAACAGCAGCACTGAGTGTGACTGTTGCCTCTGTGGGCTCAGTGGAGGTCACAGTATTGTGTGCATGTGATTTCTTTTTAATTTGTCCCAAACTTAGAAAGTAAAAGCTGACCCTTGTGGGTGGGCTGGGGAACCGAAGGTGACGTGAGGCTCTGGAGCCTTGTTTCCTGTGTGGTCTTGGGATGGCCCTCGTGAGCATGAACTGATGCTGTTTTACCCTTTCATCCAGACGCACTACTTTGGCCTTTGGTTTCTCAGCAAGAGCCAGCAAGCACGATGGGTGGAGCTGGAGAAGCCTCTGAAGAAACATCTGGACAAATTCGCTAATGAGCCTCTGCTTTTCTTCGGAGTCATGTTTTATGTGCCAAATGTGTCATGGCTTCAGCAAGAGGCCACAAGGTAGGTGCATTTTCCCCCATGTCCTCTGTTAGGGCGGGGATGAACTGTGAGGCTTCAGATGAAGCAGATGAGCTGGTTGATTTAGGAGTGCGTGTGGTGGGGGAGGGTGGGGTAGGTAGAGATTGTTCGTCAGCTGCTGTGTAGCTCTAGAATTGTCATTGGAATCCATATAGCCAACCCCAGTGGCTCCCTGTAATGCTCGTAAGGGAGCAGCGATCCTGAGTTAGGTAGCATTTTGTGTCAAGCAGCGTAGAAGTATTAGTTAGGGACTGTGGGTAAAATATGCTAGAATTGAATAAAAGAATTAATTGTTTATTTCCTGTTTAGTCCACTCCTTCCCTCAGCACGTCCCCAAACAAAATGTTCCATCACACTTTGGGCGTGAGGATTGAGGAGAGAACAGAAGATGAGGGGGTAGAGTTGAGGAAAATGTGGAGAGGGCCAGAGTTTTGATTGTTTAGGTGAAATGAGAGGAGACCTGGACTGGGTCCCACCCTCCTGCTCACTGGCTGCTTGACATTGGAGAAAGTCACCTGCCATCATGGAAAGGTGTTTCCCCTCATCTGTAAAAGAGGGACTTGGATAAGTTCCTAAAGTTCTGATAGTCTACAAGTCTCTGAATGAAAGAAGTGCATTTTGTTGGTGTTAGTACAGTCAACTCATTGGTAAGGATTTTCCTTTAACATATATTGGGGAGTCTCTTTTATTTTCGTCATAAAGGGAATTACCCACTGATTCTCACCTTTGGCCAGGATCATGGCATTCAGAGTGAGACAGAGGAATAGTACCCTGCTCGATTATTGCATATATAGTTTCTTAGTTTTTAAATTTCTGAGATTAGGATACATTTGAAATTTTTATGTTCATTTTGAGATAATAGTTTCTATAATCTTTTATTAAATCAGAAACTATTGTAAACTGGTGGTGTTTGTATAAACAGAGGTCGTGAGGGTCTCACAGTTTGACCCAGAAAGCCCGTGTTGACTCTTTCAGTTATCAGTCATTTGAACCACTTGGTTGCATATTGTCATGCGTTGTTTTCAGGTTATTTCCCTCCTCTAAGCCCTTTATGTACGAGGAATTATTTTTGCCTCAAAATGGAGTGGTTTCCTCTGGCTCTGACTCCTCCGTGAATACTTTACACATTGTTAGGAACACAGCATTAGGTTAATAGGGACTTGCTGATCTGTGGCTCTCGGACCATCGAATGCAAGGCGATGAGTAACAAGGATGAAAGCCGGGCTATATTAATGCATACTGGAAGAAGTTCCATCTGTGAGAAAAAAATGAAGCGTCGTCACTCGAGACAGAATTATCCTGTAAGGTCCGTTGTTGAGGAGGAACAGTGGAAACGGCCGGGGACTCAGAAATTGTGCTTTATGAACTTAAAGGAGGTTGTTTAAGCTTCAAAAAATGAAGACTTGCAGGGCTGCTGTAGCTGCTTAGGAGATTTGAAGACTCGTGGGGCACACAAAATTAGGGCTGATAGTGAAGTTCAAGGAGTTGAAAGACTGGTTATTTAGCTCAAATGAGAACGCAGTTTCTAATAATTAAAACCGTGTAAAAGTGGAACAGTCAGACATGTAAAAGCGACAGCCAGCCCCAGTGTCTGGGAGTGTGGTAGCCCCGAGCGGGTCCTCGGTGTGGTGACCTGTAGACGAGGCCACCACGTGGAGTGGGGTGTCAGACCAGGCCAGCGGGTCTCACACAGACCAGGGCCTGGACTGTTTATCATAACTATAGATTTTAGGGATGTATCAGAGGTCTGAATTGGAATATCTAAGGCTAGGATCCAGGAAGATGTACTGTTTAAAAGAAATAATAGTCCCCTGGCAGTTCTCATGGTCATCCAGACTTGGGATTAGTAAATTAATCAACTTCCGAAGCACTTTACAGTTGTAGATTCTCCATGTGAGTAAAGTTAATGACACATTATTTGTCAATATTAGCATTCATAAGCTGAAACAAAGCAAAAAGTGTTTAAACCTCAAACTTTGAGGTATAGGGTAAGAATTTGTGGTGGTAGTGGTTATGGGGTGGAGATTAGTAAGCATTTCTTCCCCCCTTTTTTTTGAATTTCTTATTGCTCAGTTAGCTTGGTTCAGTTTAATAAGGAGGGCCAGAAGTGTTTTCCAACACAGGATTTGGAAGCAAACTGTCACTGTCATTTGATCAGAAAAACTACAAAGAAAATAATTTAAAACTTTGAAGGACATTTTTAGGCTTAAATGTTGGCAGTTAACTATAGACATTTCAGGTATAACCTCTTTATGTCAAAGGATGTTTAATGTTAGGAGCTGGGTTTGCATGAGGAGGCGTGTGTGTGTGTGTGTGTGTGTGTGTGTGCACGCCGCGGCACACGAGATGCTGTGTGTGCCGCGCACAGAAGCCGTGCATTTCAGCACTGCAAGGAATTTGGTTGCCTCTGAGGGCCGTACAAGCGGAATGTGCCAAGGGCTGTCAGAAGCAACTCAAAGCTTAACCTGGGGAGATGGAGAAGTAAGAGAGAATAGTGTCCTAAGTAAAAGGAAATGTATAGAGGGAGAAAAGAAAGAAAAAGGGAATAACGTGTACTTGGGAAGGCCGAGGGCCACCAAACAGTGACGCAGGTGTGACTCACCAGACCTGCCGTGGGTGGTAGACACATAGACTAGAGTAGAAAAGGAGACCTGGTTTGGATGGATTTGATGTTAGAGATGAAAAGAGCTGAATTCAGAGTCGTTAGGAACCTTTTTGCGGGGGTTGAGGGAGTGGGGGGTGGGAATCTGAGCCTTTGGGGGAAGTTTTAGAAGCATCTGGGGTCTCATCTGAATATTGAAACTGTCCCAGGCAGAGCAGCCCTGGAAAAAGCAGTGGTGGGCTGGGCGGGGTTCTAGAGGAGTGTTCACAGAAGGAGGAGGGTTGGTGATTAACGCGCCAGCCATCCCCTGTCATCCAAGTTACCAGGCATCTCAGGTGGGAAATGGGCTTTGGCATCTGAGAGCACCTGGGATCTACTGTGTCTGACACAAAACAGTTAGCCTTTGTGATGCCCTCAGAGTAAGATGTTTGCATAGATTAGAAGTAGAAATCTGTCTTTCACTGTGGGCAACCGTTGGAGGAGGCAACCATTCAACCATTTGTGCTTAAAAAATAAGCCTTTGTCTGGAGCCAACCAGACTTGTTTTTACCCAACACATGTTTGCAGTGGTTTGGCTACTTCTTCTTGAAAGTAAAGCAGGTTCTATAGTATTAGGACCAGCCATTTCTTATCTCTGAATAAGGACAAAGTTCAGAATTAATACTCTGGGTTTTTTCATTTTTTTTTATAGGGTATGTGCGAACCTCTCTATATTAAGACATATAGAGATGAAAGGAAGATGTATTTAAAATGTATCTATTTCAGTTCTTGTTCCCAGACAATCCCACTCTAGAAAACTTGGAAATTAATAGAGTATATGGAACAACACAACAAAAATTTGTGAATGGTGTTGGTTGCAAACCGTTTAAGAAGGTGGTGGACTTTATTAAAATGATCAAGTCCAGTTTTTTTTTTTAAGTTAGAAAATTGAGAAGCTCTGGTTGTTGTTGTTGTTTTATTTTATTTTTTTTTACATTAACTTTGACATACTTTGTCTCCTCTCATCTCCCTGGCTATGACTTTTGAAGAACAAACCTCTTCATAAGTGAGAGAAACCAGCCAAGATACTGTGATTACACTGGAGGAGGAGACACACAGGACTACACATAAAAGGAAAAAAAATTCTTGACATTCTTACAGACGTGTGAAAAAAAACTGGTAAAAAGGACACGCTCGTAGACAGATGGAGGATGAGTCATGATAACCATAGGAATTAAAAAGATTAAGAGTTGGTTAACCTCACTCCAGACTGCAAGGCACATTATCTTGGGGCTTTAAAAATGTTAGTTTCCCCCTCCCCCTTCTTGGGTAAAATGACTCAAGGGATGGGGCCACCGTAATTTTTGTTTCCATTTTGCTTTGCTTCTCTACTCTTTTCTCGCCAGCTTTTCTGTTCAGCGAAGGGACTCTTCCCCCATTCTATTCTCCTTCCGACTCTCCGGAGAGATCTTTGTAATGTGTTTTAATGATTTGCATAGCAACAGGCTCATAAACACTTGGTTTTCAGATTTTTCTGGATACAGAAAGAAAAACGATGGCTTGTGAGAGGTGGAGAAATTCTTAGTCAAACAGAAGGATACTTAATAATAGCAAAGGGGAAGCCAGAAAACTGCCGGCCAAGATCACTGCTTTTAGTTTAGCTCTGGGGTTTTTCCAAGTCTTTCTCCAGCGAGGAAGTCCCTCTTGAGATTTTTTTCAATACGAAAGAGAAAACTTTTAAATGAAAAAGTCATTTTTGAAGGGTCAATTTAGGCTTCAAAAGTTTAAATAGTTGACTGTATGCGTGGTTTGAAAAAAATGTTTAATTCCGGGACATTTTTCTTTTACCCAAACATATCTTTGCATTACTCACTATGGAATGTTTGCCTAGTGCAAAGGAGCTTTTAATTGTCCTGATGAGGTCAGATAACCTTTTCTTCTTTTCCAGGACATGCTTGCAGCCTCTCGTTCAGGTGAGGCTGTCCACCCTCCTACTGGTGACTTTGTATAGCAGCAGGGCAGGGGGACCGTTGCTGTAGCCAGCCATCGCTCCACACGCCAAGGGCAGCCTTGGCTCAGTGTTGTACGCCTGCGGAAACACCTGGTCTGTGGGGCCCATTCCAGGCTCCCCACTTCTAGTGGGTACTGCCTCGGCATTTTTCTGTGCATCTCCCAGCTCCTCAAAAAGTACTGGACTCTGAGGCTCTATTCTAGCCTGCTGGGTAAAACTGCCTGCTAATGATTCCCAGACGTTTTAAAAAAAAAATCCCTAGTCTCTGTATGGGATTGGGTAAGGGGTCCTTCCACATCGAAAACTGCACTGTGTAGGTGCCGTAGGAGGGTAAGTGCCTCTTTGTATGTGATGGTGAGTGACAAGGGAGTCAGGTTGTTACATTTTTTAGATTATGTGAGGGGCCCCCTTTTCTTCCAGTTACGTATTTGGGCCGATGGCAGATTGATGGCAAAAGCCAGATTAGGTGAAGCCATACTTCCCCATGAAGGCCCAAGTGGTGTTTTGAATTACTATTTTTTTAAACTGGTTTCAGGTGTGGTTGCAGTGACTTTATGAACGCTTTCTTCACCTTTCCTTTCCTGTATAAATGCTGAAGCTGTCCCCACTGACGCCCTGGCGATCATCTACCTGCACGCTGCGGGGAGTCCGTCCGTGTCCAGCCCGTGTTTCAGGTGTCTGTCTCTCTTAAGAGTTCTAATTATGGAATGTTTCCATTTCCTTTTACAGCACCATTTATTTTGTTCCTCCGGTTCTTTGAGTTCTTTCATTATTTCAGAATGTCATTTTAATGGCTATTTAAAGTTACCCGTGGGCCGACAATGGAGACTTCCTTCAAGCCCGACTTAAGAGTCCGCCTGAATTCCCCGTGGATAATACAATTTGCTGAGCGTGGCAGATCCTAATCCTGGCCAGCTCCAGCTGGTGAATGGGGACTTGTTCTGTCTCTGTTGATGATTGAGAACTGGGTTGTTTCTGCCAGATACGTTAGATATTTTAAGACGCTGTTGATACTGGGGTTTAATCTCAAACATTATTCCGTGTGGTTAATATAGTGTATGACGAGATGACACAGAGGAAACGGGCTGGCTGTCACCAAGGGGGCCGTCTTGAAGGCAAGAAGAATGGCTTTCGCAAGAAGAGATTAGCTGGTGAAAATGTTAGCTGCCCTCCGCGTTGCTTTTCATTCCAACCTTTATCAAGCACCTGGTCCATGTTAGACATTTTGCGCCTCACCTCGTTTGGCGTGTTAAGATCTCAGCCCGCTTTCTGCTCTCCCAAAGAGCGGGATCTCCAAACAGTTACTGTTTCATTTCCGTGTGTTTGATTTTTTGGCGATTTATTGGAGTTTGTCCTTAAAGCTTATGTTGCTGACCTTGTTCACTTCCTGGAGCAGGCTCTCTCACTGTGTTGGCGAAACCCAGAGGGCCTGGCAAGGATCGACCAGGACCCGCCTCATGGGCCTGTGACCTGTGCAGGTAGCTTGGCTTACTGCTCTGCTGTGGCCCTCTTGAAGTTCCTAATAATTTTTGAACAACAAGCCCTACATTTTCATTTTTCACTTAGATTGCCCAATTATGGGGCCAGTCCTGCCCAGGACAACCTCCTCCTCCATCTCTGTCCCTTCCCCTCACCTCTGCTTGTCACATTACCTTGTAGGTTCCTCTTAGCTGGGTGGATGGATTCAAGTCTAATGTTATGGGTATGATCAAAGGAAAAAAAGTGAAAACAAACAAAAAAAAAACCAAAAAACCCCAACAAACTTGCAGGGAACAAAAATAAAATTTTCACAATGCAAATATGAAAATAGAAACGTGGCCCTGGCAACCATTTCTGCTCCTGGATCTGACTCACTGGAAAAATCCTACAGTCTGGGGAACCGTTATAAAATCAGTTGATTTCCTTTAGGGAAACTGATTGATTGGCTCTTCTCAGTGCTCAACTGGGATTTCATCACTTTTCTCATGAAGAAGAGGACTCTGCAAAGTTTATATTTTTCTTAATGAAAAGAGGAGTGTCTGCTTCATTGTGCCAGTCTACCACAGGCATGGAGTTTCTTGTCTTTCTCCTCCCAGGGAAAACATATAGTCTGAAAGATATGCAGGGAGGTAAATAACTATGTAGGTTACTAGAACAATGAACGTATAGACAAATAGAATGACGTTAACTCTTAAACATCGTCTAGTGTTTCTTCAATGCTCCTTCCCTTTAGGGGAGAGAAAACAAATAGTAAACTAAATCAGTATTCTTTAGTGATAGCACATGAAGTTATTATTCATTGTAGTGTCTCTAAATGTAGGGAAAAATCAGAATTTCAAAAGGAAATACATCAGAGGCATCTTTTATGTTTCAAAAGGAGCTTTCATGGAATGTTAGCATTCTTTAATGCATCTGACAATTGATTTTCACCCTTTATGAAGCAAGTTATACTTCTGTGGGGTTTATCCATTAGTAAAGCAAAGTTAACAAAAATAGGTAAATAGTATAGTTCAAAAAAAATGCTTTGCCATTAAAGTGTTAAAATTATCTCCTTTTTAATCATGTGGTTAATGTGTGTATATTAATATTTGATGATCATTTCTGAACTCCAAAGCAAACAAAAATCATGTGTTTCTGTTGAGCCATTTTGAAAAAACTTAATTTCCTAAGCAAGGGTATTCATTTTATCCTTGTGTGTAGTCCTTGGTTTTCGAAGATGCATTCATTCATTCATTCATTCATTCATTCATTGACTCTGACTGGTTCTTTTATCAGTATTACATAGCAGAAGACCCATGAAATGATAAAGATATGTCGTAGTGAAATGCTAAAGAAATGTAGAGCGTGGATTAAAATTTTAGATGATTCTTTTTTTTCAAAACTTGAGTAGAACATGACGATCCCACACAGCGGTGTTTACCTTCAGCTGAGGGGTGGGGAGAGGGGAAAAACAAACAGAAGCTGTGGGTAGAGGTGTTTTGTCATGTCAAAGCATGCCGGCTGTGCTGCATGAATTTTTTTAAAGACATCTACTTCCTTACAAAGGATTCTTAGGGTTTTTAGGGGTGTCATTATAATGGGTGGCACTGGGAATGGTGTGTTAATTTCAATCATGGATTTTTTTTTTTTTTTAAATCATGGCAGGAGAGGGAAGCACAGACTGTAGGTGTTCTAGAATTCTCTATGTTATTCCTGGAATCTCAGTGCTGGGGCTTCAAGTTGGGGCAGAGTGGGTGAGGAAGGAGAACTCATTGACCCACAGTGCCTGAGCAGAAGCAGGATCTAGAACACACAGAATCCTTTTTTCGTTCTTTGTGGTGTAGCTGTTCTCTGACCCCAGTACATGACCCAAACCTCTGGAGTCTGAGGATGTTATACTTGTGTAAGGTCCTGCGGAGAGCAGAGTTTGCATTCCATCACCACATGCAGTAGTAATAGTAAGGAACGGTCGCAGCCCGTGTTTATGTGTGAGGTGCTGCGCTAAGTATCTGAAGTGATTTTTGATCCTCGCTGAGAGCCACGAAGTAAGCACTATTATTCTCGAAAAAAGGATTCTTTTTCTAATAGAAGTTTTATTACAAGTGGAGGTTTCATTTGTTAAAATAAATCGAACCTTTTACTTTGCTGGAAAAAAACATCTCTCCCACCCCCAACTGAACCTGAGTCACAAGGAGTTTAGTTTCCGCCGAAGTATTGGAAGTGTCGGCAAAGAATTCCAGAGGGTTAACATACCTGTAAGGTCGGAGATTATGAACTGGTTCCATTAGCGCTGATTTCAGCCTACAGGTGGAGTTTGCCTCACCTGGACCATTTTTTAAAGAACTGAATTTGGATGCTCTGCAGATGGGCAGACACGGCCTCGCTTGTCCCAGTTCTCCAATTCCCCACAGTATTACAGTCAGCAGCGTTGGCTCCTTCATGTGACTGTCTGGCCCCGTGGGCATTTCTGGTTGTGACCACTGATCCTTGCATTTTCATGTAATTTGAGGTGCTTCTTAACCCATCTCTCCTCATGGGCCCAGGTAGATATATGCCATGTGGCATTCAGCTGTCTGAACACTTCAGCCACCCGCGAGAGACTGGAGATGGTCCGGTTGGATGTGAGAGTATCATTCCCCTTAAGTCCTCCTCAGAAAACTCTGTTTCTGTGTCTAACCACTCCAGAGTGCTTGATGACACGTCCCTTTACTTTATGTTGTAGAGATGTGGCTCAGGTTTTTCAGATTTCCTCTCTTTATTGCTTTTCGTATCTGCACCCACTCTGATAACCCATAAAAGGTTCCATTCCTCAGAAAGGCACCAAATGTCCTATAGGCCAAAACAAACGACCAAACCTTGAACAAGCATACCCTGTTTGAGAAAGTACAGTTTGCTGTCTATCAAGACAGATTAAGCTTTCCCAGAGTCCTAGTCTTCTGCCTAGACAAGAAATGCCACAGATTTCAGAGGCCAGTTCCTTTGTTTTACAGGTGAAGAAACAGAACCAGAACGATGAGGGGACTTTGCCCAGAGTCACATAGCCGCTCAGTGACAGAAGCCTAGCTCTTAAGCTGGTCCTGGGATGGTTTTAAGTGAGCCAAGCCTGCAGACGTGGGAGAGCCCACGGATGGGATTTATTTAAACTTTCAGAAAGCCTTTGCCCACCCTCCCATCCATTGCCCTGCAAGGGCTGAGGCGCCCTGTGGAATTGGAAGAGATGAGATGCTCTGCTCATTTTTGTCAAAGGAAAGTAAGTAGCTTAGACAGAAGAAACAAAGAGAAAGGGAAAACAGGCACTTCTTTGAATGGAGTCATTTAAATAGTGAGCATTATGTAGAGATTGGAACGGAGATGGGTTTTATTTAACGTCTTTATCAGTGATCTGCAGCCCTGGGCACATAGTGAAAGTGCCAAGCTTTCAGATGACACCAAGCCCTTTAGAAGAGTGGAAAATTGAGACATTGGAAATAAACACTCGAAAGGTGTCAGCAAGTGTCAAGTTACCAGGTGTGACTATGAAATAATGATACTGCTTTCTAGTGTGAAAGCGGAGGAGGAGGAGTCATACCAGGGATGTGTTGCAACGTGTTTTAGCCGAACTCTCTTTCAAGGTCAGCCTGTCAATCTTGTGCCTGCAGCTGGGGAGAGGGAGTAGAGGTTTGGCCAGCGTAAAAATGTGTGACTGTTTTCCAGAGCACAGCTCAGCAAATTTCACGTAAGTTTAACTAGAATGCAAAGTCAGACGTATGATACTTTAATAGAAAATCGTGGAGCTGACGCAACGTTAGAAACAAAACATTTTTACCAGAACAAATGTTTCCAGGAAGGTAGAAGACGATGATGATACCTAAAGAGAAAAACCCATAGATCTAAGGAAAACCAGAAAAAGTCAGTAATTTGGATCCTTGGAATAAATGCCCAACTGTGAAAAGATGAATACTGATGGGAAAATTTGAATGCAAGTTACATATCTGTCAGAATGTATTATATATATTGGAAGATCGATGGAATCAGCAAAGAACTGGTGTTAGGTCTAATCTTTGAGAAAAAGAATAGCTGAGAATAAAATGTAGTTTAAAAACAAAACTCTGCCATAATAGAAGCACAGGCTTGGAGCGGAAAGACCTAGCTCTCAGTATTTGTTTTTTGGTCAGGCCAGGCTCTGTAAACTCCTAAAATTATGATTCTCTGTTTTTAATCAATCAGGAGATGATGCTCACATAGTAACAGTGAAGATTAATTCAGAAAGCACCTGTCACTCTTCAGCATGTAGTAGGTATTCAAATAATTTTTTAAAAAAAACAAAAAAGATACACTAGAAGGTAGTGAGAAATTGCCGCATTGTTCAGGAAGCTGTGTCGATAGGCGTCAGTCACCAGGTAGAAGAATCAATTCTGATACTCGTTGGGAACGTATAGGGAAGACCATTCTGAGAAGTGGTTCAACCTCGCCACATTGAGACATCACAGTGCCACCAAGGGGCTTAGTACATAATTGACGATTAGCAGAGCCTGAATCACTATAAACCCTGTTTCAGTAGGAAACTGTTCAGTTTCTGGTACTGACTTATGAATCCCAGAAATCAGAATTACCCTCAAAGACAAAAGAATTTGATGTTGAAGATACCTTCAAATTTGTTCCATATTCTCTCTGGCATATTCCAAAGATGAAGTTGGAAAAACTAATTTATTGTCATCATAAACACATATTTCCCAAGAGGTTCCCTGCCCTCAGCCTGGTCTCATGCAAGGGGCGGCCCAGGCTGGTCCTGCTTAACTGCGCCCAGGTTATCAGGTGAGTGCGAGGAAGCGGACACAGGATGAGGTAGTCTGGCCATGCAGCTTCATGGATGGTCAGAGCAGCTGTTCAGGGTCTCAAAGCCGGGTTGGCTGAAGCAGGAGGGGGCCGGGCTGACCTGACGGCAGTCTTGCAGTGGTTGTAACTTGAGGAAGAGAAAGAAGTTTCAGTTAAAGATTATTTAAGGAGATGATGGACTCCCTTAACTGATGATTATTTAAAAAAAAAAAAAGCCAAAGAAAATGGGAGCCCGTTGATTCTTTAAGTGTGGTCCTTAGACTGCATGAGTCACAATTGCCTGTGTCATTGTTTAAAAATGCAGTTTTCTGTGCTCTGCCCTTATTTCCTGAATCAAACTCTATTTTTGATCAGTGCCACAAGTGATTCTTACTCTTAAGTGTGGTGAAATGGAATGCAGCTATATCCTGATGATCTTTAAGCTGCAGCTGGTGTTCGATGTTAGTAAACCGATGTTACAGACTCTCGGGGTGGATGCTGAGGAACTGGGAAGGAGTTGAAGAGTTGCAAAGCTTGGGACGTCTGATTTAGGGACTCAGGATAGATGGGCGTGTTCTTATTCATTGGAATACCTGTGTGCATCTTCATGCGTGTCCTGGAATGAACAAAATGGCGAATCCAGGGTTCTGCAGGGATTTTGGTCAGTTCATATTTCTTCTATTTCAGGATATGACATTTTAGCTTTTTAGTTCAGCTTGATAATGTGTAATAGATTAGACATAATATAATGTATGTTTACATGCATGCATATAACTTGAAGGGATATTTTTATTGTACAAGAATTGAACATTATGTGCATCCTTAATAAAAGCAGTAACAACTGGCATGGATTATACCACCCTAGGACCCTAAAACCTTCAGTGAGACTTTTCTCCCTATTCCTGTAGGCTTTGAAGTTATAGATTTAACTTTTAAAAAATGAGAATTTTTCAAAATGGAGAATTCTGTACATGGTTTTCAATATTTCTCTTTCCATTCTGATTGGTCAGTTTCTACCGCATAGGTAAATAGAAGATGAAACAGTAGGTAAATCGAGGAATAGTAATAAAATCTTTTCAGCCAAACAAAATTCCCAATTTGTGAAAAATTCAAGTTTCTTTTCCTGATCATTTTTTTAATATATATATTTTTTCTAGACTGCCTCATGGCATCCTTGATGCCAATTACTAACCAGAAGCACAGTATATTTTAAGTAAGAACATTTTAAAGCTATGAAGGCTTTGTTCTAGATAGCAGTTACCTTAATTTTCCAAACAAGTTTCTGTGACCACCTTCTTACTATAAATTGAGAGATTTTGTCTTGCAGGTACACAAACACATGTGATTTTATGATATGTTCCCTCTGTTATGAGTACTGAAAACAATCCTGAGAGCTAATATTCTTCCACAAAAAATATTCCACTCATTTATTTAAAAAATGGCCTGGAAATAGTTTATCCACAGGAAGCTGGAAAATGCTAGATACAGGAAAGTTATATTCTTTACACCTGGTTGATTTTTAAATGGGTGTCACGAATAAACTGTTAAATTCTTAAAGTAGGCATTCTTTCTGATTTAAGATGATTATGTGCTAATTTGAAACATTGTGTAATTATAACTACAATACAATTAGAAATCCATTTAGAGCTTCGAACATCTGTGTGAGAAGAATGTTGACTTGAATTACAGAAATTTTTTAAATGCCAGTTTATTGTATTTTTTCATACTATATATACATAATTTTTTAACACTTTATTATTTTATTTGAATTACAGAAATTCTTATCCACCGCTCTGTGACACTTAGATTTTACCTGGAAACATGCAAAGCACGCACGTGTGCACGACTGAAACATTTTACCCCACTTTATCACTGATCCAGTATATAAGTAACTGAATTAGAGATAATAAAATGAATAAGAGAGGATCAGTCTGGCTTTTGGTCACAGGAAATGGAATATATCATCTATATCTATATATCTATATCTGTATCTATATCTATTTAGTTGTCTGGAGTAATGTTTGCTAATATTGCACATATTACTTTTACCCAACAGTTCTTCCAAATTTTTATTACTACCAGCAAAATAAAATTTAAAGCAAAATTTAAAGCCGAAAATTCTTAATTACTCGATCTTGCTCCCTGTATTGCACTCATTATTCCTTAAACAAGTATTTGTTGAGTGTGTACTATGTTCGAGGACACATCAGTAAACAAAAAAGCAAGTACCCTGGCACTCAGTTGCAGGCCATCAGGAGCACTGATCTTAATATGAACAACAGTGATGACTGCTAACATGTATCGAGTGCTTACTTAGTGCCAGGGTGTAATTCCAAGCTCCGTGTAATGATTACTGTGCTACACCACTTTCTGTTGATTTAAGTTTGTTTTCTTTCCGTTAAATTGACACTCAATATTATGTATGTTAGAGAACAGTCTTTATCAGACAATTTTATTTACTAGTCGCTCAGGCCAAACCTTTCGTAGTCACCCTGGAGTTCTTTTTCTCACACACTCCATATCCAACCTTCGAAACGTGTCCAGACTCTGCCTCCGTCCACGTCCGCCGCCGCTGCCCCAGATCAGTCCACGTCCTTTCTCTTGACTGTCGTCCCCACTTCCATTCCTGTCCCTTACAGTTCGGTTGTCTACACAGCAGCCAGTACCGTCCTTTTAAATGTATGGCAGTTTATGTCGTGTCTTTGCTCAGCACCTCCCACTGGTTTGCCATCGTACTCAGAATAGTCAACCTCCTCATATTTTGCCCTGGTCGGACTCTAATCTATGCTGCTCTCTCCCTTCTCCCCATCACTGCCTACCACTTGTCTTCTGCTCACTCGTTGCTACACTGCTTCCTGCATGTCCTCGAACACCCCCATCGCACGCCTACGAGCCCTGGTATCGGCTGACCTAGAATGCCTTTCCCCAAACATCCACATGGCCAGCTCATTTCTTTCAAATTCATGCTCAGAGTTTGCTTTATCACAGAGACTTTGTTACTCTCCATACCTCGAATCTGGTTTGATCCCAGTGTACTTATTTATTTAACTATTGTGTGTTTCCACAGTGGAATGTAGTAAGTTCCTTAAAGGAGAACAGGATCTGGGGTTTTAGGTCACTGCCATCCTTAGCACCGAGAACATCTCCAGGCATATAGTAGGTGCTCATTAAGTTTTATCATCTGGATGAGTAAATAACATATTTGCTAATACATTTCTCATATTTTAACCAGTAAATTGAGTCTCAGTGGGTTTAATTTTTAAAGAAAAGAACTATAAGAGGTTAAGAAACCATTATAGTAATAGAATTTGACAGCCTTATAATGATTTCTAACTAACAGATTTCGTGCTGGTTTCATGAACGTATTAAAATGTAGGAGGCCGTTTATTTTCTACAGTCATAGTTTTTAGGAGAAGCCTACTGAGCTTTTTGTTTAAGGGGGAATTTGAGGACGTTCTTAGCCTTTCTTTTCCATAGGAATCCTGTCTTTTGAGCATGGCCTTATGCCCATAGAGCATGCCCCATGCAGCTGCAGAATGTCCAAGCAGGTACCCTTTCTTGGTTTTATGCCCTTGCGTTCTTGGTTCCTAAAGAAGCATTTGACGTCTTGTATTCTGATTCTGGTTTCTCATGAGATACTTTTAAGATTCTTAAACATAGAATGAAAAAACTGGATGTGTTTGTAGCAGCCTTCTTTGCGAAACTGATGCATTTTCTCTGATGGGGGAATTATAGTTAAGCGTGTGACAATCCTCCTTCCTTGTCCCTGTACCTAAACAAAGGGCTTCTCTCCACCTTTGTGTAGTCCACTGTCGCTTTGGGTCCTCATTCTCTTCTCTAGGGAACTGCAGTTTCTGTCTTAAGATTTACTGTGTGTTACGGGTTGTAAAATATTGCCCTGTAGAGAAAACTATAGCGCTAAAAGAGGAAAGGACATCCAAAATTTTTAAATCGCATTCAACAAAACGGGAGAATCTAGTCCTTTAATCCTAGCGCCCCAGAAGGAGTTTGAAAGGAAGAAGTATAGAGAGACACTTCCATGCCTGAAAATATCAGGCACAATTTTGGCAGAAATCTCACAACATTAGGAAGATGCTAGATTCTTGGGCAGTGAGATGTTTGCCGGTCTGGCGTTTTATCTTTGGCAGTTGTGTCTGCATTTGATATCCTCAGCTGCTTTTGAAGATTCTGCACAAGAAAAGTATTCATTTCCAGCAGTAGAAATTCAGTAAATGGTCAGAGCGGATTCATGTTGTACTGTGTTTACAACCTTCTGGCATTTTTTTCCTCCCTTCCAATTTTTCCTTTGAGATCTGTGCTCCAGACTTATAGAAACTACAGACCGTGCCAATTTACTACACAGGCACAATGTTTTAATGAACGAGCCCCTTGACTCTGAAATCAGAAGACTTGGCAAGTCTCCTTGCCTCTTAGTCTCCGTTTCCTCAAGAGTAAGTGGGAAAGTGTAGTGACCCTCTTAAAGGGTTGTTGTGAATATGAAAGAGATGGAATGTGACACATAAAAACATTTGGAAAACAACTCTAGCAATGGAAGGCATGGTATTATTAAGGACTATTTGACTCTTGGTTTCTTAACATCTAGAGCAAGTGATTAATCTTTCAGTGGTGGAGAACTGAGGCTTTCCAAAGCTTTTGATAGACATGTGGTGTGGTTTTATTCTTTCTGAGTGCCCTAGGTACAATGTGAAGTTGCTTTTGGCCAGTCTGTAGTTAACTGGCTGTACGTAAGGCCACGTCATGTACGGCCGTCATGATGTCTTGCTTTAATGTCAGCATGTGCTGAAGACCCACTGTGTGCTGGATGCCGAGGGGAAATATGGAGATGACCACAAAAGCTTTTAAAAGAGCCAAGGAAGCAAAAAGAGATACATGTAATTAAACCAATTACCTAATCAGTACCACTTTGGAGCTATAAAATACAGTGGGGACATAGAGGATGGAATGAATTATTCCAGTTTGGTGGCTGGGGAAAGGTTTTATATTATACAATACCTGGAGTTTAGGTGATTTGGGGAATTTTTTTTTTTTTTCTGCTGTGTCCAGTCTTGTTTTATGTCAACTATTTAGGTGGCTAACTTCCAAAAAAGCATTCTGTTACCCACTGGGTTTCTCTGAGTGGTGAATGATTATATTGCTTTTTGCATAGTTACCAAGTCTAGGATCATCTACTGGGTCTGTGAATTATTGAACTAAGAGAGGTGGCCCATGCCCTCAAGGTACATGTGTGGGCTTGATAGAGATGGGCGAACCTATCGTCATTAGGAACATACAAATTCTGTGACATTGAAGTGCTGTGATGGGGCAGGGGTTGAACATGAATCTTGCTGGCCAGACAGAGGTAGGGTGCATTTGCCTCATGACAGGTCTGTACGATGGAAATGAAGATTGTCCAGCAGGATCAAGGTAGCTCCTGCATTTCTGACCTCAAGGCATAAAATAACAGCTAATTGCTCTTTCTGAGGAACATGTCATTCAGCTAATTTTTTTTTTTAAATATAATTTAGACGTGAGTCCTTCTTTCAGTCCTCAGACATTTTACAGCTGCAGATATGAGAAAATGTGCATCCAGTGACTAAGAGAGCGTGAGATAAGGTGGGTACCTGCAGAGTTTAAGCAGTGACGCCTAAAGCCCAGTGATCAAAAATAGTTATAACTTTGGCTAGTAAGTAAAAACAGCAGTCAGAGCGTAAAATTAGACTAGCTAGCTCTTACTTAGGAATGGAACTTGGGTGGGGTCGTGATTGCGATGGCAGAGATGCTGGAAGGAGAGACGTGCATGGTGCTGTTCACGCAGAGCCCCGAGGTGTCAGAGTCTGAAGACGAGGTGGACGGGGTCAGCTAAGGGCTTCTTAGCGCATCGCTGGGCACAGAAAAACATCGCAATCAGCGACAGAGCCTTCCCTTCCCACACTTACCTTAGACTAGAGGTCCTCACACCTGAAAATGTTCCCTTCGCCTGGCTTGTCACTTGCCTTCTGACCAATATAGAATCTTAGGTGGTTTTTCGAGTCCCGCAGGCGTGTGACAGTTGGGTAGACAAGCACATCCCATTTGTAAAGAGCCGAAGACGGCCTCCTCTTCATGCTGTCCTGCTCTGATGGTAGGAAGCTGGCTTGAAGAAGATAGAATCCCAGTACTCAGAGATCTCCCCATTCGCCTCCATCCAGATCGAGTTTCCTGGTCACCCGCAGTGATTCAATACCTCGTGCATCCAGCTTGTGACTTAATATAGGCTGAGAACTACTACTTCTATCACAGTCTCTAGGGATGTATCATTAATTAATGACTCTCCTTCCATCTTTCACTTATCAAACATTTATTAAGCGCAGTCAGTATTTTCTGCTCATTTCTAGGACGTGACTTCATTGACAGGAGACGCGGCTTCTTGTGGCATTTGTTCACTTGTGAGAATGTAGGAGCTATTAATTAGGATTCTAAGGAAGAACTCACGCCCATCCACAGAGATGATCCTCTTGTCTCATAGTCGTTGACTTTTAGTTATTTTTTTCCTTCAGACCAGGCATATTGCTGACGACAGTACCACTCTTCCAGTCTGCCAGCTCACCAAATTTTGAAGGATGTTAGGCAAACTTTTTATCCACGAACTTGGCTCTTTACCAAGAAGACGAATCTTTAGGCAGTTGACTCACCCAGCTTCCAGATGTAATTTAAACACTCTTTTCCCACAGTGGAGTCGTAGGTAATACTATGAACGCATGCTTTTCGGGGCAGGCAGGTGTGTGGTTGGGGCCAATGAATCAAGACATACTTCTTCCCCATGTAAGAGGAACGTGGCTCCATGTTGTACAGCGGCAGCATGGAGGAATGGCTTTGGCTGTGCTATCCACGTGGAGCCTCGCCCTCCTTGATCGGTGCTCATTTTGCCTACCATGAGGGTTTATTTCATGCCGATGTTGGTCCTTGGCTGTAATTCATCTGCTAGTTCCTTCTTTGCCGCTTGATAGCTCAGAAAGCAATTTAAATCCTTTACAAAGAAGTGGTCCACACTGAACGAGCAATTTTTTTTTTTTTTTTTTGGTAAGATGATTTTTTTTTAGGGCAGTTTTAGGTTGACGACAAAACCGGACGCTACAGGGATTTCCTGTGTACCCTCTGTCCCTCGTGCACAGGCTCCCCCGTTATCAACCTCACTCACTGGAATTTTCACTAAGGATTCTGCATTGACACATTACAATCACTCCAAGGTCACAGTGTACCTTTGGTTCACTCTTGGTGTTGTACATTTCTACGGGTTTGGACGAATGTGTGAAAACATGTACCCACCATTATAGTATCAGACAGAGTATTCTCAGTGCCCTAAAAATCCTCTGTGCTCTGCCTGTTCCTCCTCCCCACACCCCAACCCCTGGCAACCACTGATCTTTTTACTGTCTCTAGGCTTTTGCCTTGTCTGGAATGTCATGTAGTTAGACTCATATAGTATGTAGCCTTTTCAGATTTTTTTAATCATTGAGTAATATGTATTTAAGATTCCTCCACGTCTTTTCATGGCTTGATGATTCATCTCTTTCTGGTGCTAAATAATACATACTCTGTTGTCTAGACATACCACAGTTTGTATATTCACCTACTGAAGGACATCTTGGATGCTTCCAAGCTTTGGGAATTATGAATAAAGCTGCCGTGAATATCTACGTGCAGGTTTTTGTGTGGATATAATGTTTTCAACTTATTTGGGTAAATACCAAGGAGTGTGACTGCTGGATTATATAGTACTAGTATGTTTCGCTTATAAGAAACCACCAAACTGTCTTCCAGCGTGGCTGCTCCATTTTCCATTCCTACCAGCAATAATCGAGAGCTCCCGCTGCTCCACATGCGCACCAGAGTTTGGTGTTGTCAGTGGTTTGGATTTTGGCCATTCCAATAGGTGCGTTGTTTTAATTTGCATTTCCCTGGTGACATATAATGTGGACCATCTTTTCGTGTGTTTATTTGCCATCTGTATATCTCTTTGATGAAGTGTCTGTTAAGGTCTTTGGCCCACTTTTTAAATTGGGTTATTTGTTCTCATATCGTTGAGTTTTAAGAGTTCTTTGTGTGATTTGGGTCAGTCCTTTATCATATGTGTCTTTTGCAAATATTTTTTCCTAATCTGTGGCTTGTCTTCCAATTCTCTTGACCTGGCCTTTGGCAGAGCAGAAGTTTTTAATTTTAATGAAGTCCAGTTTATCAATTTCTTTCATGAATTGTGTCTTTGGTGTTATATCTGAAAGTCATTGCCATACTCAGGGTCATCTAGATTTTCTTATGTATTACCTAGTATGATCTTCGTGTTTTAATATTTTGCATTTAGGTCTGTGATCCATTTGAGTTAATTTTTGAGGAGTGTATGGTCTGTGTCTAGATTTATTTTTCTGCATGTCAATTCACAGTTTTTCCAGCACCGTTTGAAGTAGAGACTATCTCCATTCCATTATATTGCCTTCGCCCCTTTGTCAAAGATCAGCTGACTGTGAGGGTCTATATCTGGGCTCTCTATGCTGTTCCATTGATCTGTTTGTCTGTTCTTTTACCAATTCCATGCTGTCTTGATTACTGTGGCTTTATAATAGGTCTTAAAGTCGGATAGTATCATTCTTCCAACTTTGTTGTTTTTCAATATCGTTTTGGTTATTCTAGGTCTTTGAAAGAGTTTAATTTTTCCACCCTTTGTCTAAAAACAAAAGGTTCTTAAGGCTTTCTGCTTGACATGTGATGGGTTACATTTCTGAAACTTCTAGGTGCCTCTTTCATACCATAGAAATAACACCTCATAATCTACTGTGAGGCAATTAGTCTCCCTCCCTCCCTCCCTCCCTCCCTCCTCCTCTTCCCTCTCTACCTCTTTCTTCCTGCTTAGTTCCCTTCTTCTTTGTTTCTCTGTTAGTATTCCATCTACTCAGAAATGTTTATCGAGTGTCTACTTACTATCAGATACTGATGTTAAATGGTAAGACCCAGTCGCCAGCCTGCGAGGAGGTTGGTGGAGTGGGGGAAGTGCCGGCGACAGTGCAGGAGAGGCCTGGGTGAAGTCCTGTGGGGGCTGGGAGAGGGGTCCATTAACTGGTCAGGAGGGTTTGGGAAGCTTTAGGAAAGGAGATAAAGTTCAGCCGAGTTTTGGAGGACGAGTAGATGATCCTCCGGATGGAGAAGGATGGGCAAGAGCATTCAGAGGCAACAGTGAGGAGACAGGAAGGAACATGGTAGGTACTGGGAAGCACAGTAAATTTATTACAACTCAAGTATGTGGTGCGTAGTGAGACGAGAAGTTAGAAAGTTGTTCTGAGTGGATCATGAAGAGCCTGGTGTGCTCTATCAGGAATTTGGACTTTTTCCTGATTAGGGTTACTGGATGTTTTGTTTTGTTGAGACAAAATTCTCAAAATGTTCACCATTGATTTTAACCATTTCAAAGTCTACAGTTGAGTGGTTTTTAGTATAATCACAAAGTTGTGCACCCATCGCCACTGTCCGACTTCAGAACATTGGTGGTCAATCCCCCTCTCTCCCGTCCCCAGCTTCTGGCAGCCCTCAACCCACTTCATCTGTATGGATTTGCCTGTTCTTGGGCATTTCATGTAAATGGAATCATGCACTATGTGGCCTTTCGCATCTGTCTGCTATCTATTAGCATAATTTTTCCTGAGTTCATGCACGTGTAGCAAGTACCAATACCTCATGTCTTTTTTATGATTAAATAAGATTTTATTGTACAGACAGACCACATTGTGTGTATCCGTTCATACGTTGACACACGTTGGATTGCTTCCTCTTTTTTCCTATTATGGATAATGTTGCTCTTCGTGTACCAGTTTCTGTGTGAACATGTGTGCTCAGTTCTCTTGGGTGTAGACCTAGGCGTGGAATTGCGAGGTCGCATGGTAACTCCATATTTAACCTTTTGAGGAACTGCCAGACCATTCTCCAAGTCACTGGAGATGTTTAAGTCAGAGCAGAACAGCTTCCTGTTTAAGACCACACACTTCAGGGCCGTATTTTCCTTTGAGGCCAAGTATTTTTACTTCTTTCGCCATGTCTTCCTAGTTGAGGGCATCACAGCCCACAGCAGTGAAACTTTTTTTTTTTTTTAATCCTACTGGTGGGATTGCTGTAGAGAAATCTGTGCCCAGTAGCATAGAATGGGACAGAAAGAAGGGGTGTTGGGGCAGTCTCTCTTCCTCTGTGAGGGAATGAGGTTTTCATTTAAAAGAGAACCCCTGATTAAATGGTAGGCTATTATTAGGGAGTTTATCATACTTATACACTATACTTGGGTTCCCTGTAATTTGTCATAATTAATGCAAGAGTTCAAGAGCAGAAAGCAAGGTTCAGGTTGTGGCATGCTCTTCTGCAACACCTTGCTATCATTGGCTTTTCCTTGTGAGTAGTTAAGGCCTGTGTGTGTGTTTACGTGTGTTTAAACAAACGTCGTCCTTTTTAGGCAAGAATTTCAATCCTTTGACTCACTGAGACCTAAGGAGCCTGGTAAGAAGTTAGGTGTCTCTGGCAAAACAGGGTGCTGATCGGTGACTGGTGAAAACTTCAGGAGTTGAACTTTGGCCAAGATAAGCTTGTCTGTATGTGTCTGCGTACACTCTCGTGTTTGTGTTTTCACGCATGCACGTGTGTTGGCTCGTGGCGTGAAAAGGGCCAGAAGAAAGCTTTCCCTTTTAAGGTGATCTCTGTCGAGTTATAGTTTTAGCCGTTGTTTGTTTGCTTGTTTGTTTGTTTTTGTTTTTGTTATTTTCCCCTCCTCCTGTTAGATTATTTCCATTTGCATCGTTGCAGGAGGGTTGGCTTTGTAGTCTGCTCGACGGTGCAGTTTATAGTGACCATCAACTTGACAGCATTCGTTAAATATAAAAGCTTGCAGACAGTGCTTGGGCCAGGTACCAAACACATTATACCTGAACAACCATAAACTGAAAATCTCAGGGGTTTTGAGGGTGCAGGGACAGGGGGAGGGAGGCGGACTGCGTGCGCACTGTTTTTCCAGTCCTGGAAGGCGGGGAGCAGGGCGGGCCACCCTCTCCGTTATCTGGGTTTACAGCTGCGAACACCCCGCGGAATGACCAGAATGTGCTGTTTCTTTCTCCATCTAAGAGTTAAAATTATGCTCTGCTGCTGTCCTGTGCCCCAGAATCCTAGGACCTCTTGTCCTCAGCTCCCTCTTTTTTGTCTTTTATGGTAGAGAAACTCACACGTTCGTTTCTTCTTTGCCCAGTATAACGTCAGGCAGAAGTGGCATCAGTGCTTTGGTACATACTGCGCTGGCCTGGGAGAACGGGGTGCTAGAACATTCTAGCAATATTCTTCTGATATTGCTGATCGTAAAGGCAGTCTTCTAGTGAAGAAATGGCATTTTACGTCTTGCCCTTTTCTTAACAACAATGACAAGTGTGTCCCCCCTCCCTGCCACTCCTCCTAACCCCGTAGTTTTGTGGAAAGGTTTCACCAACTGAGAATCTAAGGGTGGTATTGATATGACCCCTATCTCTAAATTGTCACATCCCTACTGGCCACGCATCTGGGAAGAGAGAAGTTGGTTTGACTGACCTTGAACTGCAGAGGAGAGAAAGGCAGAGCTGTCTGCTGTAACCAGGTCCGTGGTTACAGCTTACAGCTCGTTTTTAGCAATGAAAAAGCATATTTTTTTTCATCCCCAGATCTCCTTGGGCAAGGGGATAAAAAGAGAAATGCATGGGTGATGGGTACCTGTCATGCAACTTCATTAGGCGTTATTAAGGTAGCAACAGAACAAAGTCTGGGTAACTTTTTTTACATCCGTAACATAGCAGCATCTTTACTCAGTGCAAGGTTCAGTAAAGACCGTGTGTGACTCTGTTGATGAATGAGCTGCAGTTTACTTGTTTAAAAAAATCTGCATTTGGAAATACATACACTTAAGGCCCAATTCGTGCCTGCTTCTGGGGGTAGCCTCTTGTAGGAGCCCCAGCCAGAGACCCTGCGACTCCGAAGTTCTTAACAAGTAGTTAGCACGTATAGCTCAATCTTCTTTCCCCTCCTTCTACCTCTGGGGGAAGAGGAGATCGAAAACTCAGAGGCTGTTGCTGGGAGAAAAAACAGATCTCAGTTATCCATGGGCCACCGTATGAAACATAAGCATAACCAGTGACACGTTTTTTCGAAAACGCTCTCATGCCGGTCTTTGCCTCAGACGCCGTGTCGCAGACGCCCTTTGCAGGGGAGGGAGGGCGCTGGGTTATGGAAGCCCTTCCTTCGAAGCCTTGGGATCACAGACCTCACCAGGTAGTGGTGCTTTGATGTTCGTTTTTCATTCTTCGACTTCTGCGACATCGACGGCTTTGCCAGCACTGGCTGGGAGTCAGTCTGCTCTCTCCTCACCTGGCCAGTTGCTTGCGAAGGAAGCCCTGACCTTTGACCTGTCCGGCCCTGCCCTCAGGAGCAGGATTACCTTGGGCAAGTCATTCTCCCTAAAAAGGAAACGCTGGACTTGGCTCTTTGAGATCCTCCCCTTACTAAATAGCTTGGGCTGACTCACGCCATGACGGTATATGACCCCCAGAGCTCTGTGGCCTTCAGGATCCAAGGCTGGTTTCTTGCCCACCTCACGTGTCTGCCGTGTCCACTGCCTTCTTTCCCTGGGGGTGAGGCTAACTGAGCTCAAGTCCCCACCTGGACACTGGGGAGACAGAGATGGAACCAGGCTCCAGCTCAGAAGGCTTCTGCTCGGCAGTGGCACTTCTGCCCCTGTTTTGTGGACCCCCAAGTCTAGTCACAGTGAATGAGTGAATGAGGTGGGTGGGTGTGACGGTCTCGGGGGGCAGGCCGCGTGGACAGCAGCTGCAAACGTTTGGCACGGTACCGTGGCCTCCCACACTCCTGTCGCCACCGTCCGTGGTTTATGCTGAGAATGTCGAGTCTGGGGTAGAAGCATGGCCTCTGTGAGACCGTCAGGCTTTCATGTTTTTCTGGCTGTTCCCTGACCGAGGCACTTTTGCGGAACCGGACTTGGAATGAATGTTTCGTTTGTGGGAGGGCTGGGAGAAACATTTCAAGCAGCACGTACTCAGACTCTGAGTTCCTCACGTCTTACTGTGGTGGTACAAGCCGTACATCTCGGAACATCCTATGGCATTTCTCTGCCCGAGAAGTATTAACAGACCTGCCGATGAGACCTAGTTGCATAAGTGTTCGGACGAGAATTCCTCGCGTGTGAATTAGAAACCTTAGTTAACATCTGTAAACGTTGAGGGCGCGCTGTTGGTGTGACCTGGTGTGGCAGTTTTTAAGACTTTCTTTTCAGAATCGTAGGGGGAGAAAGGAACATGGAGAAGTCACTTATTTTCTTGAGGTTGGATGGAAATATTCCAGATAGAAGAGACTCCCAGAGCCTGGTTTGTAGTATCTGTCAGGTCCCCGCTGTAATGTTTAATATCACTGATAACCAGGAAGACTTTTCTCACCCAGGGAAACCTGCATTTAATCCACGAATTAATCTTCCCTGCAGATTCAAAATAAAAAAAACTTTAGGAATTGAAATTTTACCTTTATTCAACAAGCATGATCATGTTCACCACTTCTTAGAGAACGAGCAGAAACCTAACCTAAAACCGCTCGTTGGACCTCAGCAGTCAGATGATTTCCAGGTCTTTGAATATGAAAAATATTAAAAAGTTTCCTTGTGAGTTTGGGTTTTCAAAGAGGATCCCTTCGGAAAGTTGGCAAATACTTACTTTCCTGGCATGAGGATTAGGTTTTTTTCTTTTCCCCTCCACCCAGCGCTGTGACAGGGTGGAGTGTGCTTTCATGAAATTGCATGTTTCCAAAATAGGACTCACTGTTACATTTTACTGCTGTTAGAATCAAATTGCTAATCAAAAATAAGCAAAAACCAAACATTCTAGAAATAGAATTTTGGCTCATGTTCTCTAATTTAGTCTTCATCTAGGATAGAATTATTATATTTTATAAACGTGCCCTTTGAGCAAAAGTGTAGCAGACGGTTTCAGAAGCGGTCCATTTCATTCTCGTTTCCTTCAGCTCGTGTAGTAATATTTGTAATCTCATGTGGTAACACCACCATATCATTAACGCCGCTCAGAGTTTCTCGTAGCCTGAGGGGCTTCCAGGAAAGGACCCCACATCCTTTGGCACCTTGGTTTTGTATTCCAGTAGAAGCCTACATCCAGCCTAAGTACAATACCAGGAATAACCCTGGTATTCCTTGTAGTGGGTTGGCATTCACCGTAGCCGAGGATGGGATGGGTCTATAGGAGAACTTGCTCATTATAGAAGGGATAGTTATAGATGAAAGTTGGCACCAACAGGGGAAAGAAAACGAGAATGGTTGTTTTGCTGGATTCTGTGGATTTCTGTTCCCAAAGGTATCAGCTGATCATGTTCACTTCCAAGGTGACATCTAAAAACATCTCTAGCTATCGCAGATAATGCCAAGATGAAACCTTTTAAAATGTTTTACTTGTTCTTAAAAATTGAACCCTTAATAGTGCACTAGAGAGAAAAACATGACAGCGATGATCCAGGAGGTGATGAGCATCCCTGCAAGGCAGAGACTGTCTCAGACTTCTCCAGGGTGTCCCTCGGCCGCTAGCCGACTTAAACATAAGGTGGTGCTTGATAAGTGTGTTATATACATTAATCGATGGAGTCAAGTGATGTGGACAGGAAGTAAAAGATTCGGTAGTAGGCCTCTTAAAATGATTATGAATATTTTAGGTGAAAGAGAGGACGGGATTAGGAAAAATAGGTGTTTTTTTCTCTTATTTATTAAGTTTGGCTAAAAACAATTTTTAAATATTTCCCAGTGCCCATCCTTCCAATCTGAGTGCAAGGTTTTCCCACCAGAGACTGACGTGGTTGTCTTTACCTTGGCCAGGAGAGAAGGAGTCGAGACTCCACTGGGCTGGGCGAAGAGCCTGATTATTCCATCAAACAGGTGTTGGGTCGCCGAGTGAGGACACCCATGATACAAGCCAGAGCCAGTGATAATTAGCTCTCAGTGCTGATTGTCTGTCTCTAAAGGAGTGGGGCTTTGGGTCACTCCAGAGTTCCCTTGATTAACATGTCAAAGCTAAGAAAGAGTAGAGAGTTATGGCTACCAGGAACAAAAAGCTTGTTAGCGTTTGCCAGGAATTAATGCTGGAAGAGTCTGTCTTGCTGAAGAGGTGACTGTGTTTTAAAAGTATGATCAAGGGAAGTGAAGTCCTGGGACGTCAAGGTTTGAGGCAAGGAGATTTCTGAATGTTTAGGTAATTCTAAGAGTGTCATTTTATTGGCATGGAGATAGTACATTGCATTAGGTTCTAAGATCAGTGGCCTCATCTGAGGTTTGATGTTGTGTATGGACACATTCTGTCCATCTATACTTCATTGGTTTGAGACGAAGTACAGATGGACAGAATGTACTTTGGGTTGGAAAGCTCAGTATCTCGTTAGATTAGATTTTCGTGAGTCAGAGACATGTAGGGCAAGCTTGGCCCTGTAGAGTTTTATCCTGCCCATTAGCAGGATTCCAAATATTTGGCCTATTTGCGATCTAGACTACCAAACTTTTGAGTTTAAAAACTGGTGTGTTTCCCAGTTTTTTTTTTTTTTTTTTCAGGAATGCACACTGTGGAATGTAGCTTTGGCGTCCGTGTCGTTGTGGGGGGTCCAGGTGTGGAAGGCTGTTCTGATTTTTGGTCTCTGTTATGAAGAACTGGCCCTTATCAGTAGTTCACCCAGCTGGCCCACAATGAAGTGATTCGATGAGAATGTTCTCAAACTCAGAGTGAACGGGATGTGGCACCTGCCACATCAAACAAAGATAAACACAGGCAGAGGTCATGTTCCATCTTTTAGAGAGCCGACCTTTATCAACATCACCTGTGTATCCTGCTGTGGACACAGGGTTTTAGAGACATCACGGTGGTGGGAATGTGTCCCAAGTATGTGTTATTAAGATGATTTGTTCCTCTATTCTCATGAACAGATATCAGTATTACCTGCAAGTCAAAAAAGATGTCCTTGAGGGACGATTACGGTGCACCTTGGAACAGGTGATTCGGCTGGCTGGCTTGGCTGTGCAAGGTAAGAGACAGTGATGTCCAGAGTGTGAAATTCCATTTTCTGTTGGATTATGGTGTGGTTGGCCTCCCAGAAGTTCAGTTTACTTAAAGATCCTCTAGAAACTGTCCCTTTCCATTTCAAGTTATGATAAAACTGCAGAGTTGGTGATTTTTAGTGGCAGGATGGCAGACTTCTCAAAGCTGTTTGCTGATTACTCAAGCTTGCAAAATTTACTTTTATTTGAAGAAATAGCAGCTTTCTTCCTGACTTTAATTAAAGCTACATTTCAGAGTTTGTGCAACATTTTCTCAGAATTATTTCACTGCCCAATGTCATATTTCATGGCTTGACATTATGACTCTGTGACTTTCACGTCAGTTTCAAGTGTGATGGCTTTAAACATTGTAGTATAATTTTTCTTACACAGCTAAAGAGGTAAATTAAAATGCACAGTCTTAATGTGAAACAACAAACATGTATCACATTAAAATTATCTTTCAACCTATCCTACTTAGATTTATTGGACAGCTATTTTTATCTTGTCTAAATTAACATATATTTTACATATGTTTATGTAACATGTTACATAATATTTTACATATATTTACACATAAATAAATATTACTCTTTATTGAGTGGTAGCTTAAATGTCTTTAGTCATATTCCAAACAAGATAAAAATACAATTTTTTAAGAGAAGCATGTTTCCCTTTCAGTCATTATTTTTTTTAAAATCAGTTAACATCTAAAAATCCTGCCAGCCGCCGAGTCCTTGCTATGCGGGCTGTTATTCTAGAAGCTGTGAATTGAACTTCCCGTCCCACACTCTGGACTGCAGTTGAATCTTTTGGGTTCTAAAGTGTCTAAAGGGGTGGCCTTCTCTTGACCACTTTCATTCCGGGTATTCGCAGGTGAGCAATTTTTGTCAGCCGTCCAGTTCCTAGTAGTAATTCACTTCTGTCATTACCGTGTGGATGGCAGGACAGAAAATATATTGTATCCCATCTGTCTACGTAAAGACCAGAAGAAGAAGGCACGGTGCCCAGAATAATGTAGCGACGATCCGTGGTTGTAACAGAAAAATCAGTAAAATAATAGAAAAAGACACCCTTAACTGGGAGAAGAGAGAGAAGATCCCGTATGTCCCTTGTCTTCAAATCGGATCTTTCTTTTTTTAAAAAAGAACTTTCTATACTGGTCACTTTCTTTGGTCTCTTTTTTCCCTTCTCATTCTTTGGTCAACATGCTTATTACAGCATCTTGGACATGGGGAAACGCTGGCGGTAGCTTTCAGGCCGAAGGAAGTTGTTGAACTTACTCTGGATTCTCTTCTCATTGGGTCCTTGAAGCTAGCTGTGGAGTTCACGTGATGAAACCCCCTCTAGCTATAACATTTGTAAAACCATTTTCCTGAGAGCTGTTGTTTGGCATTAGAAAGACACATCAACAGAGATATAAGGTGTGATGAAATGTGATAACTGATAACTAAACTTGAAAGTGGGTAGGGCGCGTGATCTTTGCGATTCCTGAAGGCCTCGCCTAGTTGGTGATTAGTCACGTGCATCTGCCTTCTCGGCAGCGTCTTTCCGCGGGCCTTCGGTGTGGGCCCTGGCATTCTGTTTCCCTTGTCCCTTTAAAGTTACCTGCATCCATTTTCACCTGATGCCAGACCTTTTACATGAAATGAAAATTTCATGCTACTTTGATGTTTTTTTAAATTTTCTTTTGAGAGCAAGTGGGATCAGAAGCGGGGAGTTCATAGATTTATGATACAGACTTGCTGTGTGTATTTTGCATGGGCTCAAACATCCATGGCGAGATGAAAACAGGACAGAACAGAAGTTTTGGCATCTCGCACTATGCGAAGATGTTTAGTAGGAGGCGTAAAGATTTGCAAGGCTGCTTGCCAAGGGTGATTTACAGTGGGAATTTCCAGCTGCAGAGGTATGCAGAGATGTTGGAGAGGTTCGGCTCTTCAGTTCTCTAAATTAACCTTGCATCAGAAAGTCCCCTTGGCAGACATCCTTAAGATATATGTTGATGCGTCTTTCACACAAAGGTAAACATGTTTGTTCTAAAGTTTAAAAAGAGTTTAGGAGTTGCTTTCAAATTCCCCCATCCTTTCTAGAAAATCGCGTAGCAGTGCTTACATGCTGATCTTGAGGTATTGCTAAGTAAACATGGTAACTATAGCGAACACATCTTGGCACCGTTTTGATTTAATAATGGTGCAGAAATAGGATGGTGTGTGGAAAAATAGATGTGATAAGTTCACCCTAATTTGTTCCATCTCTAATTTCACATGATGAATACGACCCTTCTCTCCTTCTTTTCAGCTGATTTTGGAGACTATAATCAGTTTGATTCTCAAGACTTCCTCAGAGAATATGTGCTGTTTCCTATGGTAAGTATAATTTCCTTTGTCTTAATTTTCTACCTTCTTTGGATGTGTAATTCTTTCCTTTGGAAATCCTAGAGCATTTTACACACACGTATTCCCTGGGGAGGAAAGTCCATCAATTTAGAAAGTACAGACACGTTTCGTAAAACACTGACAAAGTTAAGATGCCTCTTCCCACCTCCTCAAGACACTTCCCTGACTCCCACCTCCCCCCACGGCCCGGCAGCACTGCCACCAGCAGCATCCTTCAGTGCCATGGGTCTCCTCCTTCCTGGACACACCAAGCGTGGTCCCAAGCCAGGGCCCGTGCATTTGGGTTCCCTTTGCTGGGAATGCTCTGCCCCAGATCGTCCTATGACTTGTCATTCAGGTCTGGATTCAGATGTCATCTCCTTAGAGAGGACTCTTTTTTACCTTGACTATATGTTACACTTCAACCATCAACCGCTAACTACTAAATCACCTTCTCTCTGTTTGCTGAAAGAGCTCTTTCAGTATCTAAACTTTCCCTCCCTTGATTGTCAGCTAGAATTTCATCTCTGTGGTCCAAAGCAGGGACCCTCTGTCTTGCCCACTGTTGTCTGGCTTATAGCCTGTGCTCATAAAAATTCATGGAATGAGTCATGAAGTGAAAAGTCCATTCCTGGGTTAAGTTAGGGGTGAGGCTAGGTTTGAGTCAGTAGGGAATTTTTGATTGTTTATTTTTTGGTAGCTTTGGGTAAATGAGAAGAGTGAGGAAGGATGAAAACAATTGAAAAGCATTGTTAGGGAAGAGTTATACCCACTCCAACATTCTGGCTCTGATTTTAAAAATGGTTATTCACCACTTATTTTTTTGATCAACTGTTTGGCCCAAAGCACTGACCCGGGTAACTAACCCCCCGAGGGATGAACTTATATAAGAAACAATGCTTGTTCTCAGAGAGACAGCAGACTGGTTGAGTCAGTTGGAAGTTTGCAAAATCCAAATTCGAGGCCAAGTGTAATAAAGTCATATATCAGGATTTTATGTGGGGAGGGTTTACATGTGCATGAAAGATTAGGGAAGGTTTAAAGGCTAATGGTATGTGAACTGCGTCTTAAAGGATGGGCAGGATTGCCAAGAGATAGGGAGCAAGGAATGATCTAGAGAGACAAGAAGCAGAGGCAAGGTGGTGCGAGTGATTGGGTAAGAGTCAGCTGGCCAGTCTGACTGTCACTCAGGAGAGTGTGAGGGACCTGAAGGTGCCAGATGAGACAGAAACATCTGAAGAATTGGAACGCATGGGCTCCGTCCAGGTCCCACACTTTGAGAACTGCTGAATTGCAACGATGAGACCTTCGTGGGAGGAGGTCAGATGAGAATCTGTTGTGGTTTCTTGTCAAGAGATGAGAATTAGGTGTTAGCCGTGAAGATAAAAACAAGAAAGCAAAGCAAGAGCTATTTTGGAAGTAAAATGGCATCTGATCTGCTGTGGCCTCTGGGAGAAAGTAGCATTCCGGTGGCAAAGGTTTTGAGAGGCTAGAAGTAAGGCTGCAGTCATTAACTCACAGTCAGTGCCTGAGGTGAATTTAAGTTGGTCCAAAACTGACTTTGTTCTTACAGGTTAGAGAAGTACTGCAAGACCTCTAACTTCACGAAGAGCACTATCTTTTTTTCCCCCCAAAGAAAACAGAAGTTTATATGCCGGGCCCGCTGGTTTTTGTCTATTAATCCACCCATTGAATCAACCTCCATTCAGAGAGATGAACATATTACTTAGCAGAGAAATTCTTGACAGGATTTAGTGTCAACACGCTTGAGTCAACATCTCTCACATCTCAGAAGCTCCCCTGAAAAGTCAGGGTGTTTTCCGGTTTGCTGGGTGGGAGGAGAGTGGAGCCCCTCTGACAGTATGTATACTTTTGTCTCAAACAGAGGCAGTGAAAGAGGTCAATAATCTTTCACTGTTCCTTTTTTTTCTACCTTTCTTTCATTAATGGTCTAAATCACATAGCCTTCAAGGCTTGGGTACTATTTAGAATTCTCAAAGCTGATTTACCAGCGTGATATTTATGAGTCTGTAGATGGTAGAATGCCTAGGCAGGTTTAAGTATGACATGGTAAAGCAGTTATTTTGTGTATTATACCTTTTTCAAAATAAGACTGTCTCCCCACTGGGCTGTAAGTAAATTAGATACTTAAACAGCATAGACCTCATTGAATCTCACAGGGACAGACAAATACTGATGTTCTTATGCTTAGAGCTAAAACTTCCCTCTTCAGGATAGTAGCTACTAGTGGCCGATGGCTATTTGCCTTCAAATTCAAATTAATTAAGGTTAAATAAAATGAATAATTTAGTATCTCAGTTGCGTTAGCTGCATTTAAAAAGTGCTGAGGAGCTTAGATAGGGAACGTTGCCAACATCACAGGAAGTCCTGTTGGGCAGCGCTGAAGGTGATGTGGCGGAGGCTGACGTCATGTGTGCATCTGAGTGGTGAATTCCTGGCTTTCATCGTCAGCCCTGTATCTTCACCAGGCCCCCACCCTCCCACCCCCTGCTGTAGCCTGTGGGCAGGAGGTTCAGAGCGTGGGAGTCTAGCATTCAGGGCCCACATCCTGGCTGTCCGCTCACTGGCTGGACGAACTTGGGCAGTTTACCTAACCACTTTCTCATCTAGTAATGAGGATAACAAGCCTAATTCGGTCGCGAGGATGGAAGGAGAGAATGCATGTGAAGCTGGCATAGGGTAAATCATCAGCAAGTGCTTCTTGTCATCTTCGTCATCGACATCATTAGCATTCTTGCTACAGCATTATCTGTCTCTGGCGTGCAAGCCCGAGGATGCTGTGGCATGCGCCTTCCCGGCAGTAAGACTGTAGGCCACATCTTGACATGTAGGCAGGCCGAGGACAGGCGGAAGGTACAACCAGTCATTAACCAGCGTCGCACAATTACAAACTCTTGTTTGACAGTATGAAACTTACATGTTGCGTCCTGAGTTGAGTTCAGTAAACAGTTATTGATCGTTTACCATATGTTGAGAGTTTACAAGCTGGCACTGTATAAAAACCGGGTGAAAGGCCCGGAAATGATGTGGAGAAGAGCGTCTGACCTTCGGTGCCTAGCATCTCGCAGAGGATGGAGCAAGGGCAAAGGGTACGATGAGTGTACAAATAACCACGTAAGAAGGATGGCAGGCAGACTGTGGGAAAGGCTGTAAGAGAGAGACGGAGTGGAAGAGGCAGGCCCCGAGGAGGGGCAGTTTAGATTCAGCTCGGGGGAATATGGAAATGGTAGCTGAGACTGGATCTGGAGGACAGAGGGGCATTTCGTGGGATGTGATGGGCAGGGTGGTTCTTCCGGGAGGGGCGGCACACGTGTGAATGCAGATGTAAAGGCAGTCCGTCTTAGGAAGAAGAGCGTACCCGAGCCCGTGAGCCCCTGAGAGAGAAGGTCTGGAAGAATTGGCCTGGTCACAAGGAAGTGGTCTGCGTGCCAGCCCAGGTGTTGACCTAATTGAGTAGGCAGTGGGGAGCCATGGCAGATAGTAAACTTTTCTTCTTGGTTCCGGTAGAACTTTCACAGAGAAGAATGCATTCCTTTGGTGGGGGAGGGAAGATGGGATGAATGTCTGTGTTTGATCTTACGAAGTAACAGAATTTGTCAAATGGCGTTTCTGCAGCAGAGAAAAGAACAAAGTTAAGTACACAGGGCGCTCCCCAGGTGTGCAGCTGTGTACGGGCGTGCACGCCGCCATTTCTCACTCGTGCGGGGCCACTGTCACTCATCTCTGCGGCGGGGGCACATGCCTCGGGGAGCCCGCAGGTGCAGATTGAGGCCATGATGTGAGCACAATAGCGGAGGGTTACCTGTGGACCTTTTCCTCTTCAAAAGTAGGAAGCAGAGGTTTAATGCCGCACTTTTTGATCTTCACTTAATCTCTTTTTATTTTACTCTGTTGCCTCATGCCTTTCATTAGCTTTTTAAAATTAGTATTGGGTTCTGACTGCTGCTCAATGCTTAGATGCGCACACACAGAGCTAAATCTAAGCCATGCAGTATCTTTGTTATTTCATAACATAAAACAAACTGTCGAGCTTATTTCCTATCATGGCCTTGAGTCATTTCAATGGATGGCTAAACAGGAAACCGCAAATGAATCAGTTAGCACATGAAAAATAAGAACCGCCCGTAATTCCCTGCATCTTCTCTACGGAGTCTTGTGACCATCTGCAGAGCTGTAGAATGTCCAGTATATAGTTACACTCTCATTGGCCAGCTTTAAGAAATACTGATTTTTTTTTTCGCATTTTAATACTTTGAGGTGGGATGTTTCTTGCAGGTTTGAGATGTACCTTTTGGGAGGTAGTGTTTCATCAATGAAAAGTGGTGAAATTGGAGATAATCTGTACATAAATGGTAGTATGGAATCAAGAAAACATTTTGGATGCTTTCTGCCCAAGTGTCAGCCCTTCCTCCCTCCCACCCCCAATGTGACGACGCGCCTCAGACAGCTTTCCCAGGACACAGCGCAGAGCCCCTTCTGACACCCCATCTGGAGCTCAGGGGAAAATGGCTCACATCTGTGTTTTCCTCGGGGCCCGCCCGCCCGCCCTGTATGTCAGTGTCTCGGGAACTGATGGCTCTGGTCTCCCTCTCTTGGATTTATTTCTCCAGGCTTCATTGCTCCTTCTCAGACACAGCTTTGCTGGGAGAACTTTAACAAGGCCTGTAAATACTTCCTCCGTCCTTGAAAGGGAGTTGGGAAGAGAGGTGTGCAGTTGTCTTGATCCCATGAGAGCCGACATACCCCTGGTCCCAGGGGCCTAGGATTCAGCTGGGAGACGCCAGCTGGTCCCCTCACCCCTGTTAACTTACAGAGCTCCCTTGAGGCGTTTTAGCCATCATGGCCCATGGCCCCCTTTACTCCCAAGGCTCCATCAAGTAACATCTGCATGAGCCTGCTCTGCCTTCAGGTGGCTCTGACTCAGTTTGCTGGTATTGTGGTGGTGGACAAACAGGCCAGGTGCGGTCCCTTCCTAGGCTCCGTTTTTGACGGGATGATGGCCTGGAAACTCGTTTGCCCGTACCCTGATTGTTAAAAAGATCTAAGTACTTAGAAAGCATTTTTAATAACAGTGAGTCTGAGAGGCAGGCAGATAGGCAAGAAGGAGGTAAATGAAAAAAGAACTATTCCCAGACCTCTAAGTTATAGCGGAGAGCCCCCCTTAGGAAAGTAAAACTGAACCCTCAGGCCTAAAAATTACTACCTTTAATTCGAAGGAGTAGAGGGGAGATTGAGGAATTGAGGCTAATCAGGGCATCTTCTGGAGAAGAGAGCTTTTGAGATTTACAAGCAAGACAGTAAATGACCTTCCCTGCTTTCTGTTTTGGTAGGATTTGGCCCTGGAAGAGGCTGTTCTGGAGGAGCTAACGCAGAAGGTAGCTCAGGAACACAAGGCCCACAGGTAAGGCCGGCAGAGGGCAGGGGATCGGCACCTGGCCCCTCCCGCCAGGACGCTGGCTGAGTCCACACGGTTTTTATTTCCTCCAGTATGTGATTCAGCTCCGCTCTGAGAGGTGGGCACAGATCTGAAAACTGCTGCTCATTTCCCTCCTTTCTCCCCCGTCTCTCCCCACCCCCCACCCCCTCTTCTTCTTTAATACTAGCAAGCCCACAAAGATGTGGAGTTGGTGGCCGGGAGAATTCCCCTCTGGGACCTTCCTCAGAATCTGTTGCCAGACTTGGGAAGCCTGGGGCTGCTTGTGCTAACGAGTGAAGACCTCAAAGAGCTACTCTGGGGGGAAAGTCAGGGTCACAAAGGAAAAGGAGGGTGACTAGCTTGAGGAAGCGCTGAGAACTTGCTATCAGGACCGCTGCTGTTCTCTGGGACCAAAGGGAAACAAATGTCCTTCCCTCCTGACCTCAGAGGACCTCCCAGAATATCATCCTCATAAACGTTTTATTGTTTTTTTCCTTTTTCCTTTTTTTTTTTTCTTTACAGTTCCGATTTTTTTCCCAGGTAGGAGAAAAACAACCTTTTTTTTTTTTTTTTTTTTTTTTTTTTTTTAAAGCAGGCAGCATTATTCTCAGGGATGTCTGGAATAATTATTTAGTGTTTTCTAGGGCCGTGGCTCTTAATTAAATACTTCACCTTCCTCTTATTATTCCCAGTGAAGAAAAAGCTACTGGGGAATATGTTAATGAATCACGTGGTAATGCACCATGCCCTCACAGTTGGGTGATGATTGCTTTTCCCAGAACTGGAGCTAAACCACAGCTCTGGAATTTGCCAGTAGGGGGGTAGGTCTTCCACTTGACTTTGCTGGCCCTTAACCATTTCCTCCTTTGCTGCCTTGTGACTTTAGTGGAATCCTGCCGGCCGAGGCTGAGCTTATGTACATCAACGAAGTGGAACGTTTGGATGGATTTGGACAGGAAATCTTCCCTGTGAAGGTAGCCTACCCTGGCTTGTCCTTGGCTTCACCCTTCTCAGAACGGCACAGATACTTGGGAAACCAGTGTCAATGGCAGCAGGCCAGAACAGCGTAGCTGTCTTATTGCCATGTGGCATTAATTGGCAAGTCCAGTCTACTTTAGTAAAGCGAAGATTTTTTTGGTAACTAGGAGAATTTGAAGTTTTCGCTGGACTTCAGCAGAAGAATATCTCACTTATAAGACAACCTTGTGAGTTGAGGACCAAACACCAGCCGGTCTGGCGCCACGAAGGTATCAAGGGCACACATCCTGTCTTATAACAGGACAGGAAGCTAATAAGGTCACGTGTGCCTTGGCAAAGGCCCCATGCTTATTCTCCCTCCTCTGCTTCAAGCCAGTACAGAGATATGAGGTAGAATAAGCATTTCCTGTATGCAGTCATGCTTTATCTCTCCTGCTCTATGGAGCCTTCGCTGTGGGTTTCCAGCCCCTTGGATGGTTTCTGGAAGCTGTGCCTGGGAAGCGGGTACAGCACATCACGTCCTCTGCAACATTTGCACCTCCTCAAGTGGGTGTGGCTGGGGTGGGGCGCATGGGGAGGTCATAGTGCACTGGCGTTTACAGAGCTGAGCCCATAACCCAAACTCATCTTCCTTTCTCTGCTGACCAACTTTACAAAAGATGGAGTTTCATCAGAAACCTAAAGCAACTGCCATTGCCGCAGTCTGGGACATGCCTGCAATTTCAGCACAAACATTTCACTCCAAACTGGCTCCGCTGGCTGTTTTATAAGTGTTCTGTTCCTCCTCTGTAGCACGTTCGCAATTTGCCTTAACGAGGACTGCCCATGCGCATCAAGTGGGATTGAGCAGGGTGGCCGCAGCTTGCAAAAAAGGCTAAATGGCTCTTTTTTAGATTTGTTTAATTTTCTTTCACTTCTCTAGCGGCAGCCCTTCGTAGGGCTGTCATCCATTTTCCTTGCAATAATGCCTTATGAAGCCATCTGCACCCCACTTACATTTCAGCAGCCCAGATAGAGTCATGATATTTTAGGTTATTGAAGAATCAGAGTCAACTTTTCTCCACTTCTAGAAAACTGACTGTTCTGTCCCTGGAAGTTGGGGGGGGTCATTTTCTTCTCCCACCTCCCTTTTTACCTTTACTACTTCGAATTGTGGGAAGTAGGGATAGTGGAGATGGTATGGAAATCCCCTGTGCTTGGTTCTGATGCACTTTCTAGTATGTTCTTTAGTGGAAAAGTCCACGGGGGATACTGTACCTTACTCTGAGTAGACAGACAGGCACTGCTGAGTCATTGCCAGTGGGTGTGAGTTAGCTGGGTAGCTGGGCTTCTTTTTTTTTTTTTTTTTTTTCCTCACACATCTATTCAGGACTAAAGTGACCACCTACAGGCCACGTGATTCCTGGCACCCTAGGGATGAGGGTGGGTCAGCAGTCCCAGGGGGGGCAGTAGGGTGGTCAGCACTGAGACAGGGGGAAAGCAGGCAGGGGAGTGTGCAGGTACAGACAGGGAGTGGTGCGGGAGTGCCTCGGGGTGAGGACAGGTCCCTGTTGACCAAGTAACAAAGTAAAAAAGCGTGTTCTAGATGTGTCCTAGGGAAGCACATTTCCAGTTAGTGGGGGCTTTTCCCTGAGTGGTTCCTCAAAAATGTTCGAGGTTGGGAGAGGGCAGTCCGTTTCCAGACAGGTCTGCCCTCCTCGTCCGCAGACACAGGTGTGGGGCCCGTCTCCGTCACCCCAGTGCTGTCAGGGCCCTCGAACACGGGGAGGCCGCTTCTGGGATGAGTCACGCCGCCGGGAGCCTTGATCCTTGGCTCAGAACCTTAAGTCTTCAGTCGTGGCTGGTGCAGTGCCTCAGGCGTCCGTTCTGCCCCGCCCCGGCGGACAGCTTTTCCCCCGTCCCCCTCACCGTCAGGCTTCTGCATCAATCTAGGGGCAAAGTGCCCAGGGAAACCTTCCCACAGAATTGTCCTTTCTCTTCCCGTCTCCACGCCACCTGTCTTCTTTTCCCACACACGTTTCTCTGCGGTATAACTTAACTTTTAATTCCCCAGAATCACCGTTCTTTCTCTCCTCGGGCTCTCTCTGCCACCAGCAGTTAGTTGTCCCACTCTCTCTGTCCCTGCTGGCAGACACCTGTTCTGATGGAAGCTTTGGTAGGTGGGTCGAGAAGAGGCCACTGAGAAGGGACACTGTCTGTCGACGTTGTGTCTTCAGTGAGATCAGTGTTAGGAGGAATGGAGAGGTCCACCTTGCCCATCCTGGGCCTCGTTGTGCCTGGCCTTCCTCTCACTCCGTGAAACAGAACAAGATGACCCCCCCCCCCCCGTGAAAGCCAGGGGCTGACCGGCGGTTTACTCACTGGATACGGAGCCTTGTTCCCACTCTGCTCTCAGGAGCGCTGGCGGCCAGGTCACGTTCTCCCAGGCTGGAGGTTGGAAGCACCCGGCTGCACCCAGAACCCAGACTGAAGATGAGACATCCGGGTTTCCCCAGCACCGGGCTGAGCAGATTGCCCGTCGGTGGCGTCTGCGGTGCACCCGCCCCTCCCATGCTCACAAAGCTCCCAGTCAGCGTTTAGCGTCCCACCCTGGGACGTGACTAGACAGCCAGGTGTCATCCTACGTGATGCCCTAAGAGGAGCAACAGAGGACAATGCACTGAGACGAGAGCCGCCTGGAAGACGCCGGGACCTGTGGAATGAAGAAAGGAACCCCTGCTCGCAAGACCAGCCGCGGAGTCTCAGAGATTAAAAAAGAGAAAAGAAAAATATGATTATAAAAATGTAAGAGGATCCCTATTTGAAGGGACAGGTTGCTTTTAAAAGCGAACGTTCAGAAAATAAAAAGGAACTCTCAGAAATTAAAACTATGTCGTCAGAAGTGGAAACCTTAAGAGAGAGGTTAGAAGATAAAATTAAGAAAAATCTCACCAAAAAAACTCCAAAGGAACGGAACGTGGGAGGCAGGAGATAAAATCAGAGGGCCAGCCGAGGATGCTGCACACCTGAATGATGGGTGTTTTTCAAGGAGTGAACAGAGGAAACAGAGGTGGTAAACATCCCATTCCTGAGAAGACATCCCAGGACTGATGAACACGAGGTTCTAAATTCAAAAGCCGAGCGTAGCAGGTGTGCAGAGACACACACTGGGGCTTTAACTGGCAGAAGCTGGTGCGTCCGAGGGAGAGGAAATTGTGGGGCCGGGTCTGCTGCCCTTGGCCTCTTTCAAACAAGCTCTAAAGAATATTCAGTTTTTTCAAACGGTCCATCTATTATAGCACATATGTAACGAGCAGATGTAATCAAACTGTGCATGTACGATTTTGATTTTAAAAACGAAAGCACATGTGCAAAGATATTAAGAGTGGTTCACGAAAGAGAAAGTCTGACAGCCAACGAATCTGAGAAAATCCTACAATTCTTTTAAACAGGAAATGGGTCACGGCAAATTGAGAAAAAGGAAAAAGTATACACAGTGTCTATTGGGATGTTCAGAGGGGTGCGTCCCTTCGGGATCTGGTTACTTTATTGCCCAGATGCTGCCTGTGATTCATTCCATGTATGGGCGAGAAGCGGGGCGTGGTCCCATGGGTGGGCTGCCGCCCAAGTGCCGGGTGCTGCCAGCGCTGGTGAGCTGCTTCCTCACAAACTGTCTTTGTTGATCTTATGCAGGACAATCATGGAAACAGCGTGCACCTGGGCATTTTCTTTATGGGGATTTTCGTGAGAAACAGAATTGGAAGACAGGCCATTATACACAGGTAGTCTTATTTGTCTTTTTTTCCTTTTGCCCCTTGAAGGGACTCTGGAAGAACCCACTGATCATGAGAAAATATATATGTATAATTCTCACACACACACACACACACACACACACACACACACACACACACACACGTATGTATTATATATGAGTTAGAAGTCAGACTATCCAGAGTTGAACTTTTCTCACCTCAGTTAAGAACAGCCCTCTGTGGGATTTAAGTGGATATGTAGAAATTCATCTCGCTTTTCCGAAAGACCTGTTTGAGGGGTGGGGATGGGGGAAGCTTTCTTCCCACCTGACTCCAGGAAATGCATTGTTGAACCCCACCGAGCCAGAAGAATGGGAACTAAGTTTTGTGAGTCTGGTTGGAAACAGGCCCTATCCTTGAGCAGTCATTGAATTCAGACTGGCTTCTTCCCTTGTCCTGCACCATCTGCCTAACCACAGGTGCAAACTAGTTTTCATGGTCCCGAAAGAAGCCTAGTTGTGAACGTACTTTGAAACAACAATTTGTTATAAATTTTAAAACGTTGGTACTTTTTATTATTCTGACACTCGCACCCTCTCTTCCATTTAACGAGAGCAGGGCCAGGATAGGGGGGTGGCATTGTCCCCTCCAGGACATGTCAGCGAGCTTGCTTTGTATTGGTGCCCGTTGGTTCCACGTGGTGTCCACGATCTAAAAAATCGCAAGCTTGCTTTGATTTACAAGTGACTGCGGCCTGCCATTGATGGGAAGAACAGCTTCCTTGCGTGTGCACCTCGCAGGCAGAGCTGTGCACCTAGGGCAGACGGTCAGAGACGGTGGTTAGAGGAGGCACAGCCTGCCTTCTGGAAGAGCGTGGCCAGCCACGTCCTCTCAGGATCAGCGGTTGCTGCAGGTCGTTTCGAGAAAGTTGTCCTACCGAGAGCTTCCTCATTGGCTTTCCCCTGCCCCAGGTCCCCATCCTGCCTTTATTTTTGTACACTTATTTTTCTCTTGCTCTTTGGATGGAGACATTATTGAAGTGGGAGTGAAGGGAGAGAGGGCTACAGGATAAATTTTTGACTTTCGGGTATATTCAGTCAACCCCAGTATACCTACAACAAATTAGAAGTTAATTGAATAACATAGAGAAATATATGCAGAGTTGTAACTGAAAGGTTTTGTGCTCATTTAAATCTTTCCAGGCATTTTGTCTCCATAACTAAATCGGTGCTTTGGGTTTTTTTCTTGAACCTGGAGAAGTAGACAAGTTTCGCATTACAGCTATCGAGGTGAAATACGAAAAATAAAGTGATTCGAAAGTTTGCCGATCATAAGCCACTCACAGTTCTTTAGGAACTGCTTCCAGACCGCTTCCATGGTGTCACGTTAATTATGCCACTAGGTGAAGTCACGTGGCAGCGTGAGGAGCGGATTCAGAGTTTTGGCAGTTGGTTTGAGAACGGAGCCAGAGGAAACCAAATAGGTCTTATCTCCGGAGACCATCACGAGGAGCATGTAACTCTGAGTCCGTGCAGATGTGATCTAATGGAACAGCAAGTCGCAGACGGCTGTGCTGAGCACCTGTAACGATTATGGCCCCGGCCAATGAATGTAAACACAGTTGGTACTAGTGTCATGGAAAGATGACGGGAGGGAACCCTGAAAGCCCAGGTCTAGAAGTCATCCATCTCTAATGAGTTGAGTGACTGTGGCTAAGTCACGTGCTCATCTATTAAACCACCTCATCTCCAACGCTAAGAACAAAAATAGCTGCCTTGTGCACCTTAGCGAGTTGATAAAAGAACCGTACTCTATACAAATGGGAGGCAATATGATCACTTTTCATTCTTTCAGCAAACGTTTATTGCATGCTGTGTGCCAGGTACTTGGCACAGTGCTTGGAATACAGAGGTGAAGAGAGCAGAATCTCCCCGAGCATGGGGCCTGTGGTCTGCTTTGGTTAAGTTAGGGATCTAGTCACAGAAGTAAACCATCGTAACCCAATGCGGCAAGCTGGTAAAGGATGACACCAGGTTCTTTCCGAGCATGTCGATGGCTGACGATGAACAAGGGCTTCCTGGAGGAGGAGGTGCCTCCTGGGCTGAGTCTGAAAGGAGCCCTCCAGGCAGACGTAGAAGTGTGATGAGTAGAAGCCTGATGGCGTGAAGTCATGGGCGGGAATTACAGTGTGGGCACAGAATGAAGGCTCGGGTGGTAGTAGTGAGAGAAGGTGAGAATACTGGCTACAAGGAGAATGGGAAGTAGTAGCTTACCTTCCTTTGGTGGTTATTTCTGTGTATCTCATTTTAGATAATGTCTGCATGAGGAAAGAGAAATGTGTGTACGTGTGTGTGTGCCCTAAGCATTTTTTTCTTCTAGGTGGCATAATTAGTAACGTCCATTGCAACACAGAATCTGTGTGGGCTCTTCAGCCTAGGTTTCAGAAGACACGTGACTTTTAAATAATGTGCTCCTTCATCATTAAAAGCCAGGATCTTGGGAAATACTTTGTCATTTTCACATTTGGACGTGGGAAGAACAAGGAAGCAGAAGTCCCTCCTCAATTTTCCTCATAGCTAGTCATAAAGGAAACAATAATTTATGAACAACAGCATCTAGATACAGTTTGCATGGGATCTTTACCTACTTAAGTAGATGCATGTTGCGTTTCCTGTACTGTTCCACCTTGAGAGAAGGAACATTTAGCTTTTAAAAATATAGTTAAATCATAATTTGTAAAATTAGGCCCAACAGGAGCAGGTGAGCCGCCCTTTGCGGATTCCTAACTGCAGGGACCGTCTTGGGGGCAAACGTGGTTGCATTTGTTTTGACCAGGTGGAATGATATCGGGAATATCACTCATAACAAGTCGGCCATTCTTGTAGAGCTCATCAAAGAGGAGACCACGCTCTTTCACACGGTAAGCAGAATGGACGAAGGTGGGGTCCGCAGGCCGCTTGGTGTTTGACTCCTCAGCTCTAAGAGCCTCTCCTTGCTTCCCGTTTCCCGAGAGGACAAGTATTTCCAGTATTTGCCCAGTGCTGTCCGTTACCCACTTCAAGATAGTGGTGGTGACCTCCTGTTCAAAACGCCAGCTTTCCAAGCTGAGTTTTGACTCTGGGATTTAGAGATTCCTCCCCCCGCCTTCCTGGGGATGGAGGGCTCGCGTTGTCTGGCGTGCCGCAGTCCTCAGCATGCTGGTTACAGCCCTCATTAAGTCACCCCTGATTATGGGACACAGCATTTTCTTTGCTGGCTGACCTGGATTCTTTCCCATCATAGTCCAAGCCTCCTCCGAAGGGCCTCAACCATGTCCCTCCTGTCGAAGGCCTCCGTGTGGGCCAAGGCTGTTCACGCATCTCACTGCCTCTCGGTTACTGACGCTTGGTGTTCCTTCATGCTCTGCCTCCATTCGTTTATTTGCTTTTAAAGCACTTGGTTTGGGATTCTGAGACGACACGACGGTTTAAGTGTGTAACCCCAGGGCCTTGGGCGTACAGGATGCATTAGCAGGCAATTTTTTCTGTCTTCCTTTGCTGGGCTTCGTAGACATGGCTGCCACTGAATGTCAGTCAACATGTTGGTTCATGGCTCGGGGTGTTATTTTGTGCTCGACCTGTGGGGAGGCAGGGGTGTATCCCCGTTTAGAGTAAACCTAGTAAAATGCATATCCAATTAAACGTATGTTCATTTTCCCACCCCCTCTGTCTCTTCATTCCCAAGGACGATATCGAAAATGCCAAGTATATTTCTCGGTTGTTTACCACACGGCACAAGTTTTACAAACAAAACAAAATCTGCACCGAGTAAGTAAACGTTTCGTCCGCTCTCTGCTCGACGGCGTGGCCACCCTAAATTCATGCGCTTTCGGGATTCCGTAGATTGCCCTTTCCAGTCACTCTTCTCCCTCATTCCTTCTGGTAGCTAAAGGACTAAGCTAAAGCCAGGCGGGAGCGAAAGAACTTGAGTGATGAGCACTGTGTGGTGTGAGTGTAGCGCCAGTGCCTAGAGAGAAAACGATTCGCAAATTGACTGTGACCGCTCGGCTGCCCGGATGGGTCAGCCCACATCAGTGCCTCTCCAACCTCTGCGATGAGTTCGGAGGAGCTGAGCCGTTGCCAATTTGCCAGGGTGCCCCTTCGTGTCAGATGCGCAGGCTGCTCAGAGGTGTGTGGCAGAGTGACGAGCCAGCTTGAAAGAGAAGACGCTCCTGTCATCCTCAGCCCCGTTTCCGCTTACACAGTTGGGTAACCCTGCGTGTGCCTCTGGGTCATGTCATCTGCCTGTAAATGAGAGGCCGGGGTAATTAGAGGAAGACTTGGGAGACACTAATAGATGTCACGAATCCGTGCGTGTGTTTGAAACTTAATTTGGAAATAAAGAGAGGCTGATGAGGGAACTTAAATGTGACCTGACCCTGCATATAGCGTGCTGGGACTCGGACTATTGTTGCCTTTACTTTGGTCGCCTTCAAAAGGCGTTCCTCGGCAGAGCCCATCAGCGGTTGGGGCGCCCAAAGTGTTTAATTTTGTTTCAAAGACCTTCGGGGACGTAAATGCAAGAGAAGAACCGCTTTTCCACTCCCCAGTGGACAGACGCATCCAAGGGCGTCAAGTCTTGTCCTAAAGCAGTTCCTGCTGAAGAGTGCGGTTTAGAGCTGCATCGTCAGGTCTGGGCAGACTTTTTTTCTCTCCACGATGGCGGCGCTTTCACACCAGTCACTGCAGTCGGTCAGGGTCTGAAGGCATGTTTGATGGTCTCAGGTCTGCCAGCAGAGTTTGCACATGTAAATCACGAGGGCAGTGATCGGGGCGTGGCAAATCACACAGCTAGATCTACCTCATGGCATGCATGGCAAACGCATACACCACTCTTTTGAACGGTTTCCTCTAGGTCGTTTCTTTGCGGTTCTGCCTTGTTCTTGCCTTTGATTTGTGGGGGTGTCGTTAGCAAGAACTCTGTAGTCAACTCCTGTAGGGTGAATTAGAGAAAACTGTTGTGAAGAGTGAATTTCACTGTTGTAAACTTCTGGTTCGATCATTTTTCAACAAGTGGCTTTTTCTCAAATTGACCAATTACTTGTATTTCTTTCGTGGTCTTCGAATATTAGTGAATATCATATTCTACTGAAGACTGAGGACCGTGTATTTTTCCTTTTTCCTTTTGCAATAACCATGCCTTTCTTCTTCCTAACCAAGTATGGGAGGTTCCTAACCTCTTATCTGATAAAACTGGGGCTCTCTTAAAAGTGTACTCATGCGCACACACACCACGCACACCGTAAGTTCTATATATAGTTTCATAGTTTCAGGCTGCATTAGGGCCTGCGAGATCCCTCTGGAGTTTTATGAAACTAGCATCATCTTAACAGCATCCTTCTCCAGAGGTCTCTACTCTCTCATTTCCAGAAGACTGTCATTGATTTTTTTTTTTCTTTCTTTCTTTCTTTTTTTTCCTCCACTAACGGTCACTGCTTGCAGACACAGCTCCCAGGAGTGGTTCCCATACTTCTTGACTTGGGGAGAAACTGCCTGGGGGGGGAGAGAGAAAGATGTTTAACAATAGGTCTAATAATATTGTGTTTGGCCAGTTCTTAAAAAAAAAAAATCCAGTATTACTATATTGTTTCCATTATTTTAAAAAACCTTATCACCAAAAAGGTAGCAAAGATGAAATATCAGAATAAGGAGAGTGCTTTAAATTGAAGACCCTTAGCTTGTTGGAAAACCCTATGTGTCCTGGGTTTTTGGGTTTTTTTAAATGATTTTAGTGAGGGTGGGGGAAAATGTTATTCTGGCATTTGGGACTTGTTTCTCAAAGGCACCTTTGATTTCAGTTCTCAAGGACTTGGTAATACTCTTGGTCCTGACTCATTTTTATTTCTACATTCATGAAATTCATGTTGAGTCTGCCTGGAAAGGTCAGATGAATATTTGCAATATGTATTATCTTAATTAAAAGCACTTTTATACCTCAAAAGTATTTATTTTTGATTTTTATTTCATTGGCAACATTTTATAATAATTTTTTGTTCTTTTTTATCATGAAAGTTTTCATATTTACACAAAGGTAAAATATACAATTAAAAAAATTTTTGTTTTAGGCAAGGCACCTTTTGGTTGACTACACAGATTGCAAGGACCTTGTTGGCTTACAATCCTTATTTTTTATTTTTTATACCTATCCAAGTACTAACCAGGCCCAACCCTGCTTAGCTTCCGAGATCAGACAGAATCGGGCTTATTCAGGAGGCATGGCCGTAGACAAAAAATATATATATAATATTTTTAAAAATTTGTGTTAAAATGTTTCAGTCTTGCTTATTTCCCTCACAATCTTTCTTTAGAAATAAGCTCCATTCTTCTAATACTACTTGGTAAAACGTTATTCAAGTATCATATGTTCCAGATAGAAAGAATAGAAGAATAAAGAAGGAAATCAGAATTGTTCTTAGCTTTACCAGCCAGAAACAAATGTTTATGTTTTGCTGTAAGTCTTACCTATCATGTCTATTTTCCCCTCTTCCTCTCCTGTCTACCTGGTCGTCTTGTATCTGGTAAGTAATAAGAACCACCTTCATTTCTTTTCATATAGACAATCAAATTCTCCGCCCCCCATCAGACGCCAGCCCACGTGGAGCCGATCCTCACTGGTATGTATAAAATAGTCATCGGGCAGCGTGACTGTTGGGGATGGAGTGTCCTTTTGTTGATAATTTGAAGGGAGAGGTGACTAGGGCATCACAGCCAGGTGGTATCTGGTGAGAAGACAGAAAGGCATCAGTCTGCTAGCAGGTGTGATGCACATCCATTTTTTCCCCACGTGTGCTCATCCATGTCCATCACTTCTTTAAGTGAGGCTCAGGGTTCACCCCTGGGAGTTAGTCTTGTTCTGATGAGACCGTGTTCTGTCAGCCTGTGACCTACTGTTTTTGTCCACTCGTTGGCGTCTTGTTTTGTCACTGTTTCTGGTTGTTGCATAGAGACGTGTCCTCAGATATAAGCTCCAGGATTCTTTTGCATTCACTGCCGTAGACAGAGCTTAATAAACTGGTTAGAAATACTTGTTAAATGAGCAGAAAATGGATGAGTCAGGTTGATGGTCTCAGAGTATTGGGTGGGAAGGTTAATTGCACATTTTCTAATTTTAAAGCCAACAAAACTTGGATTAATCCACTTCTCTACCTGTTATTAGCTTTTGATTTTTTAAATTACTCTCCTCATCACATGAATAAGGGAACATAACTCAAACTTTAATACATGTATCTGTCTGAGGCTGTGTTTTATTTTGAGGATTACAGAAGGGTAATATAATAGAACAGTGTGGAAGAGTTGGTTTCTTTTAAAGTTTTCTACTTGTTTTAAGTCATAATTCTCTATTTTAGGTTAAGATTTTTTACACATAATCAAAACAATGTGACCTTTTAATTTTTCTGGATGAATTGAACAGTTCCTTTGAGTTGAGAGAAAAATAAAATTGAATTTTTCTTCATACACAACTTGTATACAGAATATACAAAATTGTATGTCTTTGACTTGTCTTTCCAAAAAAAAGTTTTGAGGAATTTTTTCTTTTCCTGGAAAATACAGAGACATGAACTCCTAGCATTCTAGGGTTGGGCCATTATATCACCGCAGAGTAATTCCTGAGTACCCGCGTGAATGCTGACGTTATGCACAGAATCCCTTGCCCTGGAGATCTGGGGGGTCCCTTTGCTTTTTCCCTGGTGCACCAGTAGATTTATCATGGTACTGGTTTCTTTGTTAATGTCTCCTTTGTTAATTTTATTTTCTTTTTCCTTCTTTAGAGTCCACATGTCTTAGAGTTAGTGCGATAGATAATTCTTTTATTTATATCTGTGAAGCACCATGGGATGCCAAGTGTTTTAAGGCGATCCTGTGATCTGCTCTCGTCCTAGTTATCTAGAGAAGATAGAAGACTGTCTTAGATGAAAACAGTCTACAGGGAGCCAGATTCATGGCTTCTCCTTTCCTCTGCCCTTTAGGATAAAACCATTTTACCAAGAGTCCCCTGGGACAGCTGGCTGCTGTTTTCCTCTTGCCCTTCTGCCTATGTTATGCCATTGAATTGATTTCTGTATGAGCAGGTCTGGAAAGAAATAGAATATAGAATAATCTATTGGAATATATAAGAGATGGAATAAATAATAATAATCTCGAAATGGTGTTGGAAGGATTAGTTATTATTATCCTTTGCCTGTATACTTATGCCAGTTCATACACAGTCCCTTACTTTGGACTTTTTTTTTATAGCCAGAGAAGGCAGTGAGCCGCTTTGCCTTGCCATGTACTTCTGTTCCCTTGTATGAATCCTTCCCCACTTCTTTTTTTTTTTTTTAAGCCTCAAAAATGGCTGTTCTACCATGGAAAAATTGAGTTGAATTATATATTACCAAGAAGAGGAAAAATATTTTTAAATTGTTCCTCAAAAACCAGCCAAAGGGAGATTTGGGAATATTTAGGAAAGCTATTACAGTACCTTTTCATTGGTATCCTGAATGACTTTCTTAGATTAACTTTAATTCATTACTTATTCTCCCCTGATTTTTTAAAATTTTGGGGTCTTTCGTCTTCATTACCGTCTTTATTTGCCCTTTTGATGCCAAAGCATTATTGGTAGCAGAGGCGATGGTAGATGAGTTATTTACCCAGCTTCAGACTCTGGGGCGTTCTGTTGAGGGATCCTGAGAAAGTGTGACCCCTGCTGGCTTTGGGTTCTTTTGGCTTGAGCTCAGCTTCTCTCCTAAAGGAGTTACATTTCAACTAATATCTCTAAGGCTAATTTTAAAATAATCAAATAGAAATATAAGAGATCATTCCGTGTGGTGATTTACAAGTTTAACATTTTTTAGCATCGAAACTATTTATTCAAACAAACTCTCCCCTGGAACCTCGATGTCTACATAAAATAGATCATGCTTGAGGTAGGGAGAGGAAGGAGGCTTGATTTGATTGACAGAAGCTGAGGCCTACTGAGGTTTAATGACTTTCTCTGGATCACATTAGTGACTAATCCTATTTCCTTTGTTGTCTTACCAAATATTGAACCCATCTAAGCATTTTTTTTTTGTTGTTCTGTAAAAGTTTTACCCTCCTCTGCAACAGGAAGTGATTCAGATTCAGTCTAAATGGCCATGTGTAAGAGTCTTATGGAAGGGACTCTTCCTGAAGGGGTGGGTGATTGAACTGGATCCTCTGCAAGGCTTTTCCACGTTTGGTCCTGCAGTGAGAGGGTCAGTACGTGGCCTGAGAACTACACAGCCATTGTCGTGAATCGCATTTCAGATTTTTATATAAATCTGCAGGCGGGCCCAGCTTAACACTACCGCGTCTCTGTTCGAGGCCGGTGAACTGGAGTCATAGATGCAGCTACGATGATGTCTACAAGCTCGTGGCTCCAGGAGGGAGCCAGTTTTGAATAGAGCGAAACATGGTTCCCCTTATTAATTGTTAGGTGGAACGTAGGCATACACGTGTTCCATATTATTCCCTTAAAAAATAGACTATAAATAGATAACATTCATTCATGTTCATTATAGCATCTCTCCTTTTCTCACCTTGGACCAACCGCCTTATCCCTCCCTTCTTGTTTGTCCAGTCGTAAGCTTGGGGATGAGGTGGGGGGTACAGACGCACAAGAGAGGGCTGGGGGCAGGGGCAGACAGGCAGGGCCGCCGCGTGTGCTCCCCGGCGGGCGTGACTGAGGGATGGGCCGCCGCGTGTCGGCGGCTCCTCCGTGAGACTCGACGGCCTTGATGCAGGGCTCGCCCGCCTGTGCTGTGTTCTCTGTTTCAGCCGCGGCAGCAGCCCTACATCTTGCCTCCCATGCACGTCCAGTGTGGCGAACACTACTCGGAAACACATACTTCGCAAGGTAACTCTGGCTTGCCGTTTTTCCTCCTTAAGACCAAATGTTGAGTACGGGTTTGAGTAAAGACGACTTTTTCCCCCCCCCGATGACAGCGATGCCTTCATTTTTAGTCTTTTCTTTATCCACATGGCAGCAGGCAGCAGCTCTGATGTGTGAAAGGCATAGACTGTCGTTTACCCCCACAACAACGAGTTTGCTTTGAATTGGCTGTGAAGGGATTTGGGGAAAGTCAGTGAGCAAGTTCTTCTCTCCTGCCTCTCACAAGTGGGCTGAGGGAAGAGAGAGGGACAGCTCGCCCCATGGAGGACTCTTCACTCTCTTTGCCAATATCAAAAAAACCCCTTGGAACAGTCAGTCAGGTGTCCATGGTGACGGAGAATACAGGTATCCAGAATAGTTGACAGAAATACACAGATAACCTCATCGCTTTATTTTAGCTGTTGCTTCTCATCTCTCCCGCCAGCCCCTTTCTCTATACACTTGTTATTGCCCCAGAGTAGAGAAACTGTTTTATTCCTGTGTTTTAACTCCCGTGCAAGATGGGTAGAAAAGCCATTTCAATAATTATTAGAATAACAACTAACATGCCTAGAGCAATTCCTCTCCTTCAGCACCTGCGGTGTATTGTTTCACTTAATCCTGAAAATAAGCCTGTGGGATAAGTGCTACTATTGTTACCCTTTTGTAGATACGGACTGCGTGGGCAGAGACCACGGGCTTGTACTTTTTAGGACTTCTTTAGATTAAAAGTCACCCCCCCCCACACACACACACCACCCCGCCACGTGTGAGGATGCACTTCCTTGAAGCAGGGCGGCCTCGAGGTTCACGCGCCTGTGTTTGTCTTCTCGTAGACAGCATTTTCCATGGCAACGAGGACGCCTTCTACTGCAACTCCCACAACAGCCTGGACTTAAGCTACTTGAACGGCACCATCACCAACGGCAGCGTGTGCAGCGTCCACAGCGTCAACTCCCTGAACTGCTCCCAGAGTTTCATTCAGGCGTCTCCCGTGTCCTCCAACCTCAGCATCCCCGGGAGTGACATCATGCGGGCCGACTACATCCCCAGCCACCGGCACAGCGCCATCATCGTGCCGTCATACCGGCCCACCCCCGACTACGAGACGGTCATGCGCCAGATGAAGAGGGGGGTCATGCGCATGGACAGCCAGAGCCAGTCCTGCGAAATCTCAACATCCTCAACACCCACGCCTACAACCAGCCAGAGGATCTGGTGTACAGCCAGCCCGAGATGCGGGAGAGGCACCCCTACACTGTCCCTTATGGGCCCCAGGGGGGCTACAGTAACAAACTTATTGGTCCATCCGACCAGATAAACCCAAAGAATCATTCGGTGCCCAGCAAGCCGGGGGCGAGCGCCATCTCACACACGGTCAGCACCCCAGAGCTGGCCAACATGCAGCTCCAAGGCACCCATCACTACAACACGGCCCACATGCTCAAAAACTATCTCTTCAGGCCGCCACCCCCTACCCCCGGCCCCGCCCTGCCACCAGCACCCCAGACCTCGCCAGCCACCGCCACAAGTACGTCAGCGGCAGCAGTCCCGACCTGGTGACCCGCAAAGTGCAGCTGTCGGTGAAGACCTTCCAGGAGGACAGCTCTCCGGTGGTGCATCAGTCCCTGCAGGAAGTGAGCGAGCCCCTCACGGCCAGCAAGCACCACGGCTCTGTCAACAAGCGCCACAGCCTGGAGGTGATGAGCAGCATGGTGCGGGGCATGGAGGCGATGACACTCAAGTCCCTCAACATCCCCATGGCCCGCCACAACACGCTGCGGGAGCAGGGGCCGCCCAAGGAGGCACCGGGGGGCCACGAGGTTCCGCAGCTGCCCCCGTATCACCACAAGAAGACGCTCTCTGACGCCACGATGCTGATCCACAGCAGTGAGAGCGAGGAGGAGGAGGAGGCAGCGGAGCCGGCGCCCCAGATCCCTGGGCTCCGCGAGAAGATGGGGTACAGCGCCCAGCTGCAGGCGGCTTTAGCCCGCATTCCGAACAAACCCCCGCCCGAGTACCCCGGCCCGAGGAAGAGCGTGAGCAACGGGGCGCTGAGACAGGACCAGGCTAGCCATCCCCCTGCCATCGCGAGAGCCAGGGTGCTGCGACACGGGCCCGCCAAGGCCATCAGCGTCTCCCGCGCTGACCAGCCGCCGTCAACGGGGCCTCTCTCGGTCCATCCATCTCAGAACCCGACCTGACAAGTGTGAAGGAGCGGGTCAAGAAGGAGCCCGTGAAGGAGAGGCCTGTGTCTGAGATGTTTTCGCTGGAGGACAGCATCATAGAAAGAGAGATGATGATCAGGGTAAGCGTCTCCCTCTCCCGCGCGTTTGGGAGGACACTTAGGCACACCGGTCTCCCCCTGCAGCCTCCGCATCCCTTGTCCATGATTCGTTCAGCGTGCGAAAGCATATGCACCCGCCAGACGCTGAAGAAGGGCGAGACTTGCTCAGTGTGTGAGGGGTTTAAAGCCTCCCTTGGCAGTTAGGCAGGCCGTATTTTATTTCAAGAAATTGGGGTTTTGCGGCTTCAAGTGAATCTTCCGTTCTCATTCGTGGATTCTAATAGGTCTTTGGTACAAGCGCAGTGATGGAGTTGGGATGTTTCCGGTCCTTGGGGTCCTAGGCCAGTATTTGCTCTCTTTCCGGGCTCAAACATCCTATTGTGTGAGCTGCTACGAGCTTACCTTCCTACACCTCTTGGCATTTTGTGTTTTTTTCTGACTATAAAGCCTTTTTTTTTTTTTAAAAATACCCAATCAAGTATTAATAGAGCAACATCCCTTTAGAGCACAGATTTCTGTGGAGATCTGTATGTCAGGATGACTCGCCAGCGTTGGCCGACCACGATGTGTCCAGGTTTATTTTCAGATATTCTTTCAGAAGGTGTTTAACACAAAGCCAAGAAAATGACAGTAAACTTGGAAGTTGATCATTGAGTGTCAACTCCCCATTAAGCTTAGTCGTTCCAGAATTCAGATACACGTGTGTGAGTGTACACGTGCACCTACATACATCCACATGCACACTTGTGACATGGGAGGGTGCCTGATGTTCCACATAAACTAACCCTTCTTCAGAACATGTACCGCCTGGAAGACCCGTTCTGTGGTCAGAGCGGGAGTGAGCAGGAATAGGTCTGCCCTGAACAGCAAAGTGAGTTCTCGCTCGCAGATGAGAAAATTGCTAAATCATAGTTGCTACCTTAAAAAAATATTTCAGAACACATTGCTGCTTGTCCCGGAACTTTTCATTCCTTTAAGAACCAAAACATCATTTTATTCTAACGAATGCAACCCAGATTGCCCTCTGTACAGGCACCGCGTCTCTCTCCTAAGGGAGCCAGGCCGATATTAGGTTTCCAGAACAGTTGTAGCTTAAAACTCGCTTCAACGGAGTTCGTTACACTTCCTTCGTTTATAAGTCACCCTGACCCTTCCAGTGGGAATCAACCTGAAAAGAAGGCCAGCATTTTGAGGAAGCCGTGTCCCTGGGTTCAGGCATCTAATCCGTAACAACGTTATTACTTTAGACAAAGACAAACCGTAAGAACGTTCTCAGCCTCCCGGTTTTGGACACCGTGGAGTAATGCTAAGAATTCCATGCGATGTAACTCTTCCCACTTCTGCAAACCTAGAGGGAAATTGCAAATGAGGGGCTTGGTCTCTAATCAACAAAACTGAGGTGGAATGAAATATAGGGGCAGGCACCTCAGGGGAGAGCTTTCCCAGCGTGGAGAAGGTAATTCATTGGGAGAAAGGGATTTTCAGCACGTCTTGGCCCCAGGCCCTTTGATACAACTAAGCAGATTGCTGACTTGATAATGATTGATGCATACGTGGTCTCATGGCCTCATTTTGGTCAGATGCGTCCACTTCTCTGCTAAACAAAAGCAGTAGCCAGATTCACGGCGCTGGTTCCTTACTAGAGCTCCCTGTTACCACGAAGGAGCAAGGCGATTTCTGCTGTTTTTCCCACATGCTCTCTTCCCCTTCCGCATGGATGAGAGTGGATACCCAATTTTACCCTTAACCTGTAGTCCAACATCATGACCCCATCCTGACTTCATCCTCCCCATTGACTTTTTTCCCCAAAGTCCTGTGCACTCTGGAGTTCCAGGACCGCTACTGTAGGCTGATGTCCTGACCTTAGAACAGATTTAGGAGGTTCTTCAGGGAACCAGTGTGCCAGGCAAGATGGCCACAGTTCCAGCGGCTCCGAGGCTTGGGATGGTTCTGCACCTGTTCATTTTTTTTTTTAATGAAGAAACTCACCCCAGGGCCTTCCCCACATCTCAGAGCTTCTCTGCCCGCCCCACTGTCTGCCCTGCTAGGAATGGAGGAGAAGAGGGCCTCTGGAGGGTAAGAGAACAATGAGAAAATTTAACCCAGTGGGAACTGGAGGGGGACAGGTATGGTGAGAATTTGCCCTGCAGCCAGCTCTGGGCAATTCTGGAGCTGGGTGTCTATTTGATTGATGATTCAGGCCAGTTATCTTGGTAGCTCCTCCCCCTGGCTCCTCTTGCTGCCTTGAGGACACGTCACTGTTCGTAGCCCCCTGACCCAAAATGGTCCGCAGTGAAGAGGAAAGGCCAAATCAGCTCTTTTGAGTTATTATTTTCTTATTATTATTATTTTAATCTCTGGTCATGAGCCATTAGGGTGATAAGTGAGAAGGAGCTAAGAGAAATCGTTTATCACTGGGGCGTCAGTTCTCAGTAGGAAGTAGTAATCCTTTCCCGAGAAAGACAAGTTTGTGACTTTTTGTCTTAGACGCAGTTAGAGTCACCTCCTGGTGAAGGAGAGAAGGAAGCGAAGGACTCGGGACTATTTTTCCCAAATTCTTGCTTTCTCAAAACTTTGCAGAGGAGTGCAGGAGATTACCAGCTCATGGACGATAGGAGGGCGAGGGGATTCTCCCTCACAAAAACAAACTAAAAAACAAACAAACAAACCCCAAAGAATTCAATTCAAAACCTTCAAAATCTGCCTGGAAAGGAGAAACCAGGGCCCGCGTTCTTAAGCGTGTTACACCTTTGGCCCAAAGTTCCTAGGTCCTTTTCTCACTTTCTCACAGTTAACCCTCCCCTGAGATGGTCCTTTTGTCTGTCTGGTGGGTCGGCCCTGTCACTGGAGAAAGCATTTAAGCAGCATCGCTTACAAAGGCCAGGGCTCCATTCAGACTGCAGACGGCACTGGGGGGATGAGGGGAACGCGTGTGGGCGTGCGGTGCCATGCCCTGCACCCACGGTTAGAGGAACACGCTCGCGCTGTGTCATCTGCAAACACCAGGGCTATCAAGGCACATCTCTGGGGGAGTCAATTTATAAATGATAGACACAGGGGGAAATACCTAAAGGCTTGAAAAGGAAACCAGCGATAAGGTGATGCTTCTGTCTGTGACAGCCCAAGGAATCTGCAAAGTGGCTTTCACTCCTGTTTGGATCAAAATCCTAAACGCTGTAAACTCATCTGTTTGCATGCTTTGTGAAGTCCTTCTGTTCTTCCGACTTCTCAGACAAAATGACTTTGGGGAAATGCTCTCATTGGGTTGCCTGAAGTGAGTAAAAGGAGATTTTTTTCATGCCTCCGTCGGTTGAGAGGGCATGAAGCACATACAGCAGCAGACCTTCCGGCCAGGGCCCCCTGACGGGTCAGAGTGTGGGCACAGGCGAGGACAGCGAGGCAGTCAAAATGCCACAATCGAAGGTCAGGTGCTAACATCCAGAACTTTCCCTGAATGGTCCACTCCACCCCCAGATGCATGTTCCCCCATGGCTTCGTCACACTAGTGACATCCCACCACAGTCAGCGAAGGCCATGCTGTGTATCCCTCGTCCTCTAGATGAAGTGGGAAGGGGATGCCTGGTGGGTCCTCTCAGATGGCCCCGGGCTTTGGTGTTAGTGAGTGGGCTAAACCGCGTCAGCCCTCATTCTGGGGGTGATATTTCAGGGACCAGAGATTCAATTCAGGACTGTTATCGTCCATGCTAGAATAGAAACTAGAGTGGGTTTTTCTCTACACTTTGGGTATCCAGATCTCTTAACAATGCATCAATTTTGTTGTTTGTTGTTGTTGTTGTTGTTTCAAACTATTTAATCTGTAGCAAAGGGCCTCCACTGTGATTGGATTAGATTATTCGTGAAACACTTTCTCTTTCCCGAGTCCTATCTTCCTTTAGCCTGCATCTTCCTCCAGAGTCTTGCTCGGACACTGCTCTCTGCGTGTGTGATCCGCCCCGGCCCCGCCCACCGTGGAGGGTTGTGTTCGAATGGAGTCTGTGCTCTTGTTTGTTTGTTTGTTCGTTCACTTATTCATCCACTTTTAAATAAAAACTCGGGGAGCCCTGGCTTCCTCAGGCACAGTGGGAATTAATGGGAAGGGCCAGGTTTGAATTCGCCCTACTAATAGTGATTGTCTGCATTCCTTGGCTGGGGAGTTAGAGATTTCGGGAGATTAAAACGCATTCCAGCATTCTCCTGGATTATAAACAATGAGAACATGCCTTTTCTTGCCACAAGAATCTAGAGAAGCAGAAGATGGCAGGCCTGGAGGCGCAGAAGAGGCCACTGATGTTGGCAGCGTTGAATGGACTCTCGGTTGCTCGGGTCTCGGGGCGGGAAGAGAGTCGCGTCGATGGCACACGAGTTCCCATGGACGAGAGGGTAAGTGCCGGGCTTGTCAGACACGTGATTCATTCTCTGTGCTCTTCGGATTCCACACCAACCCTTCTTGCCCTGACATGCCAGCCCTGAGGTTTTTTGATGAATAATTCTTCAGTTTGAGATTAGCAAGACCTGCTCTGTGTTGTATTAAACTGGTCCTTTCCAGCATCTGATGTTTCTCTGTCAGGTCAGGGCAGTGATGCCCGCCTAAGGAGACCAGCCCCTCACCAGCCATGTGGCCTTGCTCAGGTCACTCAGTTTTGAGGGTCTCTCTTTTTTTGGGGGGGGGGGCAAAATGAGAAAGTTAAACAACTGCCATAGCTTTCAATTTCTGTGATTTTTGCGAATGGTTCCCACTTATTAGGAAGTGAGTATTTTACCCAGGCATTTTTGGAATTCTCTTAATATGCTAAGTTGCATGTCAGTGTTTTAGAAGAGAGGAAAGGTATTCTTTTAGTTCCTGAAACTACTACCAGACAACAGGTAAGGCAACAGGTTTGGAATGCTGGTAACATCAGGGTTTTTGGTCCCTCCCAGCACCTAGGAAGTGCTAGGATATTTCTGAAGCCAGAAGGGACTTCAGAGGGATTATTTGATCTAATTAATATCACGTTATTGCACTTAGTAGTTGGGCCATGTGAAAAATAAAACGGGGCCAGGGTTGGGGGGGGTGTTGTTAATCCTCAGAACTACGGGATTGTGTACCAGTATCATCTGAAAATTTAGTTCAGTAAAAAGGATGGGCTGCATAAGTAGAGAAAAGGATGTTTGGGTGATTAACAGTAACTTCTGCTTATCGCCAAGACTTGAAACAGAGGTGTTCGCAAAAACACCAGATTCTGAACTTCAACTCTTGCCTTGTCTTGCAGACTTAATCTATTCCAGGTGTGAGTGAGACAGAACCTGGTTATTAGACAAGAGAAACTAGCGATATGGTAAATGGAGAGACTTGAGCATTAGTGGTACATCTCGGAACTACTTATTAACACTATCACCATAGATATTTAAAGAAATCTGGTGGTTGTCTTGGAGTTTTTGGTTAAGATAATGCAGTGAGCTGAAGATTCGTTTCTGCTGCAGTTCAGAACCCTGAAGAAGAGGCTGGAAGAGGGAATGGTATTCACGGAGTATGAGCAAATTCCAAAGAAAAAGGCAAACGGTGTCTTCAGCACAGCGGCTCTGCCAGAAAATGCTGAGCGCAGCCGGATCCGCGAAGTGGTCCCCTACGAGGACAATCGAGTAGAGCTGATACCGACCAAAGAGAATAACACAGGTTACATTAATGCCTCCCACATCCGGGTAAGCCGGGGAGCAGGATGGGAAGCTTTGGGGAAGGAAGGTGGCGGGGTTAAAGGTAAAAATGCTGGGAGAAAAAAATGTAGGCCAGGCTGCCACTGTGCATCTTGGCTTGTCCCCAGATCCCGAGGGAATGTTTTTGAACTTCTGGGCTTTTCTTCGTCACCTGAAAGGGCATGGCTATAACCGCAGAGAGAAGGAAGCCCAGGAGCCTTGGGGGAAAACTCAGGCCAGCTATTTCTGAAGCTTCCTCCTTACAGAGGGTTTAATTTTTTTTCTTCTTTCTGTGGTTTACAACTCTCCCAGAAACTCACAGGAAAAGCTGAGGGGCATCCTTTTTTCAGTTTATAATTAGCAGATGATGGAGACTTTGGAAGTCTTGGGCATTGTCTTGCTGTCAGTGAAGTTTTTGTGATATTTAAGGGCAACAGAAACGTGCCCATTCTCCCTTGTAATACTGCAGGTGATGCTTGTGACAGCTGCATTCTCGAACTTGCGTGGTATTTAGCACAGTGGACTAATTTAAATACGAACCACGAAGATCCAGTTGATAGTGAATCATGCAAGATTTGGCACATTATTCAATGCATGAGTGGCATTAAATTTTTATTAATATTTTTAGAGACTTCAAATCTTACATCTTACGATTTCATGGACTTTAAAATTAGTCAGCTTTGCTCCACTCCAGTTAGAATTTAGTTATGGATATATGTGTACGTATAGTTAAATATTTCCTAAATATCTTACATACTTCAGTGTCCCTAATATCAGAACATATTTGTTTAAAATGTCACCATTTGCTCTGCCCTCTGAAGTAGAAAAATTTATTAATTTATTGGTTTTAAAGAATTGTTACAGGATGGGGTGTTTTTTTTGGCATTAGCTTTGTTGTTGTTGTTGTTGTTTTGTTTTAAGTATAGAGTACATTGGTTAGACGTTTATATAGTTTATGATTACTCTGTCACCCATCTGGCTCCACACATAGCCATTACATTACTGCTGACTACATGTCACAGGATGTTTTTAAATAGTACAGGGTTTCACAATGGCCATCTATTATGATCAATAAACTTAGACACCCATTTCTGGTTTTGTCCAGAGTTATTTCCTTTCTTCATTGGACTTTTCAACTGTAGCTGACTTCCTGGTAGGGCCCTTTGAGCCTCCAAAATATAATAGATGTCTGGCACATATATCAGGTATGACAATTTTGATACAAAATAAGAAAATATACTGTAGAGGTGTAGTGTTTTTGTACACGGAGCAGAGACGTATCTTTAAGTATCAGAAAGTACTGTCAAATAAAATATGGAAGAGCACTGTTAGGGTTCGTGTTGTGTATTTTTCTCTCATTTTCGAGAGTGAGAATAAAGACGATAAAAAAACGAACCCCAGCAAAGTCTTAAGTAAACTGACAATGGTGAGTGTCATGGGCTTAGTATAGATCACGAAACGTGGCCAAAATAATGTAGTCAGGCAAAGATGCAACTCACGCAGCTGCTGCTTGATAGAGTATCTGTGAAAATCTTACATCGCTGTATTATACTATCTTCTTCTTTTGGCCAGATCCCCTCTACCATTTTCCATCTGCTCTCTAGAAAAAGCTGTCACTCGGCATCGGCCTCTGCCCATCGAGTGCAGTTAGCAGAAGCATTCTCTTCCTCAGTGTTCTCCAAGGCCCACATTTCATCTTGTGGATCCGGGTTAGACATGGGTGCGTTTAATAGACCCACAGAGCTTGCAAGAACTTGTCCGCATGTGTGGAATGGAGCTGCGTCTCTTGCCAATGTTTTCTCCCTGGATTCCAGGCAGCCGTTAGCACAGAACAGAGATTTATTTGCTCCAGAGGTGGAATCACATCTGTGAAATCTACCTCGGGAGCATGAGTTGTTGTGTTTTTCATGTAGTTTTTAATATCCTCCTGTCAATATTTACTTTGCTAAAAGGCCCCGGGCAGCAGAATACTCTGAAAGTATTTATGGTTCCTATATGTTGGGTGCCAGAGAGGCTAATGTTTAAAATCACAATCCACAGATAAACCAAACTCCTAGCCAGCCAGCCAATATATGAACGTTATCTTTCACCGGTACTCGGAATGTGAATTTTGCTTGCCAGCTCTGACCTAAACATGCCTTGCGTAATGGGAAAATAACCGACGTTGTTTTTATTTGAACCAAGTTAGTATATAGTTTCATAAAGTAAATGAGGGGGAAAGTTTCAAATAGTGATCACTTTGTCGCTCCTAGAACTAGCTATAGAGCTCTGCGCCCGTGGCTGTGTAAGAGGGCCTGACTTTGTAACAGCAAGGCACAGGAATGGAAGGGGCACAGAAAGATTCTCCCTGAAGGCCACCATTCTACCCTGATCGCAGGGCTCTCAGCCCTTCAATCAGGTGCAACTACTTCTTTGTGATTCTCTGCCGCTGATATTGGAGCGACGTGATTCTCCTCCCGAGGTCACCCTGAGCCACGTGCAGTAATCGTTGTATTGTCTCAAACCATGCAAAAAGTTCATTTGGATGCTGTGGTACTGCACAAGGGGACGTTAATGACAAAATAGCATATCTCGTTGACTTAAGTGACATCTCTGCCGTATGTGGCTCAACAGCGTGGCGGGCACAGCGGGAGTCTGGAACACGTTTGACGTCGGGTTAACGGTAGAAAGCATCGCTCCCAAAGAGAGTATTCCATGCTAGACTGTTTTATTGTTTAAGTGGGTGCCATCAAGCCCTGTTTCTCAAACTGGGGGTCCCAACCATAGCAGTGGGGTATAAAATTGATTTAGTAGTCAGGAACAGTTTTTTTTGTTTTTGTTTTTAATGAAAGAGACTAGAATAGAGAGAAAAATGGAAATTATCGGAGTGTACTGCACATAGTAAGCATAACTGTTATTTCTGTAACAAATTCTGTTAGGTTGTGCACACACATATTCAGGTAACAGTGTGTCTATGTGTGGATGTCTACGTATATATATGTTTTTAATATCCCTGGTTTGTACCTGATTGCTGTGGATTGCAGACAAGAAAAAAAAGATTAGGTATGTTTTAATAGCATTTTCACGTGAGACCGTGTCACTAGCCTCCTGCATTCTCAGGGTTTTTGATAGTGGCACTAACCCGTTTGGCCTAAAGTTATATTATCCAAGGTTTTCAGGTGAATAAAAATGGACCCATGGTCAGCAGGAAATTCCGACCCAGATTTGGGGTTCGTTCACCGGTGCTTTCCTTGGTTTCCAGGTGGTGGTCGGTGGGGGAGAATGGCACTACATAGCCACCCAGGGGCCCCTGCCACACACGTGCCATGACTTCTGGCAGATGGTGTGGGAGCAGGGAGCGAACGTGATCGCCATGGTCACCGCGGAGGAGGTAAGGGGAATGGCCGGGCAGCCACCTGGCCCCGGGGGAAGGTGTGGCCCGAAGATGCTCTGCCCTCGTCCCGCAGCACCGTTTCTCTGCAAACCCTGCTCTCTTTGGCATGCACGTGTTTTCCCTTCCGACTCCCACCTAGAACTGTTTCATTTTCCGAACATAACACATCTCTGCCTCCCGTTTCCATCAGCTTCTCACTCTTTTCCCTGCATCACCATGAACTAAAATCAAATAAGCAAACAAGAACCAACATCAGTTCAGTCAGGCCACTTTTGTGGGCCAAACAAAGCCATAATCTGTTCTCTGGAGTTTGAGGACTTCGGGCTGCTCTGGGTCAATCGGCACAGACTCCCTACCCTGGGCATGGCCCCCTGACCTGCCATCACGCTTATCAGCTAAAAGGGGACCAGAAGCCGTTGTTCCTGTAGAGATCTTTATCCTTTGGGGAGAGAAAAAAATCTTTTTCTTCCCTTGCCAAGTCAAACATAGTTTTTCTGTGGTAACTAGAGAACGCTGGGTGGTGTCACGAAGATGGGCATACGCCACCAGTCGGTCTAGCTTGCTGTCTTGGGGGAAAGACATTTTGTTTCTTTTCTTGTCACGTTCTCAATTTTTTATTTTTACCACTTCCTTTGAATCTTTTCATTAAATGTTAACTGATATTTTGAAGTCATTTAAGGGTATTGCATACTCCTTTGCTAACAATTTTTTAAAAGGTGAGGAACAGAAAGAACTGGAAAAAAAAAAAGTCATATTTCCTTCACTGACTGTTCTGAGCAGGTAGTTGGTTTCCAGAACATCCCATTAGAAGATAGCAGTGAAAGGGACTTCGAGCTCTTTAAAGTCGGGCGCATTTCTCTGGGCTGCCCATCACTTTGACCTTTCCACAAAGAGTAAATTCTCCTAAAATCTCTAGGATAAAGTCTCATCACCTTATGGAATTGCATCACCGTAATTCATTCAACTTAATGCAGCGTAGCAGGTGTGCTAAGCCTGGGGCCACGGCGGTAAACAGGACAGGTGATTCCTGTCCCCAAAGAGCTTTCATGCTAGTGGGAAGGATGGTAAAAAGTGAACACATAAAGCAAGCCCGGATAGGGGTCAGTGCCATGGAGAAAACAGAACCAGGCAATGGGACAGAGTGACTGGGGGTCTGAGACTTTACATCAGTTGGGCAGCCCAAAGCCCTCTGAGGATGTGGGATTTAAGCTGAAACTTGAGTGAAGGAAGAGGCCAGTCTCATGAACACAAAGTCTAGTGATCTGTGAGGCAGCCAGAGGCTTACAGCCTCTTGAAGTTTGTAATTGATTTAGATACTCAACAGCAATATAAATTCAAGGCCTCGGGTAAACCTTCTGTCACAGGATTGGTGAATAAAAGAGACAAACATGCCTCACACTTAGGAAGACTCGATTCAACCAAATAAATCAGGGCAAAGTTATTTGTGTCACCTCCAGATGTGTTGCTTTGTAAGTGGGCTACTAGCCATCAGGGCTTCTCTAAGGAGCAGGTCCCCACAGCGCGGGCCACCTACTCCCTCAGTTCAGCCTGTCTCCCCCTGCTCACTGCCCTGGGTCCCCCTCTTAGCCACCACCTCCTCCACACCCACTCCAGCGGTTTTAAAACTGTGTGGACTTTAAAAATAGACCCTGTTGTGTAAAGGTTTGGAATGCATATCCTCCAAAAAGATCACGAAAGTAACGGAGAGGGAAAGGTGATATACCCTGTCCTCTGCTTCACTGGTTGAGCGAACTAAAACAGACACATCGGGCCGAAAAAATGTGCGATTGACACTAGATGACAGAGACGGGAGTCAGTGTGGGCTAGACATCAGAAACGCAGAGCGTGACCGAGAATGTGTACTAGAATCTGCCACTCCCCTGCCTGAGGGCACTCCATCCCCTTTGGATGGCTTCCCAGTCCACGGAGGGAAGTCCAGACTCCCCACGGTGGACCAGGAGGCCTCCTGCTCTCCCCACTGCCTTCCCCACACGCGCCGGATTGTAGTCCGGCCACGCTGGAGACCTCTGTTTCTCAAACACGTCAACCTGTTCCTGTCTCTGGACTTTGCACTGCTCTTCTGTCTCAGCATTCAACTGCGGCTCAGTTGTGAATCTTTACATTTCCTATTGCTGTAACTTCCGTTGTATGTGTTAATGATCTTAGCTGAGATGTATATTATCTGCTCTGTGGTAGACACTGCATAGCGCTACTGAGTTAGTGACTTAGAAGCTATTCGCATTTTCCTCTGTCCTCAGATTTTAGGATTAAGAGGATAAGAGCTTCCTTCTCCTGACTTATTTCTAATTTTGCTTTTGTGTGTGTGATTCAGGAGGGCGGACGAACTAAGAGCCACCGATACTGGCCCAAACTGGGTTCAAAGCACAGCTCAGCTACCTATGGCAAGTTCAAGGTCACCACAAAGTTCCGAACAGATTCTGGTTGCTATGCAACCACAGGCTTGAAGGTCAAGCACCTTTTGTCTGGGCAGGAAAGGACGGTGTGGCATTTGCAATACACTGACTGGCCAGATCACGGCTGCCCAGAGGATGTCCAAGGATTTTTGTGTAAGTTTTTTTCTTCCGGTTGGGGTTTTACCAACTGTATCAATGGGCTTACCTTTTGGAGATGAAATAGAAAGAAAGGTCCTTTCCTTAAGTGGTGATACTATTATGACATTGAAGTATATGTCCTTCATATAGTATATGTAGAACAGAGAAGACAAATACATGTCACTCATCATATTCTCTTTACCTTTATGCAAATCAGCTAAAACCGTGGTAAACTAAATGGTTCTGCCTTGATGTAGACTTTTAGCTACATGTTAATAATTAATAATTCTGATACATGCTGCATGTCTGAACCTTGAAGACAGCATGCCAACTAAAATAAACCAGACACAAAAGGGCAAATATTCTATGATTCCACTGTATCGAGGTACCCAGAATAGGCAACCTCATAGAGATGGCAGGTAAAAGAGAGGTTACTAGGCGTTGGGGAAAGGGAATAGGAACTTACTGTTTGGTGAAAAGTTCGTTTGAGATGAGAAAGTTCTATGAAAGGATAGTGGAGGTGTTCGTACAGCATTGTGAACATACTCAGCGTCACTGAATTACACACTTAAATGTGACTGAAATGGTTAATTGCATGTTATGTATATTTTACCACAATTAAAAAAACCACAGAGCCATAAAATTAGAAAACCTTTATTTTGCATGGACTTCTGCTCTTACAACCATGTTATTTCCCTATAGTAGTAAAACTCAATCAATCAGGAATTTCTCATCACTGATTAAGACGGTAAGAATTATTGAAATCAACTTTTTCTGGAACGGTCCTTTTTGGATTCATTCACATATATATATATATCACAGGTGACATATGTATGATGTGGTTATCTGAGAAATGAATTCACCCGGATTTTATGCAGTGCGTGATTTGACAGGCCAGAAGCTGGGTGTGTGCCCAGCGTGTGCCAGGCGGTGGGTCAGGCTCTTAGAGCACAGGGATAAACAGCCTCTGGGTTAAAGCCACTTGCGGTGTCGTGAGAAAGCCAGGCCAGCGACTACAGTCCAGGGAGGCGATCGACACCGTCATCTGCTGTTGGGTGGTGGCCGCAGCACTCCGCCTTCTGTCCCGCAGTGTTGCCTAAAACATCCCGCCCGCGAAGCGAACCCCCACTCCTTCCGTAGTCAGCTAGGAAGGAGGCCCTGGGCTCCCGGCACCTTTATTCCCATCCCGCTCTGATGATCACTCTCCAGCTAGTGGGAGCCCTGTGACCATCACGGAGGGACCATCACTTCGACGTTGGATAATGTCAGCACCTTGATTTCATCTTGATGTTTACTTTAGAGTGGGACGTGGAGTTAGGGGAAAAGAGAGAGGATAGGTTTTCAAGTGCCTAACGGGAACACTTCACAGATGGCAACAGAAAGATCCCGACGTATACTTATTCGTTAATATTGGTATTGTCTTTCCCATTAAAGGGATGATGGTACTGGAGGAGTTGGACATGGAAAGTAGAAAAGAGAAAGATGATCCGAACCAAAGACCCTGGAGCATGATCTAGAGAGAGGGTTGTGATTTGCCTGGGGTCACACAGTTACCTGTAGCTCAAATATTAATAGGGAAGGCAATGACCTCTGCAGAACTCTGTCTTCATAACTGTTCTTTTTATTCCTTTCTGGTCGTCTTGCTATTTGAGTGATTGGAATTTTCACAGACACAACATAGAAACAATAAAAGTAGATCGGTTTGATGATTGAGTTTATAAAGTGGTTAAAATTAAAGCCAGATCTTTTAAATCTGAACCAACCAAAGAAAAGGCAATCTAAATTACTGAAAAAAAAAAAGAGAGAGAGAGAAGACTTTTAAACAGCATAAATGTATTAATTTACGTTTCTTAGGAACTCAGGACAAGTGTGCTGAGTGGGATCTTAGAAGTGTTGGCCGTCTCCATTTTTCAGAATGCAAAAAGATCTCTGCCTGTGTTTGGACTAGAGCGCCTGGGTGCAGAGGACCTCGGCAGGGTGCCTTCCCTGACTTACAGCTTTATGAATGTGATTGCTGGAGAAAACAGTCATTTGAATCCACTTTTTCTGTGTTTTATGAAGCTCCATTTGATGTTGGCATCTGCCTTATCGATCAATATTTCTTTACTTCTTAAATTTAGCAAAAGAAAACTTTTGTCTCTTGTCTAAGAACGTTGCCTTTTGTCAGACAGAATGCTCAGTCACCCAATATTTTTCCTCCCTGCAGAAAAATTGGGAAGAGAATTCCATGCGCAGTATTTCGCTGTGTAAACACTCAGGAGCGGCTCCTCTACCTGGCTATCTCAGGCTGTCTTTGTTTTCTGTTTCATTTTACATTACTGCCGATGGTACTGGTAGTAATAGTTTGTTTATTTTGGTAAACTACTTCAGATTACTTTGTAATTAGATAAGATTACAAAGGAAGATAGGAGTTCTTATTAACTGTATGTAAAGGGATGCTTTTAAATAAACTACAATGGTTTGAACACACTTTTTCCTCTTCAGCAGTTTGAGCATCTCCCCTGGTCTTGTGCTCACTGCTATATTAGGATGAGATTTTCTGAGTATGGAGGATCTTCAAATCTGTTTGTCCCCTGAGCTAGCTACTACAAAGCCTCAATTACTAATGGACTTTTCCCGGTTCTTGGACTGGTAGAGAATTACATTTGTCTACTTTTCCTTTTTTTCTTCCAATTCATGATCATGAAAAAAAAATAATTAAGAATGGCGTTGCTGTAATTTTTCACTTGTGCCCAATTGAAGCAGTGAACAGACCCCTCCCTGCACAGTCCTGCTGAGTGAGGCAGATGTTGGAAGGGATGGGGGGGCACCTCCCCCACTACCACCACATGTTGCCTCCATAAAGGGGGATACGGGGCTTATCTTGAATCACTCAAATAACCATATGGAATCCAAGCTGAAAAGCAGGTCCCCCTAAAAGTCCATTTTTAAAATCTGAAAATGAAGTCAAGCCTCGGTTGACATTGACTCATTCAGCGAGGAGAGAGAAGAAGGGGCAGATGGATGCTCTTCCCACCAGCAATTGGCTCTGACAGGCGGGCGTTTCAAGGGGACCTAGCTGGTGTTCTGATCCCAGTCTGTTAATAGTAGGAATTGCTGTAAGTAATGTCGAGAGTCATCTGCTCGGGGACTCTGGGATTTGCAGAGGGGAAAACAGAATTTAATTTTTAAAAAAGAACTATTTAATTTAAAGAACAAATTCTCCCATGGACTCATTGACTCCCAGCTGGTCCTTTCCGGATCCAGGACTGTACAGTGGGTACCAGCCAAATAATTAGTGTCTTGTAAGAACTGTAAATTATTGTCACTTAAAAAAAAGATTCACCCTCATTCCCCCCCCCCACACACACTTGTATGCAAAGCCATGGAGGACTTCGGTGACGAGATTAGCATTCTGTCTTGCAGCCTACTTGGAGGAGATCCAGTCGGTCCGTCGCCATACCAACAGCATGCTGGAAGGCGCCCAGAACCGGCACCCTCCGATCGTCGTCCACTGCAGTGCCGGAGTGGGGAGGACCGGCGTGGTCATCCTCTCCGAGCTGATGATCTACGGCCTGGAGCATAATGAAGTGAGTGGTTCTGGGCGTCTCTAAACACTGCCCCTCGGGGACAGGCCTACGCCGTGGCCGAACCTCCTCCTTTGCCCTTTGGTTTCCAGCGCCTGACTCCCCCCTGTCCTGATGACAGTTTTCCAGACCCGCGATTCCTCCTGCTCGGACTCTGACAGTCACAGCCTTCCTTACCTCTTGCCTTTCGCTGCTCTTCGCTCTGCGGAGACATCCAGTTAATATGGGAGAAGAGATGAAAGCGTGAGATAGGAAACACGGAGGAATTCTGCCGTGTTTTGTAGACAGTCTGGTTTTATTGTGGGTAATTTTCCACGGCGGGTTATGTGGTCGCGTGTAGTTCAGATGCGTCTTACATGTCTAGGGTGTGTTTTGGCCTAAGTCCTATGTGAAAACGTGTGTACTGTAAAAGTGGGTTTCATTCTTCAGAGGGGCCGTATTTAAAGGGGGTTGTTGTTCGTGCTTGTCTACACTGGCAGCGGAATAGTTTAGGGCAGGCCGTGAGCTCTACACTGGCAGCGGAATAGTTTAGGGCAGACCGTGAGCACCTCCCCGAGGTACACACCCAACCCTCCGCCCCAAAGAAAGGGCTGCAGCTGCCTTGCGCCCACGGGGCTGGGGGGCTTTTGATTTCATGGAGGTGAGACCAACAGCCATCCAGGCTAAAGATCAGCTCTTCTGCCTTTAATTTACATGGGGGCTTTAAAATGGCTTTCGCTTTTATTTTTTAGTTGGGGTCTTCATAGCAGGCACGCAGGGGAGCTGGGCACATGCCAGTCTTCCTGCTTTACAGACAGAGAAACCGAGGCCCAGAAACAGTTTTGTGACTTGTCCAGTGCCACGTGGCTCCTAAGTAGTTGGTGCCAAAACGAGAAAGGTGATCTTTTCCCTCCTGGCCCCAAATTATTTCCTGTTTTCACTCTGCCTCCAGATGCCAAGTGTCATTTGATTCTTGTTCATTTTCCAAGTCATACAGCTTGGAGAAATCAAAGGAAACTTTCAGAGTTGTTCAGTCATTTTTAAATTGGGAAATGTTATAATGCACATTCTGCGAAGGAATTTATATGATAATGTACATATTTATTTAATAGCATCAGTGGTTTGAAAATCAGATTATTGCCCCATGAAGTTTGTAATATTGTAACTTCCAGGAAAACAATAAATGTTAAGTTTAATCATATTCAAAGGATTTTTAAACTCCCTGCCTGTAGAAAGTTGATTTTGGAAACTCTTAGTCTGTATACATGCGTGTTTGTGATGCTAAGAAAGTAGGACTGGGGTTCGGTCAAGTGTGGTCTATTGTTGAAAAAAAAAACAAACATTCTATTGATGAGCAAAATGCCCCTGCTGGAAGCAGTTGAGACTGGCAATAGACCTTTCATCATCTTCTATGAGTTTTTTGCCTTTTGTCTCACGTGAGGTCTCTCGTTTGCTTCCTTGTCGCTCTTAGACGTCTCTAGGAGAGTGACTGGCTCGCCACGCAGTCCCAGATCCCGCCCCCGTGCAGGGAAGACGGACTGAGACAAAGCGGCACGTGTGGCCAGGGCACCCGGGCTCCGCTGGAGGCTCTTGTGGGTTCCGAGGGAGGAGAAAAGGCTTTGTCATCCCCTCGCCACTTAGATGCCTTTTGCTCCCCGCTCCTGTCACTTTTCTTTGCCAGATTCCCCTTCTTTCCTCCATTCCCCGTGCGCTCCTCCTCTGCTCCCCCTTCCTCCCCTCCAGCTTGAGAAGCTGTTCCGTCCGTCTTGTCTGACATGAAGGCTTGTTCTGTTCTGCGCTCTTCGGAGACCCATCAAAGGCCAAGCCTCAGTAATGCAATGACATGAAGGCTCATTGATCGCCAGATGTTACGGGCCCCGTGGCACGTGAACAGCACATGTTGGAGCCAGCATGGCGCAGAGCGAGGGATTCGGGCCGCTGGGGCCTCGTGCGGACTTGACGAGGGCTCGGTGGCTGCCGTCTCCCTGGTGTGTCCAAACATAGCGGATTTCCTCAGTGCCCAGTTGCACGCCAAAACATTCTTTGCCTGAACGTGGTCAGTCCAAAAAGGACTTCTGTTCCCATTGATATTCAAAGATAGCCAGATGACTCATATTTTTCACTTCCCTTCCCCAGCACAAATATAGCAAGCCTTATCTGCCCTATTTCCCGTAATTGCTATTGGTAGATGATGAGGGAGACAAAAAATGTCTCTACTTTGTTTGCTCCAGGCCCGGCTGGTGAGATTCAAACCCTTGTTTTGAGAGAAGAGTAGAACATGTTTTTTTGTTCATTTGTTTTTTAAGCAAAGATTTTATCAAATATACGACATTGTGTGTTTCATTTTTCTCCTGTCTAAACTTTCCTGCCTTCTTGCTATGGCTTCTGGACTAACCTACTTTATGTGTTATTCTGTAATCTGTACAGTTTTAATTTTGTCTGTGAAATGCCTCCTCTTTTTCTTTAACTAAGATGCTTACAGCTGGGTCAGGTCACAGTGAGGTGGGGATTGGAGGGAGCTCTCCCAGGTTGCTCTGAGAACCTCTTTGTGTCCCTTGCTTTCGGTCACTAAAATGTTACCTGTAACATCATAACACCCACACGTCTTTTTCAGAAAGCACTAGTTTCATGGTTTGCAATAGTCACTCAGCCCCGTGGATTTAGCTGTCTGCCTAGGTTAGCGCCTTACAAAAGCCCAGGTAATCACTAACCAAATAGCAAGACATGTGGATCTTGCTGCTTTTCTGAATAAGTTGTCCCTCCTTGTGGAGGAGCGAGGAAAAAAATGACTTCTGAGCAAGACTGAGCAAGCATCAACTGCCACCTGATTCCCTGGGTTAGCAACAAAGGACATCGGAGCCCCCGGGAGTGAATCTTCAAGGCAGTCTGTACTCTCTTCATCGAGGACCAGGGGAACCTTCTTTGTCTTGTTTCCAGCCTGCCCCTTATCCGGTCACATCCTGTCCTCGAAGCCCAGTGTTGCAGGCCATTGAGATGGTAATGCTCGCGGTGGAGAGGCAGGTGGAGGGGAAGTGATGGGGTCGAGGTAGCACAGTGGAGGTGAAGGTGACGATGATGACAATGAAAATATGAGAATAGCGGCTGACCTGTGTTTAATGTTCAGCCTGTACCAACACTGTTCCAAGTGCCTCGCGACTCCGGTCGCCTTCATGATAACTCTCTGAGAAAGGTGTTGTTAGTGCCTTGTGTGACTAAGAGAAACCGAGGCACAGGGAGATGAAGGAATGTGTCCACATCCCACCCCCAGGGAGCGGGGGGGAGGGTGATGCGGATGAAGCCTGACCTGGGGCTTAATGCCTGTGGGACACTGTGTCTCTGTCACAGCCTCTGATGAGTCTGGGAGGAGGGCCACCTTATTCTAGCCTTGTACCTTCGGTGCCTGACACAGAGTAGAGCTTATCGAATGTTATGCTAATTAAGTTCATTATTAATTGGTGGCTGTAGGTTGTATATCATGATATCAGTCACTTTATTTTTTATCTTTTTATGGTGACATTGGTTAACGAAATCCAGTAAGTTTCAGGTGTAAAAGTAACAGTAAATCATATATATTTTGCATTGTTTGTTCGCCACCCATAGTTAGATTCCTTTCTATCACCATGTATCTGACCCCTCGTACCCCATCCGCCTCAAATATCGGTCACTTTAGAATATAGTTTAGGTAAAGCCCCACTAGTTACCATCAGAAGTTTATGGTCTAGGTTCTGTATTTTGGCTAATAATCTGAGGATTCACGTGTCTTTTCGCTTGCTTTATTATCAAGCACGTTTTCCTTCTAAAGTCTGTGGTGTGTGTTCCTTGACTGGTTTTGGAGACCTGCGACCAGTCAGAATGGCAGGTGGTGTATCAGAGCTACACAGAGTTTGGAACCAACCGCAATGACTTTGGAAAGTGAAATTTAAAAAGGCAGACAGCCGAGCTTTTTCTTATTTTACTTGACATGCCTGCTCAGCCCGTGGCAGCTTCGTGGCTGTGGCCATTTGCCTGGGACGTGTGCCGAGGCCACAGTGGCATCGTTGGCTTGGTGGTGCTCCTGCCCTGGCTGGTCCAGGAGGGTGGAAATGATGCAAGTGAGGGGACACACCAGGACAGCCCCTGGTCTGCGCAAACACCAGTGGACCACCGCGTTAATTCTCTCATGGACCACAGTTCTGTGTTCTCGAAGAATTCACCCCTAGGCAGTCTCGTTTCTGCTCGATGTTCTTAAAGGCTTTCACTCCGAACATGCCTGATGGTCGGAGATTGCGTTTTGACCACTGTGCTTCCTAAAGCTTTACACGTAAATTATCTCGCTCGGCCATGGCCGTGGTCCTTCGAGGTAGCACGATGGGCATGATTGTTCCCGTTTCATTAACATTGGTAAGATGATAACGAGTAGTCTTTATTAAGACTACTCTCTGTGCTAAATGCTTTACGTGCATTTCTTCATGTGGTCCTGGGAGGTGGGCACTAGTCATCACCCCACGTTATTGCCGAGGAAGTGTCGCTGACTTGGACGGGGTGACACAGCCATTAGACGGAAGAGGCCCTGTCCTTATTTACAGGTGAAGAAGCCGAGACCGAGAGATGTCTTACGCCCTGCCGCTGGGCCGGGATGGAGTTGAGAGTACCGGTTTTGGGTTTAACGTCAGCCTCTCCGTTTCTCTTAACACAGTGGTCTGCGTTTAAAGGAGCACATCAGTCGTACATGTCAGCCAGGTTCTCAGTGGCTGGTATAAAGTCCTCGACTGGGAAAACCGAGACAGGGATGCGTCCTTTGCTTTTTCTTGTACCTGCACATGAGCAGCGAGGATGTACTTCCTGGATAAGGGAGTGAGGGGTGACTCAAGGCCAGCTCCCCATCTCAGGGTCTTATGCTTTTTTTTTTCTTTCTTTCTTTTTTTTTGCAGAAGGTGGAAGTGCCTATGATGCTGAGGCTCCTCAGGGAGCAGAGGATGTTCATGATCCAGACCATCGCTCAATACAAGTTTGTCTACCAAGTCCTCATCCAGTTTCTCCAAAACTCCAGACTCATTTAACCCCCAACTCTGCTCCCCTAGTGGGGTGCGGATGGCCGGAGCCGGCAGGCCACAGGCTCCCTGAAGATGGGGGCCAAGATTATTCATAAACATCATGTGTTATTTTATATGAGATAATTTATTTTTTTCCCCCTTTGGAGTAACTTTTGTGAATCACTGTAATGCAGTTTTTACAGTTATGTAGTACTTATCATTTGAACCACATTTTGACTGATCTGCATTGTAACACTAGAGAAAGTTGCCTGGTGATCCTTTGGGGGACAGGGGCATAAGGGAACACATCTCTGTGAAGTTGAAGCCAGATTTCTAAGCAGCCCTGAAATTCCTCAGCTTAATTGCATATGTCCAAATTAGAGATGGCAAGAAAGTGAGCTCATCCTAAAATGTAAAGATGAGGACCAAGACCCTTTCCTGAAGGAAAAAAAAAAACACTGCTCTTATGTTTTGTGCTCATGAGCCTTGATGGACAGATTTCTACCTTCTTCCTTTCTGTCCTCACCTCAGCAGACTCCTTCCCCTCCCCCAGCCTGGAGTTAGGACAAGGCCATCGCCCGGGCTGAATGAGGGGACCTTTCTCGACCACCCCCGGTTCTCGGCCCTGGAGCCCGTGTTTCCTTGCCTGGGGGCTGCAGCCTCAGTGTTTGCTGCTTCTCCCCATTTGCTCGGTGGGCCCCAGGTTGGTGGCCTTTGCGACCCGGGCCAGGTGGTCCGTGCAGCGAGGCCCCTTACCTGATTGAGAGAAGAGAATGGACCAGAGTGAGGAGAAATAGGAGATAGTAAGGCCTTTGATACTGTATTTAAATATGATATGTGTGCTGGTCGGAGGCCTGGAGGTCGAAGTGCTGGGTCTGTTCTGTCTTTGCATCAGTCTCTACATCGTTGGAAATGTTATAAAAGAAACAGTTGGGAAAGCTGATTTATGGGAGGTTTTGGCACTCGGCAGGGGCCCTGGCAAGGAGCCGCAGCAAGCGTGACCCCACAGTGCTGGTATCCTCTCCGGGCTTTGGTCTGTGAGGGTGGAGCTAGGCCCACTCAGGTCCTGGAGTCCAGATCTGGCCCACGTGATGGAAGATTGTGGGATTCGTCTCGCGCAGAGCCCTGTGCTGGTCTCTTCCTGCACCGCCACTGGCCGCTGTCCTCCTGAATTTCTGAGATTAGCACATAATACATCATGTTCCACTCACTTTCCCTCTTGCTGGTCTTTCTTGAACGCAACTTTTAAATCGTGGTTTTGTTCTTAGACCTGATTAGCGTGGTATTCCCCACCACACCTTCCTCCACAGTTTTCTTGTTTGTTTGTTTGTTTTTCGTTCTGAGCTGAAAACACAAAGAATGGCATCAAGTGAACCAGAAAGAAGAGCGTCCGCGTATCTGCAGACGGGTGTGGACGCGGTTCTGATGAACTACGTGGGCATACGGACCAACTCCATTTCACGAGTGGCCAGCTGTTGCCGTGATTATTCTTAATTATTGAGACTCGGAGCATCTGCTCATGGAGGGCCGTCTGTCTGCTGCTCCAAGGTCAGAAGAATCAGGCAAGGAATGCAGCAACGTCAGCTGAGCTCTGTAGATTCCGGGATCGTGGTGTGTGTTCCGAAAAAGAAACCCGTTCGCATGGCATGCGTTTCCTGTGGAAGAGAACTCACGACCCTGGCGGCGAGACACTCAGCCCTCGGGTCGTTGACAGGGGAGGAGGTATTTGCTTCCTTTCCTTCGAGACCATCCGTCCTTGGGATACTGTGCTGTGAGGATGCGTTTAACAGTTGGTCTGCATCTGACTGCTTTCTTGTTCGATGAGCCGCATCAGTATTTCTCTTCCGTCCCGTAGGCCCCAGCGTGGGCGCCGTTGGAATGTCTCACGTGGGCAGTGTGTAGATCTATCTGCCGTCTCTTTGAGCTCATCACTCATGTCCTCCCTTCAGCCCGTCCGCTGTTGCCGCCTCCTGCTGTGGAAATATTAATTAATGCGCAAAGTGCGGGGAAGTAGGACACTTACTATCCAATTTCCTAGCCAAAGTTTGTGTCGAAACCCAAAGGACAATGTTTAAAAGTTACTCCGCATCTTTCCTTTTTAAAAACAAATGCGTTTGGTCTTTGAGCACATTTTGCATTCCTTTTCACATCTCAGGGCAAATGCCAGCGAATCTCCTGTTAAATTAGCAGCAGACATTTAAAGTCCTTTCACTGGCATCTGCATAATAATTGCCCAGAGATACTTTATATCTGGGAAGCAAGCCAAGGAATAAACCTTGAAGCAAAGTGTATTAAATTAGTTATCTAGTTAGAGCTTTTGGAATGAGTTCCTGATGATGTGTCAAGTCTGAAGCCGGAGCTGTTGGGGTCTGTTGCTGCACTATGGGCTTGAAGGGAGAAAATTAAAAATGGAGGAAAATTAAAAACCCCATCTCATAACAAAACCATCACACACCGTCAGGCGTCCGGCTTTGAAGTTCTCCCGTTGAAACGTTGTGTCTCTTCTGTCCACGCTCATGTGGAGGCCTCACCCATGCTCATCCTCGTTCGCCGTGGTCACTGGATCGTGGGGGCAGAGTTTAGCGTCTTCATCCTGGAGCGGAGCTGAGTCTGCGAGCCACGTTGGTTTCCGTAAGCCCGAAGGAGACAGCCTCTCTCAGTGCGAGTCGCTGGTGGCATTTCCACTCATACTCACCTGGACTGGAGGTAAAGGAGGATTGGGCTGCATTGGAGACGGATGGGAAGCATCCATTCCTTTGTAGGAGAGTAAAGAGGACAGAGCCCCTCTCGCTTGGAGGGAGACAGATCGGGGAAGGTGAGAGCATCTCTGCGTGGAATCTATGGAGTGATGAGCTTTCGAGGAGACTAAATAGGATTTTACTCTTATAACCTTTGTAGCCTTGGATGGAGAAGAGGAACTAATTTTTTGACTCAGTAATCTGTCGCCATTTGCCAAAGAGTCACGTGGCCATCTCTGGCCCCTTCCTCCATCAGCCCGGATGCAGGGTCTTTCTGGGCTCTGCTGTGGGACTGGACCACTGGCCTGTCCAGTACTCAACCTTTATCCCGCCCACTCTCAGTTTTTGTAGTTCAGTTATAAACTCTAGTGGGTACAGTAGGTCAGCATTTTCATCGAGCCTCCTCCTTTTCTTATCTTTTCCAGCCGAATGTAGGTCGACCCATATGGAATTAGTTTGGACCATGTTCTATTTACAGTAACGGAAAATTTACATGGGTCATCCTAACACGCACAGTTTTTCTCCCCTCTGACACAGTATGTCACCATCTGTCATCTCTCTAAACAAGTCCTCATGAACACGAAAGCATGTGTGACGGCTCTTTTTGTGAACGTGCTGCCTTGCTCTAGTGACCCTTGCTGCACTCAGCGAGTGGGCCATCTTGTGGGGCTTGGAAGTCACTCTTTGCAGACATGTTAGTACCCTGTTGATTCTGACAGGCGGAGTTGACCATCAGTGTGGGGCCTTCAGCCACTCCCCTTTCTTGTGGTACAATCTGTAGCAGCTGACCTCGGCCCAGAGGTTATGCAAGCTGGTGCCGGGGCACTGGAGGCGTCCTCCCGCAGAAGACAGAATGCACTTTCTAATCTCTCTTTCCCCACATCCAGTGGTGTGTTTGACGGGGAAAGCGGGTACAGTTCTTGATTTCTTTCGAGGAGATATGTCAGTCACTTGAGGTGGGGGAAGGTGCAGGGGCCTTCTGAGATATGTGCCAGGGAGCACAGTCACCGCAGGTGACATCGGGTCAGCCCCATGCTAGAGCCGATGTGCCCTTCACTCTACCTCGGGGTCAGGAATACTTGGACTCCTAGAGTAAAGAAATTTCCAGAAGCACCAGAGAATCACTGTCGGCCTCTTACGGTAGCCCTTCATGAGACTTCAGCTTCTCTTAGCAAAGGTTCTCCTGCTGCTCTTTTATATTGTTGCCTGTGGTTTTTGCCAGATACTTGTCATGCTCTGATTGATTTCTTCTTGTGAGCAAAATAACAGCCCATCCAGCACTGCTTCCGAATGGAGGACTTTGGGTTTTCTGTGGACATCACACGTTTTCCAGAGACCCACAGCTTTTTGGGTGACATACAAGTTGGCCCTGTAGGGTAAACATCTCTAAGATGTTCAGTTGTATTTGACACTTTCCTTTGAACTCTGAGCAAGGAAGCAGAATGGCTCTTGTTTTTGCCTCAATTTCTAAGATGTTTAGGGGCAAAAGGCTTTCCTGATGCATCTGTGGAAAGTAGCAATATGCCTGGGAGACACGTGAGGGTGCGTCCAGTGAAATTCTTCCAACCCAAATGTGCTGCCCCGTTAGTCACCGTTAGCCAGGGGGTCTCTGAAACCCAGCAGCCAGCTCGCCTGATACTCAGCCTTTATCCTTCCTGCTCTCAGCTTCGGTTTCTCCATTCCAAACTCAGGTGGGTGAGCATTTTTATGCAGCTGACTCCCTTTCTTTACCAGCTTCACATTAGCTGCATCTTCTTCCTCAAGGCCCAACTGCGGAGCGGAGTTCTCTGTTAAGATGTTCACGAGCCTGGCACTGAGTGTCCGGCATCAGTTGGCTTTATAAGACCGGATGGTGTGCTGTGGTTTGGTGCCGTGAGGGGGAAGATGTGCATCATTCCCCGTCCAGAGCTTCGGCCAGCCCTTCCCTTTAAAAAATAAATTCAAGGACATGAAGTTACAAGGGAGGGCGAGAGCTGATGTGCAGCCTGAGTGTGATACGCAGCTGCGTGGAACGTCACCGGTTCCTTCTGCTGCGTTTTGGGCCACCAGGATCGTTCTTTCCACAAAGTGCCAAAAGCCGCCCAGAGAGGAGCCGTAAATGGGGAGAGGAGGAGGAAGGGTTTTTGGATCAGCCCCGAAGTTGCTATCAAAACTTGCATTGAGTCACAAATAATACCCTGAACTCTGAAATGTCTCTCCCACTCCCTGACCCCCTTTCCGCGAGGCCAGGAAGATGGAAAGTCCGAGGGGGTGCCCCTCGGAAAGACAGGGGCAGCATTGGGGGTCGGTGCGTGTTTGCCCCTCGCTCATGGCTTTACACCGTGTCCTCACTGTTGCGGTATAGCTCGAGGTCGTGGATACCGACGGCTGCCTGGCTTTGCAGCTGGGGAACACCGTCTCCCCTCGCTCACTGCTGGCCCTCTCCTTGCAGCCTTCCTCACAGAGGGTTTTCTGCTCGTCCACGTGGCTCCCAGGGTTAGCAGTCACAGCCCCGTGCACCTTGAGCCCTCTTTCCTGCCGTCCCGCTGGCCCGTGGAGCGAATGCCCCTGGGTAGCGAGTCATGGTTGTAATCAGGGCACCAAACTGGGGGGATGTCTGTACAGGGACTGCAGTTGTTTCGCGTCTCACAGGAGGGGGGGGGCTGTTGTGTGATGTCACCCTCTTCATCCCAAGGGCCCCTCGTTCACTGGGGCTGTGCTGGCCTCTCCTGGTTTTTCGTTTGCTCATGGGTCAGCTCTCATCGGCATGTTTTCCCCATTTCCTCTACCCTTTTAGCGCAACCCCTACCAAACAGTGAAATCTAGTCATAAAGAATGACGCTTGAACCTCTCCAAACGCTGTAATTAAGAAATCTGATTTGAAGTTTTTAAAGCTGATAGCGCTTCAAAGAGTGAGATCTGGCAAATGGCAAGAACCAGAAGCTGTCAGCAACCGGGACACTGCCCTTGCCCACTCTTTTCTCCTTTTGGACCCTCACTCAGTGGTAGAAGAGATAAAAGAAAAGATGGATTCAATGATCAGTCTTGTTTAAAATGACGATTGCAACAGTAGTTGTTATTTACTTCAAGGTGATGTTACGTAGCTTCCCAGTGGCCGCATTTGGCAGAGTGTCCCGTGCAGTCAGATTAATTTATTTCTAGCTTCCTCTTGAACAGCCTTCCTCCCTTCATCAAAGGCTCTTTGCACAAACTGGTCTCTGTGGAACAAGGGACGTTCTGGGCTTCCCAGGAAGTTCACAGGTTGTATTGTTACCAGTTCTGTTATCTAGGGAGGGGCAGGGTAAGCTGTTGATCCAATTTGTAGCTTAGCCTCCTCTTTCTTCCCCAGCCGCCTCCTCGCCTCCTCCCCTCCTCCGCCTCCTCCGGGGAAACACAAATGCCTTCTCACCTGACAAAAGCTTTCCAGGAGAAAGCTGAAAAGATTGGGTTGGGGCCTTTGTGTGCCTTGGGGTGGAACTATTTTGCTAAAATCTCAGGAATCCTGCCAAGAATTTAGCTGGGGTGGCTCTCAGCAGGGGTGCTGGGGGTCTTAGCATTTCTCAGGGGCCTCCCACCTCCTCCAACTGCAGTTTAGCTAATAAATACCTTCAGCCTAGAACTGAAAGCTGTAAATTCAGAGCCTTTTTTTTTTTTTAATTTGACGTTGTAAAACCTTATGTCTGTTCCGTTTGACTAAATTTTCTTGCCACTGTTCGGAATCTTAAAAGTCTGTTAACCTTATCCTTTCAGAGCTAAGGTTACTCTTCATCAGAGATGACTTCCTGTGTATGTCCTTTGTTCCTTTAATAGTGGACTAACTCAATTGAGGATTCTTAAAATGGAAAAAAAAGTTTACATATGCAGATGACTTAAACATATAACCGTGTGTAACATGTGTTACATTAATAACAGGTTAATCTAGTTTGTTTCACTGGGCGATTATTATGCTAATTCAGTATTTTGATGCTTTCCTTGTTCTGTGTTTTATAAAATGTTGCAGTTTATGTTATCATTCAAAACAGTGGACATTTAATAGATTTCATATCGAAACGATGTACAGACAAGTCCTCAGCTTAGAAAACAGTCGATCCTCAAGGTTCTCGGGTCAGCCCCCGGAAGCCCGCTGACTCCCAGCGCAGCTGGAATGGAGGGTTGTGGCAGCCAGAGCCGGTTCGCTGTTGTGGGCTGACCTGGAAATTGAACCACCTGTTAGGCTGTCGCTGTGAGAAATGCATTCCAGGTTGGGACTTGGGATCCTGAGAACACATTATTATCCTCAGGTGGCCACTGGCTGCCTTGCAAGATGGAAATCCAGTCTCTGCTGCAAACTTGTAAGGAGAGAGGGAGTGAGTTTATTGGACATTCCCTAAGTTGGGGAGTGATTTACCAATATTCATATCCACTCTACCTTGTTATAGACTCCCTCTCAATTTACCGATATTAAAAGCCTTAAATTATGCATGCTAGTCTATGTGCTTTTTTTTATATCAGTAAATAAGCTTATGCTTGGCAGTTTTATACACAGTTATGAGGTATATAAAACTGACTTTTGACAGTATTTTTTGCACTGTTTCCTATCGGTTTTTATAAAGTCTTATTTAGATACTGGTCCTAGTTGAGTATCGTTCATTGTTCTCACTGCCCTGGTCATTGCTGTAAAATGTTTCATATGTGCCTTTACAAATGTGAGATCTTTATTCTAACCTTTTTTTTTTTTTTGTAAAAGATATCTATTGATTTACATATGCAATAAACTTTTTTTTTTCAGAGAAAACAGTTGAATTTTCTCTCTTCTGTACAATGTATGTTTGCATTAGTTGAAAGCATTTATCTCTTACTTTTAGGATTACTTCTGTTGGCACAAGTGCCTGGGAACATCTGCTTTTCTAAAGCCCATTTCTTTCTGCCCACTCGTCATTCCTGTATAACTTGATCATACCGAAGAATTAGTTTGACATTTCCCAAGTTGTCATTGTTAGAAAAAACCTGAAACCGGTGATCACCAGGCAGATGGAGTGAAGAATGCACAGAAATGGATTCTTCTCACAGATGCAGTGATGACCCTTATTAAGCACCAAGTCCCTTCCCCCAGCTGTCATTTACTCAGATCCCAAACTGCTGACCTGGAAAAGACAGCCACTAGGTTGCTAGAGAAGACCTAACTTCTTGTTTTTGGCTTTTACTTTTATTAACGACACAACTCATCTCCAGCTTGAAAGGTGGCTCCCCAATCCCATATACGTTTCAGCTCAGCAGCTGCCATAGACGTACACGGTGAACCCTGGGGATGAGGGTGGACACTTCATCTTTGATCAGTAACAGGGCAGTGTCACCCCTTCCACGAGTAACCTATTTACAGTTATCACTATATAAGGAAGGAGCCATTCCCATTATGACAGAGAGAATACCGAAGCCACTCTGGGTGGCAGGAGATGGAAGATAAATCTCATTCAACAGACAAATAATTCTGTGTATGTGTTGACTGTGGCAACAAAACAATTACAGTTCTTGAAAGAAAAGCCGCATAATGTTTTTTTTTAAAAAAAGTGATTATAGACAAAGCCAATGACAACGGAGAGAGGTAAAGTAGAACACGCACTAATTTTATCTTCCATAGACTGCGGAAGTAGACTCCATTTATTTCTTTGACAAACAGAAAAAAATAGTCTTATAACCTAGCAAACAGTAACCACCAGTAGACCTGTTTATCTCCAAATAGACTACTAGCCGAGATGGGGAAGAATTTTTTTTTTTTTAAGGAAAAAAAGCAAAAGATAAATACAAAAAATGTATATACACACAAATACGCTGTAACATAATGAAAACAGGATCAAACATGTCTTTTGTGATCTTACATTTTCTTTAATAAAAATAAATGGAGAACACATCAGGCTTACAGGTAAATATAATGGAAGAAAAGAGCTCACTCAGTATCTATAGAAACACAAAATCTAGGAATTAAGATGAATGCGGAGGACCTGTATAAACTAAACCCCTTTGAGGCAAAACATAGACACACTGACAGACTCACCACGTTTTCAGGCAGAAAGACATGGCGAAGACAGATGTCAGTTCTCTGGGTATCACCGACTCCAATGCAATTCTAACACCACAGCAGCACTTCTGTGGGGCAGGTGGAGAAAGGCTAATAGGGGGCTTGGCCAAATGACTCTCAAACAGGTTGGAGGGTTAAACACTGGGAGGATGGCCAGAAAAATTCAAGAGAACACAGAATATTAGCTCTGCTAGATACTAAAAGGTTTGCAGTGCACAAAGAGTATTTTGTTGGCATAGGAATAGACGGATCAAGGGACTGAAATAGTGCAGAAATAAACCTAAGTCCTACGCGAATGATATTGAGAACAGTTCACATCAGCAGGGAAGAATATATCTTTCAATAAATAATGCTGGCGTAAGTAGTGAACAATAGCAAAATTTAAAATTTTTAAAGAGTACAATCACATCTCTTTTCTAATAAAACAATTCTAGAGCGATCGAAGACTAAAATAAATAGTTTGATTTCTGGTCTTCATTTAAAGATGAAAAAATTCTGCTTTGGTTCAGCAAATGTTGTGAAAAAGTTTAATGGACAACCAGGGGGAAAATATTTTCAGTATATGACAAAGAGCGAATATCCCAATATAAATATACATTGAGCTCTTATAAATATTATGAAAGATACAAATAGCAAAATAGTAGCTACCACAAATAACTCGCAGAAGAAATACAATTCCTAATATATGAAAAAGTCCCAACCTCATTAATAAATGCACATAAAACAATATTTCATACAGTAGACTCGCAAAAAAAAAACTTTTAAAAATATTACTGTGTTGAGAGGGCAGAGGAAAACAAATACCACAAATATTATTATATCTTACTGGTACCGATACAGTTTTTTTTTAAAGGAACTGTGGCCATATTTATTCAAATAAATGTTTACACTACTTAACCCTGAAATTCCACTTCTAGGAATCTATCTCCCAAAAAGCTACCCCACGTCAGCAAAGTTATTTATCTAAGATTGTTCATTGTGGCATTGCTTATTATAATAACAGCAAACTGGAAAAACCACATGTCCATAAATAGGAGAAAGGCTTAGTAAATTATGACGTGCACATCCGGTGCGATGTTCAGCCTCTAAAAAGAATGAAGCAAATCTGTAAATGCTGAAATGAAAGAGGTTCTTGTCATTAAGTCAGACAAGATTACAAAAATAATATGTCAGTACCATATTCTGCCTTTGTTTCTCTAAATCTATTTATATAATAATCTATACAGGCATGGGAAATTGGGACCCCACATGCAAACTGTACAGTGGTTTCTTCTGGGGACGGGGACCAGCGAGGGAGATACATTTGTATTTTTTAAATTTATTTAAAAGTATTACTTTCTTACTCATAGAAAACCCAGAGATGGTGGGCTCAGCTTATTTTAGGCTTAGCTAGAGTAAATCCGCGTTCTTAAAACACTAAACTCCCCGGCGCCAAAATGATGCCATCCATACTCATCTTTCTGTACTCAGAGAGCTATTCGGAGTGCTTTGCATATAGTAGGTGCTCAATAAACATCTCATTGCATGTCTCTGGACAAGAGCATGCTTCCTGCCCGCTGGATCCCACTGTGTGCGGTGAACTGTGTGTGAGAGATGCGCGTGGGTGGTGATGAAGGATAACAGATTGACAGCTGGTCGAGCTGTTTGTTAGAAAGCTGAACTGTAAACCCCATCAGGCTGTAATTATCACCTAATGGAGAAGGTCCTCTCTTTGGACGAGGAGGAACATCCCCAGGCTCCAGAGCTCGCCTGGTCCCTGGGCCCCTGCTTTTTTGCAGCGGTTGCTAACAAACAATCCCCAGGTTGCTACCTTCCAGGCTCTGGGGAAGCTGGGCTGCTGCTGGCCGTGCGGGGAGAGAACAGTGTTTGCTCAACAACACAGAGTTGGTAAGGAAAAAATGTTTTTCCTTCTTAAGCTTACCCTGGAGTGTCGCCAGACAAGGAGAGAACTGCACAGAACAAGTAACAGAATGAGAGATGCTTTCAGGCAGTGAGCGAAGCACGCATAGAGCATCTTCATGCCCTGAAGGGAGACCGGGTACTAGACAGAAGAATCCGAACTGACACACTCTCCTGCCAGGAAGCGGCAGCCAGGTCACCTGACCGTTCTCCCCTCACAGATACCTTTATTCCCTTCTTGCACCTTCCCTCTCCTTCCTCCACAGGCACCTACCCCCCGAAAGCAACTGCAGGCTGAAGACCTCCTGGCAGCCTGCTGCGGGAGGGAGGCGGGGGCTCCCTACGGAGGCAGGACAGGTGTGACTTCCGCCCTCACCTCTTTGAAACCTGCCCCACAGACAGAAGAAAACACAACTTCAAATACTATTACCTTTCTTTTATTCTCTTTCATCATTCATGTTTGTTCAGAACACACTATAATAGGCGTGAAGGGAAAAATAATGGCATTCTTTAAAACTCAACCTGTCCAAAGTATAATACATGAAACCAGGCCATTATTTCTTAGGGGGAAAAAAAGCATTCAAAAATGAATTTGATATGAAGGTTAAAGATTAAGACCAACTCCAAGTAAGCCATGAGAAAGGTTGAAGTGCAAACAGTGTTTTCATTGCAAAACATTTTACAGAAATGCTGGAGAGATGCACAGATTTGAAAAACTCAAATCTTTGAAGGTTTCTGCACTAGCATGAAAATAAAAACGACTCTGTTGGCCTTGTTTCAGTGGCTTTCAATTTCCTGCTTGATCTCAGAAATGTATGGATGATCTTTGCCGTGAGCTACTTCCATGATTTCAACGGCCTAGGAGAGAGAGAGAGAGAGAAAAGAAGAGGTTAAGACTCTGAAGCCTATCCCCTCACGCCTCCACTTGTGTGTTCTCCTTTAGGGTCTGGCTAACAAAAAAAGAGACAAGGTTATCTAGTAACCAAAGACTCACCCAGTCACTACTGCCGAGTAAAACATTCTGCGATAGCTGAAGAAATAGAGAAATTGATGCATGACATTCTCTGGCCCTAGGATTCTAGAGATTTCAGTAGAAAATGTTTTAGGGATGGAACAATTTGGCTGCCCTCAATCAAGTAAACAGGTAACGCTGGGACAGAAAAGTCCACAGAGAACTTTATGTCAAACCCGTTTTAATTGTAGGCTACATCATCAACTGGTAAGAAGTGGCTAAACCATTCTTCCCCTCCAGAAAGTACATGCTTTCCTCTTGGTACATAGTTTTAAAAAAACTTAAAAATTGGTGCACATTTCCTTTGAGGGAGCAAGAGAGAACGTATTTAATACGTTTTTTTTTCCGAGACAAAATACTGTAGAAGAGTTACCAGTGGCTCCACCCCTTTCCAGCTGTGTGGCCTTGGGCAACTTACTTAATCACTCTGTACCTCAATGTCCTCATCTATCAAATAGGAATGGTACCTACCTCTCAGAGTTGTTAATACACATAAGGTGTTTTGACTAATGCTTGGCAAACAGGAAGTATATATCAAATGTCATCCATAGGAATTCATTTTGCTCTTCTGTATTCCACTATATTATGCACAGATTGAAAAGCTTAAATTACTCTCACTCCCCCAAATAGGGAGTTTCTCTGATGGCCTGTGACCATGACAAGCATTCCTGTCTATTACACTGTTCTCTAGATCTCAAACCAAGAGCAGGCGGCCAAGGAACACGCAGGTCTTCAGGAATCACCTGTCTACATGCCAGCCAGCACCGGCTGCATTTGTTTCATGACTCATGCTCCCTGCTCAGATTCACTCTCTCCTTCACTGATCTAGAATTTAATTGCCTACCAGCACTTTACAATTGTGACTAACTGGTTAATTCCTCCAACTCACTAAGGCGATACATGTTATCTTAGGAGACAAATTCCCTGGTTTAAAAAACAAAAAAAATTTATGCTTAAGTCGCACTCCTAGCCTGGCGTGGCCTTGTCTCTGCCGTGTGGGATGCGAGACCTTACTCCATCTTCCCGAATAGTCTATGGGGCAGATTCGGGGAATCTGGAGAATGAGGCATCCAGGCTGGTCTGTGGCCCCAACCTTTACAAACATTCTGTTAACAGGAGTAAACAGACCCAAAGATTACATTTGATCAACTATTAACTGAAAAATGAGAATCCATTGTTACAATTGCGCTGCTGTGAGGCGAGGTCCAGCCCTGCCCCTTGGCCCCCAGGGCAGCACAGGGCAGCTGTCACACTGAGGGGACAGATGCGGCCCAGGGTCCTGGGTCTCCCTGCAGGTTCCTCACAGTGTGAGTAGGGGGGGGGGGCTGAAGCTTTCAATTCAGATCCATTCGAATCAAGGCCCCATTACGTACCCTATGCTCATTACTTCACCTGCGTGAATCTCAATTTCTTCATCAGGAAAAGCTATCTCATTTTTGTGAGGATAAAAGAGCACACCTGAGGGTCCTGGCGTGAAACTGGCACTCAGTGAAGAGTGACAACAATGATTAAGTCCTAAAATTTTAGAAACTGCAAATGCATAATCCGAATACTGAGGAACTGCCCATAACCAATGACCTTTATTTCACCACAACTGAGCATCACCAATCTAAACATCCTCAAAGGCAGACATGGAAGATTCCCTCACCACGGTCTCCTGGCCCGCCCGTGGCCTCTGTCCACTTCCGTAGTGTCACACGGGACAGGAGCAGTATTGTGCCTGCACGGGCTGAGCCTGTGCGCAGGGCCAGCGCCTCTCAGTGAGTACACCTCTTCCCTTACCGTAAGGCCTGGGACCAATACAGCAAAGGCTCGATTACCTTCTCTACCCCATCCCCTCCCCTTCTGTGGCCGAGAGGTGGGTCAAGAGATGCTCATTCTTGTCTACGGCCATGCCACCCTGAGCAAGCCCGATCCCGTCTCATCTTGGAGGCTAAGTAGGGTCGGGCCTGGTTAGTACTTGGATGGGAGACCACCTAGGAAGACCGCCTAGGAGACCAGGTGCTGTAGGTGTAACAAATAAAAAATAAAGGATTGTAAGCTGACAAGGTGCCTGCAATCTGTGAGGTCCACCAAGGGTTGCCGCGCCTCAAAGGAAAGAAACAAATAAAAACAAGCTGGTCATTCTCCACCCTTCAGTCACTCTCCTCACGAGGGGCGAAGGAGGGGGGCTTCGGAAGCCGTCCAGACAGGCGGACACCTAACCCCTCGTCCCAGACGTACCTTCCGCAGGGCTTTCTCTCCCGCGGCTTTGTTTTCCAGGCCCAGGTACAGTCGTCCTAGCTTCAGCCACATGGAGGCCACGTTGAGGGAATACAAAGGGTAATGCTTGCTGGAAGAAAAGACAACAGGCCCCCTCGTCAGGCGGCCCACAGGCCGGGCGCAGCGAGCCCGTGGATACTGAGCTCACGGCCACACTCCCCACGGCGGCCAGGCTGCTCCACACCCCGGCGGGTTCTGGGTGGAGTGTGGATGCTTCGGCCCTGTCTGGCTGCCACAGAGGTACTTCGTTTTATGTAGTTTGTGTGTTTCTGGAAAGCTCCATAAAAGCTGCAGGACAATCCTCTACAGAAACATTTATAAATCTAGTCCCCAAATTTTGTTTAGGTGCAGTCAGAACAGGGCGTTGGGAAAACATCTTTTAAGGTAAATTCCCTATTGTGAGATCATTATATCTATACTCTCATGTTAAAAAGACAGTATGCTTAAAAATTTACAGGCACCAATATGTCTCAAGACCCCAGGTTCCTGTCACACTCTGAGACCAGCTGGTTTAGCAAAACTAGACGCTGTCTAAAGTCAGGAGAACGCCTTCTATTTCTTCTTTCTCTATTGTCCAATAGAGAGCTTTACATAGATACAGCAGGTATTCTCTCTCTGGCTTTAACTGAAGGCTGGCTGATGGGGCTTGCCTGGGAAAGAGCCATTTCTCTAGGGATGGAGACCAGGAGCCAGCTCATGGAGAGTATGCGTGTGTGTGTAGAAGGGGTTTATAAACAGGCTGGTCTGTACCACTCTACCTTCAAAATCCACCCGAGAGGGAGAAGGGCAACATGCTGCCTGGAGGAAATCCCTGGGGCCAGTGGCCCCATAGAAGGCCAGAGCTGGGGCTCACTACGCTAAGGAAGGGTCCGCACAGCTAGTTCCTACTGGGAGAAGAAACGCAAGGCCAAGACGATCTCATCCGTTCATTCTCTCTCTCTCTCTCTCTCTCTCTCTCTCTCTCTCTCTCTCTCTCTCTCTCTCTCTCTCTCCCTCTCTCTCTCCCTCTCCCTCTCCCTCTCTCCATCCCCACCCCTCTTTCTTCCCTCCTTCCCTCCAGATCTCACAGAAGGAAGTGTGCATGAGACCAGAGGCCTCTCTCACTCATCCCCAGGAAGGTAGGCTTTGAGATAATTCCCAGTGTGGCTAATTGTTTCTAACAGCAGATTTTAAGAGTTGGCTTCCCCTTGGGCTCCCCCTGCTGGCTAATCAGGGCAGTGTGGGGAGAGTGGAGGGCCGACTTGGTAGTGGAAAATCAGACTAGACACAAATGTAACAGTTCCCAATTTTATAACGTGGACTGAGGCCTCCTCAATTCATGAGAAGCACATGGGATGCTTCTGGAACACAGATATCTCAGGTCTGATGCCAGATTCCCATCCACTTGGTCTTGGGGAGACCCTGCAATGAGTGATACAGATGTGCTTGACAAGCACCCCGGGGGTCTGATCTAGATCATCCAGCCCGAGTGGCTAGTGAGACCCAGACGCAGAAGACAATGCCACGACCTTTGTCTGCTGCCCCCTTTAAGGTTTAATGATCCTCTCGGTCCCCGTGGCTGACAGTCAGTAGTACTATGCAGTAAAACCCAAACTGTTGTATTCAAACCCGGGGGCGGGGTGGGGGTGGGGGGATATTTAATAACCACAGCCAATCCAATGGCCCCAGAGCTTCCCCATGTGCAAAGTGGGCCGCCGTTTACAAAGGCACAAGAAGGGGATGCTGTGAGGAATGATGGAAAAAGCAGGGATTTGCTACTGCCATTTACCGATTAATAAAGTTCTATTAACTTGGAAGGCATAGGAGGAGAAGAAACAAACAGATGCATTTTAACACCGGTCGGGATTAAGTACAACAGAGAGTAGCACCTGGACAGTCCCGGCATGGCTGTGCCCCGGCACCCCTCCTCCCTCCCCCCAGTCCCCCACCCCTGTAACCCCAACCTGCTCCCTAGGCGTCTCTTCCAGACAGCAGAGGGAGCAGCACCCTACACCTGTACCTCCGGACGTGGGTGCAAAGAAGAGAAAGCTGCTCTAGGCACATTCCAACACAGGACAGTGAGAAGACAAAACAGCCTGGCCATGCATTTCCAGCCGCCAGATTCCATTCCGTGCTAAGGTGATCAGAAAGGCCAGCGCAATCACCTGTAAGGCTTAATGATTTTCTGTCCGTATCGCAGGGCTCCCTCCCAGTCCTGCATGTACAAGCAGACGCCCATGGCCTGGTACATCATGTGCAGCATGTACACGTTGCTGTCCTCAAACACGGAGCTCATCTTCTCCTGGCTGAGCTCGCAAATCTCCAGCAGCTCGCTAGGGGGTGCTCTGGTGTCAAGGAAAAGACCGGCGGACCCACGTGGAGACTTCCCAAGGCAGGCTGGGTTCAGGGGGTTCCTTCTTTCACTGCGCCTGTTCCCTCGCCCTCTGAAAAAGTAAATTACAGAAAGCCGAGCAAAAGCGAAAGGAATCACATTTTTTTCTTGGAGAAACAAATAGGAAAAAACGAAACTCAAGAATTTTAGCTGCCGGCAACAGACCCCTCGGTGCAGCTGGAAACAATATCGGTTAGAATCTCAAATCTTAGAATCTTCAAGTTGAATGTAAACCCTCACCTAAGCGGAGCACTTTAGCTGAAGCCATTTTTAAGGAAAAAGTCCCCACCATGGGAAAGGTTTTCCTTGCTGAGAAAAGAAAAGAAAAAAAAAAACATGCCTTTTTCAATTTCCTTTCACTGGTTTCAGTTCTTCCTTCATAGAGATCTAATGCTTTTCAACGCCCAAGAAAACGCTATCGTGTAGGTTAGGGACATGGCTCGTGGTGGCCAGCACTGCTGGGGCAAAATCTTGGCTCTGCCGCGGTGAGCTGTGGGCAAATCACCTGAGAGCTAAGCGTCTGTTTCCCTCCGCTACAGGGGGTGACCTGCGAGGATCAGGTGAGACAATGTAAGCGAAGCCCTGGGCACAAAGCAAAATACCCACTCAATGAGGGCCTTCAAGGAACTGTCCTCTGTGATCTCGGATAATATAACTTCCTACCACGTGGAGCTTCTGACCAAACTAGCCAAACAAGGAGAAACAAATCAGGTTGATGTCAGAAACTGATGTTGACTCCAAGGCAGGAGACATTCTTCCTTCAAGAGTCAGAATCTGGAACCCTCCTTCGGCTGCTCCCTCCTCCCTCCTCTCCAGCACCTCCTGCAGGTGAGGGTCAGTACACCTCTGGACAGCGATAAAGGATATATTTGTAGTGCTTCGCCCGCCGGAACTCCTCGATGACGTTGCGTGCGTATCTGACCATGTCGCAGATAGCTTCTGCCTTCGGGGGATCGCTGAGCTTACGGATTTTCACCTTGGCCTTATCCTGAGGGAAATGTCCACAAGCACAAGGCATGACCTCCCATGGAAACCATATTGACGGGCAAACCTCTCCAACAGTGCATTGTCTTGTGCAGAAGTCTGGGCTTGCCCATTCTAAAGTGACACACCAATGAAAGGACATCGGGCGATGGATCTCAGAGAGATTCAATACGCCATTATGCTTTTACAAAAAAATAAGTAAACAGAACGTCTTTATTTCTGGGCAGGACACCTAGATGCTATGGGCAGATATGTGTGTTCCAACAGCTACGAATCAGAATAGAATAAGGAAGGGCGGCATCGCCTGAACCATCTGAGCAATTCCAAAGAAGATGTTTCGTATTCTGAACAGGTTGCAAAGCCTGAAAGTTATGCTCAAGTGCTTCTTCCTTTCCTTCTTTTTTGGAGCAATCATTTTTTTTTTTCCCCCTCCAAGAAATAGCAGTTGGGTAAATCCTTCTCTTACTTGTACAGTGTAATGGAAATTTCATCAGCTCCAGCAATCAGGTTTGCATTGAAACCTGGTCTAACCGGCTTCCCTCTGGCTGTCTTAGTCAGGAGGATTGAAGGGTCAAAAATGCCATAGGAGGAGACACCCCTCGTCAGAGATGCTGGCTTGTCAGAGCGGTCCCAAGACACACAGCACGGTCAGCACCTCTGCGGGACCCGGGAGCTTACCTTGTCCTTGGTGGTGCACTCCGGCACTCGCAGGTGAAGAAATAAGAATCTCTTAACCGGTCATTTCTATCTTCCGTCGGGTACAGCAGGTCGATATAGCTGGTAAAAACCTAAGAGGGTCCAAAAAGGTGACGCTACATTCTGTTACGGGTCAGCTCGCTCTTTATCCTTCCTGCGGCCCTGTCAACACTCATGGTGGTAGCCTTGCGGGGACAGATGCGGAGGAGGGTCACAGTTTAGGATGAACACACCGAATTCCTTAAACGCAACCCCCCTCATGTCGTTCACCTCTTCGTGGTGGAGAGAAAGGGCTTCTACAGAGTCAAGGAGTCCCGAAAAGAAGACATCAAAGCGCCGAAGGCATCTTCGCCTCCTCTGTCCCCAAAGAGAGCAAGCTGGGGTTTGTCCCAGCAGAAATGCCCGTGTCCCTTGCACAGAAGCAAAGGCCCCACGGAGCAAAGGCTCTGGGCCGTCTCTGCCTGGCCGTCATTTAGCCCCTTTCCTTTCACGAGCCCGGATGGCTCGGCTGCGTTGCTGGGTGGGTAGACGGGCAGCATGAACACGCACGTACTCTGCTTCCCTTTCTCCTGTCAGCCGGCGATGGAGGGAGCAGCTTGGCTAGGCAGTCCGGGACAAGTCAGCAGAGGGAGGGCACAGCCTCTAGGACCTCAGCATGCTGCTGCCTCACCCAGCTGGGACAGAGAACTTGGAAAAGCCTCACCTTGGGGCTCACTGGGGCCCCCCGTCCTTGCTTTTGCTTTTCTAACGGGGTCTGTAACGGAGACTTGGAGCATATGGAGGAGACCGGCATTTAACTGTCCATTATCTGCTCACTGGGATGCCACTTGCTGCTCCGTCCCACACCATCAGGCAAATGTCTGACTGAACAGATGGATGTCACAAAGCCGTCAGCATGCCAGGAACCTCAGGCACTGGTGGACAGGCGGGGGTGGGGGGACAGGCAGGGGTGCCAAGCTCTGCCCACCCCAGAGGGCAGTGATGGAGACCTCACGGCTCATCGATGCCCTGGGGAATGGGCTTTTTCCTCCTTGAGGGGCAAGTCATCCCAAACAGTGACTTCCCCAAAGTGAGGTTACTGCATCTCAGATCTGCGAGACCCAAGGGCGAACCGACAGGAGCGAGCCCTGCCCTGCCTCCCGCGGCAAGAGCCTCCTGCCTCGTTTCTCTGAAATGACTGATGGTCACACAGTGCAACAAACAGAAGAGCCCAGAAGATGGCGACAAAGGCCGCTCAGTGTCACTGCTCCTGGCCGACAGAGCCTGTCTAGGTGACATACTGCTCAGGGCTCCAGTCAGCCCACAGGAGCTCTGGGGCCTGGGGCCTTACTTCCTCAGCAACTATAATTGTCTGTTTTAACAATAACCAGGGTGGTCTCCACAAGACATTAGGAAACCAAGACACCCTAACCTCAAAACACAATACCCCGGTCGTGATGAATTCAGCAAGGGCGGGAAGTCTAACCCATACCCTGAGCTTCAGGTGTCAGTTCGGTCGTGGGTTAGCTAACGACCTCCCGAGAATCCAAGGCCTTCATATTCAGCACGCGGATCGCTATAGTTAAAATTTTAAATCCAGACATGCACCTTAAAACAGCATTAAAGATTATTAAACTGAAATTTAATCGAAAGTGGGAGATTACAATCCCTAAAAATTCATTTATTTTATTTATTTTTTATTATTTACACGGGAACATACAGCCTGCATCTAGAGAGCTGGCAGGCCGGCCTTGTCAAGGTGAGGCGTCTTATGGGGTCACCGTGGACTCCGCTCAGCGCAGGCACGAAAAAGGGAACCACTGACCGGGTGACAGGACACCTGGTTCTCTGCACATCCCTACGCTAAGGAGGGATGCTAAAGGCGCCCCTTGGCCACAGATCGCCTCTCCTCGCCCTGTCAGTGTGTACACTGGCCATCTGAATTACATTCCTAAAGAGCGAACTCTCCAGATTCAGATGTGCCATTGATACGACACAAGGTGTGATGCCTCGTTTGGAGCTGTGACTCTTCAGCTACTTCGGGGTTGCTTTTAGATACCAATGCTTTTGACCTTTTGTGGGGAGAAAAACACGCCAACATTCGCTAATCGAAAAACAAATAGGCGATAGGAATACACGGGCTCTAAAGAGAAGTAAAAACATTTCGTTCTGCTCATTTCGGCCGTCTCCTTTCTCTGTAAATGTCCATAAATCTTTGTGAGGCATTTAACTCAAATTTATTCTTTCTTGTTTTTTTCTTGGACGGAAATGGCGAGCACCAAAGGGAAGCCCAAAGTGCGGGACATAGGTCAGAGGTCGGGTCATTAACCCAGGAGGGCCCAAGGCTGAATACAGTGTAACTGCCGGGTGTCCAGTGATTTTCTACACTGGCTTTTAAAACAGCCATGTGAAGCATGCTGCCCCGGCTGCCCGTGGCCAGGCACTCACCTCCTCTCCCGGGTTGATTTCCTGTACCGCTCTTACTTCTGCCAGGGTCCCCTTGTAGGTCACAATGACATTGGGACAACAACTATGATTCATCAAGGCAACACTGTCAATCAGAAGAGAAAACCCAATTTTCTTAACTGGGCAGACGGACAGTCTGGGTGATCCTTGGCTACTTTACTTGCCAAGGCTCAGGAACTGATCTTGGCAGGACCTTAACAGAACAAACCTAATAGTTGGACATCATCTTCTGAGAGGCTTTTCTGCAGGCATTCGTAATCATATGGACCATCTTACACTTTCATGATGTTGAGAAGCGACATTTGCCATGCAAAATCGTGCTATCTAAGCCACAACCAAAAACACACCTCATGAAAAACGGCGACAACAAATCCACAAAAATTTCTTCCCCGTAGTGCAGGACTCAAAATTCAACACCTACAGCGAACTGCTGCTCTCTGTACGCTGCTCCCGACAAGCGGGTCGTCGTTCCCAAGGCGCTTTTCCTGTGAGTGGGTTATTCCCACTCTTTTCCATAGATGTCGAGCGACCCCTGCCAGGGGAGACGCCAGCTTCCTACGTGAGGACTTGTGATGCCCCAGAGACCCGGAGGAGCCCACCCGAGTCTCCGCACCTTAATTTCCTCGTCTGGAAAATTGGGACAGTACTGCTCCTGCTGCTCACTGTCTGCTTTTCAGGGACAGCGAGGACACGGAGAGTCGCCTATGCGAGGGGCTTTGAGCTTTCTGATTATATCAAGGTCAGAGTTCTGAGAACAGAAATTTCTAAACTACAGGGGAAAAATGCTTGATCTCTGAAAATGCTGCCTTTGAAACCACAATGCCGAACTGATTTCAGCCCAAAGGGATTTTTTCCCCCAATTAAAACTGCCCGGAAACTGGGGCTCATATGGATACTCACGTCCATATCTATCATTGCTCTGGTAGCCAGTGTCACTTGCCTGAACCCTCAGAGACCAAAACCCCTCTCCCGTTTGCCCCAAGGAATACAAAAAAAAAAGGGGCTGTGGAGCCTGGCAAGGAGGAGCCTGGGGAAACCGTGGCCAGGCGAGCTGCCCTCCACCACTCAGCTGCTAGAGGTCTGAGTGAAGCCTGTGGCTGGCCTTGGGCCTGGGACGGCAGGTAGCAATGTCCCTGTCTTGTCCCTGGGGAGAGTCACGTCTGCCATGCATCACAGCCCACACAGCTTACTGGCAAGCGGTACAAAGGCAATCGGAAATCTGATAAACAAATGGACTGAAAGTCAAAAGCAGATTTCTAGAAACATCTTGCAGAAGTACTAAGTAATGCATTTCAAGACAGATTCTTAGACATCTTTTTAATGAAGGTGGAGGAAATGCACTAAGGCAAAACCACCTACAACAGCTCTTGGTATCATTATTTTCTTGGCAATCACAGAAAGGGTGAAACCTCAGACAGTATCACCCTCAGCCTGTTTTTAGTCTTTAAGACGCTGAGAGCAGAGACATTCCAGAGTTCATTTCAGGTCTGAAGTTGTCAGTATCAGCCTTCTGAAGAGGGTCTAACGGCCTTTCTCTTTTTCTACTTCCTTTCCCCAACAGCGAAAACCCCAAAGAGCTTCTCCCCAAAACAGATGACACCATTTTGGCCACTGGGACGGTGTAGTTAGACGAAAAAACATTTTGTTTCTGCGGTTCAGGAAAGCCTGCTCAGGACACGTGGACCTGCACAGGTTCTTCCTTTCTCAGACCCGCATGATGCACAGAGCAGGGGGGCCACAGACAGACACACCGGGAGCCCACACGTCATCTGTGCAAACGTGTGGGTGTTCCGGGTCCCCGCAATCGCTTCAACCAAGCCTCTTGTAGTAAATATTAAGCAAGGTCGCTTAGACAGAACTAACCTACAGACAGGGGACGCGTCTTTGCCCCACCTGTGAAGACAGAGCTTGATTTCAGGGGACCGAAGAATTTGGAAAATGCTCTGTTCCGTCAAAGAGACAATGGCAAAGCTGTTCTTGGCCACCCATTAAAGTCCATTTGTCAACTGGCTAGCCTTTGTTGAATTATTTGAATATTTGTGAAATAAGGAAAACTATAGTTCTTTGAAATTTTTCCCGAGTTTACTCCTTTAGTATATTCTCCCTCCAAACGGCGCTGTTTCTATGCTGGTATTTTTCAAAAAGAGAAGAGAGAGAAAAAACTCATATATTCTCTGCATAAGCCTGTAGTCAACTGTTGGTTGGCAATTAATGTTTCACTTTGAGTGTGAGATTTCCATAACCACAGATATGCAAAAAAAGCACATTTCCCAGCAGGGCACACTATAAAATATTCTTTCATGACAACTCTCTACCTAGCAGGACTTAACTAGTAACTGTTCTCTTAACTGCTACCTTTAGATCCTTAATTATAGGGGAAATATTTTGAAATCTGGCAGAATTAAAAAGGTGTCTTAATTCACTTGGAGTTTCATGTCTGCCACATGCAGTCAGATAGGTTATTTAAAAATTAAAAAAAAAAGCAAATAGTGTTAAGTAAGTAAAAAGAAAAGAAATGAAGTGAAACTCAGCCTACTCAGGAAAGATTGCTGATCCCAAGTGAGAAAGTTCTTCATCTTCGATTGTGAAGCCATTACAGTTAACCTGTGGTGAGAAATGGGAAGAAAAAAAAAGAGCTAAGCCTTCTGGCTGGATAGAAATTATTTCTTTCATTTTTGACCTGAAACAAATTAATTAGGAAGACGGTCTGGTTTAGTGATTTTGAAAACTTTCTTTCGGCCAAGGTATCCTTTGTTCAGACAAAACTTACCCATCAGCCTCATGCATAAACAAATAAAAGCAGAATTGTCAGGGTGAGGCACCCAGTCTAGCCTACCTACCCACCTACACAGGGTGACCCTGGCAATTAACACAGCCCTAAGGTCTCACTTTTGCATATCTGCAGGGCGGGGGGGGGGGGGCGGGAGTTAGTACACCTGGAATCTAATCCCAGTTATGCCACAGGTCTGCTGTGTGATCCTGAGCCCTTCACTGATCGATCACTCTGTCCTCTATTTTCTCTCATTAAAAAAGAACTCACTTAATCTCGTACTCATCCCATAAGGGAGGCGGTGAACAGGAACGCCCTAATACAGCTGCTCTACCCACTGTGCATCCCCTTGAGAGGCAGAGGGCCTGAAGCTAAGAAACTAAGACTTTCCTTTCACGTCTCAGCCAAATCAACCACTGGCCGTTGTCTCATCCTTAAAAAGAGCTGTATGAAAAATACCAGGGGCAATTCTCACCCTTCTGGAAGCCTAGCTTCAGAGCTAACACTGAGGAATGTGCATCCCCATTTTGTATTGCTCCATAAATTCATCCTTTGCACATTCACGAAGAGCCCTCACGTGCTGGGCACTGTGCACAGAAGGATGAACAGGCCAAAGTCTGTGCCCTCAAGGAACATCCGGTCGATTGGGAGACGCTCCGTGGGTGCGTTCATTTACGCCTAAGGTTTCAGAGCTGGCAAGGGGCTCAGTCTCTTTTCAGATGTGAAACCTAGATCCGAGAGGGCAGTGGCCTGTCCAAGGCCAGCGGCAGAGGCTGAGGCCCCTGCTCCCCGAGAGCCGCTAGAAAGGCTGTGCGAGGTGTGGAAGAGTTTCACGCGGTAGGCTGCAACCTTCCACGCGGGAGACGCCACGCTGGTGCGTTTCATGCCAGTGAATGGGCTTTGGAAAACTAGCGTCTGCAGAGCACTTACTCTGGGCCAGGCACTGTGCCAGGCGCTGCATGTCCCCTCAGACGTCCGCAATGCCACTCTGGCATAACCCATTTTACAGATGTGGAAACGGAGGCTCAGAGAGGTCAACGATTGAGTAACTTGTTCAAAGACACATAAGGAGTGAGCAGGAGGAGGAGTCAGAATTCAAACTGGACATTCTGACGGCAAAGCTGTCAGACGTACTAAAATGTTTCTTTACGCTACACCATGTTTCTTCAAAATTGTTCTGATCTATGGATGTTAATGTGGCAACTTAGAATTAAAGGGTCAGTGTCAAAGGCTTGGAAATCTTGGTACATTGAAGTAAAGGCTATGATGTGTTTGACTTACAGTTTTTATGATTCAACACATTTACAATCAGTCTTTGCAATTTTCAACGTAAAAAAAAAAGACTACTGATCGTTAATAGAACAATACATAGTCTTCGAAATCCTAAGATGCTGGGCATTTCTACATAGAAGACTTAGATACTATTTTTTGTGTCACCTTCAAGTACCCTAACTTATTCTGTCATCAGGACATTAACCAACCACCATTAACCAATGGCCATCAATCAACAGTAGGTAAGAGTTTAATTAGGATTTTTATTCATTCAACAAAATTTCTTGGAGCATGAACACTGCATCCTGCAGTTCACCAGGCACCGAATGACCTAAATAGTCTCGGACTGGGTTCTAACATGCCTCGGCCGTGCCTGCTACCCACGAGATGTGTGCAGATGTGAACGTTTGCAGAAAGAATGAGAGAATTTAGCAACAATTTTCAAAACTGATTTAGGGACAGACAGCTCCTGACCAACTTCGAGGGGTGGGAGACTTGCCCCTTTGCGTCTTAGCCTCTTCCTCTGCCTGAAGCTCAACTGCTTATGACTCCGAACACATTCAGGCTTGAATGTCCTATGACCGCTGGTCGCTTTACTCCCTCTGCCTTCCTCTCCTACTGTGCCAGAGTGTGCTCCTTCATAAGCAAAGGCTCCTATAACTACAAGTATCATCACTGTTTCTTTCTTGGAGGCAGTGATGGTGTTTAAGCCCAATTGCCTAGCAATTTGCCCATCAGCTTTCCCTCCCTTCCGAAATATCCCTAGAAAAGAAAAGTGAACTTACATGTTAAAAAAAGATGCATAGACCATAGTCCTTTTTTTTTTTTCCAAGTCAAATCAGGCGTAAGTGCCTTGCTCAAGCTATTCTCGTAATTAGCATTTAGACTAGATGTAGGCTGCACACCAAAAATACATTTCCCGACTGTGCATATGTTCCCAGGATTAAAATGCACCTCGGTGCTGTCGAAGGACTGCAGGCACCTCTGCCGCCAGCTGCTGCTGGGCCACAAGTTAACCCGCAATAGCCTCCCACAAAACAGAGAGGGACAGGCTCGGACGCGGGAGCGGGGATGCTGGAGTAGGGACGCTGGAGCGGGGGGCGAGAGGCAGGACCAGGGCCTGGCACGCGGCTGGACTAGCACTTTTCATTTTTGCTTTAGAGTTTTCATTAGGGATACTGAATGTTCCTTTCCACATGTACATATGAAAAAAGATACATGTGGGCTATGTGTGTACATACACAATCTTAGAATGAATATTATTTGATAAATATAGAGTCTATAAAGAAACTATAATCTATGGTTATATATAGGTGGGTATATATATGTATGTGTATATATATTGTGTGTATGTGTATGTGTATATGCATATATAAACATATAATATAAATAAATAAAAAAATATATGTATCTATCCTGGATTTTCTGAGTAAGTCCAAATTTCAAAGACTCTGACTCATTTACAGCACAAATATATTTCTGCTTGTGAGACCCAGTGCCTTGATTTTTGGTTATGAAAGAATGGTCCCACATCTACTGTGCCAACGCTGGAAGTCCTAGCAGCATGCATTGCTGTCTTAGAAGAAAAGTTATCTTTATTTTCACAGCTGGAAGTGAAAAGAAGATACCTTATATATTTTTCATGTCTCCTGTTTTCTTGCATAACCATGCCTCATCTCACAGAAAAAGAAGTTATGCATTTGATTTTTTAAAAAATGTAACAGAAATCAGTTTTTCAACTTTCCATGGTTACTGAAATCCACTGGAAAAAAAAGTATGTTGTAAATCAGGGTACCATTATAAAAACAGGGAAGGTTTTCATTACTATCCCTTTAACACTCATAACTTGAACCCATTCTTTTCTTAAAAAAAAAAACAACAGCTTTTTTTCCTGATTGACAGTCACACAATAGAAATATATCTATTTATTAAGGGATTCATCAAACTGTTAACAGTCATTCTCATGGGTGGGGGAGTTAAACTGGGTTGGAGAACTGATGAGAACTCACTTCTTTCTTTATATGTAAATTTTTAAATGGAAGCATTATGGGTCTTTTCATCTTTTTTCTTCTTTTAAGTATTTTCTTAAGCTACACATGCTTGTTGTAGAAAATCATTCAAAGATAAAAGCAAAAATTTTCCGCAACTCAGGAGATTATCAACTGTGAACTTCCATTTAATCTTTTTTCATAAATGCATGTGCATTTTCATATTACACATGTTTTTTATCCCGCTTTTACACTTATTAGTATAGCATCAACATTTTTCATGTCTTTAGACAGTCTTTGAAACATAAGTTATATGCCATAATTAATTTACCAAACTTACTACTAGCCAGTTATATTTTCTTTCCTTTTTTTTTTCCTTTGGTTTTAAAAAGAACCCCACAATAAGCAATATACATGTCCATTTCTGCTCATAATCTCTGATTACTCCCTTAGGATAGACTCCTAGAAATGTAATTACTGGTCAAAGGGCACATAGGTGATGCTTAGCCTGTTCTAAGACAAGGGTCCACCCAAGCTCTTTTATCTATCTAGAGACTGAAGGTTCTGGAGGAGGAGTGTGGCCACTTGTCCCCGTGGAGCAGTATTCCAGTCTCTCTCTGGGAAAGTCACCTTCAACTACATGTTCAGCTTGTAGAGGAAAACGCAAGTATATTAGGGAGGGAACTCTGACCTACCAGCGCATAGCAGGAAGAGCCACCCTCGCAATAACAGGAAGCCGAAGGCTGCCACCTGCACCTTCTCAACTTGTCCTAACTGGGCCTGAGACTTTCTCGCATGACTGGTTTCTAGGTCTTTAATCGCTTCTACGTTGCTTTTGTCTAGAAGCCTCCCTAGTTTTTTATTACATCTGATTTGAGAAAACCCAGGCGTCTCTAAGAAGATTTCATGGCAACCATCAGGAAGGACTTCCTGCACCTTGACCCGCGTGGCTCCTCAGTGTGGTGACTGTCCTTCCCAAGGCCATCAGAGAGGGCCTCCCTCTAGAGGACATCTGTATTCACCTCTGCTTTATCAACACAGTGTGGGAAGGAATAAAGAAAAAGAAAAAACCCAAAAAACTACCGTTAGAATGGAAAGGTCGTGAGAAGAAAAGTAAAATTTGACGTGTGAACCTCAGACGGTCTTTTCTTGTCAGAGCTAACAGTGTGCCACAGCACAGAGGCACTGGAGCAGCTCCATTCTCACAGCAATTTCTGCGGCAAGAGGCAGAGGCAGGCGAATTGCCTCTGGTCCACTCAAGGGCCAGAGCAATGGGGACCCTGATCTGCTCAAAGTCACCTAGCAAGGCTATGCAAAACGGGGTTCAAGAACCTCGTTCCTCAAGTGGATGCCGTCAATTCGATTTCTGTTCACCTCCACCTACCGCATGCAGGGTGGGGGGGTGTCTGGGCGGAGGAGGGCCGGACAGTGCTGCCGGATGCCGCGTTCTCACCTGCGCGAAGAGAACCACCAGGCTCTTGTTGTCGGGGAATTCGAGGTGCTTGGAGTAAAAGTGATGGAGAGCAGAAATGTCACTCTGAATCAAATCCTTCTTCTCGTTGTCTAATTTATCCAGATCTGTGGATAAACTAACTGTTATTCACCAGGTAGGAAACTCTGAATTGCTAGCTACACCCTTTTCTCATTGTAAATAGGAAAGAAAATGTGTGGTACCCTCAGAAAATATTCTTCCTCATCACTTGGTCTAACTGAGGAATCCTAGGGGAAGAAGAGCACGCCATTTCTTTCTTCTCTTCCTCTGACAACTGAAAGTCACTTAGGACATGAAATTTCTACTGACCATTAGCAATGAGGTCAGGGACAAGTGGCAACGACTGATAACCAGTCTCAGTGTGGTCAAGGCCTCCCTCCCCCTAGTTGGCCCTGGAATCTGTGTCATGGTCAATAAAATGGACATCCCCTGACTTAATGCCTTTCAGTAAGGGCATCAGCTGTTTACAGGACTGCAATTCAGCAAAGATCTAAAAATATTCAGCATGCCAGGAGAGCCGGCAGGAGAGGGCTTGGGATGCAATAATTCATCCTGCAAGTTCCTGCTTCCCCTTAATTGTTTCCTAGTAATCTTGTTAACTCAGAAAAAAAAAAAGTTATAGTCATTTTTCAAAACAGCACATAGTCAAAATAAAAGCTACTAATTATAAAATCCCCACCAGCAGTAACAAGACAAACTATCGCCTCCTGTTCTCAGTCCTGTCTTGTCCACATTAACTATGGCACTCGAACACCTCCTCGGCCAGTCACGAAAAGACTTACGTGATTCAAACTCCTTCACAGCTAACAACTTCTCTGAAGGTGTTGCTTCTGGGTGGTTTTTCTAGTTATTGGGGAAGAAATCACAGAGATACGAATTTTATCAACTAGGGCAAAAAGGGACTGGTTTCACATTTACATCAACATGACGAAAAGGCGAAAATTCTGAAATAAAAAAGAGTTATCTGCCACGAAGGCTCCGAGAACCTTTGCCCGACACCCAAATCCCAAACTGACTCCTTTAAAACAGTTTCTAAAGCGTGTGTAGCATTTCCTAACGCCCCGATGATGCTTGGCACACAGTAGGCTCAAAAAATGCGTGTCGTGGGAAAGAACACCGGCTAGAAAACAACTTTTTATGGCCCTAACTTCAAAGGCCTGAGTCTACCGATGAACCATTCTATTTATTATTTCCGCTTCTAAAAAGGAACAAAATCTTACCCCCTGTCCATTTCACACTTTCTTTAAGCATAGGCTAAAATGATTTCAAATTCAGTGTTTCAAAAAGAACACTTTTGGTTGTCTCTGCGAGCCTAGATTCACTTTAAACGTGTGACTGGCTTTGTTCTAGACACCCCAAGAGGTGCTAACAATAGTAAACCTGCTAGGCTTTGAGAACATGAATAAACTTGGTGTTGACAAGAGTTCAAAAGCAGAGCTCAAGAGCCGGCCTGAGGCGCCGTCTTTGTAATCTGGCTATTCAATTTGAGGGTACAGGTGGTCTCGCAGGGTGCTCTCACCTCCCTAGTTAACATGTTAAGCTTCCCCTTGGTAGTTGGGTAGCCTGCCTCCCACCCCCCAATCCTTTGCAAGCTGCTGGAATACAAACGGTCTGTTTTTTTTTAATCATCAGGTCCTATAGAGATGAAACGGTGGCCAGGTAACTTTTCATTTAATAGACTATTAGTAGTAGCAGTAATTATAATAAAAGTTGAATGAAACTGGTATAAACTCATCATAGCATTCAGACTACCCTCCCGGTGCCAAAACATTTCAATAGTTCTTTTTTGGAGCAAACGTCTTCCATTCACAGGCTACAGTTCTATAAGATGAACAGTTCATTTTGCCTGGGAGAGCTTTTCATTCAGGAAAGGACACCAGTTTCTTCTGAATTCTTAACCATGACACTATAAATAACATCAGTGAGTGGGGGTGAGGGGGGTCGCCCCACCCAATCCTCCCAGATACTTCCAGATCTAATTCGCCAGCTTATTTGCCCTGACACCTCACCCAGCCACACCATTTTCTCCTTCGCTTTCCTTCTGACCAAACACTCGCATGTATTTAAAGATAACTGCTAGTAAGGATCCGGGGTTCACCCCCACCAGGGAACAGGATTCTGATTTCTCTCGGTCTCACTCTGCAGGCACCCCTTGAGTGCCTCCGGTTACCCTGAGCTGGTGCACTGGCATTTCGGCAAGCATCTGACCCCAAGCTGAACATAACGGAACGGTGAGCTCAGAGTCTGGAAATGTTCTACTTCTGTTTACGCGGCCCCGGGTGCCAACTCAGTCTGGGGATAGGTACGTGCTAATCACGGCAATCACGTTTGGCTTCGATAAAAAACAGAAAATGTTAAAAGGTGAGGGGGAAATACAGAGGAGGTGGATGAAATGTCGGCTTTAGAAGAGTTACAGCACAGAGGCTCTGCCACGCATTCGTTATTTAGCGAGCCCCTCAGTGGATACGTGCCTCTACGCGGCCTGTTTCACGGTGTCACAAGGGTAAGTCCTGTGGCATTTTCCTCCGCTCTGTTTAGTTCGGTCCTTTGGTGATCAGGTGTCTCACACGCAATCAGTAAGGGCTGCGAGACAAGGTGAGGACAGCCAGTGCTGGCGGCAGAGCAGAGGAAACTGCTGATGGCTACCACATTCCCATCGGGGGCGTCTCTTCTTTTCCTCCTTCTTTCTTGACCCTCATCCTCTCTCCTCTTGCCTCAGTTTCCACTTTTCCACCCCTTCCTGGCTGTTCCATCCTATTCCTTGCCTGCCTTGGAGCCAGAAAGAGCAGAACACTGGATGGGACCAGGGCGTGGGGTGCAGCCTCTCTGTCAGAAAGGAAAGCAGGAAAATCTCAAGGCGTGGCAGGCCAGTCTGGTTCCCTACGACACGCTAGTTACTTTCAGTCAGGTGTTCATGTCTTAAAAAGCCATATTTTTCTATGTAATCCTGTCTCATACAAGGCTCAGAATTGAAAAGCTGGGGCTATATTCCTAGCCTGGGGTAAGAGACATCCTCTTTGCACAGGGCAAGAGACAAACCAGCTCACACCTGGAGTGCTGTTCCCATTCCCCTTCCCCCCTTCCATGGGGACGGGATGGGAAATAACGGCCAGGAAGGATTAACGAGGACGATCGCCATAGGTCACTTGTTCATCTTTCTGACCTTTAAGAAAAAAAATAAAATAAAGTGCGCTTGAACATCATCCCATTTCCTCACCTGTTTGGCCAGAATCCTTGCAGTGAGCCTTACGGTCTCTGAGGGGTTCCAGTTTTCTCCAAAAACAACCATGGGAGAACATTCCAGCTTGTGCATGGGCCAATCTTCTTTCTGGGAAGGTTAAAAAAAAAAATGACTGAACACACACATACTGGAATGAAGTTCGAGAAGAGAGGCTGTGATAAGGCCTCCTAGTTAAGGTCAAGTGAAATATGTTTCCTTTTGGAAAACACGACGGTGCTCGCAAAAGCTGGAGATGAAAACATCCTTTAAGATAGGCACGATCGTGTGACCTTGACTCGGGCCCGGCCAAGGCTGTCAGGATGAGAAAACGCGCCTCACGTTTATCATCAAGCTTTATCATCAAGCATCTCGCATCTTTCTGCAGCACCAGCCTCCCCCCCCCCCACCTCCACATTATTCTGGACAACACATCTACCCTTCCAGTCCTAGTGGAAGTTGTCCAATCGTAGGGGCGAGTGACTTGGGTCTTGGCCACTGGTTGGGCTCTGCCCCCTTACAGTTCTGTTCTGGCTCTGTTCTTCCATCAGGACACGTGCTGGTGGTTAAATGTAAACAGCAACTAGTCCCCTTTTATAGGTGACAAAAACAAAACACAAATGAGGGCTTTGTCAAGGGCACCTAATGGAGACATTTAGGACAGCAACTAGTCCCCTTTTATAGGTGACAAAAACAAAATACAAATGAGGGCTTTGTCAAGGGCACCTAATGGGGACATTTAGGAATACAGGCTTCCTACAGATTCCTTTGGGAAAACAGGAAAACTGGATTCCCTTCTATCCCCTGTCTTGAAGCCTTTATGCCCCGGGTCGAGGGTGAAGGATGAGCGTCCGCTTCTGGAAGGGTGGTGGTGCCATTGCTTGAGACAGGGAAGGCTGAGGGAGGAGAAGGACATGATGATGCGGTGGACACCAGGGGAGAAAGGGGCCTGCGGCGTGCGGAGCAAGTGACTGTGACAGTGCTGGTGACAGGGTTCGTGTGGGCGACTGGGAAGTGCTGGGACACCGTGGAGGTCACTGCCCTGATAAAGGCCAGGAGTGGTGGTGTGATGGGGATGACAGGCTGCTGGCAGCGGGTCCAAGAGAGAAAACGAGGAGCCGTGGAAACCGGGAGGGATGGGGTGAAGGCTCAGAGAGCTGCAGGGTAGGGGCGGAATCGCGTCTTAGCAGGGGAAACAGTGTGGACGGGAGTCTTCGGACACTCTCTCCCTCCCAGAGGAATTGGGTGCCGTCTTGTTCTTCCCCCAGCCGCCCCCCCTCAGAAAGCGGTAAGCTTATCATGCCACGGTCAACTCTCTGTCGAACCTGTCACCTCTGCCTTCGGAATAGCAGTCGAATTTGACCACTTTTTCCCAAAACCACCCTTCTACCCTGATGCAGCCCTGACACCTCGCACCGCGATGACTGCCCTCGACCCGGATGTTTGCTTCTGTCACAAACGCTCAGATCACGCCACTTCTCAGCTCAGAACCTTCGCACGCCTTCTCGCCTCAGAGCAAAAGGCGACGTCGTAGATGACCCCTGAGACCACGTGGCGGGAACCGTTCCCCCCGCTCCCACGGACCTTGACCACGTCCGCCGCACACTGTCCTTGTGGCTCTGCGCACACACCAAGCGTGCGCCCCCCCCCCCAGACTGTTTGCACGTGCTGCCTGTCCTGGCTAGGACCCTCTTCCCCTGGGTGTCCATGTCACCCCTGCCCTCCCTCCTTCATGTCTCTGCTCCAATGTCACCTTTTCAAGACACCTGCACTTCCTCCATCACCTCCCTTTCCTGGCTTTATGTTCCGTCTCAGTGCTTCTCACCACCTGATACATTACTTTTTATTTTATTTTATTTTATTTTATTTTATTTTATTTTATTTTATTTATTTTTTATTTTATTTATTATTTTATTTATTTTTTTTGGTTCAGTATCTGTCTCTGCCCCATAAAAGTAAAGGCGCTTAGTCTGTTTCGTTCACACATCTCTAAGCCCAGAACCGAGACCAGCGCCTGAAATCTCTTAGGCACTCGATGAAGTTGCTTAGTGAATGAAGATGTCTCCCTACCCCCTTCGCATCACCCCCTTCCCAGAAGGAAAGACACCATGTCACTTAATGATTAAATGCAGTATGTGGCACAGACCCTTGGCTCACGTCTGTGCCAAGATGTTCTGCAGAGTTAAATAATGTCGTGCCAAATATAACTAAGAGCAAGTAGAGAAAGAAATGACAAGATATACACGAGGGAGAAGAGGACCTGTTTTTAGCCAAAGCCTAAAATAAGAGTACAGTGATGCGGCAAAGAGGCAGGAACAGGTAGCGGGCAGGCAAAGCAGCTCCCCTCCCCGGATGCAAAGCGAAAAGAGAAAGATGAAGAGGGCTTTGGGCTCTGGGGCATCTGAGGAAATGGGCACCAACGGCTGGGGACTGAGGGATAATTAACAGCTCCAAACAAGTGACCCCTGTGACCCCAGGAGCCCTAGGAAAAGGCCTTCGCAGGGACTTTACAATGTCAGTTTTCTGAATCGTGAATGGAATGGGCTCCTGAGAGAAAGGAGTTTAACATTAATATTTCTTAATATGATCTATTTATTATTTATTAATGGAATTAGGTTATCGATATACTTAATACAAAATTCATGTTACTATAAGTAATATGATAGCGGTGACATTTATCGATGTGAACACCCTCCAAGGACGGCGATGTAACTCTGGGAGGAGTGCCGAGCGCTGACGAGCAGGGCTGGGGCCTGGGGCTCAGGCCTGGGGCTCGGATCCTGCACACTTGCCCCTGCTCCGCATCTGAGTGGCTTTGTGATGCTGGGCTGGCTTCTTAACCCCTTCACACCGGCATCCTTAGCTGTAACCTGTGACCCCTAAGTTACGGACAGGTCCAGAATTCTGAGTTTGTGATTTTACACCTTCCAACGGTGATAATCAGATACAAGGCCTGAAGCCTATGAAGAAATATGGGACCTTCAAAGGATAATCAGGCATCCATGGAGCCACAAAGGGACATTGTGAGGATCCAGTCAGCTTGCCCACGAGAAGCACTTAGCGCAGTGACTGGCACAGAGTGCGTGCTCAACAAACGGGTGGTTTTGTTCATTTGTGGGTTCATTCATTTGTTTATTCATTAAGCCCTGCAGCTTCCCTAGAGGCAGGGATGGAAGATGAAGTCTTTGACTGTAAGTAGTTTATGACTATATCAGAATGCAAGTTAGCAGTTACTCTGTACACAGAGTAGTTTTGCAACTCTTTATGCTTTTAAAAACATATTTGTCAGTTTTTCCAAACCCCTTTCTCCTATTTTTCTTCAAAATTCAACCTATTACTCCAGCCTTGATTACAATCTTTATAAAATTTTATGTGAACTCAGATCCCACTTTCCAGGAAAACTAATACACAAATAAATGCATAGAAAGGATTTAGAAAGATATATAACAAAGTGTTACGAGTGATTTTCTCTGGAAAGAGAAGATTATGGATACTCCTTATGTTCTTCTGTCAGTCTGTACTTCTTGAGATTTCCATAATGAGCACAGTTTCTTTGTGCAATAAACTTAAATAAGTAAATCTGTAAAAGGAAGACATGGAACTTTTTTGTATCCTTTTGAAACTTGTCATTCATTTTCAGCCAACTCAGTAACTGCTCTCTATGACTTTCCTTTTTCTGCATGGACAAAAATGATTAAAGATGCTTAAAGAATTGTAAAATTGTCCCCTGGTGCACCAGAATTCCCGACACTGGAAGAAGAGTGTCATTGTCATATCAGCCAGTTTTCTGCTGAGCAAAGGAGACGTCGCCTTCCTTCCTGAGAAGCCTGGATTTTTATTGTGAAGTCCCTTTTCCAAGTCTCAGATTCCATGCGTTTGTTTGTTTGTTTGTTTATTTGTTTGTTTGTTCTAATGGAGCTTTCAAAACAGACACAACCCACTTGTACACATGCGTCTGTGCTTTCCTAGAACATGGGTCAGTAAGAAAACGTCAGAAGATTCCTGCTTTCCACTGTCATTATCTTCAAGAGGAGGAGTGTAAATGGGACCAGGTGCACAGTGACCGTCTCACACGAAGGTGACCGACAGGGCTCAACTCCCACCTCGAGGACAGGCGCTCCCTCTCGTAACCCTGGTAACAGCAGTGGAGGGGGCTTGGTCATTCACGCACATTTTTCCTACTGTAAAACAGTAGGAAAATGTTTTTAAACATTATAAAAATGAACAAACAAACAAAAATGTGGCTTGGTTTAAGATGCTTTCTATGTTTGGGTTAAGAGACCAAATTGGATTTAACCAGGATTGAACCTGTGACTCTGGCCCCGTTCTGTAATAATCCATAACAGTGATGGGGTCATGTGAGCATTTCTGAGACATCGTCCATCACTCAGCTATTTTCTGCTTGATAAAAGTCAAGAATTTTCTCACATCTGCAGTCACATGCTCCTCACATGCTATTTTTTTTTTTTAAATCCCCACCAGGCATGCACTTCCTTATTTTCAAAAGCACCCAATCTCCACCACCTCCATTTACAAAACACAAAGACTATTTTTCTCTTTCGTTGTTAATGTTAAGAAACAACAACCTAGAAAGTTTAACTCTGCAATGATTCCTCTATCTAATAACTTTTAAAAACTATTCTCTTAAACATGTCATGATGAAATTTAATGAAGTCTTAATGGAGTGAAAAATACACTTAGCTTTCCAAGATATTTATTGAATAAATATCGTTCATTAAAACACACAAAATATAAAATTAGCCTAACTAAAAAGGAATTTCTTTTAAGTATTTCCTCCCATCACCCTTTCGTGCATTGTCAATTAAAATCTTTCCTCTGGCAGAACTACACTGAGTCAAGTGAATGAAGAAGAAAGAAAATAGGACAAGATATAGCCAAATTGTATACAATACAGAAAAATCCTAAAGCACTGCAGTTGGAGAGGAGAACTTGGGGAGAATAAACATGGAGGATTTGGGAGAATAAAGACTAGGGCCTCTTAAAACGCTGTATTCCCTGGAAAGAAGAAACCCTGGAGGTATTGGGTGGGGTGGGGTGGGGGGTCTGTGTGCCTAGCAGTCTTGGAGAAGCTTCTGACAAACAGCACACCGGAAGTGGCTCCTCCCCTGATAGTCAGTACTGTCTAGTCCCAGTTCTGTCACTGCGTGACCTTGAGCAGGTCACTCAACGACACTGTGGACACTATTTCTTATCTACTGATAGGCTGGACCTGATAACCTTCATTCAGACCCCAGCCTCTGCCGTGCGGAGCTGACCCCCTGAGGACTCCAGGTGGGTGGGTCTGCTTGTGAAGAAGGCCCAGGCAGGGCCTAGCAGACGAGGGCTGTGCTTTCTTAGATGGAGAGCCACTCAGTTATCTTCATCTCTGTTCTAGCTTTGTCCTCCCTTTATCCTCTAGCAGAGCCTCCACTTCCATCCCACCCAAGCGTTCCCTTAGGCGGAATTGTGAAGACATTCTTATCCAGAACATATGCCTCAAATCCTCCCTAATGATCTTCCGTAGGAAGCCCTTGCACTGTCATTTATATAGCTGTTATTAAACCCTTTGGACCATTCTATCTCATTACAATGCACTGCCCTGCGCTTATGTAGTTCTTCAGTGCTGAAGGATGGAAACCCTTAATGGCCATTAGCTTCCTCCTTCAGCAACAAGAGATGGATGGAACAAAAATGAAACTTAAGGTCAAATCCAGCCTGTCACCTCTAGAAACAAGGGGCATCCGGAGCTGTGTGATCACTCATCATCCAGGAGAGTGTTAGAAAACCTGAGCTGCAGAAGTACTCTCCGGGGTTGAGGGTCCCCTGGCCCAGGAACTGGCAAGTAGCAGGAAGACCGCACATGAGGGGCTGGGCACGGGGCCTCTGAACAGGACTTAGAAGCACCGGACCACACCCTCCATCCTGGCATTCCCTGCCACCCAAGCATCTCGTTATGACCGAGCGCTTGCAGAGTTTGACTACGGGAGGAGAGTGTACAGGGGGTCAAACCACTTGTTGTAAAGTAATAAACGAGCATACGGGTTGGTGTGTTTGGTTAATGTGACCCTCCGAAGGGAGGGCACCCCTCACTGTGTGCCTATACATGAGGTTTCTGAGTCTGTGGGTCTCCTAGAGGGGCAACCATATGGTCACCTCAAAAAGCCCAACACGGACCATGGCGACTCATCAAATAATGTCACCTAGGGAGGCCTAACGGAAGACAGTTTGGCAAAACGCTCTGGAGACCCAGAGGTAACTCAGACTCGCTCGCATTCTGATGTTAGATGTTAATGCAGCGTTTACAGCTCATCAGACAAGTGAAGACTCATCTGTCATAAGCACGACTCACACAGTGCACACCGTTAGTATTCTCAGGTTCTTACAATCCATCCATTCTCTTAGGTTAAAAAACCAAGCTGCTTAAATCTAAAGTAGGCTGTATGCTTTATTCTTTGCTGTCCAGCCCGCGTTATTGTACCATGATTTTCCACAAGCCCCACACCTGTACACGGTGTCACAGTTCATGCAAGACTTTCATATCTGTCTTATCACTGGGTCCTTACAATCCATCAAGATGGGCTCTACTGTCCTCATTTATGTCCGTAGAAACTGAGACTGAGGAATGTCCTTGGAACTGTCCAGCTCACACGTTAGCAAGTCGCAGGGCTGGATCCTGGCCTCCTCCTATTCTGTGTTATGGCATCTGAACTGGATGTGATTTACTACGTTGCTTCTCTAAAGCATCGGGACGTAATGGGTTAATTTTTCTGGAAGCGTTTAACTTAAATATAGAAACAGCTCACTTATCAGGCCTGGAATCACACCACGTCACACACACCAGGGCTCGATCTCTCCAACGCTGTAGCAATCTGACCACAGGATATTCTACCCACAATTGATAGGAGCGAAGTATGATCTATCTTCTTCTACTTCTTCTTCTTCAAAAAAGCACACCCCTTGCAAACTCAACTACAAGCTCATTTATATTCTCTCGTACAGGCTGACGTCCTCTGGAAGCCTGCCGTGGGAGACACAGGGAAGTGGACTGTGCGCATGGCCTTCTGTGCCAAAGGGGACATTCCCGCGCCAACGGCCCAGCCTGTGCTGCATTCTGGCAAGGCGCCACTGGGACTGGAACTCTACGGTCAGATGAGACATCAGGGCTTAGCAACCTTTCCCACTGCTAAATAATGCTCTTTGGGGACTAGCAGAGGCCAGCTGCACAGGGAGAAGAGAAAGAAACAAATGAAACAACGGGTAATCAGAAGTAGATGAGCGGGGTGGGATGGGAGGTGAGTGACACCAAGTATGGGAGGAACTATAGTCAAAAAGAGGTGCAGATGAGGAGAAAATCTTCCCTGTCACTTAAAGCCACCATTTAATACCACCAGCATTTCCCAAGGTGTATTAATAGGTTTCCATTTAAAAAACAGACTGGGGAGAGTATACAGAGGTCAGGGATCGTATCCTCCCCAAATTCGTACTCTTAGAACATTTTGTAGAACTAGGATCTGGTAGGACAGTTTGGAAAACACCAGTCCTAGTCCCTCAACCCTCAAAGAGCCTGCAAGAGTTTCTCCAAACTCCTTCTTAAGCTTCCCACCTCCATGGTAGGAGATTCCCTTGAGGCTTGTCCATCAAACCAGATGGCCAGTGGTCTACATACGGCCAGCCTGCTGAGCCTACCCAGCCCTGGTTGCTTCCGAGGCACTAGCCCCGAGTACAAGTTCAGCACAGCCACCCTCTGGTTGTACACGGGCTGTGCCAGTGGCTCACCTAAGTCTAGCTGGCATCGGGTTGGGTTCAAATAGCCCCAGGGTGAAGTGTGGTCTGCTGGAGGGATTTATAAAAATACTGACCTGAGAGGAAACATTTGAAAAATTTTCAGGATTGAGTTTTAATGTTTTGCATTTGTCATCTCTGCTGCATGTTCCATCGGTTGCTGGTGGCCTTGGGGTGAACTGTCAACCTTGGTGATACACTTGCCTGTATCCAATACGGCTCTCTTTATGTCTTTCCCACTCCTCCTACACCTTATTTTTGGTCCTACATGTGGCCCCCAAATGATCCTGGGCCAGCACACAGGGGTATCCGGCCACATCCCACGCCACAGGAGGGTGGCTACAGGGGTGGGGGTGGGGTGCCGGGGAAATTGTGCATGAGGAAGAGAAGGATGTTGGGGGTCCCAATTTTTCACAGGAAACAAGGCCCTCCCTGCCAGTCGGCCCAGCACCTACCTGACACTCCGCATTGCAGTAAAATGCTGCTTGCATCTTCCACATTTGGACAATCCTTCTTTCCTTAAAAACAGAAAGGGCACGGTAGTGGCGAGAGGCACAGAAACGTGAAGCCGCACATTTTATCATGCAATCATCAGCGCCATCTGGTCGGAAAGCAGAGCCAAGATTCACCTCACCTCACTCGCCCACTGATGAGTGGCTTTTTCCCAAAGGAGATTTTGACCAGATTCAGTCCTTGAGTAGGTGTGAGTTAGTCAAACAGTGCACACTCCGATATTTACCAACCCTGACAGCATGAAGGGCACTTTCTGGAGATGAGTGACAAGCTCTTTGACTCATGAGCTTGGCTTGGGCCATCGCAGCTGTTAGCATCCCCCACACCATGACTCAGTGGTCTGGGGCAAGGCAAAGGCTCTTGGGTCCTGCCTTCCTTACCGCTAAAGAGGGACAGAAATAAACAAAACCCTTTGGGGGTTTGACATCATAAAGACAGAGGACCGGGGTACACCTATACTGGTGGAAACGCGGTGTGACAGCTTTATTACTTAGAGACGCAAGTAATACAGAAGATAGGCTTGGGTATGTCAATCATTCAAATGTCCAGAAAGCTAAGGGGAAAAATAATGCAACCCAGCAAGCGGGGGCATATTCTTGAATAAAATATAATTGGATACGATTAGTATACACACCCTTCTTGTCAGTGTGCTATTGAGTAATTCTTCTGCCTCGTCATAATTAGATCAATATGCCCTGTGTATGGCCATGTTTTTGCTTCCCATAAAGGACAGGGATATTTTTTTTCTCAAATGTTAGGTGTGAGTGTGTTTGTTGTGTTAGATAAGCCAAAGGTTTTGAAAAAAACAACAATTGTGAAGCCATCGAATTAAACCACACATGACAGAGCTCCTATTTAAAAATTGTTCTGAGGCATGGAACAACCACATTGTTTTCATCAGACCACTATCTGTAGCGCCCGCCCATGGCCCTGAAGCCAGCTTTCTGACCTGCAGAGATGCCAGCACCACGAGGGACATCCTGCTGCTGCCAGGGGTGCTGCCCTGCAGTGCAGCCACCTCCCCGCCACCCCTTCAGCAGCCCCCCGGGGGAGCTGGTATTTTAGAATCTGCATAGAATCACACTGCAGAGTCCTCCCCTGCTCCTTGTCAGCCAGTGTAGTCACCACACTACTCCCACGGAATCCAGAACGTGTGCCAAAAATGCTACTGTTGGAAGCAACCGGGCTGCCTTGCCGTTTTCACGACAGCACTTGGCTTCCAAGAAGCTGCCTGAAGAATGTGTGGGAGAAAAACACATCTTATGGTTGAGGCATAAATAAATATTCCAAGTTTGCACATCTCAATTGTTCACAAAGGAACCCACGGATTTAGCTGAGTGTATTCTCTGGCCTGAAATACCCCCCATGGGTGCATCTCAAGGGCTCCAAGCTCTGGCTTTGCATTTTGGAATATGAAAGAAATGAGACCCATGGTCCCTGCTCTCTTACATTTTCTACTGAGGGAAAAGGGACAGAGGTACAGTCAAAAAACTATGCGGTGACAGTTAAGCAAGTGCAAAGTGATGTGGACTGTGACGAATTCCCAGGGGGTGGAGAGTAAAGATGGGCAAAGCCAGGGAGGGAACTTTCAAAATTCTTTTCAACAAAAAGTGTGTTTGCAAAATGGGCACGGGGTGGGTAGATGCCATCCCATAAAAATGTCCCCTTGACCTGTCATTTGTTAATGTTTGTTTCTGCAAAGGGGGAGGTTGCAGAAACTCTGAGGATTTGACTGAGGCTATTTGCTCTCCCAACAACCCACCTTCTCCCTAACCCCAGAAAACAACAGAAGATTCTGTAAAATTTCAAGGGCTCATGAGCCCAAAGTCCATACACGGACCACTGAAGAGCCTCTGAAACCAGAGTGAGGACCCCCATATAAAAGATTAGGAAATTATCACAAAAATATCTTTATTAGCTCTACACCATACCAAAAAAAAAAAAAAAAAGCCAGGATTATAGAGGTCTTCTGCACAGATGCCAACAGTAAAGTTAATATGAAACCAAGGTTTGTTTTCAGCTTCAAGCTAAAACACCCCAGGGAAAGAAAAGGCAGCTGGGCTCTGGAGAGCTAGGCAGGAATACTAGGGATTTCATCAGAATAATAATTCTCTCAAAGGCAAGGCTGCATGCAACCCGGCAGCCACCAAGTCCACAAGCCACAAAGAAGAACAGGAGGAAAAAGGCCACTTCCGAGCGCTGGCATCACGTCACATCACGTCTGCTCTCAACGCCGCTGGTTTGTGAGTTGTGCTCTGTAGACGGCTGGGGTCCTGGAGACCCTTCCAGGGAGCTGGTAAGGTCAGAGTGCGTTCAGAATATGACCGCTGTCTTGTCACCTGCGCTGCAGGACCGGTGAGGCGTAAAGGTGCCTGGAGGGGAGAACTTCCGGCGTCTTAGTACAAATGAAAGCACTGGCACCAAACCGTCCACGGGCGCTGGGTGCTCCACTTCCACATGCTCACAGCGAAGGGGGAAGAGCCAGTGTGACTTAAGCATGTCTCTGATGAAGCAGTACCAAATATTAATTTTATTACAGCTGACTCTTCGGTATGTACCCTGCTGCTATTGTGATAAAATGGGAAGCAGGCATAGTTCTGCTGTACACCGACCTATGATGGCTGTCTCAGGGGGCAGCACTTGGGGATCACGGGAGTTGTAAACCAAACTAGCTACTTTTCTTTTTCCTGGAATACTATTTTTACTTGAAAGAAAACTTTAGACAAGCGGTGGGTACTCAAACTTGATTGTCAGCGAATGTTATCGAAATGAATCAAGTGAACCCATTACTGCAAGGAAAATAATTGCCGAATTTGTTGCCAATGATAAAAACTGGGCTTTGAAGCAAAAATTAGAATTTTGGAAAACATATATCTGCCACCCTAGGCTTGATAGTCTCTCACCTGATGAGACTGGTGGTGATATTAAACAATTGATTGTTTTGACATGGTTTGACAAATTGAGTCTACTTTGAGAAGGTCTATCTTATTCCATGAACCTATATTTTCCAAATGACCAGTGTGTGATGTTTTTAAATCATGCATGGCTAAAAGAAAGAGTCATTCAAAGTGCAAGATACACCAAGGGATTTTAATATCAGAGTACATAAAGTTTACAGACATGGCTACAGATTGTATATGACAAGTAACCTTTAAGACACTATCACTTATTGAGTTTAAGTGTTGAATCAAAGAATATCCACAATTAACTGAAAGGGCTATTAAAACACTCTTCCCTTTCCAATTACATAGCCAATTAAGGCTGCATTTTCTCCACATACTTCAACCAAAACTACGTAATCAGACTGAATTCAGAAGCATATCTGGGAATCCAGTTGTCTTCTGGAAATCCAGACATTAAAGGTATTTGAAAAACTGTAAAACAATACCACGATTCTCACTAATTCTTTTGTTTTAGAAGACAGTTCTCATTAAAAGAAAAAAAAAATGTTACGTTAACATAATGGTTGCTGTCATTTTATGAATACTTTATAATTTTCTGTTTTAATTCAAATATGGTAAATATTGATAAATATAACCCATATGAACAAAAGCTCTTTTGAATTCTCAATTTTTAGAGTATAGAGGGGTCTAAGCCAAAAAGTTTAAAAACTGCTGATCTATCTTTCTTAGTAATTCCATCAGCTCCGTGAAGAAGTATTCCTACTTTTCAAATGAAGATAATGAGGATTCTGAAGGTGAAACATCCAACCCAACATGGTCATTCAACAAGTAGGCAGCAGAATCAGAATTCACACATCAGGGTGCACATTTTGTCTTCGTCCTGCACAAATATCCTTCCTTGAGTACTGTGACAGTTATCCAAGAGGATATGGTACATGAAGCACAAACGATTTCTGCATTTTATAAACCAACAGCAGAAACAAAGCATAAGTAGAGGCATCCTTTCCTCTGGTCTGCATCATGTCCTGGTCCAATGGTATCTTGTTAACGTTTCTTTACTTCGAAGATGCAAGGGGGGATCCAGGATCATTTTTCAACCTGAGATTTGGGGAGAGGGAACCTCCACAATGAGGTTCCCTCAACCAACTGTGACACAGGAAATGATTTCCCTTGCTGTGCGTTGTAATAAAATAAGGACTGATTTTTGTATTTAGTCTGTGCAAAGAAGGTCCCTCCCTCTCTTTCACTGTGGTAAAACTAATGCCCCTCAGACAGATGCTGGGCAAGTCCACACTGGATCATGTCCTCTGTGACCTGGGTGACAGAACACTGCTGTGTCCAGGTCGACTAACTGTATATACGCTTATGGAGTCAACTACCTGGTTATGTGTGAATGGTCCCAATGAAGACAGCCTCCCCTCTCCACACCCAGCTGCCTTCAGAGCAGAGAAGAAAAACTGAACCAGTTACTGATAGATAGCTAACACATAAGAATCTACTTTGTTATGAGCAATTCTAGATGAGGTGGGTGGGTGGGAGAGGGAACTCGGTTTAAATTACGGGTGCTAGGGAGAGATGTAAACTTTTCGTAAGTCTAATGGTTGCATCTCAAACGAAAATGTGCTGAGCCGCACTGTGTGTGCATGTGCTGGAGAGAGAAAGAACACTGAGTGTTTGATGACGGCTGACTGAGAAGTTTAGCCAGAGAGAAACTTCATATGGGAGATCCATTTGCACTGCAGGACTATATAAGGCATGTGGAATAAACTCTGTTTCTACAGAAGACACAGACGTAAGTCTTTCTTTTGCAATGTAACCTGATCGGAATTGCCCAGGAGGTTTGGGGAAAGACCACAAAACATGGAAAACAAAATTCCCCTCAAAGGAAGATTCATCAAGGTCGCTTGGAGGAAGGAACTGAAATATGAAATAACTCAAAAAGGAATAGAACTCAAAGAAAGTGAAGAGTGAATCACTAATGGTGCACGTGCCCTTCAGGGCCTGCGGTAGGGCCCAGCAATTCTCCTTTGATTGATTGGTCTGTACTGGGAATTTTAGAAATCTCCCTGGAAATTCTGATATGCTTCCAGAATGCCTAGGCCTATGGAAATCCGTTTGAGTCAAGTGTTTTTTTAGGGCAGAATCTGCCAAATAGTGTTGGAGCATTCTCCTCTGCCACGCAGATTTCTTACACTGTAACCTGTGTTAAGAATGAATGTCATGGACATGGACAATAGACTAGTGTGGTTACCAGGGGAGGAGGAGAGGGGGAGGGGGAAGGCAGATGGGGGAAAAGGGGTCAAATATGTGGTGGTAGAAAGAAATCTTAACTATGAGCAGTGAACACACAATGCAATATATACGTGCCTTACTGTTAAATTGTATACCTGAAACTTACTAGATTTTGTTAACTAATGTCTCCATAATAAAAAAAAAATACCTTTTTGGGGGCATACACAAAAATGTTAATTTTTATGTTTAGTTTAATTTACATTTTTATAAAAATATATTTACATACTGTCAATCCAATTATATTTTATTTTTAAATTATTTTCCATAAGTTAAGTAAAATCTTCGTTATAACATAGTGATCTTATTAAAATAAAGATCAGAAAAATCAATGTTATAAATACAGTAGTGTGTAAATCACATGTCTTCCTTTTACTACTCATCTAAAAATTGCTGACCCCCCAATAGAACGCTCAGGCATGTGTAATAAACAACAGTTAAATTCAAAACAAACAACAACAACAAAAAAGAATGAATGATACACACTGGGTAGGTTGTTTAACTACTTTGACGATGGAAGTTTAGGTGAGAGTAAAGTGGCAGACACGGTATTTTCTATGGCCAGAAAATGTTCTAGAAGCCAGATGCGAATTTTAAAAAAGAAAGCCTCAGGTTTCTGCCCACCTCCACCTGATAACCACTTCACAATTTAGGATGAATGTGATGAGTTACTTTTTCTGCTTTCCTATCACAAATCCCTTTTCTCTTTCTGATACTTGAGGGGCTATGTGATTTAGGGAAAATTACTAATCTTTTTTGAACCTGCTTCCTCCACTGTAATGACAGAGTTTCTACCTCATAGGTTTGTTATGAAAATTAAATGAGGAAATACAAGTGACATGTACTAGAGCTATACTTTTAATTTGCCTTCACTCCTTTGTTTGTTTGTTTGTTTCCTAAAGTGATGTCAACTACTGAAATATCTTCCGTATTTCAGACTCATACCTAGAAGATTTATGTTTCTAAAGCTTTTGTTTTATGGGCAAATATTTGCCTTGGCATGAATGGAAGGGCTTTTTGAACTTAAGAGATGGTTCCATCCACAAAGGGAGGAAAGAAATGTCACTGGGAAATGCAAGTATTTGATTATTAGTGACTGGAACAGAACTTAGAAGACACGCTCCTGTCATTTTTTACTGGAGGAGACACACACAGTGATTAATTTTCTTGCTTTTAAGATTCGGAAACCATGAAGATCAACAAGTTAGAGATGTAATTAACAACTCCTGCTAGTTAATGCGTTGCTGCAGGTGCTACTGGTCTAGATAAAAAGGATTTGATCCTGTGAGCTCCCTACTTTCTGCTACTGAAATGAATGCTTAGTGGGTTTTAACCATGAAAGAAAATGATCCTGGCATGGAGGGCGTTTGCAATAACAATTACTTTTAACTAACGGTGACAGAAGAAGTGACAAGTGTGCTCTGTTGAACAGAGGCAGCCCCGGCCAAATGAAACGGAGAAAAGGTAAAAAGCTCAGTGGCGCAATCTAACTTCGCCACGGGTTGAAATAAAACAATCAGAAACAAAGTTAGCCTCCCACCCAGAGAGAGTGGTTACGCCAGCAAATTTTTATTCGAGAGAAAGAAAAATTGGAGGAATTGTGGCGGAACCCTATTATAACCCTGGTCAGGGGACAAGGATAATGCGAAGGCTGTGGGTTTTTGTGTAAGAGTGAAAGATGCTCCCCGTACCACTTTCATCCACAATGCAACAGTGAAACGGGACCCATGGGCAGCGGGGAGCTTCTTCCCAGAGCCTTGCTGAACCCTCCCCTTCACACTGGGCTTTGTTCAGAGGCTTGTTAAAAGTTAGAGCCCGGGGCCTCTAGAAGAGGCAGGATAGGACAGAAAGCGAGCAACTAACAGGTTCTCCCAACTATTGGAATAGGAGCTAGATTTACAAGGAGAAATTCATTGCCCTTGGTGGTCAGGGTGATGAATGGTTGGCCTTGCTATAAAAATGATGATGCTGTGGGGAGGGATGGGTGATGTAGGTCAGAGGGTACAAGTTTTCAGTTATAATTTCTGAGGATTAATGTACAGCACAACGACTATACTTAATACTAAAGTATTGTATACTCAAAAGTTGCTGAGGGTAAGCCTTCAGCATTTTCACCACACACACAAAAATTAACTCTGTGAGGAGATGTTACTTATCTTGACCTTAGTAACCATTCCACAATGGATATGCATATGAAATCATCGCGTTGTACACTCTAGATAGGTACAATGACATTCGTTGATTATTCCCCAATAAAGCTAAAAAGACATTACAAATATGACTCTATACCTCACTGCTTCATTAAGAGTCAAGCTCAGCAATGAAAAAAAAAGATGACACCAATTTAGGATTTGTTTTAACATAGGCTCTGGTCGACATGGAATTTACCTTTGCCTTTGAAAGAAAATTCATGAGGCTTAGGGATAGAGGAACCCAGCTTATGGAACAGTGAACGTTTAATCACTCTTGTGAGGCCCCGTGTAAACCTACAGGCTCAAGCCTGACAAGGAACGGATGTGTGCACTTTAAAATTTAACATTTTCCTCTGGAAACACTTTATATCTTAACTTTTATGTGAGATCAGAATACTTCCTTGTTACTTTATCCTCTACTTCTCTGATGCCTACTGATCAGGAAGTCAGAAGGAAAGAAACAATGAACGTCTTTCTTTTTAACTCAGTTCTCTTATAAAGGAACCAGCAATAAGTAACACATCCACCATGTCTTCCAATGGTGCAATAAATGGGGATGTTATCATTTGTACATTGTAACCAATACCAATAATATTAGAGTCCTCTATAACTTCTGTTGCCCTTAATTTCCACAACACCCAGCTGATTAAACATCAAGGAAAAGGACAAAAACTAAGTTACATAAATTTAACTATTTAAAAACTTAAAATGTTCCAAACAATATTCCTCACTCCGACATTGTGTTCACGGAATAAAAAAAAAAAAATGTAAAAATACCTTTAAAACCTAATGCCAAGGGTGAGTTCTAGAATGTAGCCAGGCCCTCTGTAGCCAAACATGAGAATTGTTAACTGCTTGCCCAAAAAACAAGTGACCTGTCCTGAATCTTATTTGCATGAAAATGTACCTTTTTAATTGCTTACAGACACCCTCTCCCCCTCACTCTCTTGGTTTTATTTTCCTATAGAAAAACAATAAAAAATGAATTGCCAATTTGTTTAGGTGAATTACTCCAGTTGTGAATTTTACCTTGGTAACGCAGACTTATCAGATATTGTTTAAACAGATGTATCAGACATTTTTCTTTCAATCCTTATTGATTTCATTTGTATTTCTGAATAAAGAACATTTTTATAGTATAAAACCTTGTACATGAGGCAGAAAATATGTTAATCTACCTTGGCCAAGTAATTTCTATTAAAAAAATATTATTTTCTATGTGTAAAGTACTGTGCCAGGCTCTGCAGGAATATTTTTGTAAAAATTGGGCTTTTGAGGAAATAAGACCTACCTTCGCATAGTCATAAATAAAACACAGGCAAAATGATTCAGCATCCAAATGGCCCAGGTGACATCAAACTGAATGAAAGCAGGAGGCTACTCATAGGACTGAGCTCTTTAAAGACACAGAAGTGAGGACACTTAGAAGTGTTGTCTTATTCACCTTCGAACCTCCAAGAATATAGCACAATGCCTGGAATGGTAGGGTGTTCAATAAATGTCAATAGTCAACTACCGTAAAAGAAATATACAGTGGTAACGAAATAAAATAGGTAAATAAATAAAACAAGTTTGTGGGCTAAAGTGTTTAAGAGGAAGCTTCATAAATGAGATACAATTTAAGCAGGATCTCTCTTGAGGAGGAACAGACTCGGGTATAAGGCTTTACCTGAGAAGAAGAACGAGGATAAGCAAGGGAATGATGCAAAGAGAAGCCTTCCAGGTTACCGATGGACAAAAGGAGGAATGAAGAAAGATATAGTACCTTTGTGGGACGACCACACCAGACTGTGTTTAGGGTTAAAGTAGAGGAGCAGGGAGCGGTGACGCTGATTAGGTGGGGAAGGCACTTAATGCGGAGGGCTTGAACAGTCAAGATTTTGTCCCAAAGAAAACAGGAATCAATGATGGGTTTGGCCAGGATTCATAAGCATTCATTTCCAAGAATGAAGAGAGCTATATATTCAGGTGAGTGACGATGCCTGTCCAAAGAACCACTGGTAAAATGAGTTGCAGAAACGAGACTGTTCATTTAATAAATATTTACTGAGGTAAGAACGTGTGCGAGGCCTCGGGCTAAGTGCTAGGGCCACAAAGATGAGTTAAAACCTGTTCCTGCACTCGAGCATGACGAAGGAAGTAAGTAGGAGCAAAGGCGAAGGGAGCTGACCCAGCCTGCAGAAATCGGGACAGACTTCTCAGAACCTGGGACTCAGCCAGGCAAAGAGGGGCAGGCGGGAGAATCCACAAGATGCACGCGTGTGTGTGCGCATGCGCGCGGATCACTACAAGCAATTAGGGACAGGTGGAGTGAAACTAACACAGCAGAGCAAACATCACTCGGGACGCCGAGCACTGGGGGCTCCTATCCCGCAGCCCTGTCTCCACAGTGCGATCCTATCAGGCCATTCTCTGAAGGTTCCTAGAAAAAGTGGGGTGGGCTTTTGTCTCCGCCCCACCTCCACCCCTCTGTACCTAGGAAATATTTAGTAGCTGGATGTCTTGGAAGGCCCGAACATAGAATCAATGACATAGTAAGTGAAATAAGTAGACTGTTTCTAAATCCCTACTGCTTTATAAGCCTGAACATTTTTAAGGTGAAAAAAACCCTCAAGGGTTTTAAAAGCGATATTTAGAAATATTTTCTCAGGTATATGAGTAGACTAAATTTCATTAACTTCCAAAAAGCGTCCACCCAAAGCTACTGCTATTTTAATACAATGTGGGGATGTTACAGTTTCATGAGACCTACACGTATTATTACCTGATCGAAGCTTTCCCTTAGATTGCATGTCATAAACTGGATTGTGGCTGAACATTTGGTTGACAGCATTTTTTAATGACATATGTGGATTATTGGTTTTTAATGAAATGAGAGAAAAAATTCAACCCCCCAACCTTACTGCCTTCAACACAACATCTGCTGAAACCATACGGAGTTCAAGGCACTATGGGTAGGATAAAGATGAAGAAAACCTACTAGAACATAAACCCTGTGGTGGGGGGATTTTTGTGCCTTTTCTTCACAGTTGTCTCTCGGGGATTTAGAACCCAGCAAGTGCTCCATAAATGTAAATATTGGCTGATTACGTTAAACAAGACAGAATCCCTACTCTCAGGGAGTTTACCATCTGTTCATAATTAAATGTCTCTTTATGGTTGAAATTTTGACATCGGAGGCCATCACTGTGAACAGCAATTGTCACTCTACTGCAGATCTGTGTGACTGACAGATGAGAGATTTTGCAGGTGGCACACGAGCAGGTGTTTCCTACAGAGACGTACGTCACCACGATGAGGAAAATCAATACGCTATGAGCTTGGGACCCACATCCCTGAGGACTGTTTCCTGGTAAACACATGAACAAGCTGCTCCTGTCCAAGGTCTTTTCATTTTGTCACAGGTTGCAGCATGACTCCTTGCAAGTGCCAGGACATAAAATCCTGTAGATTTTTATTTGGCTCAGATGACAAATCGTATCTCGATGGTCAGCCAGATTTTCTCTCCTCCACCTCCTTCCCCCAGAATGTGCCTATGTCTTCAAGCCCGGTATGACATTTGCTTCTTCGTAAGGTGTCCTTGTTTCTCCTCTCCTCCTTGGGGACTCTGGATCCCGACACACCTTGTACACCATTGTGCACGTGTGGATACACACCAGTGTCTCAGCCATCATGGCAAGCATTCAGTTTGGTTCTAGGGGCTATAAACTTGCCAAAGAATAGCATTTATGAATTCTCGGATCCACTCCTTATAAAAGCTAACGCAATCCATTTTAGTAATACACACACAATATTTCCACTTGGTCATCTGAAAACTTCCACTGCATTACCAGAGTCATTAGATTTTACATTAATAAACTGGCACAAGGAGTTCCACATTATTTTTAATTTTAATTGAAGAATAATCTGAGAGACACAGCTGGAATCCCAGCAAATGCATGAACTAGAAAGACGAATTGTTTCCTGAGCTCTCAAGACTTTTTGGTATTATTTTCCTGATAAATTGCATATTTTTGTCCTTCAGAGAAGTCTTGAAGAGATCCGATTTCCTTCTGTTCTATTATGTTGGTGTGAACGCCTTTGCAATTGAAAAGGAGGCCGCTGAGGGTGGTAGGAACAGAGTCAGCAGAAGTTACACAAAGTGAGGTGTGTGGCTTTGTGCCTGGTTGCAGCGGCCCGTGCTAATGAGGCCAAGGTCACCGGTTCAACCCCTGAAAAGGCAGTTACTGCAGTCAGTTCCCTGCTGGAGAACTGCACCCCTAAACTACCACAGATTTGCTAGAAATCCAAAGATGAGAGAGCTGGGAATGTGGGTGGGAAAGGTGACAGTGATGTACAGTGGCTGATAATGCAAGTCCCTTGAGAGGGGACAGAGACCTCTGGTCCCAGAACTGGCTGCTCCCCAGGGGTAAGAGGCCAGGGGCAGGGTGGTCCCCACACTGCAACTGCTCCAGAAAGCTACCAAGCTGCAGGGCTGACCACAGAAAGACTCAAAGTCTGAATCGGGTCAGGGACAATCAGGGTGCCCTGTTCTAGGTCTGCCTAGCTCCCCGGTGACGATCAGGACATAGACGCACATTTAGAGACACGCAGGCAAGCCCAGACAGAGAGGGGCTGCCTGTGAGAGGAGCAGGAAATGGCAATAAGGAATCAATAACAGAGAGGAAAATTCTCTTAAATCAAACTGGCCCTGCACAGACCAGATGAAAGCAGGTCTGGAACTAAGAAATACAAATACCTCACTCTATACCTGAGGTCCACAAAAATGGTGTGTGTGGTGGTGGAGAGTGACTTTAATTATTAATGACTCCAGGAATATAAAGGGGATTTATAATTACTGATTGCCTCCTTTGGAAGGAGACATAAAGTGGGATATAAAATTGTAATTATTTCATATTTTCTTTATATTGATGAGAAAAGAAAGGGGATATTAACCTAAGGCAAAAGAGGTTAAGTCCGAAACACTGAAATGAAGTAGAACTTTCTTCGCAATTCTGTTTCAAGTTCTATCACAGACAGCTTTGCTGTTGAAACTGAGGGCCTTATGACTTTGATTACATTTAGTTTTAAATCCTAGCTCTGGAAATCATCTCCCTATCGCCTTCTCTGTCTCTTCCTTCCCCCCCCCCCACACACACACCCCCGGAGACCCAGCTTTCCCCTCAGACGATCAGCAACCCCCAAGATAGTAGAAGACAGTAGCCTGGATCTGACTAATGGTCACACAGTGGGGACCCCTGGCAGGCAAGATAACGTTTTTGTTTTTTTTGGTTTTTTTTAATTAGCTCTACACAGCTAACAGTGTAACGGTGTATCTTAAGTAAAGATAACATCTTGACTTAAGTTGTTTCAGTTCCTGATTCTTAAAGTGGAATAACCCCCTAGGTATTTTCCATAAGACCAGACAGAGGGACTTCAGAAAAGACCTCTGAACCTTCCTCAAGTCCTGAAGAAATGGTTCATTACGCTTACCTGGTCTCCCAGCACAGCCCCGAACCCCTAACCCACGCTGTCTTGTGATCTGCCCTACATACTCTGTAACCCACGTGGTGCGTTAGGGGAGTTGGGGCTTTTGAGCATTCACTTCCTGTTCTCCTGGATGGAGACATTCATCAAAAAAAGAGCCATTACTCCACCACGATTCTTGGTGCTTAGCGTTTGCCTCTGCTGGTGCAGGGTGGGTGACCTCCTTCTGTTCTATGGCACTGTCCCAGTCCTCACCAATTCTGAGTTCTGAAAACCAGCTGCTATCAAACCATAGCACTGAGCCCTGGATCTTTCTGAGGAAAGTTAAGACATTTCTTAGCGTTTTTAAATGAACCTTCTGACAGTTAGTGTGCAATCTGCTTATCCCACAGGGACACTATCCAGGGGCTTCCTAGAATAGATGCACCATAAATTCTATTTCCAACCCTCACAGATTTAACTGCACAGAGCAAGGTTCTGGAGGATGGATATGTTTAAGAAAAAGAAAAGGGTTAGATTGTGATGCTGCCCTACCACGGGGCACAGAAACAGACTCTATGCAGGTATATGCCTAAGATGATGAACTCATTTGGGTTCTAACATAATATTTAAAAATATTCCAAACCCACAAAAGGACCGAAGCCTCGTGTTCTTTTTATGTTTTAATACATAACAACTGATGTGTAGAAAAGACTATATGTAGCTCTTACGAAAATCCCAAAGCATGGTAATAAAAACATCTCTGAATCATAGCAGCATAAGATATAGACCCAAGACAGCTCAACCATTTATTTGTTAGACTTTTAGAAGTAATGCATTGGTTTGTTGAATAACCTACTGGGGGCGGGGAAGCAAAACAAAAGTGATGATAAAAACTGCATTCACTGGAGGAGAAATCAGAGGTGCTGTCATGGTGTCCACGTGTGAACTGTAAAGTAGATTCAGGCCAAAGCAGGCAGGGGAGGCAGCCTACACTCAGAATGGAAAGACAGGGCTCAGTCCACAAAGGACACAAGGCTGGCCTTTAGGAGGCACTCAGTAAATATTTGACATGCACGCACGAATGTGAAATTCAAGGAAGCAACCTGTCCAACACTCAGTTTCTTCTTACATAAAATGGGACAAGCTCCTCTCTGCACCAGCCATCCTTGGGAGGGTCTGGAAATGCTTTCTGAGCTAGCTGCAAAGAACAACGTGATTTAAAGGAATGTCATTTTATATGGGATCTTCAGATTTTTTTCTTTTTCTTTTTTCTTTCTTTTTTTGATTGAGAGGATTTTGTACAATTGCTTTTGGGGAGGAAAGGTGTTAGATGGTGGTTTTAACTCACCGGGGTTTGAATTTCACTTCAGGATATCCTGCTGCTGTTCTGCCTCTTTCATCTCAACCATTTCCAAACGGGCAGCTTGGTCCCTGAGCCCGTAGAAGCTATAACAGAATTATGTTCCCCGCATATGAAAACACACGTGTCATGGCGCTGGCACATCTGAAGTCTTAAAGGAGCGAGCAGAGAGGAGCCCTGGTACCCTCGCTATGTGGAAAATGTCGTTTTCCGCCATTTCTCTTTTCAAATATTTGTTTAATCTCATGGTAAAGAGTATTCAAGTGTCTAAGTACTTTGGAGCTAGAAAAGATCTTTTCTTAAAAAGCTTTACCTGGGGAGGTTTATTATATCATTTCCATTAGGTTTTTAAAAATACTGAAAACTGACCCCAGACACCCATGATTATTCTAGGGACCTGAAATTGAGACCTGCCACTTTTAGCTCTGGGTCAACATGCCATCTGAATGATGACTCCATTGACCAACGATTTCCAGTATTTCCTTCACAGTATCTCTTACCCCAACCCCACCACCATAAAAATGTCCCTGAAATTACAATTACAATATTTTATCACACCGGTTAACATTTAGCCAGCAGAGCTCATCAAACAAGTACAAGCGTGATGCCAGGCCAATTTTGACAGCTTACTATGTGTTAGGGCTGTTCGGGAGCACTTGACTTTCACTATCTCAGGACTAGCTCAGTAGGTGTGTGTGAATGTGCATGTTTTACAGATTAAGGAACTCAGGGGTTCAGAGAGGTAAAATAATTTGCCTAAAGACAAACCACCAGGAAGGGATGAAGCCAGAATTCAAAACAAGTCAATTTGGCACCTGAAAAGCTTGAAATATTGAAATGTTGAAAGTGATATTTACTATAACATACAGATGGCAAATTTTGGATCCTTTAATTTCCTTTTAGAGGAAATTTGTTGTTTGTATCACAAAAATGTGATACAAATTTGATCTTATTACCATTAAACAAACAAACAAACAAACAAATTTATACATATAAATAAATAAAAGGAGTGGATCCTTTTATGAGCAGGTGTCCAATTTTTCATCCAGAAAGCAAATTAATCTGAGGACATGTGAAGCCATTTCTCCCCTTAGAGACTCTCCAATTCTCAGAGGATGTTCTGGGAATAAGCAATATCACAGCTGCTCTGGGGACAACACCCCTTCTGATGGCAGCTTCACATGGCTTAGATCAGGGCTATTTCAGAGAATCTTAGGAAAACAGCATCGAGAGTTCATGGCTCTTAATACCGACTAAGATCCACTAAAGACTGCTTTGACAGTTTGGTAAAACAGTGGCAAAGAGGACATGATCACTGCTACAGAATAAATCTGGGGGGTGCTACGTCTTTATAACTGCTGAGCTAGCACATCTTGATCAGACTGCTCTGCTCATGCAAACATTTTAATTTTTAAAACCACCACTCTGGGTGAGCCAGACATAATATAAATTCCTTGACACTGAGTTCCAACAGCTCTATTCCAAGGAGGCTAAGGTGGGCCTTCCTACGGTCTCTTCAACCCTCTGAAGAAACTAACAAAAAAAGAGAGTATTCTTACTCATAAATGACCCATAAGCCAAGAGAATTAAAAAAAATCATTGAGGGGGACATATGCCCACCTGAGGAACTGCACACAGAATGCATATTCAGATGGAATATGGAGTTACTGCAGATTTTTCCCTTTCTGAGACAAGGAATGTCAAGTGTTAACATATGTAAGCTATCAAGTTTGAAATATAATGTAAAATATCTACCACAAAATGTTGGCACATGGTCAAAAAAAAAAGTGTGTGTGTGTGTGTGTGTGTGTGTGTGTGTGTACATAAAATGCATCTAAGAGGTCCGATAAGGACAGCTCCCAATTGCAAGACATTTATATTTTTAGAAGCTGCCTTCTAGCAGCTGAGGCAAAATACACATCTTTCTAAGCGTCGCCCACTAAAACTGAGAAAATGTGATACAAATTTAAAAACCCCAGAAACAAACCTTTGTCTGAATTGTCCTGACAGTAAAAATCCCATCCCACTATGACCTAAGAGACTTATTAATTTTCAACTTACAGAACATACTTATTCCTGAAAAATTATATATTTTCTTTCAAAATAAGTTAAACCCTGATATAATTAAAATGACAGGGACAAGCTCTGGTGGCTCATTGTTCTTAAGCAATGTCGTCTACGTTAAACTTCTGGCACAAGAAGAATAAGAAGCAGTTTTCTTTGGGGAGGGGGGAGGAGGAGGAAGTAGTGGATTTTGCCCTGAATGCTTCAACATTGGAGAATGCTGCTCCTACTCCCTTGAGGCACCGTGGCGACATATACGTGTTTCACTAGGGCCGCTGGACCGATTTGTCCTCAGTCATAGATAAATAGCTGACAGATGAAATGGCACTAAATCTATGAGAATGATCTAACCATTACTCACTCTAAACTAATCTAATAGAAATCATAGAGTGGAGTATGAAGATATTTCTAATTTCATAGGTATCACGGTATCATTATTTGTCGTGTTATTTTAGTTGACTTCAAATGACTCACTGGGGAAAGAAAGGAAGTGAACTGTGGGTGTTGACAGAAGTTCATCTAAGCCAACACAGAAAGGTGGGGGAGGTGAAGCAGAAGCACCTCGATGCATGTGGCAGCACTCACTGGTGAGGGTGTAAGGCTGTAAAAGTTAGTGACACTAATAAATGTCATTCAGAAAATGGAGGGGGGCGCAAATGTTGTCCCATATAGTGGGGTGACCTGCAAAGTTGCATCTGACTACATTAATGTTCCAGGGTCGGGGGTCTGTGGGGGGGAGGTAACAGATTCACAGGGAAAGAGAAGCATCTTCTCAGCTCTGCTTCTCCCCCTCTGAATCCAGAGGGATTTGATTTTTAATTCATTGGAGGAGTGGACCGGTACTACCATCCGAGAACCTACTACGTGCCTGGCACTGAAGTCTTCCCTCACACAATGGCTCCAGGAATCACCAGGGTCCCCAATGAAGAGAGAGAGGCACCTTCTGTAACTGGTGACCTTGCTTTGCTCCTGCCTCTCCAGACACCCACACTGCTTTAGACTCTGAGCCACAGCAAGGCTCAGAAGATCAAGGGGACCAGTCACAGCAGCCTTTTTAACTTTGGGAAAACCCAATGCTCACTTCACTCAAACGTCGCAAAGTGGTGCCATGACCCTTTAGCTCTTGGCTCACCAATTCAAAGAGCCACATCACATACAGCCCTTAAGCTGCCCACGGCATGATTCTGTGTCTAGTTTCTTTCCAGGTCCCCCAAAGCGGAAGACAGCTCTGGTAGGGAATCTGGGCAAGATTACTATAGCATTTAGCTTTTGCTCCCCCCCCCTTTTTTTAACTATGTCTTATCATGGAATAAGGTGAACAGGTCTCGGAGATATACTTTCGTGTATGCTGGACTTGAGACCTGTACTCAAAAGGTACCCGCAGGACATCAGGTTCGCTTACTCTGGCCCAAGAATCTCCACTTCATAGGTGAAGACACCGAGGGGCAAAGGAAGTGCAGCAGGGTCCATTTCTGAGAGAGTAGTGGAAGGCCAGGTAGAGTTAACCCAGTGTCATGCTTCCTGCTTCACGAATTTTACTGAACACCTAATCAGGTGGGAAATGAGCAGGACCGACGAGATCACATTTCATTCCCTTAATTATAGGTGTCACTATATATACGATCACTTCCTCTCTGGGCTTCGGTTTTCACCTGTAAAATGGAGAGAGTGTTGCACGGGTACCTTTCAGGTCGGAAACTATCATGAGGCTTGAGAATATAACTGTGTTGGTGTATGTGAATAAATATGCATATATACTAACGTAGATATATCCATATGATATGCTACAATTAAGTGGCATTTTCAACCACATATTTTACACAATCCCCCAGCGACCATGTCTCCCCAGTACCAAAACCAGGGCCATCCGTGCAGCCCCTCGGAATCCTGGGATGTGGTCAGTGCCCCTCTGGCTTCTCTTCAAACACTAAGTGCAGAGAGTGAGCAGGAAGAGGGGCCATGTACTTTACATGAACTATTATGTCTCATTAAGTTCCTTGGAGAAAACAGCAAGTCTTCGGCAGGGCTGGGCTGGGCTGGGGGTGGGGGGGGGACAGAACACACCACAGGAAGTACAAGTTAAAGGTGACAGACTGCGCTGCCTGAACCTGGGTCTCCGCAAACCATGTACCTAGTGAGCAGCGCCTGGCCAGGCGTGGATCCCGCCTGGCGGCGCCGAGCCCACGTTCGAGGGCAGGCCCCTGCCCTCCCGGGGCTGTCGAGAGCATCCCGCGAGCCGCAAGTTCATGCGGCGGGAACTTGGCTCCGGTTTCCTACCGCACGTGGTGCCCAGCCAGGCAAGGGGTTAACACGCCCCGCCCGCCCCGGTGGCCGGAGGCCGAGCGGCCGGCGCTAGGACCCCGCGCGCCGCGCGCGCTTCCTCCCGCCGCGGTCCTCCCCGCCGGCCGCCGGCCGCTGCCCGCCGCCGGCCGCCTACCTGGCGAAGCAGTGCTCGCAGTGGTTGCCCCGCTCGTTGACCGTGAGCACGTAGGCGTAGGCCGGGCAGGAGAAGAGCAAGTCCCCCACCTGGAAGGGCTGCAGGGCCCGCAGCCCCCGGCCCTTGCCCGGGCTGCAGAAGCGCTCCAGGCCGCCGTCTCCCTCGGCCCTCATGGTGGCGGCGGGGCGAGCGGACGGAAGGGCGCCCGGCGCCGGCTGCGCCCCGAGCTGCGGCTCCCCGCGCTGCTATTGGCGACGCGTCACCCAGAGCCGCGGGGGGGAAGGGGGCGGGGAGGGGAGCCGCCCGACCGACGCGGCGGCGGCGGCGGCGGCCACCGCTCCCCGGAAGGGACGACGGCCCCGCCCGGCCCTCGCGCGCCCCGCGGGGAGGAGGGAGACGGGCCGCGCCGCCCCGCCGGGCGCGGGACCCTCGGCGGCCGCCCCGCACGCGCTCGGGGCCGCTTCCGGTGTGGCCGCGACAAAGAGCGGCAGCCCTGGCGCCTCCCGCGCGGGGGGCGCCAGACGTCTGCGCCTCCGCGGCGTCTCCACCGAGGGAGCGGGACGCCGTCCCGTCCCCTGTCCCGTGGGCAGGGTAGGGTCGCCTACGGGGACAAGTGCCCAAGGCCTCCCCTGGACAGTCGGCTTGGCCCATAGCATGAGCCGTCCGTGGTAACTCGAAGGGGGCCAAGTGGTTTCCCAACATGATGTTCTTACGTCCCTGTCAAAGACTCGAGAAGGAGTCGTCCGGGAACACGGAGGAGAAATGACATAGAAAAGTTGGAAGTGCCGAGGGCTAAAAGGTGTTTTCCCAATGTTGAAGGTTTTTAAACCTTCTAGAGAGCTCTCCCGTGTTCAGTGTGAACAGCCTTCCCTCTGGCCCTCTGGCGGGAGTTGATTTCGCGGGCAGAAGAGGAAATGCACACGCAGAGCTCACAGAGACTGCAGACTGCAGAGACAACGAGATATCCTTGCCCTCAAGGCACTTATCGTCCTGTCCAGGGCAATGCCCAGTTGTGGCCACAGCACTACGTTAGGATTTGCAGTGGTTTAAATCACTTTGACCACTCATTGACTATCATCTTAGAAAAGTCAGGTAGGTTGTGAATCACCTAGACTCTCGGATTTGAAGCACCAGAAGCTCATACAGCAGTGCTTGCACACAAGTCCCATACATGTGTGTGCTATTGGTGTTATTCATGTGAGAAAGACCTAATCTGTGTGCACGTGGGGTTACGTAAGGGCTGACATTGATGCATATAGTAAAGACTAAAATCGAGTCGACAGAATTTAGCAGAAAACCTAATGATTCATGTTTGTTTTCCAACTATCTTACCTGTGTAAGTTCAGAGCTGGTTCAGCGAAAGGAAAGATGAATAGAATTAGGAGTATGCTGTAAGAGCAATAGAATTTTTGACACTTCAATGAAATTCCTAAAATGAACAAGCCTTTAGCCATCCTGTAAAGAAATATATCAGGGATAGTATTTCATTTATGCATTTGAGAGGCATTCACTGAGAGCACCCACACTGTGCCAGTCACCAGGATGGAAAAGTGGACAAAATGTAGGCCTGAGTCTGCATTTGACACATTCGCAATTCAGTAATAATTGCAATTAGTTATCGAGTATTATGGGCCAGGCATCGTGCTAAGTGCTTTGAAAACAGTATCTCATTTAATCTGTAATTACAATAGCACAATGAGTTTGGCCTTATGTTTCCCATTTCCAAAATTAGGCAACTAAGACTCAGAATGATTTTCAAGGCCACGCAGTAAGTTGCAGAATTTGGTGTCAACCTCAGGTCAGTTACAATTTGAGGCCCATGTTCTCACCCCAAATGTTCCTCTCCAAACAGCTCACTAAGTCTTATGGTAGCTTGTACTAAGTGTCCTGCGGGAATATAGGCAGTGAGTGACAAACAGCTTGGGGAGTCAGGGTTTGGTCAAAGCAGATGCCACATTCAAGTGCTGTTTGAGCTGAGTCTAAAGGATGGATGGGATTTTGCAGGTGCAGGAGAGAACAGTTTTCCAGGCAGAGGATGGTGTGCGAAGACAGACTTGAAAGAAGGGCATGTAGTTGGCCCCCTTGAGCGCTTCTGACAGCCGTGAGGGCAGGAGGTGAGGCACGAACAGTCGAAGGCATCTTCTCAAGAGGTGAGTTTGGTCCCAGATGTGTGTGGGAGTCACTGAAAGTGTTTAAGCGGAGGGGCGCCGTGATCAGTCCAGTGTTTTAGACTGAGTTCCACTGACAGCTTTGCAGATAATCTGGAAGGGGAGAGGACTGAACACAGAACCACCCGTTAAGGGAGCATTTATCATATCTTCAGCGAGCGATGAAGAAAGCCAGAACGAGGCAGTGGCATTAGGGAAAGAGGTAGAGGTACGTCAAAGATAATTCCAGTTTCTTGCTTGGCATATGATCTCTCCACATGGGGAGACATAAAGCAGGCAGATAGCTGGCTTTCTAACTATAGTCTGATCAATTTTGTATGCTTAAGACAAGAACCATAAATATCCTAGAGTTTCGGGACTAGAGGCATTTCTTATTAATGAGGAAAGTGGGGGCTTTTTGAAGTTAAATAACTTACTTGCCTAATAACCCAGTGGCAGGCTGAGCTAGTGTGAGATTCCACCACATATTCACTCAACATTTAAAGATATTCATTACATGCTACTGTGTTCCATTAACAGTGATGAGGGCTGGTGACAAAAACTGACTTATTCCTTGCTCTCACAGAGCTTTGTACACCCTGGTCGAGGAAGCAGATGTTAGTCATGTATATTATTACATGAATACAAATTGTCAATGGTCTCGAGTGGCTAGGGGATCTAACCTAGTCTGAGAAAGCTTTTCAGTGAGAGTAGTGCCTGAACTAAATCCAGAGGATGAATAGAATTGAATCAAGAGAAGAGGAGGAGGGACAAGCATTCTAAGCAGTGGAATGGCATGTGCAAAGTTCCATTGGTAGGAAGAAGTATGACTGTATGAAAGGCAGGGTGACTGGGGCAGAGCTTGAGGGACAGCGTTGTTTGAGATGATTTTAGGAGGTAAGCAGGTCTTTTTGATGGGACAGGAATCTACTCTGACCAAAACACTCTGACAGGTGCCAGACTACTGTTAGATGAGCTCTATGCCAGTCACTCTACCTAAATCAATGCTGACAGTTGTGTTTTATTACAGATGGATATTATATGAGAATGAAAGAATTTTCTCGAACCTTAGAATTTTCTGAATACATACCTACCTAGGCAATTATGGGATAAATTTTCCATAGTTTTTTAACTTTCTGATTTCAGGAGGCTCTAACCTGTGCTGGCAAAGATGAAAAGATTGACATAGAAGTAAACAATTATAAAACAATTTACAGTTTCAGGGATTGATTGTGCAAAGTAATCTACCTGTTTTTTATTGCAAGTACCTAATTTTTTTACTGTTTCACTGACAAATGAAAACAACAGCTGAGAAAAACAATAGCATAATTACTGACTTGTCTTTCCAGGTAAGTGGCGGCTGGAACAGACTTATGCTTGTGGGTGAAGGTGACTGTAATTTAAGAACAATAGAAAAGAAACATCCTCATTTCAGGGAAAATCTTGTGCTGAGCTCAGGTGACTTGAGACAGGGAAATGGTTGGTTAAGCGAATGCTATGAATTTAGGATCTTAAATTATGAAGAAAACTGTGTTTAAAATGAATGGTCGACGGATGGCAACAAACCAAGCCAGGCAAACGGATGACAGCGCTCTCAGTGCAGTCCGTGCTTGTCGGTCTGCCACTCCACAGTCTCACATTCCGTGAAACGCGCTTTCTAGCCCTTCTCCACTTCTTTCTGCCCCATGGCTTTGAAGGAATGAAGTTGGAAAGGCATTTTTTGGTTGTTTCACATCCCTGTAGCTCTGAAGAAGCAATACAATGATAAAGGCCCCCTTTGCTTAATCTCTCTCTGACCTAGAAGTCAATCTAATTCCTTCCAGCCACAGATGAGCACAAGAGAGAAAGTGCTCTGGCCTAGGGAAATCGAGCCTTAACAAAGATGGAATACCGATGAGCATGGGCAGTGGACCTGTTCCCTGTACCACTCGCTGCACCTCTGCATGCATTCCAGTTATGGATTATGTGGTAGATGCTGATACCGTGGTAGCCCCTTGTCATACAAAGGTGAAAGGCCAACATGCATGCAAACAGTTATGTAGTAGCTGCATAGTGACATCCAGAGATACAGGTCCTAAAATTTGGACCTGTAAATGTGACCTCATGTGGTTTAATAGGGTCTTGAGATGTGTTCAATTGAAGATCTTGAGATGGTGTAGTCATCCTGCTTTGTCAGAGTAGGCTGTCAATGCAGTCACAAGTGTCCTTAAAAGAGAGAGGCAGAGGAGGTTTTACAGATGAGGAGGCAGCAATTTGTCACGGGCTGGAGATTAGAGTGGTGTGGCCGCAAACCCGGAATGCAGATGCCACCAGAACAGATTTCCCTTAAGAGCCTCTGGAAGGGGTGTGGCCCTGCCAACACCCTCACGTTAGCCCGATTATACCGATATCAGATTTCTAGCCTCCAGACCATGAGGGAAGAAATTTCTGTTGTTTTAAGCCATCCATTCCAGGATCATTTGCCACAGCAGCCATAGGAAGCTAATACCAATCATAACACAATAAAAGTTTTAGTAGGGAGATGAACGAAGTGTAGGAAGGCTTCACAGAGGACCCAAAGGGCTAGAAGGAAGATTAAGATTGATCAAAGGAGGAGGACCCCCAAATGGGTTTAAGAACCCGAAGGTGTAAATTCCCTGGAGTGGGAGAGAACTTGACAATCCAGAGAATTAGTTTTCTTTTATTTAACACACGCTTCCATAACTCTTACTATGCATCAGGCACACTTTTAAAATATAATCACTTATTGCTTCTAACAACATTTTATAGATGAAGACACTGAATCAGTGTAGTTAAGTGACACGTCCAGGTGAATAGTGGGGTGAGAACTCAAAGCAGGTCGTGTGCCCATGAGTCCCTACCCCAGACCCCTGCACCATACTGCGTTACCGTTGGGCCAGAGCTCCAGCCCTAGGGAGAGGATTTCAGGAGAGGCTGGGCGAGCAGGAGCGGCCCCATGAATTAGAGTTCTGTAAGGCCGTGTACATAGGAGTTAGGTGTACTGTGTGGGCACTTTGGAGCCAGATGTGATCCAGCTGTTGCTTTAGAAAGGTTGTTTTCATGGCCGAATGTAGGATGAATTACAGGTGAGGCAGAGAGAGAAACAAGGAGTCTAATGCAATGATGGAGAGTCCGGAGGGGAGATGTCACTGTCATGAGCAAGGGCAGTGCCAGTGGCGACGGAAACGAGGGATATGGATTTGAGAACCTCTAATTAACAGGACCTGGGGATTAGAGTGTGTGAAGGAAAATAAGAAAGGGGAATATGAGCCATGAAAAAATATGCCCGATGACAGCTGACATCGCCTCCATCCAGCGCCTCAAGTTCATTTCCTCCCGTCTTTCGTCTGAGTGTTCCACAAACGAAACCTTGTTATTTCTTCCTTCCCTGTATTTCTAGTTTAATCTCCCTTCATTCCCATTCTTATGTCACTCGGCTCTTACAGCTTCACTGCTGCATTGCTGCAATCGCAGTAGTAGTTTGAGATAGCCAAGGATCATATATCAAGCTCTGCCTTTCCCTTTCTACCCCTCACTGGGACCCCTCATTCTGTCAGTGGCATTGACTTGAGAAGAAATGGAGCTGAGGGTCTCAGGGGACCCAGGACTCTAGTCATAGCAAATTCATGATGATATAGAAGCAAGAGCTTCCTCTGCCCCGTAGAGATTCTCCAGGACTCAGGCAAGAAGAATTGGAAGGAAAGCCAGAGGACATGCACCTCAGTTTCCTGTAGGCTGAATCCTGGAGCAGTGGGGCACCATAACAAAAACCGTATAGGTTTGAGGGGATTCTGAGCAGAGATAACATCTGCCTGGTCTCACGTAGACCCAGAATTCCCTGCATGCTAGAGAAGGGAGTGTGGGAGAAATGACTAAGACCTCTCGGGGGTCTCCCATGGGAAGCAGTTCCCATGCATCTAAGAGGAGCTTGAAGTCAGACAGGTGAGGCATCCAAGAGAGCCACTGTGGATGAGAACGAGGGACAACACAGCAGAGAGCAGTGTGGACTGATGACCAAGGACCAGATGTGCAGCCCCCAGCCCCACACGCGATGCCTTAGCATCATAGTGTCACGCAAACGCAAGAGGCGACCCAGGGAACTGGCTGATGTGACATTTCTACCACCCAGGGAAAATGAAGGCTCATAATAGATAGTTATTTTTTTAAACCCATGCATTTACAGACAAGCTTCATCTGTCTGGTCTCTGTGTGCCCTAATTACTGCTGTCAGACACACTGTCTTAAAAGAACTGTTTTAATAATGAGACTTCTGTTGAAGATCTTTCTGTTGTCCTTGATTGTATATTTCATCAAGGACAAGCTCTTCTTTCTTAAAAACCTACCTCTGTCTTACCTTGAATTCTCTCTCTTCTCAAAGCTTCTCTAAACATTTCTACACATAACAATTTCCACTTCCTATGGTAAGTTTTATCTATTTGTACCTTATTGAAATATAATCAACAATTTATGTATATCCCTATGTGAATTAAATATCTTTAAAAGAAGGCACTGTATATTATATCTATTTGGTAGTCTCTGGATATTCAATACTCGTTATATGTTAGATTCTCAAACATTTTCTGAGTGAATGAAACGCTTACAGGGCTGATCAAATTTCTATGGGCGATAATACTTTGCTATTAAGACATTATCCTAGTAATGTTTTTCACCTAACTTCTCGATTTCTTAACACCATATCCCAAGAATCAATAAGCAATTCCAGGTAGTGAATTTATAAAGAGTTTAAAGGTCAGAATCTTTATTCTGATATATTTAAAAACCATGATAAAAGGAGTCGGAGTTTTTTTGCTGTTGTTTAGAGGAGGTTATGCTGTTGTTATTTTCCCGATCATGGGATCACAGGTGTTGGCTTGCAAGGCTTACAAATCCAGGTGGCCAAAGGCACCCATCTATTCTGTTGTCTTGCTAGCAAGCAAGTAAAGGTGTGGACTCGGACAGAAGGAAACCTCTGCTCTCAAGCTGAGGTGCAGCAAGAGCATCTCTGATGCACAAATTACAGCCAGCGCCAGCCTCTCAGCCGCACTGCAGCATTTTCTCTAGAGGCAGAGTCACCACGGAAGAAGAAACTATTTATATCGGTGGGAGGAATACGAAAGCCAGAGAAAAGCACATAAATAACTATGTGTGGATCGGATTGATCAGTTCTTAGACTACCAGCCACGTTCTCTTGCCTTTGGAGGGAAAAAGGAAAAGAGAGAAAGAAAGGAAGCTTAAGCTGGGCTTGTCCTCATAATTCAGGCAGTATAACCATTCTAACTAGACACTAAAAATCGAAGAAAAATGCAACAAAGACCCATTACCAGCATATTTGGTTTTCATCTAGACTTGTAAGCTTTTTTCTTATCTCTGGAAAGTCTCATTAGCGTTTCCTCCATTTTAAATGCAAAGGTACTAAATGGAATGAAGTTTAGAAGTTGTGCATATTTTTTTTGTTGAGCACTGTTAGCGACTTTCTTACTTGTGGGGAGGCAGTGTCGTCAAGTGCTTGGAGGGAGGGGGATGGGCACAGCACTGGATTTTGTTGCCAAAGGCTAACCTGACCTGGGCGACTCACCTGGAGCTAGGTTTTTGGTGCCTTATGCTCCTTCTAAAATTCCCACCAATTTTAAGTGAAAGCAGAAGAGATCCATAAAAAGAGATAAAGCATGATACTTAGAGCTGGAAAGCTCTTCGTCTACCTGTTTTATAGGTTTAATCTTTACATAAAATTTGAATATGTCACTATAATTTATCTCTCTTATAAAAGGGAAGAAAATACAAGAGGAAAAAAGTCGATAGCTGTGAATCGAAGAAGAATCCATGCAAAGCTGAAAGTGGTCAACTGTCATCTTAACTGTAAGCTATTGCAACACTTTAAAAAAAAAATCCTTGGTTTAATTTTCTTTCCTACGAAGAGTTAAAGATTAGTAACATTAAATATTTATAATTTGGGAAATCTGTAAAATGTAAAGTAAACACAATATATTTTCTTAAACTGGAAAAATAGAATTTGTTGCTTTGCTTGATCACAAATGAATTTATATACCGTTATCTTGAAATATAGCTAATTTAAGACCCAGACACTTATTTTGAACTCTTGTGGGAAGTGCACATGGGTCATAGCTGTAGAGGAATCAAAGTTATATTAGACCCACATCTATCCTCTAGCAATTTAGAATTTAGAAGAGGAAACATGATATATACTTAGAAAGCTATAAGAATCTACAAAAATATAAGCCTCATAAAGACAAGGAGATTAGTCTCTTCTGCTCCAGACAATGCCTGACACAAAGTAGGTACTCAATAAATATTTGTTGTATGAACAGATAACGTAAGAGATTGTTGAGCCAGATTGTTGAGACTTGTAAAAAAAAAAATTGGTAATAGGAGGTACAGGTAACTTCCAGCATCTGTGAAATTGTATATGTAACTTATAGACAATTAAGCTGACAGGCCATGAACAGATTCTCCCTTGCATTGCTATTTTTCAAATCCATCCACCGTTCTGCCATCCTCTTCAAATAAAATCATGAACACATTGGGTAATGAACACATTACTCGACACACTGGGATTCCACAAAATGAGGACGTTAAACTCGATGTGTGTTTATGGGGACAAATATGCAAGATCATTTTAGATGGCAGAATGATTAAATGTGTAATGATTAAATGTGCGCACTAGCTCATCAAGCCTCTGATGTCATGGGTGCTATTGCCGAGGAGGGAGCCCTAATGGAAAAATACTGAATAAATGATAGTAGGGGAGTCATGCCAATGTGACCCAACTCAGAAGGCAGCACATTAATGACTGAGGTTTGGAAAACAAGGAAAGGAAGATCATTAAGGTCATTTTAGTTTTATTATTTGATGACTTAAAACTTCAACCAAAATAAAAGCCTTTGCCTAACTTAAAAACTTAAATCTAGCTCGCTTTCTTAAATCCTCTGAATGGTTTCTCAACAACTCTCTCAATAGTCGACTAAATATAAATAGTATCTGTTTGTTTGTCTCGGGGTGTTTTCTTACAGTGACCTCTTTATTAGATAATGGTGACTCTGAAAATTGGTGCTAGTACCTGCTACGGTTTCACCAGTCTGCAGCAAAACGAGATGGGCACGGACAATATAATACTTATCTTAGAAAGCTAAACGGACTCAAAGAGAATTTTTTAAAAATCTGAGAGTAGGATCTTTTCAAGGTTAGAATACCCTCTTTTTTTTTTTTTTTTTTTTTTTTTTTTAATGGTGGAGGCTGTAGAGAGTATTTATCCTGTTTTAGGCAAAATAAAAATTATTAATCCTCTGTAGATCCCACCACCTTTTAAATAAATTATACTATTTTCTGAAATTTAGTGACATGAATGTTAAGAATGGTATTGCAGAGACTACCTGGAATTACTCCCCAATGCAGATTGTTGAGTCTTCAGATAACCTTGTGCTAAATGTTCAAAATCAAGGTGTGACAAGTGTAGACAAGTGGATACCAGCACTTGTCTACACTTCAATACACCAGACTACTGTAGATCAAGAAATATAAGTCCACGTACAATGGAAACTGATTTCTTTAAAAGCATTTTAAAAATTCATTTCTGTTTTTAACAACAATTTCACTACTTTTGGAAAAGAGATTAGGCATCTTCGATAACAGTGTTATTAACATTATACCATGTTAAACAAGTCTTACTCATGTAGTTTTCTCGAAATCTATTTTTTTTAACCATAAATGGTTTATTTATATACCTAGAGTGCTAAGGAAACAAACTGAAAAAAAAAAGATAAATCCACTGATTTTTATTGTTCTGTAAGCAGTGTGTATTAACTTGATGAAGTTTAGAAAATACATATAAACCCAGTGATTCTAGTGTAAAGTTTTTGTTGTAGATCCATCTGTACCTTTCTTTATAAACATATATTTTCCAACAAAAATGGGATTATATTGTACATGCTGTTTTATAACCTGCTTTTTCAGCTTAAAAAAATGTCATAAATCTCTTTCCATGGCATTAAATATTTTTCTACATCACTTTAATAACTTCATATTGTGGAATTCTATGACATATTGTAATCTATTTAACTAGTTCCTTTTTGTTAAATAGATTATATTTAACAAATATAATGTCCATTTTTTTTATTACCTTGAAATGGACATATTTATCAAGTTAAATATTTATTTTCTTTCTTGAATAATTCATAAAGATAAATAATAAAAATATAAAGTACAAAGTAAGAATCATATATAATAGCACCAACCAAAGATAATTACTTTAAACTTTTTGGTGAATGTCCTTGTAGTTTTTAATATATATATGTTTTTTTAGTGACCTATCTACATATCTATTCTGAGAGACAGCATACAAAATTTCACTGTTCTATAATCTACTTTTCCTGCATATCATTGACATCGTTTAGTGTCAATAAATATTGACCTATATCATAATTTGTAATGGCTCCATGGTCTTCTATTGTACCATAATTCATTTAATTAACCCCCAGTTCATGGACTGTTTGGAGTTTTTAATCAGTCTAGACAATTCTGAAATAAACAGTCTTTTAAATAGCTGTTTCAATATCTAATGAATACGTTGATTTTTTTTTTTGAGAAATGTTACATTCAGTGCTATTTCCTGGAAATTCACAATGCAGATTCACGTTTTAAACAAATAGTCAGTGACCACCTACCAGCTGTATTGGGGTTAACATATTAAAGCTCTGGAAATTCTTACAGTAAAGAAATCTTTAAACTTTTTTAAATTTAAGGTTTCCCAACCTTTTGGATTTTTTTGGTCATGGAACTTTGCTCCCCCCGCCCCCTGCCCCAACTTTTTGAAATAGAGCATCTGCTAGTATTTCACCCATCTTACTTGGAACAGAATTTAGAAATTGCTAATCTAGTATCAGTCTTATTGAAAACTAATAATTAACTGCCTGTACTTACCTGTAGGTAAGTACAGGTAACTCTGAAAAAAATCTTTTTTTTATAGGAACTCTGAAAAAAAAAGTCTTAGGAATTATTTAGAGGAAAGATATGTTTTAGGCATTTCAGAACAACACATCTTTGATCTGAACTGCCAGATTAACTTCCAGAGTAAGTAGTTTTTGGAATAAATATTTTGGTGGGACACTAGAGTTTCATTTCGCTTTATTTTTTTAAAAAATAGTGTTCATGTCATTAGAACCAAAGATATATTTGAACACAAAGGAGAATGTGAAATACAAAGTAGTTTTGGCTCATTCGTGGATGTGTTGGGGGAGAGGAGTAAATTTGCATGGAGAAATAGACTAGACTGAGGAAGAGAGATGCAAAGAGAGAGAGGAGATTATTAAAAGGAATTAAAGATGGAGGTTATGAAGATTATATAGTAACATGTGAAATAAAATATTTGGTAGAGAAAGAATACTAAATCTTATTCATACTATGTAAAAATCAATAAGAAAAAATTGGGTGGGGGATAGCCAATAAAATAATTGTGTTTGGGTGCTTTTTCCTTTCATCTGTAATTGTGGTTTTCATTTTTATTTTTAAAATATATGACAAAATTGAAAAGAAAAGGAATACTAAAGGATCAGACAAAATTAGGAGAAGAAAGGCTTATGGAGGAGGAGGAAGAGAGTGGTCGAGTCAAACAAAGGCAACGCACAGATTAAAGTGAACAAGGGTAGAAGAGAGAACATTCCGTTTGTCCTAGAGGAGATCATTAATGGCACAAGTGCTGTGAAGTGGACAAAAGCTAGTCTGTAGTGGGGTCAGATGAGAGAACCAGAGAAGAATAATTTTTTTTTTAGGACCTAGGAGCACAATAATCCACTTAGAGGTTCCCCCCAGCTACTATTACTTTAGTTCGGGTTTTATCATGTCGGGATTTTGCCTATATCAGTTTTTTTTTTTTTTCCAGGAGCTGATAAATGAAACCTTAAAAAAAGAAATCCTATGAGTAAGTTTCTTTGCCCTTATATTTGAACTGAATAATAAAGAAATGGTAAATTCTCTTTCTGAGCTATGCTAGAAATGCTACCATATAGAAATCTTAATAATATACTCTGTGCATGCTATTTAAAAACTAGAGAACTTGGTCGCTCAAGGTCATTTCAGATGCCTTTTTTCCTAAGTGATTTGTGTATATTTTATCCATAAAAGACAAATTATTATGAAAGGATACGAAATATAGGTTTAAGAAACTCACAGAACAAAGTGCATTTTTGCTCTTTGAATTTCTTAAAATTAAGTTCTTAAGACTCCCGCTGCTTACCTTCAAGCAAGCAACCTTGAAACTACTCCATGAAACCTAGTTAAGGGACGAACCAAAGAGTTTTCACTTATATAAATATATATTTTTTAAAAATAGCACATGGGAGAGAGAACATTTAAGTTTTCCAGTACCCATACTTATTAACTAAATTGAATGCCTGTGGTGGGTCTCAGAGGAGCACACAGCCAGCCTCTTTATGTCACAACTCAGCCAGAAGCATTTATTCCCTTGTAATTAAGGCCAAGGGTACAACTGGTGATGCGAATGGAAGCAATTATGTGGATTATTCCGCTCCCTCAACGTTTCTCAAGAGTGTGTCTGTTTGTGCCTTTCTGTTTGTCGGAAGTTTCTATAGAGTTCTGTTGGGTCTCCTTGGTGCTGTAGGTCCAATCTCAGATAAGAACAATAGCTAGTACTTAGCACTTCCGATATGACAGATGGTTTTAGGTGCTTTAAATATATAACCTTTGCCTGCAATTTCAAAACTCTGTGGGGGTTAAATGTGAAGTCCTAGGTCCCCAGGAGCAGGTACTGAGATGAGGTTCAAATACAAGGGGTTTATCTCTGAGATGGTCCCATGAGAGACCAGTATGGAGTGGGAGGAGCAGGCTTGGGACAGGATGTTGAGCCAAGTAAGGGTACGTCTCAGGCCAAACCCTTCAGGAGATCTCCACAGGGCAGCTCCGGGGTGTAGGCTAGGAGAGGGACCTTGGCTTCCATCCTGCTGCACAGTCATCGGGGTGGCAAGGTGTGTGGGGTGGGGTGAGGGTGGGGAGGGGAAACTATGAAAGAAGAATACCAAGTGCTTACTGAAGGGGGCGGGACAGAAACTCCTACATTGTCTGCTACAGGTAAGTCCAGTTATCTCCATGTGACAGTTGAGGCCACTGAATCTTGCCCAATATTTCAGAGTTCTTAAGTGGAAGAGCTGGGTTTGAGACCCTGCAGTTTGATTCCAAAAGCCATGTATTTACTGCTATGCCGTATTGGAAAGGTCGTAACTTGATGGTGTGCTATGGTATTATCAGTTTTCTAGTTTTTACAGTTATTTTCCTGTGTGTTTTGGATGAGGGGCATGCTCCTTGTTTACAGATGCCTGTGAAGGGTGATGCTCTGTGGGGGTGTTAAATCCTAGTACCTGCTGTGCCATGATTGTTGACTAGGAGAGAAGGAGGGAAAGGCTTGAATGCTTGGAAAGACTCTGAGATCCTAGATGATAAAAACTAACTCTTCCATGGTGCTTCTTAAATAAGGACAGTTCTAAGAATTTTGCATATAGTAACGCCTTACATTTTCCTAACAACCCTATGAAATAAGGACTCACATTACCTCCTTTTTATAAATGTGGAAACCGAGGCACAGAGAGATGAAATAACCTGCTTATGATCACACAGTTGGAGCTGGGTTCGAGTCCAGGTTATCCGCTTTTAGATTCCGCGCTCCTACCCATTACCGTGTACTGCCCGTGGAAATTTAGATAAGGTTCTCATGACGTTCATGATTATTTATTTGTAGTTCAATCGATTTCTGAACGCTCTGCATTTTTTTTTAAAACAGATCTCTCTTTCAACACAAGTTCAATTAGTTAGAAAACAATTACCAAAGGTCTTAAAGTTGATATAAATAGAAAATCCATGTACATGTTTGGAAACTTTAAAGACGAGGTGCGGCCAGCAGATGAGCACTCCGTCCGGCATGCGGGAGCCGGTGTGCCCTGCCCACGCCGAGCTGGCACTAGCCGCAGCTGGACCGCAGAGTCACTCTCAACACTCAGCTGCTCGCCGAGAGTGAAGCGGCTGGAACCAGGCCTGGTGAGCTTCACGTTACCACCGTTTGGAGGAGGCATGCACGTTAGTTAGAGTGATATGTTTAGTCTTCAGAAAAATGTTAAGATCAGCTTTCTTACCAACTAATAATATATGTCTGTATTACGTGGGGTTTTTTGCTTCACGTCCCCCAGTAAGCAATCACACATCTAATTATTCTGTTGAGCAAAGCCGACCACCTCTCCGTTTGTGGTTTGTGGGCAGGGGTAACTCGGGAGGCTGGGGCGGGCGCGGCTCACTTATTTGCAAAGAAGCTGGAGCCGCTAGAGCCTCTGCTGCCCTCTAGAGGCGCGTCAGATCTAGACAGCTCATCTCTGAACCTTCCCTGTGGAATGCATGGAGAGGCCGCCTGTGCTTCCACGTTTGAATATCCAATGGGACTGAGGTGAAAACACTGTGAACTTCCAAATCCAATAATGGGACTTAATTAAAATTCCAAGGTGGGCCTTTGCTAGTTACTCTGCACTCAGGGAAGATGTAAAGCTCCCATCCTGTGTTTCTCTCTCTCCCCTTCACTCCAGTCTCAGACTCTAGATAGAAATGAGTCAAGGTTGTTTTAAAATTATAAATAGAGCTAATACAAAGCATTTACTGCATGCCAGGGACGATCCTAAGTACTTCCTGTATACTAACCTATTTAATCTACATGATGGTCCTGTGAGATGGGTGGTGTGATCATCTCCATCTTGCAAATAGAGAAGCCGAGGAAAAACTATTAAATATTTCTCACAGCATATGAGTGGTAGAGCAGGATCTGAACACAGATGTGTCTGGCTGCATGGACTAGACTCGTAACCACTTTACTGCCTCTTTCATAGCTGTCAAAGCATGCCTTAGAAGTCTAATTTTAAGGTAGAGGTTTTGCTAAAAAATTTTAACCTGAATCTAATAATGACATGATTGGCCTGGACACTTTCAATGACATGACAGATGAAAAAAGGAGGAAGAGGAGACTAAGACAGAGAAGGAGAAGGAGGATAAGAAGGACGAGAAACTATTCTAGAGGCATGGCAACCAAATATAATGCATAATCCATAGTTATATCCTAAACATAAACATTATTGGAATATTGAGGAAATTTGAATATGGCCTATATCGAATAATATATTAATGTTGACATTCTTGAGAATGATCCTATTATTGCAGTGATACAGGAGTATGTCCTTGTTCTTAAGTGGTACTTGACAAAGATTTAGGGCTGAAATGTTATGGTACCCACAAATTACTATCACACAATTCAGGGACAAATAAAAACATGAGAAGGAAAGAAAGAGAAAAGAAATGTGGCAAAATGTTAAAACTCAGCAACACGAGGTATAGGGTCTATGATGTTCATTATACTATTTTTTTTTAAACTTAAAACTCTTGTAGTTTGGAATTTTTAGAGTAAAAATTAGAGGAGGAAATGAACTTCATTTCAAATTAAGAGCAGCCAGGGCTCTAGCTAATGTATCCACCTAGACTGCCTGACTAAGGACAAATGAGAGAATTGGGGTTGGAATCCATAGGCAAGCTTTGAAATCTGTAGACATGTGTTATGTGTGGATATATGAGATTTAAAGTTTATTTATTAGTTTTTTTCCATTAGTACTAGGTAGTACATATATCAGTGTGTATTTTCAAAAAAACATTTACATTTCTGTCCAATGGGGGGGAAAAAGCAAATATAAAGCCCTTTATGAAATGAAAACAGGTCTGATTTTAGGCTTAGAGTTATTTCATTTTGGTCGTCAACAAATAAGGCATATGTAATAGTCAGCCTTTTCTGTTTATTTATTCAGGAAATATGTGTTGACTGTCACTACGTTCCAGACACAGATCAAGGTGTTTGAGATACACAAGTGAACGAACCAAGGTACCTGAATGCGTGGTGCTCATCTTCAGGCAGGAGAGAGACCATAGCATGATAACTAAGTAAAATGCAGAGAGTGTTAGCAAGTGATCATTGCCAAGGAAAAGTAAAAAAATGGAGGAGCCTGGTCAGAAATTGGGACAGGTGTTTGCGGGGAAGAGGGTTTGTGATTTTAAATAGGACCTCCATAGGTTTCATTCATATATGACCACATGACATCTGGAAGGAACGTGGAAGAGAACAGTGAAGAAGGATCCCAGGGTGATAGCTTGCCCAGTGTGGTTGCAGCTGAGTGATCAAGGGGAAAAAAGTATAAGAATATGAAGTGAGAGAAGACATAGAAGACCAGTTCACAGGGTTTGTTATGAAAGTGTTGGTTTTCATGCTGAGTAAAAATAGGAAGCCATTGGATGATTTTAGGTAGAAGAGTGACATGATCTGACTTAATATTTAAAGGATCCAACTTTTAGGCAGACAGAGCTGGGAGCAGGGTCCCCAGTTAAGAGGCTATTTAAATAACCCAAGCAAGAGATGATAATGAGTCAGCAGAGGCTGGTAGAATTGGTGGCAGAGAGATACGATCAGATTCTGGATATGTTTTGATAGCAGAGCCAACAGGAAGGATTTACTGATCAATTAGGTATGTGTCAGAGAAACAGATGAGTCGAGGGTGACTTCTGAGCAACTAGAAAAATGATGTTGTCTTTCACTGAGATAGGGAAAATTAGGTAAAGCAGGTTTTGAGGGGGAAGACCGAGAGCTGAGTTTGGACATGCTTAGTTTGAACTGTCTGTTAGACATCCAGATAGAGATGTCATAAAGGTAATTGGATATAGAAGGTGAGATTAAAGAGAGGTCAGGTCTGGAGACTTAAGACTTGTCATAATTGGTGTACAGATGGTATTCAAAGCCACGAACCTGGGTAGAGTAACCAAGACATTGAGTGTGGATAGAGAAGAAAACGTTAAGGACTGAGCCCTCGGCATTTTTCTGTCTTATGTGTTTGTTATGCTTGTTAAGTTTCTTATTTTGTTTCGAAAATTATTATACTGTATGAAATGAAAGGGAAACGTGACAATTATCTAAATTACTAAAGATAGCCTATCAAATAATTACATTTGCAAAGTATATTAATTTTTCTCAGTTATCTAGTTTGACTTTCGCCAAATGACTGCATTAGTTAGACATGAGAACAGCTGCAATTTTAGCTGCTTTGCCTAATGTTATTTAATCAATAATATGCTAATATTTTGGACAGTGAAGTTCAAAAATGCTTTCAAGTGATTCTCTAGGTGGAGTAATCCTTATCTGTGTTTATTTATCGAATTTAACTAAAATGCTCTGTTGAAATATGGTTATTCTTTCCTCTTTTTCTAATGCTTATGACTTGCCAGTTCTCATTTTGGTGATATAGTAAATGGCTTTCAAAAGTTATGCCCAAGCGGAACTACTACTAATCAAGGAGAAAAGACAGGAGGAAATGCTCTCTTTAGGCAAAGATATATAAATACAGTTGTTGTTTTATCTAGTAAAGAAAATTGGTGAAGATAAGGAGTTCACTGGACTGCAAATAAGCCTATGCCATAAGTGGATTTTATCAATAAGATTTGAATTTTAATGTCAGAACCATTTTCACACTCTTTTATAGTTAATTGGGTAAATGTAGACAAGCTCAGGAACTTTATTTTTCATAATGAACTGTATAATCATGGTAGGCAATCTAGATAGTATAGGCATGTGGTGAGATTTATCAGTAAAGAAAACCCCAGTTTAATCCAACTTTAAAAATAAGGGTGTTTATTGATTCATGGAATGGAAAATACAGGGGTAGTCAGGCTTCTGGGTTTGTTTATCAAGAACCAAGTGTTTTTTTGTTGTTGTTTTCTGCCTTTCTGCTCTGTCATCCAAAAAACTGGCTTTCTTTGCAGGCCTAGAGAGGTTGCCAAATGTAGCTGGGTTATTTTCTTTCTTGAAAATCCCCAAGGTGAAAGAATGCCTTCCTCAATTATTAGGCCAGTGATCTGAGTTTTGTGCTCATCCTTGTGGCCAGTAGAATGCCATGTGCTGATAGTCTTATGGCCTCAGTCACTTTATCCCAGTGACAAAGGGGATGGGATGGACGCCCTTGACTCTCTGTATCTTTGGAGATGTCAGTGGGGTCAATGCCCTTTGAGAGACACAGCTGCCACTCAGCAGGAGTAGGGTGGCGTGGTTGCTGGGGAGATGGCCATTACAGATACCCACTGGGCCTGAATCATCCAAACTCAATTGACACTCCACTCCGATTTATTATTGAGACTCGACTTCCTAACCTTTCTCTCTGAGGGCCTTTCTTCATTTGGTAGTGACAGAAAACCAATTACATTTAGTTATGAAAAACTTTAAAACTCAGGAGACACGGGCAAAAGGAAAAACCTTACTTTTTCCTCAGTGACTAGTCAGTGTAAAAGGTAATGCCTTGTTGTGTCTTTAGAGAATGTCTTTTTTACCAGAGCAGATATAGAACAACATATACAAATATTATTTTTATATGAGTATGTCTCTATCACTGAAGTTGTTTCAACACATTTTTATAATAGAAGTTATGTCTAACACTTTCAAATTCTATTATATGTGTGACTCCAAAGAAAGACATTATATTTATGTCATCGTGTAATGGAGGAGGGTTTCAACTGATTGATGAATTGAACGTATGTGATCACTATAGCTTCCCCCTAAAATCAAACTAAAATGAAAATAAAAGTCTATTTAAAGGCATAAATTCTCAAGGACCAGGAGAACATGAGCGGATATAAAAATAAAATGTTGGAAATTGGAAAGGCAGTGGACAAGTGCCAGACCATGAAAACTGAAAGTTTGCAGTGGAAAAACCACAGAAGCAACCTGGTTTGAACCACAGAAGCTTCCAGAACTGGCCATACAAGACGTTTTTGAAAGTGAAGGTGTAGATGAGGCTGAAAACAGAGTTGCTTGCTAGGCTGTTAAAGAATCGGTTAAGCCCCAGATAAGTATTGTCAGGCAGTGCGGGTGGACAATTGCCCTCCCTCTCCATTCCTCCACACCATGACATAAAGAGAGATTTCTTTTCTGGAGAGGTGAAGCAGGTCACAGCTGAGGGTAGGGGCAATCTCCTAAAAACAGGATGATCAGGATGATCAGGATAAAAGTGGAGAATCTCAACTTTATTCCCTCGCCAGGCTCCTCAAGTGCCAGGAGCCAGGCAGGAGACTGGAAGTCCCTTCCTGAGGACTCTGACAAGCTCAAGAGCATAGATTTAAAAGTACTGACAGTCAAGGATGCAGTAATGAAACAGCTGAGTGAAATCACCCTCAGTGAAGTTCATCACTTAGGAAGTCTCACCTCTCTCCCTCCCACAGCTTCCAATTAGCTTCTTAGTTCTCCATTTTAAAATATGAGAAGATTATCATACATTTGAGATGAACCTCAAACAGGAAAACAGACCAAAGAACAGAAAAAGAAATTTGGAAGAAATAGAAACTGTGTGTAGAGATGAAAACTGAGGAAAAAACTAGCCTCAGAAATATAAGAAAAGTTATTATATGCAGAAAACAAGAACAAATGCTATATAAAAAAAATTCAGAGACTATAAAAGAACCCTTGAAATTAAAAATATGATTTCAGAAGCGACAAAATGAAGGAGAGGGATAAAATAGTGGAAATGCCAACAAAGAACAACTTGAAAAAAGAACAACTTGACAAGATAGAAAATAGATTAAATTAAATTACAATAGATTAAATAGATTTGAAAAATTTAGAGATCAAGTCTAGAAATCCCCATATTTAAATAACAGGAGTTTCAGAAAGAAAATATAGACAAACAGAAAGGGATGGAAATTGCCAGAGAAACAATTTACAAAAATTCCCAATCATGAATTGAATGAATCCACCAAGAACATAGCATAATGGATGAAAATAGATCTACATTATGAGAAATCACCATAAAATTTTAGCACACTAAAGATGAAAAGAAAATCATAAAGCTTCCTGGGGAAGAGGAGTTGAGACTAAGTTACATACATAAAGTATCCGAATGGCATTTGAGTTAGCTATAAAAACACTTGAAGTTAGAACAGAATGGAAAAACGTCTTTAAAATTCTAGGGTGTGATTTCCAACCTGGAATTTTATATCCTGCCAAACTATCATTCAGAGTAAATATATTTTCTGACATACCAGATCTCAAAAAAAAAATCTGACTTCTATGAACCCTTTTCCCAGAACTAACTAGGGGATGTGGTATACCAAAACAGGGAAATAAATCACGGGGAATGACATGGTATCTAGGACACATACACAGAAAGAAAGAAATCTCCTAGGAAGCTAGTGAAGAAAGATTGTAGGATATCAGCTGTGCAATAGACCTACAGAGAACCTGGTTCAGGTTGGAACCAATCAAATTAAACTGGATATTTTTGATTTTGTCCTCTTTCAAAGATTTACATTTTGAAAGAACAATTTATGAATAAATTTGTGATAAACATTTAGAAAACAACTTAAATGGAAAAAATAATGATTCTTCTAAGAAAACAAAATGTTCAAAAAAAAACTAAATATAATCCTAATATATTACATTCCATATTTAGTTGATTCTATGATGCACCAATTATAAAATGTGCCAATTTCTTAGTGGTACATAAAATATTGGTGCATCTTCTCTGCAATCAAATGGTGACAGCAGTGAAGAAGAAAAACTAAATCCTTAATTTTTATAATGAGAAGGCAATTGCTAATGCCTAATCTCAAAAAATTCATGATGTACAAATAAACATGTTATTGAAAGAGAATGCTAACGTATTAAATAACTAAAAGAATTGAGAGAGGTTGCCTTCATATAATAGTTCTGGATCAGGGGACCTTTTTAATTTTTTTTAATAAGACCTTGAACTATTTGAAATTTTAGGCTATGCATACACAAATCTGATAAATATAACATTTAAATTTAAAATAAATCAGTGGCAACACAAAGTAGCTCATATACTTTTCCGTTTTTATTAAACTTATTGGAATTTACAAGTCTTATTTGACATTTAAAAAAATCTCAGGAATAATTTTCTAACAGGAGACGTAATACACTAGGTGTGACAAAGTACACTATAGCTTGATGACTCTTAAAGAATAATTAGTTACACTAAAAGTGGTCTCCTGTATTATTAGTTAAAACATTTTTATATTTTGGTTCAGATATAGTCTTACTCAAAATATGTAGACATGAAAACTTTTTCACTCTAAGCATCTTACTAATGAGGGAATTTATAGCCAGAATTATTTCTGCCTATCCGTATGTTAGTAATCCTGCCTGGCTGGGCTGTTAGCCATCTGCAATGTCCTTCTTCACCTAGTTTGCAGATCAGCCTCCGTCCCTTGTAATCCAACACCTCTTTGCAGATTCGCCTTCCTCTGCTCACATCTGAGGCTGGTTAAAGGCTGATGGATCAACTTTCTTAGTCAAGGGACAGTGCCTCCCATTTCTTGATTAATGTGAACCCTCTTAGTAACTATCAGGGTAATGTGATTTCAGATGAAGAGCACTGGAGCGGGAGTCAGGAGACTTGATTTTATCCAGGCTGGGTCATCTGAGTGACTCAGCCTCTATACCTTAGTTTTCCTACTTGTTATTTGAAATATTTAGAATAGGAACTCTATTATATGCCTATTCTAAAGGTTTAGAATAGTCAACTTACACTTATTATATGATTCTGGGCACATGCATTTATCTAAATGCTTTATTACTAGATTAAATCACAGTATAAACTAATTGTGATTTTTTTTTTTGACAAAACCGAACTGAATATCAGTGTGTGTAATAGATTGATAAATGAAAGCTTAAAAGAAAGAGCTATGTAGGCTTAAGTTACTGGACAAAGAAAATGTCTGGGTAAAGAGTACACACAATTCTTTAAAAACAATATTAATGTTGCATTTTATACTGGTATTATATGTATAGATGACATTCTAGGGGTAAATGCTTATTGCTGTACTCTTGTGAGTGAATGGAGCATATAATCTATATTTCTAAATATTGTTTCTAAACAAATTGACTGTTTAAAATGTTAATCCATTTATTTCCTTCTGTTACAACTATCACTGCTTTTATATACCCTGTAATGTCACCACACAAGGCAGAAGCTCACTTAGCAAAATCAGATAAATGACAAGACTGAAAATATAAGTCATCTATGCTCAGCTAATTAAAGAATTAGGAACTATCCTGAAAATAACATCAGACTACAACATAAAATGTTCCATGGATATACGTTCTGTACCATTTAAGAATAATATCCTTAGTATTTAGTGAAAACAGTAATAAACATTGCCTTTAATAATAAGAATTAGGCCAGGTGCAGAGGCTTAAATGACAAGGCAGGCTGGCTACACCGTGCTCATTTTGTTAAGTCCAGGCGGTGTAATTTTGGGGCTACTAGCTTGGAGTTGACCTGCAGTTAGAGAACAACTAGTTTTCTGTTCTCAGTCCTACTACCTCTCGTAAATGCCATGCCATAAAGGGGAACCATGAACAACACAGATCTACTCTGTTACTAGGAAAAGTCAACTCTCTGTTTAAGCAATGGCACATTTTTTTTATTATTTAAAGCCCTTAAATTGTACGTGGGCCAAGTTACTACCACAATGGTTTTTAACTTTTGATATTCATTAGAAATATTTGAGGGTTTTTGTTTTTGTTTTTGTTTTTTTTCCAATTCCAGTATCTGACCTCACTTTTGAAATTTGGCTTAATCTGTTTGCAATCTTTATTTTTTGAAAAGTATACTAAATGTTGGTTCTAATATCAAAGACTGTCTAAAAACTATTATGACAATTAAACCCTTTAATAAACATTTCTGACAGCTTCCTGCATTATGGCCTACCTGTTTTACAGTATTTCATTCAAGGAAAATAACTAGTTATAGTCTACTTTAGTCATCTTCATTTTTTAAAAAAAATTAGGTGGTTTTACTGAATGGTTTTACTTTATATTTCTATTTAGGGAGATCCATAAATCTTAAGACATGACATGTGAAAAAAATAAGTAATGAATGACATTTCTATCACTTTTCTGTATCTCATTTCCTCTTTTGACTTGCCTACATTAGTAGGATCAATACCTGTAATGTGTGGCTATTTTCCAAAGATAATGTACAATTTCAGGACCTCATTTTTTTTTTTTTTTTGGTAGATAAAAGATTAAAAAATCTTTCTTTCTAAATCCCCTCAACTCATTTTCTCCCTGGTTCTTATCTAGTACAGTAGATAAAGCAGTCCAAAGGAAATACAAGTTACAAGTGATTTCTTCTCCTTTGCCTCCTGATTTTATTTTCTGTTATTCGTGACAGAAGATAATAGGGGTTTGCGTGATAGGAGTGCAGGCAGGGGAGCAAAGATTGGAAAGTTTTGACATAACCTGTATTGGTGGAAAATTTTCTTAACAAAATCTGCCCGGTGAGTCTTGGCGAATCACGAGTTTTTTGTCATGGATGGAGGCTCCAAGCTAAAACTAGTCCCACACGCGGTGAGGGACAGCATTGTGACTTTAAAACATGGCGGGGCTGGCTTGGAACATTCTGCTTTAACCGTGGACTACCCGGCGGCGCCCTCGGTGGTCCTCCCATCGACAACCTGAACGTCTTCTTTCTGTTTTCACTTCCGGGCCTGCGCGCAGCCCCAGACGCACAGCCCCAAAGCACCTTCGCAGGCTTCAGAAACCAAAGTCTTTCTTGGGCTAGATTTTATGCCGTCTTTTCCTAGATGTATTATTCTTTAATTCACACACACATACACATACTTTACTTTGCAATGAACACGATGAAGGGGAGAGAAAGAAAGGTGAAGGATCCAAGGGAACAGACAGATCCTGGCTTTTATCTCAAGTCTCTTTGCTTCTATGGTTCATGGGACTTTGGTTTTGGAGTCTCAGCCCAATTTGAACGTTCGAGCTGCCTATTACTGGTGGAAAAGGGGGGGAAAAAAGAGCCGCTTCCCTGTCTCTTTGCCTTAATCTGCTGTTCACGTGGACGAGTGTGCGGCTGACCCAAACCTCGCTGACATGTCAGCGTGCAGCCGCAGGACGAGGGGTGTTTGATTTATAAATGGAATGTATAATAGGCACGATGCCTTCTGAGCCAAACGTTCATGGAAAATCACATGCCGCTCACATGAGGGACCAAGATCTTTTTTTATTATTTTAATGAATTGAGTTTTGTCAGTGCACCAGGGAGATAAGAAGATACCTGCCAATAACCCTCTGATTGTGTCTCGGCCAATTGGTGGGCTTGAACACGGCACTCCTCTCGTCAATTGAGTTTGTGTGTTAAGACAAGGTTTAGCTTTGGATTTGAAGCTCTCGCTCAAACAAAGCCACAGACGCTCCGACGGTGGAAACCATCACATAATTCTCCTCTTTGTTTCTTTAAAGAGCACGGGGTTGGTAAAAAAAAAAAAAAAATCCATTTTGGGAAGACTCGGTCTGAAGATAATGATAGTGAAGATGAGAAAAGACAGCAGGTTGTAAGTTCTGGCCTAAGTTTGGAAAAAAAAAAAAAAGGTTGAAAAGGTAATAAACTATAGCAAGGCCAACAGATCAACCAACATGAGAAAAACCAACAGGTAACAAGGGGCCTCTGGAGCTTCTGAAGAATAGAGATCAGTAGGAAAGCATTTTGAATGAGAAATAAAATGCTCCTTCCTGTCAGGGAGGAAGGGAGGTATATGGTGCTTGAGAAATGAAAAAAAAAATGCAATTAAAAACCAGATATGAATAAAGATCAGGTGAAAGAGGATGTCACCCTGTGGCCTTTGGAACTGTGTTTCTGCTGCCTCCAAACATTATTTTTTTTTCTGGGAACAAAGGAATAATGTTGTGGAAAACTGGGTGCCAGATACTTTAGGAAAATGAGACACAGTGAAACGGATAAAGGAGACAAAGACAATTGTAGTCATAGGCAGTAAACTGAAGGCAGCTGAGGCCTGAGACAAAAGGTGAAAATTCGGAGCCAGCAAGATGACTGAGCCATGGGAAGGAAGGAGGGAAAGATGATTCACAATAACATTTGAAAGACATTGGCCTGAATATTTATTAGCATGTTGCACACTGCTTGGCCTTGGGGAACTGCCTTTGTTCAGTGAGCCATTTCCCAGTTTTAAGGCAATAAACAGGAAACGAGCTTGAAAGATGGCCACGGATGCTTGGTCCATGGTGCGTCTGAGAGCGAATCTGAGATAAGACCTTGGCTCTGAGAGAGTGATGGAATTGGAGGCATTGTCACTGAGGAAGATCGTCTCTCTGCAATCAGACTCCAAGAGGAAACGCATGATTCAAATGCTAGGGAAAGGATTCCTTGTCATGAGACTGAAATTTCCAACACATCCTGGTCGGGATAGTTGCGGTTAGTTATATTTTGTTCGTCCTGGATGCAGACAAGAATAAAGGGGTGAGCAAGGTTTAGCTGCGGAGTAATGGAGTCTGATGACCTCATAAGTAACTTACCTTTGGGGGGGCCTCATGTATATTTTTATCTATGTCTTTTCATAAAAATAAGCACATCAGAGGCAATTTTAAGAGCGACTTATGGTCTATCCATCTTAGCAGTTTTCCCAGAAAATGGAACAAAAGGGCAATTTGTAGAAGAGGATGATTGTCATCCTTTAGGATGCCATGTTGTTCTCAAGGTGTTAGTGAGGTACCCCAAGTATAATATCCCTAATACACCCTTGTTGAACATTATGGCTCCATCAGCATGGCATTCCTGCCTATCATTTTTAACAATAAAGTGATTGTTTTCCTAAGCCTGTCAAGGACCTCCTTTTATAACTAGTTGGTTAGTGTTTGTTTCAGCAGTGAAAAATCACTCATAACTATGGAGCTACTGTTTTAGCGTGTATTAGTAAAATTCTACCCCAAATGAGAAATAAGAGAATCTAAGTATAAATGAAAGAAATGCAAAAGTTAGTTTCCTATGGAGTTGAGACACTGAGCCAAATGGCGCAAGAAAAGACATTAAGAGTGAGAAGCTAATTTGGAGAACAGCATTGCCCGAGGTGTCAGTGAGCCCTTGAATTGGCCAACAGTGTTTGACAGCACGCTGTCAGGGAGTAAACGCGCCCTCATTAGCGTCGGGAACGGGAAAGGAGCTCAGCTGTTGTCCGGCTCAATCCCCAAAGCAGGCAGTTTCCACTGTGGAGCCTGGGCCACCGGTGCATGTCAGGGTTAGTAGAAATGTGGCAGTTGAGACGACAGCACTCGGCCAGAGCATTGATTTGTTGGACAGGAAGCGCATGTTCAGAGTCTTGACACATACAAAGGGTATCGCTACCTTACGTCTCCTGCAGAGGGGCAGCAGAGCAGTCTGGAGAAGCTGAAGCCCAGGGTCTCTTGCACATTGATGCGCTGTAGTTACAAAGGTCAACTAAGGTAGGACCATGGTGGTTTCTGGATTGTTGGTTCAGCCAATATACATAGGTGTTTTAAAAAAGTTTTTTTAAATCAATATTCCCAAGTTGGTGATATGGGATCCTTAGGTTGCTCTATCACATGTTAAAATAATTCCACAATTTCCTGAAAAGAAAAAAAAAACAGCACAGTAATATTTATTTTACATGGAATTGCAGGGTCCAAAGGCTGAGAAATCATGATTACATATTATATCTACATAACATTCGTAGTTTGAAAATACTTTTAATATGTGTTATCTCATTTAATAATTAGAGGAGATTATTTGCTTTGACTGGGTAAGATGATCGAGGACAAAGTTGACATTTGTCTTCAATCATTGCCTAATACAGAACAGAGCTCATGATATGCATGTGGCAAGTGTTTGTTGAATAATGAAAAAATATTTATTTAGTTTTAAAAGAGATTTAAATGTGTCATTAATAATTCATTTAGTTTCTCTGTTTCTCATGTACAAAATAATCATGTTTGGACTAGATTTGTCCATATTGGCTGGATAGCAGAACAATTCTGAGTTTTTTTAAATGAACACATTCCCAGCTTCCAGCCCAGTCTACGTAGTCAGAAGCTCTAGTTGTGGGTCCAGCAAAAGCAAATTTGAAGCGAATGAGCTAGAGGAGCTCTGAAGACCTTTCTATCGTTAAGATTCTCTGAAGTAAAAGGCTCCTTTAGTATTTTAAGTGTTTATTTATTATTAGCTCTTTAACAAATGGACAGTGTGGGGAGGGAATCAAGATTTTGCCTATTGGAAGTAAAGATAATGCATCTTAGAAATGATCATGGAAGACCAAAAAAAAAAAAAAAAAAAAGCTTGGTTTACAATACTGTTTGATACACTTTCCAGAAGAAGATACGACTGTTGTAATCCTTTGTGTTTATGTAGTGTGTTGGCAGTGACTCCATCTCATTATCTTGTGTATTTTTCCCAATATCCTCCCCCTCTCCCATTCTGTTTGTCTTCTGAGGCCCATGTTGACAGGTCAGCAAGGAGAGAATCAAGGGAGTAAAAGCATCTGGAAAAAAGAACAATAGGAGGTTGCACGTTTGACCCTTCTGGTCATTATGGGAGTTTTGCATTCTTATTCAGCTAGCTAATTGCAAGTTAAAAAGCTATAGTTGTCTGTCTTACCTGCATAGTATCTAACTACTTTCTTGCCATGGTTGATAATTGGATGGTGACTTCTGTCCTTAAATAGGCAAATTTGGAGTCACATTAAATTGTTTTCACCACAGGGACAGTGCTGGGCCTTCCGGGCAGTTGTGGCAGCTGTAGGGCAAGATTCAGGACAGGACCTGATCAAACCACATGGGATGAAAATAACAATTAATGAAGATTGAAAAAAATATATTCAATCTAAAATGGAAATGCTAGGTTTTCCATTCTTTTTTAGTGAGTATAATGCGGAGCATTTTGAATTTAAGACCACATTAAATAGGAAAATAAAGACTAGAAAGGTGTCACAGACAAAAAGACAGGAAACAGTTATATCACTAATGGCAAAGTCAGGTGAGAATGTTTCTGAGGGACAGATGGCGATTTGAGGGAATATTCTCAGAGACAATTAGTTGACCTTGCCTTAGACAACTACAGGGTGTGTGTGGGGGGCGGGGCGGGAGGTGGGTTAAGAGGAGAGGATGATCAGTGTTTCTTAAAACTTTCATAGCTTCAAAGAAGGAAGAAAGGGCTATAAAAATCATTTTGGCTCAATGAACCCAAGAAAAATTCTCAGTCAGGCAGCCCTAAGGCAACTGAAATTAGCTCTTTCCTCTTCATTTTCTGGAGATATGGTTTTAATTGAGAAGGCTTCTGAAAGCCAACGGCTGTGGGAGGTAGACATGAGCCTCCTGGTAGTGAGAGAGGCAGCCACGACGCATGAGAGAAATAAAAGGCTTCCTGGAGTTTAGGAAGAACATTTTTGGAGAAGAAACTCAGATTCATGAAATAACTTTTGAGTTGTATTTAGCACATACGCACATAGACCCTATGAAAATATAACTAACAAAGTGGGAAAAATTTAGAATAGTATAACATTTTTCAAATTTCCTTTGTATGTGTGTTCATAGATTTAAATTATTTTAATGCTTTAAAAAAAAGAACATTTACAACCAATGTATCAGGGAGTTGATTTATTTAACAAATGTTGATCGAGAACCTATTCTGTGCCAGGCACTTTTCCAGCCTTTGGGCAGGCAGCAGTGGAAAAGCTCCTTTGTTCTCTTCCAGAATAACATGAGCTGCTTTTCCCAGGTGAGTCCTTAGCTTTGACCACAGAGAACCTCCAGGCAGGTGCTGCCACCACAGAACTGAGGTCCAAATACATGTCCACAGCCTACTTCCTGCTCTTTTCCTGGCAGGGTGTAGGCGTTGGGTCTGAATGACCTGAAGGAACACCAACAAGTTGTTTCTCTAGGTACTTTTTTTTCCCCCAGGCCAGCCTCAGAAACACTCTTCTTTTCAATTGTAAATTATTAGCTTTTTAATCTTCGGGAAATAGAAATAGGCATAGTCCTTCCCCTTTGACATCACTGTGAATTACTAACGTGGTTCCATCCCTGAGCATTAATGCTTTGATTTCTCTCACAAGGAACTGTCACTTTGGGAAGCATATTTCTCTTCCCATAACTCCAGAAGCAGACGGAGATCAGTCCAAATACAAAGTCATATGGGACACAAGTTGAAGGAACTCTGAACAATTTATCCTCCACCCATCTCTCTCACACACACACACACACACACACACACACACACACACATTCCCCCCCCCCTAAAACTGACAAGATGCTTTAGTGTATGTGTAAAGATTTTGATTTCTAGGGTTAAGTTTTATAGATCTGGAAAACCTAAAATGTGGCAAATGTTAAGACATTGAGGCTATGTCTGCAATATTTCTCCAAGTGTTTAGACTACTTGCATCAAAATCACCGGGAAGAGTTGATTTTAGACCCAGTTTCTAATTAAAATTATTTAAAAGTCTATATAAAAGAGTGTTGCAGGTCTAAAATAAGATTTCCGAAGGTGTGGTGCTATAATTACACACAGAATTCCTATTCTGAGTAAGCCAGCTGACACTGGCATTGAGACATAGCAGGGTTACCTCTGGGATGATGCTGTGCATCCCTCCACTCCCAGGAAGCTGCCGGTCAGCATCCAGGGCAGTATCCCTCCCAGGTTCCCTTCCCCCTGTCCTTTTCTCTTTCCCCCGCTCCTTGTCCTCTCTTAGGAGTTTCTTGTTCAAATGATCTGCGTTCTGATTAGCAGATTCTTTCTTTTCTACATCTTTATGTTTTCTCACTTCCCCCTCATCTTTCAGGCGTTTACTAGTTCTTAAATGAGGAGCTTTAGAGGCTATTTCTAAAAACCATGGAGAAGAGGCCTGACTATGGTGTCTTCTTTTTTGTCTTCTTTTTCATGATCTTCTCTCTCTCCTGCCTCCCTGAATAGAGGAACACAAATAACGAAACAGACCCAAATGCCACCTTAGAATAGTGTACCTAGAGAGTTCCCACATCATAATATTTAGCAATGATGATGATGATGATGATGATGATGGTGACAGTGGTAAATGTTTATTGCCCTATTGTGCCAAGCTACTGCCACAAGAGCATCCCTTTAAATGTCATAAATTGAATTCGATTCTTTAGCACTGGTACTACACTGTCCAAAATGGCAGCAGTAAGTCAGTGATGGCTTCTCTCCAAATGTACAGAACATGATTTTATTGGAGATGGAAGGGAGGGAGTGATACAATAAATGTAAGACAATGCAGTCTTTGCTGATTTTAAGCTTATAATACAACTGGTATATACATGTACTGTATATTTAATACATACTCTATATACCACATACTATATATGTTAACATATTCACTATTACATTTTTGGATAGCTTGATAGAAAGCTAGATTAGAACTGCACTGAAGAACAGTTATGAATGAATGAGTATAAATGCAATCTCTGTAAATAACAATGGTCTGGAGGAAAAAACAAAGGGATCATTTATACCATTTAGATTCAAGGGATTAGCTGAATTGGATAAATTAGCCTATTAATATTGTAGAATCATAAAACAGAACGCTCAAGAAATATTTCATGACTGACTAACTGGAAAGTTTGTTTTTGTTTTCCTCATTAAAGTGTGTGAATAAACAAAGCTAAAAATACATGGATCTCTATGTGGAAAAGCCGTTAGCACTAAAAATTAATCAGCTTCACATTTCCACGAGTTATCAGCTACTCTTTATGGACTCAAGGGATTGTTGACATTAACCAGGATTTCCAGGAAATCAAGATTTGATTCAAATTGAGAGATGTAAGATTTTATGAACCCAAAGATTTAAAAGGCATTAAAAATAGATATTGACTAATCCCTTTGGGAAATCAGTCTAGGATTAGATTATGTTTCTATGATAAATCAGAACTTCTCAAGAAAATGAATAAAACACCATGAACATATTAACATCTGTGTTTTGTCTGGAAAATATAAAGAACAATGCATTTATGTTGATATTTTACTTGTAATTCTTGTTTGCAAAATATACTCCATTTTATTTAAATATAATATCATAAGATAATACCTCAAACACGTTGGGTATTCTGTTGTTTTTTCAGATGTAATGTTTACATCTGAAAATATTTACTCATAGAATGACAGAGTTGCAAGGATTCTGTGAACTTTGTAGAGAAACTCCTTCCCTTCTCAAAAGGGGAAAACGAGTATCGGGGGGACAGGATCTACTCTAGGGCACACCCATGGTTCTCCGCAGAGACGGTCTAAGTGCAAGGTTTCTATCTCCTTCACAATCACCACCTTTGACAGATGGTTCTTCAAAAAGGAGAAGCAACAAGCTACCAGCTGAGCTGCCTCTTGGAGATTTGGATTATTTGAAGTCACTTTGTTGCTAAAATGTGATAGAAGAGAAAGAATTCACTCCTTGCCATAGAAAGAGCCAGCTGTTCACTGATGCCCTTGCAGAGTTTAGGGGAGAAAAAATAAGACTACATCGAAGGGTCTGTGTGGCTACCAACTGACCTCCAAAGAATGGTAATGATCACTAAACTTTGACTGTTTACTGCATGCTCAGAGGTGTGGGTTAAATATTTTAAATTATTTTATTTCACTCACTTTTGAGAAATATTACCCTATTAAATCCTCCCAATAACCTTATATATCATTATAACAATGTGTTGTGGATAAGGAAACGGATTCAGACATGGTAAATGTAACTCGCCTATGCTTTCACTGCCGATAAGCCAGATTTTGAAAGCAGGTGATCTGACTCTGAATCCTTAACCAGACTTTGATGCCTTATACTATGTCTCATAGAGGAGGGAAACTGCTCTTTGGCGTCAAAGAGAAGTCCCGGGTAGCAGTGCTCATGAGGACAGCTCATATAGACATCTCTAGGACTCAATGAAAATCTACCTTAAAACTATATTTGTGAACCAACCCACCATTTCTCATCAAACTTGAAGTGAAGAATCCCCACCCGTAAAATACAACCAAAACTTTTGTGTTTTGTTGTTGTTGTTTGGCTTGGTTTTTGGCGATGCTTATTGCCAAGGTATCCTTTGTTCGATAACCGTGTTTTTACTGGGCCACTTGAAATCTGAAGCTGGAGTGTCTTTGTTTTGCGGAAGGTGGCGTAATGTAAGCTCTGGTCTTAGAACTGCTTTCCACACTCTGAAAAATCATCAAGGACTCCAAAGAGCATTTGTTGATGTGCGTTATTTCTATGACGAATGTCAGAGATTAAAACTGATAAACTTTTTAAATACAAGAATAATAAACCTACATACTGTTAGCCTTAGTGCTACCATCAACACACATCATGCAGGTTCTAGAAAACTTGACTGTATACTCTGAAAGAATGAGAGTTAAAAAAGCCTTAGTGTTATGAAAATAGTTTTGGCCTCAGAGATGCCTGCTGTTGTAACGGGAACCGCTACAATTATGGTATGATTCTGGCTCTGTCACTTACTGACGGGCCAAGTTGTTTAGTCTTACTGTCTTGTAGCTTTAGTGTTAGTATTCAATGTAATAGCATAAAGCAATACCATTGCATAGTTCCAGATAAGCACTCAGTACTGGTAGCTGTTATAATGAGGGTTTTGCATCTGAGGAGTCCTAGCTCACTAGCATAATTATGTAACAGAGCAGGAATTATCTGTACCTAGAGGGGTCCTATCCAGGCTGTTCCTTCATCCCCACAATTTCCACCCGTTTCTAAAATAAAAGTAACATAGTTACCCTAAAAATGCCAGTTTTCTAAAATGAGTTGAGTGAGAATGACAGAGGAAGAAGATAACATAATAGTTATTTAATACTTTTATAATTTCTGAGCATTTAAATTGAAGAGGAAGATTGGCACATTTTATTGACTACTCAATTTTCATTAAAAATAAAATCTTTTCACAGAATGATCTATTCTATACAAATGATATGTTTTACAAGCAAAGAATTTGGCTTAAGAACTTTTACAACAAATATGACTAAAGTTATTATCTCTGATCTCCAGAACAGATTTTCAAGTGTAAGCTAATGTAACTGGTTTCAGGATCTCTTTTATGCACTAGCACCTAATGAAATAGAGAGTTGGGAATTTGCTGAGATGAGATTTAGTTCAATAATTCATGACTACCAATGTTTGTTGTACAGGGTATTTTGTGAGAAAAATGCCTTGAAAATATATGGGAAAAGAAATATAGGTGTAAAATTCATCTTGGCTGTATATATAATTAAGTGTAATGCAATATTGTTTGAAATTGAAATCCCTATAAATTCCTTTTTCCTATTCTTGCTATTAATAAGGCATCTGCTTCATTATTTAGTCACCAAAGAGCTGTGTGTGTGGTGTGTGTGTGTGTGTGTGTGTGTGTATTAGGACCGACATTAGGATTGAAATATTCACAGAAACTGAATTGGAGGAAGAGACAAGGGCCACGAAAGCATCTAGATTTTTCCTTTTTGAGAAAGTAGAAAAAAAGAGAGAGAGAAAAGATATCTGAAACTTGTTCTTCACAGCAATGTCTGCGGTGTACAACTAAACTTTTTCTTCTGCAGAATCTCTCCATGGAAACAGGGTTAGCACCAGGGCCTGATGCTCTGCAAGGCTTAGGAACACCTGCCAGGTGAGCATGGGAGGGCTACCTATGTTCAGAAGGCTTCAGTTTTGAACGGATCTTACTTGATTCTACTGATTTAAACATCCCTACTCCAAGTCACATGGATGAACCTTGAGGACGTTAAGCTAAGTGAAATAAGCCAGTCACAGATGGATAAATACTACATAATTCTACTTGTATGAAGTACCTAAATTGGTCAAATTCATAGAATCAAAGAGAGGAATGATGGTTGCAGGGGCTGGAGTGAGGGGGAATTGGAGAGTTGCCAATTAGAGGACATGAAATTTCAGGTAAGCAAGATGAGTAAGTTCTAGAAATCTGCTGTTAAAGATTGCACCTATAGTTAACAATAGGCATTGTGCACTTAAACATTTGTTAGGAGGGTAAGGTGTTCTTATACAATAAAATAAAATAATTTTTTAAAAAAACTACTTCTTTCTGTGAACATTCTAGATAAATGTACTATCTACTGAAAATAAAAGGCACTCTGCCTCCTCAGGCCGGAGGGACACAGCTGCAGGGATTTGGGATTAAGTACCAGTGACCCAAGAAGATCATGACTAGTTTCCCTGTTATGTGTCTTCCAAGCTAAGTTGTGTTTTGAGGAGCGATTTTTGTAAAAACCCCAACTAGTTGTGAATGATTGAAGTAGAATCTGCTTATGAGATCTAAAAGGACATCTTGTGAGTCTTAAAAGCAAATGGCGATGTTTGCCATTATTCTACTTGTTTTTAGAGAAATATGCAAGTAGGAAAAACCAGACTCTAGGCCAACAATAGAGAAGCGTCAGTCATGAACTACTTCAGGCGAGAAGCCTAAAACGCCCCAGCCAGGTGCTCCAGATGTTTCCTCTCGCCTTGCCTCATCTCTTCAGTTTTATCTGTCTTGCACTCTTGCCAATTTCTTCTTCCTAACTCCCCTCATCCCCAACCTATGCTCTCTGCAGTGTCTTTAAATAAGCCAGAGGCTAAGGATTGAGAAATGACGCGTTGACAGAAGTGGTCATATACTCGAAGCAGTATCTACTTAGCCACGAGTATAAAAACACATCCTTATCTGTTCTCACCTCACTGAATGATACTTCCATGTTATCTCCTGAAGGTGTTTGTGTGCCCATGCCAATGGTCTTTCTGAAGCCATAGAGAGAGAGAAAAAAAGACTTTTCCCCAGAGGACAGAAAATTATTTATGTTGGAGCCAAGCAGACATTTCACAGGCTCCGGTGTTGTCACTTTAGCCAGTGATGAGCGGATGTTAGCTTCTTCTGATACACAAGGAAGAATTCACTGTCCTGACGTCATCTCCAATTGTTATTTTTGTTGTACTTCTAAATAATAGGATTTCTGGCATAAAGACTTATCTCAGGATTCAGCACAGTTGTGTTCTGAGAGCCAGGGCCCCGATGATGATGGATTTATACAAGTTGTGATTCTCTGACTAATTTGCTTTGAACCAAGTGAGCACTTGGGAAAACCAAAATGTTATTCCCAAGATTTTACATCCTAACTGGAAATACAACAGGAAATACAGAGCAAAAAACCCAATTTATTTTTCCACCTCTAAATGTCAAAGTGGGCTTTTTATTTGTCATTTGAATTGAAAAAATAGATAACTCAGTTGTACTTCTTCCTTCTTTACATAAAAATTGAAAGACCTTGTAGTACCTCCCCCTCCCCTTTTTTTTTTTTTTTTTTTTTTTTGCTAATGTAAGTGATTTTGAACATTCTCCCTGTGGCTGTGGCTATTTTCGTGGCTTCCCCATCCACGCTGTGTGAACCCGTAGGCTGGTGTTTTCAGGGCCAGCATCAGGGAAGGGAGCGGTTTCTCAGGCTGCCTTGCTCACTTCTATCAAGGAGCCCAGCACTGAGCCTACGTCCTCTAAGGTCAATCACCTGGAATGCCAGTCCCGGGGTTGGGGGTGCCCTTCCATGGATGTCTCCTCCAGGTGGGCCCTTTCTCCCACATGGCATTGTTCCCCGAGGAGGAACCATGATCCTGACTTTATAGACAAGGACACTATGTCAGGGGGGCGGCTCAGTCCCTGTCTAAGTGCACAGAACCAGTTTATGTGGAAATGGGGATGGGAACCCACATCTGACCAGCAGCAGAATCATGCATTGCTTCTCGTACTTCATTATAGCCTGAGGGAGAGGCGGATGAAGAGTTCTGAGGACTGGCAGTTAACATTGGTCTGTTGAAGGCTTTGGATGAGTTTCTGCAAGAAAATGATCTTTTTCTAATTCCTCAGTCCACAGCTCCTCAGGTAGATTTCACTGCAGGGAGCTTGTGAGCTTGCCCTCCACCTGCTCTTTTGGGGGGCTCCTTTGGGGCACAGAGGGAGCAGCTCCATGAGTGCCTCCCCAGGGGCAGGACGGGGCTGCCAGGCTGCTGCTGAGGAGGACCCTGCCCGTGGGGCTGGCTGTCAGCCCACACACTACCCCTTCATCCTTTGCTGGGCTTCTCTGTCTTCATGTAAGCCAGTTTTCTTCTGTATCTGTGTGTTGCTGAAAAGGAAGAAAAAGATGTGATAAAAACTGGGTCACATACCCCGGTCAGCATGTGTGAAGCACTCAGAGGAAGTTAATGGGGTTTTAAAGAACTCCATTGCATCCATACTTGGAAACTATCCTTTAGTTTTTTGTGTTCCCTTAAGTAATATAACTGTTGCGTGAGCAAGTCTCACAAACTCTCCAGGCCTCACAGTCACCTAAACTATGAAATGAAGAGGATGAATAACACAATGTAAGGTTTTCAAAATAAGAGTCAAAACTCACATTGCGTGAATATATACACATATATATGTATAATATATCCACACACACAAATATGTTCACACAATTTGGACACACACATGCCCCCCCCACACAACATCATAAATACAATTACATGTATATATGTAAAGGTATTATATATATATGTTTTCTTTAAGGCAAGAATGTAGAAGCAACTTGAAGGTGCACACCGCAGGTTCTTCCAGGGCAGAGACCACTCCTTTCATTTCTTCTGATTCCCCCTAATGCATGGTGCTTAGCGCTGAGCAGGTGTTCAGTAAGCCTTGTTGGCTGTCAAACCAAGTGCTAAGATGCAGAGGCTTTATTTGTCCACACGAATCTGAGCTGGGGGCCATCCCTGCCAAAACAGCCAGTGAATTAAAGATTCCACAATTAGACATACAGTGCTGTACCAGGACCTCTGTGTCTCTGCTAGTCAGTGTGTCCCCACGATGACATAGTGACAGTTGCGTCTCTATGCGGCCCATGTTCAGCTGATGGGAATGTCAATTTTACTTTGTTTTTATTCTTGACAGAGGAAAAACTCATCAATCAAACCCATCGAAGAAGAGCTGTCATTTTATAACTCAAGAAAGGGATTATTTCCCACTTAAACGTCAAGTAATGAGTGTGTAAATTAGAAAACTAAAAAAGACCTCTAGGGTAAGTAGTCTGAAAGGGAACTACATACACACTTTAATCCCATTTACTGAGTACTTGTTACGTGTCAGAAATTTTGTGTATGACATGTTATTATCCTACTTTACCTTCACGAAACCCCCATGGCGATGCTAGTACATTACTGGCCCATTTAAGAGATGGAAAAGTAGGTTCAGAGAGGTAAAATAGCTAGCCCAAGGTCACGTAAGTGGTACCTGGTGAGCAAGGTGGTCTCTCTGACCCCCTTAATTGCTGTCCTCTCCTCCCCCTCACCTCCTCTTCCCTCTCCCACTCTTCTCCCCCATTTTATAGGTAAGGAGGGAGCAGTCATTGGTGGTTTGGCATTGACCTTTTGCCTTCTTCTTGTCTATAGTTTGCGCTGAATAGATAAATGAATCGTTTTCTGGAAAAAAAAGTTACGATTATTCTGTTTGTAGGTATTTATACGTAGGGCTCTAGGAGCTATACATGTTTTATAATTCCGTCAAGTGTTTTCCTCTTCCATCTCTGTTACTTTAGCCAAGGAAAGAAAAAGAGCCAGGATTGAGAATGATAACAATCACAAAGACATCTCCATGTCTACAGGTGAGAGTTACTGTTCTACTCGATCCTCATAAAAAACCCCAGAAGGCAGACAGGGGAGTGTGGCTAACCCTCCATTTACACACAAGCTAGGGAAGCCCTGTTCTAAAGAACGTGCTCAAGATGACTCAGATAGTGATAAAACAAAACAAAACAAAACACACTCAAATGAATACCTTGACTCTAAGTTTGGGATTCTTGAAAATACAGAGGAGTGTGGTTTTGATACTCCATTCCCAGAGCCTTCTAGGGGATTTGAGGCCAATGGCAGCCTGACTTCATCTCACTTCCCTACCATTCCCAACTCTAAATCTGGTCATCAGTCCAGACCTAAGCAGTTGCGGGGCTGAGAGGTGGCTCAGAGCAATTAAGGCCTTAGGCTCCATGGGAATTCTAACAACTGGGAGAGGACCCAAAGAGCAGAAGAGGAAAGATAATGTGTATCAGCCAAATAGAGGAAGGTCAAACAGAATGATACAAATAAAGAAAAGAAGCCTGGGAGATATTTTCCCACCTTAATTAAGAAAATAAGGGCAGTCAAGGATGACTCAAGAAAAGACTTCCAACTAAAAACTGATTTCTGAACTTAGATAGTACACAGTTTGAAAGAGAGGTGGACACTGTTGAGATTCAAATGAATAATTCGGAAGACCAAGTGGAAGGAAATATCTGAAAGCAAACAAGAAAACAAAGCTAACCAACCGACCAAAACAAATGAACAACCAAACAAGCAAATACAAACACCAAGGGAAGAAAATCATGAGGGAAAAGCGACTAGGAGAATCGATCCTGGATGGTTAACATGTGCTCGAGGGGAATATCAGAAGGAGGAAACGGAAGAGATGGAGGAGAATCAATAATAAAACAAAGACTAGGAGAAAATTCCTGACCCTTTTAAAAATTAGTACATACTCTGATTTTGTTCATCTCTAGAAGATTTTAGGTTCTTCTCTTAGTCCCCAGTATGCTGGAATTTTACCAGGATGTGCCTCGTTTGGGTTTATTTTCTGCCATGGCCCTAAGTACCCTATGGACTCTCCATATGGAAAACTTATGTCCTTCAATTGTGAGAAATTTTCTAAATTATTTTTATGATGATTTCCTCTGGGAGAGAATGTTTCTCAGAACGGTGGAGCAGAGTCTTTTAGTCCCATGGGGGGGGGGAAATTTTTCTTTTTTTTTCTTTTTTGTTTAAAGTAGTCTTTACATTGCCAACACCTTAGCGAAATGGGGCATTTGCTAAGATGGCAGTCATCAACTGTTAGTAAACTAAACAGAACTGAGGTAAGCTGCTTGCAAAGTTTAAGGACCATACTTCTTACGTTTCTCAGTAAAGGCACAAGACAATCAGAGTACTGAGTGGCTCTCCTGGTGACCTTTCATTCCTTCTGAGGATTCAATCAAGCCAGATTTCAGAATGACTACCTGTTGTACGACTGCTCCCAAACCTTCCATAGCTTTCCCTTGAAGTACTTCTCAGCTATCTCATTATCTCTTCCCACAACTATGCTGGATTTTCCATGCTGAGAGTCGGAGACAATGATGGCCATGCAAGGAGATGGGACACGCGTCTAGCAGTTTCCTGCTGAGTCGATGGAAGCTTTTCCTGCTGACCTGCCCTCAGAGAGAACTGCCTGCTAAGGCATATGCTCATGACTGGAAGAGACCAGAGCGGAGGGTAGAGCCGGAAAAGATGAGCAGACCTGTCGGGGAAAGTCCAAAGGAGTGAAGGTTGAGTGCAGGAATTGCTGAATTTAAATCCTTTCAGATGCTTTTGTGAGGATAGTTTATCTTTTACTTCAAGATTTAAATTTTAAAAGTTTATGATAGTAGAGAAAGAGGAATATTCAAATATCTTCTTTTAAAAAAAAGTGAGCAGAAATATCATTCTCACCCCCAAAACTTTGCACTTAATTTTAGAATTAGTAATAAGTAAGACATCTGGATGAAACTGAACAGAAGTGTTTCTGAAGAATTTTGGGAACTGGGCATAATTTTCTGCAAATGAACAGCAGGCTCTGTTTTAAAAGGTATTTTTTAATGTCTAAAGAGACAGCCAAGGACTTGTTCCCATTCTTTTCTCTTTGCGTGACTTTCACCAAAAACAAACTTTTTTTTTCTTATAGACTTTATTTCTTTAGAGTAATTTTAGGTTTAGAGCAAAATTAAATGGGAGGTACAGAGATTTCCCATAACTCCCTGCCCCCACACAGGCACAGCCGACCTCTCGTGAACATCACCCAGCGGAGTGGCACATTTATTACGATTGCTGAACCTACACTGACACATCACTATCCCCAAATTGCATAGTTCACTAGGGTTCACTCTCGGTGTGGTATATTCTGTGGGTTTGGACAAATGTGTAATGATGTGTATCTACCATTATAATATACGAAATAGTTTCACTGCCCTAAGAATCCTCTGTGCTCCGACTCTTTATCCTCCCTCCCCCAGAACCCCTGGGAACCACTGATCTTTTAATGTCTCCGTAGTTTTGCCTTTTTCAGAATGTCATATGGTTGGAATCATATAGCCTTTTCAGATTGGCTTCTTTCTCTTAGTCATACGCATTTAAGGTTCCTCCCTGTCTTTTCATGGCTTGATAGCCCATTTCTTTTTAGTGCTGAATAGTATTTCATTGACCGAATGTACCACAGTTTATCTGCTTGAAGGACATTTTGGTTGCCTCCAAGATTTGGCATTTATGAATAAGGTTTCTATGAACATCCATGTGCAGGTTTTTGTGCAGGGACATAATTTTCTCCTCCTTTGGGTAAATACCAAGGAACGCAATTGCTGGATCATGTAATAGGAGTAGTTTAGTTTTACAGAAAACTGTCAAGCTGACCTCCAAAGCAGCTGGACCATTTTGCAGTCCCACCAGTGAGGAATGAGAGTTCATGATGCTCCACACTCTCGCCAGCATTTCGTGTTGTCAGTGCCCTGGATTTTGGCCACACTGATAGGTGTGTAGTGGTATCTCATTGTTATTGTAATTTGCATATCTCTGATGACATATAGAGCATTTTTTTCCATGTTTATTTGCCATCGATATACCTTCCCTGTACACCAAATCGATGTATATGTTTTAATTGGGTTATTTATTTTCTTATTGTTGAGTTTTAAGCAAGCACAAACTTCTCATTGTCCTTTGGGGGCAACTTCTTCTATGAGGCGATATGAACTTAGATTACTTAGATTCAGACCCTGAACAAGAGGGGGCAGATTTAAAACAAAACCAATTTTGTGTGTGTGTGTGTGAGATTCAGTTAAGATTAAAAAGTAGAAAAGATACTCTATAAGGAGCAGCAGCTGATGGGATTAAATTAGTCCTGAGGAGTAATCAAAAATGGGAAACTCAGATTCAACGTTTTCCTGTCTGTCTCCTGCTTCCACAGAAGCCATCCCAGAATCGTGAGTCTCAGTGGCCTTTTTAGCTCTGCTCAGTTCCCTCCCATGGCCAGCCTTGTCGCTGTGTCCTCCATTCATTGCCTTGCTTGAGGAAGGCCTTGCTATGTGGAGCGGAGTTCTAGAAGGCTTTCTGTCGTTCAAGGGAGTTCCATAGATTTTTTTCAAGTCTACTTGTCTTGTTTCCAACATCTGCAGATGGATTTGGAGGTATCCACTGGATTGTTCCCCGGGAGAGGAGTGCAAAAGACGAGTGGCAGTGATTCTGATGAAAACCTTGTGAAATGAACAGATGGAGGGTCAACACCACAGACCGATGTAAGCTGACAGTCACGAGTGTGAACAGCTTTTGTATGGACTGAGCTTTGGGCATGGGAAGCTTCTCAGGGAGATATGTTGAAATCGTACCTCTGTCTCTCCACTCCTGCCCCCCATGTATGTCTCTTCCCTTGGCTGCTGCTTGGGGTGCATATCTTCAAGTACTGTTCCAGAAGGGCCCATGGAAGCTCGGCTCTCGTACATGAGTGTAGCACGTGAGTTTTGATTTTATTTATAGGCAGTCCCCTCCTTAGGTAACAGGTTAGTTTATACCAAGAATGTGGACTTTTCTCCTTAAAGTCCTGTGGTCACCGTGTCTGCTGTACAAACGGTGCAGTAAAACTCTGACTTGTGAGGCGTGTGATTTTGCCTGCGTCACCCCTCTGGAGTCCTGCATATAGGGACCAATCTCATGCTGTTTTATCACTCAAGAAAGCCAATATGATACCGGTTAATTTTCTGATATAATATATATAGCACTGCCAAGAATCAGGGCACCTGGAACACCAGGCTGCCCAGATCCTGTGAACTGCCTGTTCATGTTACTTGCCCATCTTATTGGTTTTAGAAGAGTTATTAATACATAAATTTTATTGATTTATAAGCATTATTAACATATTTGTATTTAAGAACAGTAGTCCTTTGTCATATTTTTTCAGTTTTTTACTTTTCCTTTTGATTTTTAAAGTTTTTTTTTCCAGTTCAGATTAAAATGTTTATGTCATCAAATTTGATCATATATTTTTCTTTACAGTGTCTGAGTTTTCTTTAATACTTAGGTGTTTTATAATATAAGATGGCAATCAGATTCTCTTGGGTTTTTTTTTTTTTTTTTGGTTTTTTTTTTGGTTTTTAAATAACTTTTAAAGTTCCCAGGATGCCTCCGGTTTCTCCTGTTTTTGTGGCAGAGCTACTCAGGAAATGAATCTACAGCGCCAACCTCTTTCCTAGCTCATTTTGCAAGAGCGAGCTGTGGGGAACCAGGAGGAGATTCATAGCAGATGGGAAGCTTCTGGGGGCGCCCAGCCTGGTACCCAACAGGTACTTAGCACACCTTCACTGAAAGAATGCACTGCTGGCTTTCGTCTTAGCTCAGAGGGGGTGGAGCTCTTCCTATTTTGCCAAGTACTTTCCAGACAGTGTCACTTGCACAGACCCAAGATTTCCTGCAGTAGGAAGAGAAGCTGGGATGGGGTGGAGAAGGAGGGAAGGGCTTGGTCAGCACTGGCCAGAGCTGGATGACAGCTTTATTGAGGAAACGCCACTTGGGTGGCTCCTCCTCACAGGCACTGGGACTTGGTGACCGGAGAATTTCAAACAATAAGTTTCTACTTGGAGGTAGCTTGGTTTGGGACAGGACTTGTTGCTTTAGACAAATCATATTGTACGCAAAATTCATTTTGCCCTGTGAACAAGAGCCGGCTGGTGTCCCGCTGTGCTTTCTAGTCCTTTTCTTGTCACTTTCTGCCATCTACCGGCCGCAGTGTGAATTACTCTGGAGTGCCTTGAGATTATGCCCAGTGCATTAAGGATCATACAGGGAACAGGAGAGGAGAAAGGCTCACCTTCGGCCGGTAAACGGTGAAGCCACATGCTTGAGACTGATTTTGGTGGGATTATGTAGAAAGGTTTGTGTCCGAAGCTGGTTTTCTGACTTTTATACCTCATCCAAGTTCCGCTGAACATTCATCGATGCCAAGTTCCTTATTTCCACTGGCGCTTGATGGATTGTCAGTCTCATTTGTCCTCAAATGATTAGTGCTTTGAGTCTAGATGTCAAAATATTTATTTCCAAAATTCACTTGTAATTGTCAAAGGCCAGAGAGTCTCATCAGAATAACCATGTTACTTTTCATTAGTACAAAGGTCCTCGATGCACTGAAAGCCAGGGGCCATGTGAGCATCTCTATTCTGTTATTCTCCATTACTCTTTCGTACTTGGCTTCTACAAGCCAAATGAGTCTCTCTGCTGACTTTCAATATTCATTCAACAGATGCTTACTGAGCACCTACTACGGGCCACGCACGGTGCTGGGAACACAGGGAAGATATGGTCCCTGTCCTCTCGCTTACAAACAAGTGGAAAGTCATTTGCACGTACATATATAACAGTCAGTTTGGGGGGTTTGATTTAAACTGGGTTTGTTACTTAAATGCATTTCATGGAGGTCCCCCGAGAACTGACCTAAAATATTTTTTCAAGTAGATATCTTCGGGCGATTTCTAGACATAGGCTGATTGACCAATAACTGTCTTTCAGGTCTTTCTTGTGTTTAGGTACACTCTTGCATTCTTTCACAAAAATGTGCCCAATAATCAAGGAGAGGTAACCCTTTCCCACCACCCCAGCTAATGGCTGGTTGTTACCCCTGGAGAAGACCCTGGCTCAGAATAAAAGTGGTGAATCTTTACAGTCTAAGTTCAAAGAAACACCCTCCCTTTAGCCACACACCCTGCCGCAGGCCTGTAGGGAAGGGGGGCTGGACAGCCAGGAGAGGCAGTGGATTCGATGGAGCACCCTGACCCCGGAAGCAGAGGCAGCACACGGCAGCGTTAGGCCTGGGGAAACACCCTCTGGAACCCGAGGTTGCTAGGGAAATTGGCTGGGCTCTTCCAAGGACATCATAGCCGTAGATGCTATGTGGGACACTGTCGGCCCATCTAACAGACACTGTAAAGATTAGCGGCCATGCAGTGCCAGCCCTGGGGTACAGAGTAAGGAGACAGGACAGAGGAAGTGGACGGTTTCGTCCTGTGTCTAGCCCTGTCACACAAACAGGCTGTGACCTCCAATGCTCCTGACCCCAACTGGCAATTTTTTGTAACCTGTCCAAGCAAATGAGATCAGACAGAGAAGCAGACCAGACCAAGAGTGTGACATCCCTCTCCCCTTCTCCCCTGTCCTACAAGTGTTCCATTACCTTCACGAGGCTAGTGAGAAGACAGCTAGAAGTGAAGGGTACCAAGATAACAAGACCCAACATTTCCTGGATCAGGATGAAGCGCAGCACCTGGACTATGTAAGTAATCTGCTCTCAGGAGAGAAAAGTTGACACATAAAAATGATTCTTATTTTGATGGTGAATGTGTGATTCATGCTCACCTTCAGGATACAAGGTGAGAAAGGTGGGCACGGGTCAGAGTGGGGACTGCACTGGCTGTGGGGGCAGAGAGCATGCGAATCTCCCACCACCGGCGCTATGGCCTTATTCACCTCTCTGCATTCGTTTCCTCATCTGTGAAATGAGGATAATAGCATATGCCTTTCAGAATTATTATAAGGATTAAAAAAATGTACGTAAAGCGTGGAGCATAGTACGGTATCTACTGATGCTATGAAGACTATGTCGTCTTGCCCTCGAGGCACGTGCGTCTGGTTGGGAGTGCTGAGACTGCCTTGATAATTATCCTGACTGTGTCCTGAAGCAGACAAGGCCTTGCAAGTCAGACAGGAGTCTGAAGTAGAGAGAGAAGCATCCCGCCAAATTCCATTACATAAATTTAGTAAGTATGTACTGTGCAACAGGCTGCTTCATCATGCTTGTTCTGTTCGCAGATTCCACAGTCAGAGGACCTGGGCCTGGATCCCATCTCTGCCATTACGAGAGGTGTCGTTTTGGCACTTACTTAATAAACACTCTGAGTTTGTTACTGAGTTTTCTTGTTTATAGAATGAGATTTTTAATAATATGTGCCTCATAAGTTGCTACGAGGAATAAAATGAACACATTAGTATGCACACAAAAGGTGTAGCAAAGTGCCTGGCACATTGTAACTGCTGAATGAATTATGACTGTTGTCATTATCATTATCATCATCATCATCACCATCATCACCACCACCACCACCACCACCACCACCAGTCCCTATTTAGAGTCAGGGATTAAAAAAAAAGATACATTTCCTGCCTTCAAGAACCTCACAGTTCTGTAGCTCCTGGGACCATTTATTATTTTCAAAGCCTTTGGTAGGTATCCAGGTAGAATACAACCTATTTTTCTAAAAAGGGAAGCATTTTTGCTTGAGAAATTAATTGACTCTGAGTTGGCCTAGAGGAGGGCATTGGCTTTCTCCTAATCACACACATGCCGGGGTGTGTCCCTAGAGTACCCGTGAAGCAGGACTGGAGGTTTGAGTCCTGACTAGATGACTTGTTTTTACAGGACTGAAATGCTTCTCATTCCGTCTTTATAATTATGCAAGCAGACAGACTCAGCGATTAGGAGTCCCAACTTGCCGTAGTTTTTAATATGCATTGATGCATAGCTGTGGTTTGTGCATTCCAGGGTTGTCTACAGTTCCATGCAATGAAACATGACCGAGCCACGATTGTACTGCATGGGAGCCACCTGATTCAGGAGGAAGCATTTTTAACATTAAAGTGGAATAAAAGTCAAGGAGTGGGCTTCAGAAAAAGGAATTCTGAGTACCTGAGCTCCGATAAGGGCTTTCACTCCTGGTTTATGAGAAAGAAGGAAAAACAAAACAAAACACGAGTGCTTAGTAAGCCCCTTTAATCTAAGAATTTTGAATGGCGAAGTGTAACTCAGCTCAGAGGCCCGGGCGAGACCAGTTGCCTTTCAAGTTTCTCTTGCATCGTGTTGGCTCATTGGGCGAGAGGATGAGCAGGTAAGTGGGATCTGCCAGCATTACAGCCACATAGAGTTCTCGTAAGAATTTTTTCAAAGCTGTCCCCTATCTATAACAAGTCAGCATCCACTAAGCAGAAGGACATCTGTGTATATTTAGATAGAAAAGTGCTGCCTCCTTGTCATTTTGTAGAAAATGCATTTCTCTCTGTTTCCCTCCGCGAGGCCTCCCGGTATCTCAGAAGAGAAAGGAGCTACCTGGTAAATAAAGATAAGCTGTGCTTATTAGCAGAGATTTGCAAGGGAAGAGGCTGTTTAAAAATGGAAAGGAAGGTCATCGTGTTCCTCTGGCTCTAAAGCAGGGACCGGTTTCCCCGTGTCAGAGCCGGGCAGCCAGCGAGCTGCCAGCATGTGCTTGCCACCCCGGTGTGACCTGTTCCCATGCGTAAAGTCACACTCGGTTGCGGGAAGCCTCAGGTCTGGGAAGCCTTGAGCTGTCCCGACAGTGGACCCCGTCTGTAGACAGGACGCTCTACCAGGAGGGTGGAGGGCTGTCGTCTTCAAACTGTTCTTGGAAGAAAAGACGCAGTACCAGGTCACATCCGACAGCCACCGTGCGTCTCACCCCCTCGCGCTCCTCACGGGTAGCCAGGACTGGTACGGAGTCTCCTGGGAGAATCGGGTGGACAGTTGGCTGTGGAGCTGAAGGATGGTGGTGGAGACAGTGTCTACATGGTGTCCAACATCTGGTTCAAAACTGAGTTTAGTCAGCTCTCCGGATGTTTGCACAGGCGTAAAGATTTGCCGGCGGAGAGACCAAGCGGTCTCTTGACTAAATGCTGCGCGTTCTGTCCAATTGTTCTGGAGAAAGCGGTCTGTTCTCCCGTCACCTCTGTTTTTAGATAAGAAGACAATATTGGCCAAAGACAAAGGCCCCCAAGTTTCTCCATGCAGTGTTTGTCCCTCAGCTCCCCCACCACCCACCTGGGGCCTGTTAAGGAGCAGGAGAGCCCTGTGCAAGGGACTAAGTCGGCTCTTTGTCTACATATGAGCTCAGCTTATCCCGATTGTGCTGACTCTGTGGGATTCCCAGCAAATAAAAGCCAGAGACAAAGTACCAGGAAAATGACCTGGTCCGCTTGCGCCTGGCCTCTGTTTCACATATAGCCCCTCATTCCTGAGGGGACCTGGGGTGAGAGAAGGTGATTTCAGAAAGGAGAGAAGTGTGGATACCTTTGCAGGCCCTACATTTTCATTCCAGGCTAATTCACGAGCATAATGGGTATGCACGTATGTGTGTGTGTCTGATACCTCAGGCCGTGTCTTAAAGCAGAACACAAGGGCTGTTTGCTGGAAGGTAGGATCGATTGTCAACCCTCCACTTCCCACATGTTTGTTTTTGTTTTTGTTTTTGTTTGTTTTTTTTGTTTGTTTGTTTGTTTTGCTTAAGGCCAAAACTGGTTATTTGCCTCATTTGGTTATTTGGATGTTTCTGAGGATTAAAGAATAGCTGTCAACTGAATGTTATAGAAACTTCCATTTATAGCTATGATTTTAATTGCTTGGAAGTGTGGAAATCCAGTTTCAATTTCTAGACTCTATCTCTTCCTGGCATTTTCTCTTGAGCTTCCTCTGCAGAAATAGGCAGACCCCAGATACTTCTAAAAACGAATCTGCAACTCAAATAGACCCTCAATCAGAGGTGGATTTACCATAAATGAATTCAGCCTAAGCTCCCTAGTTTCTCACTTTTATAGGCAGCTTTTAAGGTCCTAAGAAGGGGCCTACCAGTGTGTTCATATGGTCGCATATTTTGGTTAAATTTGTGAAAATAAAATCTTTTAAAATATAGTTTTTCTTAAAGAAGCCACCCCAATGATTTTGAGTTCAGGGTCCTGAGAAATTCTTATAGCAGGGTGAGTAATTTCTTGCAAGTCGCCCATCTTCATTTTCATAAAGGGATATAAATCGGGTTAACAGAATAATTTTGAAGAGGAATCTTTTTGGCAATAGCCGTTGTCCTCTCAGTATACCAAACACCATTTGTGACCGTTTGATTTGTCTTGAGGGAAGTAGCTGCAGGGGACTGAAGTTTCTGGAGGGTTTCACAATGCTAATAATGGGGAAAAATAATATCTCATATTTCATGACAGGAGAGGCTGCCTTCTTGTTATTTGGTGGGACCTTAGTTATTGGCAAGAGGACTGCATGGCACATCCTCGCCACCCTTTCTTCAGGACTGGGAGGAATGAGAGGAATGTTCGAAATGAGTCAGGGACCTCAGCGTTTCCTTCGTTCTTTTCATCTCCTAAGTTTTTGGGTGGCAAGGCTTGGGTCTCAGTGTTTCCTATGGTTGGCTTTGGTGAATCAAGAGGCTCCCTTGGGGCCGTCTGTGGGATCAGGAGAGGGTTTGCAAGATCCTTGAGTCTCTGTTTTGTCTGTACCCCAACTCTGGGCCTCATAACCACATCATAACAGAGAGGCTGGCTGAAGCAGAGAGAGAGAGGCACATGAACTTCACGCACCCCAGGATTTAGTCAGTGTGGTCTCAGTCCTTAATTTACCGTTCTCTTTTCTCCTTGCTCCTCCCTGTGAGTTTTACCTCATTGCAATAAATCACATGATTAGAGCGTTCTAGCTTGTTCTGTGAGCCTTTCTGTTCTCTGTCTTCTGAGGTGGTTTGCCTGGTGGTCTATTTGGAGGTGACTATTGGATCAATGCCCACATGACAACATTAATCGGGGTTGTTCAACTCCGGTAATCACTCCTAAAGTTAAGAGGTTTAACACTGTTGTTTTACTCAACAGCAATTCAACATGGATGTTCCTTGTCAGGCAGCTTTCCCGGGTAGCTCTCCTCAAAGCTCTGGCCTGGGACGGGAACCTTCTATCCTGTGGCCATACTTCCTTGAAGTCTTAGAAATTCTCTCCATTAAATAGACAGATGGAGAGAGTGGAGGGGTTACATGTGAGAGGATTTTTATGGGCCAAAACTCGATGCAGCATATATTACTCTTACCCACATTCTGCTGGCCAAAACTAAGTCATATGTCTGTGCCCAGGTACAAGGGAGGCTGGGAAATGTAGTCTAACTGTGTGACCAGGAGGAAAAGGGAAGAGGGTTGTGAGGAATCAGCCAGTCTGTGCTGGAGTGTAAGTACAAACTAATGCCAGCTATGAAGCAAAGGGATTCCTCAAAATTACTACTGCAGAATTATTCTGTTTATTTACCTCAGGACAAGGTGGCTGAAGCTGATGGCTTCTTAAGCCAATTAAAATTGACAGAAATGATCAATTCTCATTTTAGAAAAATAAGAAAATACAGATTCAGGTGATTCCTAGATAGACATTTTAATCAACCGTGTACTCTATTGGCACAATTCTGCTGAATAGTAAGAAGAGTGTGGCTTGATCTATTAAGACTATACTGAATCATAGAATAATTTAAAGCAAAGAATTAATATAATAATAGAATTGTAGAACTAGAAGACATTTTAGAAATTATTTAATCCAGTGCCTGAGTAGATGACGAAACTGAAAGCAAAGCACAGGGAAGGCCCATTCCCTGAGTTCCGACAATGCTCTGCGGCCAATACTCTATTTCATGGGAGCTTAATGACTTGACTTACCCAGCCATACAGCCCTGCGAGGAGTGAGACTGGGACCCAGTGCTTCAAATAACAAGTCAGTGTGCTCTTTACGTGTATATTTAATTAGCACCCTTCCTCTCCCCCTGCCGTGTGTGCATGTACACACTCATGCTCCTCTTCCAAGCCATTCATGTGAATTTAATTTACAGTCCACTGAAATGGAAGGAAGATGTGATTAATGTGCATTATTCTCAAAACGTGAGGCCAGCAGGTCTGTGGTGTGACATCTGTAATAGCATCGTTTTCACGGCTTGTATGCTATTTTGCAAAAGCGCCAAAGTATTTGGCGTGGTAGTCACCAAGTTTGAAGAGAAATGAGATATTCTTTTCACTGGTCTGAAAAAGAGCAAGTTGCAGTGGCTGACTTCAGAATGACCCATTGTTCCGAGCCTAACAGGTGCAGGTTTTGACACTAAGGGTCGGATCCCATTGCCACTCAAGTTGCATGGATCACTGACCTTGAAAGAGGTCTGCACACACATCAGTGTGGGACCCGTCCCTTAGGAACCACGGCCCCTAATCTGAATGGCTATTTAGAGCTGTGAATGGCATTTAACAGGCGTCCCTCCATTCTTCCATACTCATTGAAGAGTCTCAGTCCTTCTCCTTTTGCTCATTAGAACTGACACTTCCCAGGCCGAGGGATGGCCAGGGTGAATCAGAGAGGTGAGATCTTCATCCGAAGGATGGGTACAGTTTGAGGCCAGTTGGGTATGAAAAAGGTCACTGTTGGCAATTGGGACTTGGAGTTTATGACTGTTGTCTCCATTACAACAAACACGATTGGGTAGAGTGTCGAAAATATACCAAGGTTTAAAAGTTAGATGATCCATCAAGTCATTTTATAGTAGCCTGTTAAAAAGAATGAGTTCGTTATCTCTTATGCATACACCACCTGCCCACTCTTGATTTCTCAAATAAACAGGCATTTTCCTGCTGAAGCCGGTTTAATGTTCTGTTTTCATTTTATTTACTTCATTTAGTGTGTAGTTTCCTTTTGTATACATGGTGGTCATATTTATTACTTTGCCTAATTTCTTGAAATTGAAATATAAGGGCACTATAAATATTTTAACAATCGAACTGAATTTTGAGGGTATGTGGCCACCGCATGACTATATCTTGGAGCAAATTTGTTGTTACTGGGTACAAATTTGACATTTACCTAATTTCACTTCAGGCTGAAACTAGATAAATATTTACAATAGAGCACTTAGCACACAAAGACATTGAAAGAAAACATTAACTAATATTTGTTTTTTTTATTTTAAATTTTTTGAGATATAACTGACATACATATGACATTTTATAGTTTTAAGGTATACAGGAGCTGTGTGACGTAAGTCAAGTCATTAAGCTTCCCATGAAATCGAGTATTGGCCGCAGAGCATTGTTGGAACTCCGAAATGGGCCTTCCCTCTGCTTTGCTTTTAGTTTCATCATCTACTCAGGCATTGGATTAAATAATTTCTAAAATGTCTTCTAGTTCAAAATTGTTATTATATTTAATTCTTTGCTTTAAATTATTCTATGATTCAGTATAGTCTGTTGACTTGATATACATTGACATATTGCAATACAATTACCATCATAGAATTATCCAAGGCCTCTATCACAACATGCAATTATAGTTTCTTTTCTTGTGGTGAGAACAATTAGACTCTTAGCAGTTTTGAAGCTTATAACACAGTATTGTTGAGCATAATCACCATGCCATGCATTAGAGCCGAAGGACTTATTATCTACTAGTTGCAAGTTTGTACACTTAGATGACATCTGTCTCCCATTTACCTCCGGGGTGGACTCAGCTCGTCTGGCTGGCTAAGCAGTGTCTCCTTCCTCCCATGGCTCCGTGTGTGTCCCTCCCAAAGTTTCTTGCCAGGTGGGAGAGGAAGAGCGCCATTCTTCAGTCACAGGTATATGAGTGGCGTGGTCCCTAGGTAGAACTTCCAAACACATCGTCAGGGTGTTACTACTCTGTATTTTGCATATGGGGGGTGATGAAATAATATAAATTTCTCAAAATGGCAGATCTCTCATTAGAATTCAGTCTGCAGTCTGCTTCAAATCCCAGACCATTTCATAAAATATTGTTGCTTCCTAGGGTGACACGGTAAGACAGTGTATAAGTTGAATAGATCAGTGAACAGTTTGGTTAACAAAATAGTAAAAGGGCAAAAGGTTGGCCCTAAGGAAATGGGAGCACGTGTTGGCTGTGGTTGCCTTCTCTTTCAATGCTTATCACCGCTGAGGTCTTCAGCTTCCTTTCAGCACAATTCAGGGAACTAGAACTTAACACAACTTAAATATTTATTTGTATTTGTTCCACAAAATATAATTCTTTGCTAAGCAGTTTTTTTTTTACCAATATCTCCCTATTTCTCCCTATTTATGATAGTTTGTTCAATTAGTTTCAGCATTTTCTGTACTAGTAGAATATGAAGTCACCCAGCAAAAATAGAAAACTGAACCCCTAAGTGTAAATGAAGTATCCTTGCTGCTACCCTGACATTTACATTGGCCTTTGCTTTCCTCCCATACTTCAGAGGAAGATCAATATCTTATTTTTCATCTATAGCTTTCTTCAATCTCTTTTCATGTCAGCTATCAGCATTATTCAGATAAAAATTGCCAATTACTTCCTTAACTATGACCATTAATTTTCTTACTTTCTGCCCGTCATTGTTTAGGCTACACAAATGTCCATGCTTACCGCCTCCAGTTTTCCTTCTTAAGATGAGGGTGGGCAAAATCTCTACTACTACAAAACTTGCTGCTGGATAATTTACTGGCTCAGAGTTCACTCTCCATTTTATTAAGTGTTTTATTATTGGAGATCTCAGAATATTAGAATATATTCAAGACATGGTTTGGCCTTCACTGGTTGTGGTCGATTTCCTTTTCCCAGGAATCCAGGTCTAGCAGATCACCTGGCACAGCTCAGTAAATTTTGACTCCAATGTGGTCTTCATATATTAAAAAGATATGGTATAAACCAGGTACCTTTAGTCATCCATTGGTGAAATGCAAATGTCCTCGTTATGTGTCGCTGTGTCCAGAGGTTAAGATTTGAGAGGACTGTATATAATGGCTACTCCCTTCTTCTGCTGTAAGTCATCGAAGCACAGCCCTCCCATCCTCGACAGGATAGTGAGTTTTTCTTTGATGTCCTGTGATCTCCATATTTGTTTCATTTCCTCTTCCAAAGCCACACACTTATTTATCTTCCCCATGTATGTTTTGGGGATGTATCTACTTACTGAGAGAACACTTGCAATAACCCCTTCTGCTTTTATGATGTTTCTATTAGTCTTCCTCTTTTATTATACAGGTTGCCCTGGGCCCCATCAAAGAGGGAAGGGGCCTTCAACATACAGGGTCCAGCTAAATAGAGTTGACACACACAGTGTTGAAAGCAAAATTTAATATCGAGGGCTGTGCAGTTAGCAAGGTGGCGAAACCACAGCTAGCTGGAGCAATAATGAGGGTGAGTGGTGGGCGTGTAGAGGCCGTGTCTCAGGAGGAATGTGTGTTTTTGAAAATGAGGGTGGAGGAGCGAGATGACCTACGAGCTAAAACATAAATATAGTGGTTCATTTTAATGGTCAGGGTTGAGAGCAATATGAACGCTGGCTTTTCAAGTCGAATGGATTCGTCTGGCTTGTTTAGATTTGGTTTTTATTAAAATCTATTATGATTGCTGTTTTTTGCTTTTATCTCTTTAGAAGCCCTCTCTGTTGTTTTGATATTATGTTAGAAAGCATTTGGATGGCGGCGGAGGAGACTAGTTTTAAACATTAAAGGTTGCTTTGAAAGCTTCATGGTTAGAGAGGGAGAAGCAAAGGTGAATTTGCCAATGTTCTCACATTAGGAAAGATGATTTGGAAGGAACAAGATTTCAGAAACTGCTCGATACATGGAACATTCTAACCAGCCTACTCTCCCACGTTCCCATCTCTGTGAAATTCCGGCCCAGCTCAATTCATCTGTCTTCTATGAAAAACGTTTCTGTCCCCAGGATGATCTCCTTTCTTTCACTATGAGAGTATTTTCAGCCTTTCTTATTCCTCTCGTGAATAGAGACTATGCCTTAACTCTTCTTCACATGCCTGTAACAAAGGCCTAATACATATTTTTGAATCAAATAAAGATGAAAATGCAAGGAAGATATTGAGGAAATGGTTCTATTTGGACTGAATTGGCAAGCTCTGCTCTTGGTATGTAATGTCCATGTAGATATTTCTCTGTGCACACACACGTGCTTTAACCTTTACATGTGCACACACAGCTTTGAAGGCAGTGGTGGGTAGAGGCTTGGCATTCAGGCTCTAGACAAAGAAAGATTTACCACTACCCGGCTATGTGATTTTTGGGCAAGGGCTTAAAGCTGCCCTCTTTAAGCATTCTCTTGTGTAACTGGGAATGTACTAGCATCTGTCTTGTAAGACAGTTAGAATAAAGTGATATATAATACATGTAAAACACTCAGAACTATCCCTTTCACTGGTGAATACATTAGCATTATTATTACAATCTTTCATACAGTTTCTCTCATCTGTGTAAGTCTTGCGTCATCCCAGATTATAAACTTCTTGTGGTAGAGACTCTTTCTCTTTCTTCTATGTTTCCCAGCTCAATCTTAAGCATAGAGAAAACATCTAATAATTTCATATTTCTTAATTGTTGGAATGAGGGGGATACACCAGGGCCCAGAGAGCTCATGGTACCATAAGGTGTCTCAGAAACGGTCCAGGCAGTGAAAGCATAAAAGGTAAATGATCGTTCTGAACCCAGAAGAATCCCATATTTGGTCAGAAAGGCCAGGGACCTCTGAAACTTTCTGAGAGGGTAGTAAGAAATATTTATAACTGTAGGCAAAACCTTTTCAACAGATAGCATTAGAAAGAAACTATACTCATTCCAAGTCCTAAGCAGGCCCACATTTTAGAAATGCTACGTTTCAGCTCAGCTGATGAATGGGACAATTTAAATTTTTTCTTGTTGCTGTCTTTTTTGTTTGTTTGTTTCAAAGTAATGAAATTTGCACTTAAGTTCTGGTTCATTGCAATGTCCTGAATTAAGCTTATCTAGGGTAACGTTAGTTTCTGGGTTGTGCAGAAATTAGCCTAGGAATATTCAGTGCAACTTTTCAGACTCTGCTCAGGGAGAAAAAGGAGGAGAGGACCTAACGTGATTGTGCGATCGGAAAAATATCTTCACCTCCTTTCAAAGATTTTGAGATAAATGAGGATCCACGTACCTATTGCTAAATGAATGCCCCCTTCACCATGAATCCATCAAATATTTCAAGAGAAATTAAATCCTTTAGACCTGATTCTTTTACACTCGACTCAACAGAATCTTTTGTAAGAGCAACTCGATAGCTAAGAAACCCCCGGAGCTTATATTCTTGAAGTGGGAGGTCACATTTTCTCCGGTGCTCATTGCAACTTGAACCGAGAGAAGCTCAAGTTCAGCTTCAAATTTGGAACCCACAACGTTGGGTGAATTATAATGCCGGTAAAATCCGTTCTCCCTGCAGACTCGCTCAGAGGCCATGGACATCTTGGAAAAGCATCTGCTCTGGGGAAGGAAAGAACTGGTAGGCCAGTCCAGACATGTCCAGGGGTCAGGTCACGGGCAGAAGTCAGCCTGTGCAGTGGCATTCTGGGAAGCCTGAAACGTGGAATTCTGAAGTCACGTACCGTGGGCCAACGTGGGAAAGCGGTGAAACATCAGGGGCTGTGGATGAGGTGAGTGGGTTTTGTGGATGGAGCTCTCAATGAATTTCCCACAGTGAATGCTCACTATATGTGTTCATTCATTCTTTTAACAAATACCCATTGAGTGCGTGCTGTGAACAAACATTGCACAAACACTGGAAATACAGAGGTAGCAAGGCAAAGCCATCCCTCTGTCAGAGAGAGACAAAGCTGAAAACTGATTAAAGCAGGAAGGACAGATTTTAGTCACTAATAGCTTTTGCAATAGGGAATTAGAGTCCAGCGTGAACTGAACTCAGCTTCAGTCTGTACAGAGTTGCTGGTCATTTTAAGAGGAGAATGAGGGAGCAGCAAGGGTAGTGAGTGGAATGGAAGCAAAAGATTGCAAAAGGCAGGAGGTTGGTCCCTGTGCATCGCAGCTGCGTTTGCTAACTGGTGTGTTTTGGAGGTGAGGCTCCTATCCTCCCACAGACTGGGAGAGGCGAGGCCTGTCGACGGGTGTTGGCTGGAATGAATAGAAATTCGTGAGTTTTCTCATCTTAGGGATGTGGCCTGAAGCTGCTAGCAACTATGTTAGTGTTGGTTCAAGTCTACAGGCCAAGGTTGGGCTCTCGTCAAGAAGAGAGCTCAGAGGAGCCCGGCTGGAGTTTGGTCGAGAAGAGATCTTTGCTACTTCCCTTGTGAATTTCATTTTAATCAGGAAATTAGAGAATAATACTTTAATTAAACCCTCGACTATGACTTTACGGTGAGAGTACTTGTTCTGTACTTCAGATGTTCCTAGCAGGATTACTGAAGAGGCATTTTGTTAATTTTCTATGAAATTAATTAACTTGGGACATTCATGCAAAAAGCTGCCCTGAGTCAAGTACAACGTGTAAAGGATGAGATCATCAGGTTCGATGTGTTCATTTCATTGTCCTCAAAAAGTCGGCCGAGATGTCAGGGGTTCGCCTCTCCCTGCGGTATACCGACACGCTGTGTGTCACATTCAGGAAGTTTCAACACTCCCAAATCAGTGATTCCGACAGGTCGTTTCACATACATAAGCACATCTTCTTTTTTATTTTGATATGGACGCTTTCAGAACCAAACCACTGCCTCAAGTTTTGAAATAATTTCTTAGCTCCGTCAGCCACTCAGCTCCTCTCTCTCACCACTTTTGTATTTTTCAGAGCGAGAAGCTCATAATCTCAGGGAACAATAAGAGTCTGAGCAAAAGTAGAACCCGAGTTCGGTTCCAACTCGGTCACACTTCCTCTGTGATACAGGACAAGTCAACCCCTTGGGGCATCAATTTCCTGCTCTCGGCTCAGCAGGACACAGTGAGATGTACCCAGATGGAAAAGTACTGTGAAGATTAAAACATGCCATGCATATGCTAGTTTCCATTAATTTTGTGAGCACGCCTTTGTGCGTGGAGCACAGAGCCCTGGATTAGCTACAACAGGAGAAGCAAATTGTGTGGCAGACATGGTTCCCACCCTTATGATGCTGACACGCAGTTTGAGTTCATGACATAAGGAACTAAAAATGAAACATGGACACACAGTGTGTTTTTTGTTGCTTTAGTTAGTTTTTTTAGGGCAAGGCCTTATAAAGAACATGACTGCATTTTTCCCTGTCTTAAGCCTTATATTGGACTGGCTAGGATGCTCATTATATTTCATGTGCTACTGTGATTTATTAGAATGTGGGATGCAAAGTAAGGGAGGGATCTGTCCGCGTGTGCATGGACACCAGCCACCTGCTTCTCCGACGCAGCGCGTGATCATTAGCACTGTGGGCCGTGTGCTGTCCTCCTCATCGGGGCCTTTGCAGAAATGATGACTGACTGATAGCCCCTGACTGGGGAACATGACTGCTCAGAAGACCTTTCCTCCTGAGAAGCATTATGTGTCCAGAATGTGTCAAAGTCTCTTTTCTCCATCTTTAACTGAAAGGTTCACCTGAGTTATCTGTAAATTTAACAGTGACTGAGGTTCGAAATCCTGTTCCTCCTCAAGCCGTGACTTCTTGTTTATTCTGGCCCCTTATTAATGCTCCCCAGAGTTCTGGGCTTGCAGCAATAAAATGGAGCAAAGAGATGTTGTTTGCATCTCATTGAGATCCTTGGCATTCCGGACTGGGGTGTCAGGCTGCCTCCTCCTCCAACCCTCTGCCTCCAGGGGAAACGACAGCTGAAGACTGAGTCTGGAACAGGACAAGAAGCCTAGGGGACAGGACACTCATGCTCCTCTGGTCCCTTGTCTTCCACTGTGAGACTTATTCTGCTGGGAGAAGCACTCGCAGCCTATAAGGGCCTTAATAACAAAAAAACTTTCGCTGAGAAGCCCAATCTGATGGAAGTCCTAGGCCTGATTTTCCTTTGGTTTGAAACGCATACTGTTGCAAAGGCTAGTGACCTTCCTTTATTAATGAAACACCTTCAGAATTTCTTTCGCAGTCTGGTGCTGCCATGCCTGACCGAGCAAATCCTGCTCTCCCTCCCTGCTCTCTAGCGGAAGGTCTCAAGACCACACTGGAAAAAAGCGAGTGATTGATTAATGATGAAATTGGCCAACTCGCCAATAACAATAAATTGCTTTGTTCTTCCCACAGCAAGGATTCCAGCTCAGTGTGTCGCACCCTGTGCCTGGGGACAGATGATGGGAACCCTGGTCAAAATTAGTACAGAAGAGCTTTCCTGAGCTTTCATTATGAGCACGATGACAACGAGTGGCTCGCGTGTCTGTCTTATTTTTGGCCAATTTAAAATGTTTCGCATAGTCTTATGATCAGGTGTTTGTATCTGCAGAAGAAATACAGTGGTTGTAGTGAAGATTTAGTCAGAGCAGGCTTCTCTCCCCTTTACTGGTGGGTGAGAGTGTCATGGATGAAGATGTAAATTTTATTGTGTATAAAATACTCTGAAGGCAGCAAAACAATGAGAAGACCCACTAGGAATCTGCAGTCCCCTTGAGGAAGTAAAATCTGCACTTGAAACAATGTGAAAATAAATAGAAAACAACATGTCAGAAAAGAACAAATGGAAAAACAGAGCCCCTATTTTTACTTGATATTTTTGAAATCATAAAATTAATTATTTTTTATTCTCAGGGTAACATTACTTATCCTAGTCAAATTTGGGAAATACATAAATAATAAAGATTAAAAATAACTTTTAATTGCAATCTACCATTCCAGAAAAAGCAATTGCTTAACATTTTAATGTAATTATTTCTGGTTGTTTTTGTTTCTTTTAAAGCTTATAGCCTTTATTTGTAGACAAGTACTTCATCCATACGCTACTCTTTTTTAAAAAAAAAATGTACAATAGTGTTAAATACATTAGCATTGTTGTACAACCAATTCTGACATTCTGAAAAAGACCCATATGCATAGATACGATAGATTTTTTATACTTATTTTTACAGGTAATGTTTTTTCCTAGAATTATGAATAATCCATGTTCAGTACAGAAAACTTAGAAAATATCCATTATTATAATACTAAGCAATAATTAATGTTAAATTTTACTGTTTATCTTTCTAGTATTTTTCCATGTAAGTACATGTATACATGTAGTTTTATATATATATAATTAATTTTGAATTTCTAAAGACAAAATTATATCAAAAGTATTCCTTTAGGATTATTTTATCAATTATCTCATGGAAGTAAATTTGTATATACAATTCTGTTGCCTGATCTCCCTTTTAAATTTAACATTATAGTATGGGCATTTTGTGGTTACTTTCCATGAAAAGTTCAGAATGACTTAAGGTAAAGAAAGGAATTTAATTTATCAGGGAGAGCTTTCCGGGAGGAGGTAGCATGCAGGGTTAGAGTGTCAAGAGGGGCATAGTAGCCACCTCATCCACCGCCAGCCCATTGGCTACTATCTCTCCCACTGCTCTGGCCTCTGAGGCATTGACAAGTGGCAGGCCAAGTTCAGTGCCTATCATGGGCAAATGGCAAAGGGAAGTTCCATGGGTTGTAGTGAAGTGGGAAATCAGGCTCCCCGTGCCATGTTTTGACTAGTCCTCTTCTTCAGGTTGTAACGATGCTCTTGATCGCCAAAGGCAGGACCAGAGAATACTGAAAGGCAAACACTTACCTGCTGCCTCTAGTATTATGTTTCAAGATACACAACAGAATTTAAAATACTCCTTAAAATATGAAATAATTTAAAAAACTTTAAGCAATTAGTAACAAGTAGCAAGCAGGCCAGATTCTAGAGATTGAATTGTATTCTCGGGCTTCACAAATTGAGACCCTGAGTTCATAGCAGTCCTCTTTAATCAGTGATTCATATAAATTGATACATATCACTAATCATTTTAACTAGTAATCACACTGGCTGCAGACAGGTTGTCGGTAGAGATGGAAGGAGCATGTGTGACTGAGGACATAAAAAATTCACTTACCTTCAAAAACAATAAATAGACAACTTTCTCAGTGGAAAAAGATCTGGGAACTAGATTTAGTTTTGTTTTTGTTTCTGTATTTTGTTTTAACTGACTGGCTGAGTGATCTTAGACAATCACTCAATTTGCTCTTTGCCTTGGGTTCCTTTTCCGTGCAATGAGTTTAATACTTTCCAGTTATGTAGTAAAGTGTTTATGAGGCTTGAATTTGATAATAGATTTGGAAACACCTTAAAAATTAAAAGTGCAATGTAAAGATATTATTAGCTGGAGGCTTTTATTATACAACAAACCCATAAAATGGATTGGAAAGTAAATTAAGATTCACTGACTCAAAACTGGTTTTTCGTGTAGACCGAAGTACATGAATGTTATATTTGGAAGTATGGAGGAAAAAACTTTCTTGTTGGTATGTGAAAAGTTCTTGTATGTTTATGGAACTTATAAGAAAAATTGAGCCTCTTTGAAAAGATATACCACTAAAATCACGTGCAATTCAAAAGAAGGCAGTTATTCTATATCTAATCTAATTTCATATTTTTGTGATCATGTTTGAATTTCTATTAAGGCATCTGGTTGTTGCTTGGGACATGAGTCGTGCATTAGTTGTGACCCTGTCTCTGGTGCCTAGCTCAGGGTCTGGCACATAGTAAGTATTTAATGAATGCTTAATGAATGAATGAATGAGCAGTGGTGCTAGGTATGGGTTTAGGTGTTCAGGAGGTAAGGTAGTAGATTACTGACATCTATTAGAGAAATTACTACGTACTAGTTAGAGTGCTAGGGCTTCAGCTCCATATGCTATAGTATTTATCAAAAATCCTTAGTAAAATATTCTATTAGCTATTACATGATAATGACTGTTTTTCCAAAAGACAGAAATGGTGGGGGAGGGTGCAGGCCGTAGACTGTTTTGTAGAATTCATCCAAACTTTGGGACACACACCCATCCAGCTGTGCACCTAGCAAATACGTATCTATAAAACATGCACACACAAACACTAAACACGCGCACACAACGTAAATTACCACTGCCTGGTTTGCTTATAAAAAACAATAATTTTGAGGTAAGTTTAGAGAGAACAGACCTTCTCGTTTTACAGTTGGAGAGAGATGCTGAGTGGCAGCTTAAGGCAACACAGCAGATTGTCGGCCTGACTTCTCTTAGTACTGCATAGGAGGCTGAGGCTCTGACTGAGGCTGCAGGCCAGGAGCCTGGCCTGGTGGGTGAGTGGACAGGAGTGATATATTACCGCAGACCCTGGGTATGAGGTCTGAGCTCCAGCAATGGTGGTCCAAAGGATGAAGTCCAAGACCTGGGGGAAACTAGGAGAGGATGTTTTAAGAGGCAGATCTTGGAGTGGTCCCCCATATAACACAGCAGAAAGATTGAAGAGAGAGGAAAAGAGTGAGAACCTTTAACTGGGGACCTGCCGCCTGGTCTGTTAGAGGTGCTCAGCTAGCTCGGACGCGTGCAGTATCATACTTAGCTTGGGTGTCCTAACTCCAAGGTCATTTCTGAAGGCCAGCATAGAAATCAACACATTCTGCCAGCAGGAAAATGTACTGAGCATTTTCCAGAAATACACAACCAAAAGTAAAAGGTCAGTGTGGTGGACGTTGTGACAGGCACCACCCAGGTCCCCCTTCAGGAACAGAGGACTCCTTTCCCCTCAGCAGAAAGACCCCAGGCTGCCAGCCATTTCCAGGCCAATTGTCTCTGCTGAAGAAAAGCCCTTCCCTGGAGAGCCTGAATCCAATGGCTGCTCATGTAAGGAGAATAAGGTGTGGCCCCCTCACGGCAACTCGGAGCAGCTCTGAAGAGTCACCCCAGCTTCAGAGCTCCATGTAGGGCTGGCTGGAGACCGCACTGAGGGAGCATCGCCTTCTCCCCCTACCTATTTCTGTTTCCTTCCAGTCCCTTTCCCAGGGTCGGTCCCAAGAACACTGCTCATAAACGCCTGCACACTAATCTTCATCGCGGAATCTGCTGCCCAAGGGTCTGAGCTGCTTCCCTGGCTCGCAGTAAGCCTGTCTTTCAGGAGATTGGCGATGACTCAGTGTGACAACATGGTGCGAAGGTCTACCTTTAGATTTAAAGAAGAGGTGTGAAGACCGGTGGTGTCCTAATAGGTAAGCTTTTTGCTCTATGATAATACTGTCAGCTCACTTTAAATTTTCAAAGCCTTATCCACAGGCTTTGATCATCTCAATGACCTTGTGAGACAGGCAGGAAAGGATTTTTTTGGCCCATTTTATCCATTTGGAAACCAACGCTAAACTGCGTGTTAGTGACATCACCAAGATTAGTAAGAGGCAGAATAGGGACTTGGAGCTGAACTCTTTTGATCTGTTTTGCTATTCTTATAAAATATATAGAAACAGGACTGTCCTAAAAATGGGAATTCATGAAGACGCCACAAGCAGGGAGGCAGAAGAATTGTTAGAACAGTCTACTGAAATACAAATGACATGGCAAAGATGCGTAAGCGTGGAAAACTGCAGCAAAATGAGCATCGGCTGGAAGGCGGGGGTCTCGGAGATGGTGCAGATGGGGTGGGCGGGGCCAGTTAAGGATGCTCTCCATTCTCCGAGGTAGAAAATGAAAAGGGAGAGAGACCTGGTGACACTTTCTGCGATCGGTTGCTTAGCCTCAAACTGAAAAGCAAGTTTTCTGTATAGGATTTCATGGTCCTACACGAATCAAACCATTCCTGTCAAGATATTAATTGTTTGTTAAAGGGTAATTCTGTGGTGACACAAATTACACATATATTTACATATATAATTTTATATTTATATATGTAATTTTAAACCTCAGACACGTACTTTTTCCCCTCCAATCACTTTCTACGGCTTATTGTCCCTCGAACCGTTTTCCAGGCATCCAGCCTGCATGAACCATTCCAGAGTGGTCTCAGGTCACCTTTACGTCTGAGGTCTGTGTGCTCTCAATGCGCACCTTGGAGCGCGGCACGCTGAGCCCAAGTTTTCTCGTGGTTTCTTTCCTCCCAAAGCTTCCTTTTCGACCCTAAGCCGTAACAGGCATCCCAGGCAGTTTTCTTTGGGGTGTGCCAAGCGCTCCCCTCCCCCACCAGCTCCTCCAGCAGCCCAGCCCTTCTCCTGTAACAGACCACACAGCGCAAGGCAACCAAGCGACAGAGAGCAAAGAAGCCGTTTTCTGGCTTCCTTGACCTAAAGGCAACTGCGGAGCATGGGCACCGGCTCCACATTCCTATTAGGCAGTTAGCTGATTGCTGTCGCCCGTAGCCCCAGCGATGCTCGATGCTCGATGCTCATGCTTGATGCTCAATGCTCGGGGGTCTTCGGCGCCTGCCCACCTCCACTGCAAACAGAGGCATGTGCTCCGACTTTGACAGCTCCCTGGGTTCCTGTGCCAAACAGCACAGTGCTTCCATAGCGTATTTCTCCACTGCCAGCGTCAGGAAACCGCAGACTTAGCAACCAATGTGACCAGGTACTATTTCCACATGCCATGCAGAAAAATATTCTAAGTGAGACCATTAAATAATAATCCTCGTTAAAACCAAACCAAACCAAACGCAGTCATTCGTAAAAGTGTATTAAAGGCAGGGGAAACAAAATGTTTTAAGAGGTTAATAATTTGCTGATTAATTTTATTGGATAATTACACATCGCTGGTCTTTCTAGAGTAGCACATTTTTTGAAATTAAAAATGTCTTTTAGGTTTCAACCTTCCGATGTGCACATCAGGTGTGCTGAGAGCTTTTTAACATGCAAAAAAACGAATCACAATATTAGATAGCGTGCTTTTTTTTATAAGAAGGCAGCCTTTCCTAAAACATTAATCTGTTCCAAAAAGATGCTACTAATTTAGAAGAAATTAGAAGCAGAGTCTACGCAGCAAACACCTCTGCTAACACTTCATTAGTATGTATTTTCACATAATTCAATTAGCCAAAACACATACGCATGCTCACAGTGCTGTTCCCTGCTCTGGGAGTGTCAGCAAGACTTGAAGCAGATCTGAAACAAAATTGCATCAATGGCGTGCAAAGCTCTGTGCATACAAAGATACCTTCAGGGTTCTAATAAATTCATGAAACTTTTTAAAGTATGATTTCCTAGCAGGCAATCACTTTTAATTAACAGGATCACCTACAGCAACACATGTCCTTCAAAAACTTACATTATTTTTTCTTTTTGAATTTCAAAGTTTCTGTAGTAAAAGTTGAATAGCTGAGTAGCTTAACCTCAAAAGGATTCCAGGCTTTTATGACAGTTATAAATCACTGTGGTGCCTTCTTTATAAGAAGAAAAGATTCTTAACACAACAGAGAAAGAAGGAAATCTCTTTTTAGTCATAGCTAGAAGCAAGCATTTTCTCCAAAGGTCAAAAAACTTTTCCTCAGTTAAAGAATAATTTTAAGGACATTGCAGCTACTTGTACAAGTAATCTCTTCTCATTTACTTTATGAATTAAACATTCAATTGCCAGGATTGCGGTTTGACACGGGATGGACTCGCCTCTTTGCACAGCTGGCTTTGTAGAGTCCTCTTTAGTTTTTAGTAAACATGGGCCATGGCTGAATGTCGGGTCTTACTTAATGAGCCCTTCTCCAGGAGGAAGATGAGACTCTGTCTACTCCCAAAGGATTCAGTTGAGCGGTTCTTGCCATTTCTTTTTCAGGCCTTTGTTGAAAGACAGGGACATGATTTTCGGCTGTCTAGGGCTAATCGTGGGGTTGGAAAAATCTGATTCTGAGATGAGGGGAGAGGGAGGGACACCAAGAAAACCCTGTGCACCTTCCCTCCCTTTGTCCTTAAGGGGCCGGGGCAGTTGGGTGAGGGTGGATGCCCGGCCCCAACAGCGCCACCTGGCGAGACGTCCCCCTCCGCTCTCCCGCATCCCAGCCCCAATGCCCCTCCCCAGTTCCTCTTCTCTAAAACAGGCGGCTCCTTTCGTTTGGTGATGTCCCCAAATGTGAGGGAATAATCAGAAGGGAATGTGGGGAGTGGGGAATTAGCATGGTGTCTTCTGCCCTTCTGCAGAGCTGGTAAAAGGCCTGCAGTGTGGAGACTGCACGGTCAGGACGTTGGGGGGAGCGGTGGGGGTGCGGGCAGGTGCAGCAGAATACCCGCGCGCTTCTCTCCACTGCGCGGCACGTCCTGACCAGCCGCTGCCACCTCACCTGGGGGACAGCAGCAGCCTCCCTGCCGGTCCTCCTGCCTCCAAACCCGCTGTCCACCCTGAGTTCACTCACAGTCGGTCTGAGGAACCAGCCTGGCTTGGGGCTGTATTAGGTGTTCGGGACCCAAGGTCTTTTCCAAACAGAAATCTGATCGTTGACTCCCAAGCTCAATTCTTTACATCGTTTTCTACCATCCTTAAGAAAAAAAAATCGAAATTCCTTAATTTGGTACAAAACCCTTTCATGATCTTCCCTTCTGCTTATATTTCCAGCCTCAAGTTCTGCCCCATTTTATCAGCCAACCTGATTCCCAGCTATTTTAGATCCCAACTCCCTCGCCCCAACCAAAGGGCCATTTTCTTTCTCAGATTCCCCCGCACCCCCAACACGGTATTTTAGTCCCAATCTTCGGAAGATCTCTTTCCCTTTTTCCTCGGTTTGAGTCAAAACGCACTCTGTTAATACCTACTCATTCGTCAAGCCCCACTTAAAAATCACCCCTTCACATCCTTTTGGAAGTCTTCTCTAACTCCCCCACACTGTAGACCTTTCTATGCTCTCTCAGCACAGGCTCCGTTCATTTCAGTGACCCTGCTCATTTCTTCAGTGAACACTTACTGAGCACCTACTATGTGCCAGGTACTGTCCTGGGGACATAACGATGAACAAGACAGATCAATGTTCTAATGGAGCTTATATTTGAGTGGAGGGAAATAAACACAACATAATTGTTCAAATAAATAAGTAAATAAGTAAATAAATAAGGTACTTAGTGTGGTCACTGTGGTGGGGGAAAGTGGCCGCTTTCAGCGGGGGTTTGAAGTAAGGGGTCTCTGGGAGGAGAGCGCCTCTGAGCCGAGGCGTGAGTAAGGAGAGAAGCCACGCCAGCCAAAGAATATCTAGCTCAAGTTCGTTCCATATGCAGAGGAAAGGAAAACAAGCACAACGTCTCTGAGGTGGAAGCAGATGGGGTGTTCAAAGACAGAAGAAGGCCAGTGTAGCTGTTGTCTACCAGGCCATGTGACCTGTCTTCATCCGGGGTCCTGTGAGCCAGCCTCTTCGGCTCTCACACTAAGCGGTGTGTTACAGCTCCGTCTTTACCAGAAATAACGTTGTCATTTTGGCCTCCCATGCCATTCCTTTGTTTTATTTCCGTTTGTTCGGAACTAAGCAAGATACAGAGCTGCCATTTATCGGGCCCCTCAGAGACTTCAACATTAGTCTGAATATGTGCTGTAAATATTTTTCCCGCTGTAGTTTGTTTCTTTATATAATTTATGGTGGTTCTTTTCCATGTAGGACTTTTATTTTTCTATAGTCAAATTTCTTTTCTTTTATGGTTTCTAGGTGTGGGTCATAATTAAGCTTTTCTCATTCGGAAATTTTAAAAAGTGTCCACTGTTTTTTTCAATAAAGACTTTTTTCTTTTTCTTTTTCTTTTTTTTTTTTTAGAGCAATGGTAGGTTCACAGCAAAAATTAAGAGGAAGGTGCAGAGATTTCCATGGACCCCCTGCCCAGCCCCCATCATTATCACCCAAAGTCCATAGTTTACATTAGGCTTCACCCTTGGCGTTATAAATTCTATAGGTTTGGACAAATGTATAATGACATGTATCCATTATTATAATATCATACAGCGTATTTTCACTGCCTTAAAAAAGTCCTATGTTTTTTTCTAGTACTTTTAAAATTTCAGGTTTTTTACATCTAGATCTTTGATCTATCTGGAATTTCTTTTTGCTGTAAAATGGTAGAGGTTGAATTTAATTCCTTTTTTTCCCTACCTTTTTGTGCCTATTGGCTATTTGTATGTTTTCTCTGGAAAAATATATATTTAGGTCTGTTGTCCATTTTTAATTGAGTTATTATTGTTATTATTTTTGCTATTGTGTTGTATGAACTCCTTGTGTATCTTGGATCTTAACTCTTATCAGATATGTGGTTTGCAAATATTTTCTCCCATTAAGTTAATCTTCTCTTTCTGCTTTCAAAATTCTTTCTTTGTCTTTGACTTTTGACAATTTTAATGAATGTCTCAATATGAGTCTCTTTGGAACTCTCAAGACTTCCTGGAACTGGATGTCTGTTTCCTCCCCAGGTATCACTCTATTTGATGGTGTCCCATAAGTACCTTAAGCTATCTTCACTCTTTTTTCATGGGTTTCCCCCCCCCCCCGGCCCCTGATTGGATGATTTCCACTGTCCTGTCTTTATATATACTGATAATCTCTTCCACTTGACTGAGTCTACTACTGTTTTTTAGTTCAATTATTGTATTCTTTGATTTGTTTGGTACTCTAATATTTTTTATGTCTTTTTTGAAATCGTCACCTGTTCATGCATTGCTCTCCTAACCTTGGTGAGTGTCTTCACCAGCTACTGTTGAGCGAATCACTTCTCTCTGTTTCATTAAGGTCAATTGCTCAGAATTTATCTTCTGTTTGGAACCATATTCCCTTCTTCCTTCCTTTCCCTTCCTTCCCTTCCCTTCCCTTCCCTTCCCTTCCCTTCCCTTCCCTTCCCTTCCCTTCCTCTCCTCCCTCCCCTCCCCTCCCCTCCCCTCCCTCCCCTTCTCTCTCTCTCTCTCTCTCTCTCTCTCTCTCTCTCTCTCTCTCTCTCTCTTTCTGTGTGACTCTCTGTCTTGGTTTCTGCACATTAGATATATAAACACCTCTTTCAGTCTTGACTGATTGGCCTCCTCTAAGAAATGAACCTCACCATCAGCTGTCACGAGCTCCTGGTTGCCTCTCAAACCTTTATGATTGCCCAAGCCACCATCTTTATTCTTAGTAGCTCCTATTAGATTAGGGTGTGCCAAGCCCTGTCAGTGTCCCATAGATGTGGGAAATGCCCACACCTGTTCAGACTTCCAGAGAACTATTCATTTCTACCCCTTCAGCTCCCTGGTGCAGGCTTATTGGAAGCCAGACCTTCAGGCAACAGCTGGGGAGTCAGAGTGAGATATGCCGTGTAGCCACTGACAGGGAGAAACCGGCAGCGGGGTGTTTTCGTTTACTCACCCTGTGATAAGCCAGAGGGAGTGGTCACTGGAAGTGCTTGTGCCCCTAAGGAGAACTTCTTGATTTCGTGTGGTGCCAGAGGATTCATAAATGTTCAACCCTGTCAGCTACCAGAGCTAGGTGATTTGGGAGCCGGTCTCTCAGGTGGTAGCCATGACAGTTGGCGTGGTAGATGTGTGGACAAGCTCCTTCCAGGGAGAAGCTAGAGACAATTTACTGTTGGAATAAGTCATGGGGAGGAGCAGGGCAACATGCCCACTGGCTCTTTTACACTCCCAAGATGATGCTAGTCACCTCTCCGGTGCAGGCTGATTAGAAACTGCATCTTCAGACAGTGGCTGGCAAAGTATTTAGTCAAACCCCTTCCAGGGAGAGACTGGGGGTGGGCACCTTTGTTTGTTCCCTCTGTACAGAGCCCAGGTGGATAGCTGTGGGGAGTACTCACTTGCCCATTTAGAAAACTGCTTCTTTGTTTGCTGTAGTACTGTGGGACTTGATTATCCATTCTGTCAGAGCGAGGTGATTTGGGGCCTGTCTGTTGTGTGGCATCCTAAAATTTAAGGCTCCAGTTGTGTGGTCCAAACCCTTCGCTCCTCAGGGAGAATTTGAGAGTTGGGAATTTCCTCCCGATTTTAAGGTGCTGTTCTAGAGATGGCAAGAGTGTGTTCAACCATTCCTACCCGTTTTGATGCGGGTATTTTTTCAGTCACCTGTTATGTAGGAGTCATTCAACTAGTTTCTGGATTTCTCTCAGAAGGAATGATTCATTTGTAGCTGTGTATTCTGAACATCTGGGGGGAGATAAAGTCAGGAGTGTCCTCTCTCACCGTCTCAGTGATATTGCGCCATAAGTTAATTCTTTTTAAAATTTCTATCCAGTTGTCTTGGCAATTTAGCAAATAATCTGTCTGAATGTCACGCTAACTTCATTAGACATTACATTCCTCTGTGTATTTCTGGCACTTTATTCTGCTCTATTTGTGTGTATGCTTAATCTTGTGCCATTACCCAGTATTCTAATTGTTGTTTTATATTTGACAGTGTTAGTGACTCTTAATTATTCTTTCTTTGCAGGATTTTCCCAGATATCTATGTATGTTTATTTTGTTTGTCTGAAGATGTTTTTATTTTTACGCTTTAGGGGTTGCCCAATGTATTTTAACTTGCCACAGTCTTCCTTCAAATATCTTACCTCTTCATGGACAATATAAAAACCTTGTAGCAATATGCTTCCATTTTAGCCTTTCTTTATTTGTACTAATTTTGACATACATTTTATTTCTATATTATCTTATAAATTCCATAATACATTTTTATTTTTGTCATATATAGTCAATTATGTTCTAAAAAATTAAAATATGAAAAATGTTTTGTATATACCCACATACTTAACATTTTCAATACATTCTGAAATACTTCCTTTGTAAATGCTTTCATTTCACCTTAATTGCTTATTTTCACTGGATGTGAAGTTCTAGGTCAACAGTTTTTTCTTTAAAGATGTCATTACATTGTCTTCTAGCTTTCATTGTTTTTGTTATGAAGTAGGCAGCCATTTTTATGTTTTTTCTCTGTTTATGATGTGTATTTTTGCAATGATTTCTTTTTAAAATGTTCTCTTTTTCACTGGTTTTTAGCAATTTGATTATGCTTTGCCTTGGTATGATTTTCTTTTGTTTATCATGCTTGAAGTTTGTTGAGATTCTTGGATCACTGGATTTATTGCTTTCATCAAGTTTGAAAATTTCTAATCATTATTTCCTCTATATTTCTCTGTCCTTTCTTGACCTCAGTTGCACATATGTCACGCTGCTTGATGTAGTGTCACAGTTACTGAAACTGGTTTTTTTTTCATTCTTTTTCTGTTTCCTTTTGGCCAATTTATATTGCTTGTCCTCAAGTTCCCCAGCTTTATTCTGCAGCATCTAATCTGCTAATAACTCCAGTGATTTTTCTATTTCAGATGTCTATTTCAGTTAGAGAATTTTATTTAGTTTTTAAAAAATTATCTATTTATCTCTTTATTATATATCTTCCATTAAATTCTTGGGTATCTTTATGATAGCTATTTTATTTTATTTTTTTGCTAATTTTATTATCTTTACTTTTTCTTCTTTTTTTTAGCTCATAAAGAACATAAATTTATTGCTTATAGTTCTGAAGCCTAGATGTCTGAGATCAGGATGCCAGCATAGTTGGTGAGGACTTGCTTCCAGCTGGTGGACTTCTTGCATCCTCACGTGGTGGTAGGGCTGAGGGAACCCTATGGAGGTCTCTTATATAAGAAGAGCTCTAATCCCATTAGAGGGCTTCACACTCATCATCATGACCTAACATTGGGGGGCCTCCTTGTACCATGTAACATTAGGGCTTCAACATGAATTTGGGGGTGGGGTTTGGGCCACAAACATTCAGATGGCAGCAATCACTGTTTCGCCCGTTAGCCTGGGAGTTAAGGCAGCCTGGATGGCTAAATGCAAAGAGCACAAGTTTGGATGTTGGGCAACCACAGGCTGAACCTCAACTTACTAGCTATGGATTTGCATCAATTTTATGGACTTGTTTTCCTTCTGTTATCAATCACTTTTTCCTGATTCTTGGTATGTCTTGTATCTTTTGAGCACTAAATATTATAAATCTCACATTGTTGAGTGTCTGGGTTTTGTTTTGTTTTGTTTTGTTGTCTTTCTTTAAATAGTATAGTATTCTGATCTGGTAATTCATTAAGCTAATTGAAGACAACTTGATTTGGGGGGGAGCTTATTTTAAACCTTTGAAGGACTGGCCTAGAGTAGTTTGTACTCTAAGGCTAATTTAGCTCTACTACTTGGTGAGACACCTCTGGAGTTTTACTAAATGAACTAAGTCTTCAACAACGTCTTTCCATTGTAGTTAGTCAGAATTTGAACCTCGTCTGGCACTGTGTGAAATCTGAAAATCGTTCAGCCGACAGTTCCCAGTGTTTCCTCATCTGGCCTTGTGTGTTTTTATCCTATGTATAAACGCATATTCTTTAGGAACGTGTTCGAGGATCTCCTGTGCAGGTTTCTTTAGTTCTTTTCTGAATCGTTCCATCCTCTCTGGTATTGCTCTACACATCATAGCCGCTTCACCTTCCTTGAACTTTTATTTCTGCCTCCTCTATTAGGTGTGATTGCTGTGTTCTCCTTTGGTACTTTCTTCTTGCTCTGCAGTCCAGACAATTACCCTAGGCAGAAATCTGGGGTTTTTGTTTTTGTTTTTTTCAAAAACTTACAATCACACATTTGGCATAGGGCAGAGCACGCATTCAAGCATGGGCTGTGATGCTCCGGAGCCCATGCTCTCTTTCCTAACCACATCAAGGGGCAATTCATGTTGGTCCTCCAGCCTCCAAGACTCAGAGGCCACCTGAATGAAATGCCTTGTGATCTGAATAAAGTGACTGTGCAGATTATCAAGGATCCTCTGGCCAAAGCAGATGAAAGAACTGAGTTTACAGACAAGCACTCGGGGAAAAGATAATAGTGGGAAAGAATGAGAATATACATAATAGGTGAGGTCACCAAATCACCTTTCGATACTGCAAAATTCGGAGCTTTTTACCTCAACTAATAGGGAACACAGGTATATTAAGGCAGCAAGTTGATTAAAACAATGCTGTAGATATTTTTTTTGATAGATCAGACTTATGCATCCTGAACTGTTTCTTCCCAAAGAGTTTAAGACAATGATGACTTTTTGATGGTCACTGACAGATTGCACTAAGAACCATTGCTATGATTTATCTATAGCATTTTTTTTGTTCTATGTTTTAGTTTGGCTGACTAAAATAGTAATAAGTAGAATAAGTCAAGCACCCCAAAATGGAAAATTCTGACAATAGCAAAAATGTCTGTGTTCAAGTTTACTTCTTTTCTGTCAATACAAGATTTGTTGAACAGAAAGAAGTACTCATTCTCTCAGCTAATTTCAAATAATGCTTATCCATTCATTAAAGCCATTACTTAAATGACTTCTACTTGACAATTCTTTAGTAAAACAACTGAGGTATCATTTGTTAAAAATATTCTTACCTGAAGACTTTTCACCAGGTCGTACTGGCCTTCTTCCTTTGTCAGACCACATGCTGGTGCTTTGCTATATTTGAGTCTCACAGAAGTGATTTGAATCTGCATTATAACATAGCTTGTCTCTGAACGCTATCACCTCCCAGTCAAAACTTCATTCTTCTGAAGGGGAGAGTGGATTCTGAAAGCTTACTATGAACTTTCAGAGTTTTGTTTTCTTTGATGCTTCCAGAAGCATTGGACAGGTGGAAATGTCAGGGCCTCCTGTCTCAGCAGAGGCAATTCCTCATCTCTCCCCTGCCACACTCATCTTACTGATGTCTTGTCCATCCAGCAGGACTCACCTGCTATAGGGTTTTTAAAGACCCTACTGCTGAGAATTTCAAAGAACTCTGGGAAAGAGAGATTTATTTGACTTTTCAAACTACTTAACAACTAAAATACCAAGTTTGAAAACAGATAGATACCTGAAGATCCAAAGGTGATCTAGTTGCCAGAAACATTTGGTCAAGATATTGGAAAAGAAAAAAAGAGTAGAAAGAAAGGTCAATGAAAACTTTAGCACAACAATCTCCTTTAAACTCAAACATAATTGAGGATTACTTTCTGAATGTAGCTTGTGTTCAAAGTCACATAACTTACATACCTGGCAACCGTACTTATGTTTTCATATCACTTGGATTTTACTTCTATCGGGACTGTCAAATTGTGCTGAAATTGTATGTAGAGCTTTTTTTTTATGGGCCAATACTCCTTTAAGCAGTATTGTGTGTGGATGATGAACTATATTACCTACCAAGAGAGTGACCAGTTTTCTATTGCTATGTAACAAGCCATTGCAGAGATACTGTATTAAGACAATAATGTATTATTTGTAATACTTCTGTAGTTTAGCAGGATGGTGGTTCTTCTGGGTCTTGTCTGAGAATCGCTCTTGTGTTTGCATCATTCAGGCCTGCATTTCTTTGAGCATGGCTCTTGAGTTCCAAGAGAGCAAAAGCCAGCAGATGCCAAGCTGAAGCTAGGCCTGTAAATGGCATCACTTCCACTGGATTCCATTGGTTAAAGAAAGGTATAAGCCGGCCCAGGATTCAAGGGGAGAGGAAACCCACCTCTTGACAGGAGAAGCAGCGTGTGCATCGACTGTGGAGGGGAGACTTTGAAGGGAGGTGTTTAGAGACTATCTAACATACATATATCTCAGGAGCCATTCCAGTTTGCTTAGTGTGTGTATTACTGCAAGACCATGGGTGTATACCCATGGTCTTGCAGTAATTAAGAGCACTCACCTTTACTCTCAAAATCGTCCTGGATGGCTAATAAATTACATGGTCACTCTATCCATAAGATGCCATTTAGACCTAAAATGCTACAATACGAATTCCAACTAGTAAGACTGTTCAACCATGGAGTCAGTTGTGTGATCAGGTTCCACTCTTGGTTTGATATCTAGCAAGGATTTTTCTCAAATAAGGGCAATGATGGTTTAGCAAAGCAGTCTTTGTATTTCCAGTTCAACTGTGTAATATATTGCATTTGTGAAGAAGACTTTGAATCTGTGAGGGCTGGTCAGAGACTATAATGATCATCACTTCATCTCTCAGAGGTATTTTAGGTTATTTATACTGAAATTTTCCCAGCAGGGAGGATGGAAATAGTAGAACTTGGATATAACATACTTTGTGATTGCCCGTGTTTTAACTCTGCCTTGCTCAAATCACCTGTAACATCACTCAAAAGATAAAATCTTCTAGGATGTTCCCCGGGCTAGGCAAATGCAAAACTCTGAGGCTGGCCAAGCATGTGTTAACATCCTAGGCTCTCCACATCCACTTTGGGTATCTACTGGGCCCTTTGGCTATTTCCAGGTTCATAGTGCTCGCGTGTCATCCCTTATCTGTCACGGCCTTTAGTACAGAGAACACCCAGGCAGGGCCCTCTTTCCAAGCTTTTGATCTTGCCTTATCTTCTCCCAATAATTGGCAACATTTGCTTATTATGAATTATTAATAGAATAATTATTCCATCATTCTAAATTTGGGAATTGATGAACAACTGAGTTCTGAGGTGGAAATTACTTTGAATGTGTTCAGTCTCTTAGGAAAATTATTCATATTTCAGCAGTAGGCTTCTACTGATTAGGCCTAATATTTTTCATTATCCTTTAGCTCAAGGTGAGATATCTCACCTTGATCAACACCTTCTTAAAACCCTTCCTTAAATTCTGTAGGTACTCAGGTCTTCCTTTCTGTGTTTCTCTGTGGCACACTCACCCACTCACTCTCGGTGTCTGTTTTCCTTTCCTTCACCATAAACCTTCCTACACACTCCAGTTCTGCCTGAAAACCTTTACTGGGAGGCTTTATCCCCACCTGCAGAAAGGGTCTGGAGTAAATCTTGTTTCCCTAATCCAGATAACTGCTCTTAACCCAGACGGTCATCATCCTCTCAGGTTTACATTATAGAGGAATACAGTGTATGGGCTGGTACCAGTCTGCAAAATGTTGGTAGACGGTGCATGAGGAGAGAAGTATGGAAACTGAAAGTAAATAAGCCTACACTGGCACTTCTTCAGACTCTGGAGTGTGTCTGTCACCGTCAGGATCCAGCCTTTTCTACTTACTCTTAACACTAAGGAACTTAATGGCAACTGCATATATGTACATAAAATACAGTGGAACAAATGGAGACTTTAGCTAACTGAGAACTCCGAATGAGAAAATTATTAATTTAATGGGTGTGATCGATCATATTATTTGTTCTAAATGTATTATTGTTTCCTCCCTGCCTTTGCCAAGTATTCTTCCAGGCAGGGTACTTGTGTCCCTACCCCACTGACTTTGAGTTTAACCATCCACTCCCTTCGGCCTGTGGATATGATCTACACAGAGTCCAAGCTATAGCTTTAAATGTGCTTGTGTGGTTTGTCTCTCCTCACCCTTTGACCTTCTGTCCTTCACCAGAGAAAAACATACCCCAGATAGTAGGCGATCCTTCATCTGGGGTCCCAGATAGAGAAGACATTCAAAGCTAGTCAGATCCCCAAGGAGCTCAGCAGAGCTCAGCAGAAGTGTCTCTAGCTCATAGCCTTTAAGCAACATGAGGGAAAAAATTAACATTTGTTGGTATAAGCAACTTGCATTTTTGTGCTTGTTGCAACAACAAAAACTGATAAATACAGCAATTGGTACCAAGAGTGGGGTTTTGCCATGACAAAAACCTTAAAATATGTGATGTTGCTTCAGGCATTAAGAAAGTTATAATAGGAAGCCGAAGAGCAGCAGCCCGTGTTGTATATTGGTAAAACTACCAGAGATACATGTACCAATTGAATCTCTGTTGCTTTTAACACTGAGGAAATCAGTGGCAACTGTGTCAAAGGGCTTTGAGACAGAATGTTGGTGGCACGGACTGCTTGTTATTAGCTGCATTTGATAAGAGGCTATAAGAAAGGGATGAGCTGAGAAATGAAAAGGAAGAGTGAGAAGCCATAAATTCCAGAATTTGCTTATTTGGTGTATGCTGCAGTTTCTCATTTCCTCCCAATAAATATTCTCGTTTTAACACGTGACCTGAGGACAAGGGCTAAATGAGGAGTGTTGCCATTACAACGCAGCGTGGGATGGGAACCAAACCAAGATCGTGGCTTACGCCTCTTCTGTTCAGATGTCTGATTGGATTAATAATGTATCCTCCAGTAAATCATTTCAGCTGGACAAAATAGCTCAGAGCAAAAAGGAGAAAAAAGGCAGGGGTCATGGTCACGCTAAAGCCTGATAAGCTTACAGTATTTATAATTATGGGAGAGAGACGCATGAGTTGAAAAGAATTGTGAGTCCGGCTATTAGCATATGAGGTTGACTGGAATCAAATGGATAAAAACAAACAAACAAAACCCCTCAAGAGTTAAAACAACCCCGTGTTACCAAGAGTGCCTTAGCATGGATTAATGGAGGTGGGAAATAACTGGATTTATAGGGATAGGAAGTGGCTTAGAAACTGCTCAACCACATTTTATGATGCCCTATTCAAACGTGGTCAAAGATGGTAAGAAAAGAGGCCAGAACTCTTAGAAAATGGAGGCAAGAGCTATAGTACTCCCAGGGAGTACGAGGGGCCTTCTCAAGGAGGATTTCGCATCCTTAAGGTCAGATGGACCTGCAATATTTGTTTGGTGGGATTTCAGAATGCCTGTGGACCGGTGCCCCCTGTCCCTCCCCTTTCTGAGCAGAAGTCTTTCTTGTGGCTAACCATTCCTGTTTCACCATCGTGTGTTAAATGTGTGGGTAAGAAAATTTGTCTTTTAAGGTCACAGGTCTCTGGATCAAAAGGAGCTGCAACTGGACTTGAGAAAATAATGAAGTTCTTGGCTTTACGCCTAAAGGCTTGACTGGATGTGCCTTGGGTCTCTTGGAGGAAAGAAAATATCTGTGATCAAGAGGGCGGTCTTGGTGGAGAGTACCATTTGCTTACAATTTTTTGTTCTGTCTCTGCCATTGTCATGTTTTCTTCTGATACAGTGCGCTTTTCCACCCTATTGACTTCTGGCTTGGCATGTGCCTTGGCAGGGGAGTGTGAGAGTCCGTGATATATGGCACATCCAAGCAGAAGCTTTAAACGTGCTGTGTGCACTGGCTCGATCTCTGCCAACCCTTGGTTTTCTACGTTTCCTATGAAAAGCTCATTCCCTGATTGATGGATGTTCCTCACCTCTGTACAGGAATGAGAAGCTTGTGGGATGCAACTGAGTGCAGAGGAGAGGCCTAACATGGTCACAGGCCCATCTCAGACGTTCTTGAGCAAAAGTAAGTGATTATTCTTGGAAGCAAAGAGCTGAAATTTGGGGTTGTTTGTCACTGCAGCAAAAGCTGACTGCTACAAAGAATTATAAAATGAGAGAAGAAATCATACATGAGACAGGAAGAGAAAGAAAATACTGTGCAAGTCAGCTAGATTATATAAAAAAACAAAATCACGTTGAAACCTAACATTTATTTGTGTAATTGTTGAGCTTCCAAGGAAGAAAACAAAACAAAACAAAAAAATCAAGACGAGAATTTCATTGATTTTACATCCCAGATACAGGCTTAATTGAAGACTGGGAAAACATCTTTCAATGGTAGGCACTGATTTAAAAGATTGTCAGGGGGAAGCCATGACAATGGTACTAACATGGTTGGTTAGAACAAGGCATACAAGGCAGTATTTCTGAAAATCCAGATGCTTTCTTTGTGTCATGTTGCAATGTTGCATGCATAGTTTGAATTTGTTACTAGGAGACATGACATGAACTGATAATAATGACATTCTTTGGACCACTTCAAAGATTATGTATTATATTTTCTAGATCTGTCTAAAGATGAAACATCTTAATAGAAAATATAAAATTTGACCTTAGATCTACTCTTAGACTCACAAAGGGAATGCGGACTAAATGCTGCTAAAATAATTAGATTTAATTGAGATGAGATATGAGGTTCACTAGGAGAGTTAAGCAAAATAATAAAAATCTTCAAATAAAAAGCAAATTGTAGACTTTGGTGGAAGTAAAGTTAATTTTGAATTTGTGCTATGCATGGTTATTTGGTATAGATCATAAATTGCTATTGTCAGAAAAAATTACAAAATACTCAGATATGTTTGGCTATTTCATTTTTAAATGGCTCATAATATTTTTAATTATGAAAATATAATTTTTCTTCATTGAAATGATGTATATGCAACAAAAGTGACATTCCAATTTAAAAACAGAAAACTTAAAACAAGGAAAGGAAAACCTTTGTATGCTATGGAAAAGAAGAAAAAATGTGTAATTACAATTGGAAAGTTTGAATCAATTGAGCAATATTTTTGGTTTTTTAAATATGAAAACAATTTTCATATATGAAATTATAATGTTTATACATGATACATAAAATTCATGGTGTATTTCTGAATCTAAGGATTGCTTTAAGCATTTTTTTACTGACAATTCCACTTCAACTAAAAATAATTATTTTGGAATATTAATGTCCAAACTGACGTTAATTTTTAAAAATTATTTGAGAATAACAGGGGCTCAAGGTTGTCTAATTTGGTATTACTAAAAATAGAACAAAGATTATATGAAAATCTTGATTATAAACAACAAATTAGTGATTTTGCTGAAATGAAGGTAAGAAAAAGAAATTTTATGGATGAATATGTTTGTAATATGTGTATTTTTATTAATAACCCAAATATTTCTGGCCCATGAATTTAGACATGCTCACTCATAATTATCTGTCTGATATTTAACCTAGATGTGTGTGTATGTGTTTACACACATTTTCCCATTTTGTTATTATGAAGAAATGTTTGTCAAGATAGGAGGCTGGAACATATTACATTTAAGAATTCATTAGCTCGATTTATAAATTTCAAGTGTTTAGACTTCTGGTACATGGCCGTTCACTTGTACTCTTGTCCTGGCCCTGAAAGTGATAGAAGTGTTTTGGTCAGAAGAACCATGACTTTGCCTCTTACTAGCTATGTCATCTTGAGGAAATCATTAAATTTCTCTGCATCTCCTTTTCCTCAGATATAGGTTTATGATAATATCTTATCCACTTGTCTCCTAGGGTTCTTTTGAAAAGCAGCTGATATGATGATGATAGCAGCAGCATTAGCAATAAAAACAAATACCTACTGCTATCATGTGCTATTTATTAAGTCTTTAATTACTGCAATAACCTATTAGGTAGTACTCCTATTGTCCCCATTTTGTAGGTGAGGGAACCAAGGCACAGATAGGTTAAGTAACAGGCCCAAGGCCACACAGCTAATAAGTGGTGAAGATGTGATTTGAACCCAGGCAGTCTGACTTGTATTTTGTAAACCTAAAGTACTTGTCAGGTATTGTCATTATTAGCTATAGTCTGTGAACACATTAACCTGAATAGTTGTAACAGCTTATGCAGCATCTACATTATTTGTTTGATGGTAGAATTCTAGAATTCTTGCCTTCCAACGCCCTATGTAATAGAGAGAGGTTTGTGAATGAGAGGGGTTTATAGAGTCCAAACTTTCCTGCTGGAGTTCATGGTGTAGAAAGGAAATTGATCTTGAAGACATTGTTATTATCACTTTGTAGAAACAATTAAAAGGTTTGGCTAGGGACTGATATAATCTGTGTGTTGGAACGAATATCATAGGTCGTGTAGTTCAATGCAGTCACCACTTTAAAAGTATTCCTGGCACTTCAAGTTATCTCAAGGTCTACTAATTTTATTTGTTTTTTAGAAGAAATAGAAAAATGATAGAAGAGCCAATAACAAATCAGATAACTATCAATTAAAATCAGATCAATAGCTAAAAAATTGTGAGGGATAGAGATATGTAGTCTTTTAGAAACCTCAGCTTCACAAAATATAGCATATAATTTTTCTAACAAAATTCAGTAATGGATAACTGAAACCTCAGACCCTCAGTGATTTTAGAAATAGACAAGTGATTTATAAAGTTATTTAAAAAGTTTGTTCTGACATCACATTATATTGTTGTAGTAGTGAGCCTAAATATGAATTCATCTTAATCTGAAAGTTTTACAATTTTCACAAAATTTCTCCCTCTGGAAGGAAGAGAAGCAGACTTCACAGACGTATGCATGCTAGTGGTCATTTGGTCGTATGAGACGTGCAGCTAGGTTATCAGAACAGAAAAGTGCTACGTGTCATGGACCTTTGGGGCCCCTTGGGAATAGCTGAATTTGCTCATCTTAACTCCAGGAAAGCAGAGGCCCTATGTAACCAGAGCTACATACTGACAATGGGATGTGTAAGAAAAAAATTGGCACAGGTTTTTAGGTAAATTAACTAGAAATTAGGCATTCAAATACAATTTTCCACCAAGTCGTTTTCTTAGCATACCATACCCTTATTCCTAACTTAACTTTATTTAAATAATGTTTCTTTAGGGAAAATTATCATGGAATACTTTTGGTATAGGAGCCAGGCTTTTGGTGTGTTTGTTTTGTTTTGTTTTGTTTTGTTTTTTTTTTGTGTGCTGGTATTTGAGAAACTCGGGGAGTATTGGTTGCCATTTCAGCCACATTCTGTTTTGACCACTGTCTGCACCGTCGCTGCAGTAAAAGCCTGGCTTCCAGGCGTGAGGGCAGGAGCGCCGAGCTGCCAGCGCTGGTGTGCTCTCGAAGGGGAATCAAGAACATTCTTTCACAGCAGCACCCACAGACTAGGCTCTGATGGGAGGCTCATGGGTGATACGTGAAAAAAGGGTTTCTATTCAAACAAATTTGGGAAACTCTGCTCAGGAAAATCAAATGAATCAAATGTGTACATTTCTCCCTGCCGCAGGACTTCTCAGAACATTTAGTATGGTAATGCGCGCTGTGATCTTGGCAGGGGAGTACTCAGAGCAGCCCGCTGATGGATGTGGTGTGGAGCCGCTTTGAGGAGTGGCGCTTTGTAGCAATACTTCATATTTCACAGTCCGTGCTGCCCAGGCGGAACCGGTTGAGAAAATAAGGGCGTAAATATTAAGGCGGCACCTGAGGTGGAAGGGGTAAAATGGAAATCGCTGGCCGCACTGTCTGGCCCCATCCCCTTCTCAGATACAGGAGCGTGAACGACCCCTCCCCCCACCCCCCTTTCTTTTTTTCTCCCCAAGAACAGGAAGCGGGGCACTTGGAACAAACAAAACTGCTTGTGCAAAACATCACGCGCAGGGGTTCCGAGTGGCTCCCAGGCCTATGCCTGCATTACAGGCGAGGCCGTACGAGAGGAAATGAAAGGGTCTGCTCAGAGGTCACATGAAGCATTGGTATAGGGCCTTATTCAAAATGGATACAAATGCACCAATTCCTCAGAATTACAGGTGAATCAAAGGGAAATTACATCCGAGGAGATAAAGCCGCAGCCAGCAGTCGAACCACGTACGTTGCAGAGATGCGACTTTGAAGCTTCTGGCCGGGTGCGCCAGAGAGCCGGGTGCGGCAGGTGGGATTGCGGCCGCTCCGGCTCAGCATCTGGAGTGAGCAGACCCATCCCATAGGAAAGGAAGAGGCGCACGAGAAGGCGGTGAGAAGGGCCAGCTGAAAACGCGTTTTTGAAAGACAATGACTTTGAAGAACATAGAACATTCTTTAAAGAAAAAACAATGAAAATTGGGTCTAGGCTCTGTATTACTCTGTTTCTTGGGGGTGTTGTGAAAGATCATATATGAAGAATGTTCAAGCTCCAAAACAGCTGAGCCCCTAAGATTTCTCTCTTCTCTGGCAAAGAGAGGGAGGGAATGGAGAAGAGAAAGAGGGAGAGGGAGAGAAAGAAGGATGAGAGGGAGGAAGGAGGAGAGAGGGGAGGGATGGAGAGAGAGATGATAGATGATGAATAGATAGATAGATAGATAGATAGATAGATAGATAGATAGATAGAAGATACGGGTGTGGGGGGACCCAGGGCAACACCGTGTCATCATGTGTGTGTGAAGCAAGTATGATGTTCTGAGACCGAGCCAGTCTTCATAACCAAGACCCGCATCAGTCACACTACAGGCCTGAAGAAAGCTTTTGTGTGTGGATATATTCTCTCTACTGTTTCAAGAATTGTGATTTTTTTTTATTTTGCTATTACCATAAAAGTATACAATATATAAAGCAGGTGTCACAGATATGAAAGATTCTGTAAAGTCAGTAAGCAACATTGTGATGACTAAGCATCTATCTAGATCACAGAATCTTTTGCTCTAATGGGCCTTAGCGATGATCTAGCAACCACTACCCATTGTAGAAGCCGGGACTCAGGAGTAGCTAGGAGAATGATCTGAGGAAGGCCAGAGGCAGAGCTGGGGTGGCTGTCTGGGTCCTGAATGGCTCTCTTTGCCACCCCTCCTGAGTTCTGTCGGGATCTCCAAATGCTTCCGGTTAGGGAAGCATTTGGAGATCTGGGTTGTGTGGTGATGTGACCACAGGCACGTGACGTCTCTGGTTCCAGGAAGCTGTCCTTTGCAGTGGGGAGCAATGGTCTACACTTTCCCTTTTCTAAGATGCCTAGAGAATGAGTCTCTGTCACCTCCCAGAATAATGTCCCTGAGAGAGTATTTCCTCATAATTAACCTAACCTTCCCCCAACGCTGGTTCGAACCCCTTTCTCCCTAAGGAAATGGAGAGCCTGAGAAGTTAAATGCCTTGTCCAGAGGCAGGATGCAAACCTGCTAATCCGCCTTCCAAATTGTGTATTGCTTGTTCCTGCAAACTGCTCCTGGGGCCACTGAGTGATGACAGGTGACTGCGGGACACCGGAATGGTGCCTTCCCTGAGAGAAGTCCATTGCAGTAGACCCAGCCCTTGCTTCTGGAGAGGACATATCAGGTTAAAAGGTGACAGAAGAGGTGGGCTACGATGGGGTGGCAAATTGGTGGAGGGCTCCTGAAGGCAGCCGAGAGATTGAGACTCGATGTGACAGGCAATAGAGATTGCCGTGGGGGTCCTGACAGTGTGATGGACGCAGCGGCGCTCGAGGAAGATGATTCTCTCAGATAACAGCAGCAACGCCACCCACAATAACATCAACATCCTTCCTGTGCCTCATCTCTGGGGCTTCCAAATGCTGCTTGTCACTGTGGGAAAGATAAAAAGCCTCCTCAGTTGGACCCTGGCCAGCTAATCTCCAGTTCAAGGAGCAGGCCAGATGTGTCCTCACAAGGAAACTACATGTTTGGACAAAGGCTTGTGCAGGTATGAAATATAGCTCTGGGGGGAGGTGACAATTCCTACCACATGTGTAGGAAGAGAGACTCACAAGCTGGTGAACGTTGCCGCTGCCTTTTCTTCCTATGGGAACAATATGCTCTCTCCTCTCTGCACATCCCAGGAAGCGTGGTGTGTGCCCAGTGCTCTCAGCATCCGGGGATTAGCCCATTTTTATTCGAGATCAGCCTCCGTTTCTTAACTTCCAGTTAAACCTTTTTGACTAGAAGGTACATCGGAGCTTCATTGACATTATCGTATAGGGCATGTGGCGTAAAGGACGAAGCACTGAGTCTGGACCTAGATATTCCACATTCTGTCCGTGTAACCTCTTAAGATTTCTCGTCTGTAAGATCACTAAGCAAAACGTTTATGAGACAGTGAATGTTCGATAAGTTGATGTTTTTGACCAAAGCTGTACCTAGAATCGACTTGGGAGCTTTCTTTTTCAAAACGTACAAGCGCATTCTTTTCCGTGCTTTCACAGATGTCATAATGGAGAATATTTGGAGTGAGACTGGGCATCTGTGTTGTGAAAATGCGCTGGGGTCTTTTTAATGAACAGCTCTGGCTAAGAACCGCTGCAGAAATATTGTTGCTGTTGCTACAGGTTGTTTATTCTGAAGCACTGAGCTAAAGACTTAGCACTGAATAATTGTCCACATACAAACAATTGGTGTATATTATGCTGTACTGGAAAATGACTTAATATTTAGCTTCCTATAACCATCGATATTTTTAGAATATTTATATTCCACTTAGTTTCAAAAAAGGATTTGAGATGATTTTTGTAAAACAATTTTTCTACATAAAATCTGCTCTCATTCAGGTTGACTTTTACACCTAATTAGTTTGAATGAAAAACGTTTTCTTCATTTTTGAAGATTAACGTTTGTCCCAAAGTTTATTCCTCTGAACCTGTCTGTGTCTGCATCTCCTTTTAATTTCCCTCCAAGGACAGATATGGCAGGAATGGTGAATTGTAATGGATCTTGGGAACACCTTACTAAAAAAAGCAGAAACCCTCAGTCTCTCAAAGCATTGAGCTGCGTGGTCAGGGAGTCAGGCCGTGGAAGGCTGCAAACGGGAATACAAGTGAGCTCATTACCATGTCCATTTTCCATCCTCTGTGACTGCTCGGTTTTCACATGTGCCCCAGGTCTACCCAATTTTCACCATTTCCTCTTTAGTAGTAGAAGAGGTTGCCAGGTGAGGCCATCATCCCAGAATCACGTCTACCTTCCTTTCCTGAAATATTACTTTGGAAGAGAGGAAGAAATGGAATTACTGTTTATTGGGCACCAAGTAATTCTAAAGATTTGGTCTGAAACCTTATAAAGAAGTTATAGAGCTATTTGAAAAGTGACACAATGGAATGGGCCAAGTTAAAGTTTCAAAAAGCAACTTAAACACTAAACAAATAAAACCCTCTGAATACATAAAATTATGAATAACACTTGGGACTCAGTACTGAGTATGACCTTGACCACAAGCACAAAAATGAGCATTATTATTGTTATAGTTAATTGCACACATTGTTTTTCCGTCAATATGAGAAAGAAGTTAAATTTTAAATTCAACTTTAAAAATAATTGCAATACTTTCAGTATTTTAATTTGTTTATCAATGAATATAAGAATCCATGACTCCTTTTCAATAGTCACTTGATTATTCTTCCTTCTTATGAATTATGAAATAGATATTTGTGAATGGCTTGCAAGATTTATCCTGCCTATTTTCCAGATACCAACTGCCTGATTTTTTTATTGATTTAAATTTTTTTTCCAAATAGCTTTTTGATAAAAAAAAAAGAAGGATTGTTGAAAGGAGCATTTTTTTTCTGCTTAAACTGATTTAGTTAGTTTCAATGTCCCTCTCAGTTTTGTTTTCTTGCATTGTATAATTACACTGCAAAACAAATGAGCCTTCTTCTATGTAACATTTCTTTCATTAACACTGTTTAAGAAATAGGAATCATTGTTTCTCCACATCTCCACTATCTGTCCACACCCACAAGGGCCCCCAGTGACACAGAGAATTCCGAAGGTGGGAGGTATAGCCAAACATTCAACCTCTCCTATTCCAAGTTATATTCCTGACAAAGAGATGCTTCTGTTCTTAAGATTTCAAAACTGACAAATCAATAATCCCTATGACAACCTGTTCCAATTAATCATGTTTATAATGAAGAAGTTCAACAAAATTGTTTGGGCCAATCTGTATACATCTTTTCTCAGACAAAACTGGTGTTTTGCAAATGTGAGTTGCAACATATCATTAGTGGGAGTTGAAATCAACTGAGTGAATTATGGTTGGCTTAAAAAAAAAGAATAGAATGAAATAGACTACAAAATGTAAAATTGTCTTGTGAATTTTGTTTCGGGTGTGTGAGTGTGTGTATGTGTGTGTGTGGTAGATAGGGAATGACTTGTTTTAAAATTGTATCCGTCAAACTCTATATTCCAGAAAAGGTTTTGAGATAGTTGGACGGTCGGGGGCTCCCATCACTAGGTCAACCATTAAAAAACTCTTTTTGTTGTCGTTCTTTTATATATTAGGGGTACCGCATAAGATTTCATTGAGAGAAACTATTCTGCTTCTCAATAAAAATGTTTGAAAATTATTGGTCTGCGTCAAGAGCATATTGATCATCTATCTCTCTGTTTAGAATTGTACTGCTTCTCTTAAGAAATAGTTATTCAGCGGCTCCCAGCTTTCTTCAAGGCTGAACAGTTCCACTTCCTCAACTGTTTCATTGTTGGTTGTATTTTTGCAAACTTTCCATAATTTTATTACACCTGTGTGGCGCCTTCCTTATTTCTCTCTCTACTTCCCCAAATTTAGAGAACAATTGGAGCCCAGTTGTCACTATGATGTTTTCTGATTTAGTCCATCACACCCCAGCAAAGGTTCTTAGCGACCCCTGGAGTAGTATCCTTTCATTTTGCTGCGTCTTCCAAATCTGAGTAAGAAGATCTTTATTCAAATAGCAGCCACGTAGAGACGAGCCATGCTCACCTATCTCTGCATCTCTCTCCTCCCGAGCTTGTGACCTAACAGGCCTACGTAAAGTCTTGGCTGTTCGGGTACTTACTGATGATAAGGAATGCTAACTTGAATCACTGATCAACTGAATGACAGAATTTTAGTCTTGAAATTAACACCATTTACTCAAACTCTGTCACTTTTGCATATTAGGAAACTGAGGCCCTTCAAGTCGCTTTTCTCCCAGTTGTTTTGTTCTCCGACTTTAGATGATTTTCTTAGTTGTCTGGTGACACTTGGCTGTGTGTTCACATTCTAGAATGGGGCTGGAAAACGCCACCTGGAAACTATGTACGTGGACGGCTTCCCTATAGCTGGCTGGGACTTTTCTTTGGGAAAACCCAGATGTCAGTATCTCTGGGTCCTTTCCCTTGGGCTGATGAGATGCCCTAGACAAGAGTCTTCCCATTTCCTGCTGCCAGATTTCTGGGAGCCAAGTGGGGAAGAAGGAAGGGTGAGGAGACAGGGCAGGTGGGTCTCAACATTTACAATATCTCCCGTTCCTTCTGTTGTCTCTACAGTGCCCCAACCTTCAATGTGCTCGTTGTCCCTAGTCCGGCAGTCTTCTCTAGAGAATAATCCTTCAGTCTTATGCCGGTGGGTGTGGGGGAGGGGGCAGCTGCCAAGCTTAGCAGAGTATGGAGGAGATGTTCCTCAAGAAGACTTTCGACCAATCCTACTCTTTGGGCCCTACCTTCAACTCTGCTTCCTGGTTCCCCTACAACCTGAATCTGTCTAAGTTCTTAGTTTAAATCAGGTTACATCTCTGGCTTTCCTTACTTTGGAGCAAGAATGCAGTTTTCTTGGATCTGCTGTCAGTTATTGCTCAGACATCTGCTTTCCAGATTCCAAAATATTATTTTGTCCACCCCCACTCCTGCCATTTTATTCGTCCTTGTGCATATATTTCTTTAAAAAAAACCAATACCTTGTTTTTGTTACATTAGTGGAGATTCTGAAGGAAGTAGAGGTTCAATGCACGTGTCTAATTGCTGTGTATAACTGCTGTAATTTAGGCCTCACAAATTAGTTCGAACAAAAGCTTTAACCCTTTCTTTTACTTTTCTTGTCCACAATCCTTCAATTATTAAAAAGCAGTACAATTGTCTAATTTACATGTCACTTCTATAATGTTCTTTTTTCCTCCAGTAGAAATGCTTTGAACTTGACAGCAAATGTGGATAGTAGAAGGAAAGAGGAAGATGATGGATGGGAATTAGTTAATTCTCAACCCTAATTATCATCTCTAGAATTATTAAAAGGTGATTGTATCTAACATTTTAGAGGATGAACAAGTAAAAAATAATCTGAATATTGAAATTTGTGTAATCTGCACATCTTTTTTTTTTTTTATTAAGTTTATTGGGGTAACATTGGTTAATACAATTACATAATTTTCAGGTGTACATTATAATTTGACATCTACATATTCTATTGTGTGTTTACCACCCAAAGTCCAATTTCCTTCAGCTACCATATATTTGATCCCCTTTACCTACTTCACCCTCCTCTTACCCGCCTATATTTGACCCCCTTTAACCGTGTACCTCTCTGCTCCTCCCCCACCCCCTACCCTTTGGTAACCTCTAGTCCATTGTCAATGTCCCTGAATCTCTTTTTGTCTTGTTCATTTGTTGCTTTTAGGTTTATATCCCACATATAAGTGATACCATGTGATTTTCAACTTTTTCTGTCTGGCTTATTTCACTTAGCATGATTATCTCGAGGTCCATCCATGTTGTTGCAAATGGCAGTATTTCATCTCTTCTTATGGCTGAGTAATATTTCATTGTATAAATGTGCCACAGCTTCTTTAGCCAATCATCTATCGTAGGATACTTCATTTGCTTCCATGTCCTGGTCACCGTGAATAACGCTGCTATGAACATCGGTGTGCAAATATATTTTTGGATACGTGTTTTCAAGTCTTTGAGGTAAATACCCAGTAGCAGGATTGCTGGATCATATGGTAGATCAATTCTTAGTTTTTTGAGGAACCTCCCTACAGTTTTCCATAGTGGTTGTACCAATTTGCAGTCCCACCAGCAGTGTATGAGGGTTCCTTTTTCTCTGTATCCTCTCCAACATTTGTTATTACTTGTCCTGTTGATTATAGCCATTCTAACTGGTGTGAGATGGTCTCTCATAGTGGTTTTGATTTGCTTTTCCCTAATAGCTAGTGATGTTGACATCCTTTCATATGTGGTGTTTTTTTTTTTTTCCTGGCATAAAATATTTAGGAGGGAAAACTCCACAACTCTCCTTTTTAAAGTGTCTGACTTTGGTTATTGGTCCTGAAAAATAAGTGAATGGAAGTTGCCAGTAGCGCTTGTAATGTATGGCTTTTCTCTTTAATCAGAAGAGATAGGAAACTTCAGATTGTGGCGATGATAACAAAACTGCTAGATTAAGTGGCACTGAAATTTCCAGTATTCACATTCTCACTGAAGTGTCCCGGGGGAAATGACATTGTTCCTTCACATGCCCTAATCATTCTTTATAGCCAAGAGAGGCAGCAGGGGAGGGGGTGGTTTTGAGAAGGCGAGTGAAATTTGGCCTCAGACAGACCTAAAGGGCCATGATTTAAGTTCTGGCTTCATCGTTTAATAGCTGTGTGAATTTGTACCACTACAGAGAGAGCAACTCTGAGCTTAGTGCCTCGTTTATAAGTTAAGAGTGATGGCATCTTCTCTGAAGGGTCAGAGACAATGCTTTCAATCTCCTAGTACCATGTCTGACACTGAATAAGTAAGTGTCCAGGGAAAGGTACTCGTTACATGATTATGATAGTGGGCAAAAACATAGAGGTATCTCACAAGATATGTGTAGATTTCTCTCCGGTGGGCTAAAGAAATAGACCAACTAGCTTGGGGATGGGAGATGTAAGAAGAAAAACAAGAACAGACAGAGGAGAAAAGAGAAAGAAGAGAAGAGAAGAAGACAGAATGAGAGACCCCTCGCTTGGGAACCTTCTTCTCCCTCCGGATAGATGGCTCCATGTGAACAGTCCTGAGTTACTGAGCCAGGGAGGTGGGAAGTAGGGCATATAATTCGTGTTGCGGTCCGTTAGGAGGGATCGAGTCTCCTCTGCTTCACAGACGCTCGTCTCCTGAGCTCCATCTAAACAGCGTGCTCAGCCTTCGTGCAGCACAGCCCTGTCCCTAGTCACTGCCAGCAAATAACCTTTTTCCCCCCAGCAATAAACTCCAAAGCCTCCAGAAATTAACATGGAGTTAATTTTAGTGGAGACATAACAAATGAGGCTGCCTGAATGGCAAGGAGGAGAGTGAGCAGGCAACGGCATTAAGTAGGGCAGAAGCAGCCATCAAATACGCCAAGAGATTCGAAGCCTCTCAGTGGTACAACAGCTTTGGATGTGTGTGTGTGTGTGTGTGTGTGTGTGTGTGTGTGTGTGTGCGCATCTCCAGTATACAGAAACCCTGTGTGTGTATGTGTGTGTGCGTGTGCATGTGTGTTAAACACGCAGAGACACACACGTCTCTGCCACAGGCAGCTTTAAAAGGACTGTCCCAGGAGAGGCGGAGGAGAGGGTGAGCATGGGGGGGGCAGTGAGACTGTAGACCTGGGGAGGCCCCAGTCCAGGGTGGAGACCCCCATCTTTCCCTCTTTTCTCTTCCTCCTACCCTTGACTTATATTGCTTTCGACACAGAAAACTCATGTCTCCCACACTGTTTTAAACCATGAAAAGTAACAAGATTGCCTTGATCTTTTGTTCAGAAAGCCTTGAAAAAAATAATCCATTTGTGAAGCTGAAAACCAGGAATTAAAAAGGGAGGAAAAAAAAAAACCCAAGAAATGGAAAAAACAAACAAACAAAGAAAAACAACCCTGGTGTTCCACTCGTCTAAATCCAAGTGTTAACTCTTGTTTCTCTTCTAATAGTCACAAATTCAGCTTCCTCTGGATGAAAGTCCCTTTGCTCAGAAGCCACTAGTTTTAACAGGGGACAGCTGCCTCGTAAAGAAAGCAGTGGCGATCTTAAAGAGCTTCACTTTTATTTGTTTCTGATTGTACTGACCACCGCAAGCTGCTTGTCTTATTTCTCACGGTCTAAGTCTTTTGTAAAGCACAGACGTGAACGCGGAGGGCGTCTGTCCCTGGGGTGACACAGAAGATGGCCACACCATGTTCTTTAGGTTGAGACACACACTGTAGTCATTTGATTTCGAGTCCTACTTAAAGTTCTTTTGAAAGGCTGAAGGCTTTATGAGAATAAGTGCGACCATGTCTGATAAATGGAGACACATCCGGCTGCTTTGCAGACACGAACCTCACGGTATTAATTACTCCGACAGTCAAAGCTGCGAATGGAGGAGAACATTATTTATAGCAATTTTTGCTAAGTAAATCATTTAAAAAATGGCGTTCTAAATGTAATATTTCCCTTTTAAGAAGCCCTCCAGAATGAAAGGGGCTTTACCATGGAACATGAAACATATTGCAGGGAGAGGGACAGAAGCTGTCTTGATTAATGCCCACGATTATCAGTGATGCAAATCACTTTCCCTTATTAAGTCTTGTTTAATATCCTAATGAAGGCTTCTGAGCAGATTTGGTAATTCCAGAGAAAGTGACTGTGAACTAATGCCCTTTTAGCGTGTTGAGAATGAGCAGTACTATAAAGAAAACCCCATTTTCCATAATTCCTCCCCTGCCCAAGACCCTTTACTCAGCTTCTACTTCGCAGCAGGAGACAATTAACCTTTTCAGTGCCAGAAGTGATTCTAGCACGTTCCAGCTGCGAAGGCCAGCAGGGTCAGAGGAAGATGGAAGTTCTCTTTAGTTTCCACTTCCACAGAACAGTTCTAAGAAACTGGACTGCAGAGTAGGGATTTAAAAACGTAGCTGCTGGTTATGTTATCTGACTTGGGCATATCTGGTACCTTGCACCCTCCCAAAGTCTTTTAAAACGCCCACCCCGGGTGCCATGGCATTGCTTATTCAGCTCGAATCACTGACTGCCAGAAATGAGAGCAGGCATGCCAAAGGAAAGACAGTTCCACCCAAAATGCTGGGCTTCCTCTGTGATCTGCGGGGAAGTAGGCTTTATCCAGGTTGAAAGCCTGGGAGGTGGCGCGGGGGTGGTGACTTAGGGATTTGCCTTGGCCTTCTGTATCCAGCTGTGCTCCAGTTTTGTGGCTCTGCTTGTACTTGGGGGCGGCTGAGAGGGTCCGGGACTGGGGTCTGTGCTCAGACCTTCTCCGTCCAGGTGGGAGTGACTTCCTAACATCCCCGCTTCTTGCTTCTAGAAGCAGTACACGGAGGCGGGGGAGAGAAGGCCCCTGCTGAAGCAGAGGGCAGTGAGGAATTCACAGAGCCGGTTGCTCGCTTCGGGGTTTCGTCCGCCTCTGCCGCTTTCAGGTCCCCGCTGGAGAGGGGACCTCTGCTGAACTGTCCCCTCTGACCTTCAGTAATGCCCTTCCGTGCCCTTCCACCCCCGACCTGAATCTGGATGTGCCGACCCACGTCCTGGTATAAAGGAGGATTTGTGTAATTTCCTGGTCTGCCTTGGAATATAAAACAGCTCCAAACGAACCACTTACTTAGGGACTGACTTGACCTTCTCCTTGTCCCAACAGGGTCCAAACCAAGGCTGAATGGCCCTTAGTCCAGGAACTCCAGCAGGCCAAACACGAAGCCTTCTGTTCCGTAAGGTGAGCGTGTGAGGACTTGCTATTGCTGATGAGAGAACACATCACTCATTTCACTTTCTTCCTAAAGACGTCCGGGGCAGAGGAAGGCCTGCAGGGGAATGACGCCATTAGGCAAGAGAGGAAGAAAGAAAGATTTAAGATGAGAGGATGAAATGCTGATTTCGAAGGACACAGAACTGGAATGAGATCGTGGGCCACTTTGCACCCTGCAGACCCTGAGCAGGAGGTAACGCTGCCCACTGAGGCCACTCCTTGTGGGGAGAGGTGGAGGTGGACGCGTCCCACGTGAGGGCTGGCGACCGGGGAGCAGGAAGGCAACACGACGGCAAGTTAAAGTGCAGATTTCAGACTCATTGGGGCCATCAGGATGGCGGTTCTCACTCTGGCCTCCCGGTTCATGCGTCCAGCTGCCCCACCCTCCCCTCGCACCTCCGTTGCTTCCCTTCCACCTTGTACTCTTCATCTTCTAGCAAATGCTAGGGACGTCACTCACGGAACCCGCTTACTGCAAAGTTCCGTCTCCTGCGAGACCGTAGGCGCCATATGGATCTTGTGCACGAAAGCTTAGGACAGCGCCCCCGTCTGGTGGCGTGGAGACTTGCTGAACAGGGACAGAGTCTGGGCAGGAGCAGCTCCGCGTTTCTCTGTGGCATGGTGGCCAGGTCTTAGCCTAGACGGCGGAAGGGCTCGGTCTGTGCTGGCTTGGCCGTGTCAAAGCCCCTGCACGGTTCAGACCTTTGACGGACTAACCCTCTGAGCCGGCAGATCCTCCTCCCCAACGTGGGGACTGACGTGACCTCGTTCCACCAGCCCCACGGGCTTGTGTGTGTGACGCGGCAGAAAGGAAGATGTGGTGACGCTTTGGAAACCGCGAGGCGTCGCCATCAGTGGGCGCAGGCCTGCGGCTACTTCATGTCACTTTAGCCTCAAGTTCCTCATTCTCCTTTTCTGTACTCAAAGCTCTCGTGTCCTCTTTTCTAAACAATGTGCCCTGATCTCCCCAGGCAGAACTCCTCACCCCTTCATCTGTGCTCACCTGTCTATAACCTCATTCCAGCCTGACCTGTGATCTCATCTATCTACTATGCCTCTCGGAAGCCACAGCAATAACAGCTTAGCTAACATTCCTGGAGGACCCCTTATATGCCAGGGACTGCTCTAAAAGTGTCACATGAAGTAATATTTCCACCTCAAACAACCCGTTTACAGACGAGGAAGCCGAAGCACAGGGAATTAAGTAACCACGTTCAAAATCTTAGAGCTGGGAGTAGGGGTCGGTCAGGATTGGAAGCCAGGAAACGGGCTCCAGCCTTATTATTTCGTGCCCATGGCCTCTCAGGGCGCACAGGGCTTTGCACACAGTAGTAGCACAATAAATGTTGGAGAAGTGTACAAATCTAGGCAGTGATGCACTGCTTTCTGCCTGCCTACCCCCAAAGGGTTGTTCTGAGAGGCAAGTGAAAATAGAGGTGAGGGTGGTTTGTAAATGAAAAAGTACCGAGCACTTAGAAGTTGTTGTTGTAATTTTAATGACAGTGAAGGTAGCAATGTCTAGAACATAGCTAAAGAAGCGTGACAACATTGATCATCTGTTCCTAGGCAGTTTTGTCAGTGCTATGTGGAAGGCTCACAGACCCCTACACTTGACCTCTTACCCGACTTTCAGATTAATGATATTCGGGCAACTTGGCTCCAACCTCATTCCGAATTTTCTTTTAACCTTGTATTTCTCTTCTATTTTTCAAAGTTGTGGTAAAACATAATGTGTACCATTTTAAGTTATTAAGTACATTCACATGGTTGTGCAACCATCACCACTATCCATCCATCTCCAGAAATTGTTTCATCTTCCCAAAGGGAAACCTCGTATTGACTAAACAATAACTTGAACTCTAGGTAACCCACAAAAGTGGAATAATACGGTATTTATCCTCCTGTGACTGGCTTCTTTCACTTCCCATAATGTCTTCAAGATTTATCCATGGTGTAGCATGTGCCGGAATTTCCTTCCTTTTTAGAGCTGCCTAATATTTCATTGCATGCATGGACCACGTTTTGTTTATCTAGTCATCTGTCAACGAATACTAGGCTGGCCCTCCATCTTTGGCTGTGGTGAATAATGCTGCTATGAACATGGCTGTGCAAAAATCTGTTTGAGTCCCTGTTTCAATTCTTTTGGGGGCATGTACCTAGCAGGGGAATTGCTGGTTCACGTGGCAAATCTATTTTTAATTTTCTGAGGAATCATCAAACTATTCCCACAGCAGCTGAACAATTTTACATTCCTACCAACAGTGAACAAGGGTTCTGATTTCTTCACATCCTCGCCGACAGTTGTTATTCTCTCTCTCTCTCTTTATTTTTTTTTTTTGATAATGCCATTCTAATAGGTGTGAAATAGGTCACTCTGAATCTTTGAATGATTCAGTTTTACATGTTTGTCTCCCACATCTCTGAATTATTTTCGATCTTCAAAACCAATATTCACTACATTAAGTAGGCTTGATTCTGTCATCCTGAGTTTTTCATTCCTTTATTTTTCTAACCTTCCAAGTAGATGGCCTAACATCTGCCAGCTACTGTCATAGGTGCTGGAAAAACTTGATAAGTAGGAGCATCACAGCTCTCTAGGAGATCAAAGATAAGTTTGGCCATAAAGTTGTGAATTATCCAATTTATAGCTACATTTGAAGATATCATCATTCAAATTGTATATGACAAAAACATAATTACACAGAACTCTAAAATTCTTACTTCTAGAGATACAAGTTTTCTGGATGTATAAGGGCTTGGCTCTTTGGGCCTTTGCTGTTTATTTATTTATTTTTCAAATAAACTATGTTTTAAAACAGTTTTAGATCTACTACAAAGTTAGTATAGAAAGTTCTATAAATCCTACACACTATTATTAACATCTTACATTTGTATACATTTGTATACTGATACAGTGTTATTAACTAAAGTTCTGGTAGATCTAGATTTTCTTAATTTTTGCTTAAACATATTTTCTGTTGCAAGGGTCCCATCTAAGATACCACATTGAGTTTAGTTCTCATGTTTCCTTAGGCTCTCTTAATTGTGACAATTTATTGGGTTTTCTTTGCTTTTGATGACCTTGACAGTTTTGAGGAGTACTGGTCAGGTATTTTTGTAGATTGTTTCTTTGTTGGGATTTGTCTGATGATTTTCTCATGATTAGACTGAGATGATGGATTCTCAGGAGGAAGATCTGAGAGGTAAAGTGCATTTTCATCGCAGCTTATTGAGGATACATATCAACATGATTTATCACTATTAATATTGAACTTGTTCACCTGGCTGGGGTCATTTTTGTTATGTTTCTCTACCATAAAGTTATTCTTTCTTCTCCTCTTTGTATGCTGTACTCTTTGGAATGCAGGGAGTCACTATAAGCCCACACTTAAGGGCCGGGGAGTTATGCTTCCTCCCCTTGAGAGTAGTGTCTTTACAGAAATTATTTGGAATTCTTCTGCATGGAAGACTTGTCTTTCACCTCTATTTATTCAACCATTTATTTAGATCAAGGTGACTCGTGAATATTTATTTTGCCTTTTGGATCATAATCTGGTACTGCTTATTGTATTGCTGAAATCGTTCCAGCACTGACCATTGGGAGCAATTTCAGTTGGCGCCTTCGTCCCTTTGACATATTTTTCCATCAGCATACATTTTTTGGTTCATTTGTTTTGAGTTCTTCCTTACTTTCTGGCACTACAACTGGCTCCAGGCTCATCTTGTATAGTTCCTGCCCCAGGCTAGAATCAGCCACTTCTCCAAGGATCCTTGGTTCCTGTTCTTGGAGAGTGGTATTAGAAATCAAGATCTCGGTGCTAAGTGTGCTTATTGCTACTGGAGTGTCCTGGCATTTAGGCCCTCTCAGGTGGGACTGTACGTCTGTAAAATGTGTGTGTGTGTGTGTGTGTGTGTGTGTGTATAAATAGGCCTTCAGTTTTGATTACTATTTTGGGCACTTTAGATGAAAATATGATTAAATATTTTATGTATTTTTCCATGTTCAGAACAGAACATAATCAACATAATTAAATCTGTTCTTGGGAACTGGGGGATTGTCTTGAATGCTGGTTATTTGGCCCGGATGCAGTGATGACCCACAATCACTCTGTGTGATGTTGTGGTGCTATCCTGTTGTGCTATTTGAATTTGGTTCTGGATTTTTGTAATCTTTCTAATTTTCTTTCCTCTTGCTGCCTTTCATAATTCTCTCTTCATTCCCTAATTATTCTTCATAGTTTGCTATCTCCTAGTAATCAGACAAATAAGTTTGGTCAACCTGTCTATGAAGTAAAAGCAAAGTATTAAGTAAGGATCTGAGATTCACGCCCCTAAATGAAATGAAGCTCGTAACACCAACTTTAGACTGTGCAGAAAAGTCTCCTTCCCCTCTTCTTTACCTTACTCCTTATCTCTCTGCTATGTTCTGGTTGGATGACAGCACTGAGTAGGAAGGTCACACACACGTTTTAAATGTGAACACGAGACACATATGATGGCTGGTTTGTCCACGTGGCTCTGTTTTAAGCCCTCAAATTATATTTCGATAGCTCTAAGAGCAGTGAAAGGGGCAGTGGACTTGAAATGCATTTGAGCTCTGGTTTTCTTGCTCTGATTCAGGGAAGTCACTCATCCTCTCTGGGTCTAAGTTATCTGAGGGGTAATGAAAGAATTAGCATAGAATCTCTAGCTTCCTTTCCAGCATTAATATCCTGTGACTTCTGAGTGAGATTTATTAATCTCAGGAGAGCACTGTGCTCAAATGGGCTTGAGAACATCTAATCTCAGTTAAGCTGCCTTCATACTGAGTGACCTTGGGAAAGTCACTCTAAAAATACCTACCTCAGAGACACACATGCGTACACGTAGGCACTTCTATATAATAAAGGAAGCACTACAAATTGAGAGGGGAAGCCAGGATTGTATGTAGATAACCTCAGGTAAACTGGATTACTGTACGAGGGAAAATAAAACTGGGTCCACACATAAGGTCACCAGATGGATTAAATTCCTAAATATGAAAGATTAAATTATAAATATATAAAAGAAAATTTGGGGGAATCTCTCTGTGACTAGGGGTGAGAAAAGTCTTAACTGTCAAAATATAAATTCTGAGACCAAAAAAAGAAAGTAAAATAGATTCCATCAAATTAGATGTATGCCAGCAACATGGATGGATCGAGGAGTGGGAAAAAAGCAGGAAACAGAAGATTAAATGTAACAGTATCATTTGCAAAGTTAAACACATATTCATACAAACCAGCAATATCTATTTTGCAGGAACATATTCACATGAAAGGATAGATTTTTAAGAAGGTTACCTATGGAGAGAAGAGGGGAATGGGAGTAGGGTATAGGGATAAAAGGAGATACATACCTAAATAAACAAATGCAAGCGGAGAAGGGCATTGTGTGGTTCTCTAATGGTCATGTGTCATACATACGTATATCATATGCCATGTATCCTGTATCATATATATGTATATATATATGTATATGTATAATATATATGTGTGTATATTGGGACACAAATATTTTTACTCTGTTTGCATAATCTCTCTCCCTGGTCTGTGGACAGTAAGCCCCCTGATGGCAAGAATTAGCATGTAGCACACAGTAGGCATTTATATTGGTAGGGAAAATATATTTTCTTTTCTTTTATTTTAGGCAAGGCAAGCCTTTATGGACCTCACAGACTGCAAGGACCTTGTCAGCTTACAATCCCTTATTTTTTATTTTTTGCACCTACAGCACTTGGTTTCCTAGGTGGTCTCCAGTCCAAGTACTAACCAGGCCCGACTCTGCTTAGCTTCTGAGATCAGATGGGATCGGACTTGTTCAGGGTGGCGTGGCCGTAGCATGGTAGGGGAAATAATGGATGAACTTGGACTGTCTCTGCTTAGTGACTTCTCTGAAATTTCCCGGGGATAACATGAGACAACAGGCACAAATACTCACTGAGACTTTAAAAGCTGTTGGCCTGGAATGATCCTTAGGCACCATCTGGCCCAGTGGCTACCTGACTTTGGATTTCATAGTTGGGTTAAGAATAGGACTGGATCAGTCCACCCACCTTTTCCTAAATCCATGTATGAGCTCAGAAACCCATCACTACCATTTAATAAAAGAATGGGCTTTTTAACATTATTGAGTAAGAAAAATATCAAGTACTATGGGAATTAAAGAGCCATCGAGATAGATTGAGCATATCAGAACAGGCTTCCGAGGGAAGCTACTAGTTGAACTTGACCTTTGATATGTTTGTTTTTGTTTTTTAACGTCAGAAGAGTAGAAAATTTAAACAAAGGATAGATTCATAATCTTTATTCTACTTATTTAGAACTTTGCTACATTATTCCCATTTTCTCACTTCTCCATGGCAACTTCATGGCAGCCTGGACCAGGACCATGAGGCACCGAGCTGATCTGACTTCAGAGAGTTAGTGTTTTAGCTCATTCTGGTAGATCTAGAGCTACAATCCAAGCTTCTGACTCACAAGAAAGCTTTTTCCAACCAAACACACTAAGTTTTTCTGAAAGAAGCTCCCAAGAGACTACTAAGTCCTGGTGGAAAATTCCCTCCTGTTTTGGCCAGCTGTGGGTCAGCTGGCAAATATTTAAAAAGAAAACTTCTTCTGATCCATTGAAGGGCAAGAGGTGCCTTGAACTTGATCTCTGGAGAGGAACTCGAGTTCATCATGTGCACATCCTAGACCTGTTGCTATAGCACCTGAAATAAATGAGTCACAGGGGAAACACAGTGGGAAATGGTGACAGCTATATGTGCAAATTGGCAGTTGGTTACCCAGCCAGCCAGCTACGATAAGCCTCCCTTCGGCTATAAACCTGACCCAGCTGTGGGGCGTGAGCAAACCTGTGTAAAGGGTGGGAGAAGGCTTATTTCCTATTGGCATCAAGTCCTTTTGAACTTTGACCTTCCTCAATCTGTCCTTATTTGATGAGTGCAGGGTATTAGAAACTGAAAAGAATAAGTACAAAATGCTGCGCATCCGTTATCTAAAACAACAGACCTCAGAATGAAATAGGGAACAACTATTCCACTGTAAGAAAAGCAATGAAGACAGATGTGCAGCTTAGAAAATGCACCAGTCCTGGGTCCTCTGAAAACTTTGATGTGGGTAAACAAATAGTGGAGGGGATGCTTTCATCTCCTTTGATTCACTTCTGAATGTTCCAGTTTGTCCACAATTGAAAAGAATAAACACACCAAGTAGACCTGTAAGTATTACTCATGTTTCTGACACATCCTGATGGGACCCAAGAAAGAGAAAGCCACAGCAACCAAGTTCGTGGCATCGTAGTTATTTTCTTATCATACTAACAGCTGTCCTAGTTATTGCTCTGAAAAGTCAGGTCACCAGCAGTTTTGAATTACTGGACCCTCTGGTAGGACTAAACAAGACTTTGATAAAGAAACACCAAGAACTCAGAAAAAGACATAGTGGGCACATGCGTACACACACACACCAGCCTCATGTGCAAACTCCCACCTGCAGAAACTGTGGACAGAGGAAAGGAAAGGGTAAAGTTAAGCCCAGAAGCAGACAGAAAAACATTAAAATGTTAGTACTGCATTATTCAAATTGGCTGATATTTATAACTTCCCTCTGTAAATTTACATTTTTTTTTTGAGGGAAGAATATATATTTCCCACATTAAAAGCTTTATAGGATGCAAGGGTGAATATACAGGAAAGATACAGTAGTAGAGGTAAATGACAGCATTGGTAAGGAAATGATTTCTAGAGAAGCAGAGGGTGTGTTACATGAGGGAGGGGATCCAGGCCAGTGTGGACTTCCGGCCCTGACATCCTAATGGCCTTCAGAGCCACCTCTCCCTCCCCACCTTGGTATTTTGAAGACCAAGGATAATCTACATAACCTAATAGCCTTTTGGTCACATGCTCTCTTTCCTTCAATTCACCCAGTAGATGACTGCTAATTCTTCTAAACAAGGTCCAAATAAATGTTTTCTTGCTCACAATTCTTCAATGGTCCTTTATCTACTGAATAAAATACTTTCTAGCTCTAGACATTCTTCTTTATGCTTTAGTTAAACAACCTGTTCTCCTTTGACTAAAGGGGTCTTCCCTGAACTCTTTGCTCCTGATCTTTCTTCCTAATCAATGCACACCTCCCAGGAGCTCCAGCTCTGCTGTTAAATTCTTGTCTGTCTTTTAAGGCCCATTTTAACTATTACCTTCTCTATGATGCCTCCTCATCTGGTAACCTTGATCTATCTTGATGGGTCTTTTCATTCCCATAGTAATTTATATTTATTTATAGTTATTTGTATAGAGAGATAATTATATTTATATCATTATAAAATTTGGATAAATGATTATATTTATCTCTATATATTTATTGATAATTATTATCTATATATAAATTATGGAATTGATCACATCTCCCCTTGCATTATAAGCAAGATAACTTTATATAGCATCTTTTCTACAAGATTGAAAACTCCTTGACTGGGCCGTTCATGTTTGTTTCTATTTTTTTTCTTTCACTTTTTGTACTGTGAAAAGTAGCACATGATTATAAAAATGCACACAACCGAAATACACTGCTTAATACTTTATCACAAAGAAAACTGCAAGTAACTGGTACCGAGGTCAAGAAATAAAACATTGCCAATACCACGGAAGCCCTATCATTTGCCCCCATAAGTCCCTTTCCTTCTTTCTCCACCATATTCGTTTTCCTCTCCTCGTTATTCCCTGCCATAGAAGCTTGGGCTTAGCCAGTGGTCAGGAAATTGCTTGAAGGATGAATGAAGACACCATGACGTAGGTGCAGCCTAAGAAACTATCAGCTGGATTCATTCTCATCCCTGGAAAAAGGCCCAAACCTCATTCCCCTACTCGACGGTGGGTCAAAATCCTCTTCGCATATGAAAGATGCATATTCTGCCATCATATTGGCTATTTAAAGAGCACCTAGCAGGCAAAGAACCCTCTGCACCATTGGCTCAAAGTCCTGAGCTGCCCGCAAAGGCGCTGTTTGGTTAAATTGTAGTTTGAGCTGCCAGAAAGTTGGAAAGATATTGTGGCTCCCTTTGCAGGTTCTATCCGGGGCCCAACAAGAGCCACGCAGGCACCTGATTCTTGGGAACAAAGAGGAAAGTTTCAGCAGTAATTGTGCTCCTAGTGAAATTGGGATCCCAAGATTGAATCGGGTTTTCAGGATTTCTCAGAAGCACCTAAGCGGAGAGAGTATCTCGAACAATCCAAGGGTAATAGAACACAGGGATGATAACAGCGTCTCATGCCATCTCGTTGCTGTGACCAGTCACCTTTTCAATATTTATGGTTTATTTTTATCTCTGTATTAGAGAGGCATTTATTTGTGCACAGCCTGTTAAAAACAGTTCTGAGGGAAACACACTTCCAGCTGCTTCCTCCTGTTTTCCATCTGCTGCATTTATGCGTCTTTGTGTGCATTTAACTGTTGCTTGTCGGTGTAATTGGGATTTTACTGAAGACAGGGAAAAAAATTCCCCAAGGGTAGGTGTGTTAGTTCAATTGATCTGAAAGAGATTATCCTGGTTAGTCACCATACATATTAAACTTCCAAGTGGAGCAATAAACATATACCAAGTAACTTTAAGTTTTAAGAGTTAACTTGCTTCAGTTATATCTTTGTATTCCTATATTTATGCATCAGCTACTCTTTCTCTCACTTAATCTTAAATATGTAAATCCTCAATTTATCTGGAATTACTTAGTGAAAGGCTGATGTGTGAGTGTGGCAGATTATAATATCCCATCGCCACCCCTGATCCTCTTTACCTCTTATTCTTCTTCATAGCAGATCAAAAAAAGCTGCGTGCGTGCCACAAGAATATATTATTTTTAAGAGACTTGGACTTAGAAATTGATTTCCTTGATGAGAAAAAGAAAAGTCTCTTTCTGACCAGAGGGTCACTTCATAATCCTGTCACTCGACATCAAAAAGCCTTTTTTTTTTTTTTTCCTTTTAGGAGAAGATGAGACTATTTTTTGAAAAGGAATTAATTTTTCTGCTACTGTGGAAAACAGTGTGACTTACAGACTTAGACATCCCAAGAAGAGGGACCTATTCAGAAAGCATCCCCTTGATTAGAACAAGCTCGTGGTATAGTTTAGGGTCAGGCAGGTTTCAATGGAAATTGGGATTTGCACTATAGGGTGAAATTGATAATTATATTTTATTGACGATTTTAAAGCTTAAGTTGGAGTCTTTTTTTTTTTTTGTAAAGGATTTCACTGTCCAAATATGTAATAATGACAGGAGTAAGCAGGCCTGTCCTCACTGGGTGTGGATGTAAGCCAATAGGCTGTTACATAGCATACGATTCTTCATCACCTTTGGCTTGAAGTCCAAGTCGCAAACACTTCAGTCTGCACTTCAGGAATCCCCTACCTGTTACTGAACCTGTCCGCCAAGGGCGGCGGTTCTCACTTCTGCTGCCTCAGCCAGGCTTCTGAAAATTTTGATTTCAGCTGATCCGGGCCCCGGCCTCCGAGTGTCTTAGAAGCTTCCAGAGTGACTCTCATGAGCAGACAGGGTCAAGAACTACTGAAGTATAGTGTCTTCTGAACCCACGTGGCATTCTGTTCTTGTAGAGTATCTGTTTACAGCGGTCCAGCGTTTGCAGTTCTAAAGTCCACTGTTTTACTTGCTTCCATGTACATGTTCTGATGGAAGAGTTCTAATCTCTTTACTAATGTGAAGCCTCAGCACGTAACATTTTATATTAATATTTATATAATTTAATATTAATGTTTTGTTGTTCATTTTACTGTTGGCTATAACGAGGTTAGGAAAAAAATCTCAGTTTAGGGTATGTGTGTGTGCGCACGCGTGTGTGTGCTATATATACACTCATTTATACTAAAGGAAAGGACTGATGCGTGGGTGATGTTTTAACAAAGTAATGGAATTTATGCTTCTTGCCTGCCCCTTAAAGCCCCATCCAAAATTACCTCTGCCAAGGGGGCCAGGAATTCCACCATTACTGATTCATTTCTTAGTTTTAATCTTGTTACTCCAGTTGGTAAGATTTAAAAGTCATTTGATTCCTGAGGAGAGAGCACTAGATAGCACTAGTTCCTAGTGCTCTCATGGGAAAAACTGTTTGAGATCCTCCTAGACACGAGGTCATAGAGAAAAGTGAGGCCAGGGTATCTGATTTGGGGGCATGTGCCCTGTGCATTAGCTCAGGACGCTGTGCTTAGAAAGGCTTTGCGCTTGGCTTAATGCTCTATTGTTAGCATTTTGAAATTATTTATAATAATTTTTAAACAAGGGTCCTGCTGGTCCTGGGCGTGGCCCCCAAAGATAGACTGTATGTTGCTCTCCAGTATGGTCTCTGCCAGGGCCTCAGAGACAGGGGTTAAAGAGGCCCCTGGAAGGACTCGAGTCTGTGGCTGTAAGTCACCAGGGGTGAGAGGCTCAGGCAAACACCCACTATTACCGTGTGCTCTTAGGAAGGCATGTTTGGTGACATCTCTGTTCCACAATGACATTATAGATAATTTCTTATTTCCAAATACTTACCAAGTGCTGACTGTATGCCAAGCACTGGGTTAAACGCTGGGGATACCATATTAAGCCTTCATGGAGCCTACGCTTGAGCATGGAAATGTCCCTACAATCACATGGAGAAAGTACTATATAGCACAGGATGTATGAGGTGCTGTGGGGACACTACGAAGGGGCACATAACTCAATTTGCCAGGGAAGGCAGGATGTTTATGCTAAGGTAGAAGGATAACTAATAATTAGCCAGCCACGTGAAGAGGAAGAATTAGAATATCCCAGGCAGAAGGAACAGCATGTGTGAAGGCACAGGGGCACAAGAGAGAAAACCGCCTTAGAGGACGTGACATAAACATCGGTGTGGCTGAAAATGCCGGGGAGAGGGTGTTAAGAGATGACCTTGGAGAGGTACATAAAGGTAAGGCGGCTGGCAGGGCTCAGAAGTTATAAAAGATAAGCATAGTGACCATTTCACTGGACCACAGAACTAAGTAATGGCTTCGCCTGTGTGTATTGTTCCAGCCTCACAACCACCTTGTGGATAGGTCCAGTTGTTAACCCCACTCTACAGAGTGGGAAACAGGCTTGGATGAAGTAAACTGCCCAAGATAATGCAGCTAGTAAATTGTAGCATTAGGATTCAAGTGCAGATGTGTCTCTTTACAAGGCCTGGGCCCCAAATCACCAAATCATATAGTTAAGAAATTAGACTTTAAGGAAATGGGAAACTAAAACGTTCAATAATCTCGCCCCTCTTCGCCTTCTGTTTCTTACGCAGGATGTTTTCTGCTGGGCGCTTCCTTTCCAAACCTCCCTGAGGGATCTGCATTCACCATGCCCCGTCTCCATCCTTATAGCTTTTCCTCAGAGGCTATTGTCTCTTCATCTCTGAGACCTTATACCTGTGATGTTCTCAAAATTCTCTGCTTCCAGAGAAATAGCTTGTGGAAAGGGCTTTGGGGTCTGCCATACCGGGGTTCCCATCTCAGGAATCTTCCACCTAAAGGCTCTTAGTCTTTAGTATGTTATTATCAACCCGGGTTTGTTGGAGACCAAATGGGACAAAGGAGTTGGGAGAACTTGGTCTCTTGTAGATCACCTACTAGTTTCTTTTCCTTTCTTCCCATTGAGACCTCAGTTCAAGTGACTTGTCCTCCTAACATTTCTCTCAAATCCGACTGTTTGTCCTCATGAACTGCCCTGACCCGGGCCCCTCCTCTCTCTGATCCTTCAGCAACCAGAGGCCCTGTGGTAACGCCCGGCTTTGCAAATGGTTTATCCCTTTTGATGGGTGTAGTAGGATTCCCCCCAAGTCAGGCTCCTGGGGGCAGAAGCCAAGTCTGATACCTTTTTCGGACATTCCTACAGTGTCCACTACAGTGGTCTGGACATGGAAAGAAAGTCACAAAGGTTGGTTTCATCAGCCACCAGGTGGGAAGGGCTCATACGGCATGGATGGTTTCCCAGCATCCTTAGCGAAACAGTCGTCCACCAGAATTCCTTTTGCTTCTTATTTTATGCTTATTCAGGGATAGAGACTCTGCACATGGCTTCTTATTTATCGGTTAATGTATCACTGTTATCGAGCTCCTTGAAAGCTCGTTGAAATACAAGCTTACTCTTCTTCATCCCAGAAGAGGCAGATGTGGTTACACTTGATTTTTATAGAGAAGCCTTTAGCAAATCTCTCAGGGGGTGGTGGGGTGGGCTCTCATTAACTCTAAACATAAAGACATGCAAAATTTTTTTTCTACTTGCACATAATTCTTTTAGAGAAGAGAAACCACAAGAAGGAGCGTGGAAGGAGAGCGTAGTTGTTGAGCTAAGTTTCCTTACGGGCCCGGTCCTCAGCATGGGGCGCTTACCAGGAGCCAAGGCACCATGGGAATTCTTTTAACCCGCCTAACCATCCAACACATAGGTGCTCTTCTCCCCACTTTACAGATGAGAAAATGGCCCAGAGAAGTTAGGTAGTTCATCTGATTTTACTCAGCTAAAAAAAAAAAAAAAAAAAATGGTGGCGCTAGCATGTAATCCAGGTGGTCGGTTCCAGAACCTGAGCTTGTCATCTCTGTGTTGTGCTGCCCACGCAGCACAGTGACTTCTGATAATAAAGAATTTTTTCATTATAGGTGTGCGCAGGTGAACACATTGACAAAGCCTGGCCCCTTATGTCTCTTGCATATAGACCCCAAAGGGAAAGGCGAGGCTCAGGGAGCCATGGGCTCTCACAGGATTTCACCAACCACCTCTCTAACCATGCTCACCCCGTGTTTGTGCTGGTGAGGGTCACAGAAGAGCATTTGAAAGCCCTTTACACCTCTCTGGGAGTTCAACAAATAACCTGGATGGGCGGGGGGGGGGTGGGGGAGAGTCGTATCTTTATCATGCCCCACCTTCCAGGCCCCTTGATGCATGATCCAGTAAAGCTCACCTTTCTCTTGAACCAGCAAATGGCTTCAGATTGCTCTAGAAAACCACCTCCAATGGATGACAGTTGGCATGGAGAATAGAACCTGTTTGTTATGCTTTCCTTGGCCCTCAGGGATAGAGATCATGTCATATTTGTGTTTAGCGCTCAGCATATAGCTGGTCTTCAATGAATGAATGAGAAGTGAATGAACATTTACGGGACCCAAGCACATTGCATTTATCATGGATTCTGCTGTGACTCCGATTAAAACCAATGGTTTTAATCAAGGCAGAATATCTTCTTTAAACACAAGGATTAGCCTCTATGAAAAGAGAAATGTAAACAGGACTCTAATTAGAGAATTTACTAATTATTCTTCCCTGCTGAGGACATTAGCTGGGGTTTAGTCTTTAGCTGTGACAGCCATATGACTTTCTCTTTATCTCCAGAAAGGGAAAAATTGACTGGAAAGATTCATTTCAATACCCTGATTCCTTTCCCGCTCCTCTTTCACCCTCAAAAAAAGATATTCCAGCATGAAAGATCACAGACTCAGCCCAAAACAGTGAACCCAGGTTGACGGCATTCAAGAACCTGCACACTCCTGGAGCCCCAACCGCTGAGGCAAAGATAAATCGGCAGGAAGATTTCTTTGGAATGATGTGAATTTAATGAATCATGAAAAATATCCCCAGCTGTTCTTAAATTTAAGGGAGATTGAGTGATAACAAAAGATAGTCTCCCTCCCTCTTAGATGTAGGTTGGAGCCGAAAGAACCATTAAAAAAAAAAAAAAAAAAAACCCGAGGCCGAAAGCTTGCCTTTTCTTTTCCATCTCTTCTATTGTTGAAGGGGAAAAAGAGCTGTCTGCAGTCAGCAGCCACTGCAGGGCGCGGTGAGGACTGTTTGCTGTTTCCAGACCTGAAGAATCCTCCACTCTGGTTTCAAAGATCAGGCTGCCCTTTGCAGGCGAACGTTTAGAAAGTGCTGGACTTTTCTCTCACCCCCGCCCAGCCCCCAACCACCGCCATGCTCCCATTTCATCCAACCTCTTTATTAACGCATTCACTTGCTGAAATTAAAAATAATGATTCTCCCTTTCCTCATCCCAGCTGCTGCAACCCTCGCTACCCCAGCCCTCGAAATCCCTGTAACCCATCGATCGGCGTGGTTCCCCAGGCCGGTCCTCAGCGGGGAGAGCTACGCTGGGCCGTGGTGGGTTTGGCTGAGCTTCAGGGATTCCCAGTGTAGACCCCAGAGACCTGTGCTGCAGGCCACCGCGGGGGCCTGGAAGGGAACAAGTGAATTCCATCTTTGCTCCTTCTCTCTCTTTCTTCCCTCTGCCTCGGCCATTGTGGGTCCCCCAAATGTGCCGTGCACGGGCTCAGGAGGCCGGGATCTGGGCACAGTGTCCACCTGCCGGACTTGTTCTCCTTACCTGAAAAAGCACCAGGTAGGTGGACAGCTGTGAAGGTCGGGAGGGAAGGCCTGCTCCCCTCTGCTCCCCTGGGTCTATTACCTGTCTGGATAAATTTTCTTTTCCTGCAAGGTGGGTGAGGAAAGCTAACAGATGTTAAGCAGATTTTTTGTTTGTTTGTTTGTTAAGGCAACTTTTATCTTCTAAGTGTAGGAAAGAGACATATTTGAGGGATAGAAATGCTGGCCTCTGGGCATAACCACTAGAAGGGGTTCAGAGAGGGGCATGGATGATGTCGATGGTTATATGTTGAATATTAATGACCAGCGATTACACTGAGGACTTACAGTGTACCAGACACGTTGTTAAATGCTTCTCGGACGTGATGCGTTTGGTCCCCCACTCTCCCCACAGACCCTCTGAGAAGCGGATCATTGTAATTGCCCATTGAACAAACTGGACTTGGTGAAATTTTAGCAGGTAGATAATTTACTTTTTTCCACCACTCCCTCTGAACCCTGTTGGATCACTTTCGTTCCTACTAGATGAGAAGTCAGACAGATCCATAGCCTGGACTGGCCACTTTTATATATTAAAAGATGATATTAATCATGACTGTATAATAGTGGCAGAAGGATAGGCATCTAGACCAATGGAGCAAAATAGTCAACCTGTAAACAGTCCCACGGAAGCTCAACCAATTTATTTTTGACAAAGGTGCAAAGCAACTCACGGCAAGGAGAGCCTTCTCAATAAGTGGTGCTGGAGCAATTGGATATCCACTGGCAAAAAACGAGCCGGCCTAAACTTCACATATTAGTCAAAAGTTAACTCATAATCATATGTTTATTAATTATTTTTAAGTTTACTTTATCAAATTTGTTGAGATAACATTAGTTAATAAGATTATATAAGTTTCAAGTGTACAATTCTATAATGGATCACATATTTAAATGTAAAATAAAAAACTATAAAACGTTTAGATGAAAACATAAGAGAAAATCTTTGAGACCTAGGGCTTTGCGAAGAGATTTTAGACATGGCACAAAAGCATGATCCATCAAAGAAAAAAAAGTTGATAAATTGAATAAAAGACAAACTACAGACGGGAGAAAAATGTATTCAAACAACATATGTGAAAATGGACTCATATTTAGATTATCTAGAGAACTCTCAAAGCTCAATAGTAAAAAAAAAAAAAGCAAACAAATAATTCAGTTATGAAATGGACAAATAGCATGAAGAAGCATTTCACCAAAGAAGGTGTATGATGACAAGTGAGAATGTGAAAAGATGGTCCCTGTCACCAGTCATCAGGGACGTGAGAATTAAGATTGTTATGAGATCTCACTACATACCTATTAGAACAATTAAACTGAAAACATAGAGTGCAAAATGCTGGAAAGGATGTGGAGAATATAGATCTCTCATCCATTGCTGGTGGGAATTTAAAATGTTTACAGCCACTCTGGAAAATAATTTGGCTGTTTCTTTAAACGAAACAAAACAAAAACAAAACAATACCTAAGCACAGATATCCCTGAGTCACAGTAGGGAGAGAGCTGCCCTCATCTCAATGGGCATAAGTAACAAAGTTTTATTAAACTAAAATACCAAAGTTCCAGGGATTTTTGCTTCGTTTTGTATTTATTACTATGTGTGGCTTACCCTACCCTGACAATGCGTCAGACTTCTACGCCTGATCATACCCCTGGGCATTTACTCCAGAAAAATGAAACTTGTCCACAAAAAAACTGTACAAGATTGTTTTATAGCAGCTTTATTTACTTATTTTTTGTTCTGAAAGTGGAAATGACCAAAATGTCCTGTACTAAGTGAATGGTTAAGCAAAGTGTGGCGCCTCCTTGCTTCTCGGGTACATCCCATGTGCTGTGACAGGGGAGGTGCGTGTGACGATAGAGGGGCAGCCGTGGGAGATCGTGGTGGCGATAGAGCAGTTCTAGACCTTGATTTTCTGGGTAACTGGTATTCACGTGAATTTGCACGTGTGAGGAAACGATACAGAGCTGGACAAGCACAATGCACCGACATCGATTTCCTAGTTTTGGTCTTATACACTAGTTAAATAAAATGTAAGCATCGGGGGAAACTGGAGAAAGAGAACCTGAGACCTTTTCGTATTATCTTCACAACTTCCTGTGAATTTATAATTATCTCAAAATTTAAAAATATAACATAAAAGAATGCATATTCCAGCATTAAGCATTATTTTCCAGTATAACATAAAAACTTTAAGTATCTTGTCTTCCTGGAAGCTTCTCCCCTCCCTCGTGCTGCAGGATCAGAATGGCTCCCGGCATAGAAGCGCGATGCATTGTCAGGGTAGGCTGAGCCGCACATAGTAATAAACACAAAACGAAGCAAAAATCCCTGGAACTTTGGTATTTTAGTTTAATAAAACGTTGTTACTTATGTCCGTTGAGATGAGGGCAGCTCTCGCCCTACTGCGACTCAGGGATCCAGGCGCCTTCTCTCTCCTGCCTCTGCCACCTTCAATCTGCGGCCTCCATGATCACCCCGGGAGGAGAAGAGACATAGTGGGAGCATCAGGCAGGGGGCTTTGTGGCCAGGCCTGGAAGTGTCCCATAGCACGAGTTCCTACATTCTGGCTCAGAACCGAGGCATCGGAAACCAGGTTAATTGCGAGTGAAGTTGGGAAGTGACAACCTTTCTGAATAACACGCATTGGTGGTGTAATCTGCGGTTGGCTCCATGCAGAACCCAAAAGCTATTTTCCTTCGTAGGCATCTTAGTGGGTTGTCTAGAGACACTGCTGCCTCTTCAGGGATCTCGCATGTACCATGCCTTGGCACAGTGAGTCACTTCCAGCTAACTGTATGTGACAGTCACCTTCTGCATAGAGGCACACCCAAGTTTCTTTCTATTGAGTTATCTCACCCCGCAGTACAGGACAGACATGCTGAGTCCTCTTGGCCAGGGTCCTTTGAGATGACTTAAGCCTGAGCCACAGGAAAACTCAGCATCCTTGTTCCGTCCAAAGCTGGAAGAGCAGGCTGCTCCCCCACAGCCCTCTTCCCTTGCCCTGCCATCAGAGGAAGCTGTAAACAGACTCTTGCTTTAGGTTCCCCCAGGCAAGAGTCAGGCAACACAGGCCATTTGCTCCCAAGAACTCTATCCCTTTCTCTGCCCTGGAGCCCACAGGTCCCCTCACTTAGCTTGAGGAGGGAAACCCCCTTCCCTCTCTGAGCGGGTGAGCAGGAAGGGAAAAAAATCCATCCTCCCTAGCCTTATTAAAATCAATTTCCTGGTCTCCTGTTACGTAGAGGCAGCAGGGGCTGCACCACCGCAGGGCGCGTACCCAATTCTGCCTCGTTAGGAAGCCCTGCGTGGCGGCTGGACCCCTCTCTCTAGACTGTGTTGCTGCTTAACTCCTCCTGTCCTCGGCTTTGGGGTCTCAGCCAAAATGCAGAGCGAACTGGGAAAGTTGCACTTCATACCGTGTTAGATAACATTATTCCCATTTTATAGTAGATCTAGAGGTTCAAATGAAAAAGAATTTGTGCAAAGCCTCCCAGCACTACACTGGTATGTAGATTCACGAGCTGTGGGCTGTGGTGGGTGAGATGCAGAACCTGGGAGGCAGAAAGGGAATGTGATTGTATTTATTTTGAAAAGTCAATGTGTTCCTAGAGAGAAGAGGAGAATTGGTTCAATGGGGTGCTGGTTAGGGATTAGAAAATCAATAAGAAGTTCTTTTTGTAATTAGTTTTCTATGCATCACTCTGCCTTCTCATTCTAACCTTCCCGGTTTCAGGCACTCACCCCACCAACACCCAGACCTCTCGAGCAAAGTCTAGGCTCACTACAACACCTCATGGCCTTGTATTCCTCATACAGTGGGATGATACAATTGTCATTCAAACAGTTGTAATGAGAGGGCTTTGTAGGGAAGCAACTTTGTTCAGAAAAACACTTGGAAAACTTAAAGGTGTGGGTTAGAAGGCATCTGCAAAACAAAACAAAGTTGTCAACGTGTCACGTGTAAGAAATGGAACAGAATTTGGGGGAGGGAAGACAGAGATGAGGAGAGGGAGGCAGAGAGGTGAGTGGAGCAGCAAGGCGGGAACAGGGGCCTGAACAACGAGCCCCGGTGAAGGATTTTAAGAACAAGAGTGTCCAATGGCCATGTTAAGTCACTTGGGCTGTAAACCACCTCCATCTCTACCCTTCCAAACATTCACGCCTTCGTGCACACTGCTGGGAGGCGGGAAACGAGGACAGAGCCGCCGTTCTAAGTTCAAGTTGGTGAGGCGTACAGAGAAGAGGTGCTGGCTGAAAAGAAGGGAGTGAGGGCAAAAGCTTATAGAACACAAGTTGAGGGGCCCCGGTGGCCCTGGGAAGTGTGCCCCCAGAGTGGGGCGGTCTCGAGGGGCCGTCTCAAGGACATTTGACTTCCCACGGGACATCACAGACTCAGTTTAAGCTAATTTAACTGAAACTATGTGACCGGGCGACCGTAGCTGACATCTCGGTTATACTCGAATAATCTAAAACCTTTTAAGAATATGTTTTGTGACTCCTTTCTCACAAAACTCTTTATCCACCTTACTAGAGAGAATAATGTTAAAACTACTTTGCCTAAATTTGCCATTGCCGGGCTTCGTGAGGAGGTGCTTAGAGGGGCACAAAATAAATACAGGAGAGTTAGATTGAGGACGAGCGAATCAATGGTGTGAGTAACAGGATAAATTGATGATCAGCACACAAGACCTAGTTTGATTTGTGAGTTAGCAAAGAGTTCGTTCTGTGTGTGTGTGTGTGTGCATGTGTGTGCGTGTGTGTGTGTGTGTGTGTGTGCGCGTGTGCATTTCGAGGGTGCTTCCCAAATTTAATTTGCCCGCAAACCGCTTAGCTCCTGCGGTGGGGTGATGGTGGTCGACGAGGTTCTGCATTGTTAACAGCTGGCGGGAGGTGCCACGGCAGCTGGTCTGAGGAGCAGTGTTTCAGAGCGCAGGGCAGTACCTTCCTAACCCAGAAGGTCATGAATGAGGCCTGAAGAAAAAAGGGGGGATGGAAAATATAAGCGCAGATGAGGGGAGAAGAGTGAGGGAAAGCAGCGGGAGAAAACATTAGAAGACAACCACAGCAACGTGAAACCAGGGATCCCCAGTAAGGAAAAAGGGTCACCCATGATTACTCCAGAACTCCTTGATGTTGATTTCAGGAACATAGGTTGCTTGTGCCCTCTATTAAATAGCACACATTCTTTGTGCCTAACAGTGCTTAAGATTCAAGGGTGGAAAAGTAAATATCTGATCCTCTAGCCATCCACTAGCATTTATTCATACGCGTTATGTAACACCAGTACTAGTATTGCTGTAAATCCCCACTGGTACGGGCAAAGCCAGAGCTGTGACACACCTGTTTCCTGTACGAATGGAATGTACATTCTGGTAGAGAGTATCAGACACAACACACGCGGAAAATTAAATCACAAGTCGATTACGTGATGCTGGAAGCTAACACTATGCATTTTATTTAAAAAGGAACTTTTTCATCCATTTTACTTTTTCCCCCCTGCTATTTGTTGATGTAGGAAGGCAGACTTATCGTCACAATTTTATGGACGAGGAAAGGACAGCGCAGAGAGGAAAGGTGACTCGCCCAAGGTCATATCGCTGCTAAGTGACAGAGCCTGCCCAAGGAGTCTTCTCTCTTCTGGTTCCTATAGCGGCATTCTTTCTATTCCTCCCCCCACCCCAGCTCGAGGGCACTGGAGTTTACTGTCTTTCACTCCACCCACTGTTCTTTCTCTAGCTCAGGAAGCCAGGGCTACTCAATAACTCAGTGTTTAATTGGTTTTAAGTCTGCAGTTTCTTCCCTCACTCAAAATCTGAATCAATTAAACAAACTTCCCAGAAAAACCAAAGTCTTTAAGCAAAATCTACTACCAGGTCATATTTGTCTAAAGAGAAGGTATTTTCAGAATACACGTCATTGAAAAGAGTAGGGAATAATGAAAACCTCTTTGCAAACTTAATTTCTGCGTAGCCTACTGCTTAGGTTCCAAAACTTATGTACAGCCCAGCTTCTCTCATAGATGTATGTTCATGTGAAATGTGTATTTAACATATGCATACATATTGGGGATCGTTTTGCTAATTGGAAACCAATTCTTCCATTAATGTCATCACCTTAACTCTACTGTTATTATAACTTAATAACAATTTAACCCTAAATAATTTTGCAGTATGACTGACAATTTTAATCAGTGGAATGCAGCTGAATTTCCACCTAAATCGCTCATGCTGGGTAACGCGCATGCTCAGTGACGCCTACTTACTGTAACTCACTATGCCGAGCCATGTAAGCCAATCACAATCTGCTTTGGGAGGAAGAGTCTAGTGATGGCGGTGATGGAAGAAAGGTTACAGTGACCCGAGTTTCATATTTAGTGAGGTCCGTTGTGTCTCCCAGGGACTCACCAACAGAACAGACCAGGGTCATTGTATCCCTGTCACCTCCTGACGTTATGCCCGGTGAGTAGGAGGGCTGCTGAAGGACGGTCCTAGTGACTGCTGGAGAGTCTCAATCTCTATTCTTAATTCTGCCCCCATCCCTGGAATACACGTCCATGTTCCCCTTAATGAGTCTTTTTTCTCCGTTTTACCAATTCTCAGTCCTTTTCATCATCTTAATGCTATTACATTTTAGAATATATACAACTGAAATCGTTTTTAAAAATCCGGATACTGATTTTGTATCTTTTCCATTCCTCATCTGAAGCAATACTTTCTGGAAGGATCAGCCACTTCTCCTCAAGACCTGAAATGTGTAATTCAGAAGGGGGCAAGGGTGAAAGATCCAAAGCTGTGAATTCTTGAGAGCTGCTCGATTGTTGGAGGTTTGGGGGTGCTAATCAGTCTCCAGTGATTCCCCACTTTCTTTAGTTCTAAGTGACTGATAAGTATACATAAGAAGGCAAAGGGGAGTCAAAATGTATCTTCTGGCTCTACTGAGAGCAAAGTTGGAATGAAGTACACAGCAGGAAGTGTGTATTCTGTTAAAAACAGGAAGGTCAAAAAGAGCGAGAGAGCTATGAGACACGGAGACCATCTACAGCAATGTCCCATCAATCCCCCTCTGGGGCGTGGCTTGGGTGTGGGGTAGAACCTCTGGCGGGGGAGTAAAGTGAGTCCAGGAGCCCTCGCATGGCCTTTCCTCTCCTCATGCTGCTATGGGAACATGTCAGGTTGGATGTGCTTTACAGCCTCTCCAGTTCTGAAGTTGAGTCAAGGAAAAGCCCACACACAACCAGTGCTGTCTTAGGCCCCTGCCACAGGACCTGTGGCTCTAGAGGGCCTTGCTTGGGCCCTCCTCTGGCAGTGTCCTTCCCCATGTGACAAGAGGAGGGGTCCTGGGCCCACTCTGCAATGTGTGTGGCTTCTGTCTTGCTAGGCTGGTAGGTGTCTGCCCTCCCGCTCGTACCCCTTTTCCTGAGGTTGGACCATGACACTTGTGTGTGGGCCTCTTGGACTGAGGGGTGGCCAAGGGTGGCTACATGCAATGGTGGAGGGGGTCAGGGTGTGATAGAGCTTGGACATTCCAGCTGGAATCGCAGTGTTACAGTGTGGGGTGGAGAGGGAGGTTAGAGATGCGGCAAGGGGGTAACACACGGGCAGCCGGCCAGTTCTCCTAGAAGCGCTCAGAAGTATGGGGATTTGAAATGTGACCCTTTCAGGGTGTTAGGAAGGTATTTTTACCTATGTAGGATGATAGAGCAAATTTTAATTAATAGTTGGTTAGCTTGATTTATAGCGTTAAAAACCCCAAACATATGGCATGTGGGCCTCCCTCTGTATTCTTGCCACAGACCCCGCAAATGTTTGGCCCAGGAACAAAGAGGTCCCAGATCCGGCTCTTGTCTAGGCTCTAAGGGAGAGTGTAGAGCCCATAGGCTACGTCACTATGTTGCTGTGGATCAGGAATTCGGAACAGGCCCACAGCAGGGACAGAGCCTTGACAGATGTCTGGGAACTCCATTGGTAAGACCGAAGGCTGGTGGTGACTCAGTGACTGTGGATTAGAATCACTGAGGAGAGACCCTCACTCACATGTCTGGCCACTGATGTTGGCCATTGGCAGGGAATCCTGCTGGGGCTGTCAGCTGCAGCATGTACACGGGGACTCTCCTTGTGGCCTCATGGCTGGGCTCAGGGTGAGCATCTCAAAGAGAACCATGCAGGGGCTGTCATGCATTTTATCACCAACCAACCCAGATTCAAGCAGAGGAAACGGACCCTACTTATTGATGGGGAGAACTGTCAAAAACACATTGTATGAGGACCTAGAGGATAAGAAAGTACTGTTGAGGCTTCTTTTTGAAAATGCAATCTGCCACAGTGTCCTTGGCTCAAGAGTGTACAATGGACAAGGAGTTGGGAGGAGATCCTTGGTCTAGGGACTCCATGAGGATATTGTGAGTAAATTCAAGTCAAAGGCGTAGAATAGTGCCTTGGCATATGATAAGACTCAATAAACAGCAGCTGTTATCATCAGCAGCACCATCATTGCCAGCAACATGAACATCATCCTCACCACCACAATGACCATTATCACCACCACCCTCACTGCCACCCTCATCAGCACCATCATTGCCATTATCATCATCGCTGTGGAACCTATGCAGATGGTTCAATCAACTCTAGGAGGGAGGAAACTGAGGCCTGAATAAGTTAAGTGATATTTTGGGAGTCCCCAAACAATTCAAGGATAGTTCTTTATTTGAACTTGAGCTTCTGTCTGCTATCAGGAAACTATGTAGAAGTGGTTTGGAGACTTTGCAAGGGATAGGACGTGAACTAGAACAGTATCGATGACCTTGGATCTTACTCACCGCTTTTGATGCTGATGACTCCAGACACGGTTTAGTCAACAGATTTTCCGAGTATCCTTTCTCAAAAAAAAAAAAAAAAAAAAAGCAAACAAATGTTCAACTAATAATCATAAAACTAGCAATAAGATATCTGCTAATTTGGATAATTTAGATGTAAACATCAGACTTTTGTTTTTTATTTGAAACAGTACTCCTAAGGCAATTGGCAAATCAAGTCTGTAGACTATTTTTAACAATTTGAGGAGCTACACTTCATTTATGCAAATATTATATGTATGAAATAGAGTAATTATAAGATTTTGTCACTTGTTTATTAAATCTAATCTCTAGAACCTACTTTGGCAGCACTCTCTTATTTGATGGTGTTTAAATTTTTGAAAATCAAGCAATTTCTTTAAAGAACTCTTCTGTAATTCTAATCAGCCTTGTGCAAACATTTTTTTTTTTCACGAAAATCTGAAATTATAAGCTTTTGTCTAGTGTTTTGTTTTGTTTTGAGTTGGCGTTTAAAGAGCTGGTCTTCCCTTGAGGAAACACTGGTAGCAGAACCAAACCAGTCAATACCCGCTGATTCCCGGACAAGGCAGGCTGATGGTGGGACGTGAGGGGGTCAGAGCAAACCAGACGTCAGTCCGTGCTTCCTGGCGAATCTCAGCATTGGCTCCGGGGATCTAGATGCAACTTTGAGCATCAAGAATGTAAGTCAGCGTTACTTTATGTAACTGTCCCCCTTCTGGTTTCAGTCGGCAGGCCAGGGCCAGGGTAACTGTTCGTAAGAGGTCATCCATCCAGATTGAGCGTGGGGCCCGGCCGAGGAGACAGAGTCCAGTTGATATTGGACATGCACTTGCCGATGTCAGCAGAGGAAGGGGATAGTGATGAAATCTTCCACTCAGGTGTTTTAGGCAAAAATGACAGCTCAACTGTGGAGACCGACAGCTAGACCTTCCTTTCTGAGAAAGTCTCTGGAAGCAGACAGCCGGAGATCGCCATTTACTAACTACGTGATCGTGGGCAAGTGTGCCTCAGTTTCCTCACATATGTGACATGAGGATGAGAATAGTACTTACCGCATAGGATTGTTATGAGATAAAATGAGTAATATATGCAAAGAGCTTAAAAACAATAGCACCAAATGCTATTGTTTCTCTATACCCATTACCCGTGGGGTACCGTGTTAAACCTGTTTTGAATACGACTTTATTTTATCCTTATAACAACTCCATTATGGTAGCTATTTTCATCCCCATTTCATAGATAAGAAAAAATGAGGCACAGAGAAGTTGTACAATTTGCTGAAGTTTACACATTAATGGGTGAAAGAACCAGGATTCTAACCCAGTTTTGTCTGGCACAGAATCTTGTGACCTTCGCCACCACTTGGCACCGTGATGAAAACAAAATAAAACCCAGCAAAAATAACCTTGTTATTAGCATACACTTGATGTTCCCTGAGAAGGCCATTGGGTTATCCTTAGATGATAAAACTTTACTGTGGCGGAATCGTGGCAGTGGGTTTTTTTCTTTATACCATCTACCACGTGCTGTGTGCAGAAGACACCTAAGGGCTTTCTGTTCTGCCTTCAATTGCTATTGCTGCAGACACATTAAGTTGGCACTTCAGATGTGACCTGTAGAGCTATAGGCAGGGACCCTGCACAGAAGGACCAGCCTTTGAGTTACAGAAAGCTGCATGAAAGTGTGGATGGTGTTACATGGGGGGAGATTCACAGAGCCCCCACATAAGCCCTTGATACTTCCAAATTTCTATCCAATTTTCAAGACAAGTCAGACCAAGTTACCTATTTCCAGGTCCGCTGAAGTAGAGCTGAGTTACCTTTCTGATGCCTCCTGCCCCTCCCCCCACCCCCCACCCCATGCTTCTCTTTTTTCTCTTGAAGCACAAACAAGGGAAGATTGATAGCCAGAATGGAAAAACCCATGGTGTGGTCTCACAAATACAGGTCTCGGCTGGGGTGGGGGAGAGCCTCCTTCCTCATCTGTTTGTTTAAAGATAAAGAGGCCCTTTCAGTCCACATGGGGTCCAGCAATTTAACTATAAACTATGTTAATGGATGGCAGAAAGTACCTGCCCTGCCGGGCTGAGGGGGGAGGGTATGAGCCCTGGAGTTCTGACCACTTGGTCCCTGGTCTTCCCCAAACCCCTTAGTTTAAAAATGTTGCCTTTTGAGTGCCTATTCTACTGGCTCAAGCCCTATGGTTTTAAAATATTATTTATTTATTTTTTAAAAAGCCGTTTGTATTTCTAATACACAGAGGTCCTGGACTTTCAGGTCTGCCAATAACTCTCCCTTTTCCAAAAAAAAAGAAAAAAGAAAAAAAAAGTCATTTTTTTCCTTACTGGAATTTTTTCATTCCTTCCTACCCACCCCACCTCCATTTCTCATTTCCTCAGGAAACCACTTAGTTGGAGACAGAGGGAACGTTTTCCAGCACACTCCCTCAGCCCCCCACAGGCTCCTGCACACCCAGCAAGTGATTTAGCACCAAGAACATATGTTGCAGTATGCTCAGCCTTGCCCGCAAAGATTTCTGTCTCCAATTCCCCGAAGCATTTGGGGACCGTTGTGGTGGAGGCAGCCTTCATCCCTGCTAACACCAGTCACCCTCCAGGACCCCTCGAAGGTGCTGGGCCCGATCTGTAGCTGTCTGTCCTTTGTTCTGGGCTGTCAACCAATGAGCCAAATGTAGGTACGTTATGGTACTTCCATGATGTCCTGGATATGACCCTTCTGCAGGTTTTCTAGAGTGAAGGAAAGTAAAGTAAAGACTCTCTGTTGGTTTTAGGAGAAGCTATGGGAGTCTGTTGTCATTTTCTTTCATTCAATAAATATTTGAGAACATTACTAAGTACTAAACACTGTTTCAGGGGCTGGGAAAATAAATGGGGAACAAGGCAGCCCAAGTGCCTACTCTCAACCTCCAGTTTGGGAGTTGAGGGTGACGAATAGAGAAGGGAAAACCAAGAGTAGACAGGCAAAAAATTTAAAAGAAAATGAAAGAATACATTTATTTAGTGATAAGAGCTATGAAGAAATCAAATAGCACTGTAGAATGGGAACCATCTCCTTCCTGTCTGAGACCTTCATGAAGCCTTCCTCTCCAGTCTCTAGTCTTGGACTTATCTGACCTACTTGCTGGCTCTAAGAGTCTCATGGGTGGATGCCTTTGTCCCATCCAGAGCAAAATTTCCACAGTTCTCTCTGAAGATGGAGTTCAAAAGACTTCTGTGAGCAAAGGTCTGGAGTCCACCACCCTTCCACCAGCTCCTGGTCTCACTCAGTGTGCCAAGCAGCAGAAGATAAGAATTCCCGAAGCTTTGGAGACCACTTTCCCTCTAGGGCCCCAAATAAATGGAGAGCTTCATAAAATACTTGAGTGGCCTAGAATAACTGAATAGAGGAGAATTATTTCCAGCTGCAACAGAAACATTACGTTTAACCAAAAGGGTCTCCCCTGTGTTATTTACTTTCCATGACTCTTCAGGTATGTTGGGACCAAGTCTAAACTGTGTCCAATCCCAAGAGCCCTGGATACATCCAGGGAAGCTAAAGTTGACTTTTCATTCTGGCTGCCCACACGCCTCTTTTCAGGGCCATAGGAAATAGTTTCCTTACTTCTTAATTAGCAGGAATGCTTTTCTTTGGAGACAAAAATGTTCTTAATTCAAGAGGAGGCCTCCAAGAATCGGATGCTGGGGAGTTTATTGTAATCTGGGTATAAATCCGTCTAAAACTGAGTTTACACTCTGCTTAGCAACCACCAGATGTCAGCAACTCATCTGGTTTCAGTTCCCCAGCAAAGGGAAAGACAACCCACAAGGAAGGGAATGACAGCCTTCGGCTGACTTCAGCTTTTTCTCAAGTTTCTGGTGGGACTTCAGGAAGTTGTCTACTGTTAGGAACAGTGCTGATGGTTCAAGCAGGATTCATGTCTGAGGATGAGAAAGCCACTCACACACACCCAGGTGATGGAATCCTTGGACTAACACTTTGATTTTTCCTTGTCAGAACCATTACAGGTAGCAAAGAAATGTGCTAGGAAGTTAGTGAAGATTCACTGGAAAGATTTTTAGGGCTGAAGGCAACTAAATGGAAAAATTTACTTTCAAGGTGTTCCCCCTCTCCTCCCAAGAAACCTAATAGACTTTTGAGAAAAACTCTATAAGAAGGGAAAGAGAAGTCTGCAAGTGCAAATATTATTTAAGAGAAAAGGCATACATAAGATATCCAAAGGGCGGGAGGTCATTACAGTCAGCTCCTGTGATGCTCATTTATTTTGCAAAGTCAGGCGAGGGGTCATCGATATAATAAAATATGAGACAAAATGCCTTTGGTGAATTAAACGTCGATATAGCTCAAACTGTGTGCAGTTTTCTGGAGGAGGCCACCACGTTAGTTTGTGGGGTTCACAGACCTACATAATTAATGTATACTTCAGGAAGCCAAGCTCAGGGTGCAAATGCGGCATCACATTTATTAAAAGTTCTCGGATTCCCAGGAACCCCTAGTGGCAGTGATTGCCCATGCATTCTTTTCTTAGTCAACCTCCAATGTCTCTTCTCCCATTTTTCACTTTTATTCTTATTCTTGCTGTTGATTCTGTATTTCAAGGTCAAATCTGCATTGCTTACTCCATTGTGGGCAACTCGCTCTATGGTTAGAAACACAAGAGGAAAGGCAAGATGTCCTCTGCAGGACGCCTCTGAGTGAGAAGCCCGGTTACCATAAAAGTAAAATATGTGACCACACCCCTGAACCTGGCGGTTTAGGCTGGGGCAGGGGCCTGGTCGGGGCTTTGCAAACGATGCCCTCTCTGAGGCCCAGTGTAGGGCTTGGTGTGGAATGAACGACAAAATGGCCCATTGACAAAATAGGGCACAAGTCACCTCTGCAGCTACATCCCGCCTCCTCCTCCTCCTCAGCCTCACCCATCTCCTCTTTCCTCTGGACATGCCATGACTCTCAGCCCTCTGAGTCTCACCTCCAGTCCCCTCTCCACACTCTCCTCTGTCATTTCCTTCCATTTCATTTAAATTCAACTGATCTTTCAAACTCTACCTTCTCCTATCACTCCAGCCTGATGTTATGTCACACCTCTTTATTCCTAAGCCCTTGTGGTAGCATATCTTTAGTTCTTTTAATTGACAATTTTATATTCTATTAATAATTCTATAAATATAACTATGTATCAATAATTAATAAATACATAACATCATATTGCCATCTACATTAGGTTAACCTACTTCTTCACATCTTCTTAAAATAGATTGTAAATTTCTTGAAATTTAAAAATAATTTTAATGCTAACATCTTACAAATGCTAGGATGCCTAATCGGCACCTGTTAACTGAAAGTGAAAATGTTCTATTTGCTGATCTCAGTTTATGCTCCGACTTCCAGAGTACTGATCCGTGAAAGTAAGTTTCTAAGATAAAATGAGTGGAGCCTGGAAGCCTCTGCTCCACCCTCATTCACTACTCTGTTCGAGATCCTTGAATAAAGAAAGGCCCAGAGAGGTGTGGGGGTTCAACCCCCTCCCTGCCTTGGGAGGCTGTGGTTCCCCTGACACTCAAGAATGCCAAGCCTCAATTCCCTGAGGGTAATTTGATCTGCTAATTATATGCAAAGACTCAGATCCCTAAAAGAGAACTTGACTTTGTTGTCACCTGGGAAATGTCAACAAATGACATTATCTCCCTTTGAGCTAGCACTGTGGCTTCTGGCGGGCAAGGAAGGTCAGTAGGGAAGCTGGGTGAGTCCGGGGCCCTGAGTCACTGGGGACTGGGCTGAGTGGGGCACTCAGTGACTCTTCCTATAACTTCTTTCTTGCTGAAATTTTAAAAATTCATCGTGGTTCCTTTGTGAAGAGAAAGAATCTTGAAAAGAAAGTCATCTTTTTGTTTTTTAACTTGGAAACAGATGAAGAGCAGGGCTAGAGCTTGGGTGGGTGTGTGCAGCATGAAAACAGTGTCCTTGCTGGTTCGGCTGAGGCCACATCCAAAGCCAGTCCTGTGCAGTGGAAGGCTGCCCCTCTCTGCCTGCCGCTAGATTAGGCCACGGCTGGGTGAAAGGCGGCGTGGTTCGTGAAGTCTGCTGTGGTATCTTACTACTCCAGTTAGCTGGTGCTTGCTGTGGGCTAAGTGCTTCACTTCACATCCATTCCGTCATGTAATTCTTAGCACAACTCTTGAGAATATATATTATTATTTCTATTTTATAGAAAAGGAGATTGAAGCTCAGAGAGGTAAGGAAATTTGCCCTGAGCCACACAGCTAATAATGGGCACGGTTGGGTTTTAAACCCAGGTGTCAGGTGCCTCCAATTCCGGTCCCCATTTGCTACTGTCTAGCTGTGTGACTTAGAAAGGACATTCATAAGACTTCTTTGAGTTCCTGTGTCCTTTTTTTTTTTTTTTTTTAATGAGGTGACTAAGTGAGCTGATCTATAACTATTCTGTTCAATATGATAGTCACTTGCAGCACGGGGTTATTGTGCACTCGATGTGACTGGCCTGAACTGAGAAATGCTGTTAAGTGTCTAAGACATACTGGATCTCAGAGACTAGAAAAAAGACAGATCTTTCAATAGCATTTTAAATAGTGATTACACTTTAAAGTAACAATATTACCTATAAATAGTTGAATAAACTATATTATTATAATTACGTTTATCTCTTTAGTCTTACTTTTTAAAATGTGGCCGGTACACATGTGGTTCACATTATTTTAGTCCCGGACAGAGTTTTCTAGACTTTCCTGATAAGTTGTCTCTAGAGGTCATGTGTCTCAAGCATTGACATTTCCTTGTGACTCCTCGGGTCTGAAGTTGGTGATGCAAGCAGGAACTGAGGCTGAGGAGGAGAGCACAGACACAGCTACCCATGGAAATGGCACAGGCCCCAACTATTGGGACCCAAACTGGTCATGAACTTGGTTACAAATAGGCTTGTATTTGGCAGTACATTGATTAGACAAGCAGATGAGAATGTAGTTTTACACTTTCCAATAAGCAGAACGCCATCACATTCTCCGATGCCAGGTGAAATTCTTTGTCATATTGCATAATATTTTACCCAATGTATCATTTCATTTAATCCTCACAACAATTCTGTGGAAGTAAGTTCTACGCAGATTTCACAGATGATAAAACTGAGGCTCAAGAAAGTTTAGGTAACTTGCCCAAGGTCAGAGAGCTAGTCAGCGATAAGAATGTTTGACTCAAAAGCTCATATTTAGAATCGTTAGGTAATACTGCCTAATCCAAATGTCTTAGTTTCTCCAGCTGTAATCAGGTGAATAATGAAAATTTTAAAAGCATCTGTTTCGTGGGAAGGATGTTGGTACTGGAGAAGCCGCCAGAAGGTTCCTGATTCTGCTCGTGGATGATTTTCATATCTTGGAGGGCTCGTCTGTCATCACGCATCCCACAGGCAGAGGTGCCCCACCGGGCTCTGCGTCCCAGCAGTCGGGAGAGGCTGCGCTTTCTAGGTTCGCTAGCTGGAGACAGACAGCCGTGAGGCAGATGGAGATAATTACTCGCCATGCACAAAACTCTGCCAAGCAATTGGGTGGAAATTGGGAAGTTGGTTTCCATTATCTGACCATTTCCAAACAGTCTTTTAAATTTCCTTCCAGATGTGTGATGTTGTGTGTATCAGTCAGGGTCCAATCAGAAGAGAGAACCTAGGCAGTCATTTGAACATGAAAAAGTTAACGTAAAAATTACAAACTATAACAGAAGATTAGAGTAAGGAAGAGATGGCTAGAAATAAGCAAAGAGAACTCTAAAGATATAGTAATAGCTGATATTAGGAGCAGCTATTACATCCAGGGCTGAGATAGAGACCCTGGGAAGCTCTCCCCAACCTGACCTCCTTCCCCAACTCCGAGCTGAAATCCAGACATTGTTGGCTGTGGCCCACTGGACGGGAGAGGAGTAACTGCATCAGTGGAATTTGCTGGAAATTCTCCCTCTGGAACTTACTGTAAGTCAGCTCTCCAGGGTGCAGAAAAATTGTTCAGGAGGCGGTGTCTCTGTGAAGGCCGCTTACTATGAAGTCACCTGCAGTGCTTGGGGGAGCTGCTGGCTATGGGGTACTGCTGGCTGCCGGGCACCGAAGGACCCGGAGGCTTGAGGAGCCACCCCTGCTTCGGCAGCTAGCGGATGGAAAAGCTGCTCCGACTGCAGAAGCCCGGCCGTGGAGAAGCTGCCGGCGCTGCAGGGCTGGCTTCTGGAGAAAACCTGCAGGAGTGGGAACAATGAGGCAGCCGCTTGCGCTGACGGAGCCTGCTGAACCGGAGCAGAGAACCAGGACGCAAGTCCCTTTCCTACTGCAGTCTCTCTGGGTACCCCCTGCTGACAAAGCTTGACAGGGTGTCCGCTGGTAAAGGAAAACGCTTGCAGGGGCCAGCTCTGTGTTTGCAGAGCAGGCAGTGAAGGGCGAATTGGGAGCGGAGAGGCAATAAATCGATACCTGGCACACTCCAGAAGAATGGCTTGTAAACACTGGCGTCCCTAAGCAGTGCCCGGGCACACGTGTGGAAACGTCAGCAGCTTGGGTCTGCCGCGTTCTGCGTCTGGGGGTCTAAGATTTGCTCTGGAATGTGTCATTTGCACAGGAGCTCCAGGTAACTGTGCCGGGCGCCCTGCCGTCAATACCACCGTCAATATTCACTTGGATAATTGCAATCGTCTCTTAACTGGTCTCCCTGATTGCCTTCTTATTCTCGAATCATCTATCTTTCACCCAGCAGCCAAGTGATCCTAAGAAAACATGAGTTAGAATATGGCACTCAGCTGCGCAAAAACCTGCAGTGTGTCCTCGTCTCACTAGAGACAAAGCTCGGGTCCCCAGAGGGACTTGCCGCCTCTCTCCTTCTACTCTCCCCCGGTTCACTCCCCTAGGCCACACCGGCCCTTCTGAACCTCCAACGTGCTAGGCACACGCCGGCCTCAGCGCTTGACCACTTGCACTTCCTTCTTCCCCGTGATTTCTGCAAAGCTCACACTCTCACGCCTTCGAGTCTTTGCTCAAATGACACCTTGTCACAAACTCTTTTCTGACCCCCAATTTAAAAATTAGAAACCTCTTTCCACCCCTCCCCACGGGTCACTCCCTCTCCCCCTTCGCCGGTTGTTTTTCTCCATAGTGCTTTACACCATCGAACTGGCCATATGTTCCACTTGCTGATCTTTGTTCGTTTTCAGCCCTGCCCAGCTGGAACGTAAACCCCACGAGGAAAAGAATCGTGATCTGTTTCATTCGCCGCTGCCTTCTCCAGGGCCTTGAATGGTGACTTGATAGGTATTCAGTGAATACCTGTTGAATGAACGAATGTAGCCTATGCTTGGAGAAACTTCTCTGTGGAAATATAGAGATGGTAAAGGCATCGTGCCAAGGGAAGCCAAGGTCCACACAGTTCTCAGATATTTCAAAAGCTTCATAGATGTAAACACGAGCACGGGCCTTTTAAAGGAGCTGCCCTTCATGAAAAAAAAAAAAAAACCTTCTAGAGCAGTATGGATGCAGTGGATAAGGAGACACTCCTGTGCCTATTCAAAGGGTTGGAAAAGTGGCCCGTTCATTGAAAAAGCATGTGGAGTTTTAGAGAGAACAATATTGTAATTGCTCAAAATGCCTGTTTTTGAGAAAAGCCTGTGTTTTCCCTCATGTTGCTTAGGAAAAGTTTCTGGAGGCCTTTGCATTTAGCAGACAGGACTCCAGATACAAACAGAGCAGTTCTGTCCGTCTTCTTCCCAGAGCCAGCTTTTCTTGTTTGGGGAGGAAGGAAGCACGCCTGTGACCGGCACTTCCTTTAGGCTCTGGAACTTGTCCTCCATCACCATCCGGACCGAACCTCTCCCGCCCGCTCCCAACACTGAAGGACTGAGAGAATTCCAAGTGTGGCCTTGCTGAGTGAGTCATATCCCCATTTCACGTGATTTGGACCCGATTTAGCCAAGGACATTTAAGAGCTTCTGGAAGAATTATTTAAGGAGAGGGCAAAGGATGACTGAGATTCAACTTGGACTCGGCAGAACGGGTTAGAGGCAAGAAAATAGGCCTAGCACATCATGTACACATGCGATTGGAGGGCCCACAGTCTATAAGTCTTGAGACACATTTTAAAGATGGAATTTGACAGAAAAGGTCAAACCTTGTTATTGCCAGAAGACAGAAAAAAATGAGACAATTAGAGTTGATTTGCAGTTATTGGGGTTATGAGGTCTGTTTATGGAGTCCAGGCAATTTAATTCTAGTATGACTACTTCGTCTAATAGTAACACATACATGTTATAATAGTCTGCTGTTGAGATGAATCCTCTCCTGGATATAGGCATGAGAGCCTGAAACTATCCCGCTTTGTAAGTTCAGGGAAGGCTGGAGAAAGCATTCTCTCTCCCAAGGCTGTCAGCACACCAGAGCTTTCACAGGTGCACTGGGTCCTGAGCGGTTCAGATGGGAAACTCACTACCAATCACCACTAACTTTTTAAAAACCATCGCTTGATCATGATTCTAACATCAGTATTTCTAGGGTGATATTGAGAGATTGTCAGTCCCATAAGAAGCCAAATTAGACTAGTAAAAATAGTTCAATGAGTTTAACTGACCCTCTGGAGCCCCTAAGAAGGGACAAGAAGGGCGAAAGGGTCTAGGTTCAGTGCCTCCCTTGCCCCAATGCTCTTCGCAGTGGTCTCTTGGTTTCTCTTGTTTATGTTGGTAATATATATGCTCTCCTGATTGCCAAGTCCAGTCCTCAATCCATATCATATTCTAGCAGCAGGATGTGACGGGGTCGATTACTCCTTCAACTTGAAAAGCTTTCCTCACCTGGCCTGGATACCCCTCAACTCTGCAGAATAGGCAAGAAAGAAATTCCGATTATTACTTCACCTCACTGGCTGTTCTTTCCAATCTCCTTTACTGTTTCCTCTTCACCTTCGTAAGATCTACCAGCTGAGAGGCCCATGCTGTAGCCAAAGATCTCATCTGTGTTGTAGCTAATCACTGCGAAGATAACATCACTCAGGGGCGTGGTTTTAAGTACCATCTATCTTCCAAAAACTTCTAAATTCATGGCTCAAGTCTAGACTGTTCTCAGATGAACTCAGACGACAGGACCTGAATTCAGATGGCATGCAGCTTTTAGTTGATGGAATCTCAGGCTTCACGTACTCACAGACAAGGCCCCGATTTCTACAACCCCTCAAGAAAACACTTCTTTTTGTAGTTTTCCATCCTTTTTTTTTTTTTTTAACAGTAATCCTCTCTTTCTAGTTGCTCAAAGCCAAAAAGCTTAGAGTACTCCTGGACACTTTCTCTCATACCCTACATATGATCCATCAACAAATCTTGCGGGTTCCACCTTCGAAATAGGCCACCTGCCCCCCAAATATATTCTCAAGACAGTAGTAACTGAAGTGACCCCTTTAACAGATAAGTTACAGATCTGCTAAAAACCTTCCGGTGGCTTTCTATCTCACTAGGGTAGCAGCCAGAGTTTGCAGTGGCCCGAAAGGCCCAATGTGACCTAAACTCACCCCAGGAAACTCTCTGACCTCGCCCCTTACCACTGTCCTCCTCATTCCATTTGTTCTAGCCACACTGGCCCCTTGTCTTTCCTCCCCACACCAGTCACACTCCCATCTCAGACCTTGCTTTTCCTGTGCGCTCAGCCCTGAAAATTCTCCTAAATAACCTACTGGTCTTTCGTGGTCTCTGCTCAAATGTGAAGTCTTCCCTCAAATGTGAAGTCTTCCCTCAAATGTGAATTACTTGTGAAGTCTTCCCTCACCAACCCCCACTCCACTGTCCCCCTCCCCAAATCCATCTTAGCCAGGTTATTCTATGTAAGGCGTGAATAATTACCAATAATAACGTAACCCACCATGTGATTCTTACCCCTTCCAGTCACTGTGCATCCCCCTCACCCTACTCAATTTTCTCCCCTTACTGGTTTGTCTCGCTATCTCACATAGTGTCTGTTTGCTTGTTTATTGTCTGTTTCCCCAAACAGACATATAAGCTGCACGAGAGCAAAGTAACTCTGTCAGTTGGGTTCACTGCTGCATTCTGATCACCTAGAATATCGCCTGAGACAAAGTAGTGTCTGATCTGTTCAATTAATAAACATATAAGTAAAAGAGCAGTTACTGGTAGATTAGGATTTGCTTTAAAAAAATGGCAAAAGTATAGACTGAACTTTTGTGTCCCTCCAAAATTCATACGTTGAAGCCTAACCCCAGTGTGATGGTATTTGGACATGGGGAGTAGGGAGATGATTAGGTCACGAAGGTGGAGCCCTTGTGATGGGATCGGGGTTATTATTAAAGAGACCCCAGAGCACTCTCCCATTCTTTTTGTCATGCGAGGACACGGGCAGACGATGGCCCTCCGTGAACCAGGAAGCGGGCTCTCGCCGGACACTGGGTCTGCCAGTGTCTTAGTCTTGGACTTCCCAGCTTCCAGAACTGCTGTTCATAACACACCTAGTCTGTGATGTTCTGTTATCACAGCCTGCATGAACCGAGGCAGGCACTGTGACTTTAGGAGGGTTAGATTGATCTGGATGCCTTTAAGAGAACAAGTTCATGAGGGAGAGCATAGCAGTCTACTTCGCAGAGAACACTCAGCCACAGGCCGGAGACTGAGGGCTTCCTGTCCAGAGTCCGTTTGGACTTGTGTTTAACTGGTTCTACCACTTACCAGCGGTTTGTCTTTGGCCAAGATACTTAACTTTGCTAAGTTTCAGTTTTTCTCAACTGTAATATGGGAATAATAATAGAATTTACTTTAGGATCGTTATGAAAAAGATATTAAAATATTTAGCACACTGCCTGGAACTTATTAAATGTTCAATAAATGTTACAGTTATTATCTTTGTTGTACAAAATAAAATTTTGGCAGGATGTACCCTAAAACGTTAATAATGACTATCCTGAGGGTTGAGATTGTGGATGATTTTTATTTTCTTCTTTTGGCTTCTATTTTCCTATTTTTTTTTTCCTACAATGAATAAGTATTATTTACTATGAGAACAAATGAGAGTTATTGCTTTTTTAAAAAGAATTGACCAATGCAGCTGTGTTTTCCTGGGGTTGGGTCAAGTGGACCAATCTGAATGGGTTTGATGATCTCCTCAGGTTCTCATCAGGCTTTTATTCTGCTGTTTCTAAACCAAAGGCTAGCACGCAAGAGCAAGAAGAGTAGGAGGAAGCAAGACTAAGAGATGATGGGGAAAGGCAGTGAGCTTGGAAAATTATTGAGGGCCAGATGCTGAAATGAGGACCTTCTGAGTCTAGCTTTCCATTTTATGGCTTGGGATGAGTTTAGCTTTAGGGACCCTGTGCTGGGGAAAAAAGAAAACACAAATAAATTCCACTTTGGTTTGATTATGAAAATGTTTCAGGAAGTAGCAACGTCTGAAAATGGGTTCTTGAGAGAACCTAGATTCAAATGCATTGAAGCTAATGGTTCTCTAGAGATGTGCTGTCCAATAAGAAATGGAATAAATATGAGCTCTACACAATTAAAAATTTTCCATAGTCCCGTTATAAACGTGAAGGGGGAGGAGAGAGAAAGCAGATGACATTAATTTTAATAATACATTTTATTTAACCCAATATGTCCAAAATATCATTTCAACATGTAATCAATACATAAAGGTTATGAATGAGATAGTCCACATTTTTTTTTTTGTACTAAACCTTCAAAATTCCACGTGTGTTTTACATTTTTAAGACATCTCAATGCAGGCTAGCCCCCTTTCAAGTGCTGGACAGCCCCCTGTGGCTAGTGGCCATGGTCCCGGAGAGTGTGGTTCTAGGCCATGAGGCTGCCACCCCAGGAATGAAGCGTCCGAAGAATCAGCCAAGCTTTCTCTTTCTTCTCTTCTATCTTATCACCATCTCTTCTCAGAGGTCCTTGGATGTGGCTGGCCATTTCCTGCCAGGATCATTCTCTGATGCTGCCAACCTTTCCCAGAAAAGGAGTGTTTCCTGGAAAAGATAGGGCCTGTTGAGAAACACAGAGGGGCAGGCAGTGAGCCATTTTGAGGGCACTCTATGTCACCCCGTGCTGCTAGAGTCTCCAAGGATACTGTGTGTTGGTAGAAGATAGTTGGTGGCCAGCGCAGCTGGGCTGAGAAACCTTCAAGGTTAGCAGGAGGCCCGGGCAGAGCGGGGCAAGGAGAGGTCTTGGGGTTTGGCTACCTGTCTGAGAAGGTGACCTTCACGAGCTTTTCCTACCCTCCGGCATTACCCCCTCCCACCTTTCTCCCCACATCAGGCCTCCGCCCCCAGACACCTGTGGTTGCCCTTGTGCTCCTTCTCTCCCAACGAAAGGGAATTCAAGATAAATATGTTTATCTTGCCTGGGGAGCCCAACTGGTACATTTGTCAGTGTTGGAGCTGGGATTTAAACGTGACTAGCTGGTTCATTTGTCACAGGGGTGTATTTATCTGTGTTTGGAAGATTTAATTTTTCCCAATGAAGAACTGTATAAATAGGTCTAATGAGCCTTGAGGGCTCTCATTTGCTCTCAGAGTTTACAGCAAGCTGGGAATTCTCAGCGCGCACTTGTCTCTCAGGGTTCTGTGCTGCCCGCCGTGAGGACGCCAGCGTGGGTCTCATTCTGGGGGTGCTCTGGCCTTGGGATGCCCAAGTTTTCCCATCCAGGGGCTTACATTTGGGGATGTTTAGTTAAGATGGTTTTTTTTTCTCTGTATACTTATGATAATCTGCATAATCTTTTATTTGTGTAGCTGGCAAAGTGCTCTCCAGATAAAAGAGAAGGGCACAGTTAATATATATGAATAGAGGCGCAACATTGGGAAGCCACGAGCGAAGGGTGTCCGCGGGCTTTGGGTAGGCTGCTGCATCTGCCCGCGGCGTTCCTATGTTCTTTCTTTGTTTTATTAGGAGAGTTTTCGTCTAATTAACGGCCAGCGTTGGGTCCAGCAGCATGTCTGTGCATGGAGGGGGCGTGCAGGGGACAAGGGTAGAGAGAGCGAGAAGGAAAGAGAGACAGAAGCGAGACTGGGCTACAGGAGGCAGGAGAGTGAGAAAGGAGGGGGCGGGGGAAGGGGAAGAGGATTTTAAAACACTGAGCAAAGAAGAGAATGAGGAAGGGAGACAAGAGTGAGAAGATGAAGGGAGCTTAAGGGTGGGGATGAAGAGAAAATACCAGAGATGTCATTGCTGGAAAAGGCCCCAGAAATTACATTTTTATTTTATAGCTGGGACAACACAGACGAGAGAGGCACAGGGAGCCAAGGTTCTGTCCGCAGCTCTGTCCTCTGTGGTACCTCCAGGAGGAAAAGAAAAGACAGACGTGTACAGGGGGCTTTGATGGACTTCGTGCTTCTCGTTCCAAGTCATGAGTCCACACTGCTCGTCGTCCCTACATGAGGACACCCTCCCCTTCCTTCCATTCTCCTGAAAACCACTGCCACCGCCACCACCCCTGCCACCGCCACCACCCTGCCACCGCCACCGCCCCTGCCACCGTCGCTGTCACCACCACCACACTGCCACCATCACCACTGCTACTGCACCACCACCACTGCACTGACCAGCCCTTCGTCGCAAGTGCTTTCTGTTCTGGTCTAAGTTTTCAAATCGCGCGTGGGTCAGATCAAGAAAGCAGAAACCCTCGTCCAGATTCAAAACCACATTAAAAAAATTCTAAAAACTCAGCCCATGCACACGAACCCCGTGTTGACTCCTTTGGGGGTGCCCACCCTTACTTCTCGGGCTCCTCAAGGGAGTTGAACACACTTGGAGAATTTCTCTACAACCCACCTGCGTGCATGCCCGCATGCGCACATGCGGAGTCGGGAGGTAGGAGTTCTAACCCCAGCTCTGTCAGACGCTGCTAACCTTTCTACCCCTTGCTTCAGTTCTCTCCTGAGGATGGACAGGTCAACCTGTTGGCCTCTGACCTGTAAAGGTCTTTGGCTTCCATATCACATCCAGTGATTACAGAGGCAGACCGATTCGGGGAAAGAGAGTGAGCTTTGGGCTGATTTAATAGCCGTTTAGCTTCACAATTTTAAAACCTTCTTTTACCCCACTTTCCCCATTTGTTAAAAAAAAAAATAAGGCTTATAATTTCTACCTCCTAAAACTCTTGTGAGGTTGAGATAATGTGTTTGAGGAAGGGGCCAACAAAGTCTTGGTATGATAAAGCGGAAGTGGGTTATTTCTTTTTCTCTTTTCTTGCTTTCTCGTGGTCTCTTTTTTCAATCCTGTGACTTTTAGGAGTGTGTGCTAAAGCTGCCTCCTGCTCATTTGCCAAAGCCGATTGTGTTCATCTCTTCCAAGCTCTGCATTCAGTCATGAATCTTGGTAGCTTGAAATCAGCCATCCTGGGAGTATTTACACCATGGAAACTGACAACTGTTGTAAATTAAGGCTTTTTTTCCTCCCTTGACCGGTCAGTTGTTAGACATTACCAGCACGGCATTGGGGCCAACCTTTCTGTTTTATTTAGATTTACTCTGATTTCTCTACCTAACATTTTGAGCATATTATCCATTCATGCAGCAATGATAGGGTTGCCAGATGAAATACAGGACACCTAGTTAAATGTTAATTTCAGATAAACAATGAATAATGGTTTTCTATAAGTATGTCCCAAGCAACATTTGAGATGTACTTATACTAAAAGAAAAATTTTAATTTAACTGAACATCCTGTGTATTCTTTGTTGCTAAATCTGTCAACCTTAGCTACAGAGAATCCAGTACACAAGACACAGTTCCTGATTCCATGTTGCTTATGCTGTGGTGGGAGCTGACTTTGGGAACTCCGAAATCAGGAGATTACTGGGACTTTTTGCACTTTGATCCTTGTCTTCGTCATCATCATCTATCCTTTAGTTAATGTTTATTGAGCAACTACTATATGTAAGACACTATTCTAGATTCTGGGATTCAGCATTAGACAAAGCACACACATCTCAATTCTCAGAGTGACCCCTGGTTTGAGAGAGACAGACGAAAAGTAAGATAAAAGAAAATAGAAGACACAGTATGTTGGTAAGGACTATGGAGAAAAATAAACCAGAGAAGAGGCCTGTGGGAAGTAAGGGAACAAGTCTATCAAAAAGAACGTGTTCTTGGCAGAGGGTACAGCAAGTGCCAAGGCCCCGTACTGAGTGCCGGCCACACGCCAGGACTGCTAAGTGCTTCACGTCCATGATCTCATTTAACCCAGGCACTGGCCCTGTGCGGTAGGTATTATTCTGTTCTCCTTTTGCATATGAGTACACTGAAGACGGTTTTGCGATGTTAAGCCTTGCACGCGGTCACCCAGCTACTCAGTGGTGGAGCCTACACTCTTACCCAGGGCTGGCTGGCAACCACCTGGATTTTACTGAGAACAAGTTTTATTTCAATTTTTAAAAAATTTTTATTGATCTTAATTTTTCAAAAATGTATTTATTTTTAATTCTTTAATGTTGCCACATATTTGACCCCTTTTGCCCCATCTACGTTCCCCCTCCCCTCTCCCCTCTGGGAACCACTAGTTATTGTTCCATGTCTATGAGTCTGTGTTTGAGAACGAAGTTTTTAGAAGAGGCACTTCTGAATTCTCTCTTCCCGCGACCTGTTCTGGCTTTGGGGAGGACTTGGGAGTCTGGGGCAGCTCTGAGCCTTGCCAGCTTCCACTGAGGGCAGCTTCCCATCTGCCCTGCAGAGAGCAAAGCAGTTTGCCAGGGTCTGCAGGGGCCTTCGGTGCCTCCACACAGGCACCAGACCAGGGACCTTAGTGCCACATGTCACCAGGTGTCCTCTCCCTGCAAGCTCTGCCCCATGTCTCCTCCAGCAGGTACCGGGAGCCCCTCGCAGGCCTCGATGGGGCCTTTGTGCCTGGGGCTCTCTGCAGGATGGCCAGGAAGCCAGCTTGCCTCCATTGTCGCTGGCTAAGCTCCCTTCCCTCTGCCCAGGAAGAGCCTTGGAGGGCCTTTGGAGCCTTCTCCCATGGGTAGGGGGCAGGCGGTCACCCCGAGGTCCAACCGACGCTGACCTTGCACCTAAAAAGAATACATTGTTTTCAAACACGGCTTCCTATTCCTGCCAGATAAACCAGCACAGTAACAATGCGTCCAGGTTGTCGAATGTTGGCTGGGGTTTCTTTTTTAGCAGCAAACTTTTTGTCCAGAGGTTGGCACTTTCCTCTCCATTCACGAGGACGAGGCTCTCCTTTCAGGGCTGGGCACGGGCCCCTGGGGACACACACACACACACACACACACACACACACACACACACACACACACACACTCCTCTCGGCTCAGCCTTGCGCGTTGATAACATTGTTATTATTAGCCGCAGCCTCTGGAATCCTGGACTTCACTCGCAAACAACGAACGGCTCTTCTGGTGAAATGAAAAAGCGGCTCCGGTTATCACGGCGGCGGGCCCGGATCCATTACCTCCAGGGTCTGTGAGCGCAGATGGCCCCTGACCAGGAGCCCGCCCCGGAAAGTCATCCCGGAACCGGGCCGGAACCCGGGCCAGGCCGAGTGCATCTGGCCTCCTCCTCGCCGCCCTCCCGCCACGCCCACCCACCTCCCGCCGCAACCTGCGCGCCCCGCTCAAGGCCGACCTGACAGCGGGTTAATTGGCTCTTGGGCTTGTTGGTCGCCTTACTGCCTGCTTCTGCTCCAAGCCATTTTCTGTGCCCCTAATGTACCCTTTCCTCTCCCCTACCCGGGCGCACATGAACTGTGCGTGTCCCAGCGCATGACTGCAAAAATATACTGTCTCATCTTCGTGGGCTTCGTCCTAGAGATGATTTAAGATTTGTGAATGTTTTTATCACAAGACAAGTGCGCTTAAGAATTTTCATGTGCCTTTCCAGCCAGATCGCAAGCTAGGAAACTCCCGATGCCCCGTCACCGCTCGTGTACTTAATAATGCCAAACTGTGAGGTCCTTGTAGGCAGAGAAAGTGCGTCTCTTTTTCCCCCATCGAGGTATGAAATATTTGCAGTCAAGTGCACTGATCTTAACAGTATAGCGCAGTGTATATTTGCCATGTAATACATATATACACACATGCGCTCACGAATGTATATATGTATATGTGTGTGAATACTGAGATAACTACCGTTTTGATATCTAGGAGGTGTCTTAAATGTCTTTTCATCCCACGTAGCAAATGCTTGATGAACATTTGTAGGTAAACCGTACCGCCTTGTAGCCAGTGTCTGCTGCAGAGCACTCTGCTCGGTGACTGCCTGAGGTCGGCTCCCGGTTCTTCACGGGTTAATCGGGTAGCCTGGGGTTGTATTTCAGTAGCTTTGCTCAGTGCTGGATTTAAACACAGTGAAAACCAAGTTAAGGGCAGTGCTGTTCTGTATATCAGTATGCCCACTGAGCCAAGGAGACCCATTTATTTTTAATTGAATTAAATTGCTCACAAAATGAAAGTAGCATACTTTCATTAATATTTAATTACATACAGTGTTAAACAATGATCACAAAGAAAACTTTGCAGCTTTTTTTTGTCCGCTTTTTTTTTTTTTTATTACTGTGTTAAACATGATACTCCTATTAGCTGTTTTATGCTCGGAATTTTAAGGACCCTGCTCTTAAACCACTAGAGAAGTTCTTAATTGGTAGGACTCAGCTGAGTAAGGTGGTAGGTTGGCTGTGACGTTGGCCTCTGGCAATGAGTGTGTGTGTGTGTGTGTGTGTGTGTGTGTTCACACATATATGCTCTAGCCTCAGTCACTGGGCCACAGAGAGATAATTGTGGGAACAATCAGGGCCTCCGGCAAAAAGATAAAAGTCCACATCCTGGGTATCTTGAAGTCAGCCAGCCATGCCTACTCCTCCAAAATCCTGTATATACTGAGGACAGACATCACTTTTTGCAAGAGGTCATCTTAAAGGAAAAGGAGTTCTACATCGCGTGACAGTTTATTTCTGTCTTTTATCGGACGTTCTCACAGCACAGAGCAATGATCCTCTTTCAAGCACCTAAGAAGCCCTCGAGGCGCTTATTAAAATCCAGATTCCCTGGCCTCATGGCCAGAACTTGTCATCAGTAGGGGCATTTTCCACAAGCGTCCAGTGCAGTGTTGATTCTGATGCAGGGGTTTGAAAGGCCACACTGTGAGAAATATCATCATGCAGGTAGAGAACAGAATCTATGAGATCACGTAGACTAATTTTTAGCAGTGGAACTGTTTTTCAAACTAAGTCTTATACAGAACCCCAATAGACAAATAAAAGAGTCATTGCTATGATTAAATGATGATGGGGTTCCTTGTCTTTTTTCTTTGTCTCCTCTTGGTCTTTTCCTGGGGGTTGGAGGCATTTAGAGGTACAGTTTAAAGGCCCTGAATTAGTCTTAGTAAATAAACAATAGAGGTTTTGACTAGTTAGTAAATTCATAATGCCATGCAAGAATTGCCTAAGATGTGTCCAAAGAAAACATAGCTTCCCAAAGGTGCAATCTAGAATCCTCTGTCATAAAAGGAGGCTGAACGGCATTGGTGGCCGCTTGACAGAGATATTCATTTGTTCATTCATTCAACAAAAATTGACTGACCACTCCGCAGTGGACACTAGTGTCAGCATTGGGGACACACAGTGGACAAGACAGATTAGGTCACTTCTGTCACAGAGCTGGTGCTGTAGTGGAGGAACAGACAGAGGGCGAGAACACAAACGTGTAAGTGCTATGCAGGACATAGATGGAGTCATGTGTCAGTCAGGGAAGGGCTCCCAGAAGAGTGATATTTGAGCTGAGACTTCAGTGATAAGAGAGAAGACCCAGTGGGAAGAACTGAGGGAAGGGGCCTTTGGGCAGAAGAAGTCCCAAAACTCTGAGATAAGAATAAAGAGAAGAGAGGAGAGAGTATAGCTCCAGCACAGTAAACAATGGTATGAGATACGAGCAGGTAGTCTGGCAGGGGTGAGATCAAACCCAAGGCCAGGAGGTTGGGAGATGCAGAAGCTACGCTCATGTTGGGTATGTTATTGGCCCAGTGACTGTGGCCATTTGTATTTTCCAAAGATAAATGACTATTATCTCCCATCCCCCACTCTTTTCTGCAATGTGATTTTGCCTCTTCCTTATCAACAGGTAGAGTTCATTTCTCTATCCTCTTGAGTCTGGATAGGAACTGTGGCCGCTTTGACCAATAGGATGCAACAGAAGTGATGCTATGCCAGTGCAGGCATACCTCTTAAATGGCCTGACAGCTTCTCTCCTACTTCTTGGAATATTCACTCTTGGGATAATGCCTCTGGAACCCAGCCACCATACTGTGAGAAGCCCAAGTCACACGAAGCCACCACGTGTAGGTGCTGCTTGATAGCACTAAATGAACTCCCAGTCATCAGTCAGCATCAGATGCCAGCCAGGAGGGCGAGCCATTTTGGATGTCCAGTCCCAGTGAGCCTTCAGATGGCGGAGCCCAGCCAACACCTGGCTGAGTGCAGAGAGAAATCGTCAGTGAGAACCACCCAGCAGAATCCAGTCAACCTCGAGAACCAAAAGACAGTAGTTTGTGGTTTCGAGCCATTATATTTTGGGATGGATGATTACGCAGGAAGAGAGATCCAGACCAGTAACCATTCAACACGGAGATGCCTTGATAACGTGAGTCTGGAATGCTAGCCCAGTTCTCCTTTCCCCTCTATCATTTTGCCATAGACTTCTTAGTGGAGAAGTTCTGAATCAATGAGGAGCTAAGAAGAGCTTTTAAGACAAGCTACTTTCAAAATCTAAGCTGTTTTCACTTTGGTGTGAATGACTCCCCTCCCAAGAATTTTAGTAATTTTAGTATTCCAAAATGCTGCTCTTCTTTGACTAAGTACTCCTCTTCATCTAGGACCTGAAGCGTCACAGAGTCAATGAGAGCTTAACTTCTCCCAAAAGATGATTTTTTTCTAATGTGAAGAAGAGTGTTTTCGATGAGCTGTACACACCACGGTTTAGGAGGAAGGCCCTGGGCACTGGGTTCAGAATGAGAAGAGGTCGATTCCATGCTCTACCATGCCCCGATTATATAATTTGGTCAAATAACTTGAACTTTCTGAGTCTGTTTCCTCATCTATAATACCGAATAATAGGGAGGATAATACCGAACACCAGTGGAGCAAGGACTAAATGAGATTTTTGCAAAGTCGCCTGGTGTACAGCAGGCACTCAGAAAACGTTATTTCCATCCCACTCTCTTCCACTCCTCTCTGATTTTCTCCCTTCCCTGTCCTTTCCTTTCTGATCCTCTCTGAGAGGAAGCAGAGCTTTGGAGCACCCCAAAGGGAGCTGGTGAATGAGAAAGCTGCAAAGAGGGGAGACGCTTGGCTGAGTCACAGAGGTTGGAAAGAGAGCAAAGGTCCCCCTGAAAAGTCCTTGGAGGCTTGTGTTTCTCTCTTTGCTGGGTGACTCATGGTCTTGAGGCTATTTCAGGTTATTGTTAATTGGCCTTTTAGTTTACAAAGCACTTTCACATACCTTATTGCATTTGATCTTCACAATAACCGCAGGGCAGTTATTATTTTCCTCATTTTACAGATGAACCAAATGAAGCTCACAGTGGTTAAGAAATGAGCCACAACCGAATCAGAGGCAAAATCTGAACTTCAACCCTGATCTCTTTCCTCGCGCTTCATCACTATTCTCACCCCGTCTCCTGAAAATAATGATCACATTGGTAACACAACAATGGTTCACTCATCATGAGGTGCCCATTACATGAACTTTTTTTAAAAGGCCCTTCCCATAGCCCTTGCAAAACCATATCCCCAGCATCTGGAATAGAACTGCCATTCAGGATAGGGCCGAGAAAAGAGCTTTCAGACCAACCCTTTGAGTCTTTCCAGCTCTTAGAACAGGAAGCCCACGCTTTTCCAAAGTTCGCATTGTGCCACTTCGCTTTTACGAAAGACCATTAGTACCTGTTTTTGCTAACCGAAAGAAATTGGAGGAGGATTTTCACTTTTACGGAAAAAAAAAAAAAAAGGTGAAAATAGCATTCAGTATTTGGTTTTCAGCAAGTCGTCATCGAGGCAGTGCCGAGAGTGGCCTCATCGGGCTCCCTCCCTGGGAACTACATTCAGCGTCTCAACGTCAGGCCCCCACGGCTTTGAATCGTGGCTGTGAGCATCTGTGCTTTATCTCGATTTGTTTTGTGCATCTGTTAGCAAGATGTTTCTCGAGGTATCAGGAGAAACTAAGAGAGCTTGGAGAGTGTTACGCTTAGCATGAAACTGGACGTAATTAAGCGTTTCGATCGTGTGTGAACGAGATAAAGACATAAATGAATGGTAATCGCTTCTTCGCTTAACGCCATTTCCTCTTACTAAAGTTTTCATAGGAATGCTCTTCTTTTGGATAGCGCAGGAAACTTGTGTTCCGACTCCAACAATTTCGGTTGCCTCAGCAGGATGTGTACCCCTTGATCCTACTACCATTTTGCTATCACTGGCTTGACTTATATCCTTGTTTCTCTTCTTCCCTGGTTGAGAGTCTAAGGTCCCTGATAAAAATACCTCCCCGATGTGACTTTCTAACTCTCAGCCTTTTTTTGTCCTCATTGAAATTGTCTGGCAAAAACCCCAACGCTGGTTAAATTAAATTCTCAACCTATAGGCCACCCTCACATTTCTAGCCGACCACGGCTGGAGAAAAATACACAACTATAGAGAGTGGTCGTAATTTAAATTCAGAATGACAACTTCTACTTAACTCTCGACGTTGGCTGCCAATTCTGCTCTAATTCCCCAGTCCATTCACTTTCCTTCTCACCTAGACAACTATTTCACACCCCTTTTTCCCTCAACATTGAGTGTCTTCCCTCCCATCTGTGCTCAGAAGGGAAATTCCACAAACTTTACAACCATATCTACGCACCTACCAGCCTTTGCACTATTTGCTGTACCTTCGATACACAGGTTAAGGAAAACCCCTTCACTTTGGCTACTCGATACTACAAGCAGCCTTGAGTCTTGCTACTCAAGGTCATCACCCCAACAATTCTTCTGTATTCTCCATTTCTTCCTTTGTAATCTATCAGTCTCATCCACATAGAGCCACTGCTATTTTTCCCCCACCTTAAAAAAATCCCTGCTTTGACTTCTTTCACCTTTCAGTTTTGCTTTATTTCTCTTTAACATCAAAACTCAATAGATTTGGTAATATTCAGTGTGACAAATGCTCTTCAATTCTCACTACACTCGGGTTTGCTTTACTTCCCCACCAAACCACCAAAACTGCTCTCAAGGTCCCTACCCATGTCTCTAAATTCAATTGGTCACTTTTCAGTCCTCATCTTCTTGGTCTCTAAAAAGGATTTAACAAAGTAGATGACTTCCTCCTCCTTGAGCATCTCCTTCACGAGGCTTTTAGTTTACTGCATGTTTCTAGATTTTCTTCAACTTGCTGACCACTCTTCACTCTCCTTTGCTGGTTCCTGTTCATCTCCCTGACTGCTAAATGTTGAAGAACATCAGAGCTCCATCTTCACACCTCTTCACTCCTTTCTCTATGTTTACTGCCTTAATGATCTCATCTAATCTCTTCCGATAAGCTGATGACTCCCTGTTATGGGCTGAATCATGTCCTCCAAAATTCATGTGTTGAAACTCTAACCCCCATTCCCTTAGAATGTGACTGTATTTGGAGACAGGGCCTTTAAAATGGTAATTAAAGTTAATGAGGCTGTTGGGTGGGCCCTAATCCACTGTGACTGGTGTTTTATAAGAAGAGAAAGTTTGACACACAAAGAAACACCAGAGAGGTGCCTGCATAGAGCAATGACCCTGTAGGACACAGTGAGGAGGCAAAGAGAGAAGCTTCAAGAGAAACCAAAACTGCTGACACCTTGATCTTGGACTTGTAGACTCCAGAACTTTAGGAATATAAATTTCTGTGGTTTTAGCCACCTCACCTGCGGTAGTGTGTTATGGCAGCCCAAGGCAACCCTCTAGCCCAGAATTCTCCCTGAAACTCCTATATCCAACAGCCTACTTGACATCTCCAGTTGGATGTCTAGTAGGCATCTCTGGCTTAACATGACCTTCCCTCCAAAGCTATTTCTCCAACAATATTCCCCATCTAAGTAAATGATAACTCCAAGCTTATCATTTAGGCCAAAATCCTTGGACTCTCCTTTGGCTTCTCTCTCTGTTCATACTTCCATCGTGAATTCACAACGCAGAGTACTAACCACTAAATGATCATGGCAAGCTACCGAGGCTCCTCCCATCTTGAATCGTAAGCAAATATTTTCAGCTCTACCTTCAAATTGTATCTGAAATACATTATTTTACACCACTGTCATGCCACAAACTTTGGTCCAAACCCCATCATCTGTCACTTAGAATGGTCCAGTAACATCTGATCTCTTCTTCCTCATTCTGCCCTCCTGGCCTTCTCAGTCTATTTATAGCTCTGCAGGCAGAATGATTCTATGAAGATATATTGGGTCACATCACTCCTTTGCTCAAAACCCTATAATAGTTCCCATCTCACTCAGGATAAACAAAGTCCTTCCAATGCTTCACCTCTCTGACCTAATTTTCTACTCTTTCTCTCTCATCTGCTTGGCTCCTGCCCAACTGGCCTTCAGATGCATCCTAACGCTCCTCCTCAGAGACTTTGCTCTCACTATTTCTTTGAGTGCTCTTCCCCAGGTACCTTTATCTCCAAGTGACCCACCTATTGAAATGAGTTTTCATAGTATCCTCATTTGCATTGAAAGGTAAATTACAGACTAATAGCTAAACTGTTTTGAGTCTTTAATAACTGGTCCCACTTTATCTGCATAAGAGGTGAGTAGGTACTTTGAGGGTTGAGAGTGAGCAAGCTGGAAAGAAGATAGGAGATTAAATAAGAGATGGAACTCAGACACACGATGAGGAGTGGAGCCCTAGTAGAAGAAAAGGTTAGTGAATGTTTCCTGGTGACACGAATGAATATACGTTTAAAAACAGAGAAGTTGAATATTTAGTTTTGTTATCTGCTGTGAGCAATCACACTGGCCTTGTCATTACTATTGAAATCTTCAGTAAAGTTTGCTTTTGGGGGCTTTCTTGAGTAAGAGGTGCTTGAGGTAAAATGAAGCAAAGGTATGACATCTCATTTGGGGACTCACTTGGGGTAGCAGTATAACAGCCTCAAAGGTGAGCTATAATGGAGGTTAAAAAGTCATCAGAAGTAGCAAATAGGAACCAGAACAACTTGCTGAAATATAAGATCCTCAGAAAACTCTGGAAACATTGAGAGAGACCTTGAGTTTTCTTTTAAATGGAGAAAGGGGATTTGAGCCAAGCTTAAAGGACCACACAATCCCATTAAGCTGAGGGCTTGGGATCAGACAGGTAGCTGAGATATTGTTTCACAAAGAAAAGGAAAATACAATTTGGTAAAATAGTCAGACGTGGGTAGAGGAATAAAAAAGAATAATTTAAAGATACCATCAAAGTTTCCTTTGCAGGAGTGAAAGACAATGATAGTGCCATTGATAAATGAAAATAAGGGAATGTTTTAGAGCAGACAGAATTAGCAGTGATTGCAGAATATTTTAGAGCTATCCTAGAGGACATTGGAACTATATGATCATGATCAAGTAAGATTTGGATATATGAAACAGGAGCATTTGGTTAGAGGTGATAATGAAAACCATGAAATGGAAAGCTTCAGAAAGATTGGTGTATGATATTCAAAAGTAAGAGGTAATAGAAAGCCAAAGACAGTTAGGTAGAAAGAGGAAGTGGGGAGCTAGGAGGAGAGCCAAGAAGTTAATATAATGGGAGCCCAGGAAGGAACGCCATTCACTAAGTGACTGATCAACGGTATCAGATGCAGCAGAGATATGATGGAGGAAATGGATAAGAGGAAGCCTACTGAATTTGTATTAATGTGTGTAAAACCTTCTACTTTTGTATACAGACTTTTAAGATTCAAACATCATGATTGTAATCAAATAATAATCCTGTTGTGACAAATGTAGGGGCCATAGAAAAATATTTATATTCTTAAAGCTATTCCTAAAGAGTTTACAATCTAAAGGTTAAGGCACAGATTTGACCAGTACAAACACATATACAGAAGGAACAATTATGACAGTATTGGCACAGCATGAGATGGTTCCAAATTCTGGCTTGTAAGCCTCTAAAAGAACATTGATAAAAATAAATTTTAATTTAACTGAAAAGTTTAGATTATTCCCTAGAAGTCAATGTAGCAAAAAGAACTCAAACATAACCTTGAAGACATAAAGAGAGGCACTAATATTGAATCTCTTCTCCCCCAAATCTAGTGCTTAAAAAACTAGTAGGAAATTAGCAATTTGTGTATCCGATGGTAGTGCTTCACATTAAATAACCCCTTTTCTAATGTCTGGACATTCTTATTCTTCAAAAGCCTTCACCTAGACTTTTGCCGGCAATTTCTTCCTGGCCACTCGCCTCTAAAGAGGATTTCTAGGTCTCCTCTGACTTCTTTTTTTCTTCTTTGCTCTTCTCTGTCACCCAATTTCTGTTCATTTCTTTGATTCTTGCACACATTCCAGCTACTTTTCTGTTTTACAAGCCTTTATCTTTTACCTGTGGGACTTAGGAAAGTTATGCAATCATTAACCAGGTGAAAATATTTTGCCATCATTTAGAGAGAAAGGTAAGGAGTTGTGTGGAACTTATGGAAGCAAGAAACCAAAAAGAACCACAGATTCCCTCTCTATTTTTTATTTTTATAATTTTACTGCGGCTCCGTATGCATATCAGCTCATTGACGGTGTGTGGTGCCTGCCAATCAGCCTAGTAGGCCACCACGTCTTGGGAGTGCAGTTGACCAAGGCCTCCAGCTGCTGTGCTCTGCAATCATCACCACGTTCACACCAAGGCCATGCTTCCCATGGGCCTCTCCCAGCCCTGACTGAGTGTGGCAGGACTAGAAGGCAGATTGGACCCTGGGAGACACTGAGCTCCTGTGGCGGCTGACTTTGGTTCAAGGACTTCCTGGGGTCTTACAGAACCTTCTTGAGACTGCATGGCAGCGTGAGATGCTTCTACCCAAGCTGCCTTTTTCCTTCCCTTGAGGTCGGACGTGCACCACTGTCTGGCAGCTCTTATAGTTTTCCCTGGTTCCCTCACCATTCTCTACCACAGACTTTTCCCCTGATAAAATGCTTGCGCGTGTAATCCTGTCTTGGTGTCCGCTTCTCAGAGGGCTTGAACTAATACACCTTCCTAGCAGAAAAGCAAGGCTCATCATGCTGAGGGCCCTAAATTTTGGTATTGTCACCAGCATTTGGTTGTGCTCACATAACCTACATCAACATAGTTGAATGAAAATGATCTCATTTGCAAAGTGGGGGTGGGATGGGGGGGAGGGGAGCTGTCTACACAGGAGAATCTAGTAAAGAGTCAACAAGATTTTTGTTGAGACTTGTGATCAGAGAGTCCAGCGCTGGCAGGCCTTTGCTGAAACTGTGCACTTGGCAATGTCTTTCTCCCTCCTGCTCACATTTCACATAAGAGATGGGGTTGAGTGAATGCATGTCGATTGGGTAGGTTCTGATTCTCTGATACCTGACTGATTTATTCAGCATCACCTGCATATTTGAGAGTGGAAAGATTGACTCAGTATTAGTCCTGAAGTTGTCCTGACTCGGAGAACAGAAAGTTAGAAATATTTGGTTTTCTACAAATGATCTATAAACCTGAGATAAAATTTTTTACTTATCAGATGGGCAAATATTTAAAAGATTGATCTTGTCAATGTTGGTGAGGGGATAAGGAAGTCAGTGATTTCTTTATACTTGCTAGGATTATAAACAGGTTAAAACCTTTCTTGAGTTTAATTTGTTAGGAACTATCAAAATTAAGGATGGATATTATCCATGGTCTAGGAATTCCATATTAGATTCTTTCCTACAGAAATGTTTGGACAGGAATATAAAAATCTATATACAAGGATGTTCGCTATAGCTAATTATAGGGATGTCTGCATTAGCAACACAGGAAGCAATCTAGATGGATGGCAAGATGAGGTTGGTTAAGTAAATTGCAGTACATCCATCCCATGGAATATTATGAAGCTGTTAACACGGCTGCCACTAAATTAGAAAAAGATACCTCCTCCTGGGTAAACAAAGCCAAACATCAGGAGACGAGATTTGGCAACGGAGCATGCGCTGGATCTTAACTCCCCCTTAGCACCCTTTGCCAGGTGCTCCTTCGCGATGCACGAGCTGAACAACACTTAACAACCCTGGCTGTTAAAAATAATGAAGTCGTGTTTTATATAATGACATGAAATGTTGTCCATGATACTGTTAACCTCCTGCCCCACAAGAAAAGAAAGCCATATAGAAAAGAAGAAAGTTAAGAATGTTATTTATTTCTGTACAAGGAATTTTACCAAAAGTTAATGTCTTCAAACAAGAAATATTTATTATCTCACAGTTTCTGCGCTCAGGGTTCCTGGCACAGCTTGACTGGGTCTGCTGGCTCAGGGCCTCTCAAAAGGCTGCAGTCAAGGTGTTGGCTGGGGCTACAGTTGTTTCAAAATTCTACCAGGGAGGGATCAGCTTCAAGCTTATGCACGTGGTCGTTGGCAGGATTTAGTTCCTTGTCTGCTGTTGCACTGAGGGCCTCAGTTCTTCAATAGCTATTGTCTGGAGGCCACCCTCAGTTCCTGGCCACATGGGCTTTTCTACAGGACAACTTGAAACATGGTGGTCGTCTTCCCTTAGGGTGAGCAGGTGACAAGTGCCCGAGGGAGAATGTGAGCAAGATGGAAGTCACTGTCCTTTTATAACCTAATTTTGGAATTGACAGCCATCACTTTTGTAGTATTTTACGTGTTAGAAACAAGTCACTAGCTTCAGCCCACACACGGCAGGGAGGGGACCACACAAGGGCTTGAATATCAGCAGGCTGGGGTCATTTGGAACCATTTTGGAATCCGCTTACTACAGAGGAGATGCATTGAATTGTTAAGTATGTAAATAGTTATCTCTGAAACAGAGAACTAGAGAAGGATTTTTTTAAAAACAGTATTCAAAACAAATAAAAGTTGCAAGAATAGTACAAGGCTCTCCTATATACATTTTTTTTTTCATATTAACCAATTTTTTTCCATTTTGCTCATTGCTTTATCATGCTTTCTGTACATGTATGTATGTATATCATCTTTTCTTTCTGAACCATTTGAGAGTAAGCTGGAAATATAGTATCGCTTTACCTCTTACTATCTCGGTGTTTCTTTTCTAAGAACAAAGACATTTCTTACATAACCACAGTAAAATATTAAAATTATTCAGGAAGTTAAACATTATACTATACTATTAAAGACTCCATATCCTATCCATAAAAAGTCATGGCTTTTTAGTCTCATTTAATCTGGAATAGATCCTCAGCCTTTCCATAGCCTTCTCGATGGTGACATTTTTTAAAAAGGAGTACAGGCCAATTATTTTGTAGAAAAATCTCTTAATTTGGGTTTGTTTGGTGTTCATTTAGCTCATAATGATATTTAAGTTATATGCTTTGGGCAGGAATGCCACAAAAACATTGTTACCATAAAAGCATGGTGATTTTAATAAACACATATCATTTGAATTTGTTATAATAAAGATTTACTTTTGTATATAAAATGGAAGGTTTTAATACTAGAAAAAGAAACCCTTTCTCCATCTTCACAGATCACTCCGCCCTCCCACATGATAAATGACAGGATATTGCTTTTGGTGTTTACAGAGATCGCTGGCCATGGAGCATTCTCTTGGACGCTCCAGACGGGGTGGCAATCATCAGCGAAATGAATAAATACTTTGAAAATGAAGTTTTAACACAGGGAACGACCTACTAATCTTTAACGGCTATCAACTGCGATATGGCTTTCAGCCGGGGGATGCCTGTAAATCTCAGAGCTGGCTCTCCCAACATTACCTGGCCAATGATAACTGTTAGTTAGAGACTCAGCTAATCTTCAAAGGATAAGGAGAACTTTCTAATTTTAGAACCAGCATTTATTAGCACTTCAGATGAATGGGTGATGACTTTTAAGCACCATCAGTAGAGGAACGATAACTAACGTTAAGGCAGCTTCACCTTTGGTGAGTGGAAGAAAGAAAAGAAATGGGATCGAAAGAGGCCAGGGCATCACATTCGAGTCTGAATCTGAGAACGCGGCTCATTTGAAGATGTGCAGTTTTTCCGAGATTCTTGACGTCTTCTTCGCAGTGCCACTGGGGAGTGTCTAACCTCTAGGCGGCTTCTGATTTTAGAGTGGGACGAGGCAAGGCGGACCTTTCTGGAATGTTCCCCTGGGCACCCAGCGTTTGATCTCATGCTGCCCTCCTTATGCCATTCACCACGCCGATCCAGACACCAGCCACTGGTGCAGCAAAGCGCTGCCCATCAGGAAGGCTGAATCGGAGCGTGGCTTGCCTGGCTGGGTTGCACATGGTTGTTGCTCTTTTTCTCTCAAGAGCCCAGTGCTGAACGTCTGACCCCCGTTGGCACAATTGCCCGAATATTCTCTTCCCTGCCCGGCTGAACGTTTGGTCTGGAGCCACCACACTTGCTTCCCACCCTCTTGATTCTCATCTCATGGTCGGATTTTCTCCCCTTCTCCTTAACGGGAGACTCGGGGGTGGGGGCGGGAAGGGATTGTTTTGGCTGGAATTTGACAAGGCACAGGTGGTTTTACCAGCTGCAAGTTCTTTAGTTCTTGTTGGCCGCCCACCAACTCCTGGTCTTTTCACAGTTCTGTGGCGGTGGAGGGGGAGGAGGGGCAGGAAGGCACAGTAGGTCCTTGATGTTGTTGTTCAACATAAGCAGCTGTCTCAGGTTGGCATGGACTCCGGAGTGGTTCTTCAGGAAGGGTTTTTCTCTTTTTTTTTTTCTTTCCCCCTGAATGTCCCCACTCTCTCCCCCCACACACACACCAGCACCAGAGACCGAGAGCTGAAGGGAGGGAACAGCCACCAAAAGGGTAGCTCGGCCTGCATCTTGGTCAGCTTCCACCCCGGAGTCGAAGGGCCGCATCCATCCTCGACGTGCACAGGTCCGGGCCGCAGCTGTGTGTGGCTCCCGTGTTCGCCATCTCCGCCACTCTCAGCCTCGAGTTCAGGCTGCAGGGCGGCTGCTTGCCTCTCCACTCCCTGGTTGGTTGGAGTCCACTGACACCGTCATCGTCGCCCAACACAGAGAAAATAATCTTCAGCTCCGTCTCTCAAATGCCTCTTTCTGAGCAAAGAGAAAAGGAACTCACAACTTAAAAAGCATTCTCCCTTCTTCTCTTTCCTTCCCCGGCGTCTTTTTGATAGCGACAATAACACACTTGAACGTGCTCGTTGACCTCCGGTGCCACCCTGTTCACTGTTCTCTTCTCAGCCTTTTTTATTTTGAAAACAGTCACCCGACTCCTTTCCCTGGGACGGTTTCAAGCCCCTGCTTCGCGGCTCCTCAGACCGTCCTTCCTGCAAGGAGGAGGCTCTGCTTGAAAAGCTTCGCTCTGGGTCTGCGTCCTCCTTGATGTGCGGGGCGCTCGCCTCCCGCGTTAATCTGAGCCCACGTGAAAGGGGACGCCCCAATGGCCCTTTACTGCTTAATTCCTCCCCCTCTTCTTCCCTCTGATCCTTCTGCTTTACTTCTCCTTGCCCTCCTCCCCGCCGATCGCCTGGTCCCTCAGCACTAGACAAGTGCTAGGACTGTGTGCTGCCCTTGGCTGATTAGAACTAAGGGCTGACCAGCAGCAGCCCCGGGGGCGTGGGGGCAAAGGCCAGGAGGCCCCGCCGCAGCTCCAGGGCCTCTGACGCCTCCTTATTCCCGCTGCCCCTTCACAGCTGCACACAACCCGGTTCCTCTCCCAGCCCCTGACTAAATTACCCAGCTGTCTCCTGGGGCTTTCACCCCACAACCCCGCCTCCCCCTCGCTGTCAATCACATGCTTTATTCGTCTGCTTCATGACGATTCTGTGTCCTTCTTGGGGCCGACTTGTACGAGAAAGCCATGGGAAGCACATCTTGATAAGTTCGCGTGTATTCAGTCGGGTTCTCTCAGCCCAGAATCGGCTCCTCCGGGGAATATAAGTCCATTAGCTGTTTCATAAAGCTTTGTTGATATTCCGTGTCTTTCTGTTTGCTTTGCACACAGAGCATTTCTTTGAAACCCAAAACAGCCTGCAACAAGGTGTAGAAAGATATGAAGGTAGAAGCATGGGGTGTGTATTTTGGGATGATGGGACAAGGGCGGGAGAGAGGAAATAGCGATAGAGGGAAGGAGACGAGAAGAGGAAAGATGGGAAGGTTTTCTGGCTCCCAGATTTTCCTGAGGGAGCACACTGATGCTGCTGCCTTGGTCCGTTCGGATCCCCAGTGCCCCAGACACACGGTCGTCAAGCATAAGTACACATTGTAAAGCTCAGAGTAAATGAGTTTGGGATCAGCCTCTGCTTGGGATTTTTCACAGCTCTTTTCTATCTTCTTCAATCAGAACACCCAGAAATGGATATTATTTGATTTGGCCAGTACCAGCATTTAAAACACACACACACACACACACACACACACATATATATCTGTTTAATATGTCACTGCCAAATATTTATCATACTTACGGGATGCTGCTCACACCTGTCAGTCAGTTCAATATAGAGAATATGCATCTTTCCTATCTGTCTCACTTTGCTTCAAGGGCCCAGCAATGCTAATCTTTAGCAATATTCTTTTCCCAGTAAGAGCTCACATCCAATCTGAATGCTAAATAATGTTGTCACGAGGTTGCATGGGCACTGGTTAAGATCTATGCCCAAACTATAATGAATCTCTCCTCTCCATAACTGTTATTGTGGCCAAAATTGGTGAACAGCCCATCCTCAAGGGAGCAGTGGGAGGAGACCGAAATATTGTGTTGGATTCTGTCCTGGACATATCTTCGGCTAGACTCCTGGAGCAGTTTAAATCAAGGGCTGGGCTGAGCAGGCCTGAATGGCTTTCAAATGACAGATTTATGGAGGGAGGCCTAATTAGATCATGGTAATTTGTAGTACGACAGTATCTTTTGCTCAGGATCGCAAAGCAAATTTCTGCTTTGATAGGTGGGCCAAACAAAGACCCATGAATGTCAAGGGATTGTCTAGATTTAACAGAATAAATCCTTGCGCAGCCCAGGATAAGAGTTACACCTTGTGTTTGGAAAACAGTCTACAGTTTTGCTGCACGTTCATATAATTTGTGTCTCGTTTGAGTTTCACGAAATCCTGTGGTGAAGGTGGGCAATATGGCCAGTGTTTCTTCCTCATCGTAAAGAAGGAAAACAACGAAGGCATCGATTGCTCGAGTGACCTGCCCCATGTCACGGAGTCAGTACTGGGGCTGATTTTGAAATACCCCAGGAGGATGGACAGGGTTTCTGGAAAATGGAGTGGTATGACTCTAAGAATTCAGGGCACAAGGAAACCTTGAGGTACTGAGATTCTGCTTCGAAAGCCTTGGCAGAAAGGAGCATGGCTAAGGAACACAAGCCGCAGGGAAGCCAAAGTGGGGACCAGCAACAGGAGGACTGGGAATTCATCTAGGTCAAAGGCTTCAAACAGATTACAAACCCAAGTCCTAGGAGTACACACAAGTCTTGAGTTCGCCCATCACGGTGTCACTTTGGCAGAAGGGACTGTTGTATGTGAGCGGCATGATGGGATGGTGGTGGCACCTCAGTCATTTTATAGCTGCCACCAGAGGTGGCGATGCCCTGAAAGGGCAGGAACAGCCATGGATGGAGTTCTCGAGTGCTCTCCCCACAGCCTCTCCTCCTGGGATCACAGAGAGCTGCCCGACCTGCCCGGTGAGATCGTCCGAACTGGGTGACCATTCGTTCATTTAATTCATTGGGAATCCACTTCTGTTGGCCCCTATCATTGAGATTCAGGCCGTGCATGGATTTTGCCTTCAAGCAGTTTACCTTTCGGTAAGAGGGCTAAAACATGCCTACGCAATAATGAGCAAGGGAGAAAGTGATACCTGTCATGAAAAAAAAAAAAAAAGGGCTTCTCTTGGTCCCTGGTTGTGTGCTAAGTTATCATGGGTATTATCTAGGACTTTTATAAAGGACAGATAGACCCTTATTCCTTGGTTTCCCCAGTAGGACTCTGTACATGGCTGATGCTTATAAAAATTTGTTCACATCCAGATAATGATTTTCCTTCCCCTTTGGTTTCTTGAGAACTCTTACTGAAAAGGGTCTTAATAGACAACTGACCTATACCAGTAGTTTGGGTATCTGTTTATTTATATTTTTTGTCTCTGTGTCTCTCCCCCACCCCCACCCCCATCCCTCTTTCACTCTAAATATGAACACTGCTATTTTGGAGATAGAGTCAATACTTACTACTAAATGAGCCAGCATGATTAAACTCAAATGGCAGAGAAGTTTCATTTTCTGATTCTTAAGTGTCCTCAGCATGTTAGGGCAAAATTTTACATACAGTTATACACATTTTAGTGAATCCAAATACAATCATCCCTAGGGGATAAAGAAGAAGAAATAAGTGAGTTTCTCATCACATGGCCCTCAGCTCAGGCTTGCCCTCCCGCCGCCTTAGAATTAAACCCAAACGGGCAGATAATGGGGGGAAGGCAGCTTTAGGGACCTGCAGATCTTGAGACAGTCTCCCCTGACTGTTCAGGCACATGGATTATGACAAAAATCACAAACTGCGGACTTGGCAGAATCTCCCAGAGCAGGAGGGGAAGGTGACAGCCTCCTCCAAAGTCAGAGGAGGGACGGGTATTGAATAAATCACAACAAATATGTGATATGTCCTGCAAATGATATGAAAAATTAAATACAAAGAAAAGTGAAGACAGGGCTTCTCAAATGACAGAGCTCCGGAGAGGGTGAAGGGGGAGGGAGTGAGGGAAGGGGATAAGGCAGCAGGGGGAGGGGGCAGAGTGCTAAATTTGTGAAAAGAAAAACACTGATGCTATGCATAGTCTGAAAGATGACATGTTTCCCTGGTCCAGATGGCAGGTTTTTTAGAGTTTTACTTGCATTTTCTGATTGAACAGACTTCGCTCGGGTACTGTTATTAATGTTAGAACTCGGGGCCCGGGCTCCTATTTTCTCGCCAGTGCAGGTCGACACTGCTGTTCAGGTGGAGGGGGGTGTTCAGAGTCTCAGGGACCAGCAGCAGCTTGTGCTTCTGGGGAAATGGAAAGATAACCCCAGGCAGCCAATCCCACCACTCCATAAAAACGGGAGAATCTTGGCTCCCCGTGTGAATTCTCTTTGTGGTTTGGAAGACAGATACCTCCACTGAGTTGTCTATGAACAGGTGCTGCAGATGGTTGGACCCTGGTTCTTGCAGGCTGTGTTGGAAGCAAGGGAGGCTGTTTTACTCTCGCTCAGCCCTGTTAAGTTGCCAGCTGAGGATGGACTCTCAGAAGATAATGAGTTACGTGCCCTAAAAGACCTCCAAGGGCAGTGAGGGGGATGTAGACTGCTATGTTAGGTCTCACTGTGAGAAGACAATGTATTATATGAATTTGCTCCTGGGATAAAGTCATTGTGCAGCTTGGAGGTGTGACATGATTCTCTTTGCTGCAAGGCGATGGCTGGGTACTTTTTCTAAGGGAATCCCAGGCAATGGGGAATTCCTCAGAATCCCTTCTCATCTTGATATTGGAATTTAAGGGATCTCTTTCTAAATCAAAGGACTTCAAGGGAAGCAAAAAAGGGAGGGCATAAATATTACCTTCCAGAGTGTTTTGCTTTTCTTGAGATTTCTAGATAATGATGGATGCCCAATGCCTTTGTTCAGAGATGTCAGCCTGTGAACCAGAGGCAAAACTCCCTTTTGGTTTTAGTTGTCACTGATGTCTATTTATAGTCATGGCCAAATGTGACCTCATCCACTAGGTTTTGCAAGCTCAGCAAAGTGCGTCCAGGTTAGCCTGGCCACAGGTCTCTGAGGAGTACCCCAGATGCTGCAGTGTGTCTTGTCAGCAATGCCAAGGTTTTTCTCTTTCTGCTCTCCTCAAATGCCTTTCAGCTCAGCACATTGGAGAGCAAGGTGATTGGGAGAGCCATCTTTGAAATCAGAAATAACATGGAAGTCCCCGAATATGTATAAGAATTGCTGATTTTTCTTTCCCTTCTTCCTTCCCTTTTTTTGTCTTTCTTCCTCTAATCCTCAGTTTTTCTTTGTTTCTTCTACTTTGCTTTTCTTTAATTTTAAGACTAGAATGGAGAAAGGAGAAGATAGTAAAACAATGAAGAATTGGATCAATCCCTAATGGACTAGACCTCATGAGGCCGGACCACTGAGAGTTGCCAGGGATTCAAGGAGGGCCCTGATCCCTTCCCATAAGTATTTAAACATTGAGATCCAAACAGAAAACACATCTGGGAAAAGACTGCTCTCGTCTTGGGAGGAGCCATGGCTTTAGTGAGCTCTATCTAATTTTACAGTCCATTTCCTGGGGCCCTTTATTTATCCAACCAGCATTTACGTATGCTGCGTATGTGCCTTCAGACTCCCTTAGACATCACCTGCATCCATTTTCCTGGAGTTTTTCAACCTCAGTTTGCAAAATAACTGACAGCGATAAAGCTAGAGCTTTATCTTTGAAGAGAAACTCCATATCTATTCCATGGTCTACTTCGTTGAAGTCAACAAAAAATTTTCCTGCTTCTGATCCAAGAGTCTTTACGAGGTTGTTGATGGCTCCAGTGATCCCTTTCTTCATATTTCATTCAATATGTTTGTTTTTTTTTTTTGTTGTTATTGTTGTTGTTGTCTTTGGCATGATTGAAATAGTGTGTCTTCGAGTCTACATACAAAGGCAGAGGATTCAGTTGATTTGATTAATTCAGTTGAAAAATCTGTTGAGCCAATTGTTAAAGAAATGTGACTGCTCATTCAAGGAGTGTTATCGTGGCTGTGTGCTGGGGTGGCCAGGACAGGCGACACTGTGCGAGGCCTCGTACAGAACAGCTTGCATAGATGTGGTCCTTGCCCACAAATTAACCAACACAGACCAAAATGTAGCACACTCAGAGAACCCTAAGAATCTGGGGAAGAAAGAACATAGTAATGAGTGTTGTGTTAGCAGCTGAAGGGTCCATGGCCTACCTCAACTGCTAGCAGGGAAAACCATTTGTAAGCCACATTTATGCCATAACAGACACGCATTCTATAATGAAACCTACCTCGATTTTTTTGATGTGTGTTTACACTTCAGTTTTTCTAAGATGAGAATAGCCTGAAATAAAGATGAACAAAATCAAGGAGTAAAAACACGCAGCAAGAAAAGAGCAATACAAATATTGCTTTCACTAACATCCTCATCAACTAAAATCCCAAGCAGCTTCTTTGATTTCATTTTTGGTAATTGCGATGGAAAATTGCATCTGGGCTGACAATGTGTATACCACACTCCAGCCCAGTGTGCTCACAAATTGCCAAGTTATAGCACACCCCCAGCAGAAACGATGGAGATTTCTCACAGAAGTACTGGCAAACCTTTAAGAGCAGTGGCATTTACTGACACTACATCCTAGAAAAAAAGAAATAAACTGGAAACTGTACATCAGAGTGATCATCAATGTCAACTGAGTTCTGGTTTTTCTTCTCACCACCCCCACCCCCGCCCAATAATTTGGCTTTCAAAATTGCATCTGCTGTTCCTCCCTTAGTAGATACAAAAATCATGCAGCATCTAATTGGAATTCTCCTTCTTTCCCTTCTCCCCACCTCCTGGACATTTGATATAAATCTGGATATTTAGAAGCTGTGGGCAAAGTATTCCAGACAAATCTCAAACATCTAGGTGAGGGAAAGAATCCATTTTTGAGAGTGAGAATTTAAATATTTTAGGAAATATTTAATTCCAAGCTGGTTTCCCTGGCCCATCCAGAGTTCTCTTGATTGTCTCCCCCAGGCTCTCAGTAAATATGTTTTAAAGAAATCCAAATTCATTTCAATATTTACCTGAGTGGAACATGAATATTTTTGAACCAAATAGAATAGATTTTACATATTCACTGGGTAAGATTAATATAGCTCTGTAATTATAAACAATCTAGAATTAATGAGAGCTAAAAATGGATAAAAATAGGTATTTAAACTCTCACTATCCTGGAGCAGTGGTCACCAGCTTTGGGTCAGCGACTCCCAGTGTCCATTAAGCATCATCTGTGTGAAGCATTAATGTTATTGGAGGTTATCAATGGGGCCTCATCCTGAAAGGTTGAAGAAATGGTTCTTTCAGGGTTTAATCCTGGGCTTTTGCTGGGTTCGTGAAGATTTTAGAGCCTGATCCCTGACATGTCAAACAACAACACAATATTTACACATCTCAAATACCAAACAGAGAAAACATGTTTGTGTGGGTAAGTTTTTGTTTGTTTGCTTGTACTTAGACCATGTTAATACATGTGAGACAGCATGAAGAAAATACACCTGCATCATTTAACCTCAGACAATTATTTCAAACCACTCTTAACTAATTCTTTTGGTGGTTTTTCAAATAGAAGTCGTTTGACAAAAATCAACTGCTGTTTCATGCTATTCCCTATAAGATGAATAAGGACTGACTGTTTTTTTGGAATGCGTGACCAATAATCAGTGTTTACTGAATGCAATTTTATTTATTTATATGCTTTAAATAATTATTCTTAAATAACGATGTCATCTTTACTAAAAAATAATATCATTTGTATCTTTTTAAACATTCATAACTACTAGAATATTAAGTGGTCATACGATAAAAATTCCTACTGAAACAGGAAAACAATTGAAAACGAGCACAGAATCTAATGCTCCTTAATATTCATCACTGCAAGAAGTCAATGTCCAGCCATCTACATAATGATCAGTCAGCCCCACCACACTAAAACGGGCTTCTAGCAACACTGAGGTTATCTTAGCTTCGCCTCTGCTGACCCCGAGTGGGCAAGGCGGGCTAGCCCGGGCACACCTAATGGCCACTTGCCATCAAGCAGCCATGGGAAGAGCAGGTATGTGGAAGCAGTGGAATCAGTCACTGGGCTCATTAACCCAGCAGCCTCCTGCCCATCCCCCAAGTTCGCCAGCCTTCCAACTTGCCACCCCTTCCTTCTCTACCATCCAGACTCACCCACATCACCTTCAAGGGCTGTGGCCCTGCTCACACACCATACTTCCCTCCTGGCCCCTTGCAAATGGGCAGCTGTAGCTAAAAAGAGAATATTTCCAAAGTAAAACCTTCACTTGCCCTAACACACACACATGCACACACACGCACACACATATGCACATCCTTGCACACACACTCATGCGCTGCTGAGAGATCACCAGTGTTGGTGTGGTGGACAGACCCTCCTCTGCTCATGGTTCCTAGCCAGCCCCCTCTCTGCCCCCTCCGCCCTGAGCCCTTGCTCTTTTCCAAGGACACCATGCGGCCCGCACTCTGAGACCCGTGGCCACTGCCTTGCCTCTCTCTGGCTTGGAAGCGGCAGCCTCCTGTCAGGGCTCTGTTGGCCGGCCCTGTACTGTACTTCATTAGGCAGCTCTATTTAATGGTTTCAACAAAAGCCATCATTTTAGCCCAACTGCCTTGACTAAATTAAAATTTCCAATCTCTGTTTTAGTGTTCTGCAACTGATGTATACATAAGCAAAACTGGTCAACATCTGCCAGGGGGTTGGCCCAAAGTTCTGTAAAGATGTACTTCACATTTCTGAAGCATGTGCAAAGTAACAGCATCCTTATCCTCCCGAGAGCTCTCATGCTTTTACTTCACCATTTGTTCAAACACACTTTCGCTGCGTAGAAGCCATACAGTTCATTCTCCCCCTGGTTGCCATTTTATCTGTAGTGTCATTTTGAGTAATTGGGGTATGGTAGCTGATCAACTTACAGGTTTCTCATTGGCAGGAAGGGACCATATTGGCACCAAGAAAGAATATGATGGGTCCTCTCGGTGCATAAGCAAGTGTCCCTCTCTTGCACTTGGCTACCCAAGGCCATTAGGAAATAAGCTTGCTAAGCCTCCAAGTGTGTTTGTCTTCACTCTTCCCAGGCCAAGGGAGGCACCTATAGAAGAAACATTGCAAACCAATGTGGAAAGATGGTCAATGCACATATTTAGCCAGTGATCTGTGAAAGTTTTTGAATTAGTTTTTAAAGCTTTGTTAAGACCAGAACGCACAGATGTTGAAAACAAGTTCAGATGTAGCGACAGATGGTATTTGATTATGAAGCAGACTGTTCATATAATACAAAGATGCTGCCTCTGCCATACACAAGTAACTGCAGAGCGCAGTAGAAATTTTGGAAGGCAGGCGGTTTGAGAGGGTCTTTGTGCAGCAATGACTTTCCCATTTTCCAGCAGTGCTAGAATTGGAATAATTTTCCCCATTTCTTTTTCAATCAGGGCACCTCTCTGCTCCTGCATGCTCCGCCTCCGTCTCCAGCCACTTTCACTCCAGCCTTAGCCATCCCCACCGCCCCCCCCACCACCTTAGGTGACCTGTCTTACCCCGTGTGTGGCCTCGTGAGAGGCAGGCCCGTGCCCAAAGTTAGGGGGAAACAGGAAGCGACTGCCAACGTTCCCACAGTGCGAGGAAGAAGACTTCTCGTCATTCACGCTTTGCAGCAAGAACTCAGTCTTTAAACAGAAGCCAGGATGATGGCTTCACACGTGCTGCCACCTGTGTGCCGAGGTTCCCAGCGCAGCGTGAGCGTCATTCTCAGCTGCCTCTCCTGTGAAATGGGCAGAACGTTCACCTTGCTCAGCTCTCTGGGTGGCCAAAAGATTGTACAGGATGCTGGATTAGAAAGCGTCTCAAAAAGTAGGAGGTGCTATTCATTTGCATGTGATTGTCATGTTCGAGATCTGAGAATGGAAGAGTGTGGGTGTCTGAGGCTGAAAGGAAAAATTGCCCTGTAGCTTGGGGGTTCTGAATCAGAAACCCACTCTCTTCCAAGGAGGTCCTAGAAAAATGCCCTAGTATCAGAAGCTGTGCTTATTAAACAATGTGAGGCCAGCAGAATGCCTGGTTGGAGAGGTATGCCCTCCCAATGGTTATTTTACTTTTCCAAACTAGGGACTTTTGGGCAGCAGTGACTTAGAGATCACGGTGCCACCAGATTCTTCCTGGCCAATGATAGGTTTCTCGGTGGAGTTTCTGAGTATAATATCAAGAAGCAGACACATTTAGAAAAGAAGAATGTGGATTCAACAGCCTCCTTTTCAGCCTCCATCAGAATACGAGCTTTTGAATTACCAGGTCTCTTCCAAAAGCTTGTTTATGACTCTTTTACTTTTCTTTCTCAACACACCCAGTTTATGTGTAGATGTGGGGGAGGGAGGGCAGCCGCATCACAGCCTCATTCTTCCATAACTCGAGCCACAAACCCACTGCCTGTCCCCTGCAATCCAAGACTCTTGCTTCGAAGAGCTTGCTATGTGTAAAATAATATTTAGCGAGCACATGAGCCATAGGAGGTAACGGAAAGAACCAGGGTGCCAAGATGTATTGGAGGGGGTTTTGAGGGCACTTCAGTGGGGAAGGGGTGTGGGGAGGGTAGTTCTAGACATGTTTAGGATGGAGGTAGATGAAAGGAACAAAGAGTTTTCTGGGGTGGAGGGCCATCTTGTGATGTTTTACATGCTACTCCTAGCAAAACCTTTTTTGTTCACTTTATTGGTTTACTGGTCAGAAAAATCAACCCGGTTTTATTGAAAGTAAAGCTGACGTGATGCTAAATTATCATATATGCCTGGAGTTTGATTAGCCAATAAGAAAAGGGATTTTGATTCTCTCTCCGATTTGCAAATGAATGTTAAAGCCCTGCCTTTTATCAGAGGCAGGACCAGTAACATAATTTGTGGGTCTCAGTCTAAAATGAAAATGTGTGGCCTTCTGTTTAAAAGTTACTGAGGATTTCAAGAGGGTGACAGCAGACTAGTAAAGTAAATGTGGGACTCTCTCAAGTGTGGGATCTGGTGGGACCGACTGCACAGAGTCCCACACCTACGAAGCTGTCCCTGATGGCAGAGGGTGGATGGAGTAGCAAACTTCTCTGGTCACCTCCCATCCAGAACCTCTGACAAACTTGCGAAACTTCTGTGGTTTGAGTCCTCAATTTATTGAACTGTGATGCGGTAACAGATTCCTTAGAGTGGAGAGGGAAGCGAATGGCAGTGACCACAGATTCATAAAAGAAAACAGAATGGGCAAGAAAGCAGGCTGGACAAGGATCCAGAAGTCCTGGGTTTACTCTCAAACCCCATCACTTATCAGATTTATGAATTTACCCACTAGAGAGGAAGAGTCTGGCCTTCCTGCTCCCAGAGGCTCCCAGGGTTGACGTGAGCCCCAGGGTGATGATGCAAATGTCAGCATGAAAGTACAGAGAGCACTGGCAAATCAGAGCTCCTGGTTCAGGCAACGTACACTGCAGGGTGGTGGAGGGTGAGCTGATTAACTAACCAGCCACTCGGGACTGGTGAGGCATCATTTGTGTTCAACACCATGGTGGATGCCATAGTTACTGCAGTGATAATTGGGAGACTCGTGCTTGGAACTGGGCTGACAGATCCTCTCCAAGTATTCTGCTGACTACTACCCATTCCTGAGACATGGTAGAAGAACCTTAAGTGCAGGTATAAGTCCTTAGAGGGTACATAACCACTCATGAATGTTCACATGGGCAGGGAAAGTAGTTCCGGAAGAGGCAATGTTAACCCATGAAAAATGCAAATAACACTGAACTTGATGAGCAGAAATAATATCTGTGTGCTGATGAATTGATGCTATTTGATTAGAAAGCTTCATTAAGGAGCAAGACACACAGTTCCAAATTCAGAGTTGGGGAGTGGGAAAGGTGTTTGGCCTTGGCTTAGACCCTGTGCCCTGTTCTTTCTCTGACAGCTGTTTTCGATGAGCACTAATTACATCTCACCCCCACCCCCCCACCCCAAACCACCAGCCCTCCTACACTGAGAACCTCCAAAAGAAGTATTTCCATCACCTTGGCTGGGACAATCTCTGAGGAAATGAGATGTAAACAGCTTAAACGCCCAAATGGGCCTGAATTATGCCTGCTTTTGGGTAAATTGTTCCCATTAAAGTGACAGCACCCAGCTAGCCCATATCAGGGTTCCTAGAAATAGAGATAATGAATTTGTATTACTTTAAGACACTAATGGTGTGGCAGTTTGTTACTATGCCCTGGAAAACTAATATATATTGCAACATTCCCTTATCATATGGTGATAACGACCATTTATTGAGTGTCTACTGTGTACTTGGATTTGTACACGGTATTTACACACGTTCTCTTAATTCTCACAACCACCTGGCGATGGAGGTACTTTAAGGACTGACTCTTTTTAAGGAATAACTTGAGGTTCAGGTAACTTGTTGAGAGTACAGAATGAGAATGATGGATTTGAACCCAGATCTGTCTTATCTAGAGTTTATACCAACCAAGGATGGAGGCAACTTTCTTTTACTAGGATTTCTTCCTTCCTTTCCTAGACTCCATCCCATCTATTGCCTTTCTGGTTTGGTAATATTTCAAGGTCCTGCAATGTGCTTGAATTTCTCCCTCTCACTCGCATTTTTGCCAAAGTGCTGGAGAAACCTCACCCATCTCCTGTCTATGGGTGCCAAGCCTTCCTCCAGGGACACACAGTACCCGAGCGTACTGCCTCCTGAGTCAAGGTTCCCAAAGCTGTGACACTTAGGCTCTGGTGGTTCTTCACAAGGGCAACTGTATCTGGTGCCCATGGCCCTCTACTGCACACTGCCACTGAGGTTGTGCTACGTGTTCATTTTCAAAGGTTGAGTGACAAAGCCTCACAAACTGAGTGGTGCACGGAGAAACAACAATATGTCACGATGCGTAGACGACAGAAGGGATTTAAATCGGATATATTTGGATTTAAGTTTTGGACTTCTTGATCCTCCCCCTTACCAGCACTTAGCCTAGAATTAGCATGTAGAAGACACTAACGTTGGCCGAAGAAATAAACAAAATTCAGAAATACTCATGACGATGCTGATGTCAGCAAGATGGTGGAAGAGGAAGCCCCAGGCCTTGCTCCTCCACAGACACCAACTTAACAACGATACATGGTCCAGAAGCTTTTACAAGAACTCAAACCTGAAACCAGTTAAGAAGTCGCACTCAAAGCTTTAAATAACGGCCTCCTTCAAACAGCTTCGTTCACTTGAGGTGAAAGTGTTAAAACCTGGAGACTGCAATAGAGACCGACAGCCATGTGCCTCTCCACCCTGACTCGCACCCTGAAAGATGCTCTGTGAATTCAGCCAACCACACAGAGAGAGCACGGGCATCTCTGAACGACTAGGGCCCTGAGACGTAAGAAAGTAGCGGGTATAATTCTTAATGCTGCTTGAGGAACTCACAGGTGGATGATGACAGTGGAGTGTCATGGTTCTCCCCAGGCAAAAGTAGAACACTGATGGCTTGGGGTCCCCTAGCCCAGAGAGATTTAGGACTTTCTTTCAGTTTACACATTCCCCCAGTTTGCAGTAACACGTTTATTTCCATGCGTTTTATTCCTCTTGTTTATATTGGGACAAAAAATTATTACTATTTTTTAAGGTAAACATTTATTACGAGGATTTGTGATTTTTCTTCTTCCCCCTGGTTTTAACGAGAAATGCATACTGCTTGTAGCGGCAGCTCTCAGGTTCTCCTTTGTTGCGAAAATCTAGTCGATGGACACAAGGTAGAGAAGATGAAAGAAACCTGAGCGTTTCATCGACCAGAAAATGTTGCTGGTGAGAGCGCAAGCTCCGAGGCCAGACCAGGCTGAAATCTCACTTTCAGCACTTGGCGGCTGGGTGACCTTGGGCACATCACTCCTGTGTCTATGGCCTCCTGTGTGCGGTGTAATAATCGTATTTATCTTACACAGTCGTGGAGAGTAAACGAGGTGATGGATGGAAAGTCGCTGGCACAGTGCCTGGCACACTGCACTTCTGTGGAAGCATTTGCTGTCGCCACCCTTCGCAGTGTAAAGCACTGCACGAAATCGGGCAAGCTGAGCATGGGAGGTTGGAGTTGAGAGTTGGTGAGTTTCAGGGAGCTGATGTTGTTGACACGTGGGAGATTTTAGAAGGAATGGAAAGGGGAGGTTTTAGCTGTTTGTTGTGCTTTAAGATCTCACTTCGTCTGGTAGTATTTTATCTGAGAGCTTGTGTAAAGACTTGACGTGCTCTTAATTCCTTGTTTCAAGAATCACATTCTTTAAATGCACTATTAGGCCTGTTAAACGTGAAATGTCGAGGACTTCCCAAGTGGAAAATGTTGACTAGACGTCAGATGTTGAGTCCGGGAGACGGGTCCAGCTGGAAGCCACACGTTGGGAGCTGTCAGTGGATATGAGATGGTATTTCAAGCCACAAGATGGATAAGATCACTTCGTGGTTGTACAAAATGGAGACAATTCTGATAACAGCTCCTGGGTGCCTCCTGGTCCCACTGCTGGTTACCTTTGTAACCCTAAACATCATCTCTAACTATATATGTTGATTCCCAATGGCAACAAAGAGTAAAACCACATTTCATACGATTACAGTTGTATAAACTTTGGACACCGCACAAGCCAGGCAGATGTCAAGCGTAACATTTCCTTCTAACTGGTTCAAGCCTTTCATGAAATAAATAGTTATTGACTTCCCCTGCCACATCTCAGGCCTCTGTTTCAGGTGTCAGCCTCATACAAAGCAAACTGCCTGCCCTCATTGTGATCACCTTCTTGTGTGGAGCCCGTATCACTCGAGAAAAGGCTTCTACAATTCCCAAGTAGTCTCTGTTTTTTTAATCCTCTTTTTTATCTCTTTTCTCCACCTACTTATCTGATATTAACATCACTACACCAGTTTCTTTTGGTTAGTATTTGCATGGTATTTATTTTTCTAAAATAGATTTCTTCACACCATTTATCAACTGTTTGAAATCATGCCACATTTTAATTTTTCTTTGATTTCACTTTCTTGTATTTTTGTTTTGTTTATTTTTGATTCTCCTGGAGTTTCCATTGGCTTTTTTTTTTCTTATTATGAGAAGGAACACACAATTTAATATCATTTCACGAATATTTTACCAACTTCTTATTCATCTGTGCAGAATGTTTTTACATTTCTCTAATGATGTCTTTCTTAGCACTGTTGAGTTCTGTTCTAATCTGTACTAATTGCATTCTAGGCCTGCCGCATAGCTATCTAATTGTCCTTCTAGCTACATAACTCCTAGTTTTGTTTTACTTTTTCTTCATTCCACATCATCCTCTTTTTGGTTTTTACCTTCATTCTGTTAGAATATATATCAGGTAAATTTTCCAGAAAGAATACATGAAAAATAAGCTTTTGAATCAGTGACTATCAGGGACATTATTCTTCTACTTGACTGATTGATGTTGTATCCTAAGTTTTCATATTTCACATCTGAACAGTGTTTTAGGGGGTAACAAAAAGTTCAAGTAGCAAATAAGAAAAGGAAAACACTCAGAGAGAATATCTATGCAAATGCACTGAGGCATGAAATAGCATGGTATGTTTTGGGAACCACAAGCAATTTAATATCACAGGAGGATTCAGGGCAAGAATTAGAGGGAAGGGAAAAAGAAGGAAACAGTAGAGTGATATCCTAAGGGGTTTTGTCTTCCATGCTAAGGAGATTGGATATAATACTGAAATGAAAGGGAAACCCAATTAGTCTTAATTTGGGAAATACCAGACATATGGAAAGATCGGTCGCTTATAGCAAGCATTGTGGAGGATGCCATGAGATTGGAAGAAAAGGACCAGAATTTAAAAAAATAGTCTATTATTGGCAGGAGTGGAGGTGGTGAGTAGTAACAAGGGACAGATTGCGAAGGGTGTTAAGAACTACGTTAAGGAATTTGGACTTTATTCTAGGACAATGGTGAACTCTAGATTTTGAACTGAGGGATAGATTAATGCTTTAGAAAAAAATCAGTCTGGATACAGTACAGGAGAATGAATTAATGTTGGGGTGGAAAGACTACAGACAGGAAGGCCAATCATGATGTCGTTTACTACTTGTCATCATAGAACCTGATATGAGAGTTGAGGGGACCTTATTAAGTGTGGCTGGGGAAAAGCAAATGAATATGAATGATATAAGGAAATTGACAGCCAGATGATGGTTGATTATATGTGAGAATTAAGAGAAGAATGACTTATCAGGTCTCGATTGGGACCAATGGGTGGATGGACGATGACACCGTTCACTTAGAAGAAGACGTTCTTTGGGAAAAGCATCATAATCTGGGATGAAGCAGCAGTCTTGTGTGGACCTTTCATCTCTCTTTATGTATAGATCCTTTCTTTATCTGGTGAAAAGAAAAGAGCTTGGTGTTTGTTAATGGTGAAATAGAACATCCTCCCCATCACACCATCCTCTCCTGGAAGCATCCTCTTCTTGGCTCCCTGGCTCCAGAGCATCTTTTGGGCCTTCACAGGCTCTCCATGTTCTCCACATATAGGGCTTCATTGTCTCCCTCCCACGAGAGTACAGCTTCCACCAGGGTAAGGACCACGTCTGCTTTATTCTTCACTGTTTCTATGAAGCCTAGAACAAGTGATTACTGAAGGAATGAAAAAGAAGAATGCTCAGTGGGGCTGTGACCACAGAGGAAATAACTCCTCTTGGACAGCTCTCAGCAACTCTTTGAGAAGGTATGGTGAATTCCCAGGCAGCAGTTTATCACAGGCATCCCGGGGCCGCTGAACACAGTTCAAGGCCTTGAGGATGCACGCTTCGAGTTGTGAGTTGAGAAAGCCACGCTTGCTGCCAGGTCCATCTGGGCAGCAACCAGCAGGATGCCTGCAATTTAACCTATGAGACCAGTGGGCACATCAACCTGAAATGCTCCCCTGCTGGTGCATTTGCCACCTGCAGACCATGAGTTCCTTGCTGGTAGACTGGGCCTTGTCTGTAATTTTCCCCTGGAATCACCTGAGTGTTGGGTATTTAAGATGAGCTCGATATAGATGTGTTAAAGAAGCAAATGTATACATTCAGATGGAGATACTGATCTACCATTACATCCTGTTTTAAGTAAAATTTCCTCTTTTAAAAATTGTCTTAAAATTATAAAAACAATACAACTTATAAAAATTCAAATAGTAAAAAAAGTTATACAATCAAAAATAAGATACCCTTCATCTTCCTCTCCAATCCTAAGTATCTACCTACCTACCTACTACCTACCTACCTATCATCTATCTATCTATCTATCTATCTATCTATCTATCTATCTACCTATCTATCATCTATCTATCTATCTATCTATCATCTATCTATCTATCTATCTATCTATCATATCTATCTATCTATCTATCTATCATCTATCTAATCTGTTTATCTCTGCTACAAATGGGTCCAGAACATTCAGAACCAAGCAATAGGGCATTTCCTTTAATAATGCAACCCTGCCACTATCCACCAGAGCTGGCTGGACAGCTAATCTCAGTTATCTGGAGGCTTGCTCTCTCTCCCTCCCTCCCCTCACCCCTGCCCCCTCTGTTGATCAAGAACCCCAGCGCTTATGGAATTCAGGAGGACTGAGGACGGGGCTCGACTCTCCAGTCAATTATGCTTCTGTACTCAGTGCTTCCTCCTTATAAAGCTAAAGGCTACTAGAGGCAGGTGGCTCTGCTGGGGCACCTCTGCACTATGGCAGCCTGGGTTGCAGAAATCTTTGCTTCTCCCTTCAATACTGTATGCTTAGCACTCAGTCCTCCACAGACACCCATGTAGCAATTCCACCCATTCCTAATTCATGGAAGCAGCTTCTGGCCTCCTAACCCAAACTCAAAACTCCTGTCTCCTCCTAGTCACCAAGGCATGGGGTTGGTTGACATCCCTCTTCCCCTTGAGGCACAAAAGCCTCCATCCTTTCTTTCTCAGGGAGAGTGCTGCCGACCCATAGATCTGATGGTTAAAGGTTTGTCAAGCCCCTGGAATGAGTGAACCAAATTAAAAAAAAAAAAAAAAAGACCAGATTGCTCTTAATAGGGAAGAAAATTCTCTCCTTCCTCCTCTTCCCTTTTCTTCATTACCCTTTAAGACTGGTAAACAAGAAAGGCATCAATTAAGTTCTTAATTACTCACTTTGTTAGACATAGAAATAAATGTAATTTTAAATAGAAATGGTATTATATGATTTATTGTATTTCATCAAACCTAAGATGCATCAATTGTAAGGCATGCCATCATTCAATGTTTGTTTTACTAAGAAGAAAAAATCTACCTATTATAATTATTATAGCCTGTTGATTGCATGATGAATCACAATTTTGGAAGTGTTGGTAGATGAAAAATGATTTTAGAATTGACAAAATTAAGTATTACATTATTCTGCTTCTAGACTTTTTTAGTTGGTCATTTGCCATGGAAATCTCATTCATCTATGATGGGTTTTCTTTTTTGCATTTGAAAACAATGCTTTAATGAAAATTGATATATATTTTGTGCATTTTGTGAATATTTTCCGTTTCTGGATGTGGAATTGCTAGATTATATTAAATTTTGATAGTTCTATCAACTTGTCCTCTAAAAAATATCTATTTATAATCCTGAAATATCTCATTGTAATGCCCATTTCTCCATACCTATGTCAAAACTCAATAATATCAATATTTCTATTTTCTAATATAATTGGCAAAAATGCTATTACATTTTAATTTACTCTGATTGCTAGTGAAGTTAAGCATATCTTCAGATATTCATTACCCACTTTATTTTTACTCTGGTATTTTGGTTATTTGTGTTCCATGACCATTTTAGCGCTGCGTGGTACAAATTTTTATTGATTTATAGATGCTTTTTATATAGTAAGACTAATAAGCTCTATATATCTAATATATATTTTCTCCTTCTTTACTTTCTCTGACTTTTTCTATGTTCTTTTTGCTATTTCTTGCGAGATGTACATTTTTGTGTAGGCATATCTTTTTTTTACTTTCTTATGGCTTCTGCATTTTGTGTTGTCTAAAATGTCTTCAAATTGCAAGATGGTAAAATTAGCTTTCCAGAATGTATGTGTGTGTGTTCTGTGTATGTATGTGTGTGTGTACAGGTGTGTGTGCATGCATGTATGTGTGTGAATATGTATTTCAACCTTTGTCTATTGATATTTATTTTTGCATATATGGGATGGGACTCTAATTTTGTTTTATCCATGTCATTAGCAAATTATCCCAATGCTCTTTGTTAAACAGCCTATCTTTTCCTTCTGATTTGAAAGTAATCTTTATTATAAACTGAATTCCCATGTTATCCATATCTGTTTCTGAATTTTCTTATCTGATTTCTTAAACTATTTTGCTCAGTCCTTGTGTTAATAGCATAGTATTTAATGACTGTGGCTTTATATTTCATTTTTGCATTTATTGGGGCAAGTCAGAAAAAATAGTTAGAAATATACTTTGATTTTCCAAATAATTATTGAGTGTTCTCTGTGTGCTGGGCTCTGTGGCAAGTTCTTAAGGATATTTAATAACCTTACTGAACTTTATTGTACTTTTAATAGTTTTTAAAATTGATTCTCTTTTTATTTTTCAATACTTTCTTGGCTTTTTTTTTTTTTTAGCATTTTCTTTTTTGTTAAGTTCCATAAATTGTCCTCTAAGTTTGATTAGGATCACATTAATTTTTAGAGTAAACTGATTGTGTTAATTTACATAGTAAAGTTATTTAACAAATTAGGCAAATTAAACTTTTTAATTTTGGATTTTCCTGTTCAACAGTTACCTTACCTATGTGCCCCAGTTTACTTCTTTTTAAAAAATAAAGATAATAGTATTAATGCCTCATAAGATTTCTGAGATTAAAGAAATCATCTAGAACATTCCTGGCACATTATAAGGACATAATAAATGTTAATTACTATTAACATTACCTTTAACTATTATCATCATTATGGTTATCTTTATTGTTTGACTCCTTCTTTCTTTAGGTCTTTTTATATCTTTACAGCATAGTTTTATAGCTTTATTTCTAATATTTTATGTTTGATTTTTTTTAAAATTTCCATTGTATGTTCTAGTTGTTTACTGCTAACATATAGAAAAAACAAATTGAAATATACATCAATTCTCCAAATATTAATTGAGTATCCTCTATGGTCTCCTCCCATTCCTCCCTCCAGTCTAGCTCTGGTGTTATTGGGAAATACCGAGAGTAAAGAAACAGAGGGCCAAATTCAAGAGTTACTGTGTGACTTCCTCTCCAGGTTGTGTTATCATTCCAAAATCAAACATAAATACATTTTCAGTACTCAGTTGTTCACATTAATCTTTCCTCTGACTTGGTTGGCTACATTGGAGAACTGATTGTACTGCATATGCAAGTAATTATTGCCATCCAATTTTTGAATACCAGCTTTACAAATACACATTTGACCCTCTACTTTGCAAATAGCCATTTTATCTAAAGATTAGGAAACAAGTTTGTTTTGAGACACCAGAGACAACTCAGGATGCCCAAGAGAATATAGCTTAGGATTCCAGCCTTTCCCATGGTGCTAAGAGAGGAAGTGGCTAATCGTTACATAATCTACTAGAATTTTTAGATATGGTACTTTCAAACCAGAGGTAGTATGTGGACCTGTAGGTAGAATGTATGCTCTGAATTTAAGAGGCTATTGCTTCTCCCTGGAACAAACCATCCAGCAGATTTATCAGCTCACTGGGTAACTGAGTCATGTTAATATCGTGTTACTATAATTTGCCTCTATGATGTTTAGATAAAAAATCTCCCCAAACTAAGGTCTCCAAATGGAAGCTGTCACACAACTAATATATATATATATATATATATATAATATATATATATATATACACATATTTATATATATATAATACATATATACATATACATACATATATATACACACACACATATACATACATATATACATACATATATATATGCATATGTATATATATGCAAATATATATATTTGTATTCTTTCAACTTGGTTTATACTCAGACCATTTAAAAGCAAATATTGCTCTTCTGAGCATTGTTTCACCTTTCCTTTTCTTTGTTCATTCTTACTCCAGTGGTATCATTGGCCTGATTCCACTATGTCAAATGTGTGCAGCAGAGAAAGGGGATACACCGGCAGCTGGAGGAGCTGAGCGGAAGGAAGGAGACTACAACATATTAATCCCATTTTAAGCAACAGGCACTGTGTTAAATGCTTTCAGATACAATACCGCATTTAATCCTCATGGCGATCTTGCAAGAACATTGTTATTGTTCACACATGAAGAAATCGAGGCTTGGAGAAATGAAGATTTGAACCAGGGTCTATTGAACTCAGAAGTTCCAGCTAGGTCTACCAGAGAGCTTAGGACAAGTCTTCAGGAATCCTTGAGATGAGATGTATAATATTGAGGTCAAAGATGAGTCAAAAGTTGGACCTTTCCACTTAGCAGAGGGTTTTTTTATTGACAAAAAATTCTGTCAAGCTGTCCCCTGATGGCTAAGTCAAAATTCTTTCTAACAGAATGAAGACCTGTGCTCATCAGGAGAATGTTGCGATCTTGCTCTTTCAGCTCCTTGGAACCAGGTCATGGATTTTCCATCTACAGGTTTGCTTAGTGAGTTAAGATCAGATGAACAGGGCTGAGGAAGCTGTAGGCAGACAGAATTAGTGATAATTCTTTCCCACAATACTGCACTTCATTCTTCTAACATACCTCAAGTGCATGCCCTCGGCCAAAACAGATCTGGCAAGAGGGAGATTAACAATGATGACAAAAATAGTCCCTGACTTGATAAAACAAATATCAACTGGGTCAGGGGACAAGAACTGCCCATACCCAGCCTTAGGATCTAATATATTCTTCATTAGGACAGGATTGCACCATCTTAAGTATTTCACCTCATGCTAACTCTGAAGTTTAGACCTTATACCACTGCCCTTGAACTTAGTCAATATTTGCAAACTGCGGGGAAGAAAAAGAGGATATAGATCAGCAAGGGAGGTAAATGTAAGATATGCTGGAGTAACTTTTTTGGTTTTCTGTAAGCTCATAATTTCCTATTTGTTGATCTTTCAAACCTGACTTTTGGAGAATAGGTTACTCGGTGGATGTTTTATGTGTTATTGTGTGCATTATGGGAGGGGAGGAGGTTACATTTTCACTGAATAAAATGTGGCTTTGTCGTGGTAGGCGCTCCATGATTTCCTCTCAAGATAAAGATGAGCTCATTTGAACCTATCCATCTCTAGATCAGTAAACACTCTGCATGGGTCAAATTCCAGCCACAGACCCTGGGCTCCTGCACTTAGGGAACCCATTGATTTTCCCTTTCCTGAGGCTTCAGGGTGAGAGGTCAGGCCAGGTGGGGGTGTGGGTGGCTTAGAGGCCCTCTGCCTCCAGCCACGTCCTACCCAAGTCTCCAATTCCCAGAATCATGAGTGCTCATTCTCACAAAGCCCAGAACAATCTCAGCGTCTGTGTGTGCGCCTCTTTCAATACCTTCTGCCTTTTGTCCCCTACCCAGACTTAGAGCATGAATTTTGTGTCATCTGTTTCTCAGGTCACTTTCACTCACCCTGAACTCTGTTCTTCCTAAATAAAGTTTCCCACCTCTTTCCCCATTTCTTCCTTACCTGTGATAGGAAACTCCAAACCCATTATCGCACTGACTGAGGCCAACATCTATGTGCCTCCTGCATAGTGGATCCCCTCCCTCCCGTTGATCACACACGTACTCCTACAAACCACTCAGAGTGTACTCCATTTGAAGATGGGGTGCATAGCTCTCTCTCTGTTTGTGTACCCTGCTTGCTTCCCTTACCACGTGCTCAGCAAGGGTTGATTTGGGCTATTATTGAGAAAAGGAGAAAAAAGGAATAAGGCACCAATGCTGAGGTGGCGTTTAAAATGCCAGTGATGTCCCTGTGAGGACAGTTATGTTTCCTACTCCCCGTTTAACAATAATTCTTCCTGCCCGACTTCCTGTTCCTTCTACAATTTACTGAGCACATTCAATACCAAGACTTTTAGTGAATACCTAATATTCCATAGGCCATGGACTTAAAACGTGAATCTGACAACTAGAAGTACATATAAAACTTTACAAAAACATTAAATCTTTGTATGGCTGTGGGGTAGAGAAACAGTTATTCTTGGGGTCAGTTCTATCTGAGTTAAATTTACCTTAAAGAGATGTAAAGTAACATAATTTATTTTAATAGTTTACCTAGTGAAGGTCATTTAGTTTGTCGACAATTTTCCATTACTACATATAATTCCACAAGGACTATTCCTAATCATGCCACACAAAATTTAGACACGTTAACTAATGTCTTCCCAAACCAGTATCTGTGACTCTTCCTTGTTCAGTCAGGGACAGCCACAGTTTCTAGAAGGGATTCATGGAACAAATGCAGAGAATAAAGTGTCAGGGTTTTAACCTTTCAATTTCTATATAAGGTCTTAAAACTCAGTGTTGAGACAATAGTCTTGAAAGTCAAGGCTTTTAACTTGTCTGAGTCTGGCTTTTTTTTTTTTTTTTTTTTTTTTTTGGATAAAAAAGACTGTTAAGCACCAAAGGAATCAAGGCATAAAGTTTCATCCACAACAAAGAAGAGAGAGGTAACAGGTGAGGAGCCAGCCTAGCTCACCCTGCCTGGCCAAGAATTTTCCCAGACTTGTGGGCAAAACGCCTAAGAGAAGAGAGACGTTATCAGACCCTGTTCCCGCAAAGAGGCCTGCTCCTGGTGTCCTGGGCTGGGCCTAGGCCTTGGATGAAAGTGACAAGACAGCAAAGCATGTTGGGGGTCTGGAGGAAGGAATTTCTATCTATGTGCTACCTGTCACCTAGAATATAGTAGCCATGCAAAGTGCCCTGGGTGGTATGAGGTGGTGAGGGAAGGGTACAGATTTTATGAGCGCCGGGGGCAGAGGGCCTCAGACTCACAGTGGCTTGAGAAGAAAGACAAACATTTCTGTGTCCAGACCACTGGAGAAGATACGGCAGGGAAGAAAGTAAGCCAGCGATGGCCTGAGGATGCCTCAGTGGAAATTGGTGTGAACCCAAAAGCCCAATGCAGTAATGGCTGCATTGGCAGACGAAGCCTGGCACTTTGGCGACAACCTGGAATCAGGTGCCTCAGGACTCCCTGCTCAAGGACCGGAGAGAAAAGCAAGTTTAAGCATCAGCCAGGAACCAAGAAGCCTCCTCGCCAATGCCTAGGAAGGGAGCAGAAAGGGTGGAAGTTAGTCTGAAAGTGACTAGATTGTTTTCTACCATCAGACAAAAAGGAGCTTGAAGTAGAGATGGAGTTGTAAGGAAAAAAAGTCACACATTTTAACCTAACCAAGTATGTGCCTTTGTGATTCTTATCTGTTCCTAAGTGCAAATATTTCTAAAATGTTGACTGCTAGATGTGGATTGGTGAGGCGAAAGCATGCACATTTTTAAGCATTATGGATATTATCAAATTCCTCTCCAACATTTTATTGCTTATAATGCAATTCTCATGAGCTTCACCAAATTGCCTGGGCCACAGCTGCCCGAACGCTTCTTTGGAGTCTGATATCTTACCCTGTCTTCTTAGAACACAAACAAATAGGTTTTAATTTTAAGTCAATAGTCCAGAAAATGAAATTGTCATGATTCCTTTTTTAGAATGAAGAGAATATCTTTAAGTTGCATTACTTTTCTGGATTTCTTTTTTAAAAGATTACTAAGGAAATGCTTAAAGCTCTACTACGTGAATCTGGCTTTTTCCAAGACTCCAAGTTCCAAAACGACATATTAAAACAGGACATGGCCTCTGAATTAGGTAACCTGGCAAAATAAATGTCTGAAAGAGCAAAGGCTACTTGGCTTTGGTAAGAGAAGGAATTAGGAAGCAGTAGCACGTAGTGTTTAAGTTAGCTGACAGCCCCAATAACACATGTTTCCATTTTCATTAGAAGGCAGGAAAAAAAATCAACATATCAGGAAAATTTTTATGCTTTTCACCCAGAAGTAAGTCTAGATCTTCATCTCAGTTTGTTACAAGTAATGAACCCTGTTTGTTTATAGCATAGTATTTTTTTTTAACTATTCTGCTGAAATGGATTTGCTTATATTTTATTTAGGATTTTTTGCATTAATTTAGATCTGTTTATCCAGTATGATTCATTTTTGAATATTTGATAGAATTCACTCATAAAACTATAAAGACCAGGAGCCTTTGGGAGAGGAAAAGAAAGGAGATTGTTTTTTTGGATAATATTTCCAATTTCTTCTATGGCTTTGGCTTCTTTTTCTTTTCTTTCTTTTTTACTTCTAGAGTAAATTTTGACACCTTTTTGCGAAGAAATTCATCCATTTTGCTGTGATTTCTCACCTATCTAACCGTAGTGTTGATTCTATAAACTCTGAGATATCACATGGAGAAAGGCAGAACTAATAGCCAATTGGCAACATGGAATTATTCATCAGTTCCTCTAGAATATAGCTACCTACACTCAGATGTACATGCCCAAACTATGCTTGGGTACATGATCACTTATCCTCCTCTGTGTCAGACTTCAAGACTCTTGCTCAACCTTACGTCCATCGATGAGCTGCAAAGGAATTTAGAGAAAACATTGCTCTGCTTATCAAAGATTTTCCAGTTGTGAATAATTGGAAATAAGACCATCAATTTTTGCCATTATTTCCTAACAGGTCAAGGGGAATGACATGGACAAGAAAGCCATAGCTCCCGTTTTCATACCAAGGAATTTCCAGTAACAGCAAAGCATAGAGCACTATTTGCACAAATGCTGGGGAAAACCCAATGCTTTCTCCACCGGCAGATTTATTTGCAGAGACACAGGCATTTTTTCCAGGGTGGCTGCCAAACTATCTCCTGAGCCTGTCTAGCTAGCACCTGGGCCACTCGGCAGGGGGCTTTGCAAATAATACCCTCCCCTTTGCCAGGGTAGAGGCAGCCTGTTTCAGTCTGTTATGGTACCTTAATCTTTCTAAGCTGCTCCACTCCTATTCTGGGGCCTACCCAAGCTGGATGGCTGGAGGCACGGCCACTGCAGCTATATGTCTGAGGCTGAGGTCAAGGGCCTGGGGAAATGGGAAAGGTGGGACAGAAGCCTTCGATTTCTAGAGAACTTCTATGTTCTTCAAAATTTTAATGTCTTGGGAAGTTGCGATGTGTCTGGAAGTAATTCTTAGCTCACAACTTAAGAAAGCATGCAAATGACAAAAGCCACCACCAGGGAGAAGAAAGGCAACTAATAGTTGTGTCAGGCTCTGTGCTGTCTCCAGGGAATAAAAATAATCTTTTTGTTTAAGGATGGAGAGAACTCACGTAAGCTATTTTTATTTTAATTTTTACATTCACCTTTAATGCTGTCTCACTCCACCGCATGAGTATCGTTTTGTTCTGTAGAGAACCTTTTCTTTAAATGAAATTCGACAGAACCTACTTGTTATTTAAGATCACATTTGCACTTAGAGATCTGTTCTATCATACTCCGTGAGATCATTATTGTTTTAAGCAGAGAACTGCTCTTTTTCAATGAACATTTTATTGCATCCTGATATAAAGATGAAGCTCCTTTGATTAAAAGAGGTCCCTGTCTGGTGGCCCTTAAGCTAATAACCACATTACCCTAGAGATCTAGGTAATAACAGCCACTGAGTTAGATTATCTCCAGCATTTCTTCAGTGCTAATCATTTTCCTCTGTAACCAGGAAAATAAGCCCGTTTCCAGTGGAGAAGGGTCCCTCTTTCTGTGAGTTCTTATTATCGATTTTGGGAGCATTTGTGGGGGGCTCTGTGACCGTGGGCAAGGAGACAGGTTCTGGAACAGGAGGGAAAGAAGGTCTTGGAGGCAGAAATGCCTGGGCAGACGGTAAGGTGTGATACCATGTGAAAGAGCTGGCCTTCTGTTTGAAGAAGAAGGCCTTCAGCCCCTCCTTGCTCTCATTCAGAGTCCCTGGACTGGGTATGAAAATGTAAAAAGTATTGCTGTGTGTCGTATATTTTTGCAATAATACGGGAGAGAAACACACCTAGACAGTGATCTCTTAAATGTTAACTTCCTAGATGGCTCATCCCTGTGAACAGAGGATGGCTGGGGCCACATAGGAGCTCTAAATACCTGAAGGGAGAATGGATCCCAGAGAGAAAAAGCTACAGTCACACTTGGCCAACTTCAGAACCTCACCCTTGCTTGCTCCTGGCTTAAATTGCCTTTCTTACGAGAAGCAAAAATATATTTTTTTTTCAAAAGTGTATTAATAAACCTTTTTTTTTTCACATGTAAATTCTTTGAAGAAAGTCAACATGGCGACTGCAATGATTCTAAGACTCCTTTAGCCTTTTTATAGTTCTTGGGATTCTCTTGGACACTCAAGGGTTGTGATTTGCCTCAGTTTCCCTGGGTAGGCTGTGTGAAGGTTTTAGAAATTAATTGATTGGAGGCAGGTTTTTTGTTTTTTGTTTTTGTTTTTGACACCCAAATAATCTCTTGATTATTTTTCCTTTAGCTAAAAAAGTCACCCTAAGGGTTTTATCCCAGAGTCTTGACCCTCCCTACAAAAGGTTATATTGTTAATGAAAGCAGTGTAGAACCATTTCTTTCTTTAGTAATCTTTTACAATTTTGCTTAGATATTAGCCATTTCTAAAATCATGTTAGCTGTTTTTCTTATATATGCGTCTCTTGCATTTTATGCCTTTTAAAATACAGGAGTGTTCATAGACCCTCAAACCTGGTGAAACAATGCAAATATTTGATGTTTTCCTCTGATTTTTATTCAGGGGCCTCTAGCCCTCACCTCAGCACACATTAGTAAATTAATTGTGAAAATGTGATAATTTTTAGCTGTTAGTCTTTAGGAAAAACTTGTAAATCATTTATGATGATGAGTGAAGAGAAGAGTGAGTACAATCCACCTTTTCTTTATCATCAGCTTGTGAAGCTTATAGTTTCAAGTATAATAGGAACGGGCAGACATCAAGACAGATGGGCGTGGAACAAGGTTTGTGATCAGGGTTCAGGTCACTGCTGAGAACGGTGGTGCACATTATTCCAGGCCGATGCCATCAGATAATTTAGTCACAAAAGTAATGATTTGAAGCTACACGTTTAATAAACCTCCTACCAGAAAACATATCACCGGCTACAACTTCTCAGCGATTTGGTCGCTACCTGGATTATCCAATCTGGTTTAAAGCAGATCAGTATTAAATAAGTACGAGAAGATGGAAGAATCATTACATTACTGAAAATGCCTTCTCCCTTTCAAGAGCAGGTAGAAGGGGTGTGTGTGTGTGTGTGTGTGGGTGTGCGGGAATCCTTTTTTTGCCGATCGGAATAAATATTTTGGCCTAAGTGGACATAGGCATGCTCTTTTGCACAATTTAGTTAGGAAGGCTGGAATTTAAATTTGTGCTATTGATAGAAAAACAGCTGAAAGTGGAAAAATACTGTTAACACTTAATAGTTTTGATATTGCATTGATTCTACGCATCTTCACAGAGTCAAAATATAAAGTTTTTATTGTGGAGGCGAAAGCAAAAGAAGAAATCTGAGCGATTAAGAAGTCTGTCATAAGAAAGGGAAGTACAGCTGTGAATGGTGTATTAACACAGTCAATCTCAAGTATGCAGTGATTTCTGCTAATTCTTTGTGGTTATGATTTGACGTGACTTTAAACCACAGGGAGAGAGAAAAGAAATTTTAAAAAGCCCTACAACCAGCATTTTAGTTTGAAACATGCTGACAATCGTGTCTAAAGGAACGTTTTAGAAAGGTCTTGAAATTTTACATTACCACTTAGTTCTGGGTTCCACTAGAGTAGAAACATTACAAGCTCTCACTCCCATATTTCAAGTAATATATTTGCCATCTTGTGACTTTTGGGGCCTTGTTCTTTGGATCATTAGACATTAGCAATTGTTCATCTGAATTGAGCTCAACATTGTTTTGAGCCAAAGTTTTCATTGTTTTTAAATTTTGAGAGCTAAAGTTAAATCTGTGAGAAGAGGTTTCAGAGGAAATCTTGCCTATTACTACAAGTAAAAATGATCATTTCTAGGAGCTGCATGTATTCATGTATCGGTTAGGTGTGTATAATTCAGAATTGTCAGGAAAGGAAAAGTCCGTAATTGATTTTACGGTCCGGTCGCGACTGGTCTGTCGTCCTATAATGTGAAACCCGTCCAAAAACTAAATGTCACATGTTTAAAAAAATCCAACGGCACTGAGCTTGTAATGTATATTTTATTTTGCACAAGCTTGCATATATACTGCACATACATTCAGTTTAAGAGAAAATGGAAGGCACACAAGGCAATTGGACTACTGTATCCTTTAAGTGGTACAAAGCAAAAGGTAAAAGTTTGGAGAGTGTACAAAAGCTTAAAACACACAAAGTAAAACCCCCTTCCCGCCCTCCCCCCAACGACTTTTTATTTTCCTGTTTTAAAATTTAGTAGCTGCCAAACTAAATTTTTTTTTTTTTACTTTTACTTTAAAATCAATTGTCTACTGCACCTTTTTATTTTCTTTTTCATATGGACAGGGAGTCTCATTTTTTTAAAATCATATCAATTAATAATATTACAGTACATCCTTGGTAATACAAAATTGTACACCTTCATCAAATAAATTAGGATAAATTAAACCAATAAATTATGCAAAGTCTTCAGAACAATAGACAACAACAAAATCCACAATTGAAATTGCCTCTAGCTAAAAAAAAAAAATCAAAAAATGACTTTATCGGTTATTGTACTATATTCAAATCAAAGGATCTTTATTACAAAAAAAAGAGCTTAATAATGCTATTTACAACATATTGCTAAATAATATAAAGGCAGTGTTTTGTCACGGTTTATATTATACATAGGAGAAATGGCTGGGACAATATTGGGGAAGCCATGACCTTTGATTCTTCTAGGTAGTGCTGAGACCAATCCCAAACATCTGTTTTTCTAATTCTCGTTTCGAAGTGGTAATATACGATTTTAAAACACTCCCCCCCCCGCCACATGGAGGATTAGAATATTTTAAAAATACAGAATGAATGCATTTGTGCAAAAGAGGGCCAGTCTGTTTGCCTTTTCTGTTGACATTTGTGCATTTTAGGGGGTGTCAGATTTGAGAGAGGGTTCAGCTGAAAAGACTCAAAGCCCAGATGCTTCCAGATTCTGTTATATTCTTAGAAGGATAATTATAAGAAGATGTAAAGGTTAAATACCAGTTTTGATCCCAGCTCTGAACATGAGCATTTAAGCTTTAGTTTTATAGATGGTTTACAACCAACAGATCTACAGAAAACAGAGCTGCATTTCCTTCAACATAACATTTAAGTGCAACACAGTAACTGCTTACTCATATAAACCAGTTACATTCTTTTAAGGGGAGCTTTTTGAAAACAATGCTTCTTATAATTTACAAACACAGAATTGGTACCAGAAGAAAACATTTGTACTATTCACACCAATGAATATTCTATAATATACATGGCAAAAAGATTTTCTCTATCCTCACATGTACACTGCTTCTTTCGGGGAGTCTGTGAACCATTTTTTTTTTAATGAATTTATGATTGCTTCTGAGGGACATCCTATTTTTAAAGCCCCCAAATCTTTAGCTTTATGACTTAATATTAACCTGCATGTGTGTATGCGTGTGTGGGGGGGGGGTGGGAGGGAGTTACTTACTATATGTCTTCATGTACATAGAAAAGAAATTTTATAAATTTACAGAAACTGCATTACCCTTGCCCTTGACATCTGATGAAAGAGACTGTTATCTTTTAAAAGTAGAGAGCAGGATTTTCAAGAATGCTTTCAACTGTCTATACAGTCACTGGTGTTCGTAATAAATTCAACAGATGTTGTGAGAATGTAGATATTTATTAAAATCTCATGTCTTACGTAACAACAGCCATGAGGTTAAATATTTACATTGCTTTATAAAAGTTCCCCTCTTGCTTTAGTGTTTTTGTTTTGCTTTTTTTGTTGTTTTAAATTTTTTTTTAAATGATATTCACCCACATCCTTAGCACAGCAACAAAGATTCCGCAAACATAAAACACTTTAATTAAATAATACTCGGAGGCACAAAGCAAACTCCAGGAATATGTGGGTGAACATTTCCTTAAATAATTACTACATTCTACCATCTTCCACATTGTTTTACCATTTAATGTGAAACGTCCTCATTAAACAGCCAGAGATACAGTAAGAATTAAATGTTTTGTTGCTGCAAATAGAACATTCTTTTCACAAAACATAACAAATGTCTAAAATAGGTCCTTAAATCTAGATAGGAAAAGGTAAGCTTTCCACTTCACACGCATATATATATGTATATTTTTACATGTGTGTATATGTGTGTGTTTTTACGTTCACACATCTGCACACACATATATAGCACATGGTATGAAATATTGCTTCTATACTACTTTTTATTAGGCTAAGAAAACACAAGATTTGCACCACAGTTACAAAAAATTGGCTTCTACAAGAATTTTCAAAACTCGAATGCTGCTCAAACAATTGAGGAAAAAAATAATTTGCGGTATCAAACTGTTCTAAAAATTCTCTTCTTCAAAAACGTATTCTCCCGCTTTGTTTTAAAAAGACACAAAATATGCATAGCTATCAACATTATGTCAAACAGCCGGAAGAAAAAAAAAAAATCTAGTGTTTATTGCAGCCGTCGGAATTGGAAATAAAGTCAAAAAGATGAAAAAGCCACAGAAGGCACAAGAACAATTGTACTTGTGGGGAAAAAAACTGGTATTTTGAAGGATTTTTTAAAATCCTCCCGCTGGTGCATTTTAGGTCTAGGCACAGACTATAGTCTCAAGTGTATATGCAAAAATAATTGAGGGTTAGCAGAAAATAAGTGGTAATGTGGTATTTCAACATGGACTTTAGACTTTTTTTTTTTTCTATGTAAACTGTCCCTCATCCTTCGCTCTCCCACCATAGAAAGTTCACTTTCTCCCAAGTTAGCCGATTTTCACTTGGTGAGAGTTAAGATTTGAAAGATGGTGATTTAAAGAGAGAAAAAAAAAACCTGTTAAAATAGGAGTTTTGAGAGACAGGTTTTTGTCGGTTTCCAATGCACTGGGAGGCACAATATTTTACAATTGCAAATGGGGAGGAAAACACCTGAAAGCAAGGTGGCCGAGTTCTATTTTCAGAACGATGAGGTGAGCTTATCTTCACACTGCAATTTCTACTCCATAGTAATTTCTATGCCTCAGTGAACATCGAGAGGATATTAGCGTTGGGAAGAGCATCAGCATTTGGTTGTGAACACACACTTTTGCTTAATTTGGCTATTGAGATTAGAGAGGCAGGGGAGAATAATACTAAAAATCCAGATAAGTCTGGAATCAATATCGAATTTGCCCCAGATCACGAAGATTCTAGCGATCCGAGCCCACAAGGTGAACATACCACGGTTTTGCCTTTTGCCTCGCCAACGGCAACCCAACGCTGAGAGGAATTACATGGAAATGCAAAGACCCGGTTGCACCGACGTGGACAGTGCATGCCACGCTCTTTTACATGAAGCGAGGCAAAAGAGTGTGACCAAGGGTTGAGATTGCTTCCCTACCTTATGCTGATTGAATTTGTTTTTCTTTTTTTTGGTTCGCATTTTATTCCAAGGTAATGATTATCTGAACTTTTTTTTTTTTTTTCTTTGAGCAAGCTGGAACAAGAAGAAATCGGATCTGATGGCTCTGGGTGCGTTGTGGAAGACAGTGCAAGCCACGTGATGTGTCTGTGGGCGCAGAGTGAAACCGGTGCTGTTCCGGCCCACGCCACGGTGCTCTGTCTACACTGCGGGGGCTGGCTGGTTTCCTCAGTGATGCGAGCCATCAGAGGACTGTGCTGTTTAGTTTAAAGTCAGCAGGTTTTAAGGCTTTGCGCTGACAATAACTGCCTTCTAACATTCCTGTCCATCAGCAGAATTTATAAACAACGTTAAATTATAGCGATTGGTCAACAAGTCAGTCATGTGGGTCGACCTGCATTCTCCGAAGTCAAATGGATTTTTATAAAATTTAAGGAAAAAGTATTTTTGTTCTCTATGATAAAATACCAAGTTTGTTACTGTGTCATTTTAGGAGGTGTATGTCAAATCAAATCACTTAAAGGGAAGGAAGGGTCAGGAGAAACCTACTAGAGTGAACAAGGAATTCTTACTGCATCTGCACACAAAATCCATCTAAGAAAACAAGTGTGAATGCCACACGACTTTTTAAGAGCAAATATGGGACATTGTCTACCTTTGAAAAACTGGAAAAAAGAGAAAAAGAAAAAGAGGAGAACCATTGAAGAAAGCATAAAGTAGCAGCTAGCTTTCTTATGTGTGCTAAAATTGTGTCTTTTGGGTTGATCCCCAAACTTTGCTATGCTATACACTCTTCTCACATTTTGGTCAATACTAGCTTCTGAATTAGAAGAGATTTTATCAATTGCTTTAAAATGCTACACCTAAAATGAAGAAACACTTAATTAGACTGTCACCACTTTGAACTATCCATCAGGGTAGTGTGGAATTGTATATGAAAATAGGTCATTCTCGTATGTGCTCCTCTTAGGAGGTGAAGATCAAGTCAGCTAATGGCTGTCAACAAACTTCTAGCGTAAACAGGAAATTTATGGTCAAGTGGGGATGTCCTTTGTTCCTCACTATAGAAAGGTATTCAGAAAACAGTGTTTTTTTTTTGGGGGGGGGAAGTGTTAAATAGTAAACAGTAATAATAATTCTTGTAAGCATATAAACAAATTTGAGCAAAGAGTAAATTTGAAACTTATGTGCCTTTTAATATCTGAAGCAAGATAGATAGAAAATGATAACAAGTTACAGGGTTTTTTTATTTTGCTATAAAGAATGATATAGACTCACTTATTATGAAGAAGAACCTATTGGAAAATTTAGAGGGGTGACTAGAGAATCATGGATGAATTTCCAGTCTCATCTTAGAAGAGTCAGTTTTGTGAAAAATTGCTTTGCCTCCATGAGAAGTTGGTACTAGTTTGGGGTATTTGCCATTTCTCTTAGGAAAGGCTTGACAGTGATTATTTTTCTTTTTTTAAATCTGGCCTTTTGTGGTACTTTTAAAAAATAAGTTGTTCATCTGCCATTGGCGTTATTTTTAAACATGTAGTAAAAAGCTACTTATTGAGTTCAAACCAAATAGTTAAGTTTATGAAGTGGTTTCATTGAGTTTTCCAACCTTCTTAGCAGTAAAAACAAGAGACACATCACCGGAGAGCTGTGCTGTGTCATGGGTCCCCTCTGCCAACCGCCATTTGCAATATACCATCCATCAGGCAGAAGCATCTTTAACAAATGCCCTTCCTTGCTAATATAAACTTGACACACGTCAACATTCCTTTTTCCCTGAAAATTAACCCTATTTTAAGTCTCCAAATGTTAAGGGCCTTGGGCAAAAGTAAACTAAAGGCAGAAGGAAAATAACCATCCCCTTGCAATGGAAAACAAAAGAAGTTGAGAGAAAGGTGATGAGGAGGAATTACCAGCTGATCTCATAACACATCCATGCCTCCCATACACATATATATATATATATATATATGAAATCAAAACCTAGACACGTATAACTTGGACATCCAGAGGGGACTGCTACTATTCATACATTCGAAAAGAGTTGTTGAAATTTCTACTCATGAAGCAGCTCTTGGAGGCAGTTCGGGGATTTGAAAATCTCAGGGACTTCACTATCCAGCTTGCAGATGACCTTGTATATGGCCTTCTTCCAGGAAGGATCAACATCTTTGCCTGCGATAATGGCATTGAAAAACTCCCGTAATGTGATCTGTGCAACTTCCAGGAATCTCTCTGGAACCTGCTGATACAAGGAGACAATGGCATTAATAAAGTTTTCAGTTTCAAGTCTCCAGTTCTTCAAAGGAAACTGAGCTAAGTTCTTTGTTTGAGAAAGAGGCTTACATGGCACCTGCATTTTCTAAAAATGGCCGGCCTCCATTCTCTTATGTAAAGTTGTTATATATAGCAGCATTGTAATATGGGGGTTGACAGCTTTGTAGAGTTTTGGAAAGACCTGGGCCAAGGATGCATGAAGACCAGTGGAAAGCTAGGATTCCATTGAGAATATTAGGGAATTAATTAAATAGGTATATTCCAGAAGCAAGTCTCCAAGCAGTCTTTCAGACTGTGAATCCTATCTCCTTTGGATTTCCATTACGAAAATGAAATGTGTTCTCAAAAGTAGGATAAATCATTGGCCTTTGATATAAACTAAGCCCAAGAAAACCAAAGTCAGACTTGAGTGTTTGAACCAGAGGGTTGACTCGCATGCTAAATTGTATATCAAAGTAATCTGTACTATAAAGCACTCTACACACAAAAAGGAGTGAGATAATGACATCGAACCTGAGTCCCAAAATACAAAATTTTTACTGAATCTTAAAATTCTACACCAGAAAATTCTTTACCTTGAGATGAGATCTGCTCCATAGAAAGTGATTTATATAGCTAATAATAATAATAATAATAATAACTAACATTTTGGGAGTGCTTATTAAGTATTGGGCACTGTGTTACAAACCAAACATGAATTATGTCATTCCATCTCCCCAACATCTCTATGAGGTGTTATTATCCCCATTTTACAGTGAGAAAAACTGAGGCTCAAAGAGATCAAGGGATTTGTTCAAAGTTGTTATATCCCAAGATAAACATTCAATAAATATTCTTTTTAGGATCCCAATTTTTTCAATCCTTGTCTTCCACAGCAATTAGTATATATGTATAGTGTGTGTGTGTGGTGTGTGTGTGTGTGTGTTCTTAATTGTTTATTTAATAGTCTGACCTCTTGTCTAGGGGAAGGAGTAGCTATTGATATTCTTTTTTAGTATTCGAAAGCGTGGCCTATCTTTCCCTATCTCAAGATAATGGATTCACAGAATCATTCCAAGAACTCATAATTTTCCAAGTACACATTGATGCTCAGTAGATTTTTTTTAGCGGGGTACTTTTGCACTAGTAATGTTTTATTTTTACGGTAAGTACAGACAGATGAGGAAGTAAATGCCCTATAGTTGTATGTAGACAGATCTGTCTACACATATATAAGAGATGAAAGATTTTCCCATCAGTTAAGACATGCCACTTATCAAACTAAAAGGGAGGTTTTGTCCCGTTGAACATAATTGATCCTTTTCTCTCCACCTTTTCTCAATTTGTGCAATAGACCTTTCTATAATGATAGTGACTGTTAAATAAAACTAGAATGGTCACTATTTTTACACAGACTGTTTTACATTACAAACTAAACTGAACAAAGAAGTTCACTGCATCCAGTGGCAAGCCACTTGTCCTTTAAAATAAACCTATTTACTTTCTAGGTTAAAAAAAAAAAAGTCCCCCACCTGTGGCCAATCAGAGCCTAGCAACAGGGAGAACTCTGAGTGGCCCCTCCCAAAGACACACGCATTGGCCAGGTTCTCATGGCGTAGTTCCCAGCACTGCCTAAAAAACCATCAAAACACCACCTTTTCCCCTATTAATGTGCAAACCCATAGGCCCCAATGGCCATTCCTGCACAGGTCATCTGGAAGTTTTACAAAACTTTGGTGATTTTTCTCCAAACCTCCTGCATATACATGAGCATTTGTGGGATGGGAGGGGCCTGGAGGAGAGATAAGCGCTCCCACTCACCTTATACTAATAAGTGGAACGTCATTAAGCAATTTTTTTTGAGCACTCTCCCCACTTTCCCCCCAAACAATCCTTCACATTTGATCAAATGGGCATTACTGAGAGAAAGAATCTGGCTGGAGGGCAGTGAGGCAGGGAGGATACCCACTCTGCGTGGTTTGGGAGCTGCTAGCCAAAAGCTACAGAAACATAATCATGAGCACTTATTAAAATAAACATTTAAAGAAGTGTGATTTTACTGGCCACTGGCAACAGAGCCATGACGAAGATCTATGTTCTTTGAACACTCGGGGGTGTGACATGGCATGGCAGAGAGCTGTGAGGGACAGAGGGTATCGCAGCTGCTCCAGATGAAGTCAAAGAAAGTTGGAAGCCCCTCCCACTCCAAGGAGCCCCTGGGTCTGGGACCCTGTGGGGGGTGGGGGAGCAGGAGGAAGATAAATCTAGGACAATGTCAGTCAGCACGAGAGGGAGAAAAGAGTAGTTCTAGCATTTGCCTGAAAACAAATTAAAGTAACTTCTTGTGGGGAGGGAAAGGGTGGTGTGCAGCATCCACCTCACTATTCTTATCATTTGCCAAGCTTCTGAACCGTTTTCGGTGGGTTTAATCCTTTTTAAAACATTTGTTTCTTTTAGTGTACTCGGGCTGTCCTTTAAGATCTTTTGTACTTGTCTTGATATTTAACTTTTCACCTACTTACATCTAGTCGTAATGAATTTATCATACGACGTCTTTAGATAAAGAGCCATGGTTTCTATTCTCTCATCCCCCATCATGCTTAGCAGAGTTCTTCTGAAGAGTCTTTAATAGATCGTAATGAGATCTCGTTTTCTGCTTTATTCCATACTGCTCTAGCATCACGCTCATCTTCTCTTTCAATACTTAAAAAAAAAAAATTTTTTTAAAGATGGAATTTAAGAAGTTTGAACAGATCTCCAAAATCATCCTTTTATATAGGAAGAAACTATGTGAGTCTATGAGATGAAGAAATTACGCAATTAAGAGACTCATGAAAAATCACTTGTCCAGGTGTCATTCCATTAAACCATTTTTGCTCCTTTTTAATGCATTTTTAGTTATTCCTACTTATATGAGGCATCAAAACCTGGACAAGCTGTGGATCTGTGATTGAAGCAAACCACAGAAGATCTAGTAACTTCAACATAAATGGGACTGGTGCAATGATCTCAGGAGGAGACTGTGTCTTTGGTTTATGCTTGGGAAGGGGTGAATTCTTGGCGAACAAATAAAATTGTTTGCTCCTTTAGTGCTTACTTTGAGGCAATACTCCTGCAACAAACTGGGTTACATAAAATAAAGTTATAATGAGATCCTCTAATACTAGAGCAGTTCATCTTTTTACCGACCGATGGGTAGCAGCTTATCTTCTGAGACAGCCAAGGAATTCCATCCACAGGTAGAAATATCACCCATGAGAAAAAGAGACCGTTACCTCTCTGCTAGAAACATTTCCCCAACTCCACTGAACAGAGTAGAGTTGGGGGGTCCTTTCTGATACTTTCTGTGCGGGGTGCCTTAGAATTCAGTCTTCTGAGAATAATACTGCCTTGATTTTTCTGTACCTCTTCACACCTAATGGATTTCCAATCACTAATAAACATCTGCAGAAAATCCCTTAGTGACAAGTAATCCCTTATCTAGGTTTCTTTTAATAGAACCCAACAATGTGCAGAATGAACCCTAGAGTATCTCCTCAGCATCAGGTGGCAACAGTCAATCAAGTCCCTGGAATGCAAGACAATGCAGGGCTGCTGGCAGGGGGAGGGAAGACCATGCCTTTGGACATGCCACAGGGGAAAAACAAAAGGCCTCCAAAGTCTCTGGCTGGGACTCTGAAGCTATTGTGGGAGCTGCTGTGCGGAGTGTTCTTCAGGAGAGGAGAGTGGAAACTTTGCTCTGATAAAAGGCATCCCAATATAGGAGCCTCACCCCGAACGGTCCCGCCTCTCCTTGCCTTGATATTTGGAGGGGAATAATATTGCCATGAGGTACTTGAAGGCACTCATAAATCTGAAGGGGGCTGGCTATCAGCATCTACCAATTTCATCACAATTGTTTGTACTTGAGTCTCCTCACAGCAAGAGGGCCTTGTGGGCTTCCGTGAAATGGGGAAAACGGGAGGATGTTTTCAAGTCTGCTGTCTGTAGCTGGGTTGCACGCACGCATGTGTGTACACACGCACGCACGTGCACACACACACCGAGGGGTATGTGTGTGTGCGCGCACACACGCGTGTGTGTTTGAGTGGTTAGTTTGCTGTCCTTTTTTTTTTTTTTATCAGAATGAGTGGCAAAGACACATTTTCCCCTGTCTTCCTCCTCCTCTTCCCAGTTGCGTTACCTTCAAGGATGATTTGTTTTATTAAACTGACTGTCCCTAGCCTCTGCAGTACATAATAAAAGCCTGACATAGCAGGCTGCCTGCCTTCTGTGTCCTGCAGACACTCATCATAAGTGTCAGGACATACCAAGGTTAGCGGTCACTGAAAGTGTGCTCGCTGGCCCAAACCTTGCCAAACGCTCTTGGCAGCTGAATGAATGTCACAGAGAATAGAAGGGGAATTATAAAGGCTAAAAAGAAGACAGCCTTTCTATTTTCTGGAGACAGAGAAGCTGATTTTTCATACCTCTGAAACATCCACAAGCTCATCTATCAGCCTCTTGTGGGGGACCTAAGCCTTGCCCCTTGCATAGTTCCCCATAGATACCTTTCCATCCATGATCCCCTTTAAAAATTGGTCTACTGGCCTAATTTCATCAGTGAAATGATCTCTGCTGAAATAGACAGAAAATAAACCAGGCATAGACCTCTCTCCCTGGCCCCTCCCCAAAAACCACTGTCTCAAAGGGCTTATCAAGCTTATCAATAGGTTACAATTTTATCAAGGGAGATCATCATTTCGGTTCATCTTTTAAACTATTTTTTTTTTTTCAAACTTACTTCAACGGGGAAATGGAAGAGGAAACATATGGATGGGTAGGAGTGGTTAACTGATGGAAAAGTAAAATCCTGGCTAGTATTTTGGTGAATTAGCTTGTGTTTAAATTTTCTTTCTTCTTCCTTCTCTCTCTCTCTTTTTTTTAATACTATAAAAGGGCAATAAAATGCTGACTGTAAGAAGACAATGTCAAGGAGAAAAGGGTACTGGTATTTTGGATACTCTTCACTGCTCGCCTTGGAGAGAGAGTTATTCTTGTCACAAACCCTTTTGTCTGCATCTGCTGACTGCTTGCCTGTGGCCAGCAGCATACTTTAACTGTTTTGTCACCTCCTAACATCACATGCATCAGCTGTTGGGCTTTTGTTACGGGTATTGTCGAACTAATCCGCTGTGGCTGTTCTACTGTGCAGTAAATAAAACAGAAACGGGCTTCTCAGACAATTCTGCATGAATATTTCAGATGGCTGTACAACTCCGATTCACAAAAATCAAATCAATAAATAACTCCCACACCCCCCTCCCCCAGCCTCGACCCACACACAGAAACAAAACCCCCCAAACCAGACCCAGATGCCTCCAAAGTCAACCGCATTGAAGGCACTGACTGAGCCTTCGAGCAATTGTTTCAATGAAGTTGAAAGGACAGTGCTCTCTCAACTCCAGCACCCTGCTATTCATATTTGTTATTAGAGTCAAACACATCTAACTCCGAAAACAACTGGGTAAGCGACTTTGAAAATCTGGAGATCTTTTTTTCTTTGGGCTTTCTAAAAAACATCTATATATATACACACACATATACACACACACACACATATGTAATGTCATCGGAAATATATAGAGTTGCCTTGTCAGACTGCTTTTATTGTTTCTTCCTTTCCACTCATCTGAAAGGAGTCAAAAGAAGATGCTTGTGAATCCCGTTTGTCCTAAGAGCCTTTGAAATGTCTAACCTGCACAGGCAGACAAAGGGAAATTCAAACTTTGGCCGGATTCTTCAAAACTGAATTTATACCATGAATTTTCTTACGGTATAAGCGATGCACTAATCATATAGGAAGTGTGTTTCTAGATGACTTCTAAGAGTCTTTGGAGGGGATAAAGAGAGAGGGGCATCTGCACGTGGATGTACACGTTCGTGCATGCACGCGCGCGTGTACACACGCATACACACACAAAGATCCTCAGAAAGGAGACAAAGTTGAACTACTTCCCCGAGCATCCATTCACCCCAGCATGCACATGGTTCCTCTAAACAAACTCTCCCATCCCTGCTGTTTGTTAAGTAAATATTGATCAAGGAGAGACATATCTCCTGACGGCAGTGGCACAAGCTGGGGACTTAGACTGCAGACAGAGTGGACTTAAATGGATAAACCTAGATGCTCTAGTAACTCCTCATAGAGATTATCAGATGAAAAGGCAAGAACAGATACGTTATTGCTGCTCCTCTCCCCTGTCTCACTCTCACTGAATTCTCCTGCCAGAGGTGAAAAGAGGCATCATGGAGCTATGAAACATAGTTACAAGATGCTGTTCCTAAGGGTCTCCCTCTGCAGCCATGCGTGCATTTATCCTGTGTGTACAGCCGGGACGAACTGGCCCTTCGGAAGGGAAGAAATGGTGTAGGATGCTACACGGAGCGAATCGTGGAATTGTGTCCCAATGCCCTCTCATTACGGAGAAGGATCAGATGGGAAAGCAGGCATAAACGTGCTTTGGAAAGCATACAATACCATCCAAATGTAAGATGGTGGTTTGGCGCCTGGAGGAACAGCCCGAGTCCTGGAGGGAGTCTCGCTGTGATTGACACGTGTGCGCAAAGCAGTGCTTGGAGAGGGGCTTGGAGGACGTTCGCTTGGGTGATTTTATTGGCTCAGCCAACAAGTTGAGAAAAGGTGCTTTGTGTTTCCAAAGTTATTTCGGTCATTTCATGATTGCGACGTGAATCTGTGTCCAGAGCTGAATGGCCTTGTGCACTTCCCCGGGAAGGCTGGTTCTAAAATCGTCTCTAGAGATTGGGTCTTATGTATTCAACACTGAGCACCATGGGCCAAGAGCAAGGTATGACAGTTTCCTCCAAATGGCCACGTGGCGTTTATATTTTATTAGGATGCTCGCACGTATGTTTGGAAGGGCTGGCCCTCTCCAAGCACTGGCAGGGAAGCTGTAACCCAGGCTGGGCTATATGAAATGAGGCAGAGGAAATTCTATGAAAACAACGAGTTTTCAGACTAGTTTGTTTCACTCTGATGCTCCAAGTGGCATTTGGCTTTCGGGGGACCCCACTGGATTAGATTTGCGTAACACCCATACGTTTTTGGCCTACAAGTGGACTCACTTCCTAGGTACATGTTTGCTACCTAAATATGTAAAGAGTAAATGCTTATAGGAAGTGACTATAGTTCAAGGCTGTCCTTAAAAAAAAAAGAAAGAACACAACCCAAAACAAAACAAAACAAAACAAAAAACCACGTTTCCTCCGTCTAAGCAAAGGAACACATGGCAATAACAGTCTGTATCATTGTTTTTTATAAACCTTCAAAAGAACAATGTTCTGTTGAGCAAAATTCAGTAGCATTCTGTAAACATTAATTTAAGGAAATCAATAGACTCAGTGAGCTAAAGCCATATTGCAAGATAAACTGGCCAGAGTGCCACTTTATCAAATAGATTTTCGTTTTCTCAGCTAGATAAAGACAGTTTCAAAACGGCGCAAACGTGTTGCAACCAAGGTTTGAGAAGTATGTGGCCTTCAAACAGCCTGCTCGTTCCTACTGCAACGCTGGATAAACATACTTTAAAAATGATAAGACGGTTCGGAATTGATTTGGCTTTCAAATTTTACATATAGATGTCTTGGCTGTCTCACAGGAAAAGAATAAAACAACCACCATGCATTCAGAACAGAAAACTGTACTTCAGAGAAGGGGTTAAATCGTCTTGAGAAAGGGAGCTCTGGGGGCAGTGTCGGTTGATGCCCGACTTTAAAAAAAAGAAAGGAAGAAAGAAATCTTTATTCATGCTGACCTGATGGGCAACGGGCCTTCTTGCCAAAATCCAAAAGCCAAACTCTCTCGTGGCTTTGGGATCAGAGGTTTCAGCTGGTGGAAGCTGCTCCCGGTCTGTGCTCACGAGCAATGTCATATTCATGTGCGCGGGGGTGGGGGCGGGGAAGTCGGCCGGGGAAGGGCTGGGGAAGGAGCGTGAGCCCCAGAGCCACACAGCAGCCCCCGTTGCTCTCAGCCAGACTGAAAGACCCGCAGGGAGAATGAGAAAAAGTGGCACAAGGAAAGCGGGTCCCTCCGTCTGTCGCCACGGACCGACGCGGAGTTCGTGGCAGTACACGCCCCAGTTAAACCGCCTGATGTCCTCCACTGCCACACCAGCCCTTGTAAATGTGGGTAGAGCAGCAACCAGATATGACCTAATGGAAATGGCCACTGGAGGAAATGTAATAAAAAGAATGAACGGTCACATGGAAACTGCAAGGAGGGAGGTAAAGGCTCTACCTTGAGTGGACAGTGGCACTCCATGAGAAAGGATCACAGGAAGGGGACTTTGGCCTGTAGTGTGGCAGTGGGGGGCTGCTCTGGCCATCGCCCCCGGCAGGGGTGACAGCAATGTGAGGGAGTGTGAAGGAAGGGCAGAGACGAGCCCTGAGTATTTTCTTTGTTTCTTCATCTGAATTTGCATCTTTCTCTCTGAGAAGTGGATATTTACAAAGTACCGAATCCATAAAAAAAAAGTCTACACCTTTAAAATGTTGACTGTTAACATATATCTCATAAAAACACCATCATGATTATCAACAGTGTTGAACAAGCGTGGCTTTCGCATAATGAAAAAGAATGTTGTAACATCTTCTACTCTACCTGTGGACAATGTGTGTACATAGATACATGCTAAACTGTTAACATTCCACTGGCAACACCACATATAGATATTAATATAAATAAAACCATTTCTCCATAGCCCCAGAAAAAAAGAAACTAGCATGTGGGGAACAGAATGACAATTTTATAAGAACTCTACAAAACTGTCAAATTATTGTGTGAGGCTGAAACCTGGTTCACTGACTATGGTTCAGTCGGCTAGTTTATTTGCTCATGCTTGGAAATCTTGGTGTTATATGTATATTAGGGTACTCAGTGATTGTCATGTTATCTGTTGTAATGGAGAGATTTTTCCTCCCTTCTCAAACTCTGTACATGTTTCAAAGAGTGACTCCAAGTTTAATCAAACAAGAAAACAAAATAAAACAAAAAAGAAGTCAGAGAAAAGGCATCAAAATCTAAAATCTAATACTTTCTTCCACCCGTCCACCCCTGAGATACTACAAGATACGCTCAGATCTTACAAACGACTGGAGCTCTCTGCTGGGATTACGTATCTGGCAGGCTGTTCAGGTTACATAGAGCTGGACCAAAATGATTCCATCAAAGAATCATAGTTTCGAAACTTCAGAACTAGAAGGCATCTCAGAGAGTACATGTCTACCAAAGAGAGAACAACCCCGGCTAGGGGTCAGCAAGCATTTTCCATAAAAGGCTAGGTAATCGATACACAGGCTTTGTGTCCATCGTCAATCTCTGTGGCATATCCTTCTTTACAATCCTTTAATAATATAAAAACCATTCGTAGCTTTGGTTCATTAAAAAAACAGACCAAGGACCTGACCTGGCCCATAGGCCATAGTCTGCCAAACCCCTGCTCCTAGCCAAACGTGGGGGCCAACAACTTTTCTGAAGGCCTAATGCTCTTTCATTCTTCACGAGTTTCATAGGCCTCACTGGGTCAGCACACTGGTTCTCCTTGCAGGAGAGCTGGGATGCCTCACCCAGATTCAATCTGCAATGTCACATGTTCCTCAAATTTGTCTAAGGCTGCCCTTGGAATGTCCTTGGAATGGGTTAGTGGACCACACACAGAGAAGGTCGAGAACCAGGAAGATTCCAGCCTCCCCTGCTTTGATTAGGAGGTTTTCATTCAGAGCTTTCCTGCCAGTAAATCTTTAAATGTAAATTTAACATTTTAAATTTAATATTTTAAAATGGAGGAACCCATCCCTCCTTCACGATACCTCTAATGAATCAGCTTAGATGAAAAAATAAACAGTGTACTGTCACTCTGTCACTAACTTCCCGTCAAGGCAGTTCCATGAACGGTGTGCCATTGGTGGCTGAGTTCAAGACAGGCTGATGGTGCTTGATGTTAAACTTTTGCTTCAATTCCCGGGTGAAGTGTTAAAATAAATAGGGCCAAGCTTGGTGCCATTCTCGGATGGGAGATCATCCAAAAACAACACGGCATAAACTCTCTAATATTGCACGAAGGGAAGCTGGAGCACAGATAATCCAGTTACTCCTGTTTCATTCAAGAATGCATTACGTGATTGTTTTCTGCAGTACATTCACCTTCGCAATTAAGCTTTGCTGAGGCTAACATTAAAACTACTCTGTGTTCCCTGTGTCCATGTTGATAAAGTGATGGGCATGAGGAGCCTAGAGAGAAATTGGTAGGAAGTGGGGTTCAGGTGGGACCATCAGAACAGCATTGCTCACAGTAAGCACCCAAAAAAGCACAATGAGAGATGGATGATCATCAAGCAGAGCTGCAGAGAAACATCAGGTCATGGGGGGTGGTGCCACTCTGCTGACACAGCTTATGTTCCCCAAGTCCAGTCTGGGTTGCGTGGGGAAAGGGCTGGGATTAAACACCTCAGTCCCATCTTTTGGTTTGGACTGAAAGGTCTCTGTCCCATCAGAGAGATTCCATTTCATATTCCCAGAGAACTGCGTTTGGTCTCTCCGCCACATCACCCTTGGCAAAACCAAGATGAGTTGTATTTCAAAAGCATCATAAGAGCTTGTAGAGGGCTTTGAAATTCTTTTTTTTTTTTTTAAGAAAGGTAAATAGTTTGAGAAGGCAGAGGAGCAGAGCCCAGAATGGCCCCAGGAGCCTAGGAAATTCTCTAGACCAGGGGACCCAACCCCTGGGCCGTGAACCGGCACCAGTCTGTGGCCTATTAGGAACCGGGCCATACAGCAGGAGGCGAGCGAACGAAGCTTCATCTGCAGCTGCAGCTGCTCCCCAGCGCTAGCATCACCATCTCAGCTTCACCTCGGATTGTCAAGCATTAGATTCTCATTGGAGCACCGGTCCCTGGTACCAGAAAGGTTGGGGATCACTGCTCTAGACCCCCACCAACACCTAATGGGACTTAAGGTACTGTTTGTGGCAAAGTCTCAGAATGCTGCCAAGACCTAGGGTTGGCTATGCTGAAAGGCAATGCCAGGAGTCTACACATGGACCGTCTTGTACACCTTCAGGTCATGTAAAATGATAAATCTTTGAAAATAGCTTCTACATTAAAGGAAAAGCGGTGGCTAACATTAAAATACTCTGTGTTCCCTTGTCCATTTGATAAGTGATGGGCATCGTTCTCAGTGAATATATTACCTTTTAATAAAGTCCCTTTTAGTAACAGATTTAATTTAGAAATGTTCAAGTAGAGTCTTCAAAACAAAAGTTGGGGACAATAACCACAAGAAAGATGAAAAAACATATCCAAATGATTCGTGTGAGGATTTGATACCTACCAACTACAAACTCATGCACACCCACAGAACCCCAGTGGAAAAGACTTTCGTGATCCAGATCAGAAGTCCCCCAACCCCCGGGGCATGGACTGGTACTGGTCTGTCGCCTGTTAGGAACCAGGCTGCACAGCGAGAGGTGAATGGTGGGCGGGCAAGGGAGCGAGCGAAGCTTCATCAGTATTTGCTGTCGCTCCCCAGCACTAGCATCACCTCCTCAGCTCCACCTCAGAGCATCAGGCATTAGATTCTCATAGGAGCACCGGTCCCCAGTGCCAAAAAGGTTGGGTACCGCTGCTTTAGATTACTATAAATTTGGGGAATATTTAAAGGAAAGCATGGTGTTGCTTTCGCAAAATTGATTAACCAAGCCCAGTCGTGAAAGTAGTTCTACCATCTAAAACAACGAATCCTGTCTTGAAAGAGAGAAGACGTTGTATATAACACAGAGATTTCTAACATACTGCGAATACTGAATGACCAGGTTGAGGTGAGGCCCCAGGTGGAATGTGTGGGGACAGGTGTACAGACACCGCCTTAGTTTGTTAGGGTCCGTACTATCTCCTAGAATACCCCAAAGCAGGAGGGCTTCACTGACGCATGTCCTCCTTGTTTGGCTGCCCTAGTCGACACAACAAATAAAATGAGCAGCAAGTATAATGATTAGCAGCCAATTCAGTCAATAAACTGTTTATGAATTTGAAAAATTAGTCTCTATAATCCCAGCAAGGGAGTTGCCATGTCTCCAAGGGCATTGCTGAGAGACCTGCAAAGACAGCCTTGGGAGGACATGAAAATGGACACCCCGGAGATGTTGACTGAGATAATTAAGCCATAGCAGATCCACGAGGGTGGAAGTGGCCCCATGTGGACGCTGCCTGGATTCCCAGGGGATCCACAATCCGTGCTCAGAGTGTTGCATCGTGCCCAGGATATATTTAGAGAATGCATAATGTCTTCTATTCTAGAGTCACAGAATTTCCGACCTAAAACAAAGCTCTGTGCTTAATCTTATCACTTTACAGGTGAGCAAAGTGGTGCCTCGGGAGGCAGGTGTTGCTTGAGGCAGACCCTGCAATCTGGAGCTGCTTCCACTGTACCCTGTCATCTCATTGCTGCCCTTCTCATCTGGAACCGATGACTCCAGAGACGGTCCAGGCTGGTGTCACCTTCACAGTCACACTTGGAGCAGCAGGAATCACTTTGTCTTTTTCAAACCAGTTTTGCCTTGACTCTTTGTCTCGATTTGGATGAGACCTCTCTGTTTGCCCATTTGTTTGTTTTGCTATTTAGGGTCAGCAGGAAATGACGCAATAATTGGGCTGCTGACAGCACAGACAAGGTAACGTTTACCTGGCTCTCCAAACGAATAAAAAACAAATGCTTATTCAGCACTTACTTTGTGCTGATATATTTATGTATATGTATTTGAGTCTCATGACAGCTCCCCATTTTATCGACGAGGAAACTGAGGCACAGAGAGAGTAAGACACTTGCTAAGGTTTCACTGCTGGAAAGTGGCAGAGCTGGGGTTCGATCCCCGGTTCTGGTTCCAGAATCCAGGCGCTTAAGTTCTACGCCATTTTTAGTCCAGGGTCACTGACACTGGGAAGACTCGCCAAAGAATTTCCCCTTTAAGATTTCAGGATGATGCTTTTACATGAAATAACACCTACTCATAAGTGAACGCTTTGTTTCCGTCTTGAGAATAATTTAGAGCCCAAGCTTTCTCACCTCAGTTGTTGTTTTTATAGACTCGAGCCCAAGATTAAGGCTGTGCCTTCATGATGTCAAATACTCTTACACTCTCTCGACAAAAGTACTGAAAACATCTGGACCGCGTGGTGGATCTGCCCATTTTTTATTTGGCTGGACACGTCCTATAAAAAATGATCAGATTTGCCAGGGCACTCACCAAGAGTCTCCCAAATTTATCTCATAAGACCATTTAACCAATAAGTGCTACTGAGACGCTACTCGAGAAATCCAGCTTTTGGAGCAATCAAAAATGTCCCGCTGGATGTGTCTGTGAGGCACACTCATAAACTTTGGCATGGCTGCCCACACCTGGAATTGGGTTCCATTGTCTCCTAACTGTCACTCTCCCGTGGGAAAATAGTCACAGTGGAAGCGAATTACAGGGGCAGCCCACTTACTGTATGAGATTAGGCTTTTAAAAAGGATTTGAGCTCCTTAATCTGCAGAGATGAAGATTAAGAGGGAGTAATGATCAAAGTCTATAAAATCAGAAAGGAAATGGGGAATATGGCACAGCCCTGTTCACAAATCCCAGGACATTACAACAAGGGACATCCCTTTGGAATTCTAGGGGAATCACTTTCAGAGCCATAAAAAGAAGATACCATTTTCATGGCAGGTAATAAATTTAGAGAATTATTATCTGGAGGAGTGGTATATCCTGAGAATGGAGTTAGGTTTGAAAAAGGTTTAAATAAACCCATGGGTAATAAAACCATAATGATCCAATAATGGGAGGTTGGGGATGTTCTGGGGACATCCTGAGTCTTTTGAAAATGGTTCAATCAGTGACCGGTACTGGCCCCTCCCAACACGCTACCTGGTGGCCTGTGATCTGGCCACCTCTCTCCTCACCTTGTCAGCTAGATCGTCCCTAATATTCAGAATGAGGCTCAGCGACAGATAAGCTCAGGAACATGCACAATGTGGCAACACATTCCTCAGAGAAAATTTCCTTTCCTAGGATTCCGAATTAGAATTCAGGACAACGCTCTTACCATGATTGCCATAAAAATGTCAACTTACTCTTTTGGGTATACCTTAAAACTAAAATCTACATTTTACTCAAAGATAGAGACATTAAACCATTGCATGTTGGCGTGGTTGGAAGATAAAAACTGGTTAGACTCTCTGCGGGGGAAGCTGCTCAGAATACACTATCATCGATCAATTAATTCAATTTTAAGGGGAAATTAAACATACCGGTTACAGAGTATCTATTACAGCCCAAGATATTAAGTCTAAAATTCACTGCAGTTACTGTAGAACCCAGCACAACTTAACTAAAGATCTGGCTCTGTTAAATCCACAGGAAAAAAACTTTAAAGAAATGTTTCAGCTTGCTTCCTAAACAGCTAAGTGTTCATGACTTTAAATATCTCTAAGTGATAGGTCATTGCTGGGGGCTGAGGAGGTTAGGAAGGCAGAAGGCGGGTAGAGTGGAGACGAAGATTCCATTTAGATGAATATAATGTGCACAGCAAGGCATGGAGAATCTTCTCCGTACCCCATTTTGGACAGCTTTCTGAAAATTGGTAAAATATGGCAACAACATGCAAAAGCGAATAAGGAGTCCAGAAGAGGGAAGGGGTGGGATGGAGGAGAAAGTCTCACATCGCATACGCAAGATCCAGGAAATCCTACTTCTAACCCCATCTCCCATCACAAACCGGGAGCAATCACTTGGTATCTTTTCAAATTGCAAGTTTGAGAGAATAGCACTCATGTTGGGGAGCGGTTCAAAGTCACTACTCATTTGGGGGAGTGGAGAAGCCAATTGGTAAGGGTGGGATGGGTTAAGGGGTAAGGAGTCCCCTTGTGTCTCATTGTAGACTTCAGAGTGTTTTGGGCAAGAAAACTGGGACATCTGGAGTTCAGAAGTCGAGGAAAATGGGGAAGAACCGGCAAGATGAATACATGATCATCAGCCACACAAAAGAACAGAGCGAAAAGAAGCCTGGATTTGGGCACTCGCGTCTGGCAAGGAGGCCGGCAGCAGGGCTAATGAAGCATTTGTGGCGTGGGACGTTTGCCAGCGCAACAAAGAAGATGTGCTCGGGCTCTGCAGATGTGCCAGGGCCCCAGAGCAAAATAATGACATAATCACCATCAGTGTCACAGACCAGACTGTACACAAGGTGACAGGGGAGGGAGGGCCTGTGATACACACACGGGGGAGGACTCTCCAGGACCCGAGGCCCAGGATGCAGGCAGAATGGGTCTTAAATCCGAAGGTGAGGCTGATCCCCACCCTGGGTGTGTGTTTTCATACAATCCCAGCTATTCCTGCTGAGACAGAAATCTGAAAAGCCTAAGAGAGATCGGGACTGGTCAGAAAAGGCTGAATAAAGAGAAGCAAGGGGAGAAATGGAAGGAGAGAGATCGGAGTCAAACTCCTTCCATCTTCTGCAAAGTTCTGGGCTCCAACTTTCACGAACCTGTCCTTAGCCATGCAACCCGAGGTGTAAAGATGATTACGGACGTTGATGTTTCATGCCGTAACAAAAACGCAAGAAATATTTTGGGGAACCTCAGGGGGTTGGGGACACAAATTAGCAATAAACGATCCCTCTCGGAGTGAGTGCATAAACAACATGAAGGCAGGAGGAAGCCACCCCTGCCCGTTTTAAACAGGAGGCCTTGTCACCTGCCAGACGTGGCTCCTGCTCCGTCTGGAAGGTGGGTGTGTTAGTACAGCTGTCTGGCTTTTAAGTGACTTTTGTCACTTTGAAAGTGAAAGTCTGTTTGAGGAGCTGAAAACAATAGCCCAGAGCCCGGAAGAAGGGCTCACGGCACAAAGGACTTAGACTACCTCCTCCAGTGTCCCTTTTCATTGCTTCTAATGAAAGATTCATAAGAATAACTTTAATTTTTTATGACCCCCTTTTTGGTTTGACTATATTAGTTGTGTCAACTTCCATATACGGGTTCTCTTTAAATACCAAAAGGTCCATTGTGGAAGTGTTCTACAGGGACAGGTTCTGGCCATCCTGTAGGGCCCTTCCTCCAGAAGAGACTGCTCTGAGGGACACGAAGATTTTCTCTAACCGTGGTTCCCTTCAGCCTTGAAGCTGCTGCGAAAGCTGCAGGGAGGTGATCTTAATCCTCCCTAATGTGCTAGTTTAACTGCTCCTTGGGAGAATGATTATATTTGTTTTTCTTGGCTTCACCCTATTTAACAGGAAGAGTAGTAGAATAATCATTCATGGTTCTCTTTTTCCTTTACTTCTCAAATAGCCGTCTTCACATTGCCTCTTTATTTTGTGTCTCAGCCAAAAAGGGAGGAAGGGAACAGCTTATATATATTATATATATATATATATATTTTTTTTTTTTATGTCATGTTACCGAATAGCACTGAAGACTGGCTGAAGGCAACCACTGAAGGTGAAACAGTATTTTTAAACCAGAATAGTCTACTTTCAAGAACCAAAGCCCTACATGCCACAAGAAAGAATGTTTGCGAAAGTACTTATTCCCGCAAATTTATACCAAGGTAGTGAAAGGGAATGAGTGAATGGTCATTAAAATGTCTGCCCTATGGCTGAGAAAGAACCAAACAGTTAAGGTGAAATGAAATCGGCGGGAGGGGGGGGCGTGTTGGGGAGTGAAGTGGGAAATGAGGACATTTGATTTAAAATGTTGTCCGCCCTGTGGAAAGGGATCGCCAACTTTGGAACAAGCTCGGGGGCGCTAAGTGAGTTTGCTTAATCTGGACGACATAAACAGGCTCGTTTTCAAAAGGTTGTTAGAACTTCTCCAGACACTGAATCCAGGACGGGCCGAACACAATGATAGCATCCCCCTGAAAGCTCCAACCACCAGCCGCGGCTCGCAGCAAAGCTCTCGCCCCCTTTCTCCTACCGATGACCCTTTGTGGGACGAAGAGAAAGAGCCGAGGCAAGGAAAACCGAATGTCCACAATAGACATCACTCCACACACGGTCTCTGAACTTTCCTCATCTCTGAAGGACAATTAATTATGAAGGCCTTAGGGGTAGGTCGAAGCAAGGGAAAACTCACTGCTGTCCCAGCACCACGGCTGCCACCTCTGTGCTAAATGGCTTCGCCTGTTGGGGTACAGCCACCCAGAGAGCCAATAGATCACGGGGCGGGGGGGTGGTGGTGGGGTGTGGGGGGTGGGGGCGGGGAGGTGAGGGAGGAAAGCAAAAGATTTTTTTGTGTGTGCGCCTGCCCTTGTATAATTCTATTCTCACTGTGAACTCATCCATACACAAAACACAAGGACAATTTTTTTTTTTTTTTTAAAGAGAGAAAAGCCACAGGGTAGGTTGCAGCCGAAACGGCCTCTCAGTGGTGTGTTAAAAAGGATGGTCTTTTCACCGAATCATTTCACAGAGGCAAAACAGACAAACACAAAGAGTTGAGACTTTTTCTCCGACATTAAATGGAGTCACTGATAAGGTCAGACATATGATACCTAAAGACATGAATCTGTGAACTCTTGAAGTCAAAGGCCCTCTCTGTGCCGAGGAACAATCTTTCAAAGGAAATAGATCATAGAACTCCACTGAATCCGCTTTAAACTTTATGAAGCAGGAGGAGAAAAAGCTCTAAGTAGGGAAGCTTGACAGAAGAGCCTTGAACTATTTTCTGAAGGAAAGATGAGACCCTCCCTAGGCTGCCACAAAACATCTTTTTTTTTTTTTTCTAAAGGCTCCTCTGAACTTTGATATGTGCCAAGACACTGCCATTGAAAGCCGTATAATTATGTGCTATACCCACTGCAGAAAATGCTTTGTTCACCACAACAAAGGACAATAAGCAAAGTAAAGCGACATTACACTGTATCTTTTTCTTTAAGAATGTTGAGAAAGGTCATGGAATGCTATAACTAATAAAGCTGTTGAGTAAGGAGGTTTTAAAGTTGATCTTACTGTGCTTGAATGTAACCCAATGACAAAAAAGACACGGGGAGCTAAAAATGCAATGACATTACCAAATAGATGATAAATCAACCGGCCCGCTTCATTATACTGATCAACACCTTGAATCGCAAAAGGACAGCGGAGCCAAAACGGGGCTCGGGGCTCACGCGCGCGCTCTTACCGCCGCCCCACCCCCACCCCTGCCACCCCCACCCCGACCCTGGCGTCTTTACCGCTCTCTCCTTCAAATTTCAGGCAATCATTTCTGTACAAGGAACGTGTTCCCAGACAGCCATGTGTGTCCGTATATTTAGAGAACATTCATTGCGTCTCTTAAGAGATCAATTTGGCTTGTCAGTGGTGGGACTGGCAAGGAAAGAAGTGGTAAGGGTTTCTTTGCCTCCCCACCACCCACCAAGAGTGTGTCGTGTGATCATTTAAACAGCTCAGCGGCTTTGAGGCCAAAAGACTGTAACAGCGGTAAAAGGTTTGCACTCGTGTGCCAGTTTTCCAAATGATCACTCATATTTAAGTATCTATTTGGAGCCGACAGAAGTGCTTCCTAAATCCACCTGTCCTCGTTTTTCTTTAAAGAGATGGCAGTGTGAATGAAAGACTTCCAAATATATTCAATCTTCTTAAACGTGTGTTGTGTTGAGAGCAGGGGTGGGTTGGGAACGGTGGAGGGAATATATTCAGGATGTGTATTTTAGTGTGCATGTGTTCGGGTGTGTGCCGGGGGTAGATGTGAGGGAGGCTGCGTCTTAAATTTTTTCTCTCTAAGAGGAAAGTGAGGAAACACAGAAAGAGATCTGCAGAAGTATTCTTCTTGCCCGTCATGTGACACCTAGAAAAAGTCAAGCCACAGGCTCACTGATGGGGCATCTGCCTAGTGAGATAGTAGATTGATTAAGTGGGCATTTATAAGCCTGCTAATCAATGAATCAAGTTCCCTGTTCTATTTATTTCTAAGCCTTCCATCCCCAAACCTGGGTCTTTAGCCAGGGCAAGGGAGCTTAGTCACTCTCACTGGGAGTTTGGACCCTGTCTATATTTAAATAACGAGCTGCTGAAGGCCTACGAGGGATGCTTGGCTGACCACAAAAGTTGGGGAGCTACCTCACGGTTCTCGAGAACCAGTAAGGATGCTCCATGCATTCTGACAGTGATCGTGACCGCCTTTCCTGCCACGGCTGTGAAGAAAACAAAAAAAGCGATAAAATCCAACTCAGATGCCCCTAAAGTCAGAAGTATCAGCCTGGATAGAGGTCTCTGTCACATTCTCTTAACTTACACACACACGCGCAAGACCATTCTCAGCCCCCACCCTGCTTCCCCAGGCTTTGGATCATCCTGCCCTTCTTAGCTGCACCATATCAAGTGGTCAGTCTACGTAATGGAGTCAAATTAGGGCGGTGTGTCTTTTGCCTCCTTAAGTAACGCAATCCACCTTGGTGAGTTATGCGGGTAGGTTGCCTTCGTTGGGTTCTTCGCAAAACCTGTACACGGGCCTCGGAAACTGACAGCGATCGCTGCCTCCTCTCCTGCTACAGTTGCGAAGGCAACAAAAAAAAGCAATAAAATCCAACTTGTATGCTCCTAAATTCAGAAGTATCAGTACGATTTAAAAACTGGGACGAAATCCCAAAAACCCCCTTTCCCTCTCCATAAAAAAAAAAAAAAAATTTGGAAGTTCATCAAAGTGAAGTGAAAATGAAGCATGGAAATATATACCATAACACCTGGAAAGACAAATTTATTATTGCCAATCTCATTAAATGTGAGAAGCAGGGATGAAATACACAGCCTGTATCTGCACGCCCCTCTCCTGCAAACCTTCACAAACTCACGTTCAGAAGCAATGCCCCGTGCGATGCAACCCACTTTCTTCCCTTTAGCACAAACTAAAAGCGTAATTCATGCCACACCTCCTTTGGTCTCTTCTTCCACACCCCCTGGGATTTCTCAAGCTCTCACCACCCTAAGTCTGAATGTTGTGCCAAGAATCCTGGCAATTGTGTAAACTGATACAAAAGGCAGAACAAGCTCTCCTGTCACTCAGAAGGTCCTGACTCATAAAGGCCAGGAAATGTAGGGTCTAGAAGAGGAGAGAGATTTAGGCCACTCCCTCTTTCCTAGCGATAAACCTTCCCCATCTGCTTTATTTTCCTGTGGGCCAGGGGTCAGCAACCACTCTAGCTTTGAGAGCCATCAGCAGCAGGGGCTGGAGGGGGATGGTGCTAAGCAATGACAGAGGTGCCACCAGCAAGCTCATGACAGAGGCAGAGCTGAAGCAGAAAGCTGAAAAGAGACAAGAGTAGGAAAAGAGAAAGAAGGAAGAAGGAAGTCGTGTCTAAGGAGGAAAAACACTAGCCTCATTTTTTCTCACACCCTCCCCACCCTGCCTCTACCTGGCCCCACCTAAATCAAATTACTTAAAAACGGTATAAATTTTTTGGCCAACTGAAATTTTTCTTGTATGAATATCCATATTATTATAACTATGCATATTAAGTAAGTTAATACTGGTAAAAATGCTTAGGAGAGTGCCCAGGACATAGTCAACAGTCAATAAATGTTTGCTATTTTATTACTGCTACAAACAACTGATTGAGAAATTTAAAAATGCAACCAATAAGATGTTTAATTACGTGACCAGCTACTACTCAGTTGGATTAGCATATTCCTTTGACAGGATCTTTGGGCACCATGGTCCATCTGTTTAAAAATTTAAAAAGAAATGAGGTAGATAGTTCTCTACTTTGCCATCCTCCTCTCTTGCTCATATTAGACTACAGATTCATTTTACTTGACTTAAAGAGGAGGAACCTAAATGCAAAAGTCACACCGTGCACAGCGTTATCAGCTGAGATATTCGGCTCGAGGTGCTGGGTCTACCTCTGGCCTGCAGCCACGGCCCACACTGGTAAAGTGACAGTGATAAGACCAGTGGCTTTTTAAGCATCTTACTTAAGCACTGACCTCCATGCACACAAACACAGAAAAGAAGGGATCATCTTATCTGAAGCTTTTGTTAGTAAATGCGCCAAAACTGAGAGGCGAAATTAAAAACTATTTGGTGCTATTAGGATCACATGTGGTGGTGGGCGTGTGTGTGTGTTTGTACCTGTGAGCGTGTGATCGATGGGGGGCGGGCTGGGAAAATCCCAGGCTCCTGCTTCTCTGTTACCACATTTCCAGAAGGAGTCTAGTTTTTACTGAAGGAGGAAAAAGCCTCCAAATAGACCAATAACTTGTCTGAAGTCACATGAGAAGTGACAAAATCGCTCCCTGGGCCCCATACTTCTTGCACTGAAGCAGTCTTAAAATAGACACGACAGATAAAAGCGAGGTGGCCTGGCTGGAAGGCGATATGATTCAGAAAGAGAGAAATATCAGATGTTAATCATATTAAAGCAGGATTTAGATGATGCTAAATGGAGCAGCTCGTCGGGTGTCTCCCGATGCCAGCCGTCCCCTGTTTGTGTCCTTTTGGCCCTTGTGCTGTGAGTAGGGGATTAAATTCCAACCAGGTGAGGTCGAAACAACCCTTACAATCCTAATGTGCACTGCCAGGATTTGTTCTCTCAAGCACGTTACACAGCGAAAGTGTAGCACTCATCTTTTACGAGGCTTGATGCAGCCGTGAAACGAATATTTGTCATAATCAACTACAGAGAGTTCACCAGCGCACAGCTGAATTCTCTTAGCTGAACGTTTAGAGCAACAGACTTCTCAGAAAGGAGGGGGCTGAAATGAAGTTCTTCATAAGACTTTTCTTTAAGTGTTTCTCTATAGGCATATCCTTCAGCTTTAGAAGAAATCTGCTAGAATGTTCCGTGGAAACAGTAAACCAGTGACTTTTAAAAACAGAGACTTTAAAATTGCGAAACAGTACAAGAAGGATCCCCACTTCTAACACGATCAGCCAGAGAAAAAGTTTGATTAGAACACATTTGCCAAGCAATCTTCATTTGTCTTGGAGCGCACAGACAAACTGGTGGCTTATAGTCTAACCTGAAAACTTTTGAGGCAAAACCACGACTTCCGCACTGTTAATGTTCCACCTTCAGGTCTTTCCAAGCCACCATAATTGATCTGCGCGAAGAACAGCGGGAGAAAGGGCCGAAAACAATGAGCAAGCCAGCAGTGTGGGCAGTGAGGCTCAGGGCCTTTTGCTGGCCAGACCAAGATGTCCCTCTCTCCTTTGAAGTTGAGAACTTCCTGGGCATTTTGGGGTACCTAGCTGTGTGAGGTACCCAGTGAGAATATTTATATAAGGTCCCTGTATGAGCAGATGAAGGAGAAAAAATTCCTGTCCTCCAGACAATATAAGAAAAGAAGTAGCTTTGTTGAGCTATGGCCTGTTACTCTCATGGTCAGGGGCTTCAGCCCACAGAACTGTCACAGTGCCCCTCCACCTATTGTTGCCTCAGCCAGCAGGGCTCAGCAAAACGCCTTTGTGAGCACTGGGAGATTCGCTAGCATTGTCTCATAGTCATCGTGTTGCAATGAAAAATGTTTGCTGAGGCACCACATCAGCCCAGTAAAGAAATGCCTTACTCATAGCCCCACGTCTTTTACTGTGGCATAGATTTTGCTTCCTGGGAATTGTTTATTGCCGCTTCGTGTGTATCTAGAATATGCGTGTTGGACGTATATAAGTGTGCATGAGAGCATGTACACAGCGCGACACACCCGTGAAGCTACATGTGCGCAAAACAAACACTCAAGGTTCTCCTCCCGAAACAACAAACACAGAAACAAACACAGAAACAAAATCTCGATGCATCTCTTATCATATGTACTCCGTAAATTGTCATACTACCTTTCCCACAAAGGAAATAAATGCTGATTAAAGACAGGAACCATGGAATCACATTTCTGGACTTTCTTAGAAAATAACTTTTGCAAGATACCATTGCACATAGC